>OY979444.1:14577779-15986529 GCA_963855545.1 Ethmia dodecea | reverse complement strand
TTTTCTAAGTTAACTTCAATGCCTGTCATACAAGTAAATCGAAATGTTATACCGCACAAACCTGACCGTTGTGAATTAATTGGGTTTTGTGACGCATCTATGAAGGCTTACGGTTGTTGTATTTATGTTAGAGTTGTTTGTGACAACTGTGTTTATATGCAAATACTTTGTAGCAAGTCTAGAATTGCTCCTATTAAGAATGTACTTACGATACCTAAACTGGAACTGAACGCAGCATTGTTGCTGGCAAAATTGTATGAAAAAGTAAGTTCTGTTTATTCTAATATTAATCTACATGCTAATTATTTATTTTCGGACTCCCAAATAACCTTATGCTGGTTAAAGTCTGATAAAAACAATGTACCTGCTTATGTAAAGAATAGAGTAAATTTTATAAATAATTTAACAAAAGGTTGCGAATGGCATCATATAGATGGGGCCCTCAATCCAGCAGACTGTTTGTCGCGCGGTTGCGATCCACTCGAACTTGCAGCTAACAAGCTGTGGTGGCTTGGCCCGCCCCAAATGTTGTCTTCCGATTATGCTCCTCAGTCGACGGCAGCGTGTAATCATTCCACCTGCACTGAAGAGCTTGATTTCAAACAGGATGTTTGTTTGAGTGCCTTATCAGATGAACCTTTGATTCTGAAAAAATATTCATCCTGGCTAAAACTTCAAATTGTAATTGCTTGGATCTATAGGTTTTTTAATAATTGCAAAAATAGTAACGGTCAATTAAAGACAAATTTAACAGCTACGGAACTAATTAAAGCTCAGTTCAAAATATGTTCTTTGGTCCAGAATGTTTATTTTTCTGACGAAATCAAATGCTTAAAAAGCAATAAGCCAATTAAATCTAACCTAAGAAGCTTAGTTCCATTCGTAGATGGCAACAATGTAATAAGGGTGACTGGCCGCTTACAGAATGCCAACATACCTTTTAATCAACAGCATCCAATAATTTTGCCAAAAAAGTGTCATGTTACCGATTTAATTATTAAAAATGAGCATTGTGCCTTATTGCATGCGGGCTTAAAGCTCACTGTGAGTAGTTTATCGCTTCGATATTGGATTGTCAATTGTGTAAAAGAAGTTAAACGAAATATCAACAAATGTATTAAATGCTATCGTTTTAAATGTAAACAATCATATCAGCTGATGGGATCCTTGCCTTCTAATCGGGTGAATGAAGCCAATGTATTCAGTGTGGTCGGTATAGACTATTGCGGCCCATTTAATGTTAAACAGTCTACGTTAAGAAGAAGTGTGCCCAGTAAGGGCTATGTATGCGTGTTTGTATGTTTTGCGTCGAAAGCAGTTCATTTAGAGTTGGTCTCTGATATGACTACGCAGTCGTTCATTGCTGCCTTAAAAAGGTTTATTTCAAGACGTGGCCTTCCTAACACAATATATTGCGATAACGCTAAGACGTTCAAGGGTGCTGACAATACACTGAAGGATTTATTTCATCTCGATTCAAAAAAACACCAGCTTAAAGTAACTGATTTTGCCTCAGCTAAAGGTATATCTTTTAAATTTATACCAAGTTACTCTCCTACCTTTGGTGGATTGTGGGAGGCAGCCGTCAAAAGTGCCAAATACCATTTTAAAAGGGTGATAGGTAGCAGTCTATTTACGTATGAGGAATTCAATACAGTAATCATAATGGTAGAGGGCATATTAAATTCGCGTCCCCTAACGCAGATGTCAAGAGATGTCTCTGATTTCACTTTCTTAACCCCTGGACATTTCTTAATAGGTAAAGCCTTTAATTCTATCCCCGAAGCTGATATATCGTCAATTCCGCCAAATAGACTAAGGCTATGGCGACGATGTGTCCAAATTAAACAACAATTTTGGAAGGCGTGGCATCAGCAATACCTTGCTCAACTAAATCAGCGCCCAAAGTGGCAGTCTGTCCAACCGGATATAGAAATAGGAAGTTTAGTGCTTCTTAAAGGTGAAAATTCTAATCCTTTGCAGTGGCCTACAGCTCGAGTCACTAATATATTCAGAGGTCACGATCAGAGGGTAAGGGTTGTCGAAATAAAATTGCCTAGCGGTTTGTGCACCCGCAGAGCCATAAATAAGGTGTGTCTGTTGCCAATGTAGCCTATGTGTTTTTAGATGTATAATTAAGGCTGGGTGGGCCAGCAGAGGCCGATTTATGTGATTTTTAGAATCATCTGAGACATAGAAAATAGTGTTTAAAATTCTATAAAAAAGATATATATAACTTAAGGACATACTCTAGTCAAAGTCGCATTCGGTTACACGATTTGATAAACTTCACTCGATAGAAAAAAATCTCAAAGTTACCCCTTTTTGTTTTGTTTTTTCTATGTCATGACTGAACTACTGATATTTTACATTTATTTTTTGTACTAGATTAAAGATACGAAATATTTCTAGACAAATTCGCAGAGTTTGACTTTATAAAATTATTTTTATAATCACTATGTTGAAAAAACGACAAAATGCACGAGCGCGGTGGCTTAGCTGGCGTGTTCAGTCGCGCGCTGGCGCTTACGTGTCAATTTTTTCCGTGACAATTTTTTGCACCAATCAATCAGTTTTGACGAATTGATATATTTGTTGCAAGTTATCCATAATGGGTAATAAACAACGAAAGCGAAAAAAGGCGTTTACCACTATAAAATTAATAAATAAAAACAATTAACTCAAAATATATGTGAAGAAGTAAGTAAATGTGTAATTTGTTATGTCATTTTCGACTTTGACACAATCACATTAAATTTCATTTTACTTCAATCTCATTTATAAATTCATAAAAAGATCATGACATAGTATAAGAATATCAGTAGGTATAATTCAACTGAAATTAGGCAAGTAATCAAATAAATCGGAATATGAAAGTGGGTAAGGCCGTCAATTTTTAAAATCTAAAATATTGCATACATGTGTAAATCGCGTGAAAATGCAATATTATGATGACATGGTGCTGATCTGATGATAGAGCGGGAAGGTGGCCATAGGAACTTCGCAATGAAACGACACAACTTCATCGAGTTTGGGCTTCATCGAATCGTCATGACTAATTTGGAATACTATTTTGAGCTGAATACCGGAATATCTATCGCTGAACATAATTCCTCATATTGAGAAAAGCCAATACCAGAAGCCACAATGCCAGTAGTGGTGGCTGTATTAAGATTAACTTGTCTTGATTGCATTCAAAACGAAATGTTTTAACATTAATGTTGTAAGTTGTTTTTAGGCACTTGTCTGACATGGCTGACGTGTCCGAAAACTCTGTCAATAAATTGAATTCTGTCGATCCTGTCGACACTGTAAATCTTACGTAAGGATCACATTTGAAATGATAACATTTATCTTCACATTTTTATGTGTATTTTGTCAGTCTATTAACTTTTCACTATGCTAACATCAAAAAATATATAGGTAACTAATATTAATCTAAAATATGTAATACTTACTATATTTGTTCAATGTTTCAGAGATACTGAAGAGGCGGAAGACTCACTTATCGTAAAGTATGCAAAGAAAATGAATTTCAACCTGTTTTGGGATGGCGAATTTTTGATATGAATTACATTTTACAGGAGTTACAAGAGAAAGCTCGTCATAAGGGTTTATTTAACTGCACCTTAGAAAAATTCCGTTTGATCAGTGAAAAACGACGAGGACTTTTATAAGTATTTCATTTTGAATGCAATATTTACAAAGAAATTTTGCTCGATTAACTCTGAAGACCTAAACGATAGAGATCAAGTTAATCTTAATACAGCCGCCACTACTGGCATTGTGGCTTCCGGTATTGGCTTTTCTCAATTTGAGGAATTATGTTCAGCGATGGATATTCCGGTATTCAGCTCAAAATACTATTCCAAATTAGAAGACGAATTATTTGAAAAATGGAAAAAGACGGCAAATTTTAATGCTTCTATGGAATCGAAGAAGCAGCTCAAGTGGAGAAGGATATCGCTATTGCAGAAGGTCGAACTAAGAACGGCTACCCTTTAATTGATGTTTACGTTGCTGGGTCATGGTGCGCTAGATCTTACGGCACCAACTTTTTCATCGCTTTTCAATCTTTTTCGTCATCATGGATACGTTAAAAATTCGAGTAATTGTGGAATATGAGTACCGTCGTGGCAGCAACGCGGCACAAGCGGCACGCAACATCAACGACGTTTACGGAGCTGACACTACAAACCAACGCACCACCTGTTATTGGTTTGCTCGCTTCTGTTCTGAAAATTTCGACCTGAAAAATAAACCTCGCGGTCTTCCGAAGACTTTGGTCGACAATGACGAATTAAAGGCGATTATGGAAGCTGATGATACACAATCTACGGCTGAATTAGCAGCAGCTTTCGACGTTAGCGTCAAAACAATAGCGCAAATGGACCAATCCATTTGCGTCAAATTGGCAAGGTAAAAAAGCTTGACAAAAGGGTGCCCCACGAACTCAATGATCGCCAGCGCAAACTACGCGTCGAGACGTGCCTTGCACTGATGAACAGACACACAAATAAAGGAATTTTGAACCGCATTGTTACCTGCGATGAAAAATGGATCCTGGTTCAGCACCTAAACAACGCCCTAAACGAAAACTTACCCCTAGAAAAGTAATGGTCACTGTTTGATGGTCTAGAGCCGGTGTGATTCATCACAGGTTCTTACCAAACGGGGTGAGCATTACTGCAGATGTGTACTGTGAAGAACTGAACACAATGATGCAGAAGCTGGCACATCTTCAACCAGCATTGGTCAATCGCTCGTCTCCGTTGCTCCTGCACGACAACGCGCGACCTCATACTGCACAGCAAACGGTCTCCAAGTTGCAAGAACTGGGGTTGGAAGCTCCTCGTTATCCGCCCTACTCACCAGACCTTGCGCCTACAGACTACAACTGTTTCCAGAAGTTGGATAACTTCTTGGTGGGAAAAAAATTCAATACCCGAGAGGCAGTAGGTACAAAATGCCTTTGAAGAATTTGTTGCCTCCCGTCCAGCTGATTTATTTAAGAAGGGCATCAATAAAGTGCCACTGCGTTGGCAAAGATGCATTAATTGCATAGGTGATTGATTACTTCAATTAATACAAATAAAAATATATGAAAAAAATCCGTTTTAATTTTTTCATATAAAATGGCAATTTCATTGGTAAAGACCTAATATTTATGTCAAACAGAATTTTCGATTTTTGATTTTTGTCACCATGATGTATACACATAATAGTTATAATAATTACATAAACCAACAAAATAAAAACAGAGAAGTTACTTCATTTATTTACGTAACTCTAATTTATTACTATATTATAAACAAAGTTTGATAATATATAAAATGCATTTCTAAAGTCAAATAAAATTATCCTACTGCTAATTTCTATACTATGTCGCTGGCGGGGTCATGCGAGTTCACTGCCGCTGCGTCCGATCTAACTATTTTGCGCGCGACCCGTGACAGCGCTAAATACCTACTGCTGCAGGAATACCTGGCCTTAAGCTGAGTTTATAAAATTAGTAGAATTAAATGTGTCAACCCGGCCCCCGGGAATATGTTCATTCACCAAAGAGGTTATCTCTCTTCTCTATTGTCATTCTAGGACGTTACATGTGTTTTAACTAAAATTGAAATAAAAATATATACAGTTACTGGAATACCTTAAAAACCTGTTTTTATTTATGAACAAACAAGGACAGTCCTTCTTGTAGTGTCCAACTTCTTTGCAAAATCACATTTTAAAGCGTTATTCTTCTTTTAGGGTCCTTTGTAGTTGGTTTTAATCACGAGAGCTTTGCTGACAGACTTCGAGATGCCTTCTTTGGAGTTTGTCGTCAATGCTCGTTCATGAGTACATAGCTGTTTCGTTAGGTTCTAAATAAATCTATCTTTTCTCGACATAATCATCCAACTCAATTTGAAGATTAATAATAAATATTCATTAAAAATTGATTTTAAATTTTTTTTATTTGAAAGTCTACTTCTGATGTTCAAAACAAACAAAAAACAAAACAAAACAAATTAAAAAGTACTCTGTTTTTGGTAAATTCACATATTTTTTTTGTAGCACAGTACTTCTTATGCCATTTATTTCTAAAATAAAAAGATAATGATCGCCTTTACAACCAAACTGATACTTATAAGAAGTTATAAGCTATGGAGGTAAGGGACATTTTTTCAAATTTAGGCAAGAATAAAGGACACTATCTCTGTAATTATTAAATTCAGCAAGTTTTGAGCATTATAACATAAAAGTAGACTTAATTTTGAGCATTTAAGTCTAAGATGCCCACCACTCAACTATAAAATTTAAAAAGTTATAGCGGTATAAAGATTTTTTTGTTTGTTTTTTGCTTCTCCTGAAAACCTATACTTTGTCCCTTACGCCAATTGAGTTTATGACCGTCGATTTGTTAGTGGCATATTATTATGTTTTACAAGTATATTTAACTTAATAATTGTATTTACTAATAACTTGGATATTGTTTTATTTAATTGAGAGGTTTTTTATATTTTCCGCTCAGGCGCCAGAGGTCTACTTCTCAAATAGCCCATTTCGCATTTTGACTACTTCTCATAAGTGACTACTTCGCTATCGGCCCACTTAGCAAACAGTCTATTTCGCATTCTGTCTTATTCTCGAACTACCTATTTCGCAAACTGTCTACTTTTTTTCTAACGTCATTTTTCGGACAGTTAATATCAAAATGGATTTAAGTGAAATTATTAACTCATACAATACAAATACAATAACTGTTTATTGTACACCAAAAACAATACAATATGGATACCAACATTAACTAAAGTACAATGGGCGGTCTTATCGCTTTTAGCGATCTCTTCCAGACAACCTTAGGATGGATGAAACTGAGAGATAGAGAACTAGGGTAGCCCTTTGAGTATTAAATGGTTTAATACTCAAAGGGGTAGTCGGTGCACTATATATTATTAAAAATACTCTTACATACTATTACATAAATACATATAGGTATGAGTATATACATAATAATATTAAATAAATTAAGCAAGAGTACAAAATACTTACACACATTCACACATACTTGAGGATAAAAATAAATAATAATAATAATGCATAATTATAACATGTATGTAGTCAATATGCGGTTGAACTTTTAATTTGTTTTAGATTTTCAGAACAATGATTTTTGTTTAAAATAATTAGCGAAACTCTGTAGGACTAAAGAAGTATAAAATGTTTGTTTATGTTAGGGATTAGACCTCTGACGACATTAAAATAGCTTATTATTAAAAAAAAAATATGTTTTTAAAAGACAATGAACTTTTGACTCCATCTGTACTTCAGTCGTTGTTTGACAAGTAGACAGTTTGCGAAATAGGTAGTTCGAGAATAAGACAGAATGCGAAATAGACTGTTTGCTAAGTGGGCCGATAGCGAAGTAGTCACTTATGAGAAGTAGTCAAAATGCGAAATGGGCTATTTGAGAAGTAGACCTCTGGCGCCTGAGCGATATTTTCAATAAATCGTCGCAATCACGAAATATCACAATCGAGCCCCGCTGCTAATTCTTCCGAAAAACATACTTTGGCACTTTTGGCAGATGTCACATACGTTAACTGTCAAAAACAATCACATGGTGATTTCAATTACGAGTGGGTAGGGGCACTCGTAAATCGATATCATAGGTATGACAAATGTAAGTCACCGATGAGTTTCGAAAATACGAACTTTCGGAAATCACTCACATCGGTGAGAATTAGTCACTTGGTGAGATTCAAAAATCGACCCCCCGGTCCGGCGATAGGCTCACCACCTATCACGTCTAGGGGTCCAATATATCTCGTGAAATGTGGGTATATCCAGTAATGGAATATCTCTGCCTACCCCCTCGGGGATAAAAAAAAGGCGTGAGATTATATTTATATATATTTATTTACAATAATTACAGATAAAAAATTAAAGGTTTTTGATATCTTAAGCTTTGTATTGACGCTTCGATGCGCTTCGACTCTGCCCTAGTATAAACCGACCCTTAGGTGTCCACAGCTTAAAACCATATCTTAATCCGCGGTTTGCACGCTTGGGAGATTATAGCCCATACTTCCTCATATGTGAGGAAAGACCCTTAGCTCAGCAGTGGGACTATACGGGTTTCAAACACACGGACATATAAAACTGCATGATGCCCAGTTCGGTTTTCGACCGGGGCTTTCAACCGAGTCTGCAATCCTATGCCTTAAGCACACTGTGCGGTACTATACTGACAGGAACACACCAGTTTATGCATGTTTCCTGGACTTGTCGAAGGCATTTGACCTAGTATCTTACAACAGGTTAGGGAATAAACTATATTCTAGCACTTTATAGGGATGTAAGATTAAAGGAAAATAATCGATTAAATAATAATCGATTTTTCTTTCTTCAAAATTAATCGATTTCTTAAAAATCGATTAATATTGAAAATAATCGATTATTCTAAAAAATCGTTTTTTTTTCTAATACATATATAAAAATCTATATATGCTTTTCATATTTTAATAATAAAATCCAAAGAGATTCATATTACCATTTTCAGAGATTAAAAATGAAATAAAATAATAGGTATGAATAAAGAAATAACAAAATAAAATTTCGATAATCTTCAAATTTAAACAATAAAATAATAAAAAATTATTAGTGTCACAATTGTCCAGTCCTCTTTTACATTTGACTAGTATTAAAATAAAATACTTAAAACGAGAATCAAAAAACTAGACGACTAGGTACGTTATGGTCTCAAAAACTAAAATAAAAAACAAATCTTTCTCTATTTTTTAAGTTTAAATAAACAGTCAAAAGACGAAAAATAATAAAAAATAAGAGTACCTACTCGTAGAGTCGTAGTATTAAAATAAAATGAAACAATAAGTAAAAAAGCTTAACGACAACGTTAAGGTTCTACCACCGCAAAGATGGCGCTGTTTATAAAAATTCGATTAAAACGCGTAATTTATATAATCGATTAATTAAAAATCGATTATTTTTATTTAAAAAATCGATAATTAAAAATCGATCGATTATTTTTTTACATCCCTATCACTGTACCACCTGAAATTTTATGTTTAAATATTGGTATAACTATCAGTCAAACATGGTTAAATGGGCAGGTGAACACTCGAAGGTTTACAAGTTAAAATGTGGTGTGCGACAAGGGGGTTTAACCTCACACACCTTATTTAATATTTATGTGAACGGGTTGATTGAGGAGCTCAGCAGTGCCGGAGTCGGTTGTTCGGTTGATGGCTGTTTCTTTAATAATATTAGCTACACCGATGACATGGTACTGCTGACCCCCCAGTCAATGCACTAAAAAGATTGCTAGCAATATGTGAAAGGTATGTTGGGGCCCATGGACTCAGATATAATGCTAAGAAGTGTGAGATACCTGTTTTTAAATCAGGCATCAAAACTTACTCGATTCCGCCCTTAACACTTAGTGGTACTCCTCTACAAACTGTCAAGCAATTCAAATATCTGGATGACTGGGTCACAGACGACCTCAGAGATAACCTGGATATGGAGAGGGAACGCAGGGCACTGTCAGTGAGGAGAAATATGCTGTCTCGCAGGTTTGCACGCTGTTCTCGAGAGGTTAAGATTACAATAAACAAAACAATGTAAATACAAACATACGTAACATGCCAAAACATAACCCTTCTCTTTGGCTTGTCGGGTAAGAAGTATACCAAATCACCTCCCCCCATCTGCGGTGACTCAGAAGTAGTTATGGAGTTAAATAAATAATAATAATATATAAAGCAAGTTGATAAAGGTTAGAACGGAAGTCGGGACTAACTGTTACTCATTTCGCAAAATTTGTACATACTATGAACATCGAGATAAGAGGATGAGCATACAGTATATCAATTCTAGGACAATAAATAAAAATCTTTCATAACCAACATCGCTATTCGCTAGTTTAAATAACGTATAACAACTTATCAACCCCTAATAGCCAATGCCGAGCAAAAGTACTCGTCACGAAAAGTAATAAATTATGTAAAATAACATTCAGGGGATTGCAAAATTTAAATGAAATAAAAAATTAAATTTCTTTATTATTTTTTATTTTACGTTGCCTAATATTATGTATATACCTAATAAGATTTTTCTGCTATTTACTTGACTTTGTTTTATACCATTGAGAGAAAATTTACGCTTCCTCAAAAAACACAGGTGAAAATTGAGTTCGTACAAAAAATTAATACTTCTGCTGACCGCCTCGCTGATAAGGCGTGAGTAGAGATTATTATTATTGTCCACGACCTCTCGGTCTGGCAGGATGTGACGAGAGAGATGGCTACCAACATGAGAAAATGATATCATAATTTACTCGTATATAGTACTTATTTGAGAATATTCCTCAGTTTTGCTTGAATCATGAACAGCCTACGAGTGTAGATAGATGTTTTATTATTTTTGTCTGATTTTATTGTACAATCGTGTCTGTTTAGTAATTGGTGTGTGTCATACTTACTATAAAATAAAAAATGTTGTTAAAAAATATTTGTTTGTTCTCATGTGTGTTTGTCGTTGTGTTGCTGGCCCAGGACGTTGAGGGCCAAACCTGTACCAAGAGAACACTGTAAGTGTACTTTAGATCTTTGATTATAAATAAAATTAGATATCCAAGCACATACGAAAACTATGGCTCTTTTCACTGAGTATCTACCTACCACACTTTCTTTCCGTCATTTTTATGGTGTCAATTGTGATCTGCATTTGTGGGCGAAAAGATAGAGGTCTGTGAGCGAATCCACTCACAGGTGTAAGTACATATTTATTTACCAGCATAATTCCCGTTCCTGAGGTAAAACATAGCCCAAGTTACTCCCAGAAATTAAATCTTTCCATTTGTGAAAGATTTTTTTAAGTCGGTCCAGTTTTTTTGGGGCCTATTCAATACAAATAAACAAAAAATATAAATAAAATAAAAAAATATTAATCTTACAGCTTTTATCCCCGAGGGGGTAGGAAGAGGTATTCCATTTCTGGATATACCCACTTTTCACGAGATAGTCTAATATTTCCTCTTAATCGGGAAGTAGATAGCAATGATTTATATAACTCTATTGTTGCTTTTTGGTGAGTAATCATGTACGCCCCCTCTAGAACTTTTATACAAACGTATATTAAGTATAGTATACATATAGTAATCACCCATATTATATCGTGAAATCGTCGCACAAACCCTTGTAACGTTCTCACTTCTACCTCATTTTCAGAGGATCGATTTTTGAATCTCACCAAGTGACTAATTCTCACCGATGTGAGTGATTTCTGAAAGTTCGTATTTTTGAAACTCATCGGTGACTTACATTTGTCATACCTATGATATCGATTTATGAGTGCCCCTACCCACTATGTGAAATCTGCCAAAAGTGCTAAAGTATGTTTTTCGGAAGAATTTGCAGCGGGGCTCGATTGTGATATTTTGTGATTGCGACGATTTATTGAAAACAGCGTGTGACTTTCAAAAATACGGCTTTTGGAAAACGGTGACATGAAAGTCATCGGTAATAATTTTAGTCACCGATGATTTTGATATCACCAGTGAGATTCAAAAATTGCACTCCCGACCTCTTTTCCTTATGGATAAAGTGGTTTACTGTAAAGCGTAAAGCAATGCATTGCGTTTCGTTGATTGAGTGAGGTAACCGGAGGCCCCAATCCCCCCTGCCCCTCCCCTCCTCTCCCCTCCCCTCCCCCTACTCCCACCTCAATGGTCGGCAACGCAGTTGTGACTCTTGAGTTGCAGGTGTCCATGGGCGAAGGACGTCACTTACCATCAGGTGACCCGTCTGCTCGTTTGCCCCCTTTTTTAGCATAAAAAAAATGGTTGCAAATTTTATCCTTAGTGAAGGGCTAAATTTAATCCAAGTCTAATAAATAAATAATCTCACGCCTTATATCCCTGAGGGGGTTGGCAGAGGTATACCTTTTCATTTCCTTATAACCACTTTTCACCGGATATTCTTTGGACCCCTAAACGTGATAGGGGGTGAGCCCATCGCCGGACCGGGTCTGTTTACACATGTCTCAGAATTCATTCTGGGACCTGCGAGTTTCCTCATGCTATGTTCCTTCACCGTCGAGCTAGTGATAAATATGTACGTAAGTTTTGAAAAACTCATTGGTACATGCCAGGATTTGAACCCGAGTCTAACTGATTTTCATCATGTGAAGTAGGCTCTTAACCGTAAAGCTATTACTGCTGCAAGTAATCCAAGTCTCTTCAATGGAATGCAGACACAATAGGATTATCGATAGTCATTGCATTTGGAACCAGCAACTCGTCGGTGGAGATGAGGTGCTGTTTACATTTAGCCAATCTTCATGGACGAGTTTAGAGTGCCTTGTTATTGACGTTTCAAAGTGTATTTTATATACCTAGTGAAATAAATGAATTTTGAATTGGAATTGAACGCCCGTGGGTCGCTGAAGCTTCTCCGGCAACACCGGCTGTAGGAAAGCCGTAATAAATAAATAAGTATTTTATTAATGTCTTTTTTTTTCAGAGAAATAGTGTCGAGAATTCAACCGTATGTTTTAACATACCGAGAGGAGTACCAGGACAGATGCTGGTATGGTAAATGCAACAAGACAAGAAATCAAGTTAAAATATATAATAGGACCGTGACGGTGAGACACGAAAAGTAAATTATCATTAGATTTAAATACAACATGTAACAGAATAAGCGCAATTCCTGAAATTAGTTTGTTCAGTATCAACTACTTATTCGATTTCAGGTATTTTTAATATGTGTTAAATTTTTCAAAAAAAATAATTAGCGTAGCTGAATTTAGTGCTTTGTATGGAAATCGTGCTATTGTTAATCGATATTTAAGAAAATTGGTTAGACACAACTAAAGTTCGATTGCATCATATTTTTTTTATATTAATATACTAATTGGGGTGTATGAGGAATTGCGTTTTTTCTGTTACGCGTTGTATACAGACGTATAATACGTTATAGTCAAAGACAGAAGCTCAGTCGCTTCTAGTTTTGACTAGTCGCTTCTAGTTTTGACTAGTTCAACCAACCAACGGTTTTCGTGGCTAGTTATACCAACGGCTTTCAACAAGCGTTTGATTCTGGCGCTCCACTCTCTTGGCTTCGCGAATTGCTGAGGTCACATTTATTTATAACCTTAACCCGTCATTGGTGACGTATATGTGTTCGAAAAAATGAAATACTTTCACCGTTCATCGAATCACATTGTGATTTCGAGTAGCTGCCTTATTCGGTGCCCCCTACCGCCAGTCTACCCCGCGACAGCGACGGCGGCGCACTTTGGCGACAACCAACCAAACCAAGCGTTTTGGAGTGGTTTTGGTATTATATATATATATATTATATTATATTTTTTTGGAAGAAGTAATACCATTTACGTTTCTTTATTTTATGTTTCCAATTTCATAACACTGACTAAGGCTAATCTCATAATTATATATAAGATTATTGCGACATCTTTTAGTTTTAAAAAATATTGTTAAAATACCTTATAATTTTAATGCATCAAAGATATTGTCCAATGTTAATAAAAGAGATTTGATTTATGAAATACCTATGTTTTACTGACAAAAAAATATCTAATTTCATATAACTGTCGAAAGAAAAGTACTATGAACAGTAAATTATAAAAAAAAATCGTAGTTGAAAACTCCGGTCCGTGAGACCGGTAACACTGCTCATGTTGTATAAGTTGATATGGCATATTTTCAGGCCAGAATGTGGGTTACCCAGAGCTTTTGCTGTGAAGGCTACATCAAAGACGAGACGAAAATCAACTTGTAAGTAAGGAGTTTTGATAAATAAATTGTGTTCTATTAAATATTTATCACCAATCAAAATATTATAAATGTAGAATTTTGAATGATAACGTTCTATTTTTAGCCTGTCTTGTAAACCTGTCTGCATACCGTCCTGCACTAACGGCTATTGTGAGTCTCCTGGCCAATGTGCTTGTAACGATGGCTATGAGAGCACCGAAGACCCACACCATTGCTCACCAATCTGCGAAGATGGCTGCCAAAACGGCATATGCACCGCTCCCGAAACTTGCTCATGCAACTTTGGTTACATCCTCAATGGAACCTGCCAGCCAATTTGCACAGAACCCTGCATCAACGGTACCTGCTCGTCCCCAGACACATGCGAATGCAACAACGGCTATAGAAAATCTGAAAGCAACAAATGCGAGCCATATTGCTCAAGAGGCTGTAGTAATGGGTCATGTATTGAGCCAGAAGTGTGTGTTTGCAATGAGGGTTATAAGAGAGTCGATGGTCAGTGCAGCCCACATTGCGACTACTGTGGTAATGGTAAATGTGTAGCTCCTAATATGTGTAAATGTCAGCCAGGTTTTACATTCCAGAATGGTACTTGCTTACCAGTTTGCTCACCACCCTGCGAAAATGGGAGCTGTGATGCTCCAGACATTTGCACTTGCAATCATGGTTATAAACTCAGCGGAGACCATTGGAGGTGTGAACCGAAGTGTTTTGAATGTGGAAATGGTACATGTGTGGCTCCTAACACTTGTAAATGTCATCCTGGTCATTCCATCCAGAATGGTACCTGCTCACCAGTTTGCACACCACCCTGTGAAAACGGCGACTGTGTAGCTCCGGACACTTGCGCTTGCAATAATGGTTATAATTTTAATTCAGACCATCGATGCGAACCGACATGTTTTGAATGCGGAAGTGGAACCTGTATAGCACCAGGCACCTGTGAATGTGACCCAGGTTACGAAACTAATGAAACTAGAGCCATTAACTTTGATGAACCGATCTGTGCACCTGTTTGCAGAAATTGTGAAGGAACTTGCGTTAAACCAAACTTGTGTATTTGTGATTCCAAATATGATGCAAGGAATGAAACAGCTGACGGCAAAGATTGTAATTGTTTTGATAACTGTACCAATGATATGAATACATGCGATCGAACAGTTTGCTTATCTAAAGTTATAACTACTACAAGAAACTCTGTATCCAGTACGATTGTGATTGAATTAGAATCATCTACCAGTACAAAACTTAACTCTAGAGGAGAATTTGGAGATTTTCATGATTACACTTCTGCATTAGATGATAATAAGTTAGACGAGAAAAGAGTCAATAATAATAGTATGAATGATATAGGCGATGCAACTTCGAATGATACTTTCAAAAATAAGACGGACAATAATACAGCTAGCCGCAGAAATAAAGACGAAAATAACAAAGGGTGAGTGTAATATTGATTAGATGATTATGATTTTTATGATGTTTTTAATAAAGAAAAATCAACTTCGTACCTCTTTGCCGCCTTTCCCACTTTGGCCTATTTAAAACTGTTTTTTTTTAGCATACCTCTACTCTGGATCTGTATTGCTGTTGCAATCCTCACGATTTTCATAATATTGGCACTGGTGCTGATTCTCAAGAGGAATGAGGTCTCAAATTTCTTCCTCAAAGGCAGCTATGCCGTGAAAGGTACAAACTTTGTAATAGTTTATAATCATATTTGAGAGCCAGCTAGCATTTAAATGTCCTGTGGAAAGGTATTGGTAACTAGACTTTTCACTTTGGCATCAGCATCACCCGTGAACGTTGGGCCTGTACGAGCATTTTGTTGGAATATCAATATACAGGTATGGGACACACATCATCATCAACCCGTAACAGCACACTGCTGAGTCTATTTACTCATGTTGCACAAAACTGATCTTTTAATTTTAGAGAAAGTTTTTTTTTAATTTTTAAGATAAGGTACTATTTTTTGTGTACTTTCAGCCCCTATTTCAGCAAAATATACCTAATTACTTTTGACAGTTCTTTCAGCAAGAATTTTCAACAACCTTGAAGATTGAAGATAGACTAAATGACATATCTGTTGATTTTCAGATAAAACCGCCGACGTATGTGCTTCAACAACATCAATCGATACACGATTTTCGACTATTGCGAAGACTCTGCGAGAATCATAATTGTGATGTCTACTCCTACACCTAAGAAGTACTATCAGCTCTTATAGCAGGAGCTTTCCTATTAGATAAAAGTGACGCAATATTAGTTTGAACTTGTTGTGTGTTTGGGGTACTTTTACAGTTATCCTTGTTAGAGCGAATGTTAAAACCAACTTCATTTGATGTAATAAAATTTGTTGTACCCAAATTGAAGTTTTAATGAAAAAAATAACATTAATTCCAGTTAGAAAAAGGTTCTCAATTTAAAGCGGTATTTTTTTAGTGTGACAAATCAAAATTGCCGTCAAATCTGAACCGACTAAGATATAATATGATACCACGTTCTTGAATCGACGCCGTAGACCGTCTACGCCAATAGCCCAGCGTCGATCCAAGACCTCAAAGTTGGAATTCGTGAGGCTTTCGATATTTCTTTGAATATCAAAATAACACCTCGTATTGGAAAGACACTTTACACTTGTTAGATATAATTTTATTATCATACTTCTTAAATCAAACAGTCAGTTTCAAATCTTTCAATAGTCGGGAATTTCAAATACGAGGAGGTCCGCGACATTAGTAGGTGATTCCAGGTTTTCATCAGCTGACCGCTTGGAGCGTTTGACGCAGGTGGAGCGCCCCTTCACGCTGTTGTCTTTGTAGTAGCCTACGTTGCAGATGCAGAAGCTTGGAGCAGAGCAGGTGCCGTTTGGGCAACCTCCAGGGCAATTCGGAATACACCTGGAAAGAAAATTGTCGAGAGCAGTGTCATTATAGAGCAGTCCAAGGCTTTCTCATATGGGACGAGCCGCTAAGCCATATCAGACACTTTTTGATAGCTTGAACACTTCTGACAGATATCCAGTACACAAACAGTATCTCCAAACATTGAGTAAACTCACGCTGGAGATTAGTTCGATCTTTTGTCTAATGGGGGAAAGATTTTCTTCAGTAATAGGTTGTTACATGGTAAAGATGAAATTAGATTTGAGAGGTGATTATAATTAATTAGGTAAGTTGGTGATCATAGTTACAGATATTAAAATTTTACATAGAATCTTTACTCTCAAGCATGAGTTTCGAGTTCGAATCTGGATCAAAGCATGTAATAATTAGAAGAAAAACATCGTGAGGACACCTGCAGGCCTAAAAATCATATCACCGCGGTTATCATCACGTTTGACGTGACAGGTAAAGAGATCTTCCCCGTACCAAGAAATGGTGAAAAGTG
Organism: Ethmia dodecea; assembly: GCA_963855545.1. Lineage (NCBI taxonomy): Eukaryota > Metazoa > Arthropoda > Insecta > Lepidoptera > Depressariidae > Ethmia > Ethmia dodecea. The sequence continues at coordinate 15,969,332 of OY979444.1, read as the reverse complement.
GGTACTTCCAGGGAGGAAATGGCGTATGTTATTTTATTATCCTTACCTAGTCCCAGTAGGATCATTCCTATCCAATATGTAACCAGGATTGCAGTTGCATCTGTTGTTCCCAGCACAAACACCGTTCAGACAAGGTTCGGAGCATTGTGGGACTCCGTCAGGTACGCGCTGGTTGTCAGGATACAGTGGGTAGTTGTTTCCTGGCTGGTTATTTGGTATGTATTGGTCTCGTTGTGAAGGCTGGCAGACATTGGGGGATATGCAGCGACTGTTCAGTGCGCAGGCTCTGGAATATGGCATTGTTTATGGTTAGTGTGCTACGAAACATAACCTGTTGCGATTGCTGTGAATCTTCGTGACGACTATTATCACAGAGTTATAAACATTATGCAATAATGACTGAGTGGAAGATGTGAGTGTATAGAGAGTGTCTGATTCCTTATAATAATTAATAATAGATCAAATAATAATTACTAATCAGTGCTTACGGGGAACAGTAAGGTAAACATTGTCCTGATTGGTCCTGCACGTAGCCTTGGTGGCAGTTGCATCTGTTCGGTGCCACACAGTCTCCGTTCGGGCAAGGACGGTCACACACTGGCTTGCAGCCTTGAGGAGTGGTCTGGTAACCGCTGAAGAGGGCAAAGAAACGATATACGGTAAAGGCATCTTTAGACAAGTATGCAACAAAAATCACTAAATAACACTCCTTATATCCAAATGCTTAGTGGTAATAAATCAAATTGCAAAGTAGTAGAAGATTGGTGCTGCACTGACTAAGGGTTACTAAGAATCATTGAGGCTGGCTACTAAGACATTTATTATGTAATCTGGCAACATTCAACCTTCTGGAGAGGAATGACAATCAACTTACGGTCCACATTGAGGAGCGCATAATCCCTGCTGGTCCTTAGCAAATCCCTGGTGACAACGGCAGTCGTTGGGAGCTATGCAGTCTCCGTTGGTGCAGCGGTCGCAATGCGGCTTACATGAGCCCTCGGGAGACGACTGGTACCCAGTCTTGCATGCACAGGTGTTGGGAGCTGTGCAGTTGCCTGTACAGGAGAAGAGTAAAGGTGATTCTGTTCGATTGGTGATTGGAACGGAATTATTATTTATTCGTGACTATTTTGTCTGATCAACAAGTGTTGTTGATGGGAAAAGGGTTTATTCATTACGGAAACCAAAAACCCAACTAATAGATGTAGGGCTTCGGAGATGTAGACGAATCTAGCGATTGCAAATCATCCAAATGTATCTGACTGATGCCCATCTACCTACACTAATATTATGAAGAGAAAATATTTGTATTTTTGTATTCTTGTATTTTTGTAGTTTTCCATTGGAGAAAGAATTTTTTGAATCGGTCCAGTAGGTTTTGAGTTTATTCGTTACAAAAATCCAAAAATCCAAATATTAGTGTAGATTTCAACATTAAACGAATAGCTTTCATATAACATACCTATTCCTCCACAGTTCTCCTTACAGGATGGCACGCAGAACTTTCCTTCCGAGTCCAATTTGAAGCCCTGTTTACACAAGCACTCTCCTCCAGAGCACTGTCCATTCTGGCACCCGATGGGGCAAGTTGGAATACAGATGCCACCCAAGTTCTTCACGTGGTCAGGGAAGCAAGTGCATGTTTCGGGGGCACTGCAAAGGGCGTTGATGCACTCCTGTGTACATACTGGGTCGCAGCGCCTGAAGTTGTGAATGTTCCTGATGTAGCCCCTACAGCAGGACCGGATCCGGCTGAGGTCTGGTCGAGACTGGAATGGGATGTTTGACATTTTGTTAAAGGTCGTCATGTTCGTAAGCGATACTTCCGCGTTGGTCAGGGGTGGCGGAAATATGATGTCAGCGTGGTGTTGTGAGGTACCCATGCGCATTTTCTTCGTCGTTACACTGACGGTACCCTAGTTACACTCTTGTGTTGACATCCACCTACATCTGTACCCCTCTCGGTGTTGACAGGCTATAGGTAACTAGAAACCAGTTAGGGGTGGTGACCGTGAGAATAAATTTCTGGAATTGAAAACCCCTTTCCTTGTGGGTTACCTATGTAAAAGCTTTCTACATTGCAAGCTTTATTTAACTTTAAGTTCACTCGTTGAAAAGTATTCCAATATAGAATGCGCAATGGAGATAGCTATGAAGCGGTGAAAAATACACCACAACAACACATCAATCTTTTATAAATATAGGTTACATCATAGTTACATTGTAATGGTTATGTCTAGTTGGTTTACTGGTTTTTACGTTGCTGTTGAGCCTCTATTCCTATGTCAGTCAGTTAAATTTCTATTTTTTTCATATTTTATTAGCATGGAAAGAGTTTTGTGGAATACTTTAGTAGACTCACCCCATTACCAGCGGGAACTTGGCCGCTTCTCACCAAACTGGCAGTTCTGGAAGATAAACTCAAAATTAACGGGTGCCAAATCTTGTTCCGCTCTGTATGAAAAGTAAGACTGTTAGTTGAAATTTTATTGGTTTTCGATATGTGCAAACGTGTTCTTTTGAAGCATTGATCCCATTATACATTTTAAAAACACAATCATCTACGGGGATCAGAGTAGGTATTCTGTTCCTAGAAACACCCAATTCACAGCAGTGTATTTTGTGAACTGCTGAATATGACAGATTTTCTCACGATTTTTCTAAGATAGACGTCAATAATAATTATAAACATTTACATATTTATCACTAGCTTGACGGTGAAGGAAAACATCGCGCCGTAACCTGCAGGAAGAATTGATTCGATTTTAGGTCCAGTTTAGGGTTTGCGATTACTCGAGGATTTTCAGTTCTCGGGTCTCGAGAACTCTCGAGCCCGATTTCTCGGGTCTTCTCGGGATATCGAGAAATTCTAAATTTACGTATATATTTTTTGTTTAAACAAAAATGTGAATGGTTGATGATCGAAATATGGTTACCTATCGATATTACGGCAATCACTACAAAATTGAGGTTAGAAATACGAGAAATTCAATGAATTTAATATTTCGCTAAATTCAATTCTTCTATATTCAGAACATTTATACCTACAACGCGTAACAGAAAAGGCGCAATTCCTCATACACCCCAATTAGTATATTAATATAAAAAAAATATTATGCAATCGAACTTTAGTTGTGTCTAACCAATTTTCTTAAATATCGATTAATAATAGCACGATTTCCATAGAAAGCACTAAATTCAGCCACAACAATTAAATTTTTTGAAAAATTTAACACGTATTAAAAATAGCTGAAATCGAATAAGACTTATTACATAATAAGTAAAATAATACTTAGTAGTCGATACTGAACAAACTAATTTCAGGAATTGCGCTTATTCTGTTACATGTTGTATAATAAAAAGCAATGTTATGACCTATCCATATGTGCAAGATTTTTTTTCAGTCTCTTATAATCATTGCATTTAGAGAATTAAATCTTTCAATCGCACTTACATATAAAATGACTAATTCTGGGGATTTTCTTTCCTAGATGAATTACAACCGGTACTGCACACGTAACTATAGCTTTTTACGTCTATTAAACATCAAACTGACTCTTTTACTACGTGAAATTAATTAAAATAAGTGAGATTTGGTTTGTTTACAACTGACGTCGGGCCGATATAGGCTGATTACGAGTACGAAAATGGTCTCGCCAATCTATCTCGCTCTAACAAACGGGTATCTATTATATTTCTCTCTCGCATTGCCGATCTAACTAAATCTATGGTAAAAATAATGGATACCAAATACCGACATACTCGTACACCTGCCGCGCTATCAAAAGATGATGAAAATCTATAAAAAAAGCGTCAACAAAGTCCAACATACCGTTATAAATTGCTAATGATCCTCAAAAACGCTTCGTAAGTTAAGTTTCGAATTCTCGATGTCTCGACTTCTCTCGATCTGAATTTCCCGGGAACGGAACCGACCAATTTCCCGGGAATTCCCGGGACGAGAATTCCCGGGAACAAACCCTAGTCCCGTTCCAGTGAGAATACGGGAATAAAATATAGCCTATGTTACTCAGTGACAATGTAGCTTTCCAATAGTGAAAGAGTTTTTTTTAAATCGGTCCAGTAGTTTTTAAGTTTATGGGTTACAAACATACAAGAATACAAATTTTTCTTCTTTATAATATTAGTGTAGATAAATATTGATTACTTATCAAAAGGAGACAAGTAGATTAGTTACTTACGGCACTTCAATATAGCAAACTCCAACTTCCAAGTCCAGAGCGGCGGCGCTGTTGTTCTGCCTCGTGTTGTTCGAGTAGTATTGTTGCGAGTTGTTCGGGAAGAAGCTGTTGATAGTATCGAGACACATGTGAGAAATGTGAATTAGAATGTACTCGCTCCGCCCCGCGGTTTTCATCGCGTGGAAATTTCCACATAGACTTTGTCTTGAGAGACGTGCAGCTTTTTAACAGTGAAATAATGTTTAGAATGGGATCAGTTCTTTCAGTGATTAACTCCTTCAAACATAAAAACAACGTAACTTTTTTATAACATCATAGAGTAGACTTTACACTATAGAACTTCCCGTTTTTATTTACCGTTTCCGTGGAAATTAAAGATGTTTTTTCAGGCTTATGCTTCACGCCACAAAAAATGTATTTGTGATCAGATGAATAGTAGAGAAATTAATAGAAAACGAACAAATAATCATTCATTTATGACTAGACTAGCTGACCCATCAATGGCGTTGTCAGGGCAGATTAAATTTTTTCCCGTTCCCGTGGGAATTTCCTGTTTTTCTACTACTTCCCTGGATATGCTCTTATCAATTTAAAAAAAGTTTTATGATAGTCTGAAGAACAATATGTTAAGGATGTGTGTGTCAAAATTGTTAAATAAAATATGATTTACTAAATAACCATTCACAAAATAAAATAAAGTAGATAAACATAAATAACATGATCCAAACATACTTTCTAAAGTTGGGGTTGTAATCGAATCCACCTTGGCCGCCCTTCACTGACTTGGTGAACTGCTGCACCTGCTGCACGTCGTACTCATTGGCGCACGCGCACGCTATCAGCGCGCATGCGAATAGGAGTCTAAGCATGTTGACCTGGAATGTTAGTGTTTAAAAATAATAATATTTTTTTTTTAATTAAAATATCCTAAAATTAAACTTAATAAACTGATTAGTCAAAATGGTCCACAGCTCAGCATGTGATCACTGGAGCACCAGGTGACCTGTGATTTTCAGCTGTAGCCAATAAAATATACATAAAAAGTGACACTACGAGTAAGATGAGATTCAGTTCGCCATTGTATACCAATATAATGCTACAAATAATCTATATAATAAAATTAAATAGAGCCACGTTTAGCCACAGGATGTTACGACCTCAGCCTGCTTTGAAAATAAAGTAAAAATACATATAATTCCGTCGGTAAAAATATTACACTTAGAATTGTTAGTCTAAAATCAAGGCACTCAATACTAGTCCATGGAGATTGGCGAAATGTAATGTTATTTTTATTATACCAACAAACTTCATTTATTCATCACTAGCCCGGTGATGGAAACATCTTGAGGAAATCCGCAGGCAGTATTGGTCCTGAGGCTTGTGTAACAACAAAACCGGTCGTCAGTTTAAGGGTCGCAAAAATACAAGGGTGAAATGTAAAGTAGGCATTTCTAATAATTGAATACCTCGGCCGACCCCTTGGAAATAAAGTGTGAACGCATTTTTATTATTCAACTGGCTTCCTTACTACTTTGTGTATTGCTATTAAAATATAACCTCCAACACTGACATAGGGAGAAGACTGAAAAGGTTGATCTTTCAAGTTAGTTTAGTGTAGTGACAGTGCTATGCAGTAGTGCAGTGAGTGCTATTTATTAATAACACATAATAATAATAATAATATTAATTACTTTTATATACATACATACATACATACATACATATGCTCACGCCTTTTTCCCGAAGGGGTAGGCAGAGACAACAGCCCGCCACCTGCTACGATCCTGGCATACCTCACGTGCCTCATCCACATCCATCAATCGGTTCATACAAGCTTGTCGGTTTCGGGTACTCTTTATCTGGCTTTTTTTCAATACATCGCCGATCTGATCGATGTAAGTACGCCTAGGTCGCCCTCTGCCAACTCGTCCACTCACAATCCCCTTATATATTTGTCTCGTTAGACGCCTTTCATCCATCCGTTCGACATGTCCAAACCACCTAAGCATTCCTTTCTCAATTTTAGTCACTACATCCTCTTTCAAGCCACAACTCTCTCGGATTACACTATTCCTCATTCTATCAATCAATCGTACTCCACTCATGCTTCTTAGCGAGCGCATTTCTACTGCATTTATTCGACTCTCGTGCTTCTTCTGCCATACCCAACTCTCGCTACCATACATTAAGGTAGGAACCAACACCCCATCATGAACAGCCAGGCGTGCTTTTTTAGTCACTTTCTGGCTCCTCATGAAGGCGTGCAATGCACCGTTTACCATATTACCTGCATTCACCCTCCTTTCAATATCACTATCACACTTACCGTCTCTACTAAACTTACTTTCTAAATACACAAATTCTGACACTTGTTCTACTTTCTCACCTTCAATCATAATATCGCACGCAGAAATGTCCATATTCTTCTCCACAACCATAACCTTCATCTTGCTTACATTTACTTTCATACCTTTCCTCTTGAATGCCTCATTCACGATAGTTACCGTGTCCTGCAACTCATGCGCTGATGGTTCAATTATAACTTGATCATCAGCGTACAGTAGGCATTTGACCGGTACCTCTCCCATTCGTACTCCACAATCACGCTCTTTCAAATCTGTCAGACAACTATCCATGAAAAGGTTGAACAGCCATGGTGATGCTACACATCCCTGTCTAACACCCATGGAGATGTTAAACCAGTCTGTGTAGGCTCCATTTATTCTAACACAGGCTCTGGAATTCTTATATAAGGATTTCAGAGCCCGCACCAGAATAGGGTCCAACCCATGCGTGGCCAGTGTTGACCACAATTCGTTCCTCCTCACTCTATCGTAAGCCTTTTCCAGGTCTATAAAGGTCTTTTATATACATATTGTAAAAAACCTAACTAAACTAAACCTAAACTTAACTAAGATATAAAATAAATAAATATAATAATAATAATAATAAATTTATTGTTCATAAGTAGCCTAGTACAGTCAACAAAGTTGTTAGGGTTACATGGCCAGTAACTAAGAATTCATTTTTCTGGGGAAGTCATAAATAAATCTTATTGATTAATGTTTATTTCGAAAGGTATCTTTGATCCCTATAATTTACCAAAAAAATACTATAAATACATTTAAGGCTTTAAGAGAACAGTGAATCTTAATTTTTGGCCATGTAACACCAACAACTTTGTTGACTGTACAATTGTAAACATGAACAAACTGTTAGTTTAAAAGTTTAGGTTAAATTTAAATTACTTATTAGTCTTTTACATGTGATATTTTTGTAGATAGTAAGTATTGGCTATTGTATTTTATTTTGTAATAATGTTCCAGAATAATGTTATTATTATTTTAGGCTATATTGTAATACAAATGAGGTATTTATTACGTCATTAAAAAAAATTAACATACCTATTTACCTAAACAGTGAAGGAAGACGGCGAAGAAACATAATATTATAATTTGGTTCTGACGCATGTGAATGGTTGGGAATAAAGCGTGAGTACAATTTTTTATTATAGCTTCCACCAAAATATCAACATAATTATTTTATATAAAAGATTGTCTATGTTATTCATTCATGCATCTTGATTACCAAATTAAAAAATCAAAACAATCCAAAGGACGCCTGCGCGTGGCCTCAAGGTGAGTAAGTAACAAATACAATAAATTAAGTATGACATAATCGGGTGTGACTTACCGAGACAACTTACTGAGATGCTAACTGTGACACGATCGACTACACACTGCCGTTGAGACTGAGATTTTATTGTATGATCCTACAATTTTGCATGAGCCGATTGTAGATTTACGGGTTCTGTATATACCAATAAATTGAATACGATACGACTTTTTATATGTTTGGATAAACAACAAGGTTTATACTTACCAATGTCTCAGTTAATTCAAACAATGGTGAGAGCTGTCTTTAATTGTATAAAGTACTTACTACTTTTAAGTTGGCACCAAAATAGTCCAGGCAATGAAGCGGATTTTTGTATGAAGACCCCAACATTAATTCCTCAGTCGATGAAACTTTGCAGGATTGTAGTATAGTTCGAGACAATACTTGCATAAAAAAAAAACCTAACCAAAGTTAGGTATTTTTACTGAAATACTTATTTATTTGATATCTTTGTTGGGAAAAATGCTCAGTCAAAATTTTCTTCGCCAGCAATATTCATGTGTGTTAAGAAAGCTATATGCGAAATATCCAAAAAAATCTCCTGGTAGAAACAACAAAACTCAGACGTATAATTATGTACCTTGCACGGGAAAATTGCTCAGTCCATTTTTTTATCAGGGATGTCATTTTAATAGTCGCTGTGGACTTACAATAGGAAAATCCAAAATAAAAACCGTCTCGCTACATTATTTTCAGAAATTATCGACCAAAAAAAAAAATTTTTTTAAGTATAAAGACCTAACTTCGGTAAGGTTTTTTTTGGATTTTTTTATGCAAGTATATTCTCATACTATACTACAATCCTGCAAAGTTTCATCGACTGAGGAATTAATGCTGGGGTCCACTACCTGTATTGCCTAGATTAAAACAGGTAATTTAGTGAACTTGTTCATTGATTGTTTGGCGCCTCATAATTTCTTAGGTAAACTATTGACGTTTCTAAGTGTATATTTCATACCTAAAGAAATAAATGTATTTTGACTTTGACTTACATTAGTTTAGGAACTTCGTTGTTAAGGCAAAATAAAAAAGGTTTATAATTTTTTTTTTAAGTTTTTTCCTTGGTTTAATTTTTTTTAGAAGATCGGCAAATTCCGCCAAATGATATCTACTTAGTCTGAGGGTTGACTGGTAGATAATGGACTCGATTCTGGCTGACCACCTAAAATTCCTAATTTTAAGTTAGCCAATCCTTCCCCATAGAATACGAAAGAAAAAGGACAGAAACAAACCATAGATTGAAAAGTTAATGACAAACATCTAAAAACCTACTAATTAAAAATAAAGCTAAAATTGCTAAACACGCCATACATGAGAAGACTAATTTTAATTTGATAGAACTAAATATCTCTTGTCTCTTTTCTTTACTAGGAGAATGAAAATGACAGGACTAAACTAAAATAAGTTAAGTCGCTGTAATGCAGAATCGAGTCCAATGCCTTTAGGCATTAGGTTCGCCATGTGTCACCGTCACAGTCACATATTTTTACCTCTTACAAAATTAATGTTTTATATTCTAGTTGACCCTTTATCTCCACCCTTTACGAATGTAGTGCTACAATTTTATTTATATAACGAAAATTACTATTATCTCCATACCTAGTTCAAGTATCAAACAGGAAAACGAAAGCTGATAAACTAGTTGCTTTGCGAACCCTAATTCAAGCGAACCAGGGATGTCGTCATATCGGAAACGAAATGAGATAATGCAATCCTGTTTTGCACAAAAATAAAATTGTTGTCAAGAAGCCCTTTTTGAAATGAAATCACACATAATGTCGATACGAATTCTAATAAATTATAATTTTTTATCTTAGAAATGAGTTTCTCAACAAGTTACGTACCTACCTGCATATTTATCACTAGCTCGAAGGTGAAGGAAAACATCATAAGAAAACCAGCAGTTCCCAGAAAATGAAAATGATTTTGTTTAATAAATAAATAAAATAAATATAATCTCACGCCTTTTTTTATCCCCGAGGGGGTAGGCAGAGGTATTCCATTACTGGATATACCCACATTTCACGAGATATATTGGACCCCTAAACGTGATAGGTGGTGAGCCCATCGCCGGACCGGGTCTGTTTACACATGTCTCAGAATTAATTCTGAGACCTGCGGGTTTCCTCACGATGTTTTCCTTCACCGTCGAGCTAGTGATAAATATGTACGTAAGTTTTTGAAAAACTCATTGGTACATGCCAGGATTCGAACCCGAGCCTCACTGATTTTCGGCCGGCTCTTTAACCGTCCGGGCTATCACTGCTCTTTTGATTTTGTTTATCTGTAGGTAATTAAAAAATACACTTTGAAAAGTCAACAGTCTAATAACAAGGCACTCTAAACTCGTCCATGAAGATTGGCTAAATGTATACAGCAGCCCATCTCCACTGACGAGTTGCTGGTTCCAAACGCAGTACCCCGATGTCTCACCTACTAGTAGCTGATATGGTTTATAACTTTAATTAATAGCCTTAAATAGCGTCGAGTCTTAGGTAAGTAGCGTCGTCCAGAATTACCGACAATGTACATATTTCCAGCAATGGAATACTGCCGACCTCTCAGCGTTTATTTTATTTGTGTGAGAAAGTTCTGAGGCACATGTAACAGCACGACAGTCTGCGATGGGCTCATCATCCATCCAGTCACGTTTTCGAAATATCCGTATCAGAAAATAAATTTAAAAAAAAATTTGAGTAGTTTTAGTAGGTAATGGAATACAGCTGCCGACCATTCGGGAATAAGGGTTGGCTTGGGTGCTGACTCGATATGTGAAAATGTGGTCGCTCGAGTTTACTACTCTTAATTTATTTGATGGTAAACTGGCCATAAGATTTAAATATTTGTCGGCGAGATTACCATACCTGAAACTGATAGTAGTTTTCTTGACCTAATTACTTAACTAAATGACAGCTTTCAAACTCAGGGGAATGGATAGCAAACCTCAAGATGCTAGCTGTCTATAAAATTGAATGAAGATCGATTCACGGCTAGTCAGGCGAATATAAATATAAAAAAAATATATAAAATATAATCTCACGCCTTTTTTATCCCCGAGGGGGTAGGAAAAGGCGATTCCATTACTGGATATACCCACATTTCACGAGATATATTGGCCCCTAAACGTGATAGGAGGTGAGCCCATCGCCGGACCGGGTCTATTTACACATGTCTCAGAATTAATTCCTCACGATGTTTTCCTTCACCGTCGAGCTAGTGATAAAGGCGAATATAACAAAAAATGAAACAGAGTTATTTCCGCATGTTTATTATTAGTTCTGAAGTAGGAATTTTTGTGTATGTGGAATGTAGTTGAATTACCACATATAATAATCACTTATTTATGCATATTGGAGTCTGTAAATCCCTATCGCAAAAACGGAAATTATGTGAGATAAATTTTGATGTTTACCGCAATACCCACGCAAGATGACCTCCAGGAGTTTATCTGCAGCGACGGATTCTGCGAACTCGTAATACTTCATCCATAATATGACCACAATCACAAACCTATTAAGGTGTATTTATGTTGAGATAAGTAACCTTATTACTCATTAGTAGAGTCGCGAATGCGATGGATGAATAAGGCAAACATAAATCACAAAAATGTTTCATAATCAAATCAAAATAAATTTGCGTATTGATCTCCGAGTAAGCTCTTTCCTTCGTTAAATTAATATGACGCACCACAAAGACGTTTGAAGAAAATGTCTCCAATAGTAATAATAATAATAAATGGGACACAATTCACACACGGTTATTTAGTCCCAAACTAGGCAGGGCCTGTATTATGGGTACTAAACAACAGAGAGACATACTTAAATAAATATTAAACGACTTGACACGAAGCCAACAGAAATGATCATGCACACAAATGTTGGCCCCGAGTGGGGATCGATCCCACGACCTCTGGCAGAAGGCAGGGTCACTACCAACTGAGCCAACAGAAATAGACAAAATAGACTCCTAATGTTCTTACTTCAACTAAAAATCTGGGTGCAAAAGGTGTAATGTCACCAGTATCATATCAGTATCTGTCTTCGTTTTCGGAAGCGTACTTCTTGTTTTTCTATATATTAAAATATATACAATGTATATACAATGATGTTACAGCCACAAACTTTTATTTTGAATAAAATAAATTACAGAGCAGATTTATAGTTAATTTATTCAAAATCACACACAAACAAACATAGTCTCAAAACTATTAGCCATTGGGGTAAGCAGGGACTACCACCACTTGCTACGAACCTCATTAATCTGTCATGCTTCATCCACCTCCCTCAAACCACTTATTCATGCTCGTCGATTTCGGGTACTCTTTTTTTTAATAAATCGCCGATGTAAGTACGCCTAGGTCGTTCTCTATCGTCTCGCTCATTTTCAACACTCTTGTATATTTGTCTCGTTAAGCGCCTTTCATTCATCGGCTAAATATGACCAAACCACCTCAGCATTCCTTTTTCAATCCTGGTCACTATATCATCTTTTAGGCCGCAACTGTCTCGGATCATACCTACTATTCTTCACTCTATCTATCAATCGTACTCCACGAATGCTTCTTAACGAGCACATTTCCTCTGTATTCATTCGACTTTCATGCTATTTTTGTCATACCCAACATTCACTGCCATACATCAAAGTGAATATTGTAAAGTCAAATTGTAACTTAATTAAGTATGTTTCTTTGAATTGGAGCAATGTTTGTAGCATTTGAACTGTGTTTATTGGGCTCTTCAGGTTTCATTGCTGGAAATAGTAACACCTCCTGCAACAAAAATTAGGTTTACTGTTTCCATTTCAAGTCAAAAGTCAGATTTTTTCAAGCCACTGACATGGCTTAACGACTTCCATTATGCGTATATACAACGAAAACCGGGATCAACAATTTAACGTGCCTTCCAAAACATGAAAGCGCTCGTGATAAGACACCACATTTTTTAGGCTGAATGATCAATAAACGTAATTCACCTACCTGGATGGAATTCGAGTCAGTAAGGAACATAGTGAGGCGATCAATACCCAATCCCATTCCTCCTGTCGGAGGAAGACCGTACTCCAGAGCAGTTAAGTAAGCTTCATCAGATAGTGTTGCTTCCTCGTCTCCAGCTGCTCGGTCCTTAGCCAGCTGTTCAAATCGTTTTCTCTGAGATTCTGGGTCATTCAACTCAGTGTACGCATTGCAAATTTCTTTCTCCATCACGTACACTTCAAACCTGAAGGAAGATATGCGGAGAAGTATGTAGATTAGAGAAAATAAAAAAAGGTGGAACTAACCCTGACTACGGAAAAATGTAGTCTGAGGCAGGCCTGTACGACTCCGTAGTTTAGATATAAATATTTGTCTACAGCGCGCACGCCTACTCGACGTGCCAGTCGCAAAATCCCTAAACATGATATGCGGTGAGCCCATCTCCAGACCGGGTCTGTTACACATGCCTCAGAATTAATTCTGAGATCTGCGTTTTTCCTGACGATTTTTTCCTTCACCGTCGAGCTAGTGATGAATATGTACTTAAGTTTTGAAAAATTCATTGATACATGCCAGGATTTGAACCTGAGCCTGACTGATTATCGTCATGAGAAGCGGGCTCCTTAACTTACGGCTCTGGTACAAATTGACTTTTAAGAATTGACCTTGACAAAACCCGATTCACTGGTAGCCAGTCTAGTAGCAGTGATTCAGGTCAATCGACAATCCTATTATGTCTGCATCTTGTGGTTTGGGGTAAAGAAGCTGAAATACCTTTCAGTTAAACCAGGTATATCCCTATGATACTTCGATAGAGGACTCATAATTTCCGGATAATCCACTATGAATGTTGGGTTCATGCATTTCACTTGCAGAAGATTTGATACGAGTTTGTCTATCATCCCTGCAGTAGTTCGGGGAGGTGAGACTTGTATCTGTAAATGCAAATAAAATGAATATAAACGATTTAAATTTGAGACGTACCTATCTAGTTGGAAAGTACTCCTTAAAAGTTATCCTTTATTTAAAAAAAAGAAAAACTCGAGTCTAGGTGTTTAATATTTGTTTAAGTATGTTTATCAGTTGTTTAGTACCCATAGTACAGGCTCTGCCTAGTTTGGGACTAAATAACAGTGTGTGAGTTGTGTCCCATAATTTATTTATATTTATTTATTTATAGATTTTGAAAATACCCTTGTCACACCCAGGAATCAAATCGACTGCATTTAGTTTTTATCGCAACAATCGAGAGAATATTAGGAAATTAATCTCGTTAGCAAACTTGCCCCCCGTTTCCGAAAGGGAAATCAAATTCAATTTTGCTAACATACTTTTAAATCTGATGTTGATTAAAGAAATTACAGTTGGTCAGCAAATTTTAATTTTGAGTATCTTGACAGTGAAGGAATATATCCCGAGGAAACCCACATAATTGACTCTGATGCATGTGCGCTATGTGCTAGGGTCCAAAAATACAATGATGAAAATTGGAACTTCCAGAAATATAACACCTCTGTCAACCCTCTTAGGGATGTATAAATTCAGGTGAACAGTCTGATGGTTTAAAATAACATAGAATTGTAAAGAGTAGAAAACCGACTTCAACTGCAACTTATATGGTTTTTTAATGGATGCCAAGGTCAGAACTGGACCAAATTGCTAAAAGTTGCCTTTACAGACGTAAGATTGTAGCTAACCCACTTATTCCAATTCACGTACTTTGTGTTTGTCGCACAGATCGCTTAAAATAGCATTTGCTTCTGGAGTATCCAGTTTATCAGGAGGTGGTAGTTTTACATTCAATGCTTTTTCCAAACTTGGGATCATGGGCATTCTGGCGAATGGGGGAGTGAAATCTATCTCTACTTCCACTCCGTCAGGCCCACCAGGGTGGTATTTAATCTGAAAGTAAGCAAGAAGTAGGATATAGTCATCATCTACAAACTTTCAACAAATCTTACACATACCGACTGGATAATTGCACAGCTTAAGTCGGTGTGTTTAAAGCATGAAATTTTGCACAAAAGTTGCTGGAATTTTAGTATGAATACTATGAATATTATGAATATTATTAGATATGATATGATCAATCTTGACTTAATAAAAATGTATGTGTTAGCTAGAAATAAGAAGACAGTACTTAATAGTGATATTATTAATATTTATATATCTATCGCAAAGAAAGAATTGTGGAAATTCATCCCCTGAGAGTTAAGTAACGATCGAAAAATCGAGCTTCATTAAAATCTTTCATAGATTGTATTGAAGCTCGATTTTTTTCCGTATCCCTTTATGCGCAAGGCTAATTTTAGAAGAAAGTCCAATTCAGAAATATACATTTATAGGTATATAAATATTTGCATTTACTCAGTAAGTTTTATGTAAAATCTACTATATAAAAATAAGTCGGGTTTTCCTTCCTGACGATTTAACTCCAGAATTGACGAACCGATTTCCATGGTTTTGCATTCGTTGGAAAGGTCTAGGGCTCCGCAAGGTTTATAGCAAAGAAAATTCAGCATTGCACCCGTGCGAAGCCGGGGCGGGTCGCTAGTGGAGTATGAAAATAAAAACTTAATTTTTTACCTTGTAACTCCCATGAATGCTCTTCACCAAACCCGAGACCAAATCTTCAGTGATAGTCATGAGGTCATTGTAATCTGCATAAGCCATATAAAATTCACAAGTAGTGAACTCAGGGTTGTGTGTCACATCTATTTTCTCATTTCTAAATTGCTTCCCAATCTCATAGACTCTGTCCAGTCCACCAACAACCAACATCTTGTGGTACAGTTCTGGAGCAATCCTTAAGTTGAAATCTGTGTTTGTATAATCGTGGTGTGTGATAAAGGGCTTGGCTGTAGCACCTCCAGGTATCATATTCAGCATTGGAGTTTCTATTTCTAAGAATCCCATATTGTCCAGAAACTTCCTCACATATGTAATAATTTTTGCTCTCATGCGGAATGTGTGTTTTATCTGTAAATTGAAAAAAAAACATTTAGGTCTTACTTATTGTTATCTAGCACAGACTTTTATGATTTCTGCTTTACAGTTCAGTCCCCGCTAAAGATTACCCAACCAACAATTATATTTACAAAGAAGATAAGCAACAAGGAGGAAGCTTGCCTTAAAAAATATTAAAAAACCCTTGTATAGTCAAAATAATGCACTGACCTCAAATAATGGGGAAAAGATAACATTGCAGAGCAGTGAAATTAATAAGTATATACCTTATCATTCACAATAAGGTCTAAATATCTCTTTCTGAACCTAGTTTCTTTATCTTGTAGCCCAAAGTGTTGATGTGGTAACATATGAAGGCATGGAGACAGGAGTTTGATAGTTTTTGGTAAAAATGAAAGATCGCCTTCTTTAGTTTTGCTAGGGTGACCAATACACCCAATAATGTCACCTCTCCTTAATTTACTTGTATCAGCAGCAAACTTCTCTTTTGATTCATATAACCAAGCACTAGCCATTACCTAAAATTATAAAAAATAATGAATATTTAATAAAATACAATTTCAATTTCATTAATGGTTCTTAATCCATCTTACCTGAACGTTAGCATCTTCACCTTTCAACTCAAAAACTATGAAATTAGATCCCAATTCTCTTACAGAATGGACTCTGCCTGCTATAGATAAAGTAACATTCTTCAGAACTTCGCCACTTCTAAGATTATTGTAAATTTCAGTAAATTCTTTTAACGACATAGATATACGGAACTTGTTTGGATACGGGTGGTTTACGCTAGGTCCCTTCTTAAGAGCTGTCACTGCAGACGACCTTAGGTTATAATACTCATGTGGACCTATCTCCTCTGTCACTTCTAAGTTTTCACTCTCTACCTCCTCTTCCGCTTTTAAATTTGCAGTCTGCCTTGTTGCTTTGAAAGCAGACGGCTGCGTGGCTTTTTCCTGACATTTTACTTTACTAAAAATAATAATATAAAATAAGAAAATAATATATTTTAAACTATTTAGGTACCGAAATTTGATTTTAATTTAAAGAGATTCAGGTCTTTGATTTTACAAATTTTCTTTGGAAATGGGAGAAATACGAGCAACTCTGATGCTCGCCTGCTAGTGCTTATGTAAAGATCGAACAATTGTACTTTTTTTCCGTGAGTAAGAGTCACCTATTGTCTTTAGGAAATTAATTACAGTCTACTTACGGGCTACAGTAAGGAACGCATAATCCCTTCCGGTCTTTAGAAAATCCCTGGTGACAGCTGCAGTGGTTGGGGCCTACGCATTCTCCGTTGGTACAGCGGTTGCAATGCGGCTTGCAGGAGCCCTCGGGAGACGACTGGTAGCCAGTCTTGCATTCACAGGTGTTCGGGGCAGTGCAGTTGCCTGTAAATTTAAAAAAACCGAGGGAGGTAGATAGAGGTATTCAATTTCTGAAAATACCCACGAGTCACTAGTGACTTATTAGTGAAGATTATACTAGTATAATCTTTGGAAGCCTAAACGTGACAGGACATCCCAATTATACCGTATATTGAAATCTATTTAAGCTTGCTATACTATCGGTGACACGATAATTACATACCTATATCTCCACAGTTCGCCTTACAAGATGGCACGCAGAATTTTCCGCTCACGTCTAATTTAAAGCCTTTTTTACACAAGCACTCTCCTCCAGCGCATTCTCCATTCTGGCACCAGATGGGGCAGGTTAGAACACAGATGCCACCCAAGTTCTTCACGTAGTCAGGAAAGCAGGTGCAAGTCTCAGGGGCAGTGCAGAGACCGTTAATGCACTTCTGGGTGCACACTGGGTCGCAACGCCCGAAGTCTTGGCTGTTTCTGACGTAACCCTTGAAACAGGATCGGATTTTGACGAGGTCTGACCGAGACTGGAATGAGATATTTCACGTTTAGCCTTGAATCAATAATATCCTTACTTATGAAATTGCAGTTTTGTATGGAAAATTTCAATAAAACATAATTTTTAACACGAATGAGTCTCTGTTTGCCTGAAAGGAATAAAGACTACTTTTATTTGTGATAATAATTACTAGCATATTTACCCCATTACCAGCGACCACGTGGCTTGAGCTTCCCACCAAACTGGCATTTCTGGAAGATAATATCAACTTGCATTACTCTCTTTTTGGCGGAAAGTAGAGAGTAAAGCCGTATACAGAAAGGAAGCTGAATACTTATCAGCGCTTAAAGGCGCCGATCTACGCAGGTAACCGGCGCAGGCATTTATATGAACAAGCGCCGATAAGCGCCGAACGGCGCCGATAAGCGCCGACAACCGCTGGTGCCGCCTGCCAATCATCGTACGACATTTTGCTCGCTCTGCTTCAATCTGCTTGCTTTATGTAGAATGGACCAGCGCCGATAAGCGCCGATAAGCGCTGATAAGTTTTCAGCTTTCTTTCTGTATACGGCTTAAAGTAGTATATTATGTGACAAGTGTCCGTGAAAGTGAGCAGTGGATAGAAAATTCAAAAAAATGATTGAGATGGATATTTTTAGATTAAGTAGGTACCTTAAGCAGATCATTTTACTGTTGATGACCAAAAAAGGGATAAAAAAGCGTTGAAGGCTATTTAACTATGAATATCATATAAAATAAAGACTTGGTTTATAGGAGCGAAACCCAAAACTCCAAAAATATCAAATTATGCTTTTTTTTTTGCTCTTTTTTTCTTTGAAAATATGTATTGGTAAATATTTTTCAAAGGTAAGGGACCCTTCGTATGTGATTCCGATTCACAATTGGTAGTTTTTTTATTATACTACTCAAAGAGTAAACTACTTGGTTCAGGTCTATGGAGTAAACCATTAAAACAAGTTAGGTACAAGACTTGATGTCTTGATACTGAAGAAGTATTTACAAGATATCAATCCTTAAATATACATATAGATGTAACGTGACAATTTGGACATACTTTTGGTAGTTGAGGGGGTGCCCGTAGTACTCATTTGCGCACGCGCCGGCGAACAGCGCGCATGCGAATAAGAAATTGAGCATATCGACCTGAAATGTTCAGATTTATGGATCACTTTAACATTCTTATAGTTATAAATAATAAATATATGGGTCACAATTCAAGAAGACTTATCAAGCTATATAAAAAATAAACAATCTAATAATATAAAGCAAGTACAAATTAAATACAATCAGAGATAAACAAAGTTCAAAATAATTCAATCATAATCAACAATACCAGCGAAATTGTGGAATTTCTGAATGGTTTGTATATAAACCAAAACATAAATACGTCTTTTAGAGATCTAAACTTATGTGTTAGAGTAAAATATAATATTGAACTTACCCTAGTAAACGAGAAAAATCATTTATATTATAGTATAAGAATTAAAATATAAAAAACTTCAGGTACAGATGGGATATCAACTCATGTGTTAAGAAAGTGTATCTCATTATATTTGTAAGCGATTGGTACCTACATGATATTCCAATAAGTATTATGAATGACAAATCTTACTTTATAAAAATAAGTCGGGTTTTCCTTCCTGACGATATAACTCCAGAACGCACGAACCGATTTCCACGGTTTTGCATTCGTTGGAAAGGTCTACTCCGCAAGGTTTATAGCAAAGAAAATTCAGCATTGCATCCGTGCGAAGCCGGGGCGGGTCGCTAGTCTACTATATAAAAATAAGTCGGGTTTTACTTCCTGACGATTTAACTCGAGAACGGCCGGACCGATTTTGATGAAACTTTTTGTGTGGGTTCGAGTGGGTCCAGGGATGGTTTTATAGCAAAGAAAATTCAGCATTGCACCCGTGTGAAGCCGGGGCGGGTCGCTAGTGAATAATAGAAAATTAACACAAAATTTAGAAGAATACAGACTAAATATCCACATCAGGCTTCGTCAACCTACATATTGCTTTTATTATGATAGAAACAGGTGTGTTTTCCCTATAAGTTGTTTTGTAATTCTTATTTTTATTGAGGCTTTAAACACCCTGGGTAGCCCATGTCAGCCTTATAGAAAATACGCTATTTGAACAATTATTTAAGGGACAGACACACAAACCTGTACAACCTGATAGCGCTATCTGACGAAGGGTCAAACAACCAGCTATTAATTTGTCCATTGTACAAATGTGAGCTTCGGAACAAACTCCTCATCAGATCTGCATTCCGATCCCGATAAATAAATAATAATAAATTGTGGGACACAATTTACACACGGTTCTTCAGTCCCAAACTAGGCAGAGCCTGTACTATGGGTACTAAACAACTGATAGACATACTTAAATAAATATTTAACACCCAGACATGAAGCCAATAGAATGTTCATGCACAATGTTGGCCCCGAGCGGGGATCGAACCCGCGACCTCCGACTCAGAAGGCAGGGGCACTACCAACTGAGCCAACAGACCCGTCGCCTTAAGACTAAGGTAAGACTAAGTTAAGACTAAGTTAAGTTGGCGATAATAAAATTGCTGCAAAAGAAGGCTTCCAAGCAAGATCCAAATAAGACCTATTGCGATGTTACCGAGTTTTTGCAGATTGTGGAGAAGCTACTATTCTATACGACTACAAAATTTCTAGATAAATTTAACTTATACTTAACAATCAATTTGGTTTTAGGAAGTCCAAATCAACAACATCGGGTTTGATTCTGCTTTACACCGACTAAACTTATTTTAGTTTAGTCCTGTCTTTGCCTCACCTCAAAAAAAAGGGATAGAAGATAACCTACCGAATTTAGTCCTGTGAGAGTACGACTAAAACCTAACGAGAGAGGCTCTCGTTAGGTTTTAGTCGTGATTTCTTTACTTGTGCACTAAACACGTTATGAAATGCCTTAGTTGAGGCAGGGCTTAAATTTAATTTGACAGAACTAAATATCTCTCGTCTCTTTTCTTTTCTATAGGAGAAAGAAATAGACAGGAGTAAAAATAAGTTTAGTCGCTGTAAAGCAGAATCGGGGCCATTGGCTGTCCATTCTTCTGGATTTACCTATACTAAAAGAGAAAAGAAGACTGTACGCGCTGTTTCTAAACATATCTAAGGCATATTTATTTAGGCATATTATTTCTTTTCTAGGAAAAAGAAAATGACAGGAGTAAACTAAAATAAGTTTAGTCGCTGTAAAGCAGAATCGGGGCCATTGGCTGTCTATTCTTCTGGATTTACCTATACTATAAGAGAAAAGAAGACTGTACGCGCTGTTTCTAGACATATCTAAGGCATATACATACATCCTAACGTAAGATAATATAACAACATATTTTCTGAAAATGTAGTGCGACTTACTGAGGCAACGGCCAGAGATGTTCACTGAGACAAGATCTACTCATAACTGACATTTAATCTTAACTCGTAGAATCAAAAGTTCAATTCAACATATACACAATTGCTAAAGTCAAGGTGTTGGTGGAAGTCCCACAATTTATTTATTTAAATTATACGTCGACTGACAGATCCTGATCCTAACCAAACTGACAACCAAAAGCTGACATCCTTTTTTACGTGTAAAAAAAATAAAATAAAATAAGTAGCATTTTATTTCTTTGCAGAGTTACAATAAAGAAAAACAATGTTTTGTTAGTAGGTACCTACATAATATTAAATTTTCGGAAGTAATTTAAGTTTTATCATTTCTTTGTATATCTCTTTTTATCATTGTACCTATCACTTCACTGTGATCTGGTTTATTTCTGTTCCCGTGGGAATATGCCTAAGTCCCTTTATAGCGGTTGCCTACTATGTATTTTTTGACACCTACTCTATGTATATATCATATTAAAATTATCTTGGTGTTATCGTTTCGGAGTGAGACGTATTTCTCTTTTTAACCAGTTTTTTTATTTTTCTTTGGGAATGAGACATTTTCCTAGTAACCTATAAGTTGACCTAGGTACTCAGCTATCACCACACCAAATTTCATCAATATCTGTCTAGTAGTTTTTGCGTAATGCGTGCACAACCAGACATACAAAGAGACAGACAGACAAAAAATCCACACATTGGTGTTTTGATATCTACATCGATAACTAATTTAAAAAAAAATCATGTATAGACACGGCGTCGTTACACTTTTATTATTTGTATGTATAGATTACTTTACTTTATTTTATTATATATATAATATATTACTAGTACATCTACACTAACATTATAAAGAGCAAAGAATTTTTTTATTGTATGTTTGTAACGAACAAACTCAAAAACTACATGACCGATTTAAAAATTCTTTCACCAATGGAAAGCCACAATATCCCTGAGTAACATAGGCTATATTTTATTCCAGTTTTCCCAAGGAAAAGGGAACTATGTGGGTGAAACCACGCAGAACCGCTACTACTTAATAAAATTAAATATTAATTTAATAGCAGGCAAGTCAGGGGTGGAAGGAAAGGGAAAGATATTATTGACATCTGACTCTTGAAATAGCAGATAAATGCTTTTCTTTGTTATTATACGTAAATGAAATTAATTAATTGATATTATTGATGTTTACGAAGCATTGATAACCCGCAGTGCAAAGTCAGATACCTATAGTCAGATGTCCTACATGAGTACTTAGGGTGGGGCCAAACGAGCGTAATTTTGTGAGTCGTGAGTAGCAGAATTTCGGTCGCTGAAATTCTGCTGCATTCGGTTTCATACAAAAGTCCTATTTGATTCACACGGCGACGCAAAATGAGTTGTCTGCCGACTCACATGCATTATGCGGACCGAATTTCAGTTCGCGGGGCGATGGGGTAGACATAGACAATGTGTGAAAGAGATACTAGAGTGGAATGTGACGGATCACTCAAGAGGGAGTGAGAAATAAGATATATTCTGCTACTCACGACTCACAAAATTACGCTCCGTCTGGCAGCCCAACAGAATTTCTGTCGGGCAGAATTTCTGCAACCGAAATTACGCTCGTTTGGCCTCACCCTTAAATAACTTTGTAATAGGTACTCGTTACCGGACCTCCTTTATCCCCTCTTTTATAAACTTTTTGCCCTTTTAACTTCTTTATCGGGTTATTATAAAATAATATTTACAACATGAGAATCTTTTCTACGTAGAAAAGCTTATTTAAAATGCAGATTTTAGGTCAGAGATCGAGCTTTGGGTAAGTACTGATCACAGAACACTTTTACTCCTAGCGGAGATTTGCTGATAGAAGAAAAATAGAAGAAAGCTGTAATTCTAATTTCAAAAATCAAAATTTTGAATGTCTGCCCAGAACGTTCGTATCAGTATAGTTCGAAGGACAACATCGAATTTTAGTGAAAAATTGGTTTGTTATATATCGACTACCTACTTCAGCTATCTTTAATGTGTTAAATTTTCAGAAAAATGAATTAGCATATATAACTGAATTTAGGGCTACTTTTATTGCTCTTTATTTAAGAAATTTGGTAAGACAACACTGAAGTGCGAATACATCATATTTTTTTATATGAATATACGAAATGGGATGGATGGGATGGACATGAGACTAAAAAGAGCTGCCCTTGAGTTTCTTGCTGGCTCTTCTCGGGGTACTGCATTTGGAACCAGCAACTCGTCGGTGGAGATGGGCTGCTGTTTACATTTAGCCAATCCTCATGGACGAGTTTAGTGTGCCTTGTTTATATTGACATTTCAAAGTGTATTACTAATACCTACTGAAATAAAAGAATTTTGACTTTGACTTTGATGTATATTCTGTAACGCGTTGTATAGATCAGTTAGGAGAAGTGGTAACCCAGCGGTTAAAAGAGTCTGCCTATCATTCGTGATTTCACGGATTCGAATCCTGGCATGTTTATCAAAACATACTGTATGTATGTTCTATTCTAAATTACAAAATCAACTGCACAAACCTTCTCGATGTGATAAATATACTCGTCATCCCGTCAATAATATTCTTATCCTTCCACGAACTAAAACTAACCTCGGCCTGCATTATCCTCTTTCTAGAATAAGAACATCAAACATAAGCTGCTGAAATCATGTCAAGATTTAAAACCGTCCCCCTAAACCGTCCTTTTTTAAGTTTTTTATAGTTTCTTAAATTTTTTTATATTTTCTTATTATTAACTTGTCTTATAATTTTACGCAAATGTTGTGCGTGCTACTAATTGGCGAGCATATTATGTAATAGTTTTAGTGTACCTTAAGTTAAAAATGTCACGTTATGTTTTGCTGTAAGCATGCCTAATAATTAAATAAATAAATAAATTAATGAATCAATAGCTCGACTGTGGAGGAAACACGCAGGTCCCAGAATTCATTCTGAGGCATTTGTAACAGACCCGGTCCGGCGATGGGCTCACCACCCATCATCACATTAAGAAGTTCGATAAATATACCTGGTACAAAATGCTGCCCTTGAGTTTCTTGCTGGTTCTTCTTGGGGTACTGCATTTGAAACCAGCAACTCCTCGGTGGAGATGAGCTGCTGTTTCCATTTAGCCAATATTTATGGACGAGTTTAGAGTGCCTTTTGTTATAGACTATTGACATTTCTAATTTGTACCTACAGAAGATTATTGATTTTATTTTATTTTTAGTGGGCATTTCCAAGAATGGAATACCTCTACCTACCCCTTCGGGGATAAGTCAACCTTGTGACACTATCTATGAAATAAATAAAAAAATAATAGTCCCTAAAACACATTATTATAAAGGTCAACATATTTTAAAATACTAGCCGTCGCAGAGAGCAGTAATAGCCTTTACGGATAAGAGCCGGCCGAATATCAGTGAGGCTCGGGTTCGAATCCTGGCATGTACCTACCAATGAGTTTTTCAAAAAATTACTTCCATATTTATCACTAGCTCGACGGTGAAGGAAAACATCGTGATATTTACCTGCGTAAGTTCCGTTCCCGTTGAGAAATTATAGCCCATGCATACTCCCAGAAAAGAAAGCTTTCCATTTGTGAGTTTTTTTAAAAGTTCCACTATATTCGGAGCCTATTCAATACAGACAAACAAAAAATCAAATCTTTCTTCTTTATAATAGTGTAGAAGTGTAGATGTTGAAAAACCTTTTTGTTATCTTAATATTAGTTTAATATAAATTCGGAATAGTTTCGCAATACGATAATGCGATGATAACACAGGCACATCGAATTTAATCTATTCAGGTCATTAGCAATAAGTCTTTGGGAAAGCAAACCTTGTTATCAAAGGGTGAAAGATCAAATTTCCGATAAACTGTTTGCATAGGTATACCTACTCTTTACATACCTACTCGGAAGGCAACGCGAGGCGACGTATAGGACGAGTAAATAGAATTTTTATTCTCTACAAGCGCATCTATTGTCTGCTCTTGCGAGATGGGGCTGGAAATATTTCTGGGTGAACATTGAAATGATACTATACATCATCATCAACCCATAACAGCCTACTGCTGAGCTAAGGGTCTTTCCTCACACGTGGAGAAGTATGGGCTATCTCTTACGCGAGCCCACCTCGGATAATTGTGTAATTTAAGCCACCAGTGGGGACCTGACATGCAATTTTATTGTTTAAACTGTGCACATAGGTTGCTATGATGATAAAACATAGAAATTGTAGGTAAGTTCAACAGCTCGACCCGATTAGGACATACAATTTAATCGACATACTTGACTTACGATCCTTAGTACAGTCAAGAACATGACAGAAGTTTTACACTTGTAGTGCGAGTCTGACCTCTAAGGCGATTGTAATAAGAACGTTACAAAGTCCAATGTGTCAAGCTCCACGTGCTCTTGTCTTTACCGTCTTTACCCTAGATGTGGCAAAGGGCATCATCAGTGACTCGCCATCCCGTTCGGTCTTTAGCTTCGCGCTTGATTTCGCTCCAAGTCTTGCCGGCAAGACAACATAATGATATCTATGTTAGCGTTGCTGGGCGTCCGGATAAAGCAGGACATGGTTAGACTTTCTGATTTCGTGTCCGGCCAAAATAAAAGGTGGTCAGGCCTATCCTGCTTTTGTCAGGCTTTTTAACATTTCGCAAACGAGTACCATTTTGACTCATTACTTTATTTGACAGATTATTAATAAACTACTTAGAATGCTTTGGCATTCGATTTTATTTAAATGTATTTCATTAGAATTTAACGAGATTGAAGATCATATTAAAAAAAGATCCATTTTACACATTTTTTTTTCCAAAATGGCTGGTCTAGGTTTGGCGAAATAGCAAGTGGCAACCCTACCTTCTATAATATATTTTTTTAAATCACACATATAATTTAAAAGTCTTGCTTGCTTGATTTGATTATTTTCTATACTTAGGGGGACTTATTTTATGGTTTGCTTTACTATTAAGTACTATAATATACTACATATTTATCTATACTATAAAAATGCAACACTTTCAACCATTACATAACCGAGTAAGTATATCTAATTATTTGGAGAAGGAGTTTTATTTCTCTATAAGTATTTATCTTCTACATGGAATATCTCGAAACCTGTACAGTTACACTTTAGGAGTATAAGTCATAATATTATGTTATTTTTTGTTCATCTATAGATCCTCTAACGATATAATATACTGGTTTCATAATGCGCCGCATTTTCCCGAGACTTTTGGTGATCATGGTCAATACTATGCAGCTTTGCCAGATTTTTTTTTTGCCAAGTCGGGATTTTGGAACATTTTGAGTGAAAAAAGCGAGATTATTTCGTTGAAAGCGGGACATAGTAAAAAAAATATCTATATATATAAAAGGAGAAGCTACATCTAAAAATCAAGGCCCAGTCCAAACCGCTGAACATAGAAACATGAAATTTTGTGTGTAGGTTACGTTTATAGTGTAAATGCTCGCTAAGAAAGGATTTTACGAAATTCAACCCTTAAGGGGGTGAAAGAGGGGGTTGAAGTTTTTATGGGATAGTGTGATTTCTGCGTGTATCAACTTTAAACTTGGCAAAAATACTCTTCAAAACAAACTAGGAGATATTAGTTCTAGGATTTTTCGAAAATCATCCTCCAAGGGGGTGAAAGTAGGGGTTGAAGTTTGTATGGAAAACCCTCATTGTTGGGTGTATCAATACGAAACTTTGTAAAAATACTCCTCAAAACAAACAACAAGACAAGTATTTCCGGATTTTTCAAAAACCATACCCTAAGGGGGTGAAACAGGGGAGTGGAGTTTGTATGGAGACGTGTTGTTTTTTACGTCTATCAACTTCAAACTTTACATAAATACTCTTAGAAATAAATTATGAGACACATATTTTTGGATTTTTCGAAAATCATCCCCTAAACGGATGAAAGTAGGGGTTGAAGTTGATACGAAGAAGTATATTTTTTGCGTCCATCAACTTGAAACTTGGTACAAATGCTTCTGAAAACAAACTATGAGATATTAGTTCTAGGATTTTTCAAAAATCTTCCTCCAGTATAAAAATAAAATGAGAGAAAATTTCGAAAAAGAATTGAAGGATGACTGTGGAAATGATATTGATTTAATCTGGAATGTTTTGAAGAAGAATGCGGTAAATATTGCGAAGGAGGTGTGTGGTGTAAGTAAAAGGAGGAATGCAAAGAACATGATGGCTGACTGGTGGGATTGGGAGACGAAAAGTGTAGTAGATGATAAGAAGAAAGCATGGCTGGACTTGTTGGCGGTGAAAGCCGACTGCAGAGTGTATGATTGTGAACAAAATAGGGAGAATGTAAAAAGAACAAAAGAGCGGTATGCAGAGTTTAAAAAGAAAGTTAAAGAGTGCGTGGCGAAAAAGAAAGAAGAGAAGAATAATAAGTTGGATCAAAAATTCTGCTCTAGTTTTCGAAATAACATAAAGTTATTTTGGAAACTTGTAAGGAAAGCGCAGGAGCAATCCACAAAATCTTCTCTGAGTGTAATACGTGATGAAAGTGGTGAACCTATGATTGAAGAACGGCATGTACTAGAGCGGTGGAAAAGATACTTTGAAAGTCTGTTTGAAAAGCAAGAGGATGAGCATGAGAGTGAAATTTATGAGATATCAATTCCACCGGAAGATTTCGAAATAAGTATGAAAGAGATTGTGGAAGCGCTAAAAAGTATGAAACTAGGTAAAGCTGCAGGATATGATAGCGTGACGGTAGAAATGTTTGATTGTGATATTTGTGGCAATGAAACAATATAAATATTTTTTGGATAAAATAACGTATTTTCTTTGCTATTCTTTATTACCTCTACTTTAATAACACATTTTGTGGTTTCTAGGGAGTTGGTAAATAGTTTCTGACATATAGCGTAGTTCTTGTAATCATTTAAACAGCTAGTTAGCAGTATTTAAAAAAATACCGAAAAAATACCTTAATTTCGGTATACCGGTAATTGAAATTTCAATACCGGTATCAATACCGGTATGAAAATCATTCCGGTATTCCATGCCCTACGATAAAGTGAGAAGGAATGAGCTATGGTCAACACTGGCCATGCATGGGTTGAACCCTATTTTGGTACAGGGTCTGAAATCCCTCTATAGGGATTCTAGAGCCTGTGTCAGAATTAATGGCGGCTACACGGACTGGTTTGACATCTCTGTGGGTGTTAGACAGGGTTGTGTAGCATCGCCATGGCTTTTCAACCTTTTCATGGATAGCTGTTGGCAGATTTGAAAGAGCGAGATTGTGGAGTACGAATGGGAGAGGTACGTGTCAAATGCCTGTTATACGCCGATGATCAAGTAATACTTGAACCATCGGCGTGTAAGTTGCAGGACACTGTAACTCTTGTGAATGAGGCTTTTAAGAAGAAAGGCATAAAAGTGAATGTAAGCAAGACGGAGGTAATGGTTCTGGAGAAAGATAGGGACATATCTTGGGAATGTGATATTATGGTTGAAGGCGAGAAAGTGGAACAAGTGTCAGAGTTTGTTTATTTGGGAAGTAAGTTTACAAGAGACGGAAAGTGTGACAGTGATATTGAAAGGAGGGTGCATGCAGGGAACATGATTAGCGGAGCTTTGCACTCCTTTATGAAGAGCCAGAATGTGACAAATAAAGCACGTCTGGCTGTTCATGATGGTGTGTTAGTACCTACGTTGATGTATGGCAGTGAGTGTTGGGTATGGCAGAAGAAGCATGAAAGTAGAATAAATGCAGTCGAAATGCGTTCATTAAGAAGCATTAGTGGAGTAAGATTGATAGATAGAGTGAAAAATAGTGTGATCCGAGAGCGTTGCGGCTTGAAAGATGATATAGTGACTAGGATTGAAAGAGGAATGCTCAGGTGGTTTGGTCACATTGAGCGGATGAATGAAAGTCGTCTAACGAGACAAATATACAAGGGTGTTGTGAATGGGCGAGTCTGTAGAGGACGACCTAGGCGTACCTACATCGACCAGATCAGCGATGTGTTGAAGAAAGGCCAGATAAAGAGTACCCGAAACCGACGAGCATGCATGAGTCGTTTGATGGATGTGGAGGAAGCGCGTGAGATCTGCCAGGTTCGTAGCAAGTGGCGGTCTGTTGTCTCTGCCTACCCCAATGGAAAATAGGCGTGAGATTATGTATGTATGTATGTTCCTCCAAGGGGGTGAAAGTAGGGGTTGAAGTTTGTATGGAAAACCTTCATTTTTGGGTGTATCGATTCGAAACTTTGTAAAAATACTCCTCAAAACAAATAACAAGATACGTATTTCTGGATTTTTCGGAAATCTCCCCACTTAAGGGGGTGAAGCAGGGGGTTGGAGTTTGTATGGAGACGTGTTTGATTTTTACGTCTATCAACTTAAAACTTGGCACAAATACTCTTAAAAATAAATCATGAGACCCGTGTTTTTGGATTTTTTGAAAATCATCTCTTAAAGGGGTGAAAGAGGGGCATAAAGTTTGTGTGGGATAGTGTGATTTCTGCGTGTATCAACTTTAAACTTTTTACAAATATTCTTGAAAATAAACTATTTAAAATCATTCCCTAAAAGGGTGAAATTAGGGGTTGAAGTTGGTATAGAGAAGAGGGGTTTTTTGCGTCTATCAACTTGAAACTTGGCACAAATATTCTTTAACCCGCCAGCACTCGCGCCTCAAGAAATTACATCAGCACTCGCGTGTAGAGCATTTTGCTCACGTTTATGAATGTCAATAAATGCAAGTTTTACCAACAAATATGAATAAAAAAATATTTTATTAAATAAAATACACATTATTTATTCTACAAAATATATATTCAAAAAGTTAACAATATTAATCTTTTTTATTTTAATTAATAATCATAGGAACTAATTTGCCAGTCTTGTAAGGCAGTCTTACGGAAAAAAAAAAACTACTCCGATGACGATTGTTCGGTTAGTGGAATGATGACTGTGTTCACTGTCTCGATCGCTTTCAATATCATAGGCTCTAAAAGACGGGTCCTCAATTTCTTCTAAATCTTCCTACATTAACCATGCCAAAACTTGTTCGTCCCTTCGATCACGATCCATCTATAATAGAAATACATAATAGATTGCTTTTTCAGTAATGTACAATCATAATATTACATAAAAGTAGCAGTAAAACTGTCGCTAAGATGAAAAAAAAAAGTCACGAGTAAAAAAAAGTACTTACGTCGATACCCGCGCGATGAGCAAAACGCCGCCTGATGGTACACGGCGCAACAAACCACCTCGTCCAAGTGACTGGCGCACCCTGGCGGGGAGTAAACTGCATACATGGGTGGGGGACGGAACAAAACTCAGCTACCAAATGAACGATGTACGTAGGAATAATTTTGACAAAATGGCGCGTGTTTTAAATTTACTGTGAGCAAAATGCTCATAGCGCGAGTGCTCGCGGGTTATAAGTCTCCATACAAAGTCAAATTTTTTTGATAATTTACTATGGGTTGCTAGGAGAAATTTGTTTGTGCATCCCAAAATGTTGAAAAAATAAATGTCCACCCGTGCGAAGCCGGGGCGGGCCGCTAGTATAATATAATCAAAAGTTTTTAAATATTTACCTTTTTATTTGAGTTCAAATTACGTTTACGTAACAAGAGATAGCAAAAATAGCCATTGAAAATGTATTTTAATAAAAATATGATATTATAAATCAGATTTACCCTATCGTTAAATAGTTGAGTCTTATTGTCTGAAAATAAAGTTCTGAGTGATTCCCAAAAAGCGGGACAGAGGCTGTCCCGCGCGGGACATTAAATTTTAATTTAAACATCGGGACGTCTGGCAACGCTTCCACTATGCCAAATATTCAAACCCCTTTGTATTTTTTTATTGACAGGTTTTAACGTTCCTTGGGATTGTTTAGTCGCAATGATTAGAAAAAGTTTCGTATTACCATTTATTTTCTACTAGGTCATACAATGATTTGGCATTCACACAATTACAACTATATTCTTTGGCAAGTTAAATAGGGCAAAAATATCTCTATCGTAAAGCGCCATCTATCAAACGTGTCTTAAACTAACTTAATTTAGTCGCGCTCACGTCATAATTCCGTTACGGCTTCGCCATTAAGGTTCACAATTTCAATCGCATGCTCCGAAGGCGGTCTCCAACAAGGGATTTCAGCATAAAGAGGCTCAGACGTTGTGTTATCAATAACATCCATTTTTGCTTCGCATTTCAACGCTTCAATAGCTAACTCGCTAAGGTGAGAGCGTGGTGCAAGTAGTTCCTCACACTCTTCAACAGATGGCGCCACTGAACATCTTGTTTGCATTGTTCCGAAATCATGACTTCTACGCGGCAAATGATCGTAATGACATTCTAGAATACCTGAAAAACATTTTAATTTTGTATATTAAACATATAATTACATTTGTATCAGTACGTAAGATTCTTGTAGCTCTTGTTACCTCTAAAATTTTCCATCATTAACGGTGATATGGTTTGAACAACAACTGGCCTCATAAACTGTTTTAAATTCCTGTCCAGAGTCGATATTGGTTGGTAATGGCATTTTTCCGAAGTCGGCGGGTCTGAAAACGAAAAAAAGGCATCATTTTGGAAGGAAAGTGGCCCATGAGGGGATCGAACCCGCGACCTTCGCGTTATTAGCACGACGCTCTAACCACCTGAGCTAATGGGCCGATAGTAGGTTAGCCGAAATTGTAGTCCAGCTTACACTGGTGTAGTGTGTAAATATCTCACCTGGCAAAGGAGTGTGGAAAATGCTTCTCACATACGGCGGCGGGATGTCATTCTTATCAATCATAACTTGCATTCGTATGTCATTGTACTTCCTCACGTCCTCGTATCTTGGCCGTCTACACCTTTCTAGCATCACTATCACCACTGCTACTGTGATGATAGCCATCATCACCCCTCCTGCTATACTTATCACGGATATCAAATCAACTGATGATCTCTCTGTTCCTTTGTCGCCCATCACAGCCGTTATATGCTCCGGTTCTGTCAAAATATGAAAAGTTTTTTCATCTTTTGAAGGGTCATCTGTCACTGGATTAGTTTCAGAGTTAGCGTTTGTTAAATTTCTCTTACTTATGTTAGTATTGTTATCTACTTGTTTTCTGACAAGCGTTTTTGATACTTTTAGAGTTTCTGTAACTTTGTCTTTTAGTGGGTTCACTGTGACATTTCTTTGTATAATAGGTATAGATTGATTGTTTAAAGTTGGATGTTGTGTTGTTACTTTCCTTGTTACAGTTGTTTTTCTTTTAGGCAATGCCACATTAGATATGAAAGTAGATGTCCTGGAGGTACTTGGTCGTTGAGTAGTTTGAGTCACGTTAGTTGAAGAAGTAGAAACTGTTGTTAATAAAGAAGAGTTCAGTTTTTTATAAGACGCATTCACAGTGCTTGACATGCTGTTAGTACTCTCATTCACAGATAAAGTTGTGGATGTCTTGAAAGTTCTTCTTGTGGAGAATGGAGTGTGCAATTTGCTTTTAGACACATTTTGATACAATGGATTGACAGTTGACGTGGCATTCGCTTTTCTGGGCATATTTCTTATAGTAAAAGGTGTTGGTGTGGTTTGAACTAACATAGGTTTAGTAGACTCCTTTTCAGTAGTTCTGTTGGATTTGATTGTGCTACTATTCTTATGAGAAATAAATGATGCAGTAGTCAAAGTTAGCTTTTTGAATGATACGTTTGACACAGATGTAGGTATTATAGAAACGATTATAGTCTTCGGAGTAGTTATTTCTGGTGCAATATCTTTAATCTTAGACTTATAATGAGGTAGTTCTTGGTTTGTTTTAAGTTTTGTTTCTACAATAGGAGATTCACCTTTTTGCGCCGGTTTTATCCATATTTCTTTCGGTTTGAATTTGGCTGTAGTTGGTTGTCTGATAGTTGTTTCAAATTTTCTCGTCGTCTCCATTTTAATTGTCATTTCTTTGACTGTAGTCAATGCAGTTGTAGATTTTGCAGGTTTTAGTGGTATTAATACCATTGTGGTTGGCTTATTTGTAGTCATTTTCAAATTTGTTGGTATGGTCTGTAGTTCTGTCGTAATTTTATTTACGCCAGTAGTAATTGTTTTGCTAGTAGTAGTCAATTCAGTAGTAAAATAAGCATTTATTGTTGGTTCTGTTTTAGGAAATGGTTCAGTTTTTTGAGGTTTTGTAGTTGTTTCTGTTTTAATAGCTTTGTTATAAATAGAATCTGTGACAAAAAATTTTCGACTCATTTCTTCAGTGACAGGCGTATCAAAATTGATAGGCAAGGTAGAAATTGTTTGATTATTGTAAATAGCTGCTGTTTTATGTAATATTGGTGTTTGCGTAGTGGCTTCTAGTTTCCTTGCCGTTAATGTACTAGTGCTTGGCGAAATAATTCGTATGTTTTCTGAAGTTGCCTTACTAGTTGTCACTGGACTTGTGGAAGTGGTTTCAAGTATCAAACTTCTAGTGGTAGTGGTAACGGGGTAAGTAGTTATTTTAGTAGTAGCAGTAGTGGGTTTTGTGGTTGTTAGTAGCTGCTCCATCAGTGGGACTGGGGCTGTTGTCAGCATGCCGATATCGCAACTGAAAAACAAAATCAACCCGTTACGCCAAATAAATAATAGAATCCAAGGATAATCTAAGATATAAATATTAATTCAAATTAAATAAAAAAATATTGATTAACTATTATAAGTTATGCAAACTGGTCTCTGGTTATGCTTAACACTACATTTGTGAAGGCATTATATTAAGTATTTAGATAGTTGTGTCAGGATGCCCCACTCTTTCATAGCAAAATTAAAAAGGCTAGCATTGATTTATTTGTATTCAATTTCCATCTTTCAGTTATTAATTATTATAGATCTGTTTAATATTATATTATCTATATCAGGTGACATAAGAAATGATTAACCCTTGACCTACTTGACTGCATACTGTCTCTTTATTACTACAGTAAGTAAGTAACAACTCTTTAGTGTTTACCAAAAATAAAGGTGTGAGGAGACGTAAGATAAATAGTGTACAATTAGCGGTCTCATCGCTGTAAGTGATACCTTCCAGTCCACCTTAGACTGCATGTAACCAATTTAGACCGAATATAGGTAGCTATAAAATTTGCTAGACTTGGACTTCATATACCTACTGGTGATTTTTTTTACAGTCTGGAAAAAATATGACGTATAAGGTATCTAGAACCGAAGTTATACACGAGATTAATTGTTAAATATTGTCATGTTTAGTGCAATTTACAAAATCTAGAAAACTACGCACAGGCGCAGCTGGCGGTTGTAGCTAGATTGCGCATAAATGGAAGCTACGAGCCTGTTTCTTTTTAAAATACTATTTCAAATATCTCAGTGTGTATTATTGACTACAATTGAGTAGATAATGTATATAAGTTTAAGCAAGAAAAAAATTTTTTGAGAAAAAAAATTTTTTTTAAGTAACATTGCCAAATGAATCTATTACACTTACCTATCACACAACATTTTTTTCCAGACGGTAAAAAAAGTCACCCTGTATAAATAAAATTAAATCAGTTTTGATGACTTCTAGGCAGGTAGGTAGGTATATGGTCCTATTGGTTTATGCAATCAAATAGGCTCACAAAAATCTAATAGGTATATAGGCCTTTTTGTGCAAATCTATGTACGTAAAGCCAAGTAAGTGTATATACAGTCAAGAGCAAGTCAAGCTTTACACTACCAGTTTAAGCTGAGCTCTGATTTATATTGCGCGCCATAGAATACAGGGCCGGTTAAAAGTCCAAAGTGTGTCCAATAATTGACATTTTTTTGTCATTTTCTTGATTTTTTCTTGACGTACCCATTACTATGTTAATTTATATTTATCGTCAGCAAAATGGCAAATTATGTTTTTAACTCCTTTTGTGACATAAGGTAAACGAAGCTATTACCGACCCCCTTAAGCAAGTTTTGAAATTGATTATTAGAATTAAGGGTAGTGGTTGCAAACACACCAGTTTTTTTTATTTTATATTTAAATATAGATTGTATATTTTATATTTATATTTTCATTTGTTTATAAATATCATGTTTTCATTGAAAAAATAATCAAAGGATTGTTGAAGTCAATTGTTTCTATTACCGACCCACCCGAAACGCTTTGAAGCTAGTACCGATTTTTATGAATCTAACACCGACCGTAAGTAAATAAAGCATACTTTTTTTCACAGAATACCTACCTACACGTTCGATTCTCAAAATAATTATTAATTTGAGTGAAATATCCCTTTCCCAAAATATCCCGTTTCGAAATGTCCCGTTTACTTTTATTTGCTTCTCATTTTTGTACTTGATTCATTACAATAATTATAGTTACTAATATAATCTTAAAATGGAGATAAACTTGACTTTTGGCGGGAATCCGAAGAGGGACGTCATGTTTTTTGTATAATTTTCATTTTGCTGTGTATTTCGGGTTTTGACTCATCATAATAGTGATAGTTTATTATGTGGCAAGTGTTTTTGAAAGTGTGCAGTGAATGGGAAATTCGATAAAATGCGAGATATGGACATTTTTGGATTGCCTCAAGAAGTCACAATGAAGTCTTCAGTAAAAATGCTATTATTTTACTGTTGATAACCAAGTTAAGGATGTAGAAAGTGTTGAAGACACTGTATTTTTGTGCATGGACTCTGAAGCAGAGCCATTTACTAAAGGTTATCATTAACTAATGACGAGGCTGCATGGCGTAATGCCTTTGCCTACCCTACAGGGGTGAAAAAAAAATTAATAGAACCAACATGAAATTCATTGTTATGTAGATTTCTTCTTCTGGTGCCCATGCTTTCCAACCTTTCCAACATTTCCAACTAATCGCAGTGAACCTCGGAATGCTTGTGGATTCTTTAAAAGATTGTTTTCACATTTGAACCTCATTAAAAATAAAGGTATTGATTTCTCGGTGGACATAAATGAAATTTTAGTAATATAAGAAAATAGACTTTAATAGAAATGGTAAATAGAATAACATTCATTAAATCAAATTGAGAACATAGGTCATGTATTGTTATCTTGCGCCCTGGAAACCTGCTGCTTGGCCAGCTAGTGCAAACCATGGTTACCATAGCCTTTCTTTCTAATTGATTAGCCTGCTTAATAGTAATTACTTCTTAAAACAATGTCAATGCTGTTACTTCACAATGCAGTTCCATATAGTGCCGTTGAAGAAAATTGGTCCTAGTGTCAATTGTGTTTGACATAGGGGATCACTGAATCACCTGAAACATAAATATTCATTATCAAAATTCAGAGACAATTTTGTAAATGTTAATAAAATAAAAACACACTGTTTTATTTTCAGCACAGATTTTTTCAAGTTGGGATAGCGGCTGGTGCTTCTACACATGAATCATGATTTTCTCCACCGTGGCTATAATACTTTATACTATTTAAGTCCGAGTCACAAACCTGAAAATAAAAGTAAAAACTATTATAAATATACAATTTACATGTTTAGAATAAAAATAATTAGACAATTTTATTTCAAAATAACTTAAACCCTTTTTTTCATTTGCCAAAAAGCCTATAATTTTTTTTCGAACTTCCCAAGTTTAGCGCAGCCGAAGGTGAGGGTTAACTGTCGGAACAAGTTGCAATGACGGTTCCGCACGTGTACTTAATAACTATTTTTAATACAGTTGCGAAAAAATTAAGCAATTTAATAAAATAATAAAAATACAATAAACTCAACTAACATTTTTGGAAAATCGCGCCAACCGTAAAAGATTAAAAGCAGAGGTTTTTTTGTTTTCTTCACCCATTCTGGGTAGGCAAAGGGAATTATACATACAGCCAAGTCTTCAGTATATTTTTTTTATAGATATGAAATGAAAATGAAATTTAATGACATTAAATGAAATTAAACCTAACCTAACTCATTGAATCAAATCATATTGAAACATATAGTAGCTTTACTTTTAGACATTACATACCGTTAATAAAAAAATACCAATTAATTGGTTTAGAATCGGTGATAGCTTCTCTTTGTTGCAATTACCGATTCATATGGATCGTTAATTAGTGTTAAATAAAAAAATGAAGAAATCTTTTTCCGAGCCACGAAAAATAATCGATATTAATTGTAATATATGTATTTCCCCATCCGTTTTAATACCTACATTTATTGATTTAGTACTAAAGTATTAAAAAATACACCATTTTCATATAAATACAAAGACAACTCTAAGTAGTTTCTTTCATATCCCACGTCTAAATGTTTAATAATGCGTGGCAGTTTATCGCGGAAAAACAAGTTTATAATATAACATGGTGTATGTCGCTAATAGATGCTTATAATTTTAGAATACTTAAGATTGAAATGGTGTTATAAAAACTTGTTTAATTATTATAAGCATTAACGAAAAAGGGAAAAAATAAAGAATAACCTCTCATGTCATTGCCGATCCATGGGTCGGTAATGACTGCACTACTAAAATACACTGCAGCTATTGCCGTTCTATTTTAATTTCTAAAATACTTTTTAAAATCCCTTATAACACAATAATTTAGTTGCGAAATGTGAAATATACAAATAAAGGAATATGTTGAGTTATTCAGAATAAACTTAACGTAAATATTTATATATAAAATATCTTAAGCAAAAAATTTGAGTACTTACCTGAGGAAGTAAGGGTTAGTATGACACGATCGGCGCACTCGCTACGTTCACAGAAACTAACGTATTTGGTCACATTCCCGTGTACCTACGTACACTAACACCAGTGAATTAATTAGGAAACATACAAACATGTGTGTATATTATACTCTCTTGTGACTCAAATCGCTCCAAACCGATAAAAATAAGAATAAGCTGAATGGGTCGGCAATACCTGCAAATTTTCGATGGGTCGTTGATAGCTGCGTTTACCTTATACCATCTATGTATCAACCCAACACGATTTATTCCATATTCGTCCCAATCTTTCGTCCCACATTCCAAAAAATTCTTGTTTCGTCCCACATTGATGTTGAATTCTGTATTCGTCCCATACACATAATAATGAATTAAATGTTTGAAGTTTAAAACTGATTAATGCAACTTCTAATGAACTGTGGCATTGACTTTGATAATTATAGAAGGTGCTTCAATTCTCAATGTACCTTGTACAAGACCGTAACATCTCGCAGGGCCGGATCTACTTATCATATGACTTTTTGGGCTTCAGCCGAGGGCCCTGTGTATTCCAGGGGCCCCTAGCTAAGTCAATAATAATAATAATAATAATAATAATCATTTATTTGCTAGCATTTTGGGTACATTGGGTCTTAAAATTAAATTTGTTCTACCAAAATCTGCCTTAGCTGGCGTGCAAAATTATTTAATAAAACTAAGTACATGTCAGTGATATTCAATCTATAAATTAGTCAAGTCAATGTCAAAAATAGACGAAATTGGGAACTGATCGCTGTGGTTAATCAAACCCATTCAATTCATTTAATTCAAGTCTACGTTCAGGTGTGGGTACTTCGAACTGACAGTAAAAATGTTCGGCAGTCATTACACATTCATTCGATCTCGAATTTTTTTTCCTATACTTTGCGTCATTAGGTGGGCCCCTAAGTAGTATCAGCCCAGGGCCCCGTAAACTCACGGTCCGGCCATAAGCATCTGGGAAGTGCCCTGATTACTCCAATTACTCCTCATTAAGTCTTGGAACTAGACCCTTCTAAGGCAATTGACTCCCTCGGAAGCCTAACGTGGATTGCTTTACCAACTTAATTAGAGGAAATTTTGCAGCAACAAAGAGAATAGGCGTTTTAGGAATGTTCACTAGTCAAGTAACGGAATGCAGATACAATAGGATTATCTATTGTCTTTGAGCACCCATGCGATGCTGAAGCTAATTTGACTGTAGTTTCATGAGCAAGATTTAAATATCTGTCTGTTTCATTCGTGTGCAAATTTTACTTAAACAGGTTGAATAATTTTAATGATAAGTATAACTTCCTAATTCTAACAGATATATTTACTTCCAACACACTCAGACTCAGAGAAAAGTTCCTCAGCAACGCAATTGTTTTGCTGACTGTGGGAGCCACAGCCAGCAAAACAATTGCTTTTAAATGAAGTCACCATAAGTTCTTAAATCTATAAATCGTGGGTACCTAACCAAAACGGGTCTCAAACAAATAAAGTGCTCAAAACCTTCGCTGATCTCGTTCAGTTTAAATTATAAACACCACTTTTCATTTCAGTAGTGTCTTGGTCACCCTACAACACTTTGTCACCTCTCTCCGTGCCCGTCGATCTCAAACAAGCAATACTTTGCTGGCTATGACGTCACAACTCTTAGAGTCCCCCATTAATTTTGAAAAGCTGTAGAGTTAGTGTATTAAAGTGGCAACCCACCTCTCACCTTGCCATCCGTCCTGGCAGAGGCATTCCCCGGTCTCAGGAGAGCAAATGCCCTGCTTACAGCGTTTGCATTCGTGCACGCAGTTTGGTCCCCATTTGTTCGGGGGACATTCTGGAAATTAGACATGATTACAGAATACCTCTCTTTGGAGTTTTTAATAGACTAGCTTTTCACCGCGGCCGCGGTTTATTTCAGCCCCTTAGGGGTTGAATTTTGCAAAATCCTTTCTTAGTGGATGCCTATACTGCATAAGCTATCTATGTGCAAAATTTCAGGTCTCTAGACCCAGCGGCTTAGGCTGTGTGTTGATACATCACCAATCAGTCAGTCAGTTTATCATTTTATATAGATTTGTCAAAGATTGTAGTTTATAATTTAAACTGAAATATCATTAGATAAATCCTTTGCTTTCTCTTAACTCGTGCGAGAAGCATGTGATTGCAAGAATTTCTTATTTGAATCACATATTAAAAAAGAACCTTTCCCCGACAGATATAATTATTTATTTTCAACATAATTATTTTGATTTAAATAAGTCTCATTTTGTAATGTAACTTGACTAAGCTCCATCTTACTATCAAACTAAAGTAACTCCAATTCAGTATTAATGATGACGTCAGTATGCAGACCGAAAGGCTATCAATTATTCAACAGACCCTCCGAGCAGCCCGCACCCGTCTTGCCGTTGGGGCAAATGGGGACACAGGAGACATCCTTCATTTTGAATCCTGGGCAGCACACCGCCATCTCTGCCGTGCGCTCTTCAGTCTGTACACAACAATAAATACTAAAAACAGAATAAAATCAATATTTAAGGGCTCCCATACAACAAACGTGATGTTTTTGCCGTTACTATATAGTTTAATATATAATGGTATACGAAACCCTTCGTGGGCGATTCACACTCGCACTTGGTTTTTCTGTTATGCTTTTAATGGACAGTTAGTTCATACATACGTAAATAGACTGATAAACACCATTATCTTCTTGGCGTCACACAGACGGGTAATTAATGGAAAGTGGAATATAAATACCAAATTGAAATGACAACTGTTAGCTTGTTGCGCCTGATATTATGCAAACCATCGAACTGATTTAGCATGGAATCCAGATAATATCAATTATTATACACAGAAAATCTATTCGTCATTATTACGATGTAACTACTGACCACAATCTTACTACATCCATGATTATCCTTGAGAAAAACTAGATCCATAAAGTGACTGTCGTTTAAGTTAATCAATGTCGGCACTACATTCTCACTTCGTCTAACGTTTCAAATTACTTTGATGTTAAGTGAATAAAGTTTCAAGAGGAGATTGGATATAATCTAAGTATCACATAGTTGCTATAAACAACATATAAAATAAATAAATAATCTCACGCCTTTCATCCCCGAAGGGGTAGGCAGAGGTATTCCATTAATAATAATAATAATAATCTTTATTTGCACAATTACTGGATATACCCACATTTCACGAGATACATTGGACCCCTAAACGTGATAGGTGGTGTGCCCTTACCCACTCGTAATTGAAATCACCATGCGATTGTTTTTGACAGTTGACGTAGTGCCATCTGCCAAAAGTGCCAAAGTATGTTTTTGGAAGACTTAGCAGCGGGGCTCGATTGTGATATTTTGTGATTGCGACGATTTATTGAAAATAGCGTGTGACTTTCAAAAATACGGCTTTTGAAAAATGGTGCCATAAAAGTCATAGGTGATAATTTTATCACCGGTGATTTTGATATCACCAGTGAGATTCAAAAATCGCACTCCTGGTCTATTTACACATGTCTCAGAATTAATTCTGAGACCTGCGGGTTTCCTCACGATGTTTTCCTTCACCGTCGAGCTAGTGATAAATATGTACGTAAGTTTTTTGAAAAACTCATTGGTCCATGCCAGGATTCGAACCCGAGCCTCACTGATTTTCAGCCGGCTCTTTAACCGTTCGGTCTATCACTGCTCTTTAGATAAATGTCTCAATGGGAAACAGGTGTGAGAATATGTATTAAACCCCCGTTTTCTGAAAGCAAATCAAACCAAAATTAGATGACAGACTGTTAAGTCTTATGTTAGCTGCTCTGCCCTCCTAGCCAAGTGGCATTGCACAATCTAATCGAATGTTCTTTTAGATTGACATATATATGGGATTGACATAAGCACTTGCCAACGAGCGCTAAAGCTAATGTCAATCCCATACATGTCAATCTAAAAGAACATTCGATTAGATTGTGCAATGCTACTTGGCTAGGGGGGCTGATTGGTTGAATAAAATCATAAAGCTTCTCAACAACCAATCAGACAGTTAACAAGAGATTTCAAAGTCTGTCAGCTAATGTTGGTTTGATTTGCTTTCAGAAAACGGGGCTTTGTCATTATTAGATTATACAAGAACAGAATAAGCGCAATTCCTAAAATTAGTTTGTTCTGCAGACGTATTCACAGAGACTGGATACCGTTTCCGTTCGATTCCGAAAACTAATGTCATATGTGACACCAACTGTCATATGTGACAATAGTTTTCAATACCAACATCAGCCCATCTCGATAGATTCGTTTCCGATTTCGACTCGAATCGAACGGAAACGGTATCGAGTTTCTGTGAATACGTCTGCAGTATCAACTACTTAATTGATTTCAGCTATTTTTAATACGTCGTGTTAAATTTTTTCCATAAAATGAATTAGCATATCTGAATTTAGGGATACCTATAGAAGCCGTACCATTCTTGCTCTTTATTTAAGAAATTTGGTTGGACAAATCTAAAGCACGAATGCATCAGAACTTTTTACATCAATATACTAATTGGGGTGTACGAGGAATTGCGCTTATTCTGTGACGTGTTGTAGTTTTTGGCTTAACCCTCAAGCCATCAAGGTTCACCTCAAGCCGGGTGAGGTCGCGCATCTCCGTGTTCCACCGAGAGCAGCGCGGGGGCATCGCAAAGCACCATTCGTAGGTGCGCACTGACATCGGCGCGCGGTACTTCACTCGCTTCGTTATGTTGTATCTGGAAGCATTTGAAATTGAGTTAGGCGTATTATGTCTAATTCGCAAAATGTCCAGTGGGCTCAAAATGTCCAATTCTCACAATGTTTGGACAATTTGCTAATTGGACAATTTAAGATTTGAACATTGTGAGAATTGGACCTTTTGAGACCTCTGGACATTTTGCGAATTGGACAAAATGCGCCTATAAGAAGAGTCAAGCAGCGATATGTACGCAAGCCAGTCAAACATCAGATGATCACGAGTGGACAAGGGCAATAGATGATCCTATTGTGTCTGCATCTTGATAATTGACGGGCTAAGGTTGTTATGTTGGTTCAGTTATTTGTCTTCTGAGTTTGAGGAGGATGCGATTTCCACCCGGAGCCAAACATTATGTGTATAACATGTCTGTTGGTTTTATGTCTATATGTTTGCCCTTATTATTTATCACTAGCTCGACGGTGAAGGAAAACATCGTGAGGAAACCTACAGGTCTAAGAATTAATTCTGAGACATGTGTAAACAGACCCGGTCTCTCGGTCTCTCCCGGTCGGCTCACCACCTATCACGTTTAGGGGTCCAATATATCTCGTGAAATGTGGGTATATCCAGTAATGTAATACCTCTGCCTACCCCCTCGGGGATAAAAGGCGTGAGATTATATTATTATTATGTTACTATTTAATGTATAGTATTTAAGCCTTTGAAGCACTTTAAGGCTTTGCTAGTTTGGGACTAAGAAACTGCGTAAATAGTGCACCTCATTTTTCTTATCGGCGAAGGGATTGGATAAGAGTGCCTATTAGTCGGAACATAAATCAACTTTCATTGAATACAATCACTGAGTAAACAAAAATATCACAGACACAATGCCTGGCACACCCTGGATACTCTCGATTAAATGAACAAAACAAAAGTGTACTGACTCGTCCACTCACAATATCTCAGACAGGTGAATAAGTACTATAAAATGTGAGTAAGCGTATGTGACAAGATGACTGCCAGCATCGACAAGACCCTTTGCTATTTTGCTATCTCATACGCTAGAAGCCGGATAGTAACATTTCTGCAAGTTTTAAGCTGTGTATTGTTATCTTGCGACCGCGGAACCTCCCGATATAATGATATAACAATAAAAATAAATTGTGACAGACTAGACAGGGCCTGTACTATGGGTGCTTAACAACTGATAGACATAAATCAATAAATATAAAATGACCAGATACGAAGCCAACATACATGTTCATGAACACAAATGTTGGCCCCAAGAATGGAAACCTCGACCTCCAACTCAGAAGGGTCACAACCAACTGCGCCAACAGGCCTGTCATGATAAATGTATGGGGTTGACATAAGCTGCTAGAAAGTCCTATCAATTTAATCTTGAAATTGACTGACATTTCTGTCTTATTATATAGCTAGCGGTTCTGCTCGGTTTCACCCACGTAGTTCCCGTTCCCGTGGGAATACGGGAATAAAATATAGCCTATGTTACTTAGGGATCTTATAGCTTTCCATTGATGTTTTTTTTTTAAATTGGTCTAGTAGTTTTTAAGTTTATTAGTAACAAACATACAAAAATCCAAATCTTTCCTCTTTATAATATTAGAAGGTATAGATATAGATTTTAAACCTTTTCGTTGTTAACTAAAACAATTGCACTTACTTCTGCTTCACTATGCAGACGTTGGGTCCGTTCAGGCTGGTCACCTGCACAGCCATCACCAGCACGGTCACCATCACTGACCACCATATTCGGGTCTTCACAGTCCGCCACAGATCGCTGACCACTTTCATTGTCACTCACTACTTCCAATCCATGTTGCAAATTCACTTTTTGGGTTTTTACATGATGATTGTCTGATATCACTTCCTAAATGGTGTTTGGATTATCTGGAATGAGAATTAGGTAGTTATTTTCAATGTATGTTTTAAACGAAATGATCCATGAAACTTTTTGATCATCCGCAGTATTAAGTTTAGTTTAGAATTTCGTTTGTTTTATAAAAAAAATATGTTCTTGTTAAT
Source organism: Ethmia dodecea (assembly GCA_963855545.1). Classification (NCBI taxonomy): domain Eukaryota; kingdom Metazoa; phylum Arthropoda; class Insecta; order Lepidoptera; family Depressariidae; genus Ethmia; species Ethmia dodecea. The sequence goes on along the minus strand of OY979444.1, from coordinate 15,924,791 downwards.
TTTTTCTTCAAATCCCGAATGATTGATGCAGGCCAGTGACGAATTCTATTTTTGAAATTTACTCAAATATCTCTACCATTTTCAATTCGATTTACAAAACTAGCATTAAATCTTTTCTATTTTCAAAGTGCAACCACCACAATTTGCCTATCAAACGTTACGAAACCGAGTGTATCACACGACCGTTAGAGGACAATTAATTCTGATGCCCTCGTTTCGGCCCTCATCCTGTGAGTTAGTTGACCTCATCTACGTCACTTTATGCGTTGACATGTGGGTTGGTTATAGAGATGGATATAAAAGCTCTATTGCAGTTTGCAGGGGTCCGTTTGTTTAAAGACTGAAGCTGCCGGCGCGGCGGGGCAAGGGAGAGTACTCGACTCTTGGTATATAAATACAAGGTGACTTTTTTTACCGTCTGGAAAAAAATGTGGTGTGATAGGTAAGTGTAATAGATTCATTTGGAAATGTTACTTAAAAAATTTTTTTTTTCTCATAAATTTTTTTTCTTTCATAAACTAATATACATTACTCAATTGTAGTCAATAATACACACTGAAATATTTGAAATAGTATTTTAAAAAGAAACAGGCTCGTAGCTTCCATTTATGCGCAATTTACCTACAACCGCCAGCAGCGCGTAGTACTGTACGTAGTTTTCTAGATTTTGTAAATTGCATTAAACATGACTATATTTAACAATTAACCTCGTGTATAACTTTGGCTCTAGATACCTTATACGTCATATTTTTTTCCAAACGGTAAAAAAAATCATCTTACATCGACTTACATATTACAACCATTGGCGTAACCAAAAATATAAATCGACATTGAAGTAAGGTAAAAAGAACCCAAAAACATATAAATCGGTCCACTCCTTACCTTAAAATCCGGACTCCGGACCTTAAAATAAGAAAAAAAAATGTTTTCAAACAATTTTAAGTTTACTGTTTAGCTTTTTAAAAATGGTTTTCGGTTTCAGTAGTTGAGTATGAAGTTATCTATACATATAATAAAACTCTAACGGGGCCGTGTCTGTACATTAAATATTTTTTTTAAATTTTAACGGTATTGTATATAGTTATCGATATAGATACCGAAACACCAATTTTTGGAATTTTTGTCTGTCTGTCTGTCTGATTGTGCACGCATCACTCAAAAACTACTGGACAGATTTTGATGAAATTTGGTATGGAGATAACTGAGTACCCGGGTCAACATCTAGGCTACTTTTTATTCCAGGAAAATATCTCATTCCCACGGGAAAATATAAAAACTGGTTAAAAAGAGAAATACGTACTACTCCGAAACGATAACACCTAGAAACTTGAAAAATGGTATGAACGTGTCTGATATGTCATAGGAAATTGGTATGAAGGGATTTTTGGAAATTCCCACGGGAACGAGAATAAACTAAATCCAAGCGGGAAAACGCGGCTGGGCATCGGCTATTTGAAATATGGTATGTATGTATCTTAAATATGTCGTAGGCAACCACTATGAAGGGATTTTCGGATATTCCCAAGGGAACGGGAATGAACGGAATCCGCGCGGGCAACGCTGCTGGGCATCCGCTAGTTTTATATGAGGAAGGGTGTTTTTCTGGGGTGGGCCCACAGCATTCTAGGTTGGGCCCGGCCCTTCCTGCCCACCCCCCACTCCCCCTCCTAGCTACGCCTACAATTACAACCCAAAAGGGATGAATTTAAGTACTTGGAATTCAGAATCTATGAATCTCTTATTGGCGCTTTAATAAGTACTCTATACAGGGATAATGTAGCATCCTAATGGTGAACTAATTTTTGTAATCGTTTTGTAAATGACTTATATTAGATTTTGATATCTTTTTCTTTTTTTGAAATCTTTCTTTTTCAACTTAGATAGCAGAGAGTTAAATTATAATATTGTAAGCTTGTAATATATTTTAAAATCTTTATATTTAAATATTTAAGGACATTTCCCCCATTTCCGACTACAAATTCCGATCCTCACGATCACATAGACGGCTGCGTGTACGCATTGCGACGCGTCGTTTCGCATGCGTGCGCGCAATTGGGCTGGCAGGATGCGCCGATTGGTCGCTTTATCACGAGCGTCGACCTTTCGAGTGTGATTCGTGAATGAAAGCAAGTGCTATCTTCAGATTGACTGGAATTGAATGATCTTGGCGTAGAAAGGATATGTCAGTTCGAGTATTGTTGAGATGACATTGATATCTTAGAACCGGTATAAGATTATTTATAGTCAAGTCAAACTAAACGTTTCGGTCGGATGCCATTTTAAATTGAGAATACTTTGAGTTGCTGTTGAGGTAAAATGAAATTTATTTAAAAGCATTTGAAATCTTTTTCAAATATCAGAATTTATAATGTTATTACTGACAGGCAATTATTGAAGATTTTCCAAGTTGATATGTGTGTTACCGTATGGCTCTCCTTAACCTAACCTAGCTTACTAAACCTGCCGTGGCCATACTCATAAGTCATATTGTTCATAGTTTGTTTACACAGCTTCAATGTTATAGTTATCAATCAATCTGTAACCACTGAGTTCTGTTTTGTCAGAGAGCATCACACCAACTGGCTATAATGGGGGGCCGTAACGACAGGCTTCCGTTTGTCTGCCACTTGCCTTTATTGCCCATAAATATTATTACTAGTAGCTTTAGGGCCAAATATTTGAATTTACCAGACTGCAGGGGATGGAGTGATGTTTACGGTTGTAAGTCAAAGTTGAAGTCAAAATGTTTTATTCAATGTAGGGACTTTCAAGACCACTTTTTGAACGTCATTTCAACTCCACCGCTTCAGCATGTATGGTCGAGGAGAAGTATTTAAGCTTATTCTTTGTATTGGCTTGAACCCTAAACAGATTGATAAATATTCATCATCATCAACATCTAACAGCCCACTGCTGAGCTAAGGGTAGAGTCCCATACTTCCTCATGTGTGAGGAAAGCCTCACACATAAGGAAGTATGGGCTGTAATCTCCCACGTAAGCTCATCGCAGTATTGATAGATATTGTGGTGCAGAACTGCCCGTAGAAGACACTTTAAAATGTAACCTATGGCACTAAGAAGATAGATTGGAATCTAGTACAGCTTTAGCTACAGAAGGTTATAATGGGGGATCCGCCATATTGCTTTTTTGTTTATGTCACCCAACTCGTGTCACTCCCACAACTAAGAAAAATCTAACAGCACCGAAGATATTTTTAAATTATTTCATTTGCAATATTGTATAGTTTTGCAAGAATTATTTGAAACTATTCCAAAAAGGTTGATAGCATTAATTGTGGGTGTGATAAGCCACTGTCACAGACCGGCAGATAAACAGAGCTGAACCATAGGTTTTTTTATCACTATTAATTAATTTCCATTTATTATTTATTTATTTATTTACAGTTACATTTATAGTTAACAGCAGTTAGCCAAAGCACTATAAACTTAGTTGTTAATTACATAATTAAGACCATCACAAAAACTGTTGCATAATTTCCTTAAAGTATTAGACTTAGATCCATATAGGTCAGCATCTGGAATAGCTTTCAGAACTGAGTTGAGTAGGTTGATTGCTCGAATAGTAGGGGCATTCTTACCGCGAACAGTGCGCACCTGCGGCTCGGCCAGCAGCGGTCTGTGCGTGCGGGGGTTGGCCGGCCCGCCGCCGCGTCTATACGAGAGTGGTACACTCAGTCCTACCCTCCCTACCACTTCTGGGTTGTCAATTTTATTATTTAGAATGAGAAAGTAATGGAGTAAGAGGGCAAGCTTACGCCTCCTCTCCAGGGTTTCCAGACCAACCATGCCTGCCACGAAGAGGGATGGACATAGGTAGGGGTAATAGCCGAGTTTCTTCTTATAGAGAATTCTAGAAAATTTCTTTTGAATTTTTTCTACCATATATGCATACTTGGCTTCTACTATGGTACAGTCAAGAGCACGTTAAACTTGACATTTTTGACTATGAACCGGTCCTTTGTTCTATGGCGCGCAGTATAAATCAGAGCTCAGCTTAAACTGGTAGCGTGAAGCTTGACTTGCTCTTGACTATACAATACTTTAAAAAGCAAAGATTACTGCCCCCGTAGCCAAGTTGCATTGCACAATCTATTCCAATGTTCTATTAGATTGACATGTATGGGATTGACAAAAGTGTTAGCGCTCGTTGGCAAGTTCTTATGTCAATCCCATACTTGTCAATCTAAAAGAACATTCGATTAGATTGCACAATGCCACTTGGCTAGGGGGGCTGTTCTTTCGTTCCAGTGGGGTAATAACCTTTAGCTAAAGTATATGACAGCTTGTAACGAGAATGAATTCGAACACTATGGCAGGACGTGTTCTATTTACTATGACGATAGCTTATCGACAGAATTGCGCGTAGTTGCATTTTTGTTGATCAACTTCTCTTTTATTTGCGTTGCATATTTGCTGATGGGACAGACTTAGGTAGTGGACTCGATTCTGTAGACCAGCTAAAAATCCTAATTTTAAGTTAGCCTATCCTTCTCTATAGAATACGGAAGAAAACGGACAGAAACAAACAATAGATTATAGAGTACCTAAATGTCAAACATGTAAAAACCAACTAATTTGATGTCTTATCTGTCATTTTTATCCATGCCCTTGTTACATCGTTGCTAAAATTGCTAAACACGTGTATTTGAATAAGATGTGAATGCGTTCATAAGGTGCAATTTTGACATTGTAAATAAACATGGCGCTTATTTCTGTCCCTTTCCTTTCCAGAGCGGGGGAAAAGAATAGAGCTAACTAAAAATTTGGAATTTTAGCTGGTCTGCAGAATCGAGTCCATTGATTATCATGATCAGATAAATACTCTAAGTTTTTTGCAGTTGTATAATATTATAAACCAACTACCCTCTGCCCTTATGCGGGGACAGCGTGGCATTGAAGCATTGGTATGGTATATATAACGCAAAATATTTTGAAGTATTTTTTTAAGAATGACGGTTTGTTTGATGATAATTGGGAATATGATTGCCACTGGTGATAAACTTACTATCCAGGGTCAGATAGGCCTCTTAGGACCCCTCAAGTACCTATTAAACTCTGCTTGAGAAAAGTTAGAAGGGGATGGCTTGATGCGACTTACATAGGAGCATCACTTTTTATTTATTTTTTATAATTATGGACGTACTGTTGACGCCACCTGACGGGTTATATGAATGATAAATTAAACAGGATTAAAAGTATACAACTATTCTTTTTTGAGCTTATTTTAGGAGGCAGTTACGGTCTGATATTTGAGTTTACTATTTAGATGTGACCAATCAGCTAATGACTAAAACAGCTGCGTTTCGGCAAGTAAGTGGCTGTAATGGACTCGTAATTGGTTTAATGGCTATAGCATGCACCGGATTCGGTTCATTGAATTGGTTACTCACTGAATGAAGCTTATAATATGTTTTGAATATTTTCGAATGGGGTGCCAAGAACTGGGCCCCAATTTCATTGGCAATTTTCGTATACAATTAACACCATTGACTGACCATTGACATGTCTTTGTCATCCAACTATAACCGTAGACATACATACATACATACATATGCTCACGCCTTTTTCCCGAAGGGGTAGGCAGAGACAACAGCCCGCCACCGACTCGGCCACTCAACCGTAGACATTTAGTGAAATTGGGGCCATGTAGGTAATATTCCTTATGCTAGTACCGAAGTGTCTAGTCGTCCGATTTGTCGGATAAATAACATTATTTAGTCGTCCGTAAACCGGACTAGAGAACCTATTCATCCGATTATCGGACTCCTAGCAACAGCCAATCTAGCTCTCTGCATATTATAAGGATATTGGCATATTTACGTTTTTATTATTATTACGTTACGATTGTGTCAAAGTAAAATATTCTTAACAACTTCTTATAGAAAGACCTTTTCTCACGGGAAAATTATAATCAATGTTACTCCCAGAAAAGTAAACTTTCTATAAGTGTTTTTTTTTAAATCTGTTCAGTAGTGTCGGAGCCTATACATTGCAAAGAAACACACAAAAAAATTTTTTTAGGGTATCCGTGTAGGGTTACTCTGTTGTAACCCGTTACTCTCTGTTTCAATGTGTTTTTGCTGTCTGTGTGTCAATGCCCTTTTCCTTATAAAGGTATCAAGATGAAATTTATATAATTAAAAAAAAAAAGTTTCTAGTTTACAGCAATAGAATAGCGTATTTTAATACCAAAAGTAACTCACTGACTGATCATAAAAATCTATAATCGATAATCTACTTTCCGATTAACGACAAGAGGTCATCTGATGAAAGTGCAGGAATAAATCCGAATATCATTAATTTAAAACCCAATGAGGGTAGTATCCTACCTAGCAAAATCAGTTACTTTTTATGCTATGTCAAAACAAAATTTTAATATGGAACATGTACTGAAATAGCAAGGCGTGACGTCGTAGTTTCTAGTACCTACTCAATATTTTTTAATTTGCTATAATTGTAAATTGCAAATCGAAATACATATTTTGAGGTGTTTTGGGATAATCTTTTTAGGGCAGATTTTTCAATAGTCAGTTAAAAGTTATCTGAAGAATAAACATCACCTGTCACTTTTCCTTTCTATTGTATCAGACAGTGACAGCATCAATATATTCTCCAGATAAGATTTATCTGACAATTGAAAAATCAGCTCTTAATGAATGAGTACCTACTCGCAATTTAATTTCTATGCAGTCAACTAACCCATTACGAGATAATACGTAATGACACTAATGAGTAATGGTCACATAGTGCAATTTTGCATACTTGACCATTATTTTTGAAATAAAATTGTCGATATAATCTAAAGTCAACGTTTTTTTAAGATGAAAGGTATATTGGATGTATATTTGCTTGTTAAAATTATTACTACAAACATAAACGTATCAGCGTTTCAATGTTTATAAGTTCCATGAGAAACATTTGGCTTTTAACTAATTGTTTACGTTTCACCTAAAATTTCTGCAGCAGTGTTTATGATAAGGGTCCACGATTTTTTGTTTTCGATAATGATTTTTATTTATGCTATAATTTAATATTATGTTATTATTAAATCTTTATGTAAAATAATAAAATTGGTAAAGGTGTGTTTGTAATTTTTCAATAAATAAATATTGGTCATCTTACTTTTCCCGCCAATTATTTCCTACAGGCCACTAAAACACTCACTTTTAATAAAAAAAATCATTGACACATTTTCAAAAGTACCAGGCGCCGTGAACTTGTCAAGAGCGCACACAACTGTATCCCAGAATTGTTGGGAATAGACTGCTCTCGGGATGCGGGAGAGAGTGGGATATCGGATAATGGAACGCGTAACTACAGTACACGGGTAGCATGCGTGTAGAATGAAAATTGGGGAATTTTGCTAACCTTTTTGTTTTTTCTCGTTTCGTAGGATAATAGGCAATAGCTTTTTATTGTGTAAAATAACGGAAAGGTACCGTGAAAGCCTGTGAACTTAGATTCTGAAGATTACAGTTATATATCATTGGTTCAGGAAAGGATACGTGTAAAAATGAGCTGAGTTTAGAATCGAGTTTTTGTTAAGTCATTCAATTATTTTTATGAGGGCGTCTTTTAATCTGATAAAGGTATAGGTATATATTGTGTATACGAATATAAGAATTAATAAGGAGGATGCCCTTATTAATAATATTATTATGAGACAAACAAACTTACAAATATACCATGTATTGTAATTTGGGCATTATTTTGGGAATCAAATCCGATTGTCATGGGTAGCTAAGCTGTTTATGCACGCACACGTATATGAATATGAGCGTTCACGCGTGCCTTAGTACTAGGAGAACAGCTTTTGTGAGCAAGTTATACATTCCAACATGTATTAAATTTGAATAGAAAGTACTAGGATGACACCATCGGTATATGAAGCCACTACTGCGGTGGTTGACGTGGTCTCGTAGGCGGATTCATGAGAAGATAATAAACGTTCTAAAGGTCACGTTCGAGGGGTGGTCCTTTTGTTAATGGGAATCGCACGGTACGGACAAACTAATAAAATGTATAAAGGGGAAGGTATTGGGACAACAAATGTTGCGAATTTAATAACACGTACCAGGGCTGTATAGCTGTCTGATAGTCCAATATACACTGGTCCATTGTTTGGTTAGCGCGTTTACCTATATGTGTGTTGCTTGTATGTTACTGGACATTAAGTACACTTGAACGTTGAATGTGTGCTTGTACCATCCAATATCCAATCCTATAAAATGGGTACTATTACTTTAGTTATCACTAGCAAAAAGAACATAATATAAACTACGAGTATTGTAAGAAAAATTGTGATTTCACTGATAAATTTATTGAATTATTGTACTTATCTATTTGGAAACAAAAGAAGCGTTATTCTTTAGGCTCTTTTACAATTGTTGGTTCCATATATAAATTTATAAAAAACGTCGAATCCAAAAAAAGATGAGAGATTTTTATAACTTTTTTATATTTCATTCCAAATATGAATTCCTCAAAATAAAACACAAAACAATAAGCACAAAATCCCTGAACCAAATCCTTATCCCACTGAACCTCAAAAGTACCAGGCGTCCATACTTCCAAAGGAGGTTGTTCAATGCACCGAGATTCAATAAAGGCGGCGTCACATTGTCGCGAACTGTTTACCGCTCCCAAGGGATGGTTGGTTATCACACTTTAGGGGACGCTATTGGATGTGGGGAAGGCTATTACGTAATACTTTTATTGCTAACTTATTTGGTTTGTGGGTTTGTCGCTATTCGTGAAGTAATGGTACTGAACAAAAGCCTAGGGGGTTTTATTCAATTTATAAGATTGTAGAGCTTTTTTTTATCAGAATTCTTGCGTTTGACCTCACGCCTAGCGTTGAGAATTGAGAAGGTTGGAGATTGAATACTTTTGCTTAATATTTGCTTAATCACTCTACTTTTAAAGATACAATTGCCGAGGTAAACCAATGATCTATGTAAGTACATACGTAAATAAAATGAATGTTTCTTTGTTTGTCCCGTATTTATTCGTATAGACATTCAAGAATTAATCTACTTTAATTAACTTATTCCTAGTTTTAGTGTATAGCTTCGTTTCTTATAGTCTAAGATAACAGATAATAAAAAAATAATAAAAAAAACATTTTATATACAAAAACATTGAAAAATATACTAATAAAACTAATAGAAAAAACACTGAACATACAAAAGTATATACCTACGGATCAAACAGAAAATCACTTTTTGTAGTCGATTGACTATCAAACTCCCCAAGGAAAGCGGTTTTTTGCAACTTTTCCACAGGAACGGGAAAAACAGGAAATGCACATACATAATTTATACGTGACCGGGAAAACGGGATCTCAGCTAGTGTTTACATACAAAGAAATATCAGTGCTTGTAATCTATTACTTGCAGTCTCAGCATGCACCATTGCATCGGTCATCGCGCTGATAAAATAAACTCCACTATCACCATGCAAACTGTCCTTAGCAAACAATTTTATCGGCAGGATAAGGATAAGATAATATTTTTTTATTATATCTACTATATAATACTTTTTCCTAAAAATATATATAATTGTACTGATAAAAAAGACACGCTCTTTTCTTTATGTTAAAAAAGGGGGCAAACGAGCAGACGGGTCACCTGACGGTAAGTGACTACCGTCGCCCATAGACACCTGCAACTCAAGAGTCACAACTGCGTTGCCGACCTTTAAGGTGGGAGTAGGGGGACGCTCTTACTAAAATTACAGCTCGTTGGCTATGTTATTAATATAGAAAACTTCATCATTATAAAGACCTACGTTAAAATGGTATGTAAATTGGCACACTATAAGTTAGATGAATATTTGAATAACAATGATGTTTGGTGTAAATTTTATCCAGATCAGCAAAGCACTAAAACCATGTAACTTGTACTGTGTATTATATTGATTGTTTAAAATAATAATGTGTTGTGGAGGAGAGTACTCCTCGACTACATATATCAAAGCGGTGGAGTCACAATTACTTTCAGTAAGAGGACTTATACCCTACATTGTCACAGTAACGCTTCTCCTACAAATTTAATAATTTTATCATTTGAAACTTGCTTTCTAGAATGTTCTACCCATTTTACCGCGTTCGCTTTATTTTACCCGCGTCTATATGCAGTCAATACACTAGACAATACATAATTCTCTGGTGCCTGCATTCAGTTATTTGACGGGATGTTTAAATTACTCTACCACGTGTGTACAACGGTCTGGAGATAGGCTCACTACCTGGCATGTTTTAGGGAAATACCTCGGCCAACTCTCTCGAGGATAAAAGGCGTGGCCATTTTACTAAAATCACTGTCGAGTATTGTAGAATAGTATCAGATTAGGTGAAGAACGTTCAGAATTGGGTCAACAGTTCCAGAGTTACCTCCTACAAACTATTATAACTTTGTATATTCAACGAATAATTCAATGTTCGACTTGATGACGATTGAAGAAACAATATAAAATCATGAATTGTATAGAACCGCTACTATCTTCCATGGCACAAATTACGGAAGCCAGAAAACGCGGCAATCTCGCAACAAGATGGCGACGGAGTGGCGGCGCCCCTATACTAGTACCATTGCTCTGCGACGAATTATCAGTGGCGAGGGGTGCATTGTTGTTTTGTTAGTCTGGCCATGCAATAGGCGGGGCGATAAGCGGAAACAAAAACGAAGAAATGACTGCTGGGTACCGTTAGAAGGGAGAGAAATTCTGTAATAATATATAATAATAACATAATAATATAATCTCACGCCTTTTATCCCCGAGGGGGTAGGCAGAGGTATTCCATTACTGGATATACCCACATTTCACGAGATATATTGGACCCCTAAACGTGATAGGTGGTGAGCCCATCGCCGGACCGGGTCTGTTTACACATGTCTCAGAATTAATTCTGAGACCTGTGGGTTTCCTCACGATGTTTTCCATCACCGTCGAGCTAGTGATAAATATGTACGTAAGTTTTTTGAAAAACTCATTGGTACATGCCAGGATTCGAACCCGAGCCTCAATGATTTTCGGCCGGCTCTTTAACCATCCGGGCTATCACTGCTCTCAAGTCTCTGAAATTCTGTTGTTAAATTATTGTTCGGCCGTAGAATAAGCGTAAACGTAGACGCAGTAAGTAAGCAAATTTTAAAAATAAATAATATAAAACAAATGAATATATTCTGTTATGCTTCGACTGGCGTATATGTTAAATAATTATCAATTTGATTTTGATAACATATTACAAAGATGATCAAAGAAATCAGAAGACAACAACACTCTACTATATCACGAATTTATGTTTTGCTTTCATCTAGGAAGCACTATTCCTTATAATAATCTAACGGCTTTTATTCCTGAGGGGGAAGGCACAGGTATTCCAATCCTGGAAATAGGTACCCACTTTTCACGAGTATATTCGACCCCTTAGCGTGATAGGTAGTGAGCCTCAGAATTAATTCTAGGACATGCCGGTTTTCTCACGATGTTGTCCTTCAGCGTCGAGATAATGATGAATATGTACGTAAGTTTTTGAAAAATTGGCACATGGCAGTATTTGAACCCGAGTCTCACTGATATCATCATTAGAATCGGGCTTTAACTGTAAGGCTATCACTGCTCTTACTATTCCTTTTACTATAAACAATCCAATAAAATGTATAATAATTTTACCTACCTACCTTCATCTGTTTATCTCAGTTACATCCATCCTAAGGTTGTTTGGAAGAAGTCGCTTAAAGCGATAAGACAGCCCATTGTACTATCGAAAAAAGTTCTGCCTGATACACCTAAGTGTCATTTTAGCGAACAGCTATCTTTTCCCACCCCGTGTTGACAAAGCTCTTACTTATAGTAACAATGACAATTACAAAAAAGTGGTTCTTTCATGTTTATGACCACTTAGTGTCGATGAATGGATCGCAATTCGCAATAGAAAAAAAAGACGGTGTTACTGGCTTCTCATCTATGTTCTATGTTAGGGGTTTGGTTTCCGCACTTAGTCCTGAAGTGGACCATTGTACGTGAGATTGTGACTCCTTCCAAAAGCAGATCAAACTTCCGAGTCTACTCAGGACGTCCGCAAGGGATTCTGGTGTTCCGAGAATCTCCTTGCGGATCTGGGCAACGCCAACGCACTCAAGGAGCACGTGCGCTACCGTCTCCTCTACTGGCTTCTCATTGTGTAACTCTAATTAGGGTCGGGGTAATAAAATTTGAGCTTGCAAGCGACAATTTTTCCAAATGTATCAGGCTTAGCCTTTGCTGATAGTACTTTTTTTATCATTGTGTCACTTGTTGCATTTTTTTATTGGTGTACAATAAAGAGTTGTTACTTACTTACTTAATTTTTACGGCTAAACCGCAGAACTTGTGTTAATAAAACTGGCAGAGACATTAGATACAGTTTAAGTATAAAGCAGCACCAAAATACAGCGTTTTATTATAAAACCGCTGTTTTTGTGGCCCGAAATAACGAGTCGGAAGGTCAACATGACGGCTTATGTTGGCAAGTAATGGTTTATTTACAAATATGGGAGCCCAGTCCGATACACCACAGTTAATGTTACTGTGTAAACAACTGTCTACATACCGACTTTATTCCCCGTTTATTTTTATAAACTAATGTATGTTTTTTAAAATTTGAGAACTCTATTTTATTGGTAGGGGTTTTGTTTCCTGTTTATACAATGTGCTCTTCATTAGATAAGGTTAGGAAGAAGATTCTATAAACATTTACAATTTACAATTTAATCATTTATTTATCACTACATGGTATAAAACAAAGTCGCTTTCTCTGTCCCTATATCCCTATGTACCTTTGTATGCTTAAATCTTTAAAACTACGCAACGGATTTTAATGCGTTTTTTTAATAGATAGAGTGATTCAAGAGGAAGGTTTTAGTATTAGCATTGCACCCGTGCGAAGCCGGGGCGGGTCGCTAGTCATTACATATTCTTTTATTGAATTGAGCGCATCCGTTTCGTAAGTTTGCAAATCGGAATTTACGAAAAGATCCTCTAATATAGTTCTTTATTAAAAGTGGATTTCGTGTACAGATCAAGAAGCCTCAGTGAAGGATCTGCATATCTCCGAAAGTAGGTACAGCATTATATTCATATTTTACACAAACTTTTATTTTGAGAAGTCAATTCTATGGTAAGGCTTTCCACTTGAGGGAAATATGAACGAGTTCTATTGTTATCTGTGCTTAAGACTATGGAGGAGCGGAGGTGAAATGCTCCTCCATCGTGAAAAAGAAAGATCGTCCGTTAGGCGAGGTGATCGTGCCTGGTGACCGCGGTCCGACGGTTGATGTCTGACAGTTGTATTTATACAAACTCATTAGAAAACTCCGATAGCGCGGTTTAGAACTCGGCCGTCTATTGGCGCGTTCTATGTAGTGTCGCTACAAGTAATACCATAAAATACTCTATGTTATCTCGTACATATTATTCAAACCCTTTAAATAAAGTATAATGAAGATCAACGCCGGGAACCCAGTTGGGCGCATTTGTGGGACAGACAATTAATCTCTGTAAGCTTTAACCCACTCAAATAAATCATTGTTTTGCAAATATACCCTGAATGAACATTTTGCTGTATAATGTGATATATAGAATATTCTACTAATACCTAACTATCCTACTTAATATTGTAGCGACATCTGGCGATTCTACTTAAGGCGACTGTAGCCGCCAACGGCCTTGGGCTTCAGGGCGGAGCTTATGTTTCCCGCTCCGCGCTTCCCCGCATTTTGACCACGCGTCTTGATAACGCAGTAGGGTCAGTAATAAAATATATACAATACAAAACGAAACTTGCATCAATATAAAAATGAATCTTTGATCTAACATTCATAACAAAACATTTTGTGAATGGAACGTCACTTCAAACACCAAACATCTTTTAGTAATTATAATAAACTGATAACAAAAACCTAGAAAGCAAAATTGTGGAAGAGTTCTCCTGCCACTTCACCATCAACTCCACTAACCATAGGCAACTCTATCAAAGTAATACTAATAAAAGTAATATTATTATTATTAATACAATCGCAACAAATAAAATACGAATCATTGAGTAGTTCAGGTAGCCCAATCTGGTCTTCATCATCAGTTCCACTTCACCAAATGGTGCTTACCAAGAGTAAATGTACTAGTTAAACCCAAATTGCAATAGGTGTAACCTATAATATTCATAGATTTATCGCACCCTTAGAATGAAAGTGACCCAACTCAAAATTCCTGTATTTTCTGATTTTGCTATAAACTGACCTGAAACAGCCTATTCTAAACCCCTATGGAGAAAAAGAGACCAAACTATAAGTAAAAGGGGGACCGCCGATAAATCGGTCACTTTAGTTGATCACGGTATTTACCTATGCATGTCGTGTGAAAGAGACCGAACTAGTATTGCGTCAAAAGAGGTCGCGAGTAGACGAGTACAACATCAACGGATCTCGAATTATGCCAGTTTATTGGAAATACTGTAAAAGTAAATAACATTTCTTTTTTAGTACTAAACTGACCACTTTTTTGAAATAAGTCTGTTTATAACAAAATATCTATTAGATTTTATTGACTGTTTTTAGATTGGGTTACTTTAGTACTAATATTAAATAAAAGAAGAAAGACACTTATAGGTATAGGCCTCTTTAGTAGTATATATTTTTGCCATAAAGTGACGTAATTTGGAACTACTTTATGTTTAATGTCAAAATAAATATTTAAAATACATTTAAATTGAATATGATGTTACTAATATGTACATTAAAGATCAATACATATACCCGCGAAAAAGAAATCATTTCCGATGAAACACGGTAAAGATACATTAAGTTTATTCAAATTTACACGCTTTTGAAAACTTTCTTGCTCATTTCCCACAAATTGCGTTTTTTGACTTAGGTCACTTTCGTTCTGGGGGTGCGTTATAATATTGGAAGAGTTCCCTCGATTTCTCGAGGATCCCATCATCGGATCCTGACCTGATGAGTAAGGTTCTACCTGGAAAGTATACGATTTCAAACAAAAAAACAATTTCCCGAATCGCAGCAAGCAGTCTTCGAGTAATCTGGGAACACACAAAAAAAGAAATAAAAGATTTCGACACTGATAACTTTCTCTTTTTTTTTAAGTTGCTTAAATAAAAAAAACGATTTAATGAAGGAGATTCGTGAAAGCTAACATGGATCATGGTAATAAACATTGTCTATGTACATCTTTTCCTCATTTTATATTGTGTCTAATAATGTTATTAGCCGACTTCAAAAAAAGCGCGAGGTTCTCAGTTTGTCGGTTTTTTCCCCGATTACTCGAAGTCGACAGGACAGGTTCAACAATCATAAAAAAACATGCAGCCGAATTGAGAACCTCCTCATTTTTTGAAGTCGGTTGAAAATCCATTATCTTCAGTTCCGCTTCAATAAATTGAGGTTTCCAACAACAAATAAAACACCCCTATTGTTTCCTTGAATCAATCTTTATGTTTTGTATCCCTTACCCGACTGCCTCATAAGGATGATGATGTTTGTTATTACTTGTTATGATGAATTCTAAAAATAATAGTTTCGGCTTCTATTGCCGTTATGAAGACCCCCAAACACATACGTTTTTCTTAAATATCTTATATATGTACAGACATCAGTTACAATTTTATTATAATATGTATGTATATATAGAAATGCATAGTTCAACGTTTTAGTTGTATTATGTTTATTTATAATTATTCTTTGCGAAAGCCTTACGTGTTTATTTTTATAAGTACATGCAAGTTATTGTGTTCATATTCTAAGCTTTTGGAAGAGGTAGGAGGTGAGATTTAAAAAAAATTTTGAGTAAAAAATTATTAATCACTATATTTACACCAATATTACGAAATTCGACATATTTAATGTTTTTATAAACCAGTAACAATTTTTCATATTTATTTATTGTGTTATAAGTTTAAAAGACATCCCTCTTTGCACACTGTACCTACAACACATAAAATGCGTAAAAATTCGAGCGCGCAGCGACAACGCGGCGCGCAGCCTCTCTCCTTGAATGTCGGCGCTGGACTGACTCCCGTCGCCCCCGCACGGACCCGCTAGAGACGATTTGTGGTGAAACTGCTATTTCGTAATTTGCGTAAAAACTAATTGGTCTTTTAAAAAACTGAACTATAAAATTTTAGATAGATGAATTACCAATGTTTTCCCGCAAGAGCTATGAAAATATCTCTTTTAGTTTAGAAGAAGAAGCGAATTTAAAATTCAAAACAGCCTTGTTGCAATAATTTTTTTCATATAGTAAATAATGTTCTACAACATTTTCAAACTATGAAAATGAAGATTATATATCAATGCTTAAGATATATTTTTTCTGGAATTTTGTGATTACTCGTTTATAAGCCTTATGCCTTCAAAGATGACCATTTCACGACACTACTCGCCTTAAAACTAATTAAAGCCCGCAAATAAAATAAAATTATAAATCGCAAGTTCTAAACCGAGTTTGTATAAACACAACTGTCCAACATCAACCGTTGGACATTGGTCCCCAGGCACGATCACCTCGCCTAAAGGAAGATCTTCCCTTGTCACGATGGAGGAGCATTCCACCTCCGCTCCTCCACAATGTTATTAGAAATTAACGCGAAAGTTTTTGAATGTGCATTCTTATGTTTTTCTATTTCCCTCAAAAATGACTAATAGGAAATTGATGATACTTTACTATAATATAGCTTAAATACATCGAAATAATACAGACTAAGTAGTTTTTATCCTGGAACACGGACAAAGCAGCGGGAAAAGCTATCGGTAATATAATTGTAAGGAATACTAGAGTATACTACAACCTCATAGTTAAATAGACCTATAGATAATGCTCAATCCAACAAAACTGATTGTCCAACAATAAAGCTAATAAGTGGGTTCAGGAAGACAAATTGGTCACTGTTGTGTTCAGGAACTACCAGTTGATATTTGTAGAATGTACCGTCAGTTTTTCGTTATCAATACGGCTAAGTATCCAGGTAACTACGAAATATAGAATCAGAAATAAGGCTGTGGGGTACCTAGTAAGTACATGTTACACGGTTTTTTTTTTAATATTCAATATTTGATTATAGTTAATTGTGTTGTGTTTTACTACTTTACCTTGCTGGAAAGTTGGAACTTCATGTAAGAGCAATAGCAACACCTAAAGGTCTCAGGTTTCTCGTTTCTTTAAGTTTCTAAATGTAAGTTCTAAATAAAAGAGAGGCCTATACTCGTATTTTTGCCATAGACTTGAGCTGAAAACTACTATGTGGAAATTAACGACTTTAAGGAAGGAAATTAAAACCTTCGTTCGTTAATCTTGGTAGTTACCAATGATGTGCCGTAGTTTCTGACACCGGGCATTATAACAAAACTAATTCAATTAGAAATTACAACTTATTCTCTTTTGTAATACCCGCATTGTCTGTGAGTTTGGTTTCATTGAATGATCTGTGAACCCCTAAATGATGTATGGGGGCAAAGATATTTCTGTGAAATTGGTATTACAAATTACAATTGTGAAGTTTAAATCATTTATCATTATTAATTTTATTAATCAGACGGGCCTGTTTCCTCAGTTGGTAGTGCCCCTGCCTTCTGAGTTGGAGGTCGCGGGTTCGATCCCCGCTCGGGGTGAACATTTGTGTGCACGACCATGTCTGTTGGCTTCGTGTCTGGTCGTTTAATATTTATTTAAGTATGTTTATCAGTTGTTTAGTACCCAAAGTACAGGCCCTGTCTAGTTTGGAACTAAATAACCGTGTGGGACTTGTGTCCAAAAAAATATTGTCCTAATTATTTACTAGCGTTGCGTTGGCCGCGTAATGAATCTATACTAATATTATAAATACAAAAGATTTGTATTTTTGTACGTTTGTTACGAATAAAT
Source organism: Ethmia dodecea (assembly GCA_963855545.1). Lineage (NCBI taxonomy): Eukaryota > Metazoa > Arthropoda > Insecta > Lepidoptera > Depressariidae > Ethmia > Ethmia dodecea. Next base: position 15,906,854 of record OY979444.1, on the reverse strand, counting down.
TCAAAAACTACTGGACCGATTTTAAAAATTCTTTCACCAATGGAAAGCTAGAATATCCTCTGCATAGCCTCTGAATAGCCTCTGATGATAATGTCATAAGTAAAGAATTACCAGACTCTATTAAACTCTATTGGAATAGTTTTTTTGATAATGTTTAAGAAACAATACTTTAGTTGTAATATAGTTTAATGTGTTATCACAATTTTATAATTAAGTATATTATATTTAATCTCATGTTATTCATAAACTATTTACAGTAAAAAATATGCTTACGACTACAACTAGATATATTTCAAGATGTTGCATTTTATGTACAAAAATTTGTTATAAAAACTTTATTTAACCCTGAGAAACTTAATATAATAATTAAAATTATTTAAATTTTTGTCATCATTTTATTTTCATAATTGTTTGCAAGTTGAGTTTTCATTTAGCAACTCAACGAAATAGACTATAATTATTAAAGTATTATTTTGGGAATTCGTTCACAATTCACATTGAACTCTAACCATTTTTTTTACAATGTAAAATATTTATTGAACAGTAAACAATTAAACATGAATTGATAACATGTAATCCAGAACAGGCTGTATTAAAGATATATTTTTTAAATATTAAAAATATTAACGTTTCATAATTTCTACATATTGTTAATTAATTTTATATTTATACATTTTCATTAAAATTTAAATAATTTTCTAATACCATAACTCGATATAAAATAATTGCAACTCTTTATTAAACAATTAAAAACTTCTAAAATAAACAAAATGAAAACTCAACTTTTTACAATATTTAAAAATATTTTCGCACATTTCTTGGTGTGTTCATCTCCATCGCATCCCTGTGATGGTGGTGACCATTGACGTTAGCAGGATCGCAAAGAAGGTGGTGACGGTGAAATGGTGGTGACCAGCATTGTAGAATCCTCCGTACACTTGTAGCCCTGCCGTCTCGATACTAGAAACGAAAAAGTTTTGTTACAAATTGATCTCTACATAGTATGTAATTAAGTCGCTTTCCGCATATGTCTAAAATTATCTGTTAACCACGCAACGGAAAGAGCGATAAACGAGAAAGGTTTTTGTATATCAAATAAACCGAAGCAAAGCGACGGTGGATCGCTATTGATACATAAAATTTAATATACTTCCTCATTGTGAGGAAGCTTTAGCTCAGAAATGGTCTGCTACGGTTTGATGATGATGATGATGAACAATGAATATAAATGTATTTGTCTTCTGTAAGTTCTGACTATTATACGATTACGATGAAACTTTGGTGAGTCGATAAGCGCATCAGGAATGACATGAGAAAAAAATTTAAAAGCCGGGCTGGCGCGGACTAGTTTACACCAATTTTTCTAAAATTCGATCGATAACTTCGACTGGTAAAGGTCGGTTAAAAAATATAAGTTATCTAATTAATACGTAACACAATGTGAAACCAAAGTCCGTAGTTCAATGGTAAATTTTCTGTAAATAAATACTTCTTGGCTACGACCAAATCTTTGACTTTGCAAGTTTTCGTACAAAAATCAATCTTAATTAAAAAAAATATATTATTATTACCTACTATGAAAGACTATTTAAAGCTTTTGTAGTGAGAAGGAAACAGTTTTTTTTAATTTTCTATTTTCTCAGAGGACCATTCTACCCTCCATAATAATCCAATTTAGTATTAAGAACAATTGATTAAAAGAATATTGTGTTGAGGAGTTTCTTGCCCCGCTTCTTCTCCTCAACCATACATGCTGAAGCGGTGGAGTTGAAATGACGTTCAATAAGTGGTCTTGTAAGTCCGTACTTTTAATAAAACATTTTGACTTTGACTCCACTATACTAACCTGAACTTGCAATAGTCTCCATCGTAACTCCAGCCTAAGTACTCCCCAGTCCTGAGATTCTCACTCCTCAGCCAATCTTCTAAGGGTCTGAAGTAGTCCCTGAGAGCCTCTCCGTTCAGCCGCGCCTCCCCGATGCTTTCCTGCAGAATCTGGCTCCACGGAGCTGATGAACCTCGCTCCATAATCCGGCTGTGGAAGAAAGAAAAATAAAATAAGCAAAAATAATAATAAATGTTTGCTGAGGATTGCTCGCCCATTTTTTTTGGTGTCGTTAGGACTCGCATCGCCTCATTCTGGGAAAGACTGCGTGCCTCGGACAACGGAATCCTCGAAGCAGTGGCAGAAGGAATGCTGAGTGGAGAGTCCTATCTTTACCTATTGGCTGACGGTTCATCGAAACCCTAACACAAAGAGTTACTAGTTTATTTCACTATCTCACTAGGATTCGAACCGGAGCATCTCTATTGAAAAGCGGGTTCTTTAAGCACATAGTTATCACTACTCTACTATGCTACTTTTTATCTCGGATTCTCAGGGGATATGTAATAACCCAAAGTTTATATAAATTAGTTTTATTTATAACAGCGGATTTGGTAGTATTATTTACTTCTATGGACCTTGACTAAACTACTAATCCAAACATTACAACTAAGGTAAACGCAGCTATTACCGACCCCCTTAAGCAAGTTTTGAAATTGATTATTAGAATTAAGGGTAGTGGTTGCAAACATACCAGATTTTTTTATTTTATATTTAGATATAGATTGTATATTTTATATTTATATTTGCATTTGTTTATAAATATCATGTTTTCATTGAAAAAATAATCAAAGGATTGTTGAAGTCAATTGTTTCTATTACCGACCCACCCGAAACGCTTTGAAGCTATTACCGATTTTTATGAATCTAACACCGACCGTAAGTAAATAAAGCATACTTTTTTTCACAAAATACCGACCTACATGTTCGATTCTCAAAATAATTATTAGTTTGAGCGAAATATTCCTTTCCCAAAATATCCCGTGTTCGAAATGTCCCGTTTACTTTTATTTGCTTCTCATTTTTGTACTTGATTCATTACAATAATTATAGTTACTAAAATAATCTGAAAATGGAGATAAACTTGACTTTAAACTTTTTGGCGGGAATCCGAAGAGGGACGTCATGTTTTTTGTATAATTTTCATTTTGCTGTGTAGGTATTTCGGGTTTTGACTCATCATAATAGAAATAGTTTATTAAGTGGCAAGTGTCCGTGAAAGTGTGCAGTGAGTGGGAAATTCGATAAAATGTGAGATATGGACATTTTTGGATTGCCATAAGAAGTTACAATAAAGTCTTCAGTAAAAGTGCTATTATTTTTGTGCATGGACTCTGAAGCAGAGCCATTCAAGGATAATTCAAGGATATCATTAACTAATGACGAGGCTGCATGGCGTAATGATTTTTTCATATCTCATACTCGGAAAGTACTGTATGTTTGATCTGAGTACCGGGTCGGAAGCGATGATTCCCACCACAGAGAGATTCAGGTCTGTAATTCCCGCCCTCGGTCGGGAAAGACTCATAGTAATTGCTTCCGGCCATAGGGCGGGAATAAATTTAAAAAAATAGTACTACATTTGGCAATGACGTTTAAAGAAAAAGTTTCTCTAGGAAAGAGAATGACTTTCCGCCAACCTCTTTGGGTACTTAGTAGGGATACGAAACTTTTTACATCAATTAGATTATTAGAATAAGAAAAAAGGTGCGGCCTTGTGAGTGTAGGTATAAACAACAGAAAATAGCGCGCGCGCGGGGCGGTACGCGTTCCATATTTAAAATTAAAAAAAGAGTAATAATTTGGTAAGCTGTTTCGAAATTCAAAATCTTGTTTTTCATCGACACTAATAAGCACATAACACTATTACCTACTCGGCTAAAAGTATTATAAAGAGGAAGGATTTGTATATTATTTTTGTAATGTTATTTAGGTTAGGTACTCTATGATGTAGTATTCAAAGACGTTTAAAAGAAAAAGTTTCTCTTTCTTCCAACCTCTTTGGTTGTATTGTTGACAATTTTTTTTTTTGTAGGTATTATTGCGTTTTTGCATGTTTGAATTTTTGTAAAATTGATTTTTTTTTTGTTTACTTTCCTTGAATTCGAAATGAAAAGTAGAGTGCTTAACGCGGGTGGAAGTTATCAATTCCTTCCGACCCACTGATTTAAGAAACTAAAGGATCTCTATGTTCCGACCCTTGTATAACAATCTACTATGACTACCCTGTAAGGGGTGAAAAAAAAGGAATAGAACCAATTTCTATTACTGGTCTGTGAGAACCAACATGAAATTCATTGTTAATGTAGATTTCTTATATATTCAACAAAAATATGTTCATACATCAATATCTGGCTTACGCTGGAGAAAAAACTATCCACTTTTGGATTCCATGGAAGAATTCCTTTGAACGAAGTTGTAAACATCTCAATAAACATATCAAATACAAATTGTGTTTCAAATTGCAAATTGGAAGCAATTTTCAAACTTAACTCGACAGTAAGTGCCTACGTTATTGGTAGTTATTATTTTTATAATTCTTAATGCTTATGAATCATTGTGCAAAGTTTTAAATATGATACATTTCAATTACAAAGAATTTTTATTTTCATTAGGTCTTCCACTGGCTCCTCTGTGTGAATCTCGGAGGCTTCAAGGATTACAAGTGGAAATGCAGCGAGTTGCAGCCCATGTCACTAGTGCCCAATTTTCCAACTAATCGCAGTAAACCTCGGAATGCTTGTGGATTCTTTAAAATACTTTTTTTCACATTTTGACCTCAATAAAATAAAGGTATTGAGGACACAAATGAAATTTTAGTAATATAAGAAAATAGACTTTAATAGAAATGGTAAATAGAATAACATTCATAAAATCAAAGTGAGAACATAGGTCATGTATTGTTATCTTGCGTTCCGGAAACCTGCTGCTTGGCCAGCTAGTGCAAACCATAGTTACCATAGCCTTTCTTTCTAATTGATTAGCCTGCTTAATAGTAATTACTTCTTAAAACAATGTCAATGCTGTTATTTCACAATGCAGTTCCATGTAGTGCCGTTGAAGAGAATTGGTCTTAGTGTCAATTGTGTTGGACATAGGGGATAACTGAATCACCTGAAACATAAATATTCACTATCAAAATTCAGAGATAATTTTGTAAATGTGTAGATGTTAATAAAATAAAAACACACTGTTTTATTTTCAGCACAGAGTTTTTCAAGTTGGGATAGTGGCTGGTGCTTCTACACACATGAATCATGATTTGCTCCACCATGGCTAGCACTAATACTTTATACTATTTAAGTCAGAGTCACAAACCTGAAAATAAAAGTAAAAACTATTATTAATGTATAATTTACATGTTTTGAATAAAAATAATTAGACAATTTTATTTCAAATTTACTTAAACCCTTTGTTTTATTTCCCAAAAAACCTATAAATTTTTTTCGAACTTCCCAAGTTTAGCGCAGCCGAAGGTAGGGTTGACTGTCGGAACAAGTTGCAATGACGGTTCCGCACGTGTACTTAATAACTATTTTTAATACAGTTGCGAAAAAATTAAGCAATTTAATAAAATTATAAAAATACAATAAACTCAACTAACATTTTTGGAAAATCGCGCCAACCGTAAAAGATTAAAATCAGAGTTTTTTTTGTTTTCTTCACTAATTCTGGTTAGGCAAAGGGAATAGAATAGAATAGAATAGAATATATTTATTGTTCAATTGTGGTACATACAAAGGATCTTATATTAAAAAAGAATCACACAATCTACCCGCTGCGGGCATACAATGTAGTATGAAGTTATATAAATGAAGGTATATTAATTAAACAAGGTATATTAACTATACATACAGCCAAGTCTTCAGTAGATTTTTTTTATGGATATGAAATGAAAATGAAATTTAATGACATGAAATGAAATTAAACCGAACCTAACTTAATGAATATAATCATTAAATTGAAACAAATTAGTAGCTTTACTTTTAGACATTACATACCGTTAATCCAAAAATACCAATTATTCGGTATAGAATCGGTGATAGCTTCTTTTTGTTGCAATCACCGATTCATATGGATCGGTAATTAGTGTTCAATAAAAAAATGAACAAATCTTTTAACGAGCCACGAAAAATAATCGATATTAATTGTAATTTATTTCCCCATCCGATTTAATACAATAATTTGTTGATTTAGTCCTAAACTATTAAAAAATACACCACTTTTATATAAATACGAAGAAAACTCTAAGTAGTTTCTTTCATATCCCACGTCTAAATGTTTAATAATGCGTGGCAGTTTATCGCGGAAAAACAAGTTTATAATATAACATGGTGTATGTCGCTAATAGATGCTTACTTAAGATTGAAATGGTGTTATAAAAACTTGTTTAATTATTATAAGCATTAACGAAAAATTGAAAAAATAAAGCATAACCTCTTAGCCATTGCCGATCCATGGGTCGGCAATGACTGCACTACTAAAATGCACTGCAGCTATTGCCGTTCTATTTTAATTTCAAAAATACTTTTTAAAATTCCTTTAAACATAATAATTTAGTTGCGAAATGTGGAATATACAAATAAAGGAATATGTTGAGTTATTCAGAATAAACTTAACGTAAATATTTATATATAAAATATCTTAAGCAAAAAATTCGAGTACTTACCTGAGGAAGTAAGGGTTAGTATGACACGATCGGCGCACTCATTACGTTCACAGAAACTAACGTATTTGGTAACATTCCCGTGAACCTACGTACACTAACACCAGTAAATTTATTAGGAAACATACAAACATGTGTGTATATTATACTCTCTTGTGACTCAAATAGTTCCAAACCGATAAAAATAAGAATAAGCAGAATGGGTCGGCAATACCTGCAGATTTTCGATGGGTCGTTAATAGCTGCGTTTACCTTACTGGTCAATAGATTGACAACATAATTTCGCATATTATAAGCAATTCCTAAGGACTTTACACTCTTACAAGAGTTGAAACATTCCCCTATTAATCTGAGCTACTTGTGTACTAGTAAATTACAAGTTGCTGTTGTATTTTGTAATGAACAAACAGGATATGGTTGCACATAGGAAAGCAATTAATTATAATTGAAAAATGGGTTTGTGAAACTTTAGACTTAATTATTGTGGTTGATTTATAGTTATTTAACAATATTAAAATATAGGCCATAATCTCACGCGAGTTCACTGTGGATTCATCATAATCATCAGCAACCAGTAATAGCCTACTGGGGTCTTTCCTCACACATGAGGAAGTATGGGGTATTATCTCCTCCCGCGGATTAGGTGACGGTACTAGGACAGTGGCCACCTACTGAATTTGTCAAGCCACCCAAGGGTAGGGATGTAACATTGATCGAAAAAATCGATTATTATCTTTTCAATAATAATCGATTTTGGAAAAATCGAAAAATTTGATTAAAAATAATCGATTAAAAAAAAATTAAAATAAATCCAAATTAATATTAAAAATAATCATTTTTTAACTTTCTTTATCCTTTTATGTCAACTTCAAATTTCTTCATTCGCCGCACAGATGGTGCTGTTTACAAAAATCTATAAAAATGTGTTATTTTGAGAATATAATCGATTAATTAAAAATCGTTTTTTTACCTACCCAAGAGTACGTGACTTTTCAGTCAAAGGGAAGAATTTTCACGAAAACTCCGTAGGCATGCGACATGCAACGTATATAATCACACAAGCATGTAAACTGTTACTCCTATATTAAGCAATCGGCATAAATTCATGACATAATTGCCAGCACCTTGCCATTACAAATTATTCATAGTACAGACCTCAATTACCGTAATATGTGGCAACGATTTTGTTTGCATGATTAAACACTCTAATTCGTAGTTGCGGCTATGAATTTTTGGAATACCCACAATTGATTATAGTATGTTTAAGTTTCGTGGTGTACGGATTATGCCAGATTTGTGTTCCTTGACATGGTTGTGTGAGGATAGCAATTTTATAAAGTAACGGATGAATGGATGGGGGCTAACACGAACGGTTATAACATATCCAGAAGTTGCCAGTGTTAAGTGTAAACAGTGAAAATAAGTAAGTGACAAAACTTTTTTGTTAACCAATAAAACTATGCAATATGTGACACAGTGATAAAAAAAAGTACAATAAATAATAAATTGTGGGACACAATTCACACACGGTTATATTCGGTCCCAAACTAGGCAGAGCCTGTACTATGGGTACTAAACAACTGATAGACATACTTAAATAAATATTAAACACCCAGACACGAAGCCAACAGACATGTTCATGCACACAAATGTTGACCTCGAGCGGGGATCGAACCCGCGACCTCCGACTCAGAAGGCAGGGTCACTACCAACTGAGCCAACAGGCCCGTCAAAAATGTGCAGTCTTATCGTTTTAATCGATTTCTTCTAGACAACCTTATGATGGATGTAAAAAATTTAAGAAAGTTGGTACTAAAGTTAACAATGGTACTCGTAACTGATTAAGTAAGAGAGTCTCAAAACCTTAATATTTGCAAAATTTTTACAAATTTTAAGAAATTACCATTACGAGAACTAGTCTTTATAGAATTTGTCAGAATTAGGCATTTGGAGAATTAGCCATTTCCAGAATTTGTGCATATTTTTCGGGGCTACACCCGATGAACCAAACTTGATGAAATTTGGCAGGGAGATAACTTGCAACTTGGGGAAGGACGTAGGTCTTCAAACCGCAATGGGGACAAAGTCGCGGTAGCAGCTCGTATATAATCAAACCACATGCCACATGCAACCATATTGACGGGTATGTTGGCTCAGTTGGTAGTGACCCTGCCTTCTGAGCCGGAGGTAGCGGGTTCGATCCCTGCTCGGATCCAAAATTTTTGTGAATGAACGTGTTTGTTGGCTTCATGTCTGGTCGTTTCATATTTATTTAAGAATGTTTATCAGTTCTTTAGTAACCATAGTACAGCTGCCTAGTTTGGATTAAATAACCGTGTGTGAATTGTGTCCCATAATTTATTATTATTATGCCTTTGATTTTGTGTACATACTTCTCTGGCACGTTTGTTTACTCTAAGATCATGGAACAAATTTTCAACTGACAAACACAGGCAGGCGATTCCGGGAAAGAGGTTGCGATCCCCGTTCTGGTTCGTACATGGTCCAAAGGATCTCCATAGCTATCCAACGTGGCAATGCTGTTTGCATACTGGGGACTTGAACCAGGGACGATTAGTGGCGGACTTTTTGACTGACATATATAGACGAAGCCTGTTGTGGATATTTTGCATGTATTTTTATTATTGTATTAATTCGTTCAATACCTATTAAATAAATGTATGTCTATTTACACCAACTGACAAACAAACCAACAGCTATTACGTGTATATGTCCCGAACTGGTCTTAGCTTAATCGTAATCCAGGAAGCGGGTTGCCAAAGCATCCAACTGTTACGTAAACTGTATCAGCTGGTCATATTGTTTTACGGTAGCCAATCCCGGTTGTGTAACCCGGCCCTTAGTCACGATGGTGGCCGAATACAGTTAGTGAGTCTGATTAGAAACAAAAGTATCAAAATACACATCTGTTACTTCACGAGTGACAGACAGATATGAGATTAACATTCAACGGATTATCGACACCGGTGTGAAAGATATCACTTTGTGTCCCTAGAAGATCGTCGGGTCATAAATGATATCTGCTACCTAATGGGTATAGTCAATGGGTCTGTTGATTGTCCTGATCTGCTATCGAAGGTGGGGCTCCGTGCAAACCAGATGGGTCTAAGACAGCGACCACTGCTACATGTACCATTTGCTCGTACTAATGTAAGACAAAACACCTTCTTGCTGCGCGCTGCTAAAAGTTTCAATGAATTCTCGATTGAATATGACATTGATCTATTCTGTACCGGTACATCTTTTGTTAGAAGAGCATTAACATCATACTTGTTAGAAGAGCACTAATAACAGACTTGTCAAACCCAGACTGCTCACCTAATTAAGTTTGTAGTTTTTTTAATTTTTTTTATTAACGTTGGTAGTTGAATTTATTGAACTTATATTCCAACAATCTTAATATGTAGTAGGTAGTTAGTTTTGATAGCTATATGTGGAGACTTGTTGTCAGCAACTAGAGTACTCAGTTTTTGAATTTATTGTTATGTAATTAGTCTGTAAGTCTTCCCAAAAATAATAAAATAAAATAAAATTAAAAAGCAAGAAACTCAAGGGCAGCTCCCTTGAGTTTCTTGCTGGTTCTTCTCGTGTCACTGCATTTGGAACCAGCAACTTGCCAGTGGAGATGGGCTGCTGTTTACATTTCACATTCAGCCAATCTTCATGGACAAGTTCAAAGCCTTATTATTAGACGATTGACTTTTTTAAGTGTAATTAGCAATTACCTACGGAAATTAATACGTTTTCATTTTCAGTTACAGGGTGGCTCTTCAATCCAGGGCCACATAGTTCAGGAACGTTTCAAGTTTAAATTACCATTACTCGGATTCAAAAATTATAAAAAGTACTAGCGGGTATTCCGATGTGTTAAGCTGGAAACAAATTATCGGACGCGGCTGACGGACGCGGCAGATAGCCGCGACTGATACGTGTACACAGTCTTTTGAATTCAGCACGCCAGATTTCTGTCGGACGTCCGAATGCTCAAGGTTGCGTCCACGACTGAAGTGCGATAGTTTGCACAGCTCTGTCTACATTCATTATCTAGATCGCGGCTGATAGCCGCGATAATTTGTTTTCAGCTTAACCCACACGGATCATGGTTAGTCCTGTTCCCGTAGAAATTTCCAAAAATTCCTGATAGCAGTTGCCTATCAGATATAAGACACCTACATACATTATTCCAAGTTTCTTTCTGTACGAAATTACGAAATTATGTAACCCAATTTAGTATTAAGTAACAATTGATTAAAAGAATATTGTGTTGAGGAGTTTCTTGCCCCGCTTCTTCTCCTCGACCATACATGCTGAAGCGGTGGAGTTGAAATGACGTTCAATAAGTGGACTTGTAAGTTCCTATTTTGAATAAATCATTTTGACTTTGACTTTGTACTTGTTTCGGAGTAGCACGTATTTTATTAACTAGTTTTTTTAATTTTCCGGAGGTATTTTTATGGAATAAAAAGTACATTAGACGTTGACCCAAGTACTCAGTTATCTCCATACTAAATTTCAGAAAAATCCATTGAGTAGCTCTTGCGTGATACGTGCAGACTGACGGACAGACAGACAAAAATTTCAAAAAATGGCGTTTTAGTATCTAAATCGATAACTATCTCTGTACAGACACGGCCTTGTTAGAGTTTTATTATATGTATAGATATATATAATATGTATAGATATGGTCGTCAAATGATTCCAATTCAAATGATCCACATTACCATAGATCGAACAAGTAGAGTCAGCAATAAAATAGATATGGATCTCGGTGCGGTCGTTACATCAGGTCCAGTGGAGTTTGGACGCAGTGAAATGGGGGGCTAAAAGGCCGTTGTTGCAACCTATCTGTCCCATATACCCGCTTCCTACTGTCCGAACAGGGTAATTAGGACTGCCACGGAGTCACGTTTGTGGATCAAATTGGACTTTACACGGGCGATTTTGACCACGTATGTGCTGTACTATTCTTGTACAGTCAACAAAGTTGTTAGGGTTACATGGCCATAAACTAAGATTCATGTTTCTCTTAAAATATTATATGCATTTATAGTTTTTTTTTGGTAAATTATAGGGTTTGAAGATATCTTTAGAAATAAACATTAATCGATAAGATTTATTTATGACTACCCTAGAACAATGAGTTCTTAGTTACTGACTATGTAACCCTAACAACTTTGTTGACTGTGCCAGTCAATTTGTTAGCTGTCCCTAACATATATAAATTCATATTGATGGATGTATAATTAAACAAGAAGAAAAGAAGCTGTGCTCTTTACTAAAGTTCTAAAGATATTTAATTTTGTCAAAGCGAATTGTGTAATAATTTTAACCCGGCTGCGTTAGAATGAGGGCAATATCCAATCGAGTGTATATTATTATATGTATTTAGGGTTATATAAAGAGATTATATTTATACTAGCGACCCGCCCTCGAATCGCTTCGGTTTATATGGTATATAAAAACCTTCTAATCTTAAAAAACACTCTATCTATTAAAAAAAAACGCGTCAAAATCCGTTGCGCAATTTAAAAGATCTAAGCATACATAGTTACAGACAGACGGAAAGCGACTTTTTTTATACTATGTAGTGATAAGATGCCTCAAAAATATAGATTTTCTTTTTACAATTGTATCAAAATTTTAATAAGTATAATAAAAAAAAAGCTTTTATGAAACAATCAATAAAGGGTCGAGTTTTTCTTGTAAGCCTTAAATGTCTGAACTATTTTAGTGGTTTTTTGTGTTGGTTATGACCTGAATGATGATAAAAAAAAACTTCGAACACTTCCACAAAATAACTATATTCAAACCATAAGAGCGTTTATTTACCCACCGACGTTTAAAACCGCTCGTGTAAGAGTCTAAGCGAAATATTATGTAAACCAAGTAACAATATCTCGACTGCAGCGGCCGGCACCGAGTGAGTCGTTTGGCTCCACGACTTGACACTACTGTTGCAGAATATGCCAATTATGTAATGGAAGTAGATCTTTATAATGATACGCCATCTATAAGTACACAGAGAGCAGTGGTAGACCAGCGGCTTAAGAGCCCGCCTCTCTTCTTGATGCCTCGGTTTGGAATCCTGGCATGTACCAATGAGTTTTTCAAAATTATTAGATCATCGGTGATGGAAAACATCGTAAGGAAACCCGCAGGTCCCGGAATTAATTCTGAGGAATGTGTAACAGATCCGGTCCGGCGATGGGCTCACCACCTATCACGTTTAGGGGTCCAAAGAAAACCTCATGAAAAGTGGGTATACCCAGAAATGGAATACCTCTGCCTACCCCCTTGGGGATAAAGGCTTGAGATATTTTTTTAAGGTACACATACAGTTGTGGGATACAATTTACTAACGGTTACTATAAGTCCCAAACTAGGCAGAGCTTGTAATATGGGTACTAAGCAACTGATAAACATACCAGTACATATAGAGACCCAGACATTTCCATTAACAAAATTTTTTGCCTCGGGTGGGAATCGAACTAATTTGGCTCAGAAAACACTACCAACTCAGCCAACATTCAAAAGTTTAGTAGGTACCTAGGACTTAAAAAAGGGTACCCTCAAGGGTACCCCCTGTCATGTTTAGAGGTCCCAAAAACATACTACCGCAGAGAGGGCATTTCCAGGAATAGAATATCTCTGCCGATCCCTTTGTGGATAAACGCGTAAGCATATTTATATTAGGTATTTAAGAATTCAGATTTAACTTTTGAGGAAATAGGAACTTCTATTTTTTCGCCATTTTTAACTTGTTCCACAGCGAAAGTAGTTCAGTTTTGTGAATGTCTGTACTGCTTAAATTTAATTACTACTAGCTGTTCCGCGAGGTCTCACCCGCATAGTTCCCGTTCCCGTGGGAATAAGGGGATAAAATATAGCATGTTACTCAGGAATGATGTAGAATTCTAATGGTAAAAGAATTTTTGAAAACAGTCCAGCAGTTTTCGAGTTTATTCGTTACAAACATACAAAAATACAAATCTGTCCTCTTTATAACATTAGTGTAGATTATTTTATCCATGTTTGGTATCATATCGCATTACCTAAACCGCATAAAAACGTCATCATAATTAATATAATTTTGCAAATTATATTTTTAATTTTTTAGGAAGTAAAGCAGCCATAAATATTAGTTCGTTGATAGATTTCCGCCATCTTTAATACTGTGGTTCACCTTGGCGGTGCCAAAATCTAAATATTATGGTTATGGACTGTAATTCGTCAATAAAATGCCATTAAAAATTATATGTCTGTGTGAATGCATTATTTATAATAAATTAAATGCTGGATGATTTTTTTTATCATTTGGAAAAAAATATGACGTATAAGGTATCTAGAGCCGAAGTTATACGGATGATGGGGCGAGGGTTAATCGCATTATGTGCAATTCGCATCACGTGTCCATGTAGAGACTAAGGTCCAAGAGCGATCATACCATTATAACGCGGATTTATTCTAACATTACCAGCGCTCCGCGGTTTCACCCGCGTACTTCCCGTTCCCGCGGGAATAAGGGGATAAAATATAGCCTATGTGTTATTCTGATGTATAAGCTATATAACTGTAAAGTTTCGTCAAATTCCGTTCAGTAGTTTTTGCGTGAAAGAGGAACAGACATCCCTACATCCATCCATACAAACTTTTGCATTTATAATATTAGTAAGATTCATTGGAGCTATTCCATCGATTCGCGGGCCAACGGTCGATGTTGGACAGTTTCATGAGAACACTTCGATAGCGCGGTGTAGGACTTGCCGTCTATGGCGCTTGAGTTAGGGATATACGATTTTATTCTTTTTAATAATAATTGATTTTTGAAAAATCGTTTTTTTTAAATAATAATCGATTTTTTAAATTCAGATATCGATTTTTATTACATCCCTTGCCCTGATGATGAGTTAGTTCTATTTAGAATCGCTAGATGTCTCTACACCCTAACATGACTTAACCCTAGTTCATGTAACACAGTGAATAACCGTTTGAGTTACTGTTTAAGTTGTAATTAATGTTCTAATGAAATCTAGTTTGCTAATGATTGATTTGTGTTTATCGCTTCACAACACTTTTGTAATCGCTTATCAGGTGTTTGACGTTGATATGTAGACTGCGGACGATCATTATATTATAACAGACTATAATGATGAACTAATAGTTAACCAGTACATCCACTCGTTTTACCACTAGGTGGTGCAATTATAGAAATAATAAATAAATAATAATAATATCACGCCTTATATCCCTGAAGGGGGTAGGCAGAGGTATTCCATTTCTGGATATAGGTACCTACTTTTCACCAGATATTCTTTGGACCTCCAAACGTGATAGTTGGTGAGCCCATCGCCGGACCGGGTCTGTTACACATGCCTCAAAATACATTCGGGGACCTGCGGGTTTCCTCACGATGTTTTCCTTCACCGTCGAGCTAGTGATAAATATGTACGTAAGTTTTTGAAAAACTCATTGGTACATGCCTGGATTCGATCCCGAGCCTCACTGATTTTCATCATGTGAAGCAGGCTCTTTAACCTACTATAAAAATATAATACTAATTCATTTATTGAAAACAGTACAGAAACAATGTAGAGCAAGAGTAAGAGCAAAGGGATAATCAGCGACCTCTAGGCACAGAGCCTGTATCGCAGAGCCTGTATCTTTGTTTATCCTGTACAATTGCATTATTGAGATAATCTGTTCAATAAGTCAGTTTATACGAGTAATTTTATTTACACTGGATAACAGATTGTATTAGACCCGTGCAAAAGTCATAATTAACTCATCAATATTGATCAATTATAACAAAAGCAAATTTGTGTATGCGTCAAAATTTGGTTAAAAGTTAAAAGGTGATTTAGTGAACTTTGTTTATTGGTTCTTTGGCGCCTCAAAATTACTTAGGTATACTTACATTCGTTTATGAACTTAGTTATTAAGTTTAAATAAAAAAAGTTTATTGTTTTTTGCTTTTGCAATGCATTACAACCTGGCAACTAGAATAAATAAGTATGTATTTTCAGAGATAAATTAAAAAGTCAATAACTAAAATTAATAAAAAGTATATACAGGAATCGACTACAACACACGCCCTTAACCTAATTATATTATAAATTTATTCTTAACCTTGTTTTATTGTCTGTTAAGGTTACGGTGTTTCACGATTTGAATAAATTTAATATACTGTAATAATAGTAGGGCTTTAATAATGGTGAACTTTTTGCGCTCTAGCAGTTTCTTTTTCATCAATTATATTGTAATCACAAAAAAATGTATGTAGGTACTTTTGCATGCCAGTTGCTGGTAAGATGTGTGAGACTACATACAATTTGTCATCCTCATGCACCATATTTTTAGCAACATAAATTATTTCATTTCACTTATTGAGTAATCTATCTCACCACAATTTTACAACGTCATGTTTGATAACAACATTTTGTATCTTCCTGGATCGGTTTTTATTTTTTAAAGATTTTTTATCCCTTATTATTATTTTATTATTATAGTCTAGTTATTAAAATTATGTCCTCTTAACTAATATTATAAATGCAAAAGTGACTTTGTTTGTTTGTTATGCTTTCACGTCTAAACCACTTCACTGATGTTACAAATTCTTGCACCTTTGGAAAGTTACGGGAGTAACATAGGATATATTCTATTCACATATTCCCACTCGAACGGGAAGTAAGCGAATGAAACCGCGGGCCGCTGCTATCCTGTGAACCACACCATAGTGCGTTTTAGCTAGACCAGGGGTCGGCAACCTTTTGAGTCGGAAGAGTCAAAAATTACAATTAAAAAATTTCTATTACAACACAATTCACAATTTTTTTCTTGCCAGCAATTAATAGTACTTGCAACAATAAAGTTTTTTGATAAAAGAAACATATATTTTTTCATATATTATGTATTATTTTACAACAAATTAGATAATTTAAATGGTATTGTTACTTAATCATCGATTATGCCGTATGTGGCTTTCGAGCCGCAGGTTGCGCACCCCTGAAATAGACCCATCTATTGATACGTTTCGGAACTAAGTTGGTACGTTTCGCTGTACGTTAGACATAGGCTATATTTCTTCCCAATATTCCCACATGAACAGGAAGTACGTGTCTACTATAAATAAATGCGAAGCGAATAATGTTACGACGCGCGACGCGGTATGAACACCCTTAACACGCGAAAAGGTATACCCTCTAATCTCAATTTTTGATCGATTATGTATAATCGAGTTCGGAAGAAATCGATCAAACACAAGGAGATTGGATTATAAATGCTCTGTTAAAATGCGATAATGATCTGGAAAATCTAATAACATTCCATACTGAGTCAAGGTTACAGACACAATACAATTATAATAACTACATTGTATACTGAAAAGGAAATAAAATTTCAAATTGAATTCTAGTGGTCTTATCGCTTAAAGCAATCTTTTACAATGAACTTTGTACTAATATCCTGAATCATAGTACGTACTTAAAATCTTAAGTAACAACTACGATCGAAAAGTAAGGTTGCTTTGGAGACTTAATCACATAACTTCGAAGCTTTAGCAATTACTAATGAGCTTCTCTTGCGTGTTTTGCGTACCACTGAGTTTTTTAAACTTGCACGACACAGGAAGTACCAGCTTTCAAATAAAAAAAGAATCATCTAATAGAATAAAAAAAAGGTTCATCTAGCCGAAAGTTCTGAGGTAACAAACACCTACTCCTTTTTAAAGTCGGTTTTGCTACCTTGTATGGGAACCATCGCAAAATGTCAGATACGCAAAATGACGGATTCGCAAAATGACGGATTCGCAAAATGACGGATACCTAAGCATAATGTCGGATTCGCAAAATGACGGAAACGCAAAGAATGTCGGATACGCAAAATACGACACTAGGATAGACGAATTTGAAGTCTTGTCGATGAAATGATGATAATGTTAGTTCGACGAATCTGGCCAAAGACAGTGTGGATACTTATGATACTGATAAACACAAACATACTTACTTCAATATCTTCCCTGCTTCAGGGTGTCTGTAAATGTCGCACTTGTGAAGAGGGCGGGACGGGTCGCCGGGTATGAACTGCCCGGTACGTTCGCATAGTGCCCGGTGAATCTGGAACTGCAGGACGGTGCTCACGAAATATCTGTGGGCAAGGAAAAGAGGTATTTATTCACAACGAAAATGTATTGTTTTTCAATGTCTGAGCCGAGCGTGCAAGCGAGAGCGCGGAACAAGCGATAGAGAGGTACGATCGGCCTAAGCCTTCGGCTTGTGAGTCATCTATGTGTCTTCCACTCCAGTATGCAATTTTTCATCAATGTTTTCTTATATGACGTTATGACGTAAAATTATCGTCCGTAAACCGACTTTACAGACAACCAATTTTTTTACTTTAAACCTATATAAGCATCTTATTAAAAACTAAAACCAATGTCAATTGGGAATTTGCGTGAAGCAAACTTAAAAAAATAAATAAAAAATAAATAATCTCACGCATTTCACCCCCGAGGGGGTAGGCAGAGGTATTCCATTACTGGATTTACCCACATTTCACGAGATACATTGGACCCCTAAACGTGATAGGTGGTGAGCCCATCGCCGGACCGGGTCTATTTACACATGTCTTAGAATTAATTCTGAGACCTGCGGGTTTCCTCACGATGTTTTCCTTCACCGTCGAGCTAGTGATAAATATGTACGTAAGTTTTTGAAAAACTCATTGGTACATGCCAGGATTCGAACCCGAGCCTCACTGATTTTCGGCCGGCTCTTTAACCGTAAAGGCTATCACTGCTCAAGCGAACTTAATATAAATAATTATTATATAATTAGATACAACAAACGGTCAGTACAAGTAGGGATTGCTTTGTATCAGTAATAAATCATAATTATATCTCATTGAATATGATTAAATAATAATTACGGAGGCCTTATACAGGCAGGAAATCGGTGTGTTGCGATAGTTGCAATCTAAGCAAATACGAAAACTATTCTCACGAGAATTGTGGACTTGTTTAAGTTGACCCAATTCACTGCGTCACCACATCCGCGTATCAGCTGCTTTTAGGGTTGGCAGAATCATCTGAATCTATTCAAATCCTCTCCGTTAGCAATTTTTTTGATACGATTTACACACGGCTATTCAGTCCCAAACTAGGCGGAACCTGTACTATGGGTACTAAGCAACTGATGGACGTACTGAAATAAATATGAAACACCCAGACACGAAGCCATGTTCATGCATACAAATGTTGGCCTCGAGCGGGGATCGAACCCGACCTCCGACTCAGAAGGCAGAGTCACTACCCACTGAGCCAACAGGCCCGTCAGATTGTGTAGCACCTCGGTCCGGCGATGGGCTCACCACTTATCACGTCCAAAGATTATAGTGGTGAAACGTGGGTATTTCCAGATACGGAATACCTTTTCCTATGCCCTCGGGGATAAAAGACGTTAGCATTTTTGTTTTATTTTAATATTGTTAGATTCTTTACAATCAAATATGAGACCTGCGTGTTTCCTCTCAATGTTTTTCTTTGCCATGAGGCTCGATAAAAAAGTCTAGCGATAAAATCGTATTAAAACACGCCTTTTATTACTGAGGCCGAGATATCCCATTTTTTTAAATACTAACGTTTTGAAAATGAAAGTTTTTATAAACTCTTTGGTATATGGCCTCGCCAGGATTCAAACCCTAGGCCTCAGGCATGAGAAGCAGCTTCACTAATCGCAGGGCTATCACTGCTCTCTGCCTTATGTAACATAAATAGACAAGTGACAACCCTATAAACGAAGTTGCTAGTGACGCAAAAATTTGCATGTACCCGCTTGTACGATGATAGCTTGAAGGCAAATTGCACCTGACAGTTTAGAGGAAGCTGTAAATTCACGAAACATTGCTTCATTACATTTATTGCGTTCGATAAATGTCTCTTTGTAGATTATGAAGAAACGAGGTTAATAACTGCAGCATATACATTGACATCTTCTCCATATTTTAGACTAAAAGCGCCCCGCGGTTTCACCCGCGTAGTTCCCGTTCCCGTGGGAGTACAGGGATACAATATAGACAATGTGTTATTCTGATGTATAAGCTATGTATATAACTGTAAAGTTTTATCAAAATCCGTTCAGTAGTTTTTGCGTGAAAGAGGAACAAACATCCAGACATCCATACATCCATCCATACAAACTTTCGCTTTAGTAGTAGGACGTAATTGCTGTGATATTCTCACAGTGAAGCATATAAACCACTGCCAAAAAACACTACGTAGGCTTCTTGTGTCATACACCGGCAATTAATAAAATAACTATCCCGATGTGATCTCGGCTATTAACGACGAACTTTCAAGTAGCTCTTGTAACTTTTATGGGCCGTAATCTTTGAGTATTAAACCAACAGGAGACGTCACGCGCACTAGTTTCTTTGCAAAAAAGTCTGCCAATTTCTGCGCGGGGGACGAGGAAACAAACACAAATAATGTTAAAACAAAAACATTTTTTGACAAAACAATTAAACACTAGCTTGAACTAGGTGCACACAAATACACACACCGGCACAATTAGCGGAACAGAAAAAAAAAGGAGAAAAAAGAGGGAATTTAGAACAATGAATGTAATTTTTAAACAATATATTATTTAAAATGAAACAACAATTAAATTAACATGTTTTGACATTCATTTGTAACACCATACTTAAAATTTTATAAAAATAAAAATTAAATTAAACAAAATGCATTTTTCTTCGATTTTTAATTATAGAGAAACAGCAGAAAATTCAAGATTTTCCAAAGTTTAACAACAATTTCAATGACTGTTCAATATCGAGTGTTTCCTCCTCGTGCTCTGATGAGGGTTTCCATCCGTCTGGGCATGCTGCGGATGATGTTATCAATGGTTTCTTGGGGCAACCTCTGCCATTCTTCAAGTAATGCGTTTCGCAACTCGTTGAGATTATTGGGAGGGGGCATTCTTGACTTTACACTCCTCTTTAGCAAGTCCCAGACGTGTTCTATAGGGTTCATATCGGGGGACCGTGCTGGCCACTCCATCACCGTTATACCAACATGGTTTAGGTATGTCTGTACTGTGCGAGCACTGTGAGCCCGAGCATTATCCTGCATTAGAATGAAGTTGTTACCAATAAAGGGGGCAAATGGCACAACATGTTCTTCTAAAATCTCCCTGATATACCGATCAGCATTCAGATTCTCGCCATCGACCACTACTAACTCCGTACGAGCTCCTAAACATATTCCTCCCCAGACCATAATTGAACCGCCGCCATATGCAACTGTATTTTCAAAATTAGACTGGATATACCGTTCTCCTTTGCGTCTCCATACTCGCTGCCTTCCATCAATTTGATTTAACATAACTCTGCATTCATCAGTAAAAAGAACCTGTCCCCAGTCGTCGAAGTCCCAATCACGATGTTCACGACCAAAGTGTAGACGGTTTGTGCGATGATGTCTCTCAAGTTTTGGGGCTTTGGCGGGCACATACGAGCCTATACCCACTTCTTCGAATCTTCTACGAACTGTCCGCTCACTCATCCTTACTGCTCGTACCTCTTCCAGTAAATTTCGAGCCTGCACCGCCGTTAGTCTCGTGTTCCGTCGGACTTGAAGTTGGAGAAAACGGTCATCCCTCCTTGAAGTACACCTTTTCCGGCCTTGTCCTCTCCTTCTCACTAGAGCATTCGTCAATCTGTATCGTTGGATGCTACGATAAATCGTTGATAACGATCGACGAAGGCTTCTGGCAATCGATCTGTAGGTTTGACCATTTCTCCTCATTTGATCTGCCCTAATGATTTCTGATGGCGTTAAATCAGGCATAATTAGATGCTCGTAAATTATCAATATGCGAAAAAACTCAAAAGCCTCAAAAACTGCAATTCAAAGCTTTTCAAATGGAATTCACGAACCTTCTAAAAACGGACAAGCGGTGGAAAAAATGAATCAATGAAAATTAAAACAAAAGAATGAAAAAAAGGGCAGTCGCTTAGTATTCCATTTTTAAATTAAAACCCAAATTTAAAAAAAGCTTGTTTAGCCGGCCAGTAACACGCAAAAATGCGTAAATACTCCCTTTTTTTTCTGTTCCGCTAATTGTGCCGGTGTGTGTATATTCACCAATACAAGCACTCCGTGAACTCAAACAAACTAGTTGTATTTAACCGGTATGCTCATTGACCGACACGTTTTTTTGGCAGAGAGGAACGCCTGTCAGTGGCGTCTCCGGTTGGTTTAATACTCAAAGGCCGTAATTAATCCAAAATTGGTCAACGTTCTTGCCACATAGTCAGAAACAAGTGCAATGATGGTAGTGATGACATGAGCAGAGTTTTGAGACTTCTGGTGCTTTGGCTAGGGCGATTCACACGAAAGTCAGATTAGTCAGAGGGTGTATCCAGAAATGGAATACCTCTGCCTCGGGGTAAAAGGGAGTGAGAATATTTAGTTATTTTTTTTTAAAGTCAGATTGATAAAAATATGTTATATCTACATTAATCATTGTAAAGAGTAATAATTGGATTTTTTGTTAGTTTGTTTGTATTGGATATATAGAAACTGATGGACCAATTTTAAAACTTCTTTCACCAACGGAAAGCTTACTTTTCATGGAATATATTTTTTCCACGGGAACGGGAATTACGAGGATGAAATCACGATATATATACAATATGTAACACAATAAGCGCAATTCCTGAAATTAGTTTGTTTAGTATCGACTACTTAATCGATTTCAGCTATTAAAAATAGCTGTCATAATATGTGTTCAATTTTTCCGAAAAATGAGTTAGCATAACTGATTTAGGGCTTACTATGGAGATCGTACTACTATTGCTTTTGATTTTGATTTAAAAAAAATGGTTATACACAACTAAAGTACGAAGATATCATATTTTTTTATACTAATATACTAATTGGGGTGTATGAGTAATTGCGCTTTTTCTGTTGCGCGTTGTATAGGTAGTGATAAATAAATACGTAAGTTTTTGAACAACGGAATCGAACCCTTGATTCGTGAGAGGAAGGACTAATTCGTGATAGCCCACGATGTATTTATTTTAGTTTTGATTAAAACTGTAACATTTAGTAGGAGCTAAGCTAAGCATATTTAGTGTTTAAGAGGCTATTAAAACTATCTTAATAAGAAAATATTCAAATTTTAACATTTCTGATTGCAAAATTTTGTATATGTATTAGTATTTTACGCGAATTGATGCGTTTTGAATTTCATATAAACCAATAAACTGTTATGTCAGACTAATCCAGTTTCCTAAAATAACGAGTGGTATTTGCAAACTTAATTATTTTTAGATTCCGGTTTTTTCTGGACCACTGTTTCGCAGCGTTCAGTCAACTAGGTCGAAAATAATGACGATTAATGTTAGCTGTGATGTCAAAACAATAATAATACCTGTTTAGCGCCCATTTGCTAAATTCACCTGATAAATTTTTAAGAACAGAAATAGTTAACCAGTCATATACAACGCGTCACAGAATAAGCGCAATTCCTGATACACCCCAATTAGTATATTGATATAAAAAAATAATATGATGAATTCATACTTTTGTTTTGTATAACTAAATTTCTTAAATAAAGAGCAATAATAGTACGATTTCCATAGGTAGCACTAAATTCAGCTATGATAATTATATTTTCGGAGAAATTTAACAAATTATTACAAATAGCTGAAATCGGTTAAGTAGTCGATACTGAAAAAACTACTTTCAGGAATTGCGCTTATTCTGTTACATATTGTATATAGAAGATAATAATAATATAACTTTGTAAGTGAGTAGATAATATACGAAAATTTTGATGATTTCTTAATATTTTCAACTTCTTTTAAAAACAGTCAGGTTTATATTTTTTTAATTAACGTACTTAGTTGTTTATCAAGAATGTGTTTTTCTTTTTATTGCAAAGATACTTACTCTACTTTGAATCAGTCGGTATTTGAAGAATATTTAACTAACGCCAGACCGTTATATTGTGTGCGCAAACGCAATAGTGTCAAAACGCTCCAATTTTGAAACGTAATTGATGGGTTTGTATTTCAAAGTAGAGAGGTAGAGGTACATTCGTTGTTATCATTTGATACACTAATTAGAATTTAGGTTATTTAGTTTATTTATAAAGAAATATTGATAAAAAGTGGTTTCTAGAAATGGAATATCTTAACCGACCCCCTCAAGAATAAAAGCGTGAGCATATTTATATTTGTTTCTTTTTACTGATTCATCGGTGAAGAAAAACATCGTGTTGAAACCCAGAGACTCCAGAATTTATTCAATTCAAATTAGTTTATTCAGTATCGTAACTATTAACTAGTATGTAGTAACTATTTTTAATATGTGTTAAATTATAACCGAAAATTAATTAGCGTAGCTGAATTTTGTGCCATCTATGTAAATCGTGCTATTATTAATTGATATTTATGAAAATTGGTTAGACACAACTAAAGTTCGATTGCATCATATTCTTTTTATATTAATATACTAATTGGGGTGTATGAGGAATTGCGCTTATTCTGTTACGCGTTGTATATAGGTACGTACATCCCATTTGTTCCAAAATAATTAATGAGCAGCGGCCGAAAATCAGTGAGGCTCGGGTTTGAATCCTTGCATGTACCAATGAGTTTTTCAAAAACTTACGCACATATTTATCACTAGCTCGACGGTGAAGGAAAACATGGTGAGGAGGTCTCAGAATTAATTCTGAGACACGTGTAAACAGACCTGGTCCGGCGATGGGCTCACCACCTATCACGTTTAGGGGTCCAATATATCTCGTGAAATGTGTGTATATCCAGTAATGGAATACCTCTGCCCACCCCCTCGGGGATAAAAGTCGTTAGATTATATGAGTCACAGATGATGTATTTCTGTTGTCGCTATAACAAATACTAAAAACCGGCCAAGTGCGAGTCGGACTCGCGCACCGAGGGTTCCGTACAACCTTGCAAATTTATGGTTTTCGTAATTTTTCCTTTATCTATGCTATAAGACGTTGCTTCGTACCAAATTTCAAGATTCTGAGTTCACGGGAAGCACCCTGTAGGTTTTGATTCCCTTGCAAGTGTCGAAAATTTGCGGCATAAACGGCTGTATCTTTTGATTGCGTTGGCTTAGAAGTTTGATTTTTTCACAGCTTCAAGGGACAGTAGACCTGAGTATTGATATAAATTTCAGCTTCATACCTCCACGCGTTCCTGAGAAAAAGGGTCTTGATAGACGGACGGATGGACGGACAGACGGACAACAAAGTGATCCTATAAGGGTTCCGTTTTTTCCTTTTGAGGTACGGAACCCTAAAAAACAGAATAAAATAAATATTTATGGGGCTCCCGTATAAAAACATGACACGGCAGTTTTTATAGATAATAGTACGGAACCCTTCGTGCGCGAGTCCGATTCGCACGTGGCTGTTTTTTTGTTAGTTCGTTTCCTTTAACTCGCAATTCGCATCTTCAACACACTCTATTATCGTGATTTACTACCAACATAGTTCAATCATCGTTTAAATTATTTATTAGCAGTTAAGTGTGAATTATTAGCAATCACACATCAATTGAACAAACTAATTCGCACTGAGAATGTCATAAATCGTCCGTACAACTAGTCAATGAGAGTATTACCTAATGGACCGGTAAATAATGGGCACACTCCTTAAATTCTAAATATTGCCAGTACTTGATGTAACTACGGGTGGGGTCGCACTGCAGGCGGAAAATGAACGATTGAAATGCGACCCAATGCGACGCTAGTTTTGTTAGTTTTGCGGTAATATTTTTTTGCTTTGCTAGATTCGTCAAAAGTAGAGTAGATAATTTATAGAGTCGCTATAATCTAGAAGTAAACTTTTTTCTTTGTTGAACAAAACCTAGCATAATACGACTGGCTAATTTTTGCAATCTTCTACACTCATATTATAAAGAGTAAAGATTTGTATTTTTGTATCGAATTAACTTACAAACTACTGGACCGATTTAAAAATACTTTCACCAATGGATAGCTACATTATCAAAGTGTAAAGTAGTCTATATTTTATCCCCATATTCCCACGGGAACTTTAACTACTCGGGTGAAACAGCGGGAAACAGCTAGTAACTAAATAAATATTTTTTGGGTTATCTTTGGTCCGATTTAAATCACGTATTGGTGAAAAATTGTTTAACTTCGCTTATTTAAGCGGTGGTTAGTTGCATCACAATAAATTGAATTGTGGGACACACAGTGTACTTTTACATACTTCTTTTTCTACAAGATCATGTTTTATTTTGTACGTAGTCGAGTAAATGACATCTCCAAGTATTTTTTTGTTATTTTAAATAGTGGAATTCTAGGTCTGTGTAATAATACCAATATTGTTACTATTTGTGTTTAGGACTCCTAAAAAAAATACAGGAATGGTATACCTGTCCTGGTTCTTGCAGTCATAAGCGGTAACGATTTAACCTATTTATTTTTATACCTACATGTCATGTGTGGTGGATGTGAATGTGCACGAAAGATCTGTCAGGTTCCTAGCAAGTGGTGGCATAATGCCTCTGCAAATACACATGAAAAACATTTTGCTTGGTGCAGTGAAGAAATTATCGCTCGCAGTGGTTCCACTACCCAGAAGCATTACACTGTTTACACCATCACCTGATTTATAGGGATGTCAGCAGACGCGGTCACGCTGTATTAAACCCGGACCACATTTTGACCGGATTTCAATAGCCGGTCAGGCAACCCTGATTAGCAAGTGATGTCCTTACCAGGTTGGTTTTTTAATTATCTTTAATTAAAATTGCAGATAAAGCGATGTTTCGTAATTTAAAAGATTTGGAAATGTAAATTATACATTAGTTATTAATTGATTCATTTCATCTAGACCGTTTGAGGTGCTAAAATACGAGAAATGTAAGTTATAAGCATGTTTTTTTTTTATATTATGTGGGACTGATGGTAAGTGACTACCGTCGCCTATGGACACCTGCAACTCCAAGAGTCCGGCCTTTGAGGTGGGAGTACGCTCTTTTCTTGAAGGTCATAAACTTCAAACTTTAAACTTTATTATGTGTGTTGATACATAGATGGTATGTCATAAAAAAATCCAGCAATTTTGCTATGAATATAAATTAACATAGCAATCTATATGTCAAGAAAAAATCAAGAAAATGTCAAATCAATTATGGTACATACGTTAATCAATTATGTTATATATACATAACGTTACTACCTAAGTCACTACTTCTCTCTAAGTGTAAAGTACACTATTTGCTCCACTAACCACGAAAACGTAGCACACACAAACGAAATAGCTTCCTAAAGTTGCGCAAAAATACATCCGCAACGCGGTCGAGATGAAAACCTGAATAGGAAACATACTAAACAGATCATTAGGATGATGCTCACGCACTAACACTCGGTTGCATGTGTAGAATTCCAAATTCGAAAAAACGTTTTGTTATCTAACATTCAATAGTATTTTTACAAGCTTTATATTTACCTTCACTCGAATGAAGTGAAGGAAGCCAGGGAAGTGTGCGGAGATTGGGCAAAGTGGAGATCCATCGTCTTTGCCTACCCCAGTGGGAAGAAGGCGTGAGCTGTATGTATGTAAACAAATATTGGAAATCGAATTTAACCTACTTTAGACTTTAAAGTTTGCATATGTATGTAGTTTTGATGGCAATACAATAATTTGGTATTATCGAACTGATTTGATGATGGAGCCAGGAGGTTGTCAGAGGAAGTCCTCAATGACTACTCTTAAATCCCTCGAGTTTTGGCTTATTTTAGCTTTCCATCAGTTGAACTATCTGACAAGACCCTTTTTCTCAGAAACTCGTGGAGGCCGATGTGACAGTATTTTATTAAACATTCTGAGTAATTCTACTATCCTAGTCCTATTAATATTATAAACGCAAAAGTTTGTAGGTATGTATTGGTAGATATGGATGTTTGTTCCTCGTTCACGCAAAAACTACTGAATGGATTTTGATGAAACTTTACAGTTATATAGCTTATACATTAGAATAAAACATAGGCTATATTTTATCACCGTATTCTCACAGGAACGGGAACTATGCGGGTGAAACCGTGGGGAGCTGCTAGTGTTGTTATAAGCTTGAAAGAAAACGCTTTCTCTGAACTATAATATTTTTTTAAAGATGGTGTTTCGACTCTAGGGTCATTCCAAATTACGTGATGAAAATAATAAGCGGAAGAAAGTGCACTTACCTCACCTTATTGATACAATCTTATTTTATTACCTCGCGCCCGTCTTTATAGGTGTGACGATATAACTATGAAATGATCCTTATAAAACTTGTATTGAATCAAAGGATTTGCATCCGCATTGAGCAGACATATGACAACTTATTCATAGTTGTACAAGGAAAAAAATTGTTTTACGAACTCGCTACAGAATCAGTTTTAGACATGAAAGATATCTGACTTTTTTCTAAGTTCCAGAGTATTTTAAAATAATTATAGTAAATTATGGCCACAACAATTACAGATAACAAATATCCTTCAAAGAGGAACCATCTGGAACAATGCCCCAAGAAGACTTGTGATTTCAAATTTCACATTTTCTTTCTGTTCTATCTGATAATACTTTGACGCATTCACTCTAAACCTGTTGCCAAGATCCATACTCACCAAATTAATATCCATAGAAAAGAAAATGTTTATTTGATTGATTGACATACTACCCAGGAACGTAAGTGATATTTAGGATACTTTTCTTCATCCTTTTTCTAAATATATACCGATCAACTGCGAAAACCTTGTTTAATTTTGTACCCGGAGGAAGTCCAGTCTCCGGCGTTACTTTAGGATCGAACACGTGAACTACAAAGCTAAAACATCAGATGATCAACTTGTAAAGACGATAAATCATGCAGCGAACTAATTTAAATACCAATTTCAATTAATAAAACTTGGGTAGGCACAGTCATCGATCAATTATTCGCCACAGAAAACGACAGGTACAAATTGTGCCTATATAATTGTCAATGGAAATGATTGTGTTAATGTAATTATGTATGACTAGCGGCCCGCCCCGGCTTCGCACGGGTGGACATTTATTTTTTTCAACATTTTGGGATGCACAAACAAATTTCTCCTAGCAACCCATAGTAAATTATCAAAAAAAAATTAGACTTTGTATGGAGACTTTTAAAGAATATTTGTGCCAAGTTTCAAGTTGATAGACGCAAAAAACCCCTCTTCTCTATACCAACTTCAACCCCTAATTTCACCCTTTTAGGGATTGATTTTAAAATAATACAAAAATACGTTTCTCATCATTTATTTTTAAGAGTATTTGTGATAAGTTTCAAGTTGATAGACGTAAAAAAACCACACGTTTCCATACAATCTCCAACCCCGTTTCACCCGTGAGTTTTGAAAAATCGAGATATACCTACTTGTCTTGTTGTTTGTTTTGAGGAGTATTTTTACAAAATTTCGAATTGATACATCCAAAAATGAAGGTATTCATGCAAACTTCAACCCCCAAGGGGATGAAACCCCTTGGAGGATGGTTTTCGATAAATCCTAGAACTAATATATCAAGTTTATTTTCAAGAATATTTGTAAAAAGTTTAAAGTTGATACACGCAGAAATCACACTATCCCATACAAACTTTATCCCCCTCTTTCACCCCTTTAAGAGATGATTTTCAAAAAATCCAAAAACACGTGTCTCATCATTTATTTCTAAAAGTATTTGTGCCCAGTTTCAAGTTGATAAAACGTAAAAAACAACACGTCTCCGTACAAACTCCAAACGCTACTTTCACCCCCTTAGGGGATGATTTTCGAAAATTCCTACAACACGGGTCTCATGATTTATTTTTAAGAGTATTTGTGCCAAGTTTGAAGTTGATAGACGTAAAAATCAAACACGTCTCCATACAAACTCCAACCCCCTGTTTCACCCCCTTAAGGGGTGATTTTCGAAAAATCCAATAATACGTATCTTGTTATTTTTTTTGAGGAGTATTTTTACAACTTTTTTGTGCGTTGACCTTCAAAGAGACTGTTTACCGCAAAAGGGCTGGAAGGCCACGGCGATCTGAGCAGAATTTAATCTATATATATAAAAGGAGAAGCTAAATCTAAAAATCAAGGCCCAGCCCAAACCGCTGAACATAGAAACATGAAATTTTGTGTGTAGGTTACGTTTATAGTGTAGATGCTCGCTAAGAAAGGATTTTACGAAATTCAACCCTTGAGGGGGTGAAAGTGGGGGTTGAAGTTGGTATGGAAAACCTTCATTTTTGGGTGTATCGATTCGAAACTTATAAATACAGCTGTCCAACATCAACCGTTGGACCGCGGTCCCTAGGCACCTCGCCTGGCGGAAGATCTTCCCTTTTCACGATGGAGGAGCATTCCACCACCGTTCCTCTATTCATTCCGAGGCAAGTGTAGCAGACCCAGTCTCTCTCTCTGAGTTTGTTGACCTCATCTGACCTCCGAGTTAGTTTTTTTTAAATATTGTACGATGGTACAGAACCTTCGTGTGGGAGTTCGACTCGCACTTGACCGACTTTTTTAAGCTATAGAAATAAAGCAAAAAAACTGCAGAAAATTAATAATGGTCTAGCAAAATAAAACTAAAATCTGACATTTTGATGTTTTATAGCATCTACCCGTAGCATCTACCTACTCATTAATCGTAAATTCAAAAATTATTATGAAGTTTTTGCAAAAATAGCCTTAACCAGACGGATGTTGTGACAAATTTAAAAGGTGATCCGAATTAATATTGCAATCATAATTTGCATGAAAAACACCTTAAAATATCGTTTATTTAGTCACAATAATTTTTAGGGTTCCGTACCCAAAGGGTAAAAAACCCTATTACTAAGACTTCGCTGTCTGTCTGTCTGTCACCAGGCTGTATCTCAAGAACCGCGATAGCTAGACAGTTGAAATTTTCACAAATTATGTATTTCTATTGCTGCTATAACAATTACTACTATTTTGTCGTTTTGTAATATTTTTATTTCCCAAATAAAATAATATTATACGAGTAAGTATACAAAACCCACCAAAATAATATACAAATAAAAAAACTATATAATCTCACGCTTTTTTCCCCGAGGGAGTAGGCAGAGGTATTCCATTACTGGATATACCCACATGTCACGAGATATATTGGACCCCTAAACGTGATAGTTGGTGAGCCCATCGCCGGACCGGGTCTGTTTACACATGTCTCAGAATTAATTCTGAGACCTGCGGGTTTCCTCACGATGTTTTTCTGCACCGTGGAGCTATTGATAAATATGTAAGTAAGTTTTTGAAAAACTCATTGGTACATGCCAGGATTCGAACCCGAGCCTCACTGATTTTCGGCCGGCTCTTTAACCGTTCGGGCTATCACTGCTAAAAACAAAAAAATACTAAAAACAAAATAAAATAAATATTTTAATATTCCCATACAACAAACGTGTTTTTTTGCCGTTTATATACAAAATGGGACGGAACCCTTCGTGCGCGAGTCCGACCCGCACTTAGCTTTTGAAAATACTTATAAACAAAGATTTATTATTGTTTAAATATGTGCATATGCGACCACTGTACACCTATGCGACCCAGATTCTAAATTAGAGAATTATTATTATTAATAACCAGAGTGACCTTATCCTACGAACTAGATGAATAAATCTACGATACACTTAATCTAGAATACTATGTTTTGAAAAGGTCACAGATACCATTAGGGCAATATGCACACCACAATATGCACAAATGTGCAGTGAATTACCTTTTTGAGCGTACTTGATTGTTCTACTCTCCTGTTAAAACAATAAGCTAGGGATGGGAAGAATCTACATCAACCAAAGAGATTAAAATATAATAGGGCATAGAGGGGACAAAGCGAGGAAAATTTGAAGCCAAAAGTTATTCCAAGTGGAATAAGTCTAGTAAAATTTCGACTGAATGACAGATCGCGTTCATACTAACTGACATGACGCTTGAGCTTCAAACATGCTTCAAAGTTTTGTATGAAAATATTCCCAATGCTCTCTCTATGTCCTATTATATTTTAATCTCTTTAACATCAACACTTCTACACTAATATTAATAATAATATATTCTCACGCCTTTCATCCCCGAGGGGGTAGGCAGAGGTATTCCATTACTGGATATACCCACATTTCACGAGATATATTGGACCCCTAAACGTGATAGGTGGTGAGCCCATCGCCGGACCGGGTCTATTTACACATGTCTCAGAATTAATTCTGAGACCTGCGGGTTTCCTCACGATGTTTTCCTTCACCGTCGAGCTAGTGATAAATATGTACGTAAGTTTTTGAAAAACTCATTATACACTAATATTATAAAGAGGAAAGATTAGTATTCTTCTATTTTTGTAACGAATATACTCAAAAACTACAGGACCGATTTCAAAAATTATTTCACCAGTGGAAAGATACACTATCACTGAGTAACATAAGCTATAATATATTATTCCCGTATTTCCACGGAATTGCCAATTTCACTATCAAAGCAAACCACTTGAAACTACGAGTCTTACTTGAAAGCTTACTATTTTATGTAGAATTGTAATATTTTTATGTCCCAAATAAAATACAATACAATACAATAACTCTTTATTGTACACCAAAAACAACACAATATGGATACAACTAAAGTACAATGGGCGGTCTTATCGCTTTTAGCGATCTCTTCCAGACAACCTTAGGATGGATGAAACTGAGAGATTAGAACTAGGGTAGACGGTAACTAGGGTAAAATAATATTAAACGAGTATATAAAATCCACCAAAATAATTGACATCAAATACCAATATGATATTTCATTCCAAACTCTATTATGGCAATATCTCTTTGCAATACAGGAATAGCTGCAAATTCTGATTAAGTACAACGGCTTTTAACTGAAGGTCGCTGGCCAAAAGAAGCCGGAAGCCGGCGGGTTAACCGAGCAATAATGTGACTCAATTACTTGTTTGGTGGAACTGAAAACTTGTTCTAAAATGTGCTGGAATAAAAAACCGGCCAAGTTCGAGCCAGATTCGCACACAAAGGGTTCTATGCCATGCTAAAAAATTTACAAATTAAATTTAGGAAAATACTTTAGTCATTTACCATTTTACCTTTGTTAGTTTCTTCTTTTAAATCCCTAACTAGCAGCGCCCCACGGTTTCACCTGCGTAGTTCCCGTTCCCGTGGGAATACGGGGATAAAATATACCCTATGTGTTATTCTGATGTATGAGCTATATAACTGTAAAGTTTTATCAAAATCCGTTCAGTAGTTTTTGCGTGAAAGAGGAACAAACATCCATCCATACAAACTTTCGCATCTCAGTATATTAGTAGGATATTAGTAGGATATCAATAGATAGATTAGCGACCCGCCCTTGCTATGTAGCTTTTAAGTGAAGGAATAGGAAATAGTATCTATTGTCCGTCCGTCCATAGGTTAGTGGGCTGTATCTCATAGAAAAATACAAAAAAAATTGTTTTCTCTGTGTAATATTAGTGTAGATGTAGTATTTGATGCAGTTAAATAAAAACTCATTGATATTAACCTTTGAGTATTAAACCAACAGGAGACGTCACGCGCACTAGTTCCTTTGCAAAAAAGTCTGCCTATTTCTGCGGGGGGACGAGGAAACAAACACAAATAATTTTAAAACAAACACATTTTTTGACAAAACAATTAAACGCTAGCTTGAACTAGATGCACACAAATACATTCATCAATCCAAGCACTCCGTGAACTCAATAAAACTAGTTGTATTTAACAGGTGTGCGCGTTGACCGACACTTTTTTTTGGCAGAGGGGAACGCCTGTCAGTGGCGTCTCCGGTTGGTTTAATACTCAAAGATATTAACCCATTGGCTGCTACTAGTCAGATCAGGTCTGAGGCAAGAGTGTCGCAACTACGAGGCACGCTAACGCGTAGTATCCGCGGAACTTGGATCCGCTGTTGCCCAACTCTGCGTTTAGAGGCACGCACTTGACAGGCCCTGACAAGTGTCGTGCGATATCTTTTTAATTTTATACATATACTTTTAGAGCTCTGAATCATTGAGACGCCATGGCAACGTCACCAGCTACGTATCCAAGCAGTTAATATTGAAATTTATGTACCTATTACCACGCTTAAAAATTAATTAATTTATGTAAGAGTATGTTCAATAATGTATAGTGCACCGTCTACCCTAGTTCTAATCTATCAGTTTCATCCATCCTAAGGTTGTCTGGAAGAGATCGCTAAAAGGGATAAGACCGCCCATTGTACTTTAGTTAATGTTGGTATCCATATTGTGTTGTTTTGTTGTACAATAAAGAGTCATTGTATTGTATTGGTTACCCTTGCGGTTAATTGAGATGATGAATGAAAATATCTTGAGAGGATTTGCAAGCTTCAGAATGGTTTTGAGGCATAATAGCACCCTGGTCCAGCGATTACCTCACCACCACGTTTAGGGGTCTCAAGAACCTCTCGAAAAGTGCGTAGGTTCTAGAATACCTCGGCCAACCCCTCGGTTATAAGTTTAATTATATAAAAAAATCTAACGTCGTCTCTCTCCAAGAAGGCAGGCAGTATACAATTTCTTGAAATACCCACGATTCACCAGTATATTCTTTGGACCGTGGTGAGCCCATTGCCAGACCGGGGTGACACATTTTTCCGAAGTAATTCTGGATACTGCGGGTTTCCTCACGATGTTTTCCTTTACATTTGAGGTAGTGATAAATATGTACGTAACCTTTTTGATAACTTTGGTACATGCCATTCGAACCCGAGCCTCACGAATCAGAAGCTCTCTAACCACTTGGTCACTGCTGTTACCCTAGTAACTTAAAACTATATTAAATGCCTGTGTAACTTTGTAAGGTAAGTGACAAGTTACATGATTTGCACAGAGTGTAAAAACGGTTTCTAGCGACCGGGAGAGAGGTGCGCGGGCGCCCTTCAAACGAGTCCGGCTGCCAGTTCCGGTAGCGCACGCGCACAGAACCATGGAAGTAGTTGATGCGGTAACTTCAGGTGTTTTATTTATTTACAAGTAGCTGTTTGAATTTTCGAAAATTCCTTTTATTATTGTTGAGCAAAATGCGACTGTTTTCAAAAGTTTTTATTTAACAGATAAAACTAGACAAAAGTCAAATTATAAAGTAGGTAAAAGGCTTTAAAGAAATTACATGTAAACCAAGCGGCTTGCACATCAGCAACACCTTTAGTGTACATTTACGACATTTAATGAACTTTTTTGCTAAAAATCATGGTTTAGAGCCAGCGGTTTTGGCTCTGCGTTAATCGATCTGTCAGTCAGCCAGTCAGTTCCCGTTCCCGTGGGAATACGGATATAGATTTAGAGTACAGATTTTACCAAATTGTAAAAACACACGTTACAATCTAGGGTATAAGCTAGGCTACATCATTTCTAGCGAAGAACATTACTAAAAAGAAAAATAATCCCTAATTCATTAAATTTGCCGTATCTAACCCTCATGAATCCAAGACCCTTATGACACATTGCAGGACATACCGGCCGTAACTATAAACTCATTCACATACAGATTATCGCGACCGATACGTAGGGCGCAGTATTGCATTGGCATACATCAAATAGATTAAAATATAATAGGACATCGAGGGGGCATTGGGAATATTTTCATACAAAACTTTGAAGCTCAAGCGTCATGTCAGTTGGTATGAAAGCGAGCTGTCATTCTTTCGAATTCCGGTCGAATCACACTAGACTTTTTCCAACTTGTAATAACTTTTGGCTTCAGATTTTCCTCGCTTTGTCCCCTCTATGCCTTATTATATTTTAATCTCTTTGGCATACGTCGAAGAAAGGGCTGACAGTTGGAGTTTTTATGCCACGAGTCGACTTGTACAGTTTGATTCTATAAAGAAGTGTCATATATTTAGTAAGGGCATATACATTTACGAAAATTTATTTAAGAGAAAATAAATGTAAATCAATTATATATAGTCGATTCGATTTTGAATACTTACAGTTTTTTCACAATACATCCCAAAAAACTTTGGCTTATCCTAATTTATAACAAACTAGCGGTTCTGCGCTGTTTCACCCGCGCAGTTCCCGTGGGAATACGGGAATATAATACAGCCTATGTTACTCAGGAATATTCTAGCTTTCCATTGGTGAAAGAATTTTTTAAATCGGTCCAGTAGTTTTGGAGTTCATTCGTAACAAAGTTACAAACATACAAAAATACAAGTCATTCCTCCGAGTATTAGTGTAGATTCTACGCTCCTCAACTAATAATAATAAATAATAAATTGTGGGACACAATTCACACACGGTTATTTAGTCCCAAACTAGGCAGAGCCTGTGCTATGGGTACTAAACAACTGATAGACATACTTAAATAAATATAAAACGACCAGACACGAAGCCAACAGACATGTTCATGCACACAAATGTTGGCCCCGAGCGGGGATCGAACCCGCGACCTCCGACTCAGAAGGCAGGGTCACTACCGACTGAGCCAACAGGCCCGTCGACGGTAACTATACATGCCGAAGCGGTAGAGTTGCCATGACTTTCAAAAAGTGGACTTCTTGGAATAAATCATTTTAATTTTATAGGTAGTATATAAGTAACCATAAATTTAAAGTAGTACCTTACACCCTTGAAAAAAATAAACTACTTTCAAATTAGGTACAATAAATTTATTTGTCGAGGAAAATAAAATACTTTTAAAAACTTCCTGAAAAGGCGTAGAAAGGTCAAATTAATCATGTCATGGAGGGCAAAGACAAAACACAAAAGGAATTCGGTAATATTATCGGAAAACAGTTTTTACCTACATCGATACACGTTTCTATGTTAATGCTCAATGATTAATTTCTAATTAGCAACATGGCTTATACAAGACCTGATTAATTCAAATTAGATTGAAAAATATAAGTATAATCTCACGCCTTTTTTATCCCCGAGGGGGTAGGCAGAGGTATTCCATTACTGGATATACCCACATTTCACGAGATATATTGGACCCATAAACGTGATAGGTGGTGAGCATATCGCCGGACCGGGTCTGTTTACACATGTCTCAGAATTAATTCTGAGACCTGCGGGTTTCCTCACGATGTTTTCCTTCACCGTCAAGCTAGTGATAAATATGTACGTAAGTTTTTGAAAAACTCATTGGTACATGCCAGGATTCGAACCCGAGCCTCACTGATTTTAGGCCGGCTCTTTAACCGTCCGGGCTATCACTGCTCTTGATTGAAAAATATACCAACAAAAAATGCCAGCTACAAAAAAGATTATACCACTACACATAGGTAATGTACTAATGTAATGTAGAGTACTATTAAACTTGATTATTGTAAGAAGAGAAAACATAATACTTAAAAAATAAGTGAATTAAAATGTTTGCAATAAGAAAGTGAATGCAAATATAACGGTTCATATGGATAAATCCAACGAGAAGACATTTCGACGACCCCAAATTATATGGAAAGGGAAATAAAAATGATAAACAAAATTCAACATTTGATATTTTATTGTGCGTTAGCCCCATTACTCGACTACATTACCGCTTAAATGGTGAACGAAGCCGCAGGCAAAGGCTAGTTAATACTAGCTCTAACCCAACTAACTACAGTTAACGTGAACATATCAAATGTCAACACGGTATTGGATATGTCAAGGGACAAAAAGACACGCCCTGCCATGGAGCGAACGACCGCAAATGTCATAGGACTCCAATTATTTAGGTTACCTCCCATTCATATTGCCAATAAAATTTTAGACTTCAGACACAGAAAAGCTACCTATTTGATTGAACCTACATTAATAAATGACTCAAATACGGCTATAACCATAGATATATGATGTATACGAAATGCATAAAATTCATTACACGTATAACAGATTGGGAAGTTATGACTCGTTAAAAACTATGACATATCCGTACTTATTTTTTTATTTAATTAGGATTTCTCACTCCCACGCTTCTTGGATCTTTGTGAGTAGCGAAAAAAATCTAAATCTATGGCTATAACTAATGCCGAAGCGGTGGAGTTGCAATGACTTTGAATAAGTGAACTTATAAGCCTCAACATTAAATTTTAAAAAAACTTGCATTATCAAATGAAGTCTTCAATATTTTTTTAGGCTTTGTCGATAAATAAATAAAAAGTCAGAGCATCAAGTAATGAATTCGTCACCTTGCGTAACATAAGCCGATTATCGTATGAAACTTGCTCTGTAAATCTTCATTAGCCTCAAGTTTTCATTTCACGCCAATTTTTTCAATAAATATTCGTTGCTAAATACCGGTACGGTCGATTTTTATTAAAACGATTAACCCGTTAAGGTGGCATAACTGCATACTTCGTATTATAACGGTTCTACGAATAAAAGAAATCAGTTAACTTTAATTTTAAGGAGTGTTATTATCACGCTATTCTTCATCGAATGCGAAATATATATTTCAATCGTTCAATTTATTGCGACAATTTGTAAAATCACAGATCTTATTGCATTGCTTCGAGAAAAGGTACATCTATCTACTCCTCAGAGCTACAGCTGTTGCAATGCTGGGAGTTTATTCTCATACACATTTATACATACAATATCTATACATTTAATAAAACTCTAACGGGGCCGTGTCTGTACTTGAATTTTTTTTTAATTTTAACGGTAGTGTATATAGTTATCGATATAGATACCGAAACACCAATTTTTGGAATTTTTGTCTGTCTGTCTGGTTGTGCACGCATCACTCAAAAACTACTGGACGGATTTTGATAAAATTTGGTATGGAGATAACTGAGTACCCGAGTCAACATCTAGGGTACTTTTTATTCCAGGAAAATATCTCAATCCCACGGGAAAATTAAAAAAAACTGGTTAAAAAGAGAAATACGTACTACTCCGAAACGATAACACCTAGAAACTTGAAAAATGGTATTAAGGTGTCTGATATGTCATAGGAAATTGGTATAAAGGGAGTTTTGGAAATTCCCACGGGAACGGGAATAAACTAAATCCAAGCGGGAAAACGCCGCTGGGCACCCGCTATTTGAAATATGGTATGTAGGTGTATTAAATATGTCGTAGGCAACCACTATGAAGGGATTTTCGGAAATTCCCACGGGAACGGGAATAAACGGAATCCGCGCGGGCAACGCCGCTGGGCATCCGCTAGTTCAGTAATATAAAGGATCTACCGAGTCATCCCCGAGGGAATCGGAAGAGATATGTAGACCATTTCTGGAAGTAGAAATTTTAGGCTGAGGATTTTTTTCGGACCCGTAATCGTGACAGGTTGACCCAGACCCGAACTGTACACTCAAACTAATGTTTTTATTCACAGTCGAGCTATCAGTCCAATCCTACTAATATTATAAACGCGAAAGTTCGTTCTATTTCTTATTCTTCCTAAAACTACCGAAAGAATCTAGATGAAACTTTAAAGTGATACGGCTTAAACATCAGAATACCACAGGCTAATTTCGCGAAATCGCGAGCAAAACCTAGTATACCTATAAGTTTTTGTAAGGCATGATAAAAATCGGGCTCACTTCTAACAGGTATCAAAGCTTGCAACTGCACTTCCTTACGTATGTAATCATAATAGAAAATCGATCTAATACCTATTTATAAGTATTATTTAATAATAAATAATAATAATCTCACGCCTTTTATCCACGAGGGAGTAGGCTTCACGAGATATTCTGTGGAATTCCCCTAAACGTGATAAGTGGAGAGCCTACGCCGGACCGGGTCTTTTTACACGTGTCTAATTTTGGGACCTGCAGGTTGCCTCACGATGTTTTCCTTCACCGTCGAGCTAGTAATAAATATGAACGTAAGTTTTAAAAACTCATTGGTACGTGCCAGAATTTGAAACCGAGCCTCACTGATATCAATAGTGAAGCAGGCTCTTTAACCGTAAGGCTATCACTGCTGGATTATATTATATAAGTATAATTTCTCAGAAATATTTGTACAAGACATCTTGACCGGACGATAGTCCTCTTGACATTTGACCGCTGCTGACTTGTTATGTAAGCGCCTTGCCCGTGACACTAAGTTTTATTATTACGAAATTATACAGTTTACTGCTGGTACACATTAGTATTATGAGGTCGATTCCGCAATGTGTTGGATGCGAACAAGCGTCCAAATATTGATTGATATTGATCATTACATTGACCAAATTGTGCATTGCTCCATGTATTCATGTCTTATAAAAAATGGTTATCAACCAATGAGTTATTACTATTAATACTCAATCATTTATTGCATCCCATAAGTTTACATATAATGTGGTCTTAACTAATTGAGATCAATTTATGGATACGGCAATAGTAGAAGAGAATATTACTAGAGAAGAAATAGAATATTAAAAGAATGTTCTAGATACCGAGGGTACTACGTCAAAATTTAAACAAGATGAATTAATACAATTTTTTGACAATGTCATTTTCATCACATTCTGTAATATTTCCTACAGATTGAAAGACAACGACGAGAAGGTCGACAGAAGTACTTGTAGGTATTCATTTCACCAATGTTTGTGCCTGACGGTGTAAACGTGACAGGTTGACCCATCGGCGGACCGTGGGCTGTTACACAGTCAAGCCTTACATCAAGTCTAGCCCCGCAGGTGTCCTCGATTTTTAAGTCACCTAACTTATAAGTTCCCGTGAGAATAGGGGGATAAAATATGACCTATGTAACTCAGAAATGGTATAGCATTATAATGGTGAAAGAATTTTTGAAATCGGTATAGTAGTTTTTGAATTTATTCGTTAGAAGCACACAAATCTTTCCTCTGTAATATTAGTGTAGATAATGTTCTACAAGGACGTGATCTATCCAGTACCCAACCGCAGCCAGCATTGCTTACCTTACATAATAATTATAAACACACCAGGGTTGCAGAGCCGCCGCAATCATCACGTGGTCAAACGCAGGTCTATTTACAAATAATAATTTAAAAAATAAAAACCGGTCATATTTCAGAGGCAAGCAGCGATGATACACTGACCGTATTACAGCTGACGTAATGACGTGTTAATGGTCGTTGTGCTCAACCAGTTTTTTGTTGCTGATGCGTATGCGCACCTCATATTGCAAGAACTGTTTTGCTTTGCTGTGGTACCAAATGGCACAACTTTGAAATGGGAATTTTGTATTCGCTTTTTTAATATCAATACAGAATAAGATATCTGATATCGAATACCGATACAGATACCTATCTGCCATGCCCATACCTATTATGATTTATTCTAGCTGAAGAAAAAAGTGCCGCAAGAACCTCCATTAAAATACTATGACATATAAACATTAATTACACTTTTTTTTAACGCTATGAAACTAATTTAAGCTTACGAGAGGGTATAATCCAAACCTCAGAATAACGAAAATACACTGCTCTCTAAATCGTCATCATCAACCCGTAACAGCCTACTGCTAAACTAGTGGTGTTTCCTCACAAATGAGGATTTTCATCGGGAGATAAAGCGCGTGGGAATGCGAGCACACCACTCTTTAAATATCGTAAACCTATACTTTAAGGAATGAAGTTATATTTGACCCTTCGAATACAGCGAAAATATTTTGCTATAAGTGAATGATGGTGGAAACTAGCTGCCAGTCCCTTTATCCTTACAGCCCCCCTAGCCAAGTGGCATTGCACAATCTAATCGAATGTTCTCTTAGATTGACATCTATGGGATTGACATAAGCACTTGCCAACGAGCGCTAACGCTACTGTCAATCCCATACATGTCAATCTAAAAGAACATTCGATTAGATTGTGAAATGCCACTTGGCTAGGGGGACTGGACAGCCAAAAGGAACTGTAAGGCCGTTTCCACTATATTTCCGCGTTTTTTATGGTTCAACGACTTTTGCGTCGTCTTTCTAGTGGGTAAAAACCTCACCAAACAAACATAATGGTGCGATGCTATGTATATGTGAATCACTGTGTTTATTTACAAGCCACGAAATTTACATAGGACGACTTCTGTCGTCACGACACAGAAACTGGGATTCACTCTAAGACGGTTCAACTAATGTCAGTCTTGCGTCTTTTAAATTTCATGTTCAATCAATCTCAGGTAAATTTCTAGTTTAATTTCCATTCAAATCTCCACGGACAACTGACTTTGAAACGTTTTCTTTTAAATCACCATTACTGTGTAATATATATTATAGTTTTGTAACAAGAGTTCCAAGAGTATCACATGCAGAGGCCGCATGTAACATCTTTTGAAATCTGGGCCGGTGGAATTTCGCCGACCTTCGTCCGCAACTATTTCGTCCGTCGCTTTAATTCAAAATTACTAAATTGTTGGGTAATGATCCACGCGGGTGTGTCACTGACTCATTTTTGTTGATGTCCTCCAAAAAGTCTACGTATGTCTTTAATTAACCGACTACTATAAAGCCAGAAGCATATAGGTTATGTTTTCGCAGGCTATGTACGAGTAGGTATATCCACTGTAGCAGCTAAAGTACTCATCCGATTTTGATGAATGAGGTGTCAATTAATTCGTTATTATTGTCCGAGTGACATAGCTACATACTTCTGTTGTTTTAGTTTTATCTATCTTTTACTTGTTTATACCTGCACCAAAAGGGGTTAATGTTTTTCGGAGTATGTGAATCTTGTCTTTTGGTTCAGCCCAATCGAGTTGATAGATTTTTATGAATAAGGTGATATTAGATTTGTATTAGTCGTGGAAGTGTTCCTAGATTGATATGTAGTAGTTGTTGTAGCCTAAACAATGTGACTGATTTTAAAGTACAAGACGTCCCAAGATGGGTACTCATCTAAGGCTATATTTAAAAAATTCTTCTAGTGTATTTTACTAATAGTTGGTTTGATTCAGTTATCTGTCGGGCTTCATCCCTACTTGGTGGATATCCCATCTACACGCACGAAGCGCTTTTCAAGATCTTTTATTATGCGCACTGCGAGGAGTGGAACTACTCGTATTTTCGAGTTCATATAACCCGTTAGCCTTTAAGGCTCGAGTGAACAGGCTATTCTGGGCAAGCTCGTCCTATCGTAAGCCCTTTGCCTTCGGGATCGTCTGGGGCCAAGAGTAAGCCCATCACTACATAGTTTATAACAAAGTCGCTTTCTCTGTCCTTATAGCCCTGTATGCTTAAATCTTTAAAACTATACGCAACGGATTTTGATGCGGTTTTTTTTAATAGATATAGTGATTCAAGAGGAAAGTTTTAGTATTAGCATTGCACCCGTGCGAAGGCGGGGCGGGTCGCTAGTCAATAATAATATAAAAATGCACTTGTTTTAGTTACACTAA
Organism: Ethmia dodecea; assembly: GCA_963855545.1. Lineage (NCBI taxonomy): Eukaryota > Metazoa > Arthropoda > Insecta > Lepidoptera > Depressariidae > Ethmia > Ethmia dodecea. Next base: position 15,863,939 of record OY979444.1, on the reverse strand, counting down.
ACACGTTACATTATTTATTATTTATTTATTTACTTAATCTTAGGAAGACTAACAGCTATAAATAACTACATTGTAAATGCTTATATAATAGCAGAAAGCCAATAATAAGTCTCCGTTATTTATAAGTTATTTATTCTCGTTTCCGTTGTGCGTCGTTAAGGTGCGTGGCTTTGGGTGGCATGACAAATTCTGATATTTAAATGGCCACTAGCCTAACATCATTGCCCAACCTGCTACGTGCTTAGGAAATATTAAGCCATTCTTCCTTGTGTACGGAAAGATCAATATCCCAGCAGTAGAGTGTTACTGGTTGGTGATGCAGAAACTTCGCATTAATACGATGCAAGCTAATTATGTAAAGCCTACTCAATACCTACATATTTTATGGCTTTCTCGTTCATTTGATACCGACATCACTTATTAGGTGAACGGGAAATGAATGGTCCATAAATAAGGTCTTCATTTCTGCCGCATTAATCGCATTATCCAATAGTGATGCATGATTTACAAATACTATTAGATTACCTAGCAAACCTGATAGGAATTGTGAGCCGGCGGAGATTGGATTACGTGAATCTTTTAAATACCTACTTTATGTTTGACAATGTTGGCAGGTACGGTTTCATCATCATCATGATTTCAGCCGCAGAATGTTCACTGCTGAACACAGTCGCGATCTTTTAACAAAATTCTGTCTACTATTTTCTCTTGCTCTTTCGCGCGCGAATATGAGACCAATAAGCGTCTATAGGAAATTTTAGAACTCTCGTATTAGATAGTCTTTAGCCGGTCAAGTAACGGAATGCAGACACAATAGTATCATTGTTCTAGAGCGACCGCGGGACGCAAGTAAAGAGCGTACTCCCACCTCAAAGGCAACGCACTTGTGACTCTCGAGTTGCAGGTGTCCATGAGCGAAGGTAGTCCCGTCCGTTACCAACAAGTGACACGTCTGCTCGTTTGCTCTCTTGCCACAAAAAAACTGTCCTAGCCTGGACGTCTTACGCTGTACTTATTATATTATGTTTCCCGCGTAGATCGCACCCAGTTTTCCCATGTTTCTCACTTTTTTGTGCGTTGACCTTCAAAGAGACTGTTTACCGCAAAAGGGCTGGAAGGCCACGGCGATCTGAGCAGAATTTAATCTATATATATAAAAGGAGAAGCTAAATCTAAAAATCAAGGCCCAGCCCAAACCGCTGAACATAGAAACATGAAATTTTGTGTGTAGGTTACGTTTATAGTGTAGATGCTCGCTAAGAAAGGATTTTACGAAATTCAACCCTTGAGGGGGTGAAAGTGGGGGTTGAAGTTGGTATGGAAAACCTTCATTTTTGGGTGTATCGATTCGAAACTTTGTAAACTGAACACTTTGTGAGTGAAAATGAACTATACGAGGAAAGGACGTATAACACTAGTGATACCTTTTGCAATTATGTTCGTCAATATTCAAAAGTCTTTAAACGTATTTGTACCGCGGCTAAAGCTAACCATGTAAGTAATAAAATCAAAAATAGCACAGACATTGTAAAAACTACATGGAAAATTATAAATAACGAGACTGGAAAATTTAAATCTCAACATTTTGACTTTCAGTTGAAAGTTAACAATAGAATTTTAAGAAATGATAAAGATATATCTGAAGTGTTTGTAAATTTTTTCTCTGATATTCCAGTCTCGACGACCAAGTCACTTAACTCGTCACCCGCACTCGCTGAATCGCTACTACAAGAACATACCGCTGCATGTAATACACGCAATTTCGTATTCGATCATGTAGATCCTTGGGACATCCTAAAAGCATTCAGATCAATACAAATGAAAAATACTGCCGATCTCGACGGCTTATCTGTAAAAATCATATCATCCATAATAGACATAATTGCCTCACCCCTAGCTTGTTTATTTAATAAATGCGTTGATGATGGCGTGTTTCCTGATCTGATGAAACATAGTAAAATTATTCCATTATTCAAAGCCGGTAGTAGATTAGACCCTTCTAACTTCAGACCAATATCAATTCTACCGACTCTTAGTAAAATTTTTGAGAAAATTATTCTATATCAGTTGAGTGCACATTTTTCTATCAACAGTATAATGTCTGTAAAGCAATTTGGATTTACTAGGGGTCGCTCGACAACCGATGCCGGTGTTGAGCTAGTAAATCATGTTTTTGATGCCTGGGAGGAGTCGCAGGATGCTGTTGGGGTTTTCTGTGATTTATCTAAGGCATTCGATTGTGTCCATCATGAAATTCTCATCAGAAAACTACGTCATTACGGAGTACAAGGCCGCGCTCTTGATTTAATAAAGTCCTACTTGAGAAGCCGGATACAATGTGTTGATGTAAACGGTTCAAGATCGTCTGGATCGGCGGTTTGTATTGGTGTACCGCAGGGCTCCATTTTAGGCCCCTTTCTATTTCTGGTCTATATAAATGACCTACCCAACCGAGTGCAACATGATATTGTACTGTTCGCAGATGATACATCTCTACTTTTTAAAATTAAACGACCTATTAAGTCTTATGACGAAGTGAACAGTGCAATTGATGATGTTGTCAGTTGGTTTAACGTTAATAATTTACTTCTCAATGAGAAAAAAACTAAATGTGTACATTTTTCTTTATCAAATATTAAACGAACTTTAAACTCAGTTACAGTTAAAAACGAAAAATTAGAATGTGTAAACACTACAGTATTTCTAGGAATAACTCTAGACTCGAAGTTACAGTGGGGACCGCACATTGATACGTTGGCGAAAAGGCTCAGTTCTGCTGCATATGCCGTAAAAAAAATACGTAATATGTCAAGCGTAGAAACAGCTAGACTTGTCTATTTCAGCTACTTCCACAGCTTGATGTCATATGGCATTCTACTGTGGGGGAATGCTGCTGATGTCCAGAGAATATTTATTTTGCAGAAACGAGCCATTCGTGCAATTTATAAAATGGGGTCTAGGATGTCTCTAAAGGAAAAATTCAAGGAAATTAATATACTGACACTGGCGTCACAGTATATTTACGAAAACGTATTGTATGTTAAAAAGAATATATCACTTTACAAAAAAAATAGTGACAGACATTGTATAAACAGTAGAAATAAGAATGAACTGGCTGCTTGTGTTAGTCGATTATCTAAAGTTACCAAATCCTTTAAGGGTCAATGTATACGTTTTTACAATAAGATTCCCATTGAATTACAAAATTTGCCTCTTGACAAATTTAAAATAATAGTTAAGCAAAAATTACATAAAAAAGGCTACTATAAAATTACAGACTACTTAGTAGACCAACATGCATGGGATTAACCGACTCGACGCTATGTAAGGCTATTAATTATAATTATTATTGTAAACGATATTTATTAGTAAGACATGAGATTAAAAGAGCTGCCCTTGAGTTTCTTGCTGGCTCTTCTCGGGGTACTGCATTCGGAACCAGCAGCTCGTCGGTGGAGATGGGCTGCTGTTTGCATTTAGCCAATCTTCATGGACGAGTTTAGAGTGCCTTGTTATTATAAAATATTGACGTTTCTAAGTGTATATTTTAATACCAATAGAAAATAAACGATTTTGAATTTGAATTTGAATTTGAATATACAAACTCATTAGAAAATTTCGACAGCGTGGTTTAGAACTCGGCCGTCTATTGGAGAGAGTTCTATGTAGAGTCGATACATAGCCCTAAGAATCGACAGAATGATTATAAATTGCATTGTCTACATATAGCTTAATAATTCAATCGATTTCCTTTTAGAATGTATTGCAACATCTACAGAACTGTCAGCCGAGCAAAGTCACAGGAAGTGCTTATATTATAACGCCCATTGAGTGGTTCACACGAGATTGCAATGCATCCGGTGTACGTCCTTCGACTGGACCTTTTACTCTTAAGCTAGTTTACAACTTGTGCTTCGGAAGGTACGCCAAGTCTTTGGTGATAGTAAGAGGGTCGGTTTACTTGGATACAATACAATAACTCTTTATTATACACCAAAAACAACGCAATAGGGATACTAATATTAACTAAAGTACAATGGGCGGCCTTATCACTTTTAGCGATATCTTCTCTTCTTCTTCTTTGGGATGTTATGAATAAAAGTAAAAATAAAATTATCTTACACCGTTTGTCGCCGAGGGGGTAGGCAGAGGTATTCCTTTTCTGGAAATACCCACTTTTCACGAGTATATTCGATCCCTAAACGATAGGTGGTGAGCACATCGGAACCTGAAGGTTTCCTCACGATGTTTTCCTTCACCGTCGAGCTAGTGATGAATATGTACGTAAGTTTTTAAAACGAGCATCACTAAAATTTAATGAAAATATATTATTTGTTTATCTACAAAAATGCATATTGATCTTTTGTTTGAACTTGATCTGTGGTCTGATACTGATTCAGATAACATTGACCTCAATATACTATCTAGAATATCTAGATAACCTTAGACTCAGATTTATTTGTATTATGCAATACATACCTCTCGCTTTTTTCTCGAGAGGGTAGGTAGAGATTTAAAAGACATACTACACTTTCTTCATCCATAACCATCAAGCGACTATACATATTTGATAGACCTGTTGGCTCAGTTGGAGTGACCCTGCCTTCTGAGTCGGAGGTCGCGGGTCTAATATATATTTTTTAGGCTCATCGGCTTAAGGTGCCAAGTTTCATCATGATCGGTTTCCCGGTATAGCCGTTTAATAGGCGGTGCCAGAGTCACATTTGCATTCCAAAAAGTTAGCACTAACCTCACATAAGTGTTTAATATTTTTTGTCACTAAGGAGATCATAAAAAAAATATCTTAAATTTAAGAGAAGGAAATGTGTATTTTTTTTTATTAATATGTATACAAAAAAAACCGGCCAAGTGCGAGTCGGACTCACGCACCGAGGGTTCCGTACAACCTTGCAAATTTATGGTTTTCGTAATTTTTCCTTTATCTATGCTATAAGACGTTGCTTCGTACCAAATTTCAAGATTCTGAGTTCACGGGAAGCACCCTGTAGGTTTTGATTCCCTTGCAAGTGCCGAAAATTTGCGGCATAAACGGCTGTATCTTTTGATTGCGTTGGCTTAGAAGTTTGATTTTTTCACAGCTTCAAGGGACAGTAGACCTGAGTAATTGATATAAATTTCAGCTTCATACCTCCACGCGTTCCTGAGAAAAAGGGTCTTGACAGACGGACGGCCGGACGGACAGACGGACAACAAAGTGATCCTAATAAGGGTTCCGTTTTTTCCTTTTGAGGTACGGAACCTTAAAAAGGAGCTACGTTTGCCAACAAACTGAAGTTTGGCAGGTAATAGGTAATAATGTATTTTTCTTTGGAGCTAAAAATATTTCAGTAAATAAATACTGTTTCTTTTTCTTTCTTCTTTTCTTTCTTATTAACCTTTGTTCTAAATTTAATGGTTCTAGACCAAGCGACTCAGTCGATCAGTCAGTCAGCCAATCAGCTAATCAGCCGGTCAGTTTCTCCTTTTATAAAGATTAGGGAAGGGAAGTAAGTCGCGTGCTAAAGTTAGTACATACTCTTTACATACTAAATACTCGTAATTTTTGAAATCGATAAAATACCACTTTTTAGGGTTCCGTACCTCAAAAGGAAAAAACGGAACCCTTATAGGATCACTTTGTTATCCGTCTGTCCGTCCGTCCGTCCGTCCGTCCGTCCGTCTGTCAAGACCCTTTTTCTCAGGAACGCGTGGAGGTATGAAGCTGAAATTTATATCAATTACTCAGGTCTACTGTCCCTTGAAGCTGTGAAAAAATCAAACTTCTAAGTCAACGCAATCAAAAGATACAGCCGTTTATGCCGCAAATTTTCGACACTTGCAAGGGAATCAAAACCTACAGGGTGCTTCCCGTGAACTCAGAATCTTGAAATTTGGTACGAAGCAACGTCTTATAGCATAGATAAAGGAAAAATTACGAAAACCATAAATTTGCAAGGTTGTACGGAACCCTCGGTGCGCGAGTCCGACTCGCACTTGGCCGGTTTTTTATTAGGTAAATTCATTATGTCATGCACATTATTATAATAATGAAACAATGTAATACCTCTGCCTACCCCTCGGGGAAAAAAAGGCGTGAGATTATTTATTTTTATTAGATTTTTTTGTAATAATCCGTAGCAGGCTACATCAAAATTTTAAAATTATGACAGTCGAAATACTCGTTTTTGTATGATTGTCTGTAAAAATAAAAATAATTTTATTACCAAGTGCATTTTTCTCTTGTATAAAAATGAGTGACTTTGAAAGGATATTTTCAAGGTGAGCCGATTTCCGCATACGCTGCACATTGATATTTACGCGGTGACATTTTCTTGCTACCTATACTGTATCGACATTCTTCTCTAATTTACCAGATTTTCTGTTAAACATAATTCTGCTGACATACTTGGGTATGAAATATTAATGTGACTCATTAACGGACATCGAGATCTCTGTATAGTATAGATATAATGCTATACTCTCCATATAATTTCGGCAGATATACTTTAAATAAAACAATATGTAGGTACCTTAATCTATAAAGCATTTGAAAAAACGGAGTGATACGAGTTTAGAGTGCCTTATTATTAGACTATTGACTTTTGTAAGTGTAATTTTCAATTGACTACTTTTTTTTATTTTTTATTTTCACTCCATCAAATCGAATAGCTGGACGTCAAATCGGATAGTAGGGTACTCGCGTCATAATTTAATAGAATTAAGTAGCTTTTCGATAAATAAGTATGGAACAGCTTTTTTATTGAATCCAATAATATTGCATAGACCTTGAGACGGATACAATAAAACAAAAGACGGTCAATGCTCAGTGCTCACTGCCGGAAATGCACTTAAAATGTCCACTTTTTATAGTTGCCGATGTGCTGGCAGCTATATTCTATATTTAAAATTTGGAACCTCTTACTCATTTTAGAGTTTTTCTTTTGTTTCTTTTTGACTGTCAAATAAAACTCTTGGAAAAACAGTCGTATTATTGCTCAACAATTAATAGTAAGTGAATAAGAGGTACATACTTCCATTTGCATTACTTGTGTGAAGTAAAAATAAATCGTACTTTTGTGTTTCTATGTACCTATTTCCTGTAAAACCGGATTGTTGCAATCATAATTAACATTAATTTGAGTTACGTTTATATAATTTTATTATTACTTACATTTTTATGAGCTATTAACTTGTTGAAATGATTTCTTAAAATTATTTCTTTGTTTCAGATTAGTATGATTATTAGTTTTAGAACAGTTGTAAAGTAGGTAGGTACTACCCGTGCAAATAAAGAATGGGATTGAAAATAGCGGCTCATTAAGTCTGTACCGTCTGCATACTACGCAACGAAATAAAGTTTTATTTATCTAAATAAAGAATGGGATTGAAAATAGCGGCTCATTAAGTCTGTACCGTCTGCATACTACGCAACGAAATAAAGTTTTATTTATCTAAATAAATTATTTATTTATTTATTTAGATAAATAAAACTTTATTTCGTTGCGTAGTATGCAGACGGTACAGACTTAATGAGCCGCTATTTTCAATCCCATTCTTTATTTGCACGGGTAGTACCTTGTTTACTAAAGCTTTATAGGAGAAGGAGTAGAGTAGATTAAGAAGTAAGATCGTTTATTGCGATAATTTTTTTAATAAATACCTACTATTTTTTTTTATTGGAGTATAGTCATAGTATTTCATCTAAGAACGTGTACGATTTCATAGGCAATAATTTAGTTTACCTCAAAGAAATCCATTATTGAACAATTGATTTGTCTTAGTATCATTCATCATACAGACTACATTACAATGTTGCATCATGGATAGTTAATTAAATTAATGGTTAGTTTCCAAAATATAACCTTGTGCTAGTGACCTCGAATAACCCATAAATGTTTCGTTGAGTCGTGTTATTGCTGTTTATTACATGAGTTTGAAGAAGCTAGGTGTAGGGAAATATCATGAGGAAACCTGCAGACATCAGTATTGGTTTAATGCATGTATCATATACTGACAATATATAATATACTGACAAGTTTAGGGATCTGAAAAAATAAATAAATAAATAAAATAAATAAATTGTAGGACACAATTCACACATGGTTATTTAGTTCCAAACTAGGCAGGGCCGTACTATGGGTACTAAACAACTGGTAGACATACTTAAATAAATATAAACGAACAGACACGAAGCCAACAGAGATGTTCATGCACACAAATGTAGGCCCCGAGCGGGGATCGAACCCGCGACCTCCGACTCAGAAGGCAGGGTCACTACCAACTGAGCCAACAGGCCCGTCAATACTGGTGAAAAGAAAGAAAATTTGAGATTTCTAGAAAAAAAAACACCTTGGCCCTTGAAGATAAGATTAAATAAATTCGTATGGTCTGTTTTGTTCACTAGTTAGGCTGACCTGACTGCCATCCACGTGGGGAAGAAGGGTGTACAGTATTTTGTACCAGTATTTTACTTAAGCATTACGTATTTTTTTTCAGATCGGTGGCAGACGAATTGCAGAAGACCAACAGAAGACCGACAGAAGAGCGTCGGAAGACCGCAAATTGAGAAAAGACGAACCAAATTTAATGTGCTTTAGATATTAGTATTAATTAACCGGTATCTAACATAACGGCTTAACCGTTACCTTTTAAATACATTTATTGTTTACAAGAGCTGTATGATTCGTTCTTCTTTCGGCTTCTATAACAATGGACTACTTAATTTCAATTGTTCCAAACTTGCTGTTTCTCAAGATGATTGTTATAGATGCACTTTATGCCTTTGTTTGATTTAGTTTGTTTGTCTAACCCTTACACGGATATTGGCTCAATAGTTGCCACTATAATTTGAACTCTATGTAATTAAGATAAGATTCAGAAGCAATGTAAAACTTCGCTCTCATCATCATCATCATCATCAACCCGTAACTACCCACTGCTGAGCTAAGTGTCTTTCCTCACACATGAGGAAGTACGGGATTTAATCTCATACGCTTAAATTTCGCTCTATCCCGTACGATCTCGACCATCCACCGGTGGATAGGATAGCACGTAGACTGTGATCCACCATTGGTCTGAGAGGATCCTGGGATACTTGCGTTGCTTAGTATACTCCACCAGTGGATGTAGCACCCCAGGAGTTTGATAAAATCCACCATAACAAATATTATTGAATAAATATAAATAGAAAGAAAAAAAAAGTTTTTATTAAAAAACTATGCCCGTTAGAGGGTCCATTTGTACGGGACGCACCAGGGCGGCACAGTAAAGTTGCATAAAAGGAAACCTTATTATCAAATAGGTAAAGTTGAGAACATGTCGCTTGTCGCTAGGCTCGACAGGCCGGTTGGCTCAGTTGGTAGTGACCCTGCTTTCAGAGTCGGAAGTCACGGGTTCAATCCCCGATCGGGGCCATCATTTGTGTACATGAATGAACATGTCGGTTGGCTAATATTTATTTAAGTAGGTATGTTTATCAGTTGTTTAGTACCCATAGTACGAGTACAAACCCTGCTTAGTTTGGGACTAAATAACCGTGTGTGAATTGTATCCTTTAATGTATTATTATATTAGAAACACTGTATATTTTTTGCAATATTACTTAGTCGAAAATTCGGAGAAATCTAATGTTGAATACAATATTTCGTACTATTTCAACAGCAGTAGAATTGCATTTCTTGACTAAACACATGACCGTATAATCACATTTAGTAATAATTGTCGCTTCTACATTTCCATATCATTCCGTCTGGCGCCTTTACATAACACTAAATAGACTGTGACTCGTTACATAACCCGTTACAATTCATCAAAGTCGGTAATCTCTGGCATTTGAAGATCCTACTTATATTATAAACGCGAAAGTTTGTATGGATGGATGGATGGATGGATGTTTGTTCCTCTTTCATGCAAAAACTACTGAACGGATTTTGATGAAACCTTATAATTATATAGCTTATACATCAGAACAGTAACATAGGCTATATTTTATCCCAGTATTTCCACGGGAACGGAAACTATGCGAGTGAAACCGCGGAGCGCTGCTAGTTATTCATCAGACAACAGGTTCGATGCTGAAGCTTTGACCATGACGAGATATTAGTTGATATTTTTTAATTAAGTAAAAAAACAACTTTTGGCCTTTTTGTATGTTAGAAAATTATATAGTCGTCTAGTTTTTTTAATATTTTAAATCCACAATGACTTTGGCACTTCTCGAAATATCCACTTTTCATTATTGTATTTTGAACCCTATTCATGACAGGATAGAGTTGCATTCATTTACACAACCAAAGTGATGTACAACAATCTTGTCTCCCCATGTCCCGTGGTCGTAAATGGCATTACTCTCGAAGTTGTGCAAGAATACGTGTACCTTGGTCAAACCATTCAACTCGGCCGGCACAACTTCGATCGAGAGGCCAACAGAAGAATTCGTCTGGGCTGGGCAGCATTCGGGAAGCTGCGTCATATCTTTGGGTCAGCGATCCCACAGTCTCTTAAGACCAGGGTCTTTAACCAGTGCGTCCTACCCGTAATGACATACGGAGCCGAAACGTGGACACTCACCGTTGGATTGGTCCACAAATTCAAAGTCGCTCAGCGTGCAATGGAACGCGCGATGCTCGGGGTTTCTCTGCTCGACAGAATTCGAAATGAAGTCATTCGACAGAGAACGAGAGTCACCGACATCGCGCGGAGAATCAGCACGCTGAAGTGGAAGTGGGCCGGTCATGTCTCCAGGCGGACTGATGGCCGCTGGAGTCGACACGTATTGGAGTGGAGACCGCGCTTAGGCAAACGAAGTGTAGGGCGCCCTGCGGCACGATGGACCGATGACCTAAAGAAGGTGGCTGGCAGTGGATGGATGCGGGCTGCCCAAGACCGGAATGGTTGGCGCTCCTTGGGGGAGGCTTTTGTCCAGCAGTGGACAGCAATTAGCTGAAATGATGAGGACACATGTCTCGGAAACAATTCCGGGGTCAGATATGTTTTGATTTGTTTTGAATAATCCTGTAGTTGATTTTGTATCGAACCCACATCTCAGGCATGAGAGACGTTCCCACTGCTCAACGAAGGTTAACTAAAAAAAATCAATCTCACTCCTGTTACCACGGGGGGGTAGGCAGAGGTATTCTATTACTGGATATACCCACTTTTCACGAGATATTGTTTGGACCCCTAAACGTGATAGGTGGTGAGCCCATCGCCGGACCGGGTCTGTTACACATGTCTCAGAATCAATTCTGGGAACTGCGGGTTTCCTTACGAAGTTTTCCTTCACCGTCGAGCTAGTGATAAATATGTACGTAAGTTTTGAAAAACTCATTGGTACATTCCAGGATTCGATCCCGAGCCTCACTGATTAAAATTATGTGAAGCAGGATCTTTAACTGTAAGTCTATCTTTGTGTAATATATACGTAAATACACTATACCCTGAGTATTTCCCTATCACGTTTATGAGTTTAAAAACCATACCTACGAAATGGGAATGCCTCTGCCGGCCCCTTTGGGGATAAAGGTGTGAGGATTCCATAAACTTTCTTTTGGTAGAAATAGATCATAGCTTTCTTTTTATCTCAAATCGTGACTTAGTATTTTCACAATTAGTAAAATCTTTTCCCAAAATGTCAATAAAATTAAGTAGGAATATTATTTTAACAGGAATCTACGTGTTCGCTGTCTATGAATGATAAAGACTGTTTGTATTTACATTTCTTTTGTTCAATGTGGCTTAAATTATACGCGGTCTTTCATTATTTGAGCCTTCAAAATGCGTGTTTACAGCCAACATAACGAAAACAATTGTTATAGCAGTTAGCACTTCACCGCCATTCATAGTTTTAAACAAATGGCCACTCAAATGTGTGTTTGCACATGTTCAAATGAATACTTTGTAACTATGAGATGTCGTCTTAAAATTGTCTGTCGTAAATTATGAATGACTAGCGGTTCTGTGCTGTTTCACCCACGTAATTCCTGTTCCCGTGGGAATAAGGGGATAACATATAGTCCATGTTACTCGGGAATATTGTCCTGTTTAGAATATTACTATAAAAGTATAGATGTATTCCCCAATGTGGCTTAAAAAATCAGTTAGTACTGCTATGTTCAACGAACGAAATGTAATGGATAAGTACCAATAACACAGTGACTGAATGATTTACAGATAGGCAACGCACAGTATAAGCTAGTGGACTAGATATACGAGTATGAGATTTCCTTTGGTATAGAGGTGAAGGTGTTTTTTTTAAGTTCACATGGAGACGGAAACAATTTGTTGTGCGCGAATAAGATCACTTGACACCCAATAGTCTTCCATGGTTTTAGAGCATGTACTTACAATACTATATTGGAGAAAGTAATTATAAGTATTATTAAACATAAATATCATAAAAAATATGTAAAAAAAAGTTATATTTCTACTTTAAAAAATCTCCTGAGTAAGACCTTTGTTTATTCCTGACTTACCAATATGAAAATATCAACATAATATATAAGTATTAAAATTTACCATAGGGTTATGTTTCTTTAATCAGCAATATAATTTATTTACCCTTCATTTACTCATTTACCGTTCAGGCTGTTCGCTTGTGGAACGCATTACCCTTGTGTGTCAGAAATGCTGAATCGATTCACATTTTAAAACTCGACTGAAGGCTCACTATCTTGCAAGCATTGATGTGAATTAATTTTCTGTTTTATTTGTTATAATTATTATCTATTATTATCCTCAAGTATGTGTGAAAGTATTTTCTATTCTTGTTTATTTTATTTAATATATATTATTTATATATTTATTTATTTATTTATGTATGTAATAGTATGTAAGAGTATGTTCAATAATATATAGTGCACCGTCTACCCTAGTTCTAATCTCTCAGTTTCATCCATCCTAAGGTTGCCTGGAAGGGATCGCTAAAAGCGATAAGACTGCCCATTGTACTTTAGTTAATCCATATTGTGTTGTTTTTGGTGTACAATAAAGAGTTATTGTATTGTATTGTATAATTGTTATTATTTACGGCTAATTCCGCCAAATTATTTCTGCTTAGCCTGATAGTTGACTAGTAGATAATTCCTTTAGGCAGTAAGTTCACCATGAGTATATTTTATTGGTACAGTCAAGAGCACGCTAAGCTTGACACTTTGGACTTTGAACCGGCCCTGTATTCTATAGCGCGCAGTACAAATCAGAGCTCAGCTTAAACTGGTAGTGTCAAGCTTGTCTTGCTCTTGACTGTTTCAAAACATTAAGCCTTAAAATGGTCTAAAAATATTGCATCACCAACATCGAAAACTGTCGTATGTGTAAATTTGGCAGAAATTCATAGGCTCTAATAAGTTTTGCAATTGATACCTCATTTCGCACAAGGTCAAGCATCTAAACAACGTTGGTACATCTGTGGAAAAGATGCTAACCTAGTTATTGATAGAAATAGTGAAGAAAGTCAGGGTTGTAACACTAACGAAGATAAAATATAACTTGCAGACACCCATTGCCCGCGTAGATCTTATTGTGTGGGAATTTCTCAAAATTATTTCTCATCAGCAGAACCTATCTGCCCTATTTCAAGTTTTTAGGTGTTATAGTTTAGCAGATTTTTAGAATGAATGAAAATGTACATTATTTATAAAAAAAAAAAAACATTTGTCTGTAAAGTCGGGTTACTGACGATAGTGACAACGTCATACTTTTTGGATTGTGCCTCTTTGTCGCTCGTTGCGCGCTCTCGCTGGCACTGTAACGCCGCATACGTCACACTTTTTCGTGCATGCAGCCGGCTCCATCGAATTATAAGACGTTATCACGTCAATAATCTCTCTTCTAATTGTTCTATCCAAAACAGACCTTAATGATGTAATTTTAATTAAAGCTATCGAATTGACTTCTTCTTCGTTTTGCTTAGGAGTACCAAAATAAAATATGTCTTCTGATCCCTGCAGGGAACATATATACAAAAATTTAAGTAAATTAAATTCCTTAAATTTAATTGGCCTTTAAAACGTTTCGGAGTTTATTCGAGACAAATCAGACGGAATATTTTTTAAAAAATTATTATTACTTTATTATTATACTAGCGACCCGCGGGTGCAATGCTAACACTAAAACTTTCTTCTGGAATTATTCTATCTATTAAAAAAAACCGTTGCGTAGTTTTAAAGTTTTTTTTTTTATTAATAATAAGCAAACCATTTGTCTGCCATCTTACCTGATGGAAAGTGATGATGCAGACGACGATGGAGCATGTTTGCCTAGATAATGCCTGTTCACTCTTGCCTTGAAGAGGCCCAGGTTCTGTTTCCGGAACGCTATGTTCCGGAAACAGATCTGCAGGCAGGGAGTTCCATTCCTTAGCCGTTCGCATTAAAAATGTTGAAGCGAAGCGCTTTGTGCGAATATTAGGTAGTTCTACGATGTTAAGCATACAAAGGGACATAGGGATATAGGGACAGAGAAAGCGACTTTGTTTTATACTATATAGTGATAGTGATGTTGTGATATATTAATATTCATTCTTCTTTTTGCTCAATAATGATCCTGACTGATCCTGATTCTCACGTGAACGAGAATTACGCGCGTGAAACCGCGTGGTACAGTTAGTTATAAATATTCTCAAAACCGACTAAAGTGTCTTATGTAATGACTAATAAAATACCTGTTCACAGTAATTCATTCATAGAATAATATTTCATGGCCACACGTTGACAGTTACGATAGCATAACATTATTACATATAAGGCTTTTTTTAAGTGTCGTAACAAAATTTGAGTTTATTTGGAAACGTCTGGGGTTTTTAGAGAGAACACAAACACTCGCTATGCTCGCTTCATGGATATTCTGTTCATACATCACTACCAGCTGTTCCTCGCGATTTCACCAGCCCATGCTACTTCCAGAAAAGTTAGCTTTTCATTTGTTAAAGAATATTTAATACCGGTCCAGTAGTTTTGGAGCCTATTGACTACATATAAAAAAAATCTTTTCCCTTTATTAAGTTAGTGTGGAAATGTAGATTACACATAACCAGTACAATAGAAAGACGCGTCTATGCTTTTGTCACGTCGAGAATATTTTGGGAACGCAAATGATTTTTTCGGTAACTGTAGCACTCGCTAAATGGATATCTCTTTAATAAATGAGACGCTTGTCAATCTTATTTAGAGCGTAGTGATTCACCTTAATTAATAGCATATAACAGATGAAAATAGGTTCGCATCTTATGCAGATGGGTTCGATTCCCAGTGAAGGCTTGCACCAAAGAGTTTTTTACAAACCTACATATTTTTCGCTCGCGCACGTTATTTTCACCCCCTTGGGGGTTGAGTTTTGCAAAATCCTTTTTTTAGTAAATGCCTACACTGTATAAGCTATCTATGTGCAAAATTTCAAGTCTCTAGACCCAGCGGTTTAGGCTATGCGTTGATGTATCACCAATCAGTCAGTTTATAATGTTATATAGTATATAGATTTATAGACAGAAGATTGAATCGTCAACGGATCTAATCTAGCGTGATCAAACCTTGTAGTTTTTTATTATTTTGTTTGATACAAAATTTGGTGTCGAGACAGCTAAGATTAGAAAGGTCTCAAGTTCAAGTCGTATGCTGCGTTGACCTTGAGCCGATATTTTTGTAACTGTTCGTAAAACCGCAAGTGATATTATTGTCAACAATAGATTTTGTTATGAATACAAAAGAGAGTGTGTTTGTTTTTTCCATATTTACGTCACAAACGAGTGATAAATTTTTACTTTTTCCATCCATGGAGATAGTTAGAGGCCTGGAAGGTGACATAAAGTATTTCTTAGGTCGGAAAATATTTTTTTTTGCGACGTTTGTGGTTAGGTTTCGACCACGCGAAACTAATTTATACCAAAGTTATACCAAAATTTTCTATACTAATATTATAAAGAGGTATAATTGGGTATGTCTGTTCGTATGTTGAAGGTAGCCTCTGAATAATATAATAAAATAATAATAATAATAAATAATATAATCTCACGCCTTTGATCCCCGAGGGGGTAGGCAGAGGTATTCCATTTCTGGATATACCCACATTTTACGAGATACATTAGACCCCTAAACGTGATAGGTCTGAATAATATATTTATGGTAATTTATTTTACTATGTTACAAAAAAGTTTTAGTTAAAATCTCAATATCAGTTTTAAGTTGGGAAAAAACAGAATAACAATAGAAATATTTTTGCATAAATCGAGTATACCAAGAGAATGTAAACAATAACATTTTATTAGGGAGATTTAATGATTATTTAATTCTTTTATCAATAATAAACAGCTGATTAAAAACCCTAAATGTGACTGCACATCTAACAATAACAACTTATCCAAAATCTTATGTCGGTCTACGTTGCGTACAAAAGACATCAACGCACGCGTGTCACTTCATTGATAAATCAATTTGGTCACGTGAATAGTCGTTCAGGTGAATGTTATTGCTATGTACTTTATCAGTTTTATGAATCGTTTAACACACAGGTACATATATAATCCTATTCCTTCTTAAACTACTACTCCTACTACTACACGCGATAGTTGATGTATGGATGGTTTTTCGTCACCAAAATACATTCAGTAGTTTTTGAGTGAAGTGATGAAAACTTAAAGTAATATGGTTTATACATCAGAATAACGTATAGGCTTATGATATCAACATATTTTAACGCTATTTAAATTTTAATCTCAACAAAAAAGATTCAATACTTGGTCACGTAAAAAATAAATCAGTATTTCCGACTGCTGTAACATTGAAACGTCGAATTTAAGATTAAATTTGTAATTAGAATGTCAACGTTGCCCGAAACCAATTCGGCGCAGTGCTCCCTTTTTAGGGTAAGACCCGAGTTCAAGGCTACGTCGCGCGGAACCGGTTGACGTATTGTGAACCTATTCTGTACTTAATAGATACTAACATTTAATATTATACACTTACTATTTCACACCAGAACTGTTTTATTATGATGCATCTATAATTGTTATCTGTTTTTTGTTTAAATTAAATAAATAAATAAATGAGGTTTTTTGTATTTGGTAATAGGGTATTTGACTGTATCAAAATTAAATTGCAAGTAATCATTAATTAAAAAGTTTAACCCAAACTGAATCTTTTTGATAAACATATTTCAAGTTAGTTTAATTTAAGTTTTATTAAATTTTATTAAATTATGAATTCATTTCATCTTTGCGCTAGTTATTTATCGTGAAACTAGTTACCTCTTAAGAATCAAGCATTTTGGTATAATATAAGCATATTGAATTTGTCAATAAATGTCAAGTTTTTCAGTATTCACGTCTATAGTTTTCTATTGCAACTAGAATACACTCCAGATGCATCGATCCATATCAAACGCCTTTCGATAATGCAAAACAATCGATATCGTATCGATTACTTTAAAGTGTCCATTCATTATTTAATATTACAAACTTAATATTATACTCTTGAATAGAACGAATATAAAGACATTGTTACACCAGCTAGCAGCTACGTCAAAAAATACTGAAAAAATAATAATAAATATAATAATCTCACGCCTTTTTTTATCCCCGAGGGGGTAGGCAGAGGTGTTCCATTACTGGAAATACCCACATTTCACGAGATATATTGGACCCCTAAACGTGATAGGTGGTGAGCCTATCGCCGGACCGGGTCTATTTACACATGTCTCAGAATTAATTCTGAGACCTGCAGGTTTCCTCACGATGTTTTCCTTCACCGTCAAGCTAGTGATAAATATGTACGTAAGTTTTTGAAAAACTCATTGGTACATGCCAGGATTCGAACCCGAGCCTTACTGATTTTAGGCAGGCTCTTTAACCGTCCGGGCTATCACCGCTATAACTATACTGAAAAAATAAAAGTAAAAATTACAGAAATCATAAATTTTAAATTATTTCTTGTGACTGTTTTTTTATTTGTTGCATTCATCCAGCTGCAGTTTGAGACCCTTGTTGACCTTAGGGTAGCAAAATAATGACCAACCTCGGTACACAAAGTAACTTTATAACCTGTCTAAGATACTAGTAGTTAAAACTAGATTTTATGCTAATACTAAATGATTACCGTTACTTCGTACTGTTTAGGGCACTAGAACAGTGATAGAGTTGTTTGAATAAAATTTGCCTTTTATGCTTGTGGTGTAGGTTTATCAATTTTGATTATTTTTGCCAGTATTTTTAAAAAGTCTGCATTCTCTATAAGTTTATGGCCATGCTAAAAAATAGTGTATAAAGTTAAAATATTCTTTAAAATATTTTGTGTCTTCTAAATTCTTGTTGTTAATTTTTAGTAAGTATGACAACAGTTACCTACAAAAGAAAAATTATGAAAAAAGAATGAAGTACTTTTTTCACACAATACTTTTTGAATTCACACAATAATTCACAAAACATAGAGTAAAACTCATACTTAGCCGATTATTTAAATTGTTTTTTTTTTTATTTACCACGGCATTGGCAATGTGCCAAATATTGAACAGATTGAATTATATCATTCGCTACACATCATTACGTGATCTGACTCTTAGCAAGTATCTATGCCATAATTACGTATTTATTCTATCAAAATCGGAGCATCCGTAATTGACACCGTCGCGAAATATTGCAAAATCGTCACATTATACACACGTTATACAACTTCTGGCATTTTGTTAAGGGGGAAAAGTGAAATTTGTCAAAAATACATAAAATTTGAAGATTCCGGAATAATCACAGAAATTGTTTCCTCACCTTTCCAACTTTTCAACCTTTTAAAAAATAGTTGATATTTTCTCCACGCTACCCAGCACCTTGAGTACATTATTTAGTCGAATACGTTTAACTTCTGATATTAAATGGTCAAGACAAACCATAGAAATACGTTCCTACTCTTAACTCGTAAATACGAACGGAAAAAACTGGGTATAGGTTATTTCACTTTTAGAAAACAAACAAATAATTTTATAGTTTTTATTTATTTTGAATAAAAGTGTATGACACAAATTAACTATTTTATTCGCAATGCATGCCACAGATATTGCAGAAGTGGGAAGAGATATACATTAAACTATTCCTATTAAGCAAATTTACGCAACTTACAGCTTCAATATCGTTATAGTTTCAAAATATCGATAGGTACTATCGATTTGCACAAAACTGAGCCAGTTCCGCGTAGGAGTCGATTATATCTCTGTTATTATTACCGGCGCATGCGCAAGGACTCCAATTAATAGGGTTCTGCGCCCGAAAGGTTCCAAAAACCCCTATTGTAAAGTCGGGTTAGTTACAACATTTATAACTAGAGAACGGCTGGGCTGATTTTTATGATCTATAATTTGTTCGATAAACAAAAAAAAAACACTATTTTCGAGGAAAACGCTGCTGGGCACGGCGAAAGCTTTTTATTTGTCAAGAAAATAATTTTAAAATAAGAAAAATTACTTCAAACGGGAAATTAAAAAAGTTAAATAAAAAGCACTACTCGCTACTACGATTTTGGAAGGTTCCCCTCGATTTCTCTGGGATGGCAACATCAGATCCTAGTTTCCTTATCATGGTTCCGACGCTGGAATATCAACTTTCCAACAAAAAAATAATCATCAAAATCGGTTAATAAACGATGAAGTTAACCGCGAACACTCATAAAAAGAATTATACCGTCGAACTGAGAAAACACCTCCTTTTTTGAAGTCAGTTTAAAAAAGACCAAGTCTGTATAGGATATTTCACTGTATCGAAATTACATTGAGAGAAATCATTAATTAAAATTCTTATCCCAAAACACCTCTAATAATGCTATTTCAATTTTAAGTTTACACAGAAAATTAATAAATAAAGAGGCTCGGGTTCGAATCCTGGCATGTACCAATGAGTTTTTCAAAACTTACGTACATATTTTTCACTAGCTCGACGGTGAAGGAAAAAATCGTGAGACATGTGTTATTAATTCCGAGACATGTGTAAACAGATCCGGTCCGGCGATGGGCTCACCACCTATCACGTTTAGGGGTCCAACCTATATCTCGTGAAATGTGGGTATATCCAGTAATGGAATACCTCTGCCTACCCCCTCAGGAATAAAAGGCGTGAGATTATATTATTATATATTATAAAATTTATAAATAATGAAACAAAAAAACTTAGTACATACTCAGTTGTTCCATAGTAAATTTTCATTTTGACAGATCATAAAAAGTAACTCTTTTGATTGTCCAGTAAAATACCCAATTGACGTATATACGTAGTTAAGAATAAACAGATACTTTTTATTAAGAATGACATCGAACCTTTAAAATCAACTCGCACTTGGCTACTTTTTGAAAGGCTACCGAGAGACTGAAGAAAAACCATTTCCTGAGTTAACTTTGGAATGTTGTTTTTTGTGGCATTACATTTAGTTATAGCACAAATGTCGAATATAATAATACTTATAAAGTAAGAGCAGTGATAGCCGGGACGGTTAAAGAGCCGGCCGAAAATCAGTGAGGCTCGGGTTCGAATCCTGGCATGTACCAATGAGTTTTTCAAAAACTTACGTACATATTTATCACTAGCTCGACGGTGAAGGAAAACATCGTGAGGAAACCCGCAGGTCTCAGAATTAATTCTGAGACATGTGTAAATAGACCCGGTCCGGCGATGGGCTCACCACCTATCACGTTTAGGGGTCCAATGTATCTCGTGAAATGTGGGTATATCCAGTAATGGAATACCTCTGCCTACCCCCTCGGGGATGAAAGGCGTGAGATTATATTATTATATTATTTATAAAGTATGTAGGTACATACATTTAGTAAATATTTACTTTTAAATATATAAATTTGGGTGTTTTTTTATCAAGTGTTTAGGTTGATAATAAAAATCGAATTTATTAGTTCGAGATAAATGAAAATTAATTGTATCTATTAAGTTATTAAGTTATTCAATTGCTGTTACTCAACCAACTCAATGACAAGGTCCTACATACACTATCTTAATCCGATTCGAGTCAGATACCATATTTTTATGAAGACGGCATTGAAGTATTTTCATATTGTTTAACATTATTATTTATTTGGTTCTTATCACGATCTTTTTATTTGTTGATACATTTTTATATCTATAAATATTTATACACGCAGTATTTGACCCTCATGTATAAGATATGGCTTAATGCCAGAAAGTCTGGAATATTTTGCGGTTTGGAGAGGTTTGAATAAATAAATATAGTGTAATTTAGAAAAGGCAAATCCATAGGTAATTTATTTCAATTGCAAGCGGATTTAAGTAATGGTTTGATAACTTTATTGAGTATAACTCAGATATTGACTTTGTACGCGTGTATTGTATTGTGTTATGACAACTATTATAGCGATTTATGCGATCGCTATTAAGGTCATGCACATTATTTACAGCATTAAGATCACGTTTACAAACAAAGGATTACAAAATCGTTCATAATTTAATTAATTTTTTTAAAACTCTTTGCATATCAAGAAGAAGAGAGACGAAATTTAAAAATATTGAATGCACTGGTGGATTTTGAAAAAACTTATTTCAAAAAATAAAAAGAATGATTTAAAATTCGAACGCGCGACGCGTCTGTTTCCCGCCCAACGGCCGGCCGAATACGAAGGACCCTGTGCGCGGCAAAATCGCGCCAATATTCCTACGTCTAGAGGGGCAAATGGCGAAAGTCACTCCAAATACCCACCTATAAAAACACTCAGCACACAGACTACTGCATCCAGTCGTTATCCCGACCCACCATACGAGAGGCATAATGAAATTAACGGTGAGTGCTCCGAAGAAAAAAAGTGTTGTGAAGTGCAGTGCAGTGTAAAGTGATGACTTCAAAAAAGTGCAAAAACGTCGCAGTGTGTCAGAAAAGTGTTAATGTGACTTAATTTTCGGATCCGTGCGATAGGGCCAAGGGATGTGACACACTTTTTTGAAGTCAACGCTTTGTGCTAAACCCACTGCGATAGTATTTTATGGAGTATCTTATACTATATCAGATACAATTCCGAATACTCCAAATGTTAAAAATATATTAATTGCATCACTGCACTTGATATAGATCAAATTAAACTGTTTTATCATACAGAACAGATGAATCCTATAACAGATAAAATTTGAGTAATAGATTGAAATAAAACAGCGATAAAAAAACAACAATGATTCTGATCAATGTCATATCAATTTTCTAAAATAATTAAAGATTCGTTTTACATACGTCATTTGATAAAACAATGAATTATACATTCTGCTCTTTCCTGTAAAGTACCTATCTTACATTGTCGTCTTAAATCTAGATTAACTAGTCTGACCTGATAACTAGGAAGCAAATCCAGGAGAAAACTAGCTAGATAGGTCTAAGGTGAACTTGATTACACTGTTTTAATTCGAAGTAATCTTATTTAATTTTAAGAGACTCCGCTATAATGATTTCATATTTAAATAATAGAAACTATGTATAATTACGTTGCATCAATTTAAAAAAGTTTTCTAAAATTACTTATTATTAAAAACAAAATGGAACCAAAAAGATACCATTAAAGAAAAAGAAAAACGTTACGCTTTAAAAACAAAATCAGAATGAGATTGCATGTTATTTATAAATAAAAACTCCATGGTCGCAGGATATTACCTGATTTGACAAATGTTTGCACTAGCTTACGTTGCGACATTTAATTTATTGGTAGCGCCTTTCCAGGCTAATACCAGTCTCTAGCCGGAAAAACACGCAATTTTCTTAGAGTCCGCGTCAGATGCGACATGAGGGATTGGGGTCAGAAATGTTGTCTTATTACTGGTTAGTGTTAGTCATGTTGTCTTGGGAGCTAATTAGGAAATAGTGAGCATTTCGGAGGGAAATATTTTATTGCTTGCAACTTCTTAATGGGTTTCTTGGATGGCGTTTCATTTTCTTTGTTCAGAGAGATTTTATTATTGTAATTTTTATTTGATAAAAACTTTAGAAAAATATGATAGAAAACTTTTAGACAACTTTAAAGAATTTTATAGGAAAACTACCGGATGCATAGCGGATAATTTGTATTCCCGTTCCCTCGGTAATTTCCAAAACTCACTTCATTTAAGAACGTTAGTGCTAATTCATCATTTTAAACCCAGACGTTACGGCTATACGCTGATCTATTAGTCAGTCAGCCAGTTAGCCAGTCAGTTTCACATAATAAAGTTCAAGGGCCAAATAAATGTCTCGAAAAATCACAAACCTAACAATTCTATTAAAAACGTAAACAAAAACAAACCCGATTTTACAATAAACTGAGGTATGTAGCGGGTATATTGCGACATCGGGAGACAAAATCCCACGGTATCCGATCTCTGGCCCGGCCCCGTTCTTACCCGATTACCATCGTTTGGCACACAATGCGAATTCACTGCTTTATTTACATACTTAGTTGCTTTAACGACGTTCAACGCAACATCTTAGCTGTCTTCATGAACTACCGTTTTGAGATTGTTATTTGTTGGAAACAAACAACAATCTTATGATCAGAGGTGTTCCTTTTTTAAATATTTTTCATCTATGGGCAATGGGCTGTTACATAAACGTGTCCTAAAAGTAATAAAATACCTCTTCCATCCCCCGTGGCCCATAAAACGTGAGCGTGTATTCTTAAATGCCAATATAAAACAAAACATAGGTAACTTAGAATTAAAAAAATGTATCAAAATATTTAGTGTTATTCATTTATTAATCGTTTCTAAGGATGAATATTTCATAACATTAACTCAACGAGTAGATACTAAAATATGTGATGGAAAGCACTACACCTCATAGTGCCTCCAGAATTTATAAGAGCATTTCACTCGGTTTTACGGCGATTTTAAGAGTTTCACCACGAGCCACGATTTAAATTCCGAATTTGGTACACTTTGTCGTTTCGTGACTCATGGGATTGCGTTTTAATCTCACTATTACATACTGTTACGCATCAGTTGTGAAAAGAGGTGTACTTATATATGTTTTGTTAAACCATAATATGTGAGACATGCGATCTTAAACAAAAAGCACAGGTATCGCTGTAAATTACTATAAATTGTCGACAAGTAGACAAACTAAAGACCCAATTTACCGTGTAATAACGTAACAAACATCTCACGATTGTGATTTATGGGAAAATTACGTAACGCACTCGAGTTAACGGATAATGATGAGAAGCTATTTTGAAGTTACTGGTTGTATTGGCGGCACCAAAAGAAACATATGTATCCGCAATCATTCGTAATAAAAAGTAACTGAATTTTATTTTAATAACGATTCGTAGAACCTGAAACGTAAGGTTTTATAAAAAAATGATTAGTTAAATTCAAACTATAATAATTTATTCAAAAGTTTCATAATCCTTATTATCAACAATTGATTATTTATTCAAATATTTATTTTATACTGTAATTTCCCATTCGCAATGTCATGTTACACAATTGGAACCGACGGTTAATATAACCGTAAACTATTAAGATGACAAGCGACCTTACTTACCATCTTCTTCTCTTCTCTTACCATCACTTATGCCGCGGGAGTAGAGGTATTCCATTTCTAAGATTATTTTTTGGATCCCTAAATCTAACAGTCGGTGAGACCTGGGTGCCATTAAAAAGCTTTACAACAAATTTTGGACCTTGCGGGCTTCCTCCCAAAGTAGGTATTACCTTACTGCCAAGGTAGTGATAAATACTTAGGTACCCGAGTATTTATGAAGTCATTGTTAGGTAAATGTCCTTACCAAAAATAGGATTCACCTCCACCAGGGCTACATCTGCTCTCTGACCAATTTCGTTCTTTTGAGACGTCATTTCCCATACTATAGCAGCAGTGCCATTTCCCTTTTTTCATTTTTTAACCGACTAAAATAAGGAGGAGGTTCTCAATTCGTTGCTCATGTTTTTTATGTTTGTTACTTCAGAGCTTTCGATTTTGTAAACCGATTTCGAGGATTCTTCTTTAACGGACTTCAAAAGAAGGAAGAGGTTATCAATTCGACTGTTATTTTTTGGTATAATTCGTTGAAGTCTGTTTTTACTCTTTAGAGATCAATGTTATTTCTATATTATATCTACGAGACAGAGTTATAGTTATCGACTGTGAAATCCAATAGAAATAATGAGAATAGAGGGGCTGATAACCATGTAGAAAAATCCACTATATTCCAAGGTCAATCACCTGTGTGAAGCCTGAGTGATGTAATGTAATGCTTTTGGTTTCAATAACACGACCTGCCTCACATAGCAGTGTCATCTTTGACACTCGTGATTCTGCAAAATAACTGTGTCAGTTGAATAATTGCTTGTCAATATTGTGTTAGTGTAATCTCTTGTCATATTGAACAATATTGATGTGTCAATTACTGATGCGACAGAGTAATTAGAAAAGATTGTGTTAAATGGCAAATATGTTGGTAATTGTTTAAAAATCTTTGTACAAGCAAGATAGATTATAAAATTAATAGCCTATCCATTGGTCCTTCGAGTAGGGCACTAGGAAATTATTATAACTATTTATCGTCTTTAAGGCCAGTGGTAAATAAATGGTGATAATTCATCCTCTTCTTGCTTAATTTCTATTATCTGAAACCAGTTTAGTCTGCTATAATACATTATTAAAGATTTGGACTTTTATGCCTGACCGCAATACTAACATTCGGGGATCAAATGGGACCATTTGGGGACCAAATGGGACCATTCAGGGAAACAAATGGGACACTTCCAGAACCACATGAGACCATTCGGGACCAAAAGGAACAAATAGATAGGTCTTTAGTCACCGCTTACGACACCCACGATAAGCACTATTCAATACCAATTATAGAGTGAGGAATGTACAGTGTACGCATAGGTGTAAGAACTTCATAGACATTCTGACGACACCGCATAGTTCCCCATGAGGGAATTGCGCGATAGAAACGCGCTTGCGCAACTGATTCGATAAACGGTCATCGTAAAGTTACGCTGCCTGCGGGTTTGCTTGCTATTTTGTAGATCAATTAAGTAGAAATCATCTCGTATATATATCTAGTCGCTAAGAGTATAAAATAAGATCAAGTTTTTTCGAGTGACAATAAAAAATATATTTTCATACTATTTATTTTTTGTTTAGTTTCTGTAAATGACTTCAAAGCTAAAAAATAATATAGCAATTTGAAAGCTCAAAAAAAACAATACAATCGCATCTTTATTGTACGAAAAAGAATACAAAAATAAAATAATGTACAAACATTCAATTGGGCGGTCTTATCGCTTCTATACCAACAAACCAATAGGTAGTTCCGTTTGTAAACATGTGCATTCTTGATTCGCAATGCCAACGGATAATTACTGAACCAAAACCATGACTAATGGCCGGTCTCAAGTGCTACCTACAACGGTAACGCCTACCACTACAGTTTGTTACAAATTTGTATTTGGAAATTCTCTAATAACTGTCATTTGTTTTCTTGGAAGCCGGTAGCGGCCGTGCCTGCCGTAATAACTTCATACCTAAGTAGTGCTATGTAAAAGTCTTTATAACTCATCTTTGACTTAATTTTCTAGCTATTTCCTATTAATTGGGGTTGGTCATGTACCTATGTCATTCCTTTCATTTATCCATTATAATATCTTCGTTTCTTCCTTCTGGCACATATTATTTCACGTTTTCTTCTAATACTCCAGACTTATCTTAAGCACTCTATTTACAAAACCTTCTTACTCTTTTAATGTTATCACTACTACCTTCTTCATTACTCACATCTATGACTGGTTTAGTTGTGAAATTTGTATTTGTTTATATTTCTTTTTTCGCTAAATCCGTTGGCAAGACCGATGCCTGCAGCATTAATTTAAATACAGAAAAACAATGAAATTTTAAATATAAACCGATTCAAATTTTACAACTAAACCACTTTATTTACAACTAGCGACCCGCCCCGGCTTCGCACGGTTGCAATGCTGATACTAATACCTTCTTTTTGAATCACTCTGAAAAATCTGCATCAAAATCCGTTGCGTAATTTTAAAGATCTACACGCATACACAGGGCCAGACAGACATCGGGAAGCGATGTTGTTTTATACTATGTTGTGAAGTTGTGACAGTTAGTTAACAATATAATCTTCATTTGATTATATGTTTGTACCAGGACAAATGTCTTGGTAGAGTTCAACTTTTAGACGTCCTCTTATGTCTTAATTCCTAGTACATATGTATCAATAATGTTATCTAATGTATTGACACCGTTTATAACGAGTACCACCGATCTTTGCTAAAACTGGTAACCAAAACTAGTTTCGGAATATAAATTTCAAACATTTCGCGTCATTATTAGGCTTTAGAAGCAACTGGTTTTTGATTGCGTATATAGTCGTCTAATTTAAAATTTTAATTTGGAGTTTTTAGTAACATTTTAGTAGTCACAAGTTTGTGTTTAAAAAGATTTCATCGTTTTAAGCAGTCTTACTACGACTCAAAGTTAGTTTTTTGTAATAATTACAAAATAATTGTCTGTCACTAATAAAAAGTTTTTATTAAAACAAATATTAGAGAAAAAAACAAATTAATTAATACATTCGTTACAAAACTTTTCACACCTTATTAAGATAACTCCACGGAGAGTCGTCGACTTACGGAAACAAGCCCGCATTATCATACCATACCAAGATAACTCCAATGCATATCCAAGATAGTAGGTACTAGCAAAACTAACTCCTAAATTCAAAGCAACACTGGTCAAATTAAGTCTGGTAACATTAATAAACGGTTTCATAACGCAATAGTTTTTACAGCTATAATGTGCAGAAATGTTAACTATAGGGAAGTTGCGTTTCGTACAATATTTCCTGATTTTTTGGCTGCCCATCTCACAGTTGAGTTAGTGCGTTATCCATGTGGAAAATAATTAACTGAAATAGCTGATACGTTATGTTTTCGTAAATAACATTAAAAAACTGTTTGTTTGTCGAATGTTCTCGTAGTTTTGAACGCATAACCTAACAAAATAAATACATACGCATGAATGAAATAGAACATTATTACTTGAAACAGTCTTGATCGAATCTGTAAAGGACACAGCTTGCAACTTGAGCCTAATTTGTATCCCTGAACCAACTCCGAATTCATAGTTTTCTTAAGTATCTATAGTTCACTTCAGTTTGTGTCACCCGTAATAGGTTAAAAAACTATCTAACCGCTAGTGACTTGTTTGAAGATTAAGTTCATAATTTTTCACTCAAAGACGTTTAAAAGAAAAAAAAATCTCTCTCTATGAAAGAGAATGATTTCCTTTCAATCTCTTTGCTTTCACTGTTCACTGAACACAGAAAAGTCACATCCAAAAGCTAGTTTCTAATACTCCATTTCTTTCCAGATCTGTTTTGTTTTCCTGCTGGTAGCAGCAGCCGCTGCCAGCGAGAAGAAGACGACAGAGAAGAAGGCTGAACCGCTCGAAAAGAAGTTGGACAAACGCGGACTCCTGAACCTCGGCTATGGGTACGGGATCTCTGGCCTCGATGTCGGCTACATCGGTAACAGCCACGGCATTGGCGGCGCATACAACGTCATCGATGACGGTGCCTACGCCCACGCCGGCTACGGATTCCCCCTTGGGGAACACACCGATGTGACCAGGACCATCACTCTTGTGAAGGGTGTCCCCTACCCTGTCCACATTGATAGGCCTGTGCCATACCCCGTCGAGAAACACGTGCCTTACCCCGTCAAGGTGCCCGTACCCCAGCCCTATGAGGTCGTCAAACACGTCCCAGTTCACGTGAAGGAGTACGTCAAAGTCCCAGTCCATGTTCCAGCTCCATACCCCGTTGAGAAGAAGGTGCCCTATCCCGTCCACGTGCCCGTCGACAGGCCTTACCCCGTCAAGGTCCTGGTGCCCCAGCCCTACCCCGTCGAGAAGCACATCCCTTACCCCGTCAAGGTGCCAGTGCCCCAGCCCTACCCCGTGGAGAAACATGTGCCATACCCCGTTGAAGTTAAAGTGCCCGTTCCCCAGCCCTACCCCGTTGTGAAACACGTCGGCTACCCCGTCAAGGTTCCCGTTGACAGGCCCTACCCCGTCCACGTGCCCGCTCCCTACCCAGTTGAGAAGCCTGTGCCCGTAGCCGTCCCCGTCGACAAACCCGTGCCCTACCCCGTGCACGTGCCCGTTGACAGGCCAGTAGCTGTGCCCGTTGAGAAGCCTTACCCAGTCCCCGTCAAGGTGCCCTACCCAGAGCCTTACCCGGTGTACAAGCACGTGCCCTACCCCGTCGAGAAACCCGTGCCTTACGCAGTCAAAGTGCCCGTTGACAGGCCTTACCCCGTCCACGTTGAAAGGCCTGTACCCGTGGAGGTTGAGAAGCCCTACCCCGTACCAGTCAAAGTGCCAGTTCTAGTGAGCGAACACGGAGAGCATGGCTTCTACGGCGGTGGTTACAGCGGTGGCTACAACGGTGGCTACCACGGTGGCTACAGCAGTGGTGGATACTACAAGCACTAGGTCACAAGAATAGTATAATAAAACTAGTGTTCATCCGCTAACTTTATTTATAATCTCGCCACACGGCCGGGACGCCAGCAACGGATAACCACATTTTGTATATTTATACTTCTCATGTCATGTTTGTACCTGTATGGGCGTACGTGTATAGTGATTAAAGGTTACCATTCTAGGTTTAAGGTCGATTGTAAAATAAGAAAGATAAGAAAAAAAAATAAAAAATACAATTGAATTTCCTTGGTTTCATTACTGGTGTAGGAAGTGGAGAGGCTGAGAGAGTTGAGCGGTGTGACTGAAGCGGTCACAATGGGTTGCCTTCACGCTTTTCGGTGCGGCGGTCGGCAGTACAATAAGATATTTATTTTCAGTAGCACTTAGTTAGATAATTACTGAGGACTGCAAAAAGTATTTAATTATTTGATTTAGCATTGAAATTCATCCATTGCATGGATTAGTTAGATAAGTAATAATGTTTTGTGACAAATAGCCTATACAAGAACATATTATGAGTTCACCCATTTTTGTTCAGATATCAGAATAATAAAAGAAGTTTTTCGATATTGTTTTACGACGACACAAAAATACATTTATGACAAATATTTCTGCCAGATTATCAAAAAGGACTTGATTTTTTTTCTATATTGCGGCATTAGAAATCCAACAAGTTTGTAAACTTTCAAATATCAACCAAAATATTGGTTGCATTACAAAAAGTCAAACGAAAAACACGAAGAGACCGTCAACAAATAACTTCAATATTTGCATTCACAAGCTGAAGGTAAATATGCTTTGTGTAATACGTGTTAAGTTTCCCAGTCAACAGTAAACGGTCAAATTACGTTCAGTTTGAACCTTACGTAACCTTTAGTAAAGGATCCCACACACGAGGGCGACAAAAGTGATTGCGTCGCGAGAGTGTTAACCGAGCGGTAAACGCTACCCTAATCTTTAAATGAAGTATTAGTTATACCCACTACGCGTCACCAACGCAGGACGTGATTTCAAACAATATCTACACTCATATTGTACAGAGAAATATTGGATTTTATGTTTTTTTGTGGAGAAAAATTGTTTTTGTTTTTTTTAGTATGTTTGTTGTTGGACTAGACAGATTAATTAAAAATTATGGCACCAATGGAAAGCTTACTTTTCTAAAAGTAAAAAAGGGTACAATTTTCCAACGGCTACGGGACTTACGCGGAAATCAAGTGTGCGATTATACACAGGATTCACGGCCAATAAAATCATTGCGACTGCGATAGTGTATTTGTCGGTTTCTCCTAACGGAAATTGGCTTAGGCTACTTTGTATCCTGGAACTGGGATAAGGTTGTGGGTAATACTCAATACTGTATAAGTAAAAAGGTCGCACTAAAATTGTTATGCTGTGCACTGAAACTTTCGTCTCTCAGACGCTTAAGTTTTGTAGACGCCTAGTCGCCTAAGTATGATCGATGCTTTAAGATAATAAAATATGGAGTAACTTGACCGTTGTCATCAATGGTTTAAAACTCACTTTATTGAATTGAAAATGAAAAATGAAAATGTTTTTATTTTTGCAGGTTATTAAAAAATACACTTAGAAATGTCAATAGTCTAATAACAAGGCACTCTAAACTCGTCCATGAAGATTGGCTTATCATCAATCAATCAACATCAACCCGTAACAGCCCACTACTGAGCTAACTTTCCTCACACATGAGTAAGTATGGGATTTAATGTCCCATGCAAGCCCACCGCGGATTGGGAGATGGTGTTAATCTAGCTGGCACTTAACTGTTGAATTATAAGAACTGAATAATTTAAGAAGCCTTCGCTCTGACAATAAACTATTAGGTAGAATACATATACGTAAGAACTACATATTTGGGTAGGTACATACAAGCAGTAGAACAAAATTAGTTTAAATTGTTTTTTTTTTCACACTTCTAAGCGGCAGTAGCTGCTATGACTTTCATTGAATAAACCCTTTTATAATCTGTTTAACCTGGCCTGGGGTCTTTGTGAATTCGACTACGTCCATCCAAATTTTCAAGACTGAAACTCCATTGAAACTGAAACAGTAGTATCATCGAACACAATACAGTTTTCTACTTATAATATGAATCGTGCAAGGCATAGCCCTGTAACACATTCCTCCAAACTTTGTAGTTTTAATTTACTTTTATGTGGGAAATGGCCTTGCTCCAGTTATTAAAAGTGAACCGCTTTTTTAGACAAAGACGACGGTTATTATTGCACCATTCTTGATGGGGTATTGTCAGAAAAAGTACTATATATTATTGTAATTAAAATAACGATAAGATAATAAAGTGTATTAGATATTACAACAAACGCATTATGAATTGGTAGGCCTATATTGAAATTATTAGCTCGTTGACTTTTGTATAGAGTAGTAGTGTTCTTGGTCAGGCTATATTTGATATTATGATTTATTTTGAATCAACATTTTCTTCAATAAAATGTAGCTCGCTTTACGCTGACAAAATTTCCAGCTGAACAGTACTATGTATAATATATTATTACTAGTGGCCCGGGCAGACGTCGTTCTGCCACCGTATAAACCATCCCTGGACCCACTCTAACCCACACAAAAAGTTTCATCAAAATCTGTCCAGCCGTTCTGGAGTTTTAATCAGACTAACGAACATCAATTCATTTTTATTTATATAGAAGATGAGGAGATAAAATCATTTTTTAAACTGAATTATTGAGTATTATAAGTTAACTTCTGTGACGTATTACAGGAGCTGACAGAGCTAGCTCAACTTTAGATGAAGAATATTATTTTCCATTGATAAGGAAGGAATCGTGTCAAGTGTTGTAGTTTTTAGAATAATATAGCATTTTGGTATTCACTTTTTGAAACTATGATATTTGAAAATTGTAATAGTGCTAATTTGTAGAAATATCTATATCTATACATATAATAAAACTATAACGGGGCCGTGTCTGTACATTAAATATTTTTTGAAAATTTTAACGGTAGTGTATATAGTTATCGATATAGATACCGAAACACCAATTTTTGGAATTTTTGTCTGTCTGTCTGTCTGTCTGTCTGTCTGGTTGTGCACGCATCACTCAAAAACTACTGGACGGATTTTGATGAAATTTGGTATGGAGATAGCTGAGTACCCGGGTCAACATCTAGGGTACTTTTTATTCCAGAAAAATATCTCATTCCCACGGGAACATATAAAAACTGGTTAAAAAGAGAAATACGTACTACTCCGAAACGATAACACCTAGAAACTTGAAAAATGGTATGAAGGTGTCTGATATGTCATAGGAAATTGGTATGAAGGGATTTTTGGAAATTCCCACGGGAACGGGAATAAACTGAATCCAAGTGGGAAAACGCCGCTGGGCACCCGCTATTTGAAATATGGTATGTAGGTGTCTTAAATATGTCGTAGGCAACCACTATGAAGGGATTTTCGGAAATTAACACAGGAACGGGAATCAACGGAATCCGCGCGGGCAACGCCGCTGGGCACCCGCTAGTTATTAATATTTTGAAAGTGACGTTTTCTTTACAGCTAGCTTCTATAAGCTTATGTGTACCATGAACAATCATCCCTTATGAATTGTGTACAAAACAATAATATTAGCTAGTTCATACGCAACGTGCGAGTCCATGTGTTAGCAGGTACAACTGTTACTTCATACAACAAAGCGTCATTGTCTATTGTGAATAGCGTCTCACGAGTCATACACTGGAGGACAAGAAAACCTGCGCATAATAGAATAAAAAACAAAAGTCGTAGAATTTGCTAGATGTATGAATGGATTAATTTAACTGGTACGTGGATTTGACAACGAATTACAGAGGTTACTTATTACGGGAGTTTTATCATTATCAACCCAGTCTTTTGCTGAGCCTTTCATCATATAAGAGAAAGAATGGGCTCTAATAACGCTTGTCCACCGTAGATTGAGAGGTGATGTTCGGCTAAAAACCACCTTATTATCAAAATTTAAATACATACACAATCTCACGCATATTTCCCATTGGGTAGGCAGAGACAATATACTACCACTTGCTACGAACCTGGAAAATCTTTCGTGCTTCCTTCACATTCATCAAACGACTCATGCATGATCGGCGGTTTCGGGTACTTTTTATGTGGTCTTTCTTCGACACATCGCCGATCTGGTCGATGTAGGTACGCCTAGGTCGTCCTCTACCGACTCGCCCATTCACAACACCACCCAAAGGTATCTACATTTATTTTTGCAAAATATCCCATCATTTTGAAGGCCAACAAGTAGTAATACTGACAGCCAATATGGCAGAAATGTTTTGGAGTGGAGATCATGACACTGAGTTATCTATAATCAGATATCTAAAATTTCTTCATAAAATAAATTAAAAACAAAAATATTAAAAACTATTATCATCAACCTAATTGTTGCATAAGAACATTATTTCACATGCACGCCTGTGTACTGCAAGTTCTGGGAAAATAATTTTAATTTAATTTTTCTCATTGCAACATCGACCATCCACATATATTTTTTTTGCGTACGGTACCATATGTTGTACTTCAATGATGAAACATTAACCATTTTTACCAGTTAGGGCTGGTTAAGCAACTATACATCAAAACAAAATTATAACTGACGTCGTAACAAAAAGGAGGGTAATGAAAACCTGTTTGTGAGTTCCTTAAATGACGCAACATTTTATGGGTGATAACAATGTAAATTTTGTGATTCCCTATTATTGATTTTAGTAGCTTTTTTCGGGAACAAGAGTACCTGTAGGTACTAAAGCTATATAGCCTAGGACTTTCTTTCATTTCTAACTCTCAGACAAATTCCACCATGCTAAGAGGTAAACAGATATACAGCAATACTTCTATGAGGTACTCACTAAAAATGATATTTTAAAATTACCTAGGGAACGAAAATGAAAAATTTTATCCGGATGAACAAACCCGCCGAAACATTTTGTATTATTAATTATTATAATAGCGCCACCTACTGCAATATACATACAAACACATAAGCTATAATCGCTCATGTAGTGATATAAGGCTTGTATAATGGACCGCAGGTTTAGAAAGTGTATCACGGCTTTACAATATAGTTCCAATAGGAGCCGATAGAGGGCCGTGGCCATATCATAATGAAATTAACTATTTTATTTTAGAATAATAATAAAATAAGCATGAAACTAATTATAATCAGAGATGTTCTTCTCTTATCTTACTTAGTACCTATTAATTTAACAGATAGAGTCTTATTATAATAAGACATTTAAATAAATTATGGAGATGTCTACGCCGACTGCTTATGATACGAAAATGACATGAAAATCATTATGATAATCTATCTAATAAATATGGAAATTGAAGGAAATCTCCATTACTAATAGAAAATCCCACTAAAACTTTTGCTACGAGAATAAACGGCTACGATAGCGTAGCAAATGCTACGAAGGTCAGAACGTTTTCAATGTTGGTATGAAATGGTTATCAAATGACGAGTAATAAAATAATTTTTCACTTCTCATGCTCTAAAAGTACGCCAATATAGCCCTACGAAGCGGGACTAAAGTGACCACTTTAGTCCCTAGGGAGTATAAAGTAATTTTTTTTTTATTTCCTTAATGAGAAAAAGACAACCTCAAACAGCCAGTAAATTTGGAGTGTGGACCATCTTCATTGCGAAAATGTGAAGAGTTTTAGTTCCATGGTTTTTCCGCGAAGAAGGTGGCGCCATGTGTTTTAAATTGTTTACCTGCAAAGAGATTTAAATCTCTTTGTTAATCTGTGACAGCCTGAAAGGTTTAGAAGAAAAAACTGACCGCGAAAATTTCTGAATTTTTGTCGAGTGTAAATTTGTTGGGTTTTAAATAAATTTGTACTAAATTGACAATTTTTCTCGCACTCAAAGTGAAAAGTACAGTTTCCACCTCGAGACTAAACGCCAACTTAATATACCCTCGGTTTCATGAACCACCTCTGGTATGTAATGGCTTCGTTTAGTCGCTCGATATAAAATATACTAAAATTAAAGAATAAGTCTAGCTATTCAAAGGGGGGACGCTGCCAGTACCTTCAGAACCATGGCTAAAGGGACTCCTTTTAATAATATGTTTTGGTTATTATATTATATTTTTTAACGTTTTTAGTTTTAG
Source organism: Ethmia dodecea (assembly GCA_963855545.1). Taxonomy (NCBI): domain Eukaryota; kingdom Metazoa; phylum Arthropoda; class Insecta; order Lepidoptera; family Depressariidae; genus Ethmia; species Ethmia dodecea. The sequence continues at coordinate 15,828,318 of OY979444.1, read as the reverse complement.
GTTCATTGTTTTAGTATATATTTCTGTATAATTAATTAATAAAAGAAGTACATAATCTCTAAGAATATATATTATATTTTGAAATGATAGCGAGATTCTAAAACAAAAAAAATAAGCTATTGAATATTAAAAATGATGATGTCACATTTTAGTATTCAGTACATTTCCCATAAAGCCTACGAGTTTCCTCACATTATGTTCTTCTTCACCACTGATCCATTGAAAATCTATAAGCTTTAGTTTCTTGAGCACAGTCTGGCGATAGGCCCGCTCTTTAGTTCTACTCGAGTGGGTAACACAATATAAATTCCTTGCGGTCTAAATGAGATCCGAAATTCTAACCGCAGACCACAGTTTGCCGTGCTTCTTAATTTTTAAGTCTCATAATAGCAATGGTTTAGTAAACAGATGTGTTGCATATTATAAATAGTTTTAGGGTTTTCCGTCCGTCTGTCACCAAAGTCAAAGTCAAAATTCTTTTATTTCAGTAGGTATAAAAAATACACTTTGAAATGTCAATATAAACAAGGCACACTAAACTCGTCCATGAGGATTGGCTAAATGTAAACAGCAGCCCATCTCCACCGACGAGTTGCTGGTTCCAAATGCAGTACCCCGAGAAGAGCCAGCAAGAAACTCAAGGGCAGCTCTTTTTAGTCTCATGTCTTACTAGTAAATATGGTTCACAATAATAATTATAATGAATAGCCTTACATAGCGCTGAGTCGGTTAAACCCATGCATTTTGGTCTACTAAGTAGTCGGCTGTATCTCATGAACCGTGATAGTTAGTCAGTTGAAATTTTCACAGATAATGTATTTCTGTTGACGCTATAACAACATATACTAAAAAACAGAATAAAATAAATATTTAAGGGGGTTCCCATACAACAAAGGTGTTTTTTTGCTGGTTTTATATTGATGGTATGCGGAACCCTTAGTACGCGAGTCCGACTCGCACTTGGCCGGTTTTTTAGAGAAGTGGTAAGGCCTGTTAGAAGCAAGTTCGCCTAGAGTTAAGAGTTCGACACATACGATCACGCCCTATCCACGAGAAAGTTGGCAGACGTATCCCCTTTTCTGGAAACACAAACTTTTCACCTGTGTTTTTGGCTCATCTCAGACTCACTCTGGACATATCACTGACTAGCATTTTCCAAAAAAAAAATATAGCCCATATTACTCCCAGAATAGTAGGCTATCCGTTGGTGAAAGAATTTTTTAAAATCGGTCCAGTAGTTTTGGAGCCTATTTGATACAAACATTTTTTTAAATCTTTATGATGTTAGTAGCAGTGTAAATTCCACAATAACATACCTACCTACATACATACAACTCACGCAATTGTTCCACAGGGGTAGGCAGAGACGATGAATCGCCACTTTGCTCGATCTGTGCATTCGCTTACGTCACATCCATGAGCCTTTTCATGCACGCTCTTTTATTTTTATGTATCACATCACCCTAAAAACATATTATTCTAAAGCCAGTCAAACATCAGTGCTATGAGAGATCTCAAGGACAATACTGTTGTGTCTGCACTCCGTATGATTACAGCTTCATGCAATATCATTGAAACGGGAATCAAACCCGCAGTATGTCAGAGACAGGTAGCCTAGTCACTATTGCGATTGGTTAACACATAGTAAATTACGCAACTCGTAGTAAAACGAAATAAAAACAATCGCACTCCTTTTATTTTGTCGGTAACATGTGGTACTACCTTTCACTCGGTACAGTCGTTGAAACAATCCGTTGATAGCTCAGTAAACTAATTATTATAACTATTTGTTGGTTAATTAAGTTAGAGTAATAGAGGTGAGAGAAAGAGACGCTAAAGATTAAAACACCAAAAAACTTGACAGCGTGTAGAAAACAAAAATCAAAAAGAATAAAATTATTCTTCCCTTCTGTTCATTCATGGGAAAGTGGTAGATAAAACCGGCATATGACCCTAGGAAGTTATGCAAAAAAGAGGAAAAGCGCTATGGCCAGTGTATGGGTTAAATGTAGATTGAGTAGAGAATCTTATATCCTAATAACAGAAAATCGTTAAATAAGTACACAACAACTTTTTAAATTATAAAAATAATCTTTGACTGTCTTGAAAACCTGTAAAACTTGTTCCCGTCAAAAAATGCATTTTTAGCAATAACAAGCTTATAAACTCGTGTGAATAATTAAAATTTATTTCGAGTCCTGATGATAAATGGACGAAGTGATTTTTATCCGATTATGGCAAGGAATACAAAATCCTACTGTTATTATAAACGCGAAAGTTTGTATTTATAGATGTGTAGATGTATGGATGTTTGTTTCTCTTTCACTCAAAAACTACTGAACGGATTTTGATGAAACTTTACAGCTTATACATAGCTTATACATCAAAGTAACACATAAGCCATATTTTATTTTACCGTACTCCCACGGGAACGGGAACTACGCGGTTGAAACCGCAGGGCGCTGCTAGTAGGTAATAAATACATCACTTACACTATCTACAATTTCCTATACTATTACTATATTGATATTAGTATTATTTTTGAGGATGCAAATAGTCTAATCGTTTTACATTAAAAACATTTTCTTTTCAACTTTGTATAAAATTGTTTAGTTCCTTCTCAGATAATGGAGAACTAAAATAAAATTGTTTAGTATAAAAAACCATTAAGCATACTCCGCGACTCTACTTTATTTTTATTTTATTTTAAATGATTAGTGTTTCAATATATTTTGGATTGCACAGAAACCAGCGTATTACTCTTATATTGAAATATAAAAATAATAATTGGGCAAATGTGCAAAAGATTTTATCAACTTTCCTTATAAATTGTACATCGAATAGTCACAATTTAAATTATGCATTGATATTACGTGCACATATTTGTTACCTGTAACCATATTCTTAAGAATTTCCTTTTTAGTAGCATTTAATTTGATCAGTAATAAAAAATCTGATACATAATCAACGCCGCCAAAAGACAGAAAAAACATTGAATTCATGACACAGGTTAAGCAATGTTTGGCGCAGTCAGTTGTTGTATGGTGATTGAGATCCGTGTTCATCGGTTAGTTTTATCAATGAGTTTTGGGTGGTTTGAAAAATTCTAACACCTAGCCTAGCACCGTCTCAATTCAATTCTCAAATCAATACTCAATTCAAATCTCAATTCAATTCTCAATTCATTTCTCAATTCAAATCTCAATTCAATTTTCAATTCAATGCTTTATTTGCCTCCCAAGCGGCTCTGAGGTACTGTTGCCAATATTTACTCAATGTGGGTAAGGTCCTATAGCTCATCAGTGGGATGTTATAGATCGATATAATTTAAACAAAAACTTAATTAAGTTTACAGACTATAAATAACCATACGATTGTAAGCTATTATCATTAATTGTGCTAATAGTTTTCTAATGGGCCTACGGTTCCGTTGGTTGTGTGGCAAGCGGATGTGCAACGGCCTTTAAGCCACAATTACAATTCCTACCACTAGATGCACTAGCTTTAGCCTGCGGTATCGTACGTGTATAGCAGCGATAGCCTTACAGTTAAAGAGCCTGCTTCACATGATGAGAATCATGAGGCTCGGGTTCGAATCCTGGCACGTACCAATGAGTTTTTCAAAATTTACTTACAAATTTAACACTAGCTGGACGGTGAAGGAAAACATCGTGAGGAAACCCGCAGGTCCCATAATTAATTCTAAGACATGTGTAACAGACCCGGTCGGGCGATGAGCTCACCATCTATCACGTTTCGGGGTCCAAAGAATATATCGTGAAATTTGGGTATATCCATAAATGGAATACCTCTGCCTATCCTCTCGGGGATAAAAGGCGTGGGTTGTTTTATATTTTTTTTTATCGCACGTGTAGTATAATCATCATCGACCCTTACCGGCTTGGAGCTCTATTTTTGACTCACTTGCTGCTAGCGCTCGATTAGGTACCTACTACAAATTTTCGATCGACATAGAAAATTCTGTATTTATGAATCGCTCGACTGCACTCGTCTTATAGTGAGCACAGAGAAAATCACTGTCATGCTACTAGAAGTCGAATGTGACTTATTACATGCGATAATATACTTACAATTTAGTACGAGCGTTTCAAAAATATTGGTATGTTTTATAATACGCTTCTTTGTTTGCTAAAGAGATCCTGTGTTTTTCCGTATTTCCGTGAATAACACAATATTTTTTTCTTATTAAGTACCTACGTTTTATTACCTACCTGTGCATTAAAAGATCAACCAGTCAGTCAGTGTCATCTTGTGTAGTTATATATTGGATTACAAACAGAAATCCTTAACAATATCCCGCCATTAATATCATTTAATTTGTTCGTAAATATATAATTGGAAGTAATAAATTAATTGGTTTTATTAGAGGAGATTTGAGTGTACATTGTTTTGGAGGCCATGAGAACGATTAGATGAATAGAATTTGTTATTAGGATCCAATCGATCATGAAAACGGAAACCGAATATAATACAAGGTTTAAATATTTAAATCAATTTCGGAAATATCTTTGCAATGAGTTTATCTATCGGTATAAATACAACGCCTAACAGAATAAGCGCAATTCCTCGTACACCCCAATTAGTATACTAATACTATCTAGATATATATAATAGACTAGATGTCGCGCGGTGCGCGAGGCCGCAAGCGGCCACGCGTGTCTCTGTGGGGTCTTATTTTGACAGAAAAATAGAGTCTAATTTTGGGCGGCCATCTTGTTTTAGCCATTTTAAGTCAAAAAATAATACCATTTTCTTAAATATTTCTTTTAATGGCAACACTGTTTACTGAGATCCACAATCGCTCCATACAAGCCAACTTTCCTAAGTGTTGCCAACAGTGTAAAAAATGCCGATTAAGATTAAGAAAATTGATTTTTTTCAGTAAAACAAAAATAACGGGGCGGCCATCTTGTTTTTTCAGATTTTCGGGATTTCCTGGTAAACTACAGAATATGCCCTGTGCAATGACACCAATCACGTCTCTATAGCATATTGGCATCTGGGAGATCAATTCGGGTCTTTTGAGGTCTACCCTAAAAATTAAATCAACCATAACTTTCAGTGTTGCCAGGCAAAAACCAAAAATCCTACATAATGTCATAGGGAGAGATAAAATGTTCCATCGACTGTCACTCGTTTTCGCAAAATGGTAAAATTTACAGTTTTGACGTTTTGTGTTAAAAGTAAAAAAATACGCCAAATTTTGGGAAAATTCTTAAACATGGCAATACTCTGTACTGAGATCTCTAACCCTGCCATACAAGCCAACTCGCTCAGGTGTCGCCATCTTGCCGAAAATCGACATTCAAAATCGGGTAAAATCCATCCTTTTCTTTGAGAGCCAATCACAGGGCGGCCATCTTGTTTTTCTGGTTTTTTGGATTTTTCTGGTAATTTACAGGACATGATGACACTAAAAAAACCCTGAAGCATATTAGCATCTGGGAGATCAATTAGGGTCAACTGGGGTCTAAAACCACTCCAATTTTAAAACACTATTTCGCGGCCGCCATTTTGTTTTTTCAACTTTTTAAATAATTTTCGTAAATCATCTTAAAGTTTTACAGATTCCAAAAATTTGAGCCGAATCGGCCGGAAAACAAAAGAAATACGATAAGCAAGTCTGGCCGCCATTTTGTTTTTTTGAAAAGTCGGAATTTTCCCTAGGTCACCCCGCTATCTTGAACACTTTTTTCATATATGACTTTTCTCCAAAACGACTCCTTCTGGGAGAACAATTATGTCAATCAGTCAGTGAGTCAGTGAGTGAGTGGTAGTCCAGCTTTATATAATATAAATAGTATTTTATTATAAAAAAATATGATGCATTCGAACTTTAGTTGTGTATAAACAATTTTCTTAAATGAAGAGCAATAATAGCACGATTTCTATAGGTAGCACTAAATTCACAAACACATATTAAATATAGCTGAAATAGAATAAGTAGTCGCTACTGAACAAATTTCAGGAATTGCGCTTATTTATTTATTTATCGCATTCATATTGTACAGAAGGTCTTATTATTATGAGATACAGTTTCGACGTCAACATTATTCTGTTAGATATTGTATATTATAGTAGATAAGAACTGGCTCTAATAAGCTTTAGAGCCAATTCTTATCTACTTTTGACTGACATTGAGTTGTTGGGCGAGTTATGCCAGATTTGACTTCCTTATAAGTAATTTGTCTCATGATTTTGATCATCGGTATTTTTCGAAATTTATATAATGTTGCCAAAATATGTATGTATGTATGTATGTATTTCTCATTTTTTATAAAAACTAGCGACCCGCCCCGGCTTCGCACGGGTGCAATGCTTATAAGATTTTCCCGCTTTTCTGTTGAATTTTTTCCTGAATTTTCTTTGTTATAAACCTCACATAGCCCGAGACCTTTCAAACGAATGCAAAACCGTGGAAATCGGTTCGTGCGTTCTGGAGTTATAGCGTCAGGAAGGAAAACCCGACTTATTTTTATATATGTAGTAGATTTAACCATATTATTTATCTGTATTATGTTGTTTTTGGTGTACAATGAAGAGTTGTTACTTACTTACTTAAAATTATTCCTCTACTACATTACAAAATTATTAGGTCTTTACAATATTACAAAAATAATCAAACAATAAAATCAAATAATACAATAATAATAACAAATGTAATACTCGTCTTCGTCGCATTTTACTAAAGTCAAAAATACTCACACGCCTGCTATTAACAGCTGGTTGGAGCGAATATATATATATGTTCCCAGTTATAGTCTACTAGCAGCGCCCAGCGGTTTCACCCGCGTAGTTCCCGTTCCCATGGGAATACGGGGATAAAATATAGCCTATGTGTAATGTGTTATTCTGAATAGCTGTAAAGTTTACTCAAATTCCGTTCAGTAGTTTTTGCGTGAAAGAGGAACAAACATCCATACATATAAACTTTCGCGTTTATAATATTACTAGCGACGCACCCCGGCTTTGCACGGTTGCCATGCTAATACTAAAACCTTCCTCTTGAATCACTCTATCTATTAAAAAAACCGCACCAAAATCTTAAAAATTTTAAAAATTTAAGCATACAAAGGGATATAGGCACAGAGAAAGCGACTTTGTTTTATACTATTTAGTTACTAGTCACAAAGATTTCACGTAGCCCAGGTTCGGTGACAATTTACATTTTTCCCTTTTCTTAATCTACTTCCGACTAATAAAAAATATTGTATTTTTGCAATGATGAAATTATAAAATAATAATAATAATCTCACGCCTTTCATCCTCGAGGGGGTAGGCAGAGGTATTCCATTACTGGATATACCCACATTTCACGAGATACATTGGACCCCTAAACGTGATAGATGGTGAGCCCATCGCCGGACCGGGTCTGTTTACACATGTCTCAGAATTAATTCTGAGACCTACGGGTTTCCTCGCGATGTTTTCCTTCACCGTCGAGCTAGTGATAAATATGTTCAAAATAATAAAGGAATTAAAAAAGTTTGCAACTGAATAAATAATGTGATGACGTAACAGTGCAGTAAGTATATTTTTAGCAATGATTTTTGCGTTTTGACTGTTGATAAAAAGTATTTACTAGATGAAAGAACAACAACCACATAATTTATTTAAATAGATGAATCCAAATGAAATATGAATTATGAAAGATTCTGCATTGATATTTAAGATGCTTATTCTTAAGTTTCAATGTATTAAATTTCATGGTCAGAGAAAATGTTCTCAGAACCGTAATTTTATATCAAACCTCATAAAAAGCTAAAGCAACTGTCCGTCTATTCATTCGTTTCGATTTAAATTTCGTTCGATTCGTTTTAAAGCTAAACTAATCATATTGAAATTTTTAGGAGACCATACCTAAGATAAGATATTATGAACTGCATTGAACAAAACCACCCTGTATACTATCTTTGAGTATACTTAAAGTATACTAATGACAATATCGACTCAGGTACATAGGGTCATGAGGACAGTCCTTCCATTTCACCCCGTTAGTGGTTGAATTTTGCAACATCCTCTATTAGTGGATGCCTACACTGTATAAGCTATCTATGTGCAAAATTTCAAGTCTCTAGGCCCAGCGGTTTAAGCTGTGCGTTGATACATCACCAATCAGTCAGTCAGTTTAACAGTTTATAAATATAGAAGATAAAGACAACGTCCCAAAAATCGAGGTACTTCTATTTAATTTATGCCGTGAATTCTATTCTGTGAATTTTGTATAACTGACGGCACATTTCTACACTTCGTCTTTTTATACTTTGACATTTTTATAAATAGTCATTCGCGATTTTATAGTCTAGATATACACTACCATCGAAAACAACATTAAAAAAAAAATAACTTGCTGCTATACTTTTTTTTAGGGTACCGTACCCAAACGATGCCAGTGGGACCTTACTACTAATAGCTACGTTGTCTGTCCACCCATCACTAACAGGTACATGATAATATCTTTGAACATTTTTTAATAGTTACACTTTACATCACAAAGTGTGTTTAAAAAGAAATAATATAGATTTAAAAAGTTAGTTAGTTTTTTTTAAAGTTAAAAAATAAGATGTTTATTTTATTACACCTATTACGTTTAGGGGTGCAAAGAATATCTCGTGAAAAGTGGGTATATTCAGAAATGGAAAACCTCTGCCTACCTCCTTGGGGATAAAAAGGAGAGTGATTATTTATTTTTATTTATTTTATTGTAAAAAAACAGTGACAGCTCAGCGCTTAAATGACCCGCATCTCATGTGTTCAAATCTTTTCATGTAACAACGAGTTTTTCAAAAATTTAAGTATTTATCACCAGCTCGAACGGTGAAGAAAAACATCGTGAGGCGTAATTTTTTTTATTTATTCAACGGTGTCACGGAACCCTTCGTGTTCGAGTCCGATTCGCATTTAGCCGGCTTTTTATCGTTTTATATATCAAAATTATATTGAGTGTATTTTATGGACCTCTCTACATTCATTTCCTGTATGTTAAAATTGATAAACAAACAAAAAAACAGAACAGCTGTTGCAGACCGCATTCTCTGATCTTTGCATAATTTTAACGAGCTCATTATTTGGTGCAAATTATTTACGGTTGCTTACGTTACTTACTTAATTAGTTTGTTGTAGTTTAAGCATTAACCTAAAAAAAATATTCGCGATATACTTTTCTTAACAGGTATTGCTAGAAGAGGTGGCAACTCAAAATATGGTAAACAGACTGACGTGTTAAAAAAAAATGCTCTAGCCTTTTGTCGCCGAGGGGGTAGGACTCACGCCTCCATACATACACATATGATCACGCCTTTTTCCCGAAGGGGTAGGCAGAGACAACAGCCCGTCATCTGCTACGATCCGTATGCCAGGATCGTAGCAGATGGCGCTGGTGGCGGATCTCGAGCCTCATCCACATCCATTAATCGGTTCATACATGCTCGTCGGTTTCGGGTACTTTTTATCAGGCTTTTCTTTAATATATCGCCAATTTGATCGATGTAAGTACGCCTAGGTCGCTTTCTGCCGACTCGGCGACTCACAATCCCCTTATATATTTGTCTCGTTAGACGTCTTTCATCCATCTGAACCACCACTAAACGTCTAAACCACCTGAGCATTCCCTTCTCAATCTTAGTCACTACATCCTCTTTCAAGCCACAACGCTCTCGAATCACACTATTCCTCATTCTATCAATCAATCGTACTCCACTCATTATTCCAAGTCTGGAAATAACCACGCTTCACCAATTATATTCTTAAAAACCCTTAAACGTTATAAGTGGCGATCCCGTCGCCGGATCGGGTTGCTTGCCTCAGATTTAGTCAAGTCAAGAATCATTTATTTTCAGTAAGTTCAAAAAGTACACTTAGAAAGAATGAGAATTAATTATTGAGGCTCGGGTTCGAATCCTGGCATGTACCAATAAGTTTTACAAAAACTTACGTATATATTTATCACTAGCTCGACGGTGAAGGAAAACATCGTGAGGAAACCCGCAGGTCTCAGAATTAGTTCTGAGACATGTGTAAATAGACCCGGTCCGGCGATGGGCTCACCACCTATCACGTTTAGGGGTCCAATGTATCTCGTAAAGTCTGTATATCCAGTAATGGAATACCTCTGCCTACCCCCTCGGGGATGAAAGGCGTGAGATTATTTATTTTTTATTTTTAGAATTAATTCGGGGACTCGCATTTGTAACGGGGCTTCCAGAATGGACCGGAGACCTCTGATTCAAAAGGCAAACCAACAGAGCAATAAGGTAATATCAGTCTATGCAAATTTGTTTACCGTCTCGAATTGAGATAAGAATCACGCTATTCTCTTCAAATACAACTGCGTGATGCGTGCCAATCCAAATAATCCGAAAATCATTGCTTTGGCCTCTACATTTTTTTAGGATACTATAATAACTATTAAATATTTATATTTTAATCAGTCACGCAAACCGTTATCAGTCCCCTTCTGGTTCCACTGGCATTGTCAGAACTGGATCAAATTACTAAGCACTGGACCTCACGGGAAGCACCAGCTTTCAAATACAAAGGAAACACCAAAATCGGTCCACCCAGTGGAAAGTTCTGAGGTAACAAACATAAAAAAAACACAGTCGAATTGATAATCTCCTCCTTTTTTGAAGTCGGTTGAGAAAGCTTGCCCTTGAAAAAAGAACTATATTTTGATCGTGTTGCATGTAGAACACGATAAATACAGTTTCATAATTATAATGATTCCGTATCAAATTATTATCTCCAAGTTGCGTCTACTCGTTTGCCAATAACAGTAGCCAAAGTCTTAGGCTTTGTGGCTATTAAAAAAAAACTAAAAAGATTATTATTATATATTATAGATATTTTTTTCGGCGAAAGCCAGGAATAACGTTTTAAGATATTTTTCAAACCACATGCTCGACATTACCCAATTATATATCATGCAAACCTCACCTGAAGAAAGTCATTATTAACCAGCAGGTTATAATGAGATTCTGTACAATATTATGACCCGGCAGGCTATAGTGAATTCGTATGAGAAATGATTCCATAGAGACCTACAGCACAAATAACCTTTCTGAAAGTCGAACCTTTCACTACAAGCCATATTAATTAGCCTTGTTTTTTACTGTGTCTGCATATTGGACATAGAAAATTCCGTATTTTGTAAAAAAAATTGAAGGGAAAAGGGTAACTCTAATTTGAAATCCAAAATTTTAAATATGTGGCCAGATAATGAGTTTAATAGGGAAAAAGTTGACAAAATTAGGAAGAAAGGAGGTCCGTTAACCAGTACCTCGTTACATATTACTTGATAGTCGTCCTCGTCTAGTCAATAAGCTCTAAAGTTATAGATAACTTTTGTGTTGCTATTCAATTCCATTAGAAACAATAAGTAAAAGATTTATCAACCTTTTTACTGCATTTGGAAACAGCAGCCCATCTCCACCGATTTGTCGGTTTGGATGGGCTGCTGTTTGCATTTAGCCAATCTTCGTGGACGAGTTTACTTAGACTATTGACCTTTCTAAGTGTATGTTTTTATACCTACAGGTAATAAATGATTTTTTACTTTTGACTTTGACTTTTCACTAACAACGCTTCCTCTCCTAAATTAGACTACACAAAATTTACGTTCTCTGTCTGTCTGTCCGTCCGTTTTGCTCCACATACGGACACATTACAGTGGCGACATTGCAAAATATTTTACGCATCTCTTTGCTCCAAGGCAATCATGAAGTAACTTTGGAGATTTTATTGAGAGTGCCTAAAGTATGCCGTTAAAAATATTCAAGGTTAATTAATTTGGCATGTTTTAAATATGTATTCAGAAGAAACAGCCTAGAAAAGATCTAGAAAGCTCCATCGCTACTGAATTTTCCCCGTTGAATATTAAGTTTACACTTTTTCACGGACGAAAAAAAGTAGGCGGTACTCATGTAGACGCGTATATATAGGTATATACTTTCTTAATGACCAGATAACCTTTTCACAGTTTTCCGATTATGATAATTCGTTTTTTTTATAGGGGTATATATCAAGGATGGTCGTTTTAAAATTTAAAGAAAAAACTTCGATTTTCATTTTGTATTTTTTATTGGTAATGTTTTTATTTTTTTTTATTTTTATTATTATTATATTATTATTATTATATAAATTATATATATATTATGTAATAATAATTTCTCAGTATATTTACAATTTTTCAAAAGTGTACTTTTTGGATCCATAAACGTGTCTCAGAACCAATTCTGAGACCCATAGGTTTCTTCACTATGTTTTCCTTCACCGTCAAATATTGCGTTTTTGAAAAACTCAATCCCTGTCCTCATGCATAAGAGCCGATCTCACTTCTAACCAGTCTACTAATATTCTGCACTCTTGCGGGTAAAAGTACCTACGATAGCGAAAAATAAAAGGAATTTTGTAACCCAATTTAGTATTAAGTAACAATTGATTAAAAGAATATTGTGTTGAGGAGTTTCTTGCCCCGCTTCTTCTCCTCAACCATACATGCTGAAGCGGTGGAGTTGAAATGACGTTCAATAAGTGGACTTGTAAGTTCCTATTTTGAATAAAACATTTTGACTTTTGACTTTTGACTGATAATCATGTAATCGCTGCCTCAGAGCCAGTTAAGAAGATTCTAAGAATCTATAGGTATAGGATTTGTCAGAATGTCACATTATATCGGAATGTGACAGAAATTGGCACTCCTGTCACAATGTTTGACATTGTCACCATTCCGTAATTGTAACGTGTAATGGGGCGAATGCACGAGCGATCGCTCTAATGCCCTGTGTAGTCCAGGAGACGTACACAATAACTTCGACTTAGTTTTTTTTGTGTTTCACACATTGTCAGGTTTTATGGTTTTTCTAGAAAACTCTTGTAGACCATAAAGGTAGACTTCCGAGGGTCGCGGACGATCGCAGCCGCGCGCGATTGATCGCATGCGACAGACGCGCTAGGCTGATGCGGTAATAGTCAACGTCGACAAAAGTCTACCTTAAGGTTGCAGTGGTCACGAAAGAAGTACATTTATGACAATACATTTGATATCAAGTGTAAGTATGTTGCGGACCATCCAATGAAAATGCACCAGGAGTGATTCGATTTCGCTTTTAATTATATAAAGATTTATTTAGAGATAGAAAAATAGAACTTAAACATCTAATTAACACCAATCTTCTAAATTCGTTTAAAATTTAATATAATTCTTTTGTTATTGCCCCATCTATGAGTTGAAAACAGGTTATAACCAGTTTTACGTATCCGTACCCGACAACTTTTTATAAAACTATAATAATTATACAAGACCTAATGACTATTTAATTTCAGTTTTGTATTCTTAATCCTAAATTTAAAAAGACAAGAACTCAGTGAGACGAATGCCGTTGTGTTGGAAGCATGATTTTATATCTATTTTTGTTGATCTGCTTAGCAATACTGCTAGCATACGTTTACTGTAAATTGACATGCGGCATTTGTAAATGCAGTAGACATTTAGTGGGTAAAGTAGCTATCGTGACTGGAGCGAATAGTGGAATCGGATATGAAACTGCGAAAGATTTCGCCGAGAGAGGAGCCCGCGTCATCCTTGGATGCAGAAGCGAAGTTCGAGGTATGAATGCAAGAGACAAAATTGTCAAACTCACCGGTAACACTGACGTTCATTTTCGTAAAATTGATATGGCGTCCTTGAAATCCGTCAGGAAGTTTGCTGAAGATATAACTAAAACAGAAGAACGTCTGGACATACTCGTCAACAACGCTGGAGTTTTGGAGAGTGAATTCGCGAAAACGGAAGACGGATTACTCCCAGAAATGCAGATCAATCACTTCGGACCATTCCTATTGACTACTCTGCTACTTCCGATGTTGAAATTGTCTGCCCCAAGCCGAATAGTAAACGTATCGTCGATGTGTCATAAATACGGCCAAATCGATATCCAAGACTTGAACATGGAGAAGACCACGAAGAAGTCCTTTAAGATATACCGTTATGCCGACACAAAATTGTGTAACGTTTTGATGACCGTAGAATTGGAGCGAAAGTTAAGAGGCAGTGGAGTCACAGCTAATTGCTTGCACCCTGGTATGGTGGAGACAGAAATAATGAAACAAATGAACGCGTTAGAAAAGCTTTTTGTTTTACTTATGTCCATATTTATTAAGACCCCGTGGGAAGGAGCACAGACTACTATTTTCTTGGCTGTGTCGCCGCAAGTTGCTGGAGTGAGCGGCCGGTACTTCAGCGATTGCTGTGAGCAGAGGTCTGAGAAGGTCCAAGATACCGAATTGGCTTGGAAGCTGTGGCAAATCTCAGAAGAGTTAGTTGCACAAAAATAAATTTAGTTCGTTTATATAGATATTTCAGCTGCACCGGTGTTCAAGATAGATGTTGTTGAAAAAATTAGCTTTTTATTTTGATTTGATAATCAAAGTACAGACATAATATTATTTGTTTTAAGATCCGGCTTTAGAGATTCGAAGACTATTTTTAAAAGGCAAGGTCAAAAGAGCAGTGATAGCCCTTACGGTTAAAGAGCCGGCCGAAAATCAGTGAGGCTCGGGTTCGAATCCTGGCATGTACCAAAGAGTTTTTCAAAAACTTACGTACATATTTATCACTAGCTCGACGGTGAAGGAAAATATCATGAGGAAACCCGCAGGTCTCAGAATATTCTGAGACATGTGTAAACAGACCCGGTCCGGCGGCGATGGGCTCACCACCTATCATGTTTAGGGGTCCAATATATCTCGTGAAATGTGGGTATATCCAGTAATGGAATACCTCTGCCTACCCCCTTGGGGATAAAAGGCGTGAGATTATATATGTCTGTATGTATGAACATGGGGGTTAATCAGATTTTCTTGTAAAATTCTCTGAGTTAGTCTGCATCTTATGTGCATCTCTGACCTGGGTTCATTTCTGAACCAAGGCATAAGGGTGCATTTATTAAATTACTTTATGTGTTACTTATTAATGTGGAATTGTAAACTTTAACTATATACATCAATCCATAAGTTGTACTTTTTTTTTTTTATTAATAATAGGCAAACTATTTGTCTGCCATCTCACCTGATGGAAAGTGATGATGCAGACGACGATGGAGCATGTTTGCCTAAATAATGCCTATTCACTCTTGCCTTGAAGAGGCCCAGGTTTAGTCCAGGCAATGAAGCGGATTTTTGTATGAAGACCCCAACATTAATTCCTCAGTCGATAAAACTTTGCAGGATTGTAGTATAGTATGAGACAATACTTGCATAAAAAAATCCAAAAAAAAAAACCTAACCGAAGTTATTTATTTTTACTGAAATACTTATTTATTTGATATCTTTGTTGGGAAAAATGCTCAGTCAAAATTTTCTTCGCCAGCAATATTCATGTGTGTTAAGAAAGCTATATGCGAAATATCCAAAAAAATCTCCTGGTAGAAACAACAAAATTCAGACATATATGTACCTTGCACGGGAAAATTGCTCAGTCCATTTTTTTAACTGGAATGTCATTTAATATTTTCTTTCTTTTCTTTCTTTCTTTCTTTCTTTCTTTCTTTCTAATAGTCGCTGTGGACTTACAAGAGGAAAATCCAAAATAAAAACTGTCTCGCTACATTATTTTCAGAAATTATCAAATTATCAACGAAAAAAAAAATCCGGAAACAGATCCGCAGGCAGGGAGTTCCATTCCTTAGCCGTTCGCATCAAAAATGTTGAAGCGAAGCGCTTTGAGCGAAAGTTGTACTATAAATATTGCCTCAGCACTGTTATATCAATAAACATCAATAGACATTAAAAATTCAGGTGTGTTTAATTTTAGCCCTTAAAATGCCAGTTACAATAGCTTTTTAGAAAAGAGATTACAGACAACACAGTTCATCAATTTTTTTTAAATCTATTGAAAAACTTGGTGTTTTTCAAAGACAGTAAAATATGTGACAGCTCTTGGAGTATACCTAGCGAGTCCTTGAAGGTGATGGTGGCAGCACGCGTGTCGTTCAATCGGTGTAATTGCACCTTTTGTTTAAGATTTTATTGTTAGCCCTGTTTTGTATAAAAAATATTCAGATTTATTTCTACAATTCCTATTTCAAACATTTTGTTAATCGATCTTTATTATTGGACCAACACTATATCATTCATTTTTTACTCAAATAAATTATATGAATAGGGATTTGGCAGGAATATTCTATATTTCCCCGAGGGACTAGGCAGAGGTATTCCATTCCTAGAAATGCCCACTTTTCAGGAGTGTATTTTGGACCCTTAGACGAAAAGGTTGTTAACCCTTACCTAGACCGGTTTCCATGTGTTTAAGAACCAATTCTGAAACTGTAAACTTGTAACCTTTCCTTAACCGTTGAGCTAGTGATCAGGGGGCCAATTCCACTAAATGTCAACGGTTATAGTTGGATGACAATGACATGTCAATGGTCAGTCAATAGTGTTGTTTTGGCACTTTTCAGAGCAAATAACACCATCGACTGACCATTGATAAGTAGGTTTGTAAGTTTTTGAAACACTATTTTGTAAATTTCCTCTCATTACAAACCCAAACCTCATGAGAGCCGAGCTCAATTTGAAAAGGGCCACTACTGCTCAAATACCTTCCAATTTTTTTCCATTCAAAGCAATCCATTGTAAATATCAATAAGGTTATCAAGTGATCTATACCCCGCAAATTGTACGGAACTGAAGGGAGAGATAACATAAAAACGATATCCGAACAAAAACGACCTTGAGGTAGGACAGTCAGAAGCAAAAGTGATCTGAACGAATGAGTGGTTTGCGAAACGCTTTAGCGGTTATGTCTAATTTGCTTTTACACTTGCGTTTTTGGACGCTACGGGTGGACCACGAATCTTTGGCCGTCAACGGCCCCCAAAAGATTGAAGGAAATCGATGGTGACAGCTGTCAGTACCGTTGAGATACTGTGCTTAAGTCATGTCTTCTGTCTGTATAAATATAAATTTATATAATTATAGATGTTCATTTGTTCAAAGTACAAAATATCTGAAAGTTTAAACCGGTTTTTTTTATATTTTTACTCAACGTTGCATTTCAATAAGCGTTAATAATAATTCAGACTAAACCTAGAATCTAAGATATCCACGAACCAAATCATACACACATAAATCATAGAAATCAGTAGAGCCATTTTCAAGACTAATTCACGGCAATTGATTCTTGTGTAAATCATAAATTCGATAAAATAAAATGTGTTTTTTTTTTCATCTTATAATTAAATAGTTACATAATACTGTCACTAATTAAAAACTCGATAAAACACAAGGCGACAGGTGTTATTGGCTGTAAAATTTATACAAATGGGAAGTATTTGTTGTTATAGACGTTATGTCTAGTTGCATTGCCATGAGAATATTTTAATTACGCACTGTTGAAGTTAAACAATGTCTCTGTGAGAATACACGTTACATACACTTTACAAGATCTGTCTAACGAGTAAATTGAGCTATTACGAAGCATCTGGTGTAAGAAAAACTACGTTGACATTTTTTTTAAACACGGGCTCATGATTTGTATGAGACTCTCGTAGGTCTGAGATGCGCGATGGTCTGAGAAGTCAGTCAATGACCAGTTGATAATCCAGAGACATTTTGTCACAAACATTTCCATGTTTCGGGAACCACACAAACCTACAACTCGACCAAGCTAAGCTTGCACCTCGAACTTAACAAGAAAAGTACAAGTAGGAGACAAAAAACTCGTAGGACGAGTATTTTTTGTCAACCAAGTTTGTTTGGAATAGGCTCCGAAACGACTCAATGGATTTCAATAAAAAAATTAGGGATTAAATCAGTAATTTTAACTTAAATTGAAGTGTATTTTGAATTTCAATATCTTACAGGGTTGAGAACATAAAGCCAAGACAAGCATTGACGGGTCGCTTGTCTAATAAAGAGGAAACAGTTGTATTTTTGTATGTTTGTTGCAAATAAACTCAAAAACTACTGAACCGATTTTTAAAAATTCATTCACCAATGGAAAGCTAATATATCCCTGAGTAACATAAGCTATATTTTCTTCCCGTATTCCCGCGGGTGAAACCGCGCAGAACCTCTAGTTATTAACATTTCAGTGTTTCTTGAACGATTTCAAACGCATGTGTAAACGCGAAACTCATTACGAAAACCTCGGTTAGTGTATATCGATAGAAAGATCGAAAATCGTCGCCTGACGCCTTGACGCCGGCGCTCTGACGGACTTATATGTTACAAGGAGAAATTATAAAGCAATACGGAAGATAATTGGTGCAACTGTTGTCAGTTTTGTAATGCGAGCACTGCGTATGAAGGGTTCCTACGGCGTTTCGAAACACGTTCGATCGAAACTTAATTTGTTATTATTTTTTTATTTAAGGTAATAATTTTAATTAAACCATCTCAGATATAAATGGATTTTGTTAGTGTCTATTAAAGACTGGAAATCCTAATAATATTGTAAAAGCGACAGTTTTTGCGGCTGGATGGTTTGTTGCTTTTTCACGCCAAAGATACTGAAGGGATTTTAATGAAATTTTACAGTAATATAGCTTATACATCAGGATAACATAAGGTACGTTTAGTCCCAAAATGCGGACAGTCGCGGGTAAAAACTAGTAAACGACAATATTGTGACAAAATATAAAATAAGGAATAAGGATTCCCAAATAGTATTGGTGTAAGACTGGCAGGTAAAAAACCGAATAATTCCGAATCAGACTCACGTACCTCAGTACAGATTAGGAACTATCCGGTTTCGTATAACAGATGGGTACGTCGTAGGCTTATTATTAGGGTCCTGACATTTTTGTACGAAACAGATGGGATTATAAATTGAAGCGGAACCCTAGAAGATCGGGGATCAATTAAAACCCAAGCTTTAAGCTATTACAGTATTAAACATGATTATTTTCATTACAAAATTAATTTAATGTTGTAGTTACTTAGACTCTTATCCGTCGCTGTTTACTTTTATGATTTTCTTTGTTATTTTGTTCATGTAAATGTTCATGTTCATGTAATTTTGTACATAATATTGTGTGTATGTAAATAGCAATAAAGATGCTTCTAACGGCAAAAATATGTATAATGAAATACGCCAAGACCGCCTATTCTACTTTTTTAATCAGCACAACGGGCTGTCTTATCGCTTTAAGCGATTTCTTCTTATTATTATTTTTACTATACTTATTACTTTTTTTAATCATTGTGTCACTTGTTGCATATTTTTTGGTGTACATAATAAACAGTTACTTACTTATTTATGTTGAAATAATAATAATAAAAAAATCCCAGGCCCAGGATTGGACCGGGGTACTCCTACTTAAGAGTCATAATAGGATGTCAATAGCGCAGTTTATTCTTATTTTTTTCTTTTATGACAAGAGCCGTAAGAAGTTACTGGATTCTGTTAAAATAACAAACTCTAAAGAGTAAAAATACCGACTTCAACCTATATACTTTTCTCATGGATGTCATTGTCAGAACTGGACCAAATTAAAATGGATGAATGAATGATGAATTCGGGAAGCAGCTTTCAAAAACATAATTAAGAGCAGTGATAGCCTTTACGGTTAAAAAGCCGGCCGAAAATCAGTGAGGCTCGGGTTCGAATCCTGGCATGTACCAATGAGTTTTTCAAAAACTTACGTAATATTTATCACTAGCTCGACGGTGAAGGAAAACATCGTGAGGAAACCCGCAGGTCTCAGAATTAATTCTGAGACATGTGTAAATAGACCCGGTCCGGGCGATGGGCTCACCACCTATCACGTTTAGGGGTCCAATGTATCTCGTGAAATGTGGGTATATCCAGTAATGGAATCGGGGATGAAAGGCGTGAAATTATTTATTTTTATTTTATTTTTTATAATTAAAATCGGTTCACCCAGTCGAAAGTTCTGAGGTAACAAACATAAAAAAAAAACAAAATCGAATAGATAACCTCCTCGTTTGAAGTAGGTTAAAAAATAGGACCTAATTTTTATGTTATGCAAATTAGATTTTTCCTAAGATTTTCTTTCAAATTTCCCTAGATATTTCATTTAGCAGCATGTATATTTTTTTAATAAAATGCGTATTGCATTCAATGAGTACTTTCTTTCCATGAAGTAGTGTGAACTAGAATCTAACATGAGATAATAACAGGATCGTTTATGCTACCGACTATTGAATTAGGCTAGGTTTAGTTCCG
The DNA here is from genome assembly GCA_963855545.1 of Ethmia dodecea. NCBI lineage: Eukaryota > Metazoa > Arthropoda > Insecta > Lepidoptera > Depressariidae > Ethmia > Ethmia dodecea. The sequence goes on along the minus strand of OY979444.1, from coordinate 15,808,109 downwards.
AAGCGTGCGACACAAATATTCTTGCTTAAAGACAATGGAATCCATTGTTTTAGAAAAAAACAATACAGTATACCACGATGATCTATAGGAAAGGTGGAATAGAGTTTTATCATATTTCCCTCAACCAGTCACCTCTGAGATTGCAACGGTAAAGGTTCATTGAGATATTAATTGAAAATCGGACTCATGCATAATTTCTGCAGATTCGATTTTGAGCAGATCGAAAATGAAGAAGGGAAGGTCATCGACTTCCAGTATTACAGCGGTAAGACAATAGGCCATTCCGTAAGACACGGCGAAATATAATAAAATGTCATAGAACTAAACAGTGCGATTGCCTCAATACTTTCATTAACAGAATGGCGAATCACTATTACTCGCATCAGAATTATCTGCCAAAATTACTGCTATTAAGTAACCCGAGTAAGAAGTGTTGACAGTAGTTGTTGAAAGTAGTTTTCAGGGGCGAGATAAATCCAAATTATGTCACCCATCGCAAACCGGTTTGCAGATCTCGGCATAACTAATATAGAGCATTTTGGCTGACGCTCGAAACCGAACCCCCTCGAAAGCGAAAGTATAACGTAGTCCTACAGAGTGGCGCCATTTTTTTCTTCGCTCGGCCGGCTTCTACCTCGTATATATAGCGAAGCTCCGGGGCAACACGCATCATTCGCATTCAGGACTTCGGTGCCTTCAGTGCAACCTACAAGCATAGCATCATGAAGCTCATGGTGTGTTCTCAGCTTTATTATACGAAAATATAGTGACGGTGCATAAATAGTGCTGTGTTTGTGTTGAGTGGCAAACCGGGGAATTGGGACGCTCACCGACTCCTTGTCCCACTTCTGTGTTTATGTAACACGGAAATTGCGCGCTTTGTGTCACTGGACGATAACTCGACCACTCATTAGAGCCTTTAGTACCTGTTGATTAGAATTTGCAACTTTCTATCTCACTATTATAAAAGCGGTGATAGCCCGGACGGTTAAAGAGCCTGCCTAAAATCAGTGAGGCTCGGGTTCGAATCCTGGCATGTACCAATGAGTTTTTCAAAAACTTACGTACATATTTATCACTAGCTCGACGGTGAAGGAAAACATCGTGAGGAAACCCGCAGGTCTCAGAATTAATTCTGAGACATGTGTAAATATACCCGGTCCGGCGATAGGCTCACCACCTATCACGTTTAGGGGTCCAATATATCTCGTGAAATGTGGGTATTTCCAGTAATGGAATACCTCTGCCTACCCCCTCGGGGATAAAAAAAGGCGTGAGATTATACTTATACTTATCTCACTATTATTTTAATTTGAATATTAATGTTTTTTTTTTGCTTTTCGCAGCTCGTGGCCGCCAGTCTGGTGGCTATCTTGGCCTTCGCTAATGCCGAAGAAGCCAAGAAAGCAGAAAAAGAAGTGGCAGTGACCGACAACAAGGAGGCGGCCGCCGAGGACAAGAAGCACGAGAAACGTGGACTCTGGGACATCGGATTGGGCTATGGGCACGGTGGATTCGAGGGTGGCTACAGCGGTGGCTACAGCGGTGGCTACAGCGGTGGCTACAGCGGTGGCTACAGTGGCGGCTACGGCGGTGGCTTCGACACCCACGGCGACTCCCACTCCCACAAGACCATCACGGTCGTAAAGAACGTCCCTGTTCCCTACCCAGTAGAGAAGCACATCCCCTACCCCGTGGAGAAGAAGGTCCCTTACCCTGTCAAGGTGCCAGTTCCCCAGCCCTACCCCGTCGTTAAGCACGTGCCTTACCCCGTTAAGGAGATCGTCAAAATCCCCGTGCACGTCCCTCAACCCTACCCCGTTGAGAAGAAGGTGCCTTACCCCGTCCATGTGCACGTCGACAGGCCTTATCCCGTCAAGGTATACGTACCCCAGCCCTACCCCGTCGAGAAACACGTGCATGTGCCCGTCAAGGTCCCAGTGCCCGCTCCTTACCCAGTAGAGAAGAAGGTCCCCTACCCCGTGAAGGTTCCAGTTCATGTGCCTCAGCCTTACCCCGTCTACAAGGAAGTGCCTGTGCCCGTCAAGGTGCACGTTGACAGGCCTTACCCCGTACATATCCCCAAGCCCGTGCCCTACCCAGTAGAGAAGCCCGTCCCCTACCCCGTCGAGAAGCCCGTCCCCTACCCCGTAAAGGTCCCCGTCGACCGTCCCTACCCCGTTCACGTTGAGAAGCCCGTGCCCTACCCCGTCAAAGTGCCAGTGCCCGCTCCCTACCCCGTTGAGAAACACATCCCCTACCCGGTGGAGAAGCCCGTGCCATTCCCAGTGAAGGTGCCCGTCGACAGGCCTTACCCCGTCCACATCGAGAAGCACGTGCCCGTTCACATCGAGAAGCCCGTGCCCTACCCCGTCAAGGTCGCCGTCCCCGTTATTGTCGGCCATGGTCATGGTCACGAGTATGGACATCATGGTAGCTATTAGAGGCTGCAGGAAGCAGACATCTGAATGTGATATAAATATAAGCTTAGCACAGTAACGACGATCAGGGACCGTGAAGTTAGCCATCAAAGAGGATAGTGGCTTGCGCCAGACTTCTGGAGGCCGAACCTCACGATCCGTGCTCGAACTGCACTGATATAATACTCTCTTTTAGTCTTTTTTGTTTGTTGTGATTTTTAGTTAAAAACCTGATCGGTGACTGTTATTTAGTCTTTTTCGAGTTGACGTACCTGTTATTTTAAGTTTACAAAAATTTTGATTTCTCACTTTTATTTTTGTATGCGAAAGTTACCAGTATTTTATACGAACTGATGATGTGAATAAAGTCTGGCATAGCCAGTGTTTAATGATACACCAGTTTTTCATTGCTACCTTATTGTTTGGTGATTAGTGGGTGAGCACCTCGTTATTATGGCCCGTGGGGCATGAAATATTTGCGAAATACGAAATAATATGACCCAGTTCCGTATCGCATGGCAAGTCGCTCGCATCGCCGGAGGTGGCTCTGACGAAACCCGTACTGCCTCTTGGACAATAAACACGTAGTAAGCTTTGTTTTGCGTAATATACACGAGTTTAATGTTCACCACAGGGAGCCAATTCTACTAAATGACAGCGGTGATAGTTGTATGACAATTACATGATTGTGGTCACTCAATGGTGATATTATGTCAAAATTTGACATAATATCACCATTGAGTGTCAAAATTTGACATAATATCACCATTGAGTGACTACAATCATGTAATTGTCATACAACTATCACCGCTGTCATTTAGTAGAATTGGCCCCCTGCTCTTTGTACATCATCAAGCTAAATACTCATTACAACCACTAACTGTTATAGTGACTTGATTACGCATTATTCATTTTTTTATCACTTTTCCCCCCATTACCTTCATTATGTACATCATATACGTATAAGATTTCATCGGCTTGGTATTGGTTTGAAAGAAAGAAAAATATTTAACTTGATTATTTCACTGCGTAGGTAGTAGATTATCCGTTGGCAATTTTACCAACTTGGTAGTATTAACAAATGTCGTGACTATGTGAAATCATCTACGTAAAATGTGTGATCTTTCGATGTTGATGTCGAAACTGCATCTAGGATCGACCACCTATTTAGGAACAAAGATATACAATTTTGATTTAAAACAGAATGTGAATGAGAATTTGAAGGTTATGAATTAAACAGATTTTGTAATCTGATAGAATATTTTAATGCGTCTGTACGTCTCACACAAGAAATAATGTATTAAGATTCAGTATTGCATCAGCAATGACAGCCACAAAAAACATTAGCTCTCGTATATCTAGACTGCCCAATCCAATTTATAATATTAACAAGATTGCATATTTTAATGCACTGTGTCTTTATAATATTATGTCGCGCATCCAATTTTTATAGCTACTTTAATGTCCAGTTACAAAACCGTTGTACAAGCTAGTGGTTTGCTGTGTAATATGCTATGTTTACGACAGACTCGAATAAGTACATGGCTTGCTTTCCATAACTTATGGGGCGATTACGAAAATGTTAAGGATTTACATAACTTTCGTCTTACTGTTTAAGGATCGGGGCAATAAAGACGCGCATTAACTGAAAGGTGTTGGTATAGACAAAACTCAAAAGCAGATCGAGATGTAACTAGCTGAAGCGTTTGTTAAGAAAACTGACAAGAATTTTGGATGAGTACCAAAATTTCGAAATACACCCGAACAATTTTTGAAAGAAACTTACAAGATTGTTCATCAAAGATATATCCAGAACAATCCTATATAGAATACAAGTTGCTGAGTTGGGTTTACATTACGAATCGATACTTTAAAAATATGCTTTATTTTATACGGAAAGGTTATATTTATTGAATCTAACTTCACTCGTTAACTTATGCCAACGAAATGTCAAAAATGACTATCGTTTCATTACTTGATATTTTGTAAGATTTCAATACTATTTAATAGATTGACACTTAATATTATTATAGATTCTATTTACGACTTAACTTATTTACTTGTACGTTTGCATCAGCACCTCTTGGTATACGAGTTTCTATTTTATTACTTATTTCTACTGTTTCTATCTTATCTTTTATCTTCTTATAAAGTCATTTAAGATTATCAATGACTTCGTCAAACTCAAATTTGGTTTCGTCAAAACATGCAAGTTATTATAGGTCAATATAATACAAAACTGCTCAAAAATATAAAGCTAAAATCTTTAAGCAAGATTTGATGTCTTCACCATCAACGATGACAATCCACATATACATACAACAGACAGACAATCAGATAGCGATGTGCAACACTTTCAAGTCCGTCACATATCTGCAGTGGCGTGTGACTCCTGCGCACCATGCGAGGCCATTAAATGAGCAATACGTATCATTATAGATTTTGTTGTTTCCAAGGGTCTAAGCAAACAATTTCTTTATCAATGTGTACGAATGAGGGTTTATACAACTCCATTAACATAAATTACTCTAAACTCTATTAACATAAATTTAGGAACATTAATTGGAGAGTTATTTTCTATACAGAAAGTGTATTTACCACAGATATCTGTACTGTAAAAGAGATTCAGGTCTGTGTGTATTACAACAACTATTACTTGTTTCTCTGTGAAACAAAACTTGTAACGTCATCCATAGCGTCCATCAAATTATATTTTCAGGTGTAATGAAAATAATAAATATATAAATAATAAAATTTATAATCTCACGCCTTTTTTATCCCCGAGGGGGTAGGCAGAGGTATTCCATTACTGGATATACCCACATGTCACGAGATATATTGGACCCCTAAACGTGATAGGTGGTGAGCCCATCGCCGGACCGGGTCTGTTTACACATGTCTCAGAATTAATACTGAGACCTGCGGGTTTCCTCACGATGTTTTCCTTCCCCGTCGAGCTAGTGATAATAATGTACGTAAGTTTTTTGAAAAACTCATTGGTACATGCCAGGATTCGAACCCGAGCCTCACTGGTTTTCGGCCGGCTCTTTAACCGTCCGGGCTATCACTGCTGCTAAATAAATAATAATAAATATTTCCTAAAACTATCATTCTTTGCTCTTTTTTTAAATTTAAGGTTAGTGCATTACCTGTCTTTTTTTCTATTTATCTTTATTAATAATCACATTTACATTCACTCTCTTTTTGCAAACATATAAAGCTTTATTACCACCTGCGTTCGTCCTTTCCTCTCAGTTAATGTTACTCTAAATTAAACTATTTTTAATATCTACAGTCACTTTCTCCTTGCTCAAATACAATTTATCTTCTTTCTTATTCTTTTAAGGTGTCCTTAAATTATTTTGTAAAGAATACGGTGCGCTGACTTCGTAGCCAACCAAATCCTTTGACTCACTGGCGTAATATTATACAACATGAAGTGGCCAGCTGACGAATGGTTGGGTGGAATCGATTGAACTAATCTATTACGGTGCCTCATACCGACGTGCAAACCGGTCGTACATTTATCAAAGAGCAATTTTGCACTCGATAAAAAATTACAGTTGGAATTTATTCGGGTTTAAATTAAATTTTATGTACTTGTTTAGGATTTTGTAATGCAAAGTCAATCAATATGTTCGGTACGTCTGCTTTTAATTGGGATAACTTGATATAAAATTGACAAATTGCGAATTTATTTAATGACCAAGACATTATTTAATGACTGCATTATTTAAAATAGTCGAGAAACCCTTACCCTAACAGTCCTCCGAAGATGATGTGAGCAGATGAAATGACCCAAACTACTATAGCTAGTCTGGTGAATGTAAACAGTACAAAGACAGTCCGAAAAAAAACTATACCGTCACTCGGGAAAACTTGCGCACAGCATTCGATAAATGTCAAACTTCAAAAACGACAAGTCACTATAACGATTATTACTGAGATGAAGTATGAAAACAAACTCTACAAGCACTAATAGAATAGGTAACTCTTATCAAAATCAACTGATTTACATTATCTATTGTACTCCTAACTTGTGCTGAAACTTTAGTGCCACTAAAAGCGCCATTAACATAACGTCTATTGGAGTTTGCGTAGCCTAGTTCACACTCGCAACATTGTATTTAACAAACTTCTCAGTATCAGATGTAGAAACTTATACTGTAGATTTGAAAATTGGTAATTAAAAATCACTCCTTTTTCTCAATATTTTTGGTGATTTAACTACTTTAATGTTTCTTTCATCTGAATATGTTACATCTAGTCTGCATTTCCTTGTGTACTGTTTCTGATTAATAGACTGATGCTGCTGATATTAAGTTATTTGGTTTGTCTTAATTATCTGGCTAATCATAAAATTAAATTAAATTAAATAAATAAGAGCAGTGATAGCCCGGACGGTTAAAGAGCCGGTCGAAAATCAGTGAGGCTCGGGTTCGAATCCTGGCATGTACCAATGAGTTTTTCAAAAACTTACGTACATATTTATCACTAGCTCGACGGTGAAGGAAAACATCGTGAGGAAACCCGCAGGTCTCAGAATTAATTCTGAGACATGTGTAAATAGACCCGGTCCGGCGATGGGCTCACCACCTATCACGTTTAGGGGTCATATGTATCTCGTGAAATGTGGGTATATCCAGTAATGGAATACCTCTGCCTACCCCCTCGGGGATGAAAGGCGTGAGATTATTTATTTTATTTATTATTAAATTAAATATCATTTTGCAGTTTTGGTGCCAATTTCTATATGACAACAAAAAAAAAAGTGGCAAACATTCTGATGAGCTATCTGATAGTACAGAGTCAGATAAACATTTGTGCCCATTGTCATCGGAATCACCAGAAGAGTCAAATTACCAACGTTTACTCTTAAAGATCTTTATGTTATGCCGCGAAGGGAATACTTCCATCAATGTGAACAGTGTCCTACAGTAAATTATATATTATTGTTATTTAGTATACGTCTGATTATCTGAAATTAAACCCGGTCCTTTCTCACGGTTTGGAATTAAATAGATTGGCATCTCTACCGATATGTAAATCGCATTTAAACTATTAAGGCAATGTTGCTCTACTTGCAGCTATGCTGGATTGAGGCAATCCCTTTCTCTTGCCTTTATGTAGAGCATTCCTTATCCATTCAATTTGCGATAGGCAAGTCAAATGACTTCACGATGCGAATATTATGTTTAAGTAACTGGTTTAATGGTCTAGTTGTTTGCAGTTCAGTTGTTTACAGTCCTGTTGTAATTTTGAAGCGGTTTTATTAGCTTAATTTTCATTAGAAGCAATGATATTGAAATCATAATAGTAATTAATACTATAAATATTGTCATCATCATGGTTGACTTTTATTGAAGCGAAGAATACTACTATATTTGCTCCGCTATTCAAGTTCTTTATATGCACATTCTATATTTTATGTTTAATGATAGTTCACTTTTTCTTCATAAAATCTACGAGAAAAGTATAAAGTTGTCGACTAAGATCTCCATTCAACAGTCCGGCCTTAACTTGCCACGATTAGTCAAGCAGCAAGTCAAAAAAGTTTCTACTCAAATTATAACAGTACGTTCTCTAAAATATCACTATCAATTATGCACTTGCCTAATCTCGCCTGCTACGCGTATCATTACAACGGCAATTTCATTAAGATAAACAATCATTAATTTTATCATTATTTTCGGCACCGAATTCTCAGTCAATGAACCGGTGAAGGTCACTATGGTTGCAAAACTTCGGCCACACGCCGTTCCACTAAATAGTCCCACGGCCATTGTTGTTTTACCGCTGTTATTCTCAATGTTACTATTATAGCATCTGGCCTTTATAGAATACTTACGGACTAGTACCACGCTCCGTATTTGCTCAATTTTTTGTGTAATTTTAACGCTTCTTGAGATGACAGTCACGTTCCGTTTCATTGAAAAAAATCTACAGCATTTATTATTTAAAAAGTACTATCTATTATGTGTTTAGGTATAAAGTCGATAATATACTTTTGCATTGAAGAACACAAGGTAAGAAATCACATCAATCATTGTCAAATGATGTACTTAGCTTGTTTTTTGTAATTTCTAGGTTACATTGGCGCAATGGTTTTATCGCTTTAAATCTACTAGTAGCAGTTTCGTTTTCATTTGGTGCATTATTGAGATTTAATCAACTGTTATCTAATACTACTAGGTTCTACCTAAGTGACCACCTAAGCCAGCAAAATGTTTATAATAGTCTTCCTGTGTTCCTATATATATCTGGTTAAAAATATTTTGATTCCTACACGAGTTTGTAATCAATGCAATTTTGTTTTAATACCTTCAAAGAATAGTTACAACCTTCAACAATTCTAAAAACAAAAGCCTTTAAGGTCAAATGCTTTATTTAATTATTTTTTATTGCCTTTTGTACATTATATTCCTCAGTTATACTATTGTATCCATCTATTTCAATATTGAATTACCTTCAACAGTTTTTTATATCAATCCATCTACTATTTACTTCTTACTTATTATTATTATTATTGCTCCCTTGTCAATTTCGGCTACAGTGACCGCTACTTAATCCACATTATCGAGCGGCGCTAATGTGACCTAAGCGAGGTGGCTGCAATGGCTAATCATAATGTCTATTCTTACTTATACACTATCACTTTTTATACACTGTCACTCTCGTTACACTCTTACTTTCTTCGGACACGGTCGCGGTGACTTCACTTTCATATGGCCTTGTGATGGAACTGGGTTAGTGGGCTTCCCACCGCATTCTTTCTTTCACTTAACTTAAGGTTTGTTAAGTCACGGTGTGCACGCTTCACTGGTTTTCGTTTCAAGTTCAATGGAGTTATAACGAAATGATGTTTTTATTGTATTACCTACTGGCGGATGCCAAGCGGCGTTGCTCGCGTTCATTTTGTACATTGCCGGACCCGTGAGATTTTGGAAAAATCCTTTCTTAGCGCATGCTTATTCTCCCAAAGCAACCTCCATTTAAAATAAGTTCCTAAATTCAGCCGTTTGGGCTATGGGTTGAGTCAGTCAGACAATCATTTTCTGTTATTTTTATAATAATACCTATGTAGATGATGTAATTTTATGTTGAAGAAAGATTTTAAAATCCTGGACTATATTACCTACTATATTTATCAAATAATGTGACATATTTCATTATAATAATTCGATATTGATTTATTCCGTAACTAATTCATTCATTCGTAATAATAGTCAATCATAAGGTTTTCTGTTTAAGCAAATCACACATAATAAAGCAGACGCACAAAAACCTACACCGCCATCTATGATTCAGATGTGAAACTGACTTAGATGTACGTTAGCCATAATAGCAAAAACGCGCGAAAGTGAAAGGCACGGATTTTTTGCTCTCGTTCGTTTATACGCCAAGTAGTTCTATAAGATACCGTACGTCACGCTGATGGCACCACTCTAAATAGGTAGTAAGTAGTAGCCTTCGAACATAGATAAGAATATCCTTCGAACACGTAGACAATTTTGGGTGAGCACTTACCTTTAATTTTGTAGATGGCGCTTTTTCTGTTGCTTAGAAATAAACTTACCTGAAACAAAACAAACACCATATTTATTTCACTATCACTACATGGTACAAAACAAAGTCACTTCCAGTCTGTATGTCCCTATGTTTCCCTAGTTCTTTAAAACTACGCAACGGATTTTGATGCAGTTTTTTTAATAGATAGAGTGATTCAATAGGAAGGTTTCTAAGTATATAATAACAATAATAATAATAATATTTTACTTTTATATATGTACATATTATTTTACTTTTATATACATATTGTAAAAAACCTAACTTAAGATATAAGATATAAAATAAATAATAATAATATAATCTCACGCCTTTTATCCCCGAGGGGGTAGGCAGAGGTATTCCATTACTACGATATACCCACATTTCACGAGATATATTGGACCCCTAAACGTGATAGGTGGTGAGCCCATCGCCGGACCGGGTCTGTTTACACATGTCTCAGAATTAATTCTGAGACCTGCGGGTTTCCTCACGATGTTTTCCTTCACCGTCGAGCTAGTGATAAATATGTACGTAAGTTTTGAAAAACTCATTGGTACATGCCAGGATTCGAACCCGAGCCTCACTGATTTTCGACCGGCTCTTTAACCGTCCGGGCTATCACTGCTCGTATATAATACATCTATACATAATATAATAAAACTCTAACGGGGCCGTGTCTGTACATGAAATATTTTTTGAAAATTTAAACGGTAGTGTATATAGTTATCGATATAGATACCGAAACAGCGATTTTTGAAATTTTTGTCTGTCTGTCTGTCTGGTTGTGCACGAATCACTCAAAAACTACTGGACGGATTTTGATGAAATTTGGTATGGAGATAACTGAGTACCCGGGTCAACATCTAGGGTACTTTTTATTTCAGGAAAATATCTCATTCCCACGGGAAAATATAAAAACTGTTTAAAAAGAGAAATACGTACTACTCCGAAACGAAAACACCTAGAAACTTGAGAAATAGTATATAATAAAAATAATAATATAATCTCACGTCTTTCATCCCCGAGGGGGTAGGCAGAGGTATTCCATTACTGGATATACCCACATTTCACGAGATACATTGGACCCCTAAACGTGAAAAAGTAAGTAATAGTAGTAAGAAATAGTATGTAGGTGTCTTATATGTCTTAGGAAACCGGTATGAAGGGATTTTTGGAAATTCGAACGGTAACGGGAATAAACGGAATCCGCGCGGGCAAGGCCGCTGGGCACCCGCTATGCATAATATAGTCGAGAAACACTGATAATATCATTCGCGGGTCGCTAGTATTTATACAATAAAACAGTGGGACAACCTAGGCGTACTTATATTGATCAGATGGGCGATAATGGCGATGTACTAAAGAAAATCCAAAGACTACCCGAAACCATGCAACGAGCTGGTTGTTGGATGTGGATAAATTGAGAGGTACCAGGTTCTGCCTGAACCGTTTGAAAAGGCGTGATTTGTAAGTGTGTCAACAGTGGATCTAACGGAAAGCGTAGATGAGGTAGGTATCTACCTACATTTTATTCTAAACATAAAAACTTTAAATTTCGATTTGGAAATTCTAGTTCCCAATCTTCCATTTACACAACGATTCTTTCATCAAAATGAAATGAAATTATTTATTTTCAGTAATTATGGTGCAATTGTGGTGGATCAGTATGGTAAGTATCACATATTTAGCCTAGACATAGACAGACATGTACCTAAATATTAAAGTGTAATGCAAAATTAAATATTAGAAGTAAGTATATAGGCACAAAGAGCAGTGTCAGCCTTACGGTTAAAGAGCCTGCTTCACATGATGAAAATCAGTGAGGCTCGGGTTCGAATCCTGGCATGTACCAATGAGTTTTTCAAAACTTACGTACATATTTATCACCAGCTCGGTGGTGAAGGAAAACATCGTGAGAAAACCCGCATGTCCCAGAAATAATTCTAAAACATGTGTAAACTGACCCTGTCGGGCGATGGGCTCACCACCTGTCACGTTTAGGGGTCCAAATAATATTTGGGGAAAAGTGGTTATATCCAGAAATGGAATAGTTCTGCCTACCCCCTCGGGGATATGAGGCCTGAGATTTTTTTATTTTATGTAAGTATATAGGCACTTAGATTTCTTGTGTATCCTCAATAAAGTCGCCGTATCCGTAATGAAAACTAAAAACAGCTGCACGCAATGCTCTGTTTCTTACGCATGCGTAATACAATCTAATCTGCGACAGTCATCTGTGTAAAGTACATAACGAATACCTCGTGGTAAAGTGCAATGTCTGTTGCGTTTAATTCGTATGATTCACGTTGTGTAATTTAATTATAGCATTTTTCTAGATCATGAAAAAACAATGAGTTTCTTTTATTATACGAATTACAAGAGGTACATATAAAGTGGAATTATCTTACGTTTGAGTTCCGCAAGCAATGTAATTTAGAAGTTTTCAAGGACAGTGAATAAGAATCTTCAAGGGCAAATTTTTGCAACTATTTCCATTAACACAATAAAAACATGAACAAAATGTGTAGTCTGTTGATAATTTGAGTGCAGTTTTGTTTTTGAAGGGTTCAGTATTTAGTATTGTTTATATGTTCAAGTGGACAGATCACCTTGATTTTGTAAGTCTTGATTATCGACTTTTATTAATGATCAAAGAAAAAATGCATCAACATTATTTATATATTAGTTCCATGCCTGCTACAAAATCTAGTAAATTGAGGATCCAATGAGTTGGGAATCTGTTATACTGATGATATCATAAACTGAAACTCTGGAAAGCTCAGAGTCTGAGAAGCTCAGTACCTGGTAAGCTGAAAATCTGGCAAACATGAATAACTGTGTGTGAATTTGTGTCCCACAAACTATATGATTAATAAAAATATTTGCTAAAAACTTCCAAATCTTTCATCAACTTCTGTAGAAAACAAAACATTAGTTTTCCGCTCATGCTCGACTAAGTTCAGAAGCACCGTCAATGAAGTATGCAGGTCGTTCCAATGCGGTCTCTTTAATTATACGTTATTACCATTCATTACTTATGTTACTCATAACTCAGGTAATTGCAACTAGAACCGGCACTGATATTGAGTAATTTACACAAACCTGTGTTTTGATTGGGGTTTCGATGGTCAATCAACTTGTTATGTCAGGGATATCGATCTCATTAAAAGATTCGAACAGCTATTCCTATTTTTAAACCACTTCAAAAAAGGATTAGGTTTCTCAATTCGATTGTAAATATATATTTTTTTATGTATGTTCGCGGATAACTGCGTCGTTTATGAACAGATTTTGATGATTCTTTTTTTTTGTTAGAAAGGATATCTCAAGGTACCATAATAAAGAAACCAGCATCTGATGATGGTATTCCAGAGAAATCATGGGAAACCTTTTAATTTTTTTTACTTTTTTTAGTTTCCTGTTTGAAGCCGTTTTTGTGTGTGTGAGAGGATGTGGGGGTGTGTTTGTAATGATCACATAGGTTAGGCAATGTTGTCCGAGATATGTAAATGGATAACTAAAATAAAAACTTGTTTCTGAAGGCATCAATTTCAATTTCTTTCTTTGCTACCATCTAAATCAAATCAAAATCATTTTTTTTTATTTTCTGTAGGTTGAAATAGTACACTTAAAAATGTCAATAGTCTAATAACAAGGCACTCTAATGTAATCTTCATGGACGAGTTTAGTGTGCCTTGTTATTAGGCTATTGACTGTTCTATGGGCTGATTTTTCAATAGTCAGTTAAAAGTTATCTGAAGAATAAACATTACCTGTCACTTTTCCTTTCTATTGTTTCAGACAGTGAGAGCATCAATATATTCTCCAAATAAGATTTATCTGACGATTGAAAAATCCGGTGAAGGAAAACATCGTGAGGAAACCCGCAGGTCTGAGAATTAATTCTGAGACATGTGTAAATAGACCCGGTCCGGCGATAGGCTCACCACCTATCACGTTTAGGGGTCCAATGTATCTCGTGAAATGTGGGTATATCCAGTAATGGAATACCTCTGCCTACCCCCTCGGGGATAAAAAGGCGTGAGATTATATATATATATTATATATAAAAATCTGCCCTAAGTGTAATTCTTATTACGTACCGAATAAACACATTTTAATTTTTTTCATTTCATTTCATTTTTTCATTAAGGGGTGGTGAAACAGTGCGGCGTAGCTAGTATTATAATAAAGGCTGATAATAAATAAGAATGTTTAATATCAAATATTGAACTTTAATTAAATATCTTCTTACGCAATTCTGCAGTATTCTTAAATATTAATAAAATCAACTTTTACAATATACCAAATGATAGCATGAGCATAAGCCATGACTCGACGCTCATAGCTCGACAGTGAAGGAAAACATCGTGAGGAAACCCGCAGGTCCCAGGATTAATTCTGAGATATGTGTAAAAGACCCGGTCCGGCGAAGGAATCACGACTTATCACGTTTAGGGGTCCAATATTCTCGTAAAAAGTGGGTATATCCAGTAATTATTATTATTATTAATTATTACAATTCGGAAAACTAATAAGTATCCGTAAATAATAATAAAATCAACTTTTATTACAATAGACCAAATGCATGAGAAATATGATGGATTCATACTAAACTGAGCTTTAACAGCCCAAGTGCAAGCCAGATAAAAGTACTGTAGCACGTACATGAAACATGAGACTTATTTCCATACTTGATCCAGGAAACTACTCTAGCTACCGACAATTTGACAAACTGTGACAAGTTTTTGCATTCACGGAGAAAATTTAATACCTACAATTGTTATGAAGGACGGATAAATATAAAAAGGTAAAGGGAATAATATGAACTGGAAAAGCTTCTTGGTTATTTCAAATCTACACTAGTATTTCAAACATTTATAATATCTTTCACAATATACCTTGCCACGGGGGCCTCATTTTTTACATCTCTTGTAGTTTAGTTTAGTTCGTAGTTTTAGTTTTACACTTAATTTTACCTTTAGTTTACTTTTACTGTTGTACATAAGTAATCAAAACAACCGTGAATAATCACGGTTATTTTGATTAAATTATAATAAGAGATTTGTATGTTTGTAACGAATAAAGTCATAAACTACTGGACCTATTTCAGAAATTCTTTCACCATTAGAATGCTTCAGTATCCCTTAGTAACAAAGGCTATGTTTTATTAATATATTCCCAAGGGAATGTGAACTAGGCGGGTGACACCGCGCATATCAGCTAGTTCTAAATATTAGAAATGCGATGTGAATTTGATACGCTTTCAGGCCTACACCACTGAAACGATTTTAAAAATTCTTTCACCAATAAAAAGTTACATTATCGCGGAGTAACATATACTATATTTTATCTCCGCATTCATATGGGAATGGGAACTACGCTGGTGAAACCGCGGGTTCTGCTAATCACTACATAGTATAAAACAAAGTCGCTTTCTCTGTCCCTATATCCCTATGTATGCTTAAATCTTTAAAACTACGCAACGGATTTTGATTCGGTTTTTTTAATAGATAGAGGCATTGATTTTTGTATTAGCATTGCATCCTTGCAAAGCCGGGGCGGGTCGCTAGTAATTAATAATGAGAAAAACATTTACACATTTTTATGGTATTTACATAAAATCACAAAATCAGATAGTTTTTTTTTTTTTTTTTTTAAATGTTCCGCACATATTTGTTCCCTGACATGGTGGTCAGGGTCCTTTTTATGGTCGGTTTTTTATTCTGTTAGTGTAACAAAGAAAGAAAGATTTTCGCTTCCGTTCTATGTATCGACTAAAAAAAAATAGGTAGACACATAAATATATAATATAGACAAATAAATATAATGCAAGGTAATTAGGTTAACGATTTTAATTTCATAAAGTTAGTCTAAGCAATAAGTGATGTCACCGCAATAAAAAGGCTCGATAGTCGATGGTTGGGAAACAGCAACAAGTGATAAAAACCGTGGAAATGTTCGGATGTGTGAGTAACGACTCTGCTGTACAGTTGTATAGAAAAAGTCCATTACGCAATGTTACAACATTTTTATCACATAAATAAAAATAATTTACAGCACAATTATTATTTTATACGCAAATATTGTAACCGTTACATTGAATGACGGTAATTATGTAAACTGATTGGAAAGTTACTGAGACATAATTTTACTTAAATACTTTTGTGTAATTAATATTGGCAATTTATTTTTTATTATCTATCCGTGACATTATTAAGATTAGAACATTTCGTATACCATTGCAACTATGATTCAAAGGCATCATTTTTTTAATAATCCGTTAATACTGTGACTTTTTCTGTATTGCGAGATTAAAACTAAGACATGTATTTCTTCACAGTCACAGAACAACCGATGAAAAACATAAAAAAAAATCCTTTCATTTAGAGGAAATTCCTGCAAATCCTCTGCAAAAATCGGTAAAATTGTAAGTTAAATAAGTAGGTATTACAGAAAACGATGTAAGTCAAAAACAAATTGGTTCAATTAATCTTA
This sequence comes from Ethmia dodecea, assembly GCA_963855545.1. Taxonomy (NCBI): domain Eukaryota; kingdom Metazoa; phylum Arthropoda; class Insecta; order Lepidoptera; family Depressariidae; genus Ethmia; species Ethmia dodecea. The sequence continues at coordinate 15,791,640 of OY979444.1, read as the reverse complement.
AAAAAATGCATAATATACTTTCTCACGCAACTTTACTATTTAGTTCCAGCTAGTGCCGTGCAATTAAATTTGACGGAAGAACGCGCGTGCCGGCCGCGATCACAATGTTCGATCACATTGCATAATATTTTGCCGTCGGCATTATCAATAAAAATATCGATGAAGATGGCTTCTTTTGTAACTTTTTTCATTTTCCAAAAGTCAATAGTAGTACTAGTCTAGTTAGTAAGTCCCAACAGTTCCATTTTTATATCCAACACTTTCCTCTCTCTCTGCACTTATCCCTGTCTTTTGCCTCATTTTTCTCTCTCTCTCAGAAAAATACCTACGCGTTTCAAAAGTTAGACACTTTTCAACAGTACATAAAAATACTTCTACCCACCCTCTCGGAAATTAAGGAGTGAGTTTTTATTGATCTTTTGATCTGCAATAAAAGCTCGTATGTTGTATAAAAAATATTAAATATTCGAGTATCGATAATTAAAATCAATGTACATCCTTACATTCTTACGTATCAGCAATAACATTGTATTGGAGAATTAATATTTATATAAAAATATTAATATCTTATTAGATCTTAATGTCAGATTACTACAGCACTATCGATACTCGATAACAACAATCGACGCCCATCCCTAAACCGTTACGTACACCATTATCATTCTGCAAGCGAGATGCACACGTTTTTCTCTACATTCCTCGTAATAAGAGTGTTTAGAGTTCATTATAGTATGCGCTGGTATCTGTCACACACTTTATATGCAGGAAACGTGTTAAAACGGTGTCAATAGCTTTTTAAATTCAGAAAAATGTATCAAGAATGTATCACACGATCAAACCGTAATAGCTACGGTACTGTTATCATAGGAATAGGATAGTGTCCTGCCTAGTCAAATCAGTTACTTTTTATGATCTGTCAAAACGAAATTTTACTATGGAAAATGTACTGAAATAGCAAGGCGTGACGTCATAGTTTCTAGTACTCAATTGCAAAACTTTTTTTGGTTGTTGTATTATTTTAAAATTTGTTGTAATTGTTAATTGAAAATTTAAATATATAATATTTTGAGGTGTTTTGGAATAATCTTTTTAATGAATGACTACTCGCAATTTAATTTCGATGCTGTCAACTACCCAATTCTAGGCAATAATCTCATACGTGAGCTCACCGCGGATTCGGAGACAGGATGGAAACCTAACTACCACGTTTAGATCTGGATGCCATGGCGACGTTGCCAGCATAGTTTCCAAGCAGTTAATATTGAAATGTGTGGTACCTAACTCACTTGGCGACGGTCTGGCAACGTGGCCACAACTGACCACCCCCTAGGTGGAGACTGGGTGCAAAATTTGATACAATTCTAAAACAAAACAGACGAGACTAGTTGCGCAAACCCAAAGTGTCTACTTGGCACAGACAATTGTACACTATAGACCCCACATAATACCTTTACATTTTAGCTAGTTAGTTCGTAATAGTTGTAAAACAAATGGACGGATATTTGCTCATCAAGTTTAGGCTCTAGCTAGAGCTACACAAATCTATATTGAAAAGAGAGATAGAGGTATGTGGCTACATAAAACTACCAAACTCCCAGTTTAATTTAATGCCATTAGAGGTTTTCTTTAAAATAGTTAATTACAAACCTTATTTAGACAGTGTTAAAAGATAAACTATCTCCAATTTCATACAAAATTTGACAAACGTAAGTTCTATAGTGTCAGTCTGTTACAAAACTACAAGCAGAGCGGATGTGTACAGTCAAGAGCACGTAGAGCTTGACACGTTGGACTTTGTAACGTTCTTATTACAATCGTATTAGAGCTCAGACTCGCAGTACAAGTGTAAAGCTTCATGTGCTTTTGACTGTACGACAGCTATCTCGGACGCGGAATCGCAGAGTTGTGCAAGCCGCTATAATATTATAGTAGAGTGGCGCCACTTACAGCGAGAAATCAGAAGCTGTGAAAACCGACCAACTAAGAGTCGGAGTCACACAAAAAAGGTTCCGTACCATCCTTAGATAACAGCAAAAAAAAAGATACAGTTCTTCTTCTCACTTCTCGCGCGTAGATGGAATGCAGAAAAATCGAGATTAACCTTCGAAAATCGTAATAGCGACTAGTACTTTTTTTAGTTTCCCGTTTTTTTGGTTTATATATCTGTAAGAAATCAGAAAGAAATACCTATATGAAGTTAAAAAATAAGGGTCCCCGTAGAAATGTTAACTTGTTGTTGTTAACTTGGCAAATTTTTCTACTGCACAGAATCTACTACCGTATGCGAATTCGTCTCGCACTTGGCCAGTTTTTTCTTTTCCACAGTAATTGAGGATATGAAAAAGGTTCTCCGTTATAACTGTAACCCTACCCCAACCCTTTGGGTAATTTTATCGGTGTTAGGCAAATCGCTAATGTAGGAGCCCGCGGTATGAAATCACGACTGCATCGATTGCCTTTGGGTCCATCGATTTAAATGTACTGGTTTTCCCTTTCTTGTGGCTTGTTCTAATGTAATAAATGCGATAGCAACTCTGTCTTTGAATTACGTTTTAGCACCAAACCAGTAGAACGATCTTGAATAATATTTACAAGATAAAAATACGTAAGTACGTAACAAGTGAGTGACAGAATGATTTAATAACATAAAACTCTAAAGAGTAAAAAACCGTCTTCAACTAATATGGTTTTCTCATGGATGCCATTGTTAGAACTGGACCAAATTGAAATAGGACCACACTTGAAGCACTTTCATGCTGATCAGCAATTTTTGGAATTTTTGTCTGTCTGTCTGTCTGTCTGTCTGTCTGTCTGTCTGTCTGGTTGTGCACGCATCACTCAAAAACTACTAGACGGATTTTGATGAAATTTGGTATGGAGATAACTGAGTACCCGGGTCAACATCTAGGGTACTTTTTATTCCAGGAAAATATCTCATTCCCACGGGAAAATATAAAAACTGGTTAAAAAGAGAAATACGTACTACTCCGAAACGATAACACCTAGAAACTTGAAAAATGGTATGAATGTGTCTGATATGTCATAAGAAATTGGTATGAAGGGATTTTTGGAAATTTCCACGGGAACGGGAGTAATCTGGATGCGCGCGGGTAACGTCGCTATGGGAACCCGCTATTTGAAATATGGTATGTAGGTGGCTTATATTATGTCGTAGGCAACCACAATAAAGGATTTTTTTGAAATTCCCGCGGGAACGGGAATAAACTGGATCCACGCGGGCAACGCCGCTGGGCACCCGCTAGTATAAATTATTTACAAGTTTTGTTATAAAGAATCTCCAGGTAAAATAAATATTTCTTTCTAATAGAGTCGGAACGGTATGGAAGCCTAAAAACTACATATAGGTAATAAAATTTTTTTTGGACACAATTCACGCACCGTTATTTAGTCCCAAACTAGGCAGAGCCTGCACTACGTGCACTAAATAACGAATACATATATACTAAATAAATATTAAACACCCAGACACGAAGCCTACAGACATGTTCATGCACACAAATGTTGGCGCCTAGCGGGAATCGAACCCGCGACCTCCGGCTCAAAATCCAGGGTTACTACCAATTGAGCCAACAGGCCCGTCGAAACCCTATCAATAATACAAGCAATATTAAACATACCTAATTGGTTTGGTTAATTAAACACAACTGAAATTAAACCAATCGTAAATACTGTAATAGTAAGTAACAAATTAAGTATAACGAGATGGTTACGAGTATGACGTGATATTAACACGAATAGATCATGCATGACCTAGAGCGGAGTGCTAACTGGGTGATGATCAATGATTATGGTTGTGATATAATGTTATCTCTTACAGTTGAGGTAACTTTCACGTGAGCCATTTTAAAATGTTTAGCTCGTTTAGGAATATGTTGCAAAATTAAACAGCCGAGTGTAAGTCATACTCGCAAAATGTCCGTAACTTTTCTAGGAATATATAGAAGTACTAGCTGACCCGACAGACGCTGTCCTGTAAAATGTGATAAATGTCTTCATTTACTCCATTTACCACTCTACAGATTTTAAGCAAACTTCACGTAAACCATCTGCTAAGTAGTCCGAATAAAGCCTACAAATTTGGTTTGGATAGGTGAACCCGTTCTTGAGTTATAAAATAACAACGAAAAGTGGCATTGATTTTTATATACAACGCGTAGAAGCGCAACTCCTCATACACCCCAATTAGTATATTAATATAAAAAAAATATGATGCACTCGAACTTTAGTTGTGCCTAACCAATTTTCTTAAATATCTATTAACAATAGCACGATTTCCATAAAGCACTAAATTCAGCTACAATAATTTTTTTTTTTGAAAAATTTAACACATATTAAAAATAGCTAAAATCGAATAAGTAGTCGATACTGAACAAACTAATTTCAGGAATTGCGCTTATTCTGTTACATGTTGTATATAGATTATTAACTAGCAGCGCCCCGCAGTTTCACCCACAGTTCCCGTTTCCATGGGATACGGGGATAAAATAAATCCTATATTAGTCGCTGATAATATAGCTTTCCAATGGTGAAAGAACTTTTAAAACCGGTTTATTGGTTTAGCTGTGAAAGCGTAAAGTAAATATTTAGGATAGTAGTATGTCATAATGAGTTGTTATTGAGATTCTTTCATCTTATCTATCTACTATACGAATTACAAAATTAAGATTAAGTCTAGACTAAGTTACAAGAGCCTCTTTAGTGAAAGTTGTTTTTTATACCATTAAGTTATTTACACCAGTGACCATTAAGCTGAGTCATAATATACCTTTTTGTCACATAGTACCTACTGTTTCTACCTATGTTTTTGTACCTACTGTTGTTGTAACTGTGGCAAATAAATACTTTTATTATTATTATTATTATGATTATACGATGCCTACTCATGTGGACGAGTTTAGATAAGATTCCATATATAAGAGAAAATCAAATTATAATATATATATATATAATATATAATCTCACACCTTTTTTATCCCCGATGGGGTAGGCAGAGGTATTCCATTACTGGATACACCCACATTTCACGAGATATATTGGATCCCTAAACGTGATAGGTGGTGAGCCCATCGCCGGACCGGGTCTGTTTACACATGTCTCAGAATTAATTCTGAGACTTGCGGGTTTCCTCACAATGTTTTCCTTCACCGTCGAGCTAGTGATAAAGATGTACGTAAGTTTTTGAAAAAGTCATTGGTACATGCCACGATTCGAACCCGAGCCTCACTGATTTTCGGCCGGCTCTTTAACCGTCCGGGCTATCACTGCTCATTACATCACATTACATCACATTAGTTGTAAACAAAGGCTAAAACATAATCTGAAGAACGTTTTCCTCGAACATATATGCTCTGACAGACAGACTGACAATTGACACGTTCTTTCATTGTAAGAGTTTTAGTAAACAAGTACATATTGTTATTTAAAAAAATATATTAGAACAAGAATTATAACTTAAATTATCGTGTATATATTCTATTTCGATTTCTTGCAGGGTTTAGAAGTTACTTTACTTGTATTATTGCTAGTTTTTAACGAAATCGGGTAAGCTATTTAAAATTTTTTTGAAATATAAAGTTGATTTTACTAGTAGTTGCAGAGAACTGTGACATACAGACTCACCAAAAGGATAAATTTTTACTACTTTAGCTTTGGTACGAAACCATAAAATTTGTTTGATTCATTTGAATAAGATGTGTAAATATATTCCATTGCACAAAGAAATAAAAGATGTATTACGGTCATCGACCTCTGTCAACTATGTGGCCTTAATAACGTACACTGGCGGACACTTCCATTATACGGTCGTGAAATTTGAGAACGATGAGTTGATGAAATTTTGAAAATTAAATATGGAGAAGGCGGAAGGAAATGTAGCTTAATAAACGCAAATATTTTCGCCACGGCCTAATAAAATAGTTTTCTGTTAAATTGACGGGCAAAGTAGTAGTTTTGCCGAGGCAGAGGTCGCAGGTTGGATTCGAATTTTAAAATTCGTTCGATTCTGTGCATGACAAATAATTCCTCCTGGCTGGGTGACCATATATGTATTGAGTTGTTATGTCAGTTGTTTAGCGCGGGTAGCACAGGCTCTGCCTAGTTTGGGAGAAAATAACAATGCGCAAAAAACCACGGATCCTGTATTTTGCCGTTCTCGTGGGAATTAAAAAAAAATACCTTTCTTAAAAACGTTATCTGTAATATTAAGATCACTATAAAATGAAATCGGTAGAGCCGTTGTCGAGTTTTGATCTTGGTAACACATTTAGCCAATAATTTTTAATTACTTTAGATTGAACTAAATACTAACGTAAGTTTTATTAAAAATATTGGCAAGTACCATCATTTAGAATTATTACAATCTTCTACTATATAAAAATAAGTCGGGTTTTCCTTCCTGACGGGCTCCGCGAGGTTTATAGCAAAGAAAATTCAGCATTGCACCCGTGCGAAGCCGGGGCGGGGCGCTAGTACATCATATATCAATATTTGATAAAAGCTAAAAGAACTTGCATGACTTTGAATAATTATATTCATTTGTTGTTAATAAATCACTATAATATTCACTGAACGACAGTTTGAAAGTAATGAAGTAGGCAATTATTTACGAGGCAAGTGAAATCTAAAAATAATCACTTGCTAAGTGATAAATTAGACAATTTATATAATATCAAAATTAATTTCGTAATAACTTCCCCTGCATTCATTAATGACAACTTGATCGTGCCTCTTTATAGTCTATCAATCATATAAACATAAATTTTATAATTTTAAACACCAGTAGTCATTTCTATCAGGCCCACGCTACGTAATATGCATAGGTGTTTTATTTAAAAGGTTGCGCTGCAAAACAATTTAGTCCTAATTCACTTGTGTTAAGATTAAATATTTCTAATATGTAAAAAAAAGAAGCAATAGTGACCTTGTTGGATATAATGTATCCTCCTAATGGGAAACTTGATTCAGAATAGATTATGAGGTACCCTCAGTCCATAGATGGGCTGACGACCAATCACGTTTATGGATCCGAAAAATACTGGGTTACAATGAAATACTACTACTAATATCTTGCCAAACTTCTCGGAAATAATTATTGCATATTTTACAGAATTTAAAGAACAAAATGTATTTTTCCATTCCTACTGACTTATTGCCATTCTTACTTTGAGACAGTACAAAAAAGAAGTACCTATACAATGCGTAACAGAAAAAGCGCAATTCCTCATACACCCCAATTAGTATATTATTATAAAAAAAAATATGATGCAATCGAACTTTGTGCCTAACCAATTTTGTTAAATATCGATTTATAAAAGCACGATTTCCATAGAAAGCACTAAATTCAGCTACGATAATTCATTTTTGTGAAAAATTTAACACATATTAAAAATAGCTAAAATCGATTCAATAGTCGATACTGAACAAACTAATTTCAGGAATTGCGCTTATTCTGTTACATGTTGTATACTCTCTGTTATCTACAACATCATTCTGCACGCTAGACTCTGCTGGCGAGGCGATTCATATACTATATTATGCAGGTACATTGAGTATAGGTATTCCGTTGGGCCGCAAGTGTAATTTGGGTGATATGATTTGATGAAGAGCAGTGATAGCCTTACGGTTAAAGAGCCTGCTTCACATGATGATAATCAGTGAGGCTCGGGTTCGAATATTGGCTTGTACCAATGAGTTTATCAAAACTTACGTACATATTCATTACTGGCTCGACGGTGAAGGAAATCATCGTGACGCGTAACTGATGGGCTATCTATCACGTTTAGGGGTCCAATATAACTCGTGGGTAAAAGTGGATATATCCAGTAATGCCTACTCCCTCGGGTATGACGCGTGAGATTTTTTAAAATTTAATTTCTTTATATACATAAACCTTCCTCCTGAAGGAACCATCGCAAAATGTCAGATTAGCAAAATGACGGATTCGCAAAATGTCAGATTCGCAAAATGACGGATTCGCAAAATGTCAGATTCGCAAAATGACGGATTCGCAAAATGAATTAATTTTCAAGATACTTCCCACGACACAGGATAGACGAATTTGAAGTCTTGTCGATGAAATGATGATAATCCAGTAGATATTTTGAAGTTCAATAAAAAAGTCAGATAATCTATATATATAAAAAAAATATGATAAACAGACTGACTGATTGGTGATATATCAACGTACATGTGCACCTGTGCGAAGTCGTGGCGGGCCGCTAGTTAGCTCATTTTACTTGAAGGAAACATTCCTTTATTTTTTAAAGAAACCAAAGTGTATTCAACGATTTTCTAAAATTCGCTTGACTTGAACCAACTAAAATCTGAAACAGTAACATCCTGTACTTTTATGGTATCGTCGGGAAGTGACTTTGTTTTATACTATGTAGTGATTTTACTTATTAAAGTTTTAAGTTGTTGTTATACTAATTAATACTTAAGATATACAATGATGATTTTCTTACCCAATAGCACAAAATGAAAGGTAAGGGTTTTTGGAGTGTATATTTATGGATGTATTTTGGAAATATAATATATAACCAAAGAGATTTAAATATAATAGGGCATAGAGGGGACATTGGGAATATTTTCATACAAAACTTTGAAGCCTAAGCGTCATGTCCTTGTCATGTCAGTTAGTATGAACGCGAGCTGTCATTCGGTCGAAATTGTACTAGACTTATTCCACTTGGAATAACTTTTGACTCCAATTTTTCCTCGCTTCGTCCCCTCTATGTCCTATTATATTTAAATCTCTTTGTATATAACCGAAGTAAAGTGAGGGCAATATCCAATTATAAGTCCAAGAACCGGCAAAGATTAATAGTATTTCAGCAACACTGTGCAATAGCTCAAATGGTTGCAAAATATCAAATGTCACTGCGATAACTATAACAATTTCCTTTCAATCTCGTTGCATGCGTATGCGTCGATTGTCTACAAACTATTCGTAAGTTCAGTGAAGGTCGAGAATTATTCTGAATGGAAAATTACGAAATCAGCCATAAAGACAAAATGTTTTATTCAAAGTAAGGACTTACAAGTCCACTTATTGAACGTCATTTCAGCTCCACCGCTTCAGCATGTATGGTTGAGGAGAAGAAGTGGGACAAGAAACCCCTAAACACATTATTCTTTTAATAAATTGTTACATAATACTATATTGGGTTACATAATTTCGTTATTTTTCTCTGTCGTATTGCGCTGTGCTGGAGAAAATCTGTTCCAAGCATCATTGTCAATGCTATAAAAATTATACGACACCATTTTTAAACTAAAATAGGTAAACGTCATGACTTTACAGCCTCCATAAGCTGCTAAAATGGATGCAACTAGCAATATTCTAAAAAATACAAATTCAGAACATATAAATGGAAGTATAAAAGTATAAGTATAATCTCACGCCTTTCATCCCCGAAGGGGTAGGCAGAGGTATTCCATTACTGGATATACCCACATTTCACGAGATACATTGGACCCCTAAACGTGATAGGTGGTGAGCCCATCGCCGGACCGGGTCTATTTACACATGTCTCAGAATAAATTCTTAGACCTGCGGGTTTCCTCACGATGTTTTCCTTCACCGTCGAGCTAGTGATAAATATGTACGTAAGTTTTTGAAAAACTCATTGGTACATGCCAGGATTCGAACCCGAGCCTCAATGATTTTTGGCCGGCTCTTTAACCGTAATGGCTATCACTGCTTTTACAAAAATACTTCAAACTATTATTCATAAAGCACGGTAGTGCTGAGCCAAGTTTAGCTCCATTTATTCCACTGTCTCATAGAATTATCGCAACCAATTATAATCCTAATACTTGTGCAACCACTCGGCTCGCTCGTAATATGGTAATCAGACCGAGCGGTCCGTAGGCAAATCAATCATTTACTCTGGTTACTCTGTATAATCACTGCAGTCATTTAACGAGACTGATACATAATCTTAAGTTACAAGCAAAAGAGTACAAAGAATCGAGATATTTTATTCTCGAGTATAAGTCGATTGATGGACGTAGAAGGTTCATAGGCACGAGCGTATGTTTGTACGTAATCGTTTTTTTTTAAACTGGACTACTAATCTAGTAAATAATTAACTATTCAATTTTGATCGAGTCTTGAACTATTGTATAGAACGATATATTTTGACAATGACGTAGAGTTGTATGGTAGATTTTTTAGTTTAAATTATAGTCCCTCTGATGGGAAAGACTGGCTGCGTATAAGGCCTCCTGCGAATGGGATCATATACAAATGGGAATATCTGTGAATGGACCGTCTACGAATACGACCGTAGATACTCGTAAATGGGACTGTCTACCAATGGAACCTCTACTACTAGGACCGTAAATATATAAATGGGACTATCTATCAACGGGACAGTCTAGGAATAGGAACGTCTACGAATGGGACCATCTGTCAAAACACGCGATCTGCCAAAAATTTCGATTTGGCCTATTGCGTTTCTGGCACTATGCGTCGAACCGAGTGAGACCGTCTGTTAATTATTTGCTGATGGTATTCTTACGAGTATTATTCGTAATATACCTCCTAATAAAATCCGCGAGTATCAAACTTTAGTTACAAAACTTCTAACAATAAATTAGTTGTTATACAAATAATTAATGTTCACTGAACACGAATGGAGCTGATAGGCTGTACTATTGTATAACAAGGTAAGAATAAGTCATTACTCTACCGAATGCGGTATTTAATAGGCCATGTTCCGCACATATGAAGTCATAATTCTGACGAGTTGCCATATATGACTGTGTTGATGGGGTTTGATGTGGTTTTTAGATTAGTATAAAGAAGATTTTTTGCTAGCATTTAATTTTTAACTGGCTTAAAAAAAGGAGAGGTTACTAATTCGACTGTTTGTTTATTTTATTGTTTGTTACCACAGAACTTTCGATTGGGTGAAAAGATTATGATGTTTTTTTTTATTTGAAAGCTGGCGCTTCCTGTGTAATTTGGTCCAGTTCTGACAATGGCATCTATGAGGAAACTATATAAATCTAATAGACGCACCTCTGGACACTGTTGGTAGTAACTGTTTTCTGAGTAGGAGGCGGGTTCAATTCTCGCAAAAACAGATTGCAGCCGTAAATGTACAATATTGTAAACCCTGTAAACCCTGTGTGTACAATATTGTTAATGAAAATAACGAAATAAACTCTGTCAAAAGTTACACATAAGTACAATTGAAATAGCTGAACAAATATATTGAAGTATTTTTCCTATCAATTTGCGTACCTACAATTCAAAATAATGATTCTTTAATTTCTAAAATATAAAAGTAATAATTCTTAATTTTGCGGGTATTTTGAGGATTTCAGAAACATTGCTTTTAATATATGCGTACATCACTAGATTCAACATATCATTGAAATAATTGTACGTCAATGATTTAGTAGATGATATAATATTAAAGCCTTCCTTGTAGCCTTTAGCTGACCGATCAAGACTAATCTTGTAAGATGGAAGCGGAAGTACACAGAGTAAACTGACAGATAGATATTCCGTTACCTAATTAGAAGTAGACATTATACAGTATGACCAAAAATTTTACCACTGATATGAATTTGACGAACATTATCCAAAAATACTGGACGCGTATGGCATACATATTTAACCGACGAAAAAAGGTTGTTCCGATTAATATAAAAAAATCTAAGCTTTTCAGTATAATATTTTCGTCACAAAATTTACTACTAGCCTAACACCATCATCATATATCTAGAAATTGAATACCTCTGCCTACCTCCTCGGGGATAAAAGGCGTGAGATTATTTATTTAATTTTTATTTCAACTAACATGTATTTATCACTAAGGTATTTATTACTAAACGGTAACGGAAAACAGTCATCAAATCTGCGTGTCCCGAAATTACATAGTTACCCTTGTTCAGCGATGGGCTCAGCACCTGTCACGTTTAAAGGTCTGAAAATTCTGTATTGAAGTTAGTACTTTTAGAAATAGTCTCTTATAACCGCCTTTGGGATAAAACGTGAGTATATTCGTTTTTATTTATCAACCACAGATCTAGCAACGATGTTAAGTTAATATTGTCGTCTAAATTATTGTACGGAAATAATGTTTCTTTTCTTTTAAGATACCTACCTCTGTGTATAAAAATAAATTATGAAATTACATTTGCCTTTCATATATTAGAAGAACACATAACGTCACAAAATGTTGGTTTTCAATTCTCTTCCCAATTAAATAGTTAAAATTGAAATGAAGCTATGCAATACCCATAAACGATAGCATACATTACTCAAGGCCACAGCCTCTCCGCAATCCATACTCAATCTGGAGCAACCAAAACTGGGTTACCCGAAACCTGCCCTCATCTTCAAAAATAAAAGCAAAACCTAAATTAAAATATTAACACACCCACCAGCCGGGAGTTAATACGAGCGAAAGTGCTTGCAACACCGATCTACGGTTCAACTCGCATGCAGTATATAATCCGAGAACGAAGTTGGCCTAACACACTCCAGCGCAACATTCGCTGAACAACAAGTAAAGCGAAGATGAAGCTATTGGTTAGTAAAAATGTAACAAAATAATAATAAAAAGTGTGAAATAGTGTTGTGACAGTGATCTAGTGTAACCAATATGAAACAGAAGCCTAATTGTGAAGTTAAAATGAAATCAGTGGATTATAATGGAATCGATTGAAAGTGCAGTGAAAGCTCATGGAATCATGGACGCATAATTAGGCTTCTGATTTTCCTGTCTTGTTGACTAAAGTAATTCTCATGGTAAGTTACAGGAAGGTACTCATGTTTTTTTTATTTCCAGAGGTCTTCCTTGATCTTGGCCGTGGCTATAAGCCTGGCCACGGCAGAGGAAAAGGCGGAGAAGGATACTAAGGCTGAAGAAAAACCGGTCGAAGAAAGCAAGAAACAAGATAAAAGAGGTCTTTCTGACTTCCACGACTTTGGCGGACACGACTTTGGAGGTCACGACTTCGGGGGTCATGATTTTGGCGGCCACGATTTTGGCGGTGGTGACCATGAACACCATGGGCACACCCACGAAGAAAAAACTATCACACACATTAAGAAAGTTGCAGTGCCCTATCCCGTAGAGAAGAAAATCCCCGTTCCAGTGGAGAAAACTGTCCATTACCCAGTTAAGGTACACGTGCCACACCCATACCCAGTCTACAAGACCGTTCACTACCCAGTGAAAGAGACCATCAAAGTGCCAGAGTACATCCCCAAGCCGTACCCTGTGACTAAACACGTTCCAGTTCCAGTCAAAGTACACGTCGACAACCCTGTTCCAGTAAAGGTATACGAACACGTGCCCTACCCCGTGGAGAAACACATCCCAGTGCCTGTGAAGGTGCCAGTGCCCCACCCGTACCCAGTGGAGAAGAAGGTGCCATTCCCAGTGAAAGTGCCCGTCAAGGTGCACGTGCCCTACCCCGTGGAGAAGATCATCCACTACCCTGTGAAGGTGCACGTCGACCGCCCAGTAGCAGTGCACGTTGAGAAGCCTGTGCCCGTCCATGTGGAGAAACCCGTGCCCTACCCTGTCGAGAAGGAAGTCCCTTACCCTGTCAAGGTGCACGTCGACCGTCCAGTCCCAGTTCATGTTGACAAGCCTGTCCCATACCACGTCAAGGTGCCCTACCCCGTGCCCTACCCTGTGGAGAAGGTCATCCCCTACCCGGTGGAGAAGAAAGTGCCCATTCCTGTCAAGATCCCAGTCGATAGGCCTGTGCCAGTCCACATTGAGAAGCATGTGCCCTACCACGTGGAGAAACATGTCCCATACCCAGTGAAGGTTCATGTGCCCATCGTTCACAAGGAGGAGCACCACGAACACCATGAACACCATGAGATACCTCACCAGGAATCTCACGACTTCTCTCACCATGAGGGTTTTAGCTCAGGAGGTTCGGAAGGTTTAGAAGGCCACTATGGGGGCTCTGAAGGTTCAGAAGGCCACTACGGAGGTTCGGAGGGTTCAGAAGGCTCCTATGGAGGCTTCGAAGGTGGTCATGGGGAATACCACCACTAACAGAACTGATCTCTTTTTATAATTTTGTTTTTAGCTTTAAATGTTATCTTGTGTTTAGTTCGCGCTAAGTTCGTTTTACTGGACTGTGCATGTGTAAATAATACCAAAAGTATTAAAACGTGATAAAATCATCTATATTTTTTTACCTCCCAAACATACACTTTAAGATTTAAAAAGATCTTTAGAGAAATAATTTAGTCGCCAAAACATTACAAAGGTACTAAAAATGCTAAATTATGTAAGCTTTAATGGAATATCCTTTGTATAAAATAGCATTTAAAACTAGAAATCGAGTCATTAGAATTAATTATACTTAATTTGCTTTTAGTAGACTTGAATTATTCAAATATTTGTATCAAAAAAACTTCCGAATTAAGATATCCGAACACTCCTGTAACAAAGACTCAGTTACATATAAAATCTAGAGGATATAACAAATCCAATTTCAATAAACTCACAAGCAACTTGAATATAATTACAAAGCGCCGAGAAAACTCCCATTACTAAATGTGTTATATAATGTTTATGTAACCACAACGTAAGAATAAACGCAAGCTCATCGACTTACAACGTTAGCTCACGTATAATATGACACCTTCCTGACATGTGAGATTAATTTTAATATCACTATTACCATATTTGAAAATCTAGACTCATTAGGTATAGAAACGAGGCTAACATCAGCTGAACTAACATACATACATACAGGCAGAGGTATTCCATTTCTAGATATACCCACTTTTCACCAGATATTCTTTGGACTCCCAAACGTGATAGATGGTGAGCCCATCGACGGACCGGTTCTGTTACACATTTCACAGGATTCATTCTGGGACCTGCCGGGTTTCACCGTCGAGCTAGTGACAAATATGTACTTATGTTTTGAAAAACTCATTGGTACATGCCAGGACTCGAACCCGAGCCTCACTGATTTTCATTATGCGAAGCAGGCCCTTTAACCGTAAGGCAGTGATAACTGCTTATTACTAACATTCAATGATATAATGTACCTAAAAATATACATCTTTAATCAAAAGAAGAAAATAATCCTGTACTAAAAATTATACATGCAAAATTGTGTTAGTTTGTTTGTCTTTCTTTCAAGCAGTGACAGAGCAACAGGTAGATGTGGTTTCTTTCATATAGATAGTCAGAGGACCGGTAATTGAGATAAATTACTCTTAATCGGAAAATAGGAATGAAGTCGAGGGCAAAAGCTATTTCAAAATAATTCAAATGAGTAAGTAGAAACCTACTTAAAGAGCCCAACGAACGCAACCACTTTTTAGAACCACTTATTTCACGAGATAATGAATTTAATTTGGAAATTTGTATTCACAATGTTAAAAAATGACAACACAATGTAATAAATTTGCATTGTTTTTCTGGTTTTACATCGCTTCTTTTACTTTATTCGAGATAAAAATGTCTATATCTGCCACTATACAGACAGACACACATCTCCGCTTACTTATTAGCCCCACCACGAATTTTGAAACGGTGTTTATTAATACAATTAAAAAAAAATCATATAACCTGGAGCAAAAATCGGGCGGGTCGCTTGTGCTTTCAAATTGAACCCCATTTCCGATATTGGTATATATAAAAACCAGTGTATAAGTTTTCTGAAAGCATAATAAAGTCACTTACCTTATGTAGGGTATGTTGGCAGGTATATGATACTTGGAACCAGGGTCGAAATCCAATTCAGAACGAAGAACAGGTGGTTTGATGCCTTGGTACTGCTCTCTGTGAGCAAAACAAAATACTTGGTGATAAAGATTATTTAGGCCATCAGGAAGCAACTCTAAAGGTCGAAACGGATTAGGCGCAAAATGCCACATTCTCAAAATGCCATTTTCGCATAATGCCACACTTTCGAACATACTGCAATAAAGGGAGTTGAACAAGTACGGCAATTTGTTAGTGTGGCATTTTGCTAATGTGGCATTTTGTGAATGTGGCATTTTGAGAATGGGGCATTTTTCGAATGTGGCATTTTGAGAATGTGGCATTTTGCGAATGTGGCATTTTGCGCCTAATCCGTCGAAACAAACAGTCAGATCATTGGCACATTACAAAACTCTAAAATATGTTAACCACTTTAGTAAGTAACAACTCTTTATTGTACAGCAATAAAAATATGCATAAAGTGACACATTGTTAAAAAAAAGTACAATGGGTCTTATCGGTTTAAGCGATTTCTTGCATATACTATACTATACTATAGTACAATTATATTATAGTACAATTTTAAAATATTTTTTGTGCAACATTCGTGTTTCTGGTCAATATTATCGAAATGTTTCGATATCTTGCAGTTATAAAACGAAAGGCGGTCATAATATATACAGCGAAACCGTATGTTTGTTTGCTTCCTGTTGAAGTAACAGTGCTTAAAGTGATCAGATGTGAGCTGATAATTTAATCAAAGATTTATAACACAGATTAAATAAGTAGGTACTATCGTAATATTAAGATTCTGGGTTAGTGAACCGAAATAGACCGTATTTTCTATTGCACCCTAAGGTTCCCTGGAACAAATCTTTTTCTTGTATTAGTGTCATTTGTTAAATATTTATCATCGCCGTTTAATGAAACGTAGTACTTACTAACTTGCTATTTTACTATTGATTTCAATCAGAGATATGTAGGTACCTACTTTATTCTTTTTAGGGCAGATTTTTCAATAGTCAGTTATAAGTTATCTGAAGAATAAACATCACCTGTCACTTTTCCTTTCTTGTGTCAGACAGTGACAGCAGCAATATATTCTCCAGATAAGATTTATCTGACGATTGAAAAATCTGCCCTTAAGAATATATCTTTATTTGGTAGGTATCACAAAACTCAGTAACAAACAATATTTTTAAATTAAATAGTGATAAAGGATAATGTAATAACTGTGTGTAAACTTTTATTTGTACATTATTTGGTCAAACAAACCTCTTTCCTGAGTAAATAAATAAGTGATTTAATGGATAATAAAAATCTGTCAAATGAACGTAAATATCTACTTAGTTATTGAAATTAATGCTTGAACTTCAGATTGCACTGTAATGTTACCTAACGTGACCTAAACCTAGGTGAGGTTAGGTCGTATTAGGTAACCTAAGCTTTCTTATAAGAGATGACGGGATTTAGAAGAGAAAATCATATACTACAGACCCGTTTCTTTTATAGCTCTAAAGTCAATGGACTGCATATTATAACAGTGTAACCGAAACAGAAGAAATAATGTTTTGTAAAATTATATTTTAAATGTTATGAGCCAGGATAAGTTTGGGCGTAAAAATATTTTGTTTAAAAAGAAAGATTGGATATGTTTATGTAAAGAGAGAAGAAGTTAGAATTAAGTTATTCAAAATAATTTGTACCCACAAGGAATAAAATAAATAATAAATAAATAAATTGTGACACAATTTACACACGGCTATTTCAGTCCCAGGCCACTAGGCAGAGCCTGTACTATGGGTACTAAGCAATGCTTAGTACCCATAGTACAGGCTCTGCAAAATGTTAATTTTTAAAAATAATAAGTAGGCACCCTATTTCGACAATAGTTCCAACACTTCCAACTCACAGAAGTAACAAATAAGTAGTTTTATTGTAGTAATTTCTGTTCGAATAAACGCGTAAGGGAATTTGGGTTAGTTAGTCAATCCCTACATGATTTTGAATTATGTAATATCGAATGTATTTAGTGTGCGTAACTTGGAATTGCAGGCACATTTGGGTGTTAGTCAAGAGCGGTAGCGACAACGTTTTTATTCGTAGGTAACTATCAATATATTACCAGACAAAGAACAAATGCTTCCTTTCAAAGGGCAGTGACGTTAAGGTTAAAGTTTATATTTAAAAAGGAAGCTTAAGTACTTTTCTTCAAGCCGCACGTTATCTCCTTGTAAAATATCAACTATATAAGGTTCATTTTACATTCTATGAAAACACACTTTTCAAACGACTTCAAAAAAGGAGGAGGGTTATCTGTTCGACTTTATGTTTTTCTTATGTTTGTTACCTCAGAAATTTCGACTGGGTGAACCGATTTTGCTGAATTTTTTTATATGAAAAATGGTGCTATTCAAATAAAGTCCTCCTCATGTTCGTTCTTCTCCTACGGCTAAGAACCATTAGTGTTATTGATGGCACTACACAGAATCACCGGAAAATATGTGATTGTATAGGAATCTTTTAAAAATTCGCAAAACTGTTATTTATTTACGCTCTCGCTACCACCTAAGCCTTGTACCAAACAACTGTCGCTTTCGTCTAGTGAACCCGCTGCCGAGTCAAGGCCGACTGTTGGCCCCAATCCCATCGCTTTCGTAGCGATCTGATGGTGCACTCATAGCTTATGGTAGTGATTGATGAACTCCGACATAGTTTCTGCTTTAACTGTTATAATAGATTCCGAAAAGCCAGGTTAGTGGAGTAATAGGCTTTTTATTACATATTGATTATGTGCCAATGCCATTAATAAAAAATGAAATAAATCATCTAACGTCTTTTGCTCGCAGAACCGGTAGGCAGAGGTATTCAATTTCTGGAAATACCCACTTTACCCAGTATATTCAGTGGACCCTTAAAACACATGTCTCAGAATTTATTCTGGGACCTGAAGTTTCCGCACCATGTCAGCCTTCACTGTCGAACTAGTGATAAATATGTACGGTAGCTTGTTGAAGCCCAGCCTCACGGATAAGAAATGGGTTCTTTAACCTATAGGCTATCACTGCTCTTTTAAAGAGACATTACATTACATACTTATTGCTCCAATATAGACGAACAGGTATGTCTATCCACTCCTTTGCGGTGGCCATAATAAAAGATCTTGAAAATTGTGTAAAATTACTACATCAGTAAAATTCAGGTACTTTTGGCAACGAAACACTCCCTCCGGAAGAAAGTGTGAGCATTTGTTTATGTATTTTTAACTACTTAAATGTATTTAAAACTAACAATCGCAAATCACTGAAGCCGTTCTTAAGTGATAATTTTCAAATATGAGGGCATTTAAATTTAAAAAATGTACTAATTATATGAACTCTAGCAAAGCTTGAGCCTTAGAAGAAAGAAAATTCCAGACATTTTTGTAACATGTTTCCTATTACTGCATAATGAGTCGACCTAGAATGGGACCCGTATAATTTGTTCGGTCATCGGAGCGTACACATTATGTCACGCCTCAAGTTACGTGTTTGCTTGCTTGTTAGCAATTATCGTTATCCAAGTCGTAGCAGATTATAGGGAGTTAGATACAACCCTGGGCTGTGAGTAAACATGAATAATAAATCAATCAATAGTAAAATTTCTGTACCCCAACATAAAATAGGTGACAAAAAAGACGGAATAAGTGACGAACATGATGGAACAAGTGACTAAAATGATGAAACAAGTGACAAAAAAGACAAATTCGAAATTCGAAATTCGAAATTCGAAATTCGAAATTCGAAATTCAAAATTCAAAATTCAAAATTCAAAATTCAAAATTCAAAATTCAAAATTCAAAATTCAAAATTCAAAATTCAAAATTCAAAATTCAAAATTCAAAATTCAAAATTCAAAATTCAAAATTCAAAATTCAAAATTCAAAATTCAAAATTCAAAATTCAAAATTCAAAATTCAAAATTCAAAATTCAAAATTCAAAATTCAAAATTCAAAATTCAAAATTCAAAATTCAAAATTCAAAATTCAAAATTCAAAATTCAAAATTCAAAATTCAAAATTCAAAATTCAAAATTCAAAATTCAAAATTCAAAATTCAAAATTCAAAATTCAAAATTCAAAATTCAAAATTCAAAATTCAAAATTCAAAATACAAAATTCAAATTTCAAAATTCAAAAGCTATATCTGCTTACAGATTATATTTTTCTGCTTACAAAAATACGAATACTCTGCTAACCATTTAAATAACACCCGTGTGGCTTGAAGGCCGTGCATTGTCTAACGTCGTTTCTTTTCGGCAGTCTTGTTGATAAAAAATGCTATGCAACAGCTTTACCGCGGCAGTCCCCGAGTGCCACACGTCTTTTTTTCGTTACGGAATATCTGGATTCGGTCCCCGCGCTCAAGGCCCTCGATAGAAGCTATGCAATAGCTTAAAATGATGGAATTAGTAACAAAAATGATGGTATCAAGTGAGCAGCTATAAGAATAATCATCAAGCATGAGAACCGAGTGCCAAAGCACTAAGTCTCTTTAAAGAGACTTAGTGACTGTTAAGAGTGAAAGAAAATAATATTGGAAGTAAACCGAAGTTATTTTATTTCTGTGGCTTAAACAATCGTAATGTTACAACTGTGACACTGGTAAATCTCAAACGAATTTCTGTACGGTCTACAACTATTAGCTACTCATGCCAAACCCCCTAGCCAACATGCAAGCGCTCACGAAAGCGAATGATTTTATAGATTGACATGTATGGACTTGACATAAGCACTTGCCAACGAGCGCTCAGGTAGACCTTATGTCTTATGTGGGGGGGGGGAGGGGGGGGGGGGGATTTAGACAAACAAAGATTGAAACAAACCTGAGTCTCCACCAATGACAGTTATACTGCTCCTTCCGAACATCGCCAGTGAAGACATCCCACCTCCATCTGTCCATCACGAGAGCGAATGGAAGGAAGGCCAGCTTGTCCATCGCTTGGGTGAAGAGGAAGTTGATGTCATGTGCTGTGTCGTCCACCGACCTCTGGACCAGACCAAGGGTCTGCAGGTGGCGCGGCGAAGACACGGACAGTGCTATGGTCTCGCCTATTGCTTCGTGGAAACCTGTAAGAATGTTATTGTAGGTTAGAGGTTGAAAAGAAGAGACTAATGCTAAACTATCGAGAAGAAGTCTTTTAAAAATAGACAATAGAGTTGGATTTTTAGTGGTGTAGATATTGTAAGAGTTGCTAATTTTGTGTTAGGGGAGGTCAAAACTTTCTTACAAGTTGTACTGTGACCAGTTTAAAAAATAATCCGCCCTCGTTTTATGTTGCGGCACTGAATAGAATGGGCCTTTAATCGTTTAAGCTAACATTTTGTTGGTAAATAATAGCAATAAGCAAAATGTTATTAATTTGGAAATACAAGATGTTTAAAAATTTATCGAATAATATTGAGAAAAACTAAAGTTTGTTGATATCTTTTATCTTCGATAATAGTTAGAGCGCTAAGCTATAGTTATTTTATGCCTCCCGATAGAAATTTTGAAAACAAGACTTTTTTATGCTTTGTGATATAACAAGGCTAGACTTAGCTAATAATTTCGCTGATAAAACCTAATTAAAACACATTAGTACATATTAAACTAAATTATGTTGCCAAAAATGATACAGATACGAATCTCATAAGATCAGCTGACATAAGAACTGGTAATTAACTACTTCGCATTTGCCACACATAGAAACATCGGAAGTTAGCTAACAGACGGACAAACGCGACATGCGTGTTGATCAACTTGATCGTACGCGTGCAAGGCTCGCATTGTTCGCATTACAAATTTAGGATGCTTAGGATTGCGTTGTTCATCTGTTACGCCCTGGTTGCGCGGAATAAATAAATTCTATGTTACAATTGTTCCGTAATAAGTATCGTCATTATCTTTGTTTATCGCATTACTTCTAAGAGCTATTCGGTCTTTATCTCTCTGTAAGAGCATCCTCCAGACCACGTAGTGACTGTATGGAAGTCTCTGATACTTGGTACAGTCAATCACGTGGAGCTTGACACATTGGACTGTGTAAAGTTCTTATTACAATCGCCATAGAAGTCATACTCGCAATACAAGTGCAAGGCTTTATGTGCTCTTGACTGTACACACATGGGCTGCAAAGACAGCTTCCACCTATGGGGTGACTGCAACAGCAATAGATGCGAGTAAGGTGTCTTTCTATGCATGTACCACCTCCTCTTCTGCCTCCTAGATAGGATGCTAAGGAAACTTGTGTACGCCGCTCCTTGACACACCTTATTCATCAATCATCATCATAACCGCTGGACAATATCTCCCCGACAGATCTCCACTTTCAATCCATTCTACTAGAGTTGATATTAGAACGTTTTGCCTGCACTGTCTAGGATTTATAGAAGGCTAATGACAAGGCTATTCGTGTGGTTTACAAGCAATTTATTGAGATCCATGAGTTCATTAAACCCTATTTTGATTAAATTTTGCTGAAATGTGCATCTTTTGTTTCTTTCTCTGCTATTGGAAATTTCTACTCCCACCAGTGCCACCTATAATTTTAAGTAAATAGTAACTATAACTATAGCAGTGCACAAGAAGATTCGAAGCAAGAGAAAGCGGCGCATACGGAAGAGAACTTGCTCCCGATTGATAAACTCCCGCGCAGTGCAGCATGGCGGAAACGGAGTCAATGACCAGGGCTGCACTCAGTCTGAGGCCCAAGGGAATTTCAAGAGACCCTAAGTAAAAAGTTATCATATTAATATAATTTAGACATAGTCTATAGGGGGTTAGTAACAATAACTTAGTGTTCAGACATAGTCCAGGAGGGAGGGGGGGGGGGGTTTAGTAACCATAACTAACTAAACTAACTAAATATTTGTTTGAAACCTTGCCCTAAAACTGTTAAGTAATATCAACACAGTCATTATGGCGAAACTTGGAGCAACTTTTGACAGCATAATATTTTGTAACACGACTCCGCGACTTACGTACAAGTTTTTGATTTTATGATGTTGAGAAAGTAGCTGCAACAACATCGAATGAGTGCACAAAGCAATTATTATGAATATTTTTTTTTATATTATAACCATGCCTCTTATAAAACCAGATACAAACGTAATATAAAAATTTAAAATTTTGTTATTTTACATTACACACAAAAGCAAGAAAATCCATAGAAGAGTGAAAGTTTTTGCTTTAAATTTTTTTTTCCATCATCATCAACCATAAAAATACGGAGTCCCAATTTTTAGTACCTCATTCGGCACTGGATTTTACCTAGTGTCTTTGTAACTTTACGTAACAGTAGTATTGGTGGAATTTGTATTTTACTCTAGGCCAAGGAAACTTGAGTGAAATGTGCTCACTTTAGAAAGGAGAACAATTAGTACACTGGATATTGCACTGTAAGTGAAGCCGAAAGTCAATCATTACTTAATCGAAGCCCATTTTTAATGATTTAAGTAAGTAGTTATTGAATTATTAATGAAAATCAAAATATATAAAATGATATTTCACAAATAAATTTAATTGGTTTTTTATTCTGTATTTTTCATGCCTTACTTGATAAAACCCGAGGCCTACCTAATTTTCTACCGAACACCTATGTAACCACGTTTTATGGAAATAAATTATTAGTATTATTATATTTTAAAACCGTAAAATACTTGTACACACTACACATATTGTGTAAATACACTAAGTTTCATCATAATTATTAGTTTATGAAAAACGTTAAAAGAAAGGTTTTTTTTTTAATTTTGTCATTTTTCTGCATGTTTGAGAATGACACGAAAACTTCCGATCGAATTTTGATTTCACGTTTACCATTTAAGCTTTAACAATCTGTTATTATCATCACGCTATATCAACTGGATCAAAAATCTACAGACTTGCTTTATCTATTCAATTATCTATAGGTGCTATGATAAGCATATAATTATAGTGTTACTAAATTAACCTTTATAGGATACAAAAAGCTCTGATTTTAACAGACGTCAAATAAAAATGTCTGTCACTGGAAGAGCCACAGTGGGTTAAATTTCTGATAAACTTGACCTCGTTTCACACACCGAACAAGCCACCGCAAAAACTGAAAGAACTCTCATAGAGTTGTTAGATGAGACAATGTTCTAGACATCTTTGATTTATTTTGATACTGTTCTGCGCCGTTTCACCCACGTAGTTCCTGTTCCCTTGGGAATACGGGAATAAAATATAGACTATGTTACTCAAGGATATTCTAGCTTTTCACTGGAAAAAGAATTTTTAAAATCGGTCGAGTAGTGTTTGAGTTTATTCGTAACAAAGTCACAATACAAATCTTTCCTCTTTATAATATAAATAAAGATACAGTGTGACTGGTAAATCGAGATAATCTTCTCAGGAGGTAATAGAGTAACTGATCAACATTCCGCCTACACATAAAAAGTTTAAATATATAAAAATAGATTAGTAACTTTAGGTAATTTTCTAAAATAATTATTCTGAATTCGCCATAGACCAATTAGCGTATTGCACACACACGCGCCAACGACGACACAAAAAAACAATATGGCGGTCGTGTACCTTCAATCTTTTATTCTTGGTTATATGCCTTGAGTTGTGACCACAATTTTGCCAGAATAACGTAGTGAGTAGAACGCATTATCGAGGACTATCATATTAGGATAGTTTATCAACTTTCAGAGCAAGGAGTCAAGTTTTAAATATTTTATTAAAATTAATTTAGTTGTTCCCTTCCATTTACTCTGTCATAACTATATCAATTTATTTTCTTTGTCATCTTTTACACAAGCTGACCTATACATTTTTCTATTATTATCAGCAACTCCCGAATAATGATTACACTTATTGGTACTGTTAGTTATGTGACACTTCTATGTGTCCATAGATCTGCGCAAGCGCACAGGCGTCTGAGATGCGCGTGCCTTACGTAAAGTGTACCGTAATCGCTATAGCTGTATTAATTTCCGTGAATTTTCTACATTACATACGGCTTAATATAGTGCAGCTTATTAATATTTTTACTTTTGAGTCTCCTCCTGATTTCTTCCTGTAGATACTGTAACTTGTATAGGGCAGAAGTTTTCATAATCATTAGAAGCTTTTCAAATTTTCTGTATTAGAAATTGGTATGTTTTGTATTTTTATTGTGTAATTAATTATTTCCTAAAAACACATTAAAGCTAAAAAGACCAAGTATAACTTTAAAGTCCCTATTATAGACTATAAAATTATACTTGGTCTTTTTAGCTTTAATCAGTTAAGAACCGCCGGTTTCAATTGGATCCGAGACACAATTAAAAATCTATTGTGTCTGTGATTCATGGTCTGAAAGGTTAATGTGTTTTTGAGGAATAATTAATTTAATATTTCTGCAAAATATCTCTTGACACAAATAAAATATTTTTTTACAATCTTCAATGGGTACACTATTGTTTATCGTAACTATAACATTAGTAATATTATAATCATTACAGTGTCTTAACACGCTCTGCTCTACATTTCGTAATGTAGGAACATACAGTAGACGAAGTGAGACATTTACACGAAACTAAACCTTATATTGTTGTGATATGGTATCTTATTTGATTATAGAATTTTATTAAAATCTAATCGTGTTAAGTGACACTTGAGTGCCAAAATATATTATTTATTGACTGCTGTGAGTTTTTAACACGTTATGTTAAGTTTTTCACATCACATGCTCGACATAGCTCAATAATATATCATGCAAACCTCACCTAAAGCAAGTCATTATTAACTAGCGGGTTATAATGACAAGCCTTATTAAGAAGACTTGTTTTTTATTGTCTCGTAAAACGTGAGAAAAACTGTTTTCGTCTTGGGAGAGCTTGAATCCGTCGCTGCACTCAGGACTCTGTTTTAACTCGTAACACTCTCACTCACCTCGCTGCGCTCAGGATTTAAATTTGGAGTCCCTCTTTTGCTCAGGATTCAATATCGAGACCGTGACAATATAAAACAGTGCTTTATCCCCTCAGTGTGTAATCTAGTATTACTAAATATCAAATCAATCAAAATGTTTTATTCAATGTAGGGGCTTATTAGTCCACTTATTGAAAGTTATTGCTACTCCACCACTTCCGTATTTCCGCCACCCTCCGTATGTACCTATAATTGAGGAGAAGAAGCGGGGCAAGAAACTCCTCAAACAATCAATACAATACAAAGTACAATTTACATGATTTTAGTGCATAAGACGTGAGTGAGATAGAGTATCTATTTATTTATTTATTTACTTAATTTTAGGGAGATGAACAGCTAAAATAATAATAATGAGCAATGAATATAAACATAAATAGCGAAATATTTTTGAAAAGCTGTATTCGTAATAAGTGCGATAACAGTAGGTACGTTGTGTTAAATTATATTTATGCAATGTCTCCGTGTATCGTTCGTACATTTTAACATCAATAAATGACAAATAGTGTCACATATTTTTACGGAGCATTTAATCTTGACAAATGTTAGATCCATGTGAGTTCCACATTCTAAGGAAGCGTTTTGTCCCATCTTAATTACCCAGCATCGCTTCACATAACGCTTCCTAGATTATAACGAGATCCCCGCTTTCACTCGATCACATAACGTGATCTGCGCAGGAGTGGATTCATAAACATAATATTATCCGTGCGAAAACCCATCAATGATTCAATTTGCATAATTATTACAGCGACATGAGGCACCTCTCTATACAACGCGTAACAGAAAAATCGCAATTCCTCATACACCCCAATTAGTAGGTATATTAATATAAAAAAATGATGCAATCGAACTTTAGTTATGTCTAACCAATTTTCTTAAATATCGATTAATAATAGCACGATTTTTATAGAAGGCACTAAATTCAGCTACGATATTATTATTTTTTTAATTTACACATATTAAAAATTGCTGAAATCGAATAAGTAGTCGATACTGAACAAACTAATTTCAGGAATTGCGCTTATTCTGTTACATGTTGTATAACTGCAACATAGAACTCGAAGGAGTAAAAAACGGATTCAACGTAATTAACTATTCGTATTATTATACTAAAAAAATACAGTCGAATTATAATAATAAAAAATCATAATCTCAGCTGCCCCTTATATTTGTCTCGTTAGACGCCTTTCATCCATCCGCTCGACATGTCCAAACCACCTGAGCATTCCTTTCTCAATCTTAGTCACTACATCCTCTTTCAAGCCACAACGCTCTCGGATTACACTATTCCTCATTCTATCAATCAATCGTACTCCACTCATGCTTCTTAGCGAGCGCATTTCTACTGCATTTATTCGACTCTTGTGCTTCTTCTGCCATACACAACTCTCGCTACCATACAATAAGGTAGGAACCAACACCCCATCATGAACAGCCAGGCGTGCTTTTTTTAGTCACTTTCTGGCTCCTCATGAAGGCGTGCAATGCGACGAGCTTGTATGAACCGATTGATGAATGTGGATGAGGCACGTGAGGTATGGCAGGATCGTAGCAGGTGGCGGGTTGTAAATTAATAATTTATACACAGATTAAGTAGATAGTTACTGTTTTTATGCATTTTCGTCATAGGACTTTACATGTAGACAATGAATTTTGTAAACTTAATAATAATAATAAATAGATAAAATAAAATAAATAAAATATTCGGAAGCTGACTAAGAGTCGAAATGGTCGCCATGGCCGAAAGCGGTTGGAGCTCATCATGATCATTACAGTACAGTTATAATATAATTTAATAAAATAAAGACAAGAGATTTGTTTTTGTATGCTTGAATAAAAGTGGAGAGATTTGTTTTTGAATTCGAGACTAATGGACCGATTAAAAAAAAAGTTTTTATGAAAAAAAAAAAATACTTAGTACTCCGAGTGACTTAAACGGGACTTGCTAGGTTTAAATCATGTGGACAGCAAGTATTAGATAATAGGCTTATTATGTCTCTTCAATTATTACAAAACATTTTCGCAGTTCTATAGACATTATCCTACTTTGGTCAACCAACCCTAAGCTAATCTAATTATATTTCTGCGTCTTCAATATCAAACCAGTCGCCGCATACCGTTGACCGAGGGTGTCGCATTTAATTACAATTTTATTTTAGTCTCGTTAAATAATGAAAAGCTCAATTATTTCTGTTGTGTTGTTGCTTAAATTGTTGTGTTTTGAATATGGTAAGTTTACACAATTCAAGGTTATAAGGTGATTGTTTACTTTCACAGTGTTTGGGTTTACATGGTCGTCTTTTATTGAAGTTTGTAATTTTAGAAAGGTATATGTAATACTTCTGTATTGTTTTTTTTAATTGAAGCTGCATCTTTCATGCTCGGATTCGGTTCCTGTTGAGGACATATTATTATACCAATGAGTCTTTAAAAATTGACAAATAAAGTCACTATCTCGACAGTATTGAAAATATTGTAAGAAAACATTATATTAGTAATTGGCATTATTATAATTATTAATTAAGTTCTAAAATTTAATGTAGGTACCTAACTATATCTATAAATGTGCAGTTGGTTTTTCTATGTAAATAAAATAGAATAAATCAAATAAAACAGTATATAGTTCCCATAATTGATTCTGAGGCTAACACTGGTGCAAAGTGGATATTTTCAGAAATAGAATACCTCTCCCAACCTTCAGAATTTAAGAATATAAATGATTTATTGATATATTTTCAAAAAAACACAAAGTAATCACACGTATACGAAGTCGCGGGCATCAGCTAGTTTATTATACGTATAGTAAAACCGTGCGGTTCTACCCTATCTCAATCAGGTATTTTTTTCAGTAATTTCTGATATATTAGGGAATGAAGAATGAAGATAATATTGTGGAATAAGTTACTAGTGCATCAGTGTATGCCCTGTAGATTACCCTAATAAATAAATTAAATAAATAAATAATATGTAAGATAATATAATAAATAGGCTTATCATGTTTGTTATCTTGCCCCGCAGAAACCGCCTGCGTGTCCGGTTAACAGATAGGTGTTTTTGATGACCTAAGTAACCAAAAATGTTAGTTAAATAATAATAAAATAAGTAAAATAATAAATAATCTCACGCCTTTTATCCCCAAGGGAGGAGGCAGAGGTATTCCATTACTGGATATACCCACATTTCATGACATAGGTATATTGGACCCCTAAACGTGATAGTGGTGGTGAGCCCATCGCCAGACCGGGTCTATTTTAGTGTTAGCTATGAATCCAATAAAACAAATTTCTCTTCTCATTAGGTGCCGTAAGATAAAGATCTATGTTATATATCTCCGGGATTGGTAAACGAATTTAGTTTTGAGGAGTATCCACTTTTATAAATATTTTTGTTGGAGAGCCCATGGCTTTTTTGTTAAAGGTGTATTTTTACAATCTGCGGCCTGAGAATTTTCTCACAATGTTTCCCTTAACTTTTGAGCTAGGTACTTAAGTTTCAGAAAACCTATTGGTTTATACCCTGATAGACATCGAACCTGGACTTCATGGATGAGGGACAGGCACTTTCAACTGTGCTATAACCGCACCCGTATTGTTGGCTTAAGCGGATTTCAAATTAAAACATTTTGTTGATTATCACCAGATTTCACTTATGCTCGTACAATAATTACAAAATAGAGCTCTGCAGGCGTATTCACGGAAGCTCGACACCGTCTTCGTTCAATTCAGATCGAGTGAAGAAATTTTATGAAGTCTAATCTATCGACTTCGGAAACTGTACTCTAGGCGTTTCTGACAGCCACGGAAAATTTTCCGAATACTTATGTCAAATATGACATTCGTTTTCGATACCGACATCTCTGAATAGAACATCTTCGACAGATTTTCTGATTTCGATTCGAATATCGAAGCTCCGTGAATACCTACGCAGAAGCAGAGCAGTGAAGTTTAAAAATCGAATTCTAAGTAGGTTACAAAAGTAGCACGGTACAGGGTGAGCGAAGCCTTATATCTGCCGTATTGGATTAAGCCGCGACCGTATGTGAACTTGGCTTAATTTGTCTTCAAGCGTAATATCAAATTACACAAATATCGAAGTAATGTGTCCACTGTTGCTTAAAAGAATCTTTTGTATTTTCCTGAGACCTTCAATTTATATTATAAACTATGCAAATATTATTAATTAAACCCAAAATCATTAACGCTGAAAGACATGACTATAATACAAGGAATTCGCCATAAGCCACCACGATATGAAAAATCTATCTAATCTATAGTAGTTTTTAGACCAACTTAAAAAACACCTAATCAGTAGCCATTCGATCTCCATTCCCCAGCATCATCCATACTCTGTTACGACTGCAACAGCGCCTTCGACCCTCGCTGCGGCGAAGAATTTGACTCCTTCAGCCTGGGGGTGGTCAACTGCTCGCTGCGTGACCCCCTCGAGCATATGCCTGATGCTGAACCCACTCTATGCCGTTCTATCAAGATGGACAGTGAGTACAGAAAGTCAATAGTCCCAACGAGGTCAGACCAGTCTCAATCAAAAATAGACTACGTATTTTTTATCCTGAAAAGCGAGTATTTTTCCGGGATGGTGTAATTTTCAAAGTCGGTCTACCAATTTAGCCGTAAAAAGTAATAAAGAGACATACAGAGTTATACCTAATATGCGTAACTATATTACGAAAAAATAAATAAAAAATCAAAGATGTAGATAGGCTCAATGCGGAGTTCAGTCGCATAACATAGTTAAAAAAATGTAAGCGAAAAGAAATTCCTTCAGAAAAGGTACTTTTTATCAATCCCTTGACCTTAGGCACCTGTCTCCTCTCCACTTTGGTGAGACCTAACCCTAACGTTTTTTTCAGTATTCGGAAAAATCCGAGTAGTCCGGCAATGCGGTTACATAGCAGACGAAACCAGCAGTAACCAAACGTGTCGGCGGCACTCGGGTGTGGGCGATGTGTTTGTCACATACTGCACCTGCGACACGGACCTGTGCAACGCTGCGTATGCGCATCATACTGCCATTGGAGCGCTACTTGCTGTACTGGTCGCTTGTATACTGTAGATTGTTAGTACTTAGTTGTTGAGATTATAAATAAATTATTGTGTTGATTTTTGTTTTATGTTTAGTTTTGCCCCCCGCAGATACCTACAGTCTCTTTTAGCGTTTCCGTAGGAGCCTTTCTAGGTACACATACTTAACACTGTTATATATTATACCTACTAACATTTCCTCATCCGAGATGCAAGATATCGCATTGAAAAGTTTCATCAACATCGGTTCAGGGCTTTAAATATGAAATGGTAAAATACAGTATAAAATATGCATGTGGTTACCATAATACTAGTTATAAAAAAAAAAATATACACAATTGAAAACTATTTGAATAAAGAGACTACGTAAAACCATATTTAGGTTCTTGTATCCCAGATATGTCTCAATGCGGATAATATATTATATCTGTACCGACGGCAAAATTATGTAAACCGTTAGCGAACTGTAATTACACTTCCAATCAATAATGTTCTACTTAAGCATACGTAATTCTAAGTAACTCAAGTTGTATGAACGCACTGGTTTGTACACTAATATTGCGACATTATGTGGTCATCCTTACTAATATTATAGAACTAGCGACCCGCCCCGGCTTCGCACGAGTGCAATACTAATACTAAAACCTTCCTCTTGAATCACTCTATCTATTAAAAAAAACGCATCAAAATCTGTTGCGTAGTTTTAAAGATTTAAGCATACATAGGGATATAGGGACAGAGAAAGCGACTTTGTTTTATACTATGTAGGGATATGCGAAAGTAATTCTATCTATCACTTTGGGCTTACTCTTGACCCCGACCAGCCCGAGAACAAAGAAGGGTACGATGGGACGACCTTGCCCAGAAGATGCCTGCCTTAAAGTCTTGTGGGTTATGAACCTCTTCACGTCTAAACCAACCAACCTACATGAGATTTGGTGGGATGATAGTTGCATCTTATTATTATATTAATAAAGAGTAGAAAAACCGACTTCAATCTTCAACTTATATGGTTTTCTCATGGATGCTATTGTCAGAGCTAGACGAAATTAAAGTGGGACCAATCTGGAAGCTCCAGCTTTAAAAAAAGAATCATCCAAATCGGTTCACCCAGTCGAAAGTTCTGAGGTAACAAACATAAAAAAGACGAATTGATAACCTCCTCCTTTTTTAAGTCGGTTAAAAACTGGGCACTTTCAAGAATGGAATATCTCGGCCGTCCTGGAAAATAATTCTTGAGATTAATATATTTTTTCCACTTACCAGGATTGGCTCCATCTCTGAAGACTTTGGGTTGGTTCTTGTATGCCTGGAAGTATTCTATGTGGGCCATTTCATGGTGAGCAGTCACTAGATCTTTCATGTCCACGTGTGTGCACATCTTTATGCTGAAAAAAGAAAAAAAAATTATAATTGATTACCAAAGAAAATATTTTGTCAAATGTAAACAATTCAAAATTAGTTGCAATATACACATAATAACTTCTTCTAAAGTGGAACCTCCCACTTCAAAATCAGTTAAAGCCATGATGACAATGAAATATGCCCACGTATATAGACACTATTTCGACGGTGAAGGAAAACATTGTGAGGAAACCCGCAGGTCCCAGAGTTACTTCTGAGACATGTGTAAAAGAGCGATCTGGCGATGGGTTCACCACATCATGTTTAGGGGTCCAAAGAATATCTCGTGAAAATTAGGTAGGTACTTACGTTATCAGAAATGGAATACCTCTTCCTAACCCCTAGGAGATTATTTATTTTTCATTTATTTTATAGACGTTACCTCTTTTTGGTGCAGTTATCAATCCTAAATAAGCAATACTTTTCTAATGTAACACCCATTCCACCAAAACCACCAAGCCACGCAAAATGTGACCGTAATTCCGCAGCATAAAGATGTTTACCGGTAGTCATGGCGGTTGCAGAAGTCCCAGGCGGAAGGCTGGCAGTGGATATGGCGGTCCGGAGGCTGCTCGAAGACGCTCAATGCCCAGAAGTCTGGAGGCATCGCTGACATATTCATTGAGACAAAGAATTCCTCTGCTAGCTGGAAGATTGTCAGGGGAGTGTAGCCCTGGAAGAAGATTAAGGTTTATAGAAGATTTACCTACTTGCAGAATCACCAATAGTTCAACGTAGAGTTGGCAACAAGCAGGTAGTTGACCGCATAAAATTGCCAAAGCCTTTTGTGGTATGGATGATTGCGCTGACCACAAAATATGAGAAAAGAGATGATCAATGATCAGAATTAAAAAATATAAAACTTTTCTCTAGCTCCTGTACTTAACTGACAATGAAGCAAGTCGTTTATCCAAATCATATTTTTGTCCTTTTTATTCAGTTAAATGCCACTATTTTATTTCTTTTGACAATACCAACTTTTTATTCCTTTTCATTAAAGAAAAATAGTCAATTTTGTCGTCGATCATCAAACAACAATCACACAACTTGAGATTAAAATCTATAGAAGTCTTCACTGTTTAAAAATTGGACCAGGTGGACCGATAACATCGTCAAGGTCGCGGGTAACCGGTGGATTCAGGCAGCAATGTGCCGTTCGTTGTGGCGTTCTATGGGGAGGCCTTTGTTCAACAGTGGACGTCTTCTGATGGTGATGATTTCAAAATTGCTTTGATATTATCTACGAGTATTATTACAACACCTATCAGCAAAGATTCATCCACAAACAATTTAATCATCAGTACCTGCTGAATCATCTCTGGGGAAACATCAACCAGGGTTTTTCCGGGGTATGGCAATGTGAAGGGCACTATGGCAGACCAGCTCTGACCCCACATGTCCCCAAGGACGTGGGCTGGAAGGGGAGCCGATCTTGAGATCCTCTCAGGACCGTAAGCTTCACGAAGGCGCCTGCGCACGAAGGCGTGCAAGAGGTCGTAGAGAGGCTTGATCTGGAATTGAACATTTGCATTTTGTTATTTTTAGGAGGCACATAATTTACACATGGTTATAGTCCACACCTAGTAGTTTAACATCGTAAAAATAAACGCCCTCCTAGAGACATCTCGACACAAAAGCAGGAAGTTATTTGTAGTATCAATAATAACATTATTCAATCTTCATCAGCACGTTCCAGATTTCTTGGTTTATTATTAGTTTTTTAATTCACCTTTACAAAACAGAAAAATATCTGCAAAAATGTGCACCTAAGTATCGCAAATAAAAAGAAAAATCCTACGAGTTTCATGGGTACCTTAAAATAAGCTCTAAAAAGCGGACATGTACCTAGAAAATTTTTATGAGACGATAAGTTTATAAGGAGGCACTGATTGAACAATAAACTTCAATTTCAAACGTGAAATATTTGTTGTAGTGCAGTAGCAGCTCCCCGCGGTTTCGCGGTTTCTATGGGAATACGGGGATAAAATATAGCATATGTGTTATTCTGATGTATAAGCTAGGTATATAACAGTAAAAAGTTTTATCAAAATACGTTCAGTAGTTTTTGCGTAAAACAGCAACAAATATACTTACAAAGTACAAACTTTCGTGTTTATATTATAATAATAATAATAATATAATCTCACGTTTTTCATCCCCGAGGGGGTAGGCAGAGGTATTCCATTACTGGATATAACCACATTTCACGAGATATATTGGACCCCTAAACGTGATAAATGGTAACCCATCGCCGGACCGGGTCTATTTACACATGTCTCAGAATTAATTCTGAGACCTGCGGGTTTCCTCACGATGTTTTCCTTCACCGTCGAGCTAGTGATAAATATGTATATTATATTATTAGTAGGATGTATAACGCAAAAAAATGAGAAAATTTTCTTTTTACCTGTTCCCAAACGTCATCGACTTCCTGCCTCAGATTGCCAGATTCATACGGGAACATCCAGTAAGCAGAAGCATCGGTGAAATCTGCAAAAAAGATCCTCAACTATAAACCTGTAAGATTTGTTAAAGCAAAAACGCGTTATTGCAAAATTGCTCTAATAATTTTATCAGGCGTTACAATACTTACTGTTTAGCCTAGCAGCATGGTTAGTCAAATCCACCAGCTGTTCGTAAAGGTCTCTGACCCTTCTGCCGGTGTTCCTCCTCCACTCAGTCCAGACGTGCTGGAGCTCGTCCCAGTCCCGGGAGTGGGACATGATGAACTGTAGCTCAGGTTGAAGATGCAGCCCACATTTGAACGGTTCATTGTAAGCGCAGATTTCGGCTGTGTTGTAGACTGCTAGCATATCATTTATTATGCGGTTGTACTGGAATTTGGAAAAGTAAAAGATTACATTATAAACAATGTAAGCGTTACAACAAACACAACATTTAAAGATTTTCGAAATTATGCAAAAGCTTCTTTGTGATACATTCTCTTCTCCATATGGCCGGAAAGTCCGGAATGAAATTCCTTAATTCAGTAATCATCTCACCCGATCCAGCTGATCTGGAGGCAGAGCAGCAGGCCCGATGATGGACAGCAGCTGCAGCTGTCTGAAGGTGGGGAAGTCCCTGAGGGAGCCGCGGGGCACCTGCTGAGCTGCTTCCCAGAGCCCACGCTGGAAGAGGGTGTAGTGTTGCTGCGCGTCCAGCTGGAAAGAGAAATTATTTATTAGGGTTGGCAGCAAGACCTGGTTATCTGTTACATCGCGATCGGTCCTTGGATTGTCTTAAAGAAATAGTGTAAAGCGACAAATTCCCTATAGTACTCGTTTTAATGTTGTGTGACGTAATTGTTATTGGTGGACAATAAAAAGTTGTTCGTACTTTTAAAATAACCGAATCTGTAAAGACTACTACAGCATGATTAACGATAGACATGATTGTGTATAAAACTCAAATTATTTAACTAAATAAAAATATTACAGTAAATTTTTACATAAAAGAAATACAGATATGTATTTATTTAAATAATTTTCCATCAATTGTGATTGTCTTTGGAAGATAGATATTATTATACAGATAAATAATTTGTGAACCCTTTGACTCTGAGGCTTTATAGAAATGACCTCAGAGCAATAATGACTGGTCATGACCACAAACTACTTTATTATAATGTGAATCATATTATGTTTATGTGTCCAGCAAAATTCACATAAACTTAGTATTTTACTACCGCAATAACAATTAGACCTACCATCTATAAAAGTACGGTGTTACTATGATTACCGATACGGGGTTCAACGTCTAAATTAAAATCGCAGAAGGCAAACTGAACCAAATTTGTAGTTGTAGGATATTCAAAGATGGTTAAGTTAGTAGGCCTGCTGATCTCGACAAAATGTTTATGGGACCAACCCTTGACCAACCACGAGAAATCTTTTAAACAAATAAAGAATCAAAATCTGTTAAGATTTGAAGGAAAAATTGATGATCCCAAGAAAAAAACTTGGTGGTAAAAAATACAAATTTTATGTTTCTAATCAAAGATTTATCTGATAATCTCTGAAGAGTGAGTTTCCTTATCTTCTCTTCATGTTACATATCGGCTAGTAAAAATTTTAGTTAAATAATTGCATTGAACTTGAAATGCAACATGTGCAGCCTTCGAAAGAGTTCCCATCAAATGTAACAAGGCCAAACAAACCATTTTTCGAAAAGCCCCACATATTAAACAGAAGGTCATCCAACCATAAGCCAACAAGTGCTATAGAAGATGACATGTCAGCTGCCAACCAGCATGTTAAGTGCGTGTCAAGTGGACCATTTGCGATGCCTTTTATGGCATTTCGAGGTGAATATTTGCATAACGTTGCAAAGACGTTGTTTTACGAAATGCAGAGAAATTTAATGGTACATATACTGCTCCTGTAATTTTTCCCGTCAGAATCAAAGAGAATATAACCAGAAGAAAATCATTCTGGAGAGATAAAGTTTTTTTTTTTTTAATCTTTATCTGCCTGCTATTTTCCTGGCTGACGTTAGGTATTCTCTATATTTTCTTCGTACTTCAGTATTATAAAATTAAATACAAAGGTAACTATGAAATGTTTGTCTGTCAGTTGATGACAATAAAACTCAACGCGAACGTAGCTTGTATCTTTAGGTAGGACATTACCTTTTATCTAAAGTGCAGAAATGAATATCTACAAAATATTGACGATAGCAAAATCTATTTGTGTAGATATTATAAATTGTAAATCTTTGTTGGGGAAATAAATAACCCTATGCAACCATATTTCCTTAATTTTTGGGGTTGCAAATTTATACGACTTGTGGCGACACCGCAGATACTTCGTCTTTATTCAAATTATAGCTCTTTGTGATGCGATACATGTGATTGTGCCCAGGCTTAAGGTTACACCAAAGAGATTAAAACATAATAAGGC
Organism: Ethmia dodecea; assembly: GCA_963855545.1. NCBI lineage: Eukaryota > Metazoa > Arthropoda > Insecta > Lepidoptera > Depressariidae > Ethmia > Ethmia dodecea. The sequence goes on along the minus strand of OY979444.1, from coordinate 15,754,605 downwards.
ATAGAGGGGACAAAGCAAGAAAAATTTGAAGTCAAAAGTTATTCCAAGTGGAATAAGTCTAGTACAATTTCGACCGAATGACAGCTCACGTTCATACTAACTGACATAGCAAGGACATGACGCTTAGGCTTCCAAGTTTTGTAGGAAAATATTCCCAATGCCCCCTCTATACCCTATTATATTTAAATCTCTTTGGGTTACACTTAACCTCTCAGACCATGAATCACAGACACAATAGATTTTTAATTGTGTCTCGGTTCCAATAAGAACCGGCGGTTCTTAACTGATTAACCCTAGTATTTCCATAAATTATTATAAAAACTGTAACTATAAAATCAGATTACAAACGTGACTTGACGTTAGTAAGATGACTACTGCATTAAAACAATTAAATTATACTGTTTTTATGCAACCATGATTAGGTATGAATCACAAGTTCATAGCGTGCTATTAAGTATGCTACAACACTCTATCATTTATCACAGCCAGTATGAATCATACTAATTGTCATGCGATGTCATATTTAGATGAAAAACTATGGTATGTTTTTTGCGACTTTGAAAAATGGGATCATTCCTTGTAAGGAGGTTTGGTATTAAATGATTATCGCAAACAAATGGACAAAAAGCTGCATAACTGGACCACAAAAAGTATGCCAAAGAACGCAAATGGCATCTGAAGATTCGAATAAAAGCACAGAATGAGTAATAGACTGATAGATTTTCAATTGTTTATTTTATTTTAGATTGAAAATAAGCAATCCTTGTCTACAATATAATATTGTAGACTAAGATTGCATATTTTCAAATAAAAAAACATTTAAGTATGTATTATCAAAAGCTATCAGTGCGTTTGGCGAGTCTTCATATTATGACCATAATTTCTGTAAAAGGATCAACGAACTATTCAGAGATTAATACAGCCAGTCTTCAGCATTAGACTTCACCTAAGTATTTGTTTTTTGGATGAAGCTTCAAGAAGTTAGAGGTCTAGAGGACATCAACATCTTAAACATAAGTTTTTGCGAGAGAACTTATGTTTATTTCAACAATTTCTCATATCATTGACATGAATCTCCAAAAATATCATCACATCCTGTTTTTCAAGAACCCGGATGAAATTAAGAATTAATTTGGAAACACCTTCTTGGGTCTGCAATTAAAAGGCGTAACGAAACATTGTTCATTCACACTTTTTTGTCACGTTTCGAATCAGTGAACATAACTAAATATCAAAAAGTTTCTCGGTACCCAAAAAGTGCTAAAAGTTATCCTTTTAGCACTTTTTGGGTACCGAGGAGTTTTAGGAAAACATGCATATAAAGCAATTAATATAATCCCTTTTGTGAATATTCTTATTATATCGTATCGTAGTTAATTTACATGTAAAAATAATGCTTGTTACGTATAAGAAGATATAACTTACGGTAGTACAATAGGATGCTAAAATTACTAGTTAAAGTTGTAAGTTGATTGCCAAACTTGTATCTCTAAAACCAGCTTCCTTCCAAGATCAAATATACCTATTGCTATACATATTTATCATCAGTTCTACATGATACCTCTCAATGATTTGTCCAAATGAAAACTATTAATTCATTTTAAAAGCTCTGTGTACTATTGACGTTTTTCTTTTGTTTTATAAAGATTGCCAGAAAGAAGTGTTCTTTCTAAGTTTTCTGCTGTAGTTACACTTCAATTACACACTACAAGTAGTTTTAATTACTTAATAAGTTCAGCCTTGTCCAAGTCTTATGTTAAGAGATAATCTCAATGTTCACGGCTGTTCTCATCTCTCTCAACACGGTCAAGTTCAAAATTGTTTACAGATTGATCCATATCATTTTAGTTCTGGCTTCTGCACACATATACCTACAATCATAGAGTAAGAGCATTGTTTTTGTCTACGTCTTTGTCCACATTCCGGTATAAAAAGTAGCCTTTGTAATTTCTCCGTGAAAGCAAAAACCTACAAAAACATTTTAGCGTAGTTGTAATATTAGTAGGATTCGTCCTAAATATAGGCGAGTAGGTTTTTAGTTTAGCACGACAAAACGATAGACGTTCTAAGCCGCGCTATCGAAGTGTTATCATGAGTTTCTATAAATACAACTGTCCAACATCAACCGTTACACAGCGATCATTAGGCGCGATCACCTCGGCTGGCGGAAGATCTTCCCTTTTCACGATGGAAGAGAATTTCACCTCGGTTCCTCTACATACCTATCTATCTACAGAAAGACTTATATCTCGGCTGAGTCGCCTATTGACACAGCTTTTAGGACGTAAGAACCCACTGAGGAAGGGTATTTTAAAATTTCCAAGGGAGCGCCACTTGGCACCTCTACTTTCCAGCAGGACTGGACTTACTCCGTGTACAGAATAAATTCCACAGTAAGTAAATGTTAATTATTGAAAATAAGGAGGTAAAGGACTTGTAGAATCTTTAATCAAACATTTTGTTTCGTCAATAGATATGAAGTTGCCACAAGTGCCAACAGATTTTGCGTCACCTTTAAAATCTATCCACGTATTAAGAAACAAAATATGGAATTCGAAAAATTAAGAGACCGTCAAGTTAAGCCTCACTGAATGACCTGAATAACTCCGAAATATAATAGCATATAGGCTTCGGGCACTATTTGGTACTATTTAAGAAGAGTATTTTGGCATCGTAACATTATGATATCATTGTTTGGCATGATCAGCTGGCGTATTCACGGAGATTCGACACCGTCCTGTTGGATTCATATCGAGTGAAAAATTTTACGAATTCCAATCTATCGAAAATATTCGAATGCTTTCCGAGACTGAAATAGCTATCTGAAATGCTTTCCGACACGATTTTTTTTCGAATCTTTACGTCAAATATGACATTTGTTTTCGATTCAGCTCTAAACTGTTCGATAGATTTTCAGATTCCCAGTCCAATATGGAATATCGAATCTCCGTGAATACGCCCACAGAGCAGCTCAATTCAATGGTGAGGCTTCCAACTTGATAACTAAAACACTTTATTCATAAGAAAAAGAGGTCAGTAAAGAAGGAGTAACTATGACAACGTCACATTTACAAGCGTGTGCCTTGTTATTGACATTTCAAAGTGTATTTTGTATACTAATTAATTTTGAGTTTGAGTTTGAAGCCAATGACCAAAAAGGATGGAAGAAAATCATTCTCTAGAGAGAAACTTTTTTTTTAAACGTCTTTGCCCATGACACAACACTTCCCTATAACATCCCTAAGCTCCGTCACGGCGGTATTGCGAAACATGTGTCACATGGGAATGTCCTCGCCACAAAGACGATCTTACGTCATTGGAATAGTGTCTACTTACGTGTGGCCACTGTACGTGTGAGAATTAATAGGCTCATTATTTATTGTTGCGGTGGCATTGGTCGAGGTAAATTGTTGGCGTTTCGAGAATCGCTCGTTGTCGAGTTTTTGAAGACAGTTTAGATTCGAAAATTGCTTTAAGGTTTAAGCGCTGTAGCTGTACCACCTACGAGTAAGTTTGATTGAGGGACATCTAATTTGACGCCACTTAAGTTAGTAGTTGGTGGACCGACGACATCGTCAAGGTCGCGGGTAACCGGTGGATGCAAGCGGCAAGTTGCCGTTCGTTATGGCGTTCTATGGGGGAGGCCTTTGTTCAACAGTGGACGTCTTCCGGCTGATGATGATGATAAGTTAGTAGATAGACAATCATAAAACATAACTGTTGATCTTTATTCCATATGCGCGGGCGGCGCCATTTTGAGTCGAAATTCAAATCACAATCGTCAAATTTTAGTTCCATTGGAACCCTATGACGTTGTCAGATATTCAAAGATTGTTTTAAACAGTATGCCTGCTGTCTTAATGTAAATAAAATATATTTTTTAGAAACGATTAAATGGTACGATAGGAGCAGTGATATCTCTGAGATACGAACCAGGATCGATTTTTGGTTAGAGCCCGTACCAATGACTTTAAAAAAATATGATTAAGGCTTCGCACGGGTGCAATGCTAATACTAAAACCTTCCTCTTGAATCACTCTATCTATTTAAAATCAAAATCCGTTGTGTAGTTTTAAAGATTTAAGCATCCATAGGGACATAGGGATATAGGGACAGAGAAAGCGACTTTGTCTTATACTATGTACCTAGTAATGTAGTGATACATTATTTATCACAAGCTCTATTATGAAAGAAAACATCTTGAGGAAACCTGCCGGCTCCAGAATAGTTTCCAACTAAGGTGGTAACATACACTGGCAAATCACTACATAGTATAAAACAAAGTCGCTTTATCTGTTCCTATGTCCCTATATAAGCTTAAATCTTTAAAACTACGTAACGGATTTTGATGCAGTTTTTTTTAATAGATAGAGTGATTCAAGAGGAAGGTTTAAGTATTAGCATTGCACCCGTGCGAAGCCGGGGCGGGTCGCTAGTAATATATATTTCCAAGAATAGAATTCCTCTGCCAGTAGCTGGGTGACTAAACAATATTTTTTTAAATATTAAGCCCATTTTATTTTGGATTTCTGTAAGTTTAAAAAATAAAAAAGCCAATGGAAGTAGACTAAGCAACAGAATCGTTTTCCTTGTACCGTGACAAGGCGAGGCGAGTGATAATACTAGCTAATTATAAATAACGACACATAAACGCGGTCTCAAGTTCACCTCCGTGGGAAACCTCAACCACTCTATTTATACAATGTGTATTTAATTATTTTAAGATAATAAAAGCGGAATGTGCAGTTTAACATTGGCGGACGAACCTAAATTAAAAACAAAAAGTCAGATAAATAAAAGACACTGAATAATTTTAAAAAGTGGCTCGTCATTTCTTCATCAGAAATCTGGCAAAAGCTTCTAACATCTGGTACAATGAGAATTAAATAATAGCACAGCCAAAGAGGTTGGAAGAAAATCATTCTCTTTCCTACTTTTTCTTTAAACGTCTTTGAGCACAGCTAATAGCTACGTACCTATATTATGTCAACCACTCTTAAGATTCGCGTGGGAAGAAACGAACGGAAATTTCGGTTCAGCAGGCGTATTCAGGGAGCTTCGATATTCGATATCGGAAAATCTGTCGAACACTTTCGAGATAGGCTGATGTTGGTATCGAAAACTTTCGAGATGGGCTGATGGTGGTATCGAAAATTAATGTCATATGTGACATAAGGATTCGGAAAAATTTCCGTGGCTGTCAGAAACGCCTAGAATAAAGTTTCCGAAGTCGATAAATTCGACTTCGGAAAATTTTTCACTCGATCTGAATCGAACGGAAACGGTATCGAGTCTCCGTGAATACCTACGCGGGATGCGACATCATTAATTATTCCTCCCAAAAACCTTCAAACAATTAACAATAACAAAACTAATTATTCAATAACTAACTCATTGCTCATCCGAGCTGTCACACAAAAAAATGCTGTGACAAAACAAATAAAAACTTCATTCATAACAAAATGAGTTCAAGTTTACAAAATACTATCGCGCACACAAGCTTTACAAAACGTGAATGGCACAATTCTTAGTATAAGTAACTCATTTGCAAGTTCACTTGGTCAGTTTTCTTTTCTAAAACCTTTTGTTTAGCTAATTTGGACTATAGAGTATACATAATAGGGTGCATGTGTTTGTTTTGTAGTTACTTAGACAGGTAAAGGTCAGGATCTGTTGTGGTTAGCAATTAGCATGGATCTAAATGCGTGTGGGTAGCCTAGAAAAGGGAGTAAAAAACGTATGTACAAGTGTGTAGAAAAAATATATTGTTTCGAATAGTTGAAAGATATACTTAAGACTTTTAAAAAAAACATTATAAAATTTCTGTTTAGAGCATTATGTATTTTTTTTATATAAAACATAATATTTAGTTGAAATAACAAGTTATTGAGGCCAGCACCTCACAGTATTATTCGCATGATTAAGAGCACAGTTACCTTTTTATGTCATATTTACCAAAACAACAGAAAAAAGTTCGTGAAATTTCATATGACTGGCAACCTTATTTTATGTAGGTATTGGGTTCGATTCTGCATTACAGCGCCTAAACTTATTTTAGTTTAGTCCTGTCATTTTCTTTCTCATAGAGAAGAAAAGAGACGAGTGATATTTAGTCCTGTCAAATTAAAATTAGTCCTGTCAACTAAGGCATTTCATAACGTGTTTAGTGCATATGTAAATAAGTCACGACTAAAATACAGCCTCTGACAGGACTAAATTCGGTAGGTTATCTTCTATCCCTTTTCTTTTTTTGAGGTAAAATAAAGACAGGAATAAACTAAAATAAGATTAGTCGCTGTAATGCAGAATCGAACCCATTAGTTTGAAATTCTAAAAAAATCCTATCTTATTTAAGCTTCTATGGTTGACTGTACAAAATTCATACCAAGTCTATAGTACGAACTGTTGCAAAATTTACTGCAAAAATATGAGTACGAAAAATTCGGACATTGTGACGTCACAGTGTCATGACCGTGAGAGCGTGATCATTGAAGGTGAAGGTGACACTGTAGAAAAATAAGGTTAAATAGCAACACCCCCTATAAAAAGGTTACTTTATGAAACACGCCCTACTTGGTCTACTGTACGAATACAGTTAAAAAACATATAATTAACACTAGCTCGACGGTGAAGGAAAACATGGTGTAAATAGGAGTACCCCGGTGTAGTCCTGTTGTCCCCATTGACGGTATCCCCATTGGGTGGGGACAACGGGAATGAAATAAAACTATTAAAAATACTTCCCGTTTGTCCCCACGGTCTGTCTTTACCTTCCACGTTTAGGGTTCCAAAAAATATTGGCAACCCCTGAGGGGATAAAAGCATGAGTATGAGTTGAGAATGAATGAAGACTCGAATTCAAAAAAAAAAAAAAATATCACGCCTTTCATCCCCGAGGGGGTAGGCAGAGGTATTCCATTACTGGATATACCCAATAATTGACTAGTTACCTGATGTACAGTCAAGAGCGCGTGCAGCTTGACACACTTGAGGTCACACTTGCACTACAAGTGTAGCTTCATGTGCTCTTGACTGTAGCTCATCTCAATTGACTCTGAGACTTACTTCAAGATAGTAAAAGACACAAAAAACTACATTGTCCTTTGCACGTGTCGATACGTGCCATCACGTACCGATTTTATTGGCTCTTGACCATTTTTTATGACACCTAGTATTTGATGACGTTTTTATTGTTGAAGTCAAAATTGATGTTTTTATTACAGTTTACACCATAGAGGATTGGAATCAAGTGACCTGAATCAATAATACCTTAGAGCAAATATAGTAGCCCGATTCAAGATCACAATGGAAAGTGAGCCCATCGCTGAACTCTGCAAAGATGGCTATGAACCAATCCTTCAGCCTGAAGGTTTCACTAGGGAGAAATATAATACACATATTTTTTTTAAATATTCGATATATAGAACATGGCTGCACCAGGAATAGAACCCAGTCTTCATGTATAAGATAAAGGGAGAGGGCTCATATCCTATAGGGCAATCACTGCTTTTTCTGCCGAATTTATCAAAACCCACTAGACTTTAAATACTAATAAAATTTTAATATTAAAAGAGAAATAACCTCAATCTAAATTAGTCTAGGTAGTACTTCAAAATCAAAGATAATAACACAGAGGCAACCGTCACGATGTTCGTCTACCATATTTACATGCACAATCTTTATCCTCCCAACTTAATGGCCTATAGACAATAACATACAATGGGAAGCCTTGGAGTAATGAATTATCTCATTGTTATATGGTCCCAGGCCTTATAGGCCACGAACCCTGATGACAATACTGCGCGGTCGAGGACTCTTTAGTTCCGCCATTTTGAATCGTCAGTGGCCATATTGGCCAGCCATTTTGTTTGACCTTGGTATTGGCAGGTGTTGAAATAGATTGTCGATGGGGTGGTTTGCGTTTGTCATCGTTGATGTATTGAATCAAAAATCATCATCATTTACTTTGGTCACAAGCTGTGCTACTATTATTAAAAACCAGAAAGTTTGTGAGATTGGGTGGGTGTTTGTTACTCTTTCTCGCAAAAACGACTGCAAAAATTCTGATGATAATTTACAGCTTATACGTAAAAATACGTCAAAATAATAAATAGCTACTTAGTTTACTTTTTATAGCTACATAGAGATAGTCATTCATCAAAATGGATCTCTGAAGCCTGGTGCTTTCGAACACGAACATCGCAAAGACGGAGATTTGGATCGCTCTAACGTAAATTACAGTGTTAGATGTTTTTCAGTTGTACGCTCAATGCAAACAAAGTTATTGTGTATCATGCAACTAAGAAATTTGTACGAAAACTAAGTGCAAATCTCTCAGAGTACCTATACAATTTTTTTAGAAGGCCAAAAATATAAATAATGATATGACATTTACCTCTCTGAGAAATTCAATTAATATGTTAAGGAATTATTAAGGCAAGATGATGCGGTGTGATTTTTGTTTGTTTCACGCCAAAAAGCAAGTGGAAAGTGACTAGATAATCTGCTACGCTAATATCCTAATAATATAATAAACGCGAAAGTTTGTACGGATGGATGTATGGATGTTTGTTCCTCTTTCACGCGAAAACTTTGGCACGGATTTTGATAAAAACTTTACAAATATATAGCTTACTAACGACCCGCCCCGACTTCGCACGGGTGCAATGCCTATACTAAAACCTTCCTCTTGAATCACTCTATCTATTAAAAAAAACCGCATCAAAATCCGTTGCGTAGTTTTAAAGATTTAAGCATACATAGGGGTTTATGTGTGGATTGAGTGAGCACCCCTCAGAAAAAAAAGGAAAAATGCTCTTCATTTAGTAGAAGTTCTAAAACAATTGTAAAAGTAATCCCTGAATTTGTAAAAAGATAAAAAAAAAGATACAGGGTTTAACGTATGCTCACTCAGTTCTCACAAACTACCAATGAAATCAGCGAATGTATTAATGCAACATATAATATTTATATACTAGGATTTAGTAGAACCTAAGCTTACTTACCTTTATAATTTGTAGATCACCTAGTTACGTAATTAAGGTTTTACAAAAAAATAAAATGCTCACTCAATCCTCACACTTTTGAAAACCCGATTTCTGATGAAGAAACTGAAGATTGAAACTGCTATGTATGTGTATAGTTTAGTAAAATTAATATGGGAATTTGTAAAATAACAAACGAACCACTAACGTGGCAGGTTTTAGAATAAATTTTTTTTAAAATGCTTACTCAGTCCACACATTTTACGTAAGTTAAAAATGTGAATATCTTAAGATTTATAGTATCAAAGAAACTGGAAATTAGTTCAACTTTTTGTAAAAATTTCTACAAAAGATCTACCATCTAATATTTTATATTCGTTGTCTGTTTTTAAAGATATTCTATTTTAATTTTTCCTAATGTAAATATATCGTTTAGGGTAGCCACACTTCTTCATAATATTATGGTCATATTAAAAATACAGGACATTTTAAAAGAATATTCTTTCTGGTTTTCGAAGTAAATTTTTGACATATGACCTCCGCTGATTACGACTCTTTAATATAATTTTCACACCACATGCTCGACAAAGCCGGATTATATATCATATAAACGTCACCGAAAGCAAGACATTATATTCCTTGGCTTTAACCGGGTTATAATGTTGTATGGAATTTCATTATAACCCTAGGTCAATAATGTAATTTTCACTTTCATAATCCTTATTGCTATGACGATAAAGTCTAATTTCGTTAAGCAAAATGTGGTGCAGTCGTGGCCAACTCGATTTTCGAAAACCGAAGCCGCGACCAACTAGATTCGCACGATCTTCAATTGTTTAATCAAGTACCTAGGTCACGCCGGCAGAAACAAGTTGCTGTATCCATTTTATAGATTTAACATTTCAAAAAGAATATCGAAAATATCGAGTGATGAAAGTACTTTGACTTCAGAGTCTATTATACCTACTAGATGCCATAGGCATTGTCAATAATCTACTACCATGCAATTGCATTTTATTGTCTCGCATAAGGTGATAAAAGTAGAGTATATAACTCGGGAATAAAACTGTTTTTGTCTTGGGCGCTTAAATCCCTCACTAAACTCAGGACTCAGTCTTAATTCCCGAGCGAACGTAAAACTGGGAGTCCTTCGTTACGTTCAGGATTCAATGTCGCGCCCGTGACATAAAACAGTGCTTTATTCCCTTGTTGTATAATCTACTATTGTACATCTACACATATAATAAAACTAACGGGACCGTGTCTGTACATTAAAGATTTTTTGAAAATTTTAAGTGTAGGTATATAGTTATCGATGTAGATACCAAAACACATTTTTTTACATTTTTGTCTGTCTGTCTATCTGTGCACGCATCACGCAAAAACTACTGGAAGGATTTTTTCAACACACTTGCTCATAAAGTGGCTCTAATTTCACTGCAATTAGGCACATAATGACACCTATAATCAAACTGAGACTTTTTGTTTGCTATTATTCACTAGTGAGTTATAGATTTTTTTTTTCAATTTTGTTGCTAGAGTTGCTTTGTTCTTAAAAAAGTTTCGATACAAAAAAGATCGTATTCAATCGTACTAATAAATTAATACACAAATATGGCTTGCTCATTTCATGCAACTTCGTATTTAAATAGATCATTTCAACTTGTACGTGTTTAATAAACAAAACTTTCACTCAAATATAACTTTGGTTTTCTCTGTAAAAACTTTAAATACCCCATTTTGTACGTGGCTAAAACGCTATCCACGACAAACCAAAGAAAAAGAAACCTAATTTTTTTAGTCCATGGCCGATCGCCATTGTAAGATGCGAGCGCATAGGAAAACGAGGCTGTATGGGCCTAGATCCTTTTGCCTTTTCCAAATTATATAAATAAAAAATTGGAAAACCAATTAATTTTCCCCGCCATTGCGAATGATTATTTTAAAATGATTTTTTAGTATTATTTATTCACAAGTGTGTTGAAAAACGTCGTATGATACACGTGTGTATTGATGATTACCGTCCTCGGCTCTCTTATGACCCTCGCCTACGGCTCGGGTCTCAATGGCGCCTCAGCGGTAATCACCAACTTTACTCACTTGTACCATAATGTACTATTATGAAATTTAGTATGGAGATAACTGAGTTCCCGGGTCAACATCTAGAGTACTTTTAAACGACTTCAAAAAGGAGCAGGTTATCAATTTGTCTGTATGTTTTTTACTCTTTAGAGTTCTTTGTTATTATTTCTGAAAAATATCTCATTCCCACGGGAAAATATAAAAACTGGTGAAAAAGAGAAATACGTACTATTCCGAAACGATTACACCCAGAAACTTGAAATATGGTATGTAGGTGTCATAAATGTAGTAGGCAACCGCTATGAAGGGATTTAATGCAATTCTCACGGGAACGGGATAAAACAGGAACCGCGCGCGCAACGCCGCCGCTTTAACTCGCTGGAACCCGTTGTTTGAAATATCGTATGCATAGGTGTCTTTATGTCGTAGGCACCCACTATAAAGGGAATCTCAGAAATTCCCACGGGAACGGGAATAAACTGGATCCACGGCACCCGCTATTTAAAATATTATGGTGTTTTATGCTTGACGAAACCACAATGAAGGAATTATAGGAAATTCCTACGGGAACGGGAATAAACTGGATCCACGGCACCCGCTATTTAAATTATTATGGTCTTATATGGTTAAAGGAATCATTATGAAGGAATTATAGGAAATTCCCACGGGAACGGGAATAAACTGGATCCAGGCTGGGTCGCCGCTGGGCACCCGCTATTTGTAATAAAATTTTACACGCGAGACTTGAAAAATCTTTCACCAATTGAAAGCTTACTTTTCTGGGAGTAACATGGGCTATAATTTTCCGAAGGGAACGGAACTGATGCGGGGTGAAACCGTGGGGCACTATTAGTATGCGATAAAATACAACTTGGCTATGCTATTAGACACTAGCATTAGCAGGATGATGCTGTGATCGATCAGCAAAGGCAACCTCCCGACGATGACAAGTCAACATTTAATTAAATTTCATCAAAATTTCTTTCTTGAAATTTATATAGGTAGGTATGGCACAGACAAAACATCGTTTTTGAAAATGTATTAGTACATAAGTTAACAAAAGCAATGAAGAACAACAATATTTTTTCCCACTTTGAAGTGTTCACTTGTTTTATTTTTTCAATTAACATGTTCCTATTTGCAAGCCAGTTCGAAATTTAAATAAAACTATTGATAAGTTGCCTCCTTGGTTGCCATGTTTTGGAGTAAAAGATTTTTTAATACAGTTGCTCAAAAAGTGGCGTATTGCAGGGACGTATAGCGTTCGAGATGAGGGCTATTACACACTCGAGCTTTTTCTTTACCTTTTCCGCACTCGTTCGTTTTCTTTCCCAACTGTCAAAATGATGTCTATTAAAAAGAAAAAACCAACCACGAAGTTTTTACTAAAAAAACTTCATAGAAGATTTTATGATTCTGAATGCAAATATTTCTAAAAAGAAGCTATTAATTTGTTTCATTGTCAGATTTAATGATTTGATTCAATGAGTTAGGTTAGGTTTTATTTCATTTCATCTCATTAAATTTCATTTTCATTTCATATAAATAAGAAAATTGTACCGATGACTTGACTGTATGGGCATTGGGCATAGTTCCCTTTGCCTACCCAGAATGGGTGAAGTAAGCAAAAAAAAAATCTCTGCTTATTTTTATGGTTGGCGCCATTTTCCAAAAATGATAGTTGAGTTTATTGTGTTTTTATTATTTTATTAAATTGCTTCATTTTTTCGCAACTGTATTAAAAATAGTTGTTCAGTACACGTGCGGAACCGTCATTGCAATTTGTTCCGACTGCCCTCCTAACCCTCACCTTCGGCTGCGCCTGGGCTTGGGTAGACATTTGTCGGAACTCGTTGCGATGACAGGCTTTCCGCACTTGTAATGAAATATACTATTTAAATTACACGTATACTTACTATGCAATTTATTTGGCCGCTAAAAGGCGACAGATATGTATACATGTTTTACCAGCCGCTGCTCATGTATTTGGCCAGTACAGCAATTTCGATTTAACTCGAAGAAGGTTGTCAAAATAATGGATATGACCATAATATTATGAAGTGTGGTCACCCTAAACGATATATTTACATTAGGAAAATTAAAATTGAATATCTTTAAAAACAGACAACGAATATAAAATATTAGATGGTAGATCTTTTGTTGAAATTTTTACAAAAAGTTGAACTAATTTCCAGTTTCTTTGATACTATAAATCTTAAGATATTCACATTTTTAACTTACGTAAAATGTGTGGACTGAGTGAGTATTTAAAAAAAATTATTATTCCAAAACCTGCCACGTTAGTGGTTCGTTTTTTATTTTACAAATTCCCATATTAATTTTACTAAACTATACACATACATAGCAGTTTCAATCTTCAGTTTCTTCATCAGAAATCGGGTTTTCAAAAGTGTGAGGATTGAGTGAGCATTTTATTTTTTTTGTAAAACCTTAATTACGTAACTAGGTGATCTACAAATTATAAAGGTAAGTAAGCTTAGGTTCTACTAAATCCTAGTATATAAATATTATATGTTGCATTAATACATTCGCTGATTTCATTGGTAGTTTGTGAGAACTGAGTGAGCATACGTTAAACCCTGTATCTTTTTTTTTATCTTTTTACAAATTCAGGGATTACTTTTACAATTGTTTTAGTTCTACTAAATGAAGAGCATTTTTCCTTTTTTTTCTGAGGGGTGCTCACTCAATCCACACATACACTACATAGGGATATAGGGACATAGGGATATAGGGACATAGGGATATAGGGACAGAGAAAGCTACTTTGTTTTATACTATGTAGTGATGATACATCAAAATAACACATAGGCTATATTTTATCCCCGTGTTCCCACTGGAACGGGTACTACGTGGGTAAAACCGCGGGGCGCTGCTAGTATACAAATATCGGCATAAGTCGACCGCAATTAGCCAATTGCCCTCTTGTAGTAATCCATTGTCTCAGCATTGTAACTTTTGTAACGCAATCCTCGACGGAAGTCACCATGTTGCCACTGGCTTGCCCAAAATCAATACAATCCTTTAGGACTATTGTTGGATGTAGCGTGGAAAATTGATGTTCGTTTCAACCTTTTAAATGTATTTCTATGTTTATCCATAAAATATGCGTGAACTGCACTGCCACCCCACATTTTCACACAATAAAATAAATATAATCTCACGCATTTTATCTTCGAGGAGGTAGATTGAGGTATTCCATTTCTGGAAATACCCACGTTTCACCAGTATATTTTAGAACAATAAACGTGGTGAGCACATTGCCGGACCGGCCGGCAGGCGTATTCACGGAGCTTCGATATTCGACTCGGAATCGGAAAATCTGTCGAAGATGGGCTATTAAGAGATGTCGGTATCGAAAACGAATGTCATATTTGACATAAGGATTCGGAAAAAATTATGTGGCTGTCAGAAACGCCTAGAATACAGTTTCCAAAGTCGATAGATTCGACTTCGGAAATTTTTTCACTCGATCTGAATTAAACGAAAACGGTGTCGAGCCTCCGTGAATACGCCTGCGGAAGCTGTTAGAACACGTCTCAGAATTTATTAGGAATAACAAATAATAATTTTAAGAAAAAAAAATTAGCACACAGATTATTCTGTATTTGAAATAAATTAATAAAATTCTGGGATCTGCGGGTTTCCTCACGATGTTTCACTTCACCGTCGAGCTAGTGATATATGTGTACGTAAGCTTTTTGAAAACTCATTGGTACATAAACCTGAGCCTCGAATGAGAAGCTCTTTAACCACTGGACTATCTATGAACTTATATCTTACTATATTATTTACATGATTTGAATACAATAAACATACTATAACTTGTTTAACGTGTTCTTTGTTCACATCAAACCATGACTGCGCATAGATCGATATCTAGATTAATTAATAAGTAGATTTCTTATGACATCTACGGGGCGTGAGAAACACCTAACGTCACTTGTAGATCGTGATCAATAATACTATACTGGTACAATACTATACCGATTTTTTGCATAGTTTTTATGATAATGACCTTATTGTGGTTCGGACAAAGTATGTCAGATAAAGATATTGGAACAAAAAGTGTGTTTGGGATTGTTGGCTCAATTGGTAGTAAAACTTCTGAGGTCGCTGGTTTGGTTCCCATACAGGACCAATTAGTGTGTACGAATATGGTGTTGGTTTCATTTTTGTTTAAAATTATAACACCAATTTTTAAAAATACACATTACGTTTATTGTACATATTTAAATTAGTCTAAATATTGTGCAAAAGTGTAGAATTTTTTTCTTTTAATGTCAATATCGAAATCATCTATTTAAATATGAAATTTTCAGACCCGGACTCTCTACAGTTTTATTACTCTTAATGATAGTAAGTAGACAATTATATTTAAATTCTACACTTTTTATACCTTTTTTAGGGTTCCGTACCTCAAAAGGAAAAAACGGAACCCTTATAGGATCACTTTGTTGTCCGTCTGTCCGTCCGTCCGTCCGTCTGTCAAGACCCTTTTTCTCAGGAACGCGTGGAGGTATGAAGCTGAAATTTATATCAATTACTCAGGTCTACTGTCCCTTGAAGCTGTGAAAAAATCAAACTTCTAAGCCAACGCAATCAAAAGATACAGCCGTTTATGCCGCAAATTTTCGACACTTGCAAGGGAATCAAAACCTACAGGGTGCTTCCCGTGAACTCAGAATCTTGAAATTTGGTACGAAGCAACGTCTTATAGCATAGATAAAGGAAAAATTACGAAAACCATAAATTTGCAAGGCTGTACGGAACCCTCGGTGCGCGAGTCCGACTCGCACTTGGCCGGTTTTTTTGTAATTTTACTGTTTGTTTTGTTTTGTTGTGTAATAATGTTAGTGGGACTGCCGCGTGCCGTGCCGGTCATATTAAAAATTTACCTATGTCTAGTTATGTATTTCTTTATTATATACCAACAATAATAATGATAATTTATAGTGAGCTTGGTATATTGTGTGTATATCTTGGTATAATTAATATTGTTACTATTCAAGGAATAATGTATAAAGGCGTGAAAAATGTGAGAATGACGTGATATTGCACTACTAATTTTACTGTCGTATATTTATCCATAAAAACGGCGCTATTTCTCAAACCGCACGCAATTAGCAATAATAGCGAGCGACGATGAATTTCTAATATCCCAAGAGCCCAGGCTTGTCAGACCTTCGTCATTTTGTAAAACCTCAAAGTTTGTCTGTGTATGTCCCTACTACAGGTGTAAACGATCCCCGAATATGAAGTTTGGATAACGGTTCCTTTGGAAGTTATCAAGCAGGAAAGGTCCATAAAATTGCACCTCGAATTCGTTAAAGCGTAAAGCCCAGTTTTTATACATATTTTATTCGGATTAATATTAGAAATCACGTCGTCCATTGTCAGACACTTGGTGCGGTGGAAACCTCCTGTCAGACACCTTTGAATCATGGTGAATTAATATACTTATTGATATATTTTTTTACACTTCTATACTTTGACGATGCTATTGAAATGATACTTTTTATATTGTGCAATAAAGGAGCTATAAGATAATATTTTTTATTTAGTCTTAATCGTTATAGTGTACTTCTGAGCGACAGAATTCTTAAAAAAAAAGTTTCAACATAATGTTTTTTTGTAAGTTACTCCGTTTTTTTCTATGGACTGATAAAAAGTTTATTCCAGAAATGAATTCCTCATCCTTGAATTATATGAAAATGACATCAGACTTGGCCTAGTAGCTATATGTGGGCAGAAATCATGTCATGAAAGTATACCCTCAATTCACCATGATTCAAGGGTCTGACAGGGGGTTTCCACCGCACCAAGTGTCTGGCAATGGACGACGTGATTTCTAATATTAATCCGAATAAAATATATAAAAACTGGGCTTTAAACTTTAAAGAATTTGAGGTGCAACTTTATGGACCTTTGCTGCTTGATAACTTCCAAAGGAACCGTTATCCAAACTTCATACTCGGGGATCGTTTACACCTGTAGTAGGGACATACACAGACAAACTTTGAGGTTTTACAAAATGACGAAGGTCTGACAAGCCTGGGCTCTCACTCTATAACAGGAACAATACGTTTTGACGCAAAAACAAGTGAAGACAGTATAGAAACACGTGAAGTACTCTTAAATGAAATCTCGCATTGTATCGTGGGAAAAGATACCCGGAAACTTTCAAGTAAAGCTTGAGATTTGTATGGGTCTGTAGGGAAATAATGCAATCGGAGAGCATACATTATTTTAGTACTTGACAAGTGAAGTAGTAATTAGAGATACTTTTTCACAGAGTTGTGTCGTTCACATACGTTTTTTTGTGATGTCTATATTCTGGTTTTAATAAATTAGATACTCTAGTGTAAAAGCAACAAAGTTTTGCAGCGGATGATGTAGTACAAAATTTCTAAATAAATTCTTACTAATATTATAAATAAATGCGAAAGTAACTATATCTGTCTATGTGTTACGCAATAAACTACTGAACCGATTTTTGAAAGAGGGGATCAAAGTTTGTATGGTAATTACGTCATTTTTAAATTTTAGGTGTAAATAAATACGACATTCAAAATTTGTAAAACTTTACAGTTATAATACCACAGGCTATATTTTATCCCCGTATTCCTACGGGAACGGAAACTACGCGGGTAAAATCGCGGGGCGCTGCTAGTAAAATATATAATCCTGCTTGCTTCCGTCATTTCAAGAAACTGCAAAAAAAATGCTTATCATTCTACTGATAAGCTCTTGGTGTGACTGACACCCTGTTCCAATATAGTTCTAGCTTTAGACACAATAACTCCAAGACCACACACGAAAGCTGAAAATTACTCAGTTAAAATCTCAACAATTTTATTCAAAACCATAGTTTGAAAATACATTTTCTCAGGACATTAACGCACGTCATTCTATAACGTGGACGTACCTACATTGTTTATTTGATAACCATCTCGAATACAAAGCAGTTATTACCGTTTAATGACTTCTGTCGCCGACAATGTTTAAAAATATGTAGTGGAAAATTTAGCTTGGACTTGCATTTTATTTTTATTACCCGACTGCAGAGGGTAATATGTTTATCAGACTATGTATGTGGCGCTAGATATTAAACGGGTAGGCCGATTTAGATGATTATTACGTCAATCGATTCCTCTGACCCTTCCAAAAGTCACAGTAATCAAATTTCAATATGACGGAGCTATAATGTGAAAAAGAAATTTAAATGGCTTCGTTGATTTATTTTTAGGTATTAATTATATTTCTTAATTTGCTGTAGGTGTATAGAATAACATAAAATAAAATAAATAAAATAGAAAAATATGAAAGTCTACGAACCAATCATTGAATAGTAAGTAGGTGCTTGAAAATCATCGGGTTTTTAATTTTACCATTTATCAATTCATTTTTAAAAACTTTAAAGTGGAATATTAGAAATATAAGAAAGTAGGAAGTACCTAAAGACCATCTGCTGTTCATCTTATAACAATCTCATGCCTAATAATAATAATGAAATTAAGGTTTTCAAAAAGAAAAAAAGAAAAGAGCCTTACGGTTAAAGAGCCGGCCGAAAATCAGTGAGGCTCGGGTTCAAATCCTGGCATGTACCAATGAGTTTATTTATTATTTATCACTAGCTCGACGGTGAAGGAAAACATCGTGAGGAAACCCGCAGGTCTCAGAATTAATTTACAAGCAAAGTTACATCCTGGCTATGTAATGACATTGAATAAAAAGTTGTTATTGACTTGCTCTAAATGATGTTGCATTTTACAAACTATAGAAGAAAAAAACAATTGTTAAGGTAATTTGTAGCTCCGAAATGCAAAATTTGAGGCGTAATAAAACGAAGATATACATAAATTTAATATGGCAATTTTCTCAAAAAAGGCTCAAATGCGACATTTTCTTACAAATCGTCGTTAGTTTTTAAACACTTCCACGCCAATTTACATTATAGATAATCAACGTAATATTGCATAAAGTATTTGGAAAACCTGACAAGCGCGAGTCGAACTCACATAGAAAGTTGTCATCATACAAGAAAAAAACCTCGTTCAGTTTTTAAATTTTTTTGGCTGGAAGTTTTGTGATAATTTCAAGTGTCCTCCAATTACAGACAGAAAGATAAATGGATAGACAGAGGAGGCTTAGTAAAAGTTCTGCTGGCTCCCTTTATGAGCCCTAAAAAGAGATTCGATTGGTGCCATTCCTCACACTTTTGAACAGTGTACCTAAAAGTGTCCTTATAAACTAGTCAATAAAATGATTACTCACAGCTGCATGTTGAGTAACATCATTCACGTTAGTTTCGAAGTTCCACTGCGCAGCAACATTGTTTGTACACTCTTTGGAAGCTTGATCGTCGGCTTGAAGCAAAAAATCTCTGATCTGCTGCAAATTCACTTGATGGAACCTATCATCAATTCCGTTTCCATCCACACCTCTGTTGAAATCATAAGGATTTGTTCCTACGTAATTTGGATCGTTCCTTACAAAATTGGGATCATTTCTTCGGAAGTTTGGGTCATTATTAATATCAATTCTATCGTCACGATTCCCGGTGTATGGTCTCGATGTGGTACTAGGATTCCTGTTCCCATAGTTAAGATTGGGATACCCATTATTGTTTATATCTGGATTTAAACTGTATGGTGTTGACGAAACAGGGTATATGCCTTGCGTAGAAACTTGCGGTCTTGCAGAACTGAACTGCACTGGGTTTTGTATATCATATTGGTTTCCAGGCGAGTTTATTGACGAAGGAGTTGAGGATAACAGTCCATATCCATAAGGGTTTCTTTGAGTAGAACTCTGAGATAGCGGTGGAAGATCTAATTGAGGATCAGTTGAACACAAATTCGTTAATAGTAGCACCAGTTTTACTTGGAACCAGATTTGGGAGAGTCTAGTGTTGACACAAGCCATGTTTGAATGGTCGCAGTGACCTGTTTTTTTATCGCGTTCAACAACCAATGGTGCGTACTACCCGATAGCGGTCGCGAAGGCAACTGTGCTGTCGTACCTCTGAACTAGGGCCGTGTGAATAGCTTTGTCTTTCTGTCTGTACGTCTGCGTTGCTCAGCTATAGCTGGTAGTCTGAGTGATAAACTGAAGCGGAGATAACAAAAAAGTGCATTTTAGTTAAGCCAACAATTGAGTTACCCAGTTTAGATCGAAGCATTTCCTTTTGTGGGAAAATTACCTATAATGTATCATTTTTATTAACTTACAATTTGTCATATAAGTATATTATGTAATAATCTTGCTACTTGTCCATAATTATTATGTTAGTAAAAACAGTCCAGTTGTTTTAAAAATAGTCCCAACTTTAATTGTGGGCCTAAGATCAAAATTGTAATTTATTTTTGTAACTTCAAAATGTTCAACAATTAAGTACTGTGAAATGTTTTGACATTTGACGAAATATGATCATATTTAAGTAGGTACTCAATGCCACAAATTGTTCAGATTTACTTAAAATTCCCAAAGCCCCAATTACAAACTTTTTAAACCACTAGCTTTTACCTGCTAAGGGGTTGAATTTTGCAAAATTATTTCTTAGTGGATAAGCTATCTATGTGCAAAATTTCGAGTCTCTAGACCCAGCGGCTTAGGCTATGCGTTGATATATCACCAATCAGTCAGTCAGTTTATCATTTTATATATTTAGATAATAATTCACTTACTAACCTCTCAAAGCTTTTGTTTGGGCCATACACACCTGAAACTGACATTGAGTAGGTCTTCTTGGTGTACAGCTCACTGTTCAAGACTCATACCGTACTGAATCTGTAATTAATATCTTCATCCTTGATAAGATTACCGCGAAATTATGTTTTAATATTAACTTGCAATTATGGCTAATTACATGGTCGGGTTTTTAATGTAAGTATACCTATTCAATGAGTTTTACAAAAACTGACGTTCTTGTTTAATTTAGCTCGACGACGAAGGAAAACATCGTGAGGAAACCCGCAAGTCCCAGAAGTGATTCTGAGGCATGTGTTAACAACAAACCCGGTCCGGCGATGGGTTCACCGCCTTTCCACGTTAAGGGGTCTTAAACAATATAGTGGTAAAAAATTCCATTCCCTGATATGCCCGCATCAGGGAATGGAATACCTCTGTTTACTTCCTCGGAGATAAATGCTCACGGCACAGCACACGAAAAGGTTCTTAAAGGTATTCTTTGATACAGATATTTTTCTAGTACAGATTGCCAAAAGTTACGTAATGTTGTGTAACATAGTGTTAACAAATAAATTATTATTATTCTATTCCTGGATATACCTACTTAAAATAATAATAAAAATAATAATATCACGCCTTTTATCGCCACATTTCACGACATAATAATATATTGGACCCCTAAACGTAATAGATGAGACCTGCGGGTTTCCCTGCGATGTTTTTCTTCACCTTCGAGCTAGTGATAAATATGTAGGTACGTAAGTTTTCGAAAAACTCATTGGTACATGCCAGGATTCGAACCCGAGCCTCACTGATTTTGGGCCGGCTCTTTAACCGTAAGGCTATCACTGATCATATACCTACTTTTTACCAGTATATTTTTAAGAACCCTATCCGCCGGCGTCTGTATTTCCGAGTTCATATAACCCATCCGCCTTTAGGGCTCGAGTGAACAGGCATGTTCTGGGCAAGATCGTCCCATTGTAGGCCCCGTCTTTACCTTCGGGCTAGTCTGGCTGGAGTCAAGAGTGAGGCCATCATTAAAAAATATATATAAATTTATATTTTAATACAATACAATAACTCTTTATTGTACACCAAAAACAACACAATATTACAATAATATATACCAACATTGACTAAAGTACAGTGGCCAGTTTTGTCGCTTTTAGCGATCTCTTCCAGACAACCTTAGGATGGATGAAACGATTTAATGTTTATTGTTTTAGTTTATTGGTGTCATTATAGTTGCTCGGGGCTAACATTTGTGTGCAAAAACATGCGTATGTTGGCTTCGTTTATCAGTTGTTTAGTACCCATAGTACAGGCTCTTCCTAGTTTGGAACTAAATAACCGTGTGTGAATTGTGTCCCGCAATTTAGTATTATTATTATCATTTCTGCAAGGCTGATAGGTCAGATGGTAGGTGACTAATTAAGATAGAACTCATGAGCTAAATCTGAACCGTGATCTGGACCATAAAGTTATAATTCTAGTGTAGTATAGTAAGTATACGATCTATGTAATTGTTCATAACAACGTGTTTGTTAGTTAGTCCGAGTGTTTCTATCCCTACTAATAGGTACCTACTATAAATGCGAGAGGAACTCTGTTTGTTTGTCACCTTTTCACGGCTAAAATGGTGAACGAATATTGATGTGAATTCTTTCATTACGAGAAATACGCAACGTGATATTTTTGTCGAAGTAATTTTTCTTTGTGGATAAAAAACAGAGGAAAATATAAGGATATAATTGTGGATAAAAAATACTTATTTTTTCTTTGTATCCAAATAAATGAAGCGCTCGTAGCCCTGCCGTACCTGTGTGTAACAATCATAAGTCGTTAAGCAAAGTTGGGCGCGGTCATTCAGTGAATAAGTGACTGCCTAGTGGCATTATATCAGTAGCGCCTCCGCCTTCGTGTTTCAGAAGGCACGTTAAACCGTTGGTCCAGGTTTTCATTGCGTTTTCTCACAATTGAAGTCGTTAAGCCATGTCAATACCCTTGTGTAGCTAGAAAAATTCTGACTGTTAGATGGCCACTAGCCTAACACCATCTCCCATTCCGCGGTGGACTTGCAGTACAATTCCACTGCTGGACAGTGGGATTTCACTGCAAGTCTGGGACTGGACTGGAGTCCCGGAGGACTGGGTCATTCATGTGTGAGTCCGACAAGTACTTGCAGGTCAGTTTTTATTTCTTCAAGCCTTTATACTTATATATATCATTTATTTACAAAAAAAATATACATTTATTTAAAATAATTACAGATAAAAATATCCTCAAAGGAGGAACCATGTGGGGCAGTGCCCAGAAGACTGGCCGCATTCCCTCTCTGGATAGCTAGGCTGATCCTTTGACAAAGATAGATGTGAGCAATCTGGTCACCAGAAGCCTCGACAAAACGCACTGACAGCTCTAACGGTACAAACATGTAGCCCTCATTGAGATCGGCATATTTGCGCCGGTTCAGTCTTTATACTTATTTTCTTCATCATTCACTCGCACTAATTGTTAAACTGTGTAAGGCGCGGTGCACACAACAAGTTACACAATAACTGCGCTGTACTGTTATATAACATCATTACCATTTGGAAACCATGTCCTGGGAAACACGTGGACGCACCCCTAACCTGATTCCAAAGTAGCCGATGAGATCATTTGGAATTTCCTACGAGAAAGTTTTCAACTACTTTTAGGCTCACGCATTTTGTAATGTTTTAGTTTTAGATTAGTTTATCGCTCTACGTTTAGTTTTACTGTGGTATCTTCTATTAATAAAACTGTAACTCCCGTTTTCCGAAAGGCAAATCAAACTAAAATTAGCTAACAGACAATGTTAGTTGTCTTGATTTGTTGAATAAATCATAACGCTTCTCTACAACCAATCACAACCGTTAATATGATATTTAGCAGTCTTTCAGCTAATTTAAGTTTGATTTACTTTTCGGACACCGGGGGTAACACCGCCAAAAACATGAATTCCATAGGTATATAAAGTAGGTAAGTAAACAGTAGGTAAGGGATACCCGATGAGTTTAGACTGAACGAAATAAACGGAATCATTGACATTAAGATTTCATTTGAGTCATGTGTCAATAAGCCATGGAGTTAAATTTTGAGTAGCAGAGTTTTCTTAACTCTTTTACATTACACGGAAGCCAATTGATTCTCGAAAATCGTATCAAAATCAGATCTAGAAGAACTATCAACGGTGGAGTGAGGTAGGTCTAGAGTAGCAATCACACACATAAATTAACCTCAAAAATGAACCTTATTTCCATCAGATAAGGTTTTCGTTATCTGTTCATACTTATTTATTTTGTACTTACGTGGTTTAGGTACATAATAAATATCTAAAAAAAGTACTAAAGAAAGCGACACTGATAACACAGCGAAAGTGAACGATAATCACGAAATGGGGCGCAACAAAGCGGTAGGCTTGAGGAAGTGGCGACCTCAAAAACAAAGTTTGTTACTTCAGTTATATAAGCAAACTGTGTCAAAGGGATAAACCTACGCCTAGTATTTTTAAGAACTTAGGCATCTAGTTCTGGATCATAAAATTCATGTCTGTCAAGATCAAAAAGATGGAGGAGGATGTTGTGATCTCTTTTTTGTATGTATCTTCTGTATTGATTGTTGACGTTTTGTATTGAATGTGTAAGGCATAGAAAGTAAAACACAGAAAATCACAGAAAGAGCACATTTACGAAATACAACGGAATTCGTTTTTAAATTCGACATTTTATTTATTGTTTTATTTCGATTTGTATTTCGATGCTAGTGCCATTGCGAAAGCATGGTGGTGCCATCTTTTCTCCTAGAAAAGAGACTTCTATTGACATTATTTTGTTTCTCAATAAGATGGTTAAAGGGTGACACTATACGACAGGAAATGAGATGCAAAGATACTATATGAGTAACACTCAGACTCATATCTATTGTGTCTGTGATTCATGG
This sequence comes from Ethmia dodecea, assembly GCA_963855545.1. Classification (NCBI taxonomy): domain Eukaryota; kingdom Metazoa; phylum Arthropoda; class Insecta; order Lepidoptera; family Depressariidae; genus Ethmia; species Ethmia dodecea. Next base: position 15,729,859 of record OY979444.1, on the reverse strand, counting down.
TCTAAGATGTTAAAAAGCGACTGGATTTTAAGAAAAAGGTAGTGTCCTACCTAGTCAAATCAGTTACCTACTTTTTATGATCTGTCAAAACGAAATTTTACAATGGAAATTGTACGACGTGACGTCATAGTTTCTAGTAGTAAATTGCAGCATTTTTTTGTTGTTTTTTAAATTATTTTTTAAATTACCATAATTGTCAATTTAGTTAATTATAAATATTTTGAGGTGTTTTGGGATAATTTTTTTAATGAATGAGTACTCGCAATTTAATTTGAATGCTGTCAACTACCCCAATGCTATTTTGAAACTACCTGGAATGCTAGAGCTATGCCATGTGGAAAACTGTATTTACAGAGAGTTCAAATTGTATCCTAAAAAGAATTTCTGAAATAATATTTTCGTCTAGATTATTCACTTGTCAGATAATTGCATAATTTATTGATATTATTACTAGATCATGCTCTGGATTAACAAACAGCATACTATTTAACATGGAAAAAATTACAATTTCTTGGAAAATATATAAACCAGTAAAACCTCGGTTATCCGCTAGAAACCATAAATACAAGTATAACAAGCTAAAATAAAATACATTGATATTTTAGATGCTGTGCAGTGTCAAAAAAAGGGGTATATAACAGCTCTATGTAAATACCACTAACGTCAACAGCGATACGCAATTTTCCTATTGTCCCACTTCCACCGTGGGAATTGGACATAACATATACATATAGTATGATAATAATGCGTTGTCTTTGCGTACATCGCTCTGCGCATACTAAACGCTGTTTACGTGTGCTAGGCGTAAAAGTTGATACCTAAAGTAATGTTATGCAAGTTTCTAGTACATTCCTATATATTATCGTGGTGCAAATTATATATTTTAGGTTTATTTTCATTTACACTTCTACACTAATATTATAGAAAAGATTTGTATAATACATATTTGTAACGAATAAACTCAAAAACTACTAAACCGATTTTAAAAATACTTTCACCAATGGAAAGCTACACTATCCCTGAGTAGCATAGGCTATATTTTATCCCCGTATTCCCAAATGAACAGGAACTAATCTGGTGAAACTGCGCAGAACCGTTAGTAAATTATAATAGTTTTTCCGTGGGACTCACGTTAAGTCATGTCGGATGAGATATTGATCTCATCCCTGGATGAAAAGTTCGAGATATACACGAAAGTTTCGAAAATTACTGAGTTCATCTTCATAGCCAAATACATTTTAGGACATTTCACAAATGGTTAAATTTGTCAATTTATTAGATAATGTCTATTGACGGATTTATTCCAATACAGTGTAAAATTTTCTTGAAAAATACGTCAACGTAAATACTCGTATTAAATAGACAGAAATGCTGAAATCGAATCGGCTACTTCTGATTCAGTAGATAGAGTCCAAAGAGGTTGGAAGAAAATCATTCTCTTTCCTAACTTTTTCTTTAAACGTCTTTGATAGAGTCACTATCAACTAACATCCGAACTAGCAAAAGAGTTATAATCAACAGGATGATTTTTTAAAATACAACTGTGTCGCCAAATCTGAAGTCATGAGAATTAAAGAAAGCAAATTTTTGAGAAAACAAATACCTACTATAAGTAAGTAAATTTTTGAACTTTATTCCTTTTACTTCAACGGGGAAGTCAACGGATTATTTACGAAAAAAATATAAAGATACTTAATATAAAAATTTCAGGGGTTACACGGTTGTTAAGAACTACGCAACACTCTAAAAAAGTATAGTAACTAACACTTTACTTTTATAGAGTGTTGCGTAAATTTTACTTGATCTCGCTATAATTCCTCGCTCATGACAAGTTTAACGCTTAATGACAATCCCATACACTCAATAATACACATAATGTCAATCCTTTACAATATTACTTTGCGACGCCCTCTGGTTCAATACAGGATAACAAATCAATTAGTTTTATTCCACGATCAAGCGAACTCTTTACTCCGTCCCGAACGTAATGCAGACACAACTCACACCTAATTTCAGAATAGGCTACCCAGTCCCATCTCCAAAACTCACCCTGTACCAGCTCAAATGACCTTGCCAAAGCAGTCTAGCCTCCAATTTCGCATCCTTTTAAAGCATTACAACTGTATTATATAATAAACAAAATGATTCTATTCTATTATCCGCACGACTGCACTTGAACTGACAGTTGCGGAGGTAATTCTCCAAGGTCAACTATGATCGATCTTTGGTTGCAAGCAAAGAGATTAAAATATAATAGGACATAGAGGGGGCATTGGGAATATTTTCATACAAAACTTTGAAGCTCAAGCGTCACGTCAGTTAGTATGAACGCGAGCTGTCATTCGGTCGAAATTGTACTAGACTTATTCCACTTGGAATAACTTTTCGGCTTCAAAATTTTCTCGCTTTGTCCCGTCTATGCCTTATTATATTTTAATCTCGTTGGTTGCAACTAAGCTTGTCTATTTACTACCTTAATCGTAATCGGATTCGTTGACGTACTCGTACATTGCTTCGACGTACATTTGTCATTACCGCTAGTGTATGTTGAGCAAGTATTGGCCGCGTAATAAATCTACATCTTCAGATCTACACTAATATTATAAAAAGGCAAGATTTGTTATTTTTTGGATTGAATAGTCTCCGAAACTTGTGGTCTGATTTTAAATATTCTTTTACCAATGGAAAGTCTCCTTTTTTAGAGTAACATGATCTGTATTTTTTACTAGAAAACTAGTGTCAAATAAAGACTGCTCTAGTTCTTTGCATAACAATTGACGATGTTGCCCGCGAATCCATTCGCAAGAACTTTAGGCTATCACGCCCTAAAATATGCATTTTTTCTGGGATGATACGTACCATATGACCTTCCCAAACATGTAAACCAGCGTCCTGCCAAATTCCATCTCGATCTGTCCACTGTTACGACATGAAAACGTAACGAACAAACAGACTTTAGGTACTTCGCATTTGTGATATTACCTAGTAGGAATCTAAAGCGATTGTAGATTCTGATCTAATCGGAATATGTATTGTTGTTTTTTTTTTGTTTGATGGTATCATAAGTAGTAATAATGAGATAAGTGACATCGTTAAAAAACGTATTAGTTTGTTTTATTGTTGTACTTTATCAATTCTCGGGCCACACAGCGGCGAAGCAAGCGACTACGGCGACTTGGTTAATGGAGAATCATCAGTTATTGTCTTTTGTTACTGTGTTGGTCATTTGCTACATGTTTGCTACTGTTACTTGTTTTGTAATAAAAAAATAAAATAAATAAATAATCTCACGCCTTTGATCCCCGAAGGGTTGGCAGAGCTATTCCATTACTGGATATACCCACATTTCACGAGATACATTGGACCCCTAAACGTGATAGGTGGTGAGCCTATCGCCGGACCGGGTCTATTTACACATGTCTCAGAATTAGATTGAGACCTGAGGGTTTCCTCAAGATGTTTTCCTTTACCGTCGAGCTAGTGATAAATATACGAACGTATGTTTTTGAAAAACTCATTGGTATATGCCAGGATTCGAATCCGAGCCTCACTGATTTTCGGCCGGCTCTTTAACCGTAAAGGCTATCACTGCTCTTTTACCACTTGTTTTGTTATTTGTTACTATTGTTACTGCAGCCAAGTGGCAAAAGAAGGTTTCATTCGCTCTGCTAGCCTTGTAATACTAACTATAAAAAGCTACGTGTCAGTGACTATCACTATCACTATGACTATCACTATCACTACATAGTATAAAACAAAGTCGCTTTCTCTGTCCCTATATACCTACGTCCTTATGTCCCTTTGTATGCTTAAATCTTTAAAACTACGCAACGGATTTTGATGCGGTTTTTTTTAATAGATAGAGTGATTCAAGAGAAAGGTTTTAGTGTTAGCATTGCACTCGTGCAAAGCCGGGGCGGGTCGCTAGTACTTTTATAAAGTGTTACGGCAACTTTACTTGGTAGCGCTATAAAGTAACGCGCATGACAAGTCGAGCGCTATGTCAACCCATACATTTTTCATTCTATTCTACTTATTTTTACGCTCTTTATAGTCACTTGGATAAACTCCCTGGTATATATTTGACGGGCCTGTTGGCTCAGTTGGTAGTGCCCTGCCTTCTGAGTCGGAGGTCGCGGGTTCGATCCCCGCTCGGGACCAAAATTTGTGTGCATGAACATGTCTGTTGGCTTCGTGTCTGGGTGTTTAATATTTATTTAAGTATGTTTATCAGTTGTTCAGTACCTATAGTGTAGGCTCTGCCTAGTTTAGGACTGAATAACAGTGTGTGAATTGTGTCCTACAAATTATTGATTTTATTTACTGATTTATTACTTCATAGGTAAGTTCTGAAACCAGGCTTTTCACATCGCGTAGGAGTAACCTATAATTTCAAAAGATGTCGACAAAATTTCACCACAATAAAGAATTAGCAAAATACTACGTAAAGTTCGCTCGCCTCGAATTTGAGCCTTGACCCACCGGCCCTAAGGTCTAATTGGGTTCTAATTATACGCCAAGTTCGAACCGGTCAACTACCATTGTGTGCCGAGTGACTTACCTAGGCACAATAGGCTATGAAGATATTAAAAAAACATTTTAGCCGCAGTGATAGCCTTACGGTTAAAGAGCCGGCCGAAAATCAATGAGGCTCGGGTTCGAATCCTGGCACGTACTAATGAGTTTTTCAAAAACTTACGTACATATTTATCACTAGCTCGACGGTGAAGGAAAACATCGTGAGGAAACCCGCAGGTCTCAGAATTAATTCTGAGACATGTGTAAACAGACCCGGTCCGGCGATGGGCTCACCCCTATCATGTTTAGGGGTCCAATATATCTCGTGAAATGTGGGTATATCCAGTAATGGAATACCTCTGCCTACCCCCTCGGCGATAAAAGGCGTGAGATTATTATTATTATCATTTCAGCCAAGTAGGTAATTTTTTTTTGGTCTATATGTTTTCTTACAAAGTTATATTTTACTAGTCAGTGATAGCTCTGTCGGATGTAAGATTGCCTCTAATGCTTATAGCCCGGGTTTAATTCCTAGTGAGGGCAAGTACCTACTAAGGAGATTTTGAAAAACATACAACATGTTTGACACTACCTCTTCTTTTTTCTAACCTCTAAATAGTATAAAACAAATAATGAACTGTGATTCACACACGGTTATTCAGTCCTCGACTAGGCAAAGCTAGGTACTATGGCTGTGACTATGGGTACTAAACAACAAAATATTAAACACCCAGACACTAAGTCAAGAGACATGTTCATGTATACAAATTTTGGTCCCGAGCGGGGATCGAACCCGCGATCTCTGACCTAAAAGGCAGGGTCACTACCAACTGAGTCAACAGGCCCGTCGAATTGGTCCTTTAAAAGGAATAACTTTTAAAACAATAAGGTTCTAAGTAAAATAAGAGGACAGCACTAGTTGCAAACATAATACCTATACCGTAAACAAATGGTCAAGAAGCTAATGAACATCTTGTAACGATAGACAACAAAAAACAAACAATGGCGGTGACCGATCACCGTATGTTTCATCTTGACATTTTTTGTTACATAATTTTTTTGTTACATATTTTTTTGCGTGCTCCATATTTTCCGGGCCAATAGTTCTGCGGCAAGGCTAGCGTTGATAGATGTTGATTTTGTCAGATTTTGACAAAGACGCAATTATCTTTGTTTGTCACATACGGAAGATTTGCCGAAGACTTTGAGGAAGTATTTCATTATTTACTAGAGATCTGCCCCGGCTTCGCACGCATGTAATTTACTAACAAATATATTTGTAAAGTATAACGACACTACATATAGACGCCAATAGACGCCCATTTAATTACTTGTCTTTTGGATTGTAACAAGTACTTACTCTATAAAAACACCAAAAGTCTCCAATGCATTGAAAAGGCACTAGAAAGATTACAATCTTTACCCTTCTTCTAGTGCAATTGGGTAAAAATGTACTAGCCTGGGTTATGATTTATACCACTGCAGTGATAAAGACAAAACCTAACGACATATCACACTTTAAAACCTGAGAAACCGATTAAAGTACATGTAGGTAGCATCTTATTTGTCTTTCAATATGACAGTCCTGTTTCGGAAACTGTTTGTAAAAATTCCACCAGAAACTTAATCCCAAAACGTTTAAATTAAAGAATAACTACCTTTCTATAAAGAAACAATTTATTGAAAATTCAGAATTAAACGCGAACAAACCAATATACATACAACTATTATCAAAACAACAAAAGTGTATCGTAATAAATAATAGTCGAGTTGCCAATGCTATAAAGTAATCCAAATCATCAATCAGATTACAAGATGCCTACAATTTGTTTTTTTCTAACATCAATCTTCGCCTGATACCAATCTAATTAAGTACTAATTTAGATTTAAATAGATCCTTCTTAAATCTCATCCATCACAGTATAATACAAATACAGAGGGATCAAGATATTTATGCAAAAAAAGTGGTGGAATATTTTTACAAATTTAAAATTTGTTTTCGAGCAGCCTGATTGTACCCGCCTGCCAGGCGTAAGGCCTAGATTATATTCCTAGATATACTAGATCAATATAAATCTACTTATACAAACTCACACAACTGGCTGGCAGACAATGTGCAGCTTCAACCGGTGAATCTTTGGAATGCTGAGCGGTGAAAGGAAAGTTCGTCTTTGGATATGTACCTAAACTATATATTTATTTATAACACATTTGCTCGTAAAAGGTATCTTATTTCACCAATTTTAATATCGTTACCTATCTCATTACGCCCAAGTGCGGTAAGTGTAAAGTAAAACGCACGGTTTATCAAGATACTCCGTCTTAAAACGAACGGTACTTTTAAAAATCTCAGCAAAGAGTTTTTATGACAAAAAAGTTGTCAACATTTTATGATTAAAATTAACTTTGGGAGATAAAATATAATAAAGAAATATTTATGTAACTACATAATTATTTAATTTAATTAATTTTGACAGTAAATTACAACCAATTAATCTGTAACAAAAACACAAAAATATTATTTTACTTTATTAGTAATAAGTACTGGCTGTTTTTTTGTACCTTTTCTTAAAAAAGAATGATGATGCGCGCCGCGCGCTTTCTCTTAATGCTGTATTGTTTTTATGCGTTTACCATAGTCGGAGTTTTATTTTATTTCCTCGCAAATGTGTTATAAAACGTCGTATGACATACGTGCGCTTTGATAATTACAGCCTCTGCTTACTTGTAGCCCTCGCCTACAGCTCGGGCTAGCAATATCGCCTCGGCTGTAATTTTCAACCTACCGCACTTATATCATAATGTACTATTACAGCATCCTCGAAAATATCTACATGTAAAAAACTAATGACAAATTTGAATGTCTGCCCGCGGACAATACAGACCACTATGTCCGAGCTGCTGGGCTTAATATGGTCTCCTTACTTGCGGTTGCCAGAAATCTATTAGCCTGAAATTTTTTATTATAGACTTCTTTTCCTCTCGGAAAGTTTGCATGGACGAAGTCAAGGACCACTGCTTGTTATGTAGTTATATATCTCAAGTACCTCTATATACTTAGGTTAACACTCCCATCTCGCCCCTATATTATACATACGACGTGTAATTTTCGTGAGAATATTATTTTGATGACCTTTCCGTGGGTGGCCATTTTGTTTCCGCGTAAAAACTATTGTCATAATAATATTATGGTTGCGATATAAATTATTTAAATTGTATCAAGGTTCTCACAATAACAAATACCTAATTGTGATTTATTTTTAGAGATTATTTTTTTGTGTCATTTATTAAATGGTGACACAATGCTTAAAAGTTATTTATTCCGATTTTTAATATACCTTTGCTTGAAAGAAATAAAACCAGATAACAATTTATTCAGATGATATGTTTTAACAAATGGCAGCACTTAAAAACCATCGGACAAATAAGGCGGAAACAGGCAATTCAAAATCGAATAAAATGAATAATAATGAAAACACCAAAAATATTCTTGTTCAAGTGAGGGCAAATATAATGACCACGTAGCAGTAAAAAATTATGAGACAAGTCCAATCGACTGAATGTAAGTATGGCACTATCCGGATAATAATGGTTTTCTTTAGCACGAACATAATATATTTTATTTAAATACCCAAGATTTTGTAGTAGCATAACACATCCATTAGAAAACCCAACCAAAAAACCAACGACGAAGGAACGACGGAAGGAATTCACACTTCAGAAAAGAAGACGAATCTAACGACAATGCATGTAGTTTTATGAATATTTGTGTGCTTATTAATTAAATAAATAATAATAATAATCGAAGTTCGATACCAAAAAAACTGTTTAGACTACAGGTTCCACCAAAGCAATAGATAGATACATACACCCAAAAAGCAATGATCTTTCCTCCATCTGGGCTAAAAAGATCTATTAAAGGTATTAAAAGAAATCGTGACTGACTGCCTGATCAAACGCACAACTATGGCTAAGTATAGGAACTTGACATTTTGCATAGAGTTTCTCTAGGGAGTATAGGCATCCCTTCAGAAATGTTTTTTGAAATTCCCATGGGACCGAGCTGGGCACTAGTGATACAATACTAGTGGGTTCTTAGTTACGTCATATAAAGAATCTTTTTGCAAAATTGTATGCCTCTAGACCCAGCGGTGTGGGCTGTGCGACGTGCGTTGATCGATCAGTCAATCAGCCAGTCAGTCAGTTTGTTCTTCTATACAGAAATACTTTGTAGTTGTAAGTGACGTCTAACAGTTGATTATATACACCTGATCGATCGATTATAGAATCTATTCAAAATTGGGTTTCCAGCATATTCGTAACAGTCACGTACGATTTTTTCCACGTTTTCCAGCTTGAAGCGGTCAGGGCTATTGCAATCTATTGTGTGACTTCCTGCCATTGGAACATTTTAGTCTAGAGTGACCTGTCGCTTTATCTAGGTTCAGACGAACTGACCTTTATTTAAGTGTTTCTGTTGAGTAATGCTGATGTTAACTAAACACTCCTTTTTGTCACCGGATTTTGTGACGTCTATGGAAAAAAATCAGTATTTCATCATTATCATCAACCCGTAACACTCTACTGCTGTGCTATGGGACTTTCTTTGTATAATATGAAGAAGTATTTGCCATACCTAATATCTCACGTGAGCCTGCCGTGGATTGGAAAGCGGTGATCTATGTGTCGTACGTTTGCAATCCAACCAAAGATATATTGACTTGACTTGATTTAACGATTTATATTGTGCGTATACGTGACAAAAAGTGGCACTAACTACCTATTATGTCATGAGGCGCTCACTCATTCAGACTTTGATTAGTGATCATGTGGTCTTCAAGAATTATTTCATCTGTTTAACAGTAGGAAATGTTTTAAAAGAGACACAAATTGCGAAAAAAATAACATTTATTTTTATTAAATTGTTAATTTACAATCTTTTTTAGTCTTTTCTTAAATTCCGATTCCTCTAATTCCATTCGTTGCATCGGAGTGCAGTATTCTGGAACAAAACAAGAATTATTTGAGATGAGATGTTAAAATCTCTGTCTCTCTGTTAAAATCCTAGCAATATTTAGAAATTCTAAAATATGAGTTTCTTATTATAATCATCATCCGCTTTAGCATTCGGACGTCCATTTCCCTGACAAAACTGAAAATAAGTCTCCTTGATGGTCTTTGAGAGCCGACTTCCTCTAGCGGCTTCCCCCGCTCTTCTTAAAATCGTCTGTCTATCTCGTAAGTGGACATCCTCCTCTTACATACATACAAACGTGTAAATATATACAAAACCACAGACACATAGCCAGTAGATGCACTTATGCATACAAAAGTTAATATTGCCCTGAAAGATGTTTGAAGGCAAACTAAGACAACTTTTCTTCCAACCTCTGCCCGCCATTTATCAACTTACCAACAGTGCTCGGTTCCCAGCCGACATATTCTCCCGTCCTCTTGTTTTCCACCTTCAGCCAATCGTGCAGAGGCTCGAAGTACTCCAGCAGACCACTGGCATCCATGTACCGTTCTCCAGTGAGCACCTCCATCGCATCCGGCCACGACTTTGAAGAGCCCATTTGTAGCATTTTACTGTTTTAACAAGTACAAAAAGTATTTGAAACCAGTCATATTATTTTCCTACAGTTAACTTGTTAGCTCTGATTAGGGTTGGACAAGACGCATTAAACGCCGGATTTTAGAGCACACAACAGATACTGTAAAAATTTACCTAACAGAACATAATCTTATTACAGTTTGTTATGTTGATCGCGGCGTGCGGGCACAGTGTGTGTGTCGCAAGACTTTTTAAACATCGGCTACAAAAATGAAACCCACCCGGACGCTCCCCGGACTAAACTAATATTTTAATCAGAAACAAAAATGCTCCTGACGAATGCCTAAGAACCTGGTGCAAACGTACCCCAAAGCTTCACCAGCAGCAGCACTCCTGTAGATGTCACAGTTGGACAACAACTTGTTGGGGTCTCCTGGAGTATATTCTCCGGCTAATCTGCACAACGCCCGGTGGAACTGGAACTGCACGATGTACGAGATGTAGTACCTGGAGAGATGGACATACAAACATCATTATCTTCAGAAGCAAATAGGTAATCTAGCAAGGCTTCCTATCAAGTGGATGAAGTAGGAGAAAAAACTATAGACTTAAGAGTTAATTTGGATTTTTCTAATAAAATTGATATTCTAAATTTTTTACTGGAATATATTATTCGAAATTTAGTAAAAAAAAGTTGATAGGCGTTTTTGGACTTTTAAATTTATTATAATTAAAAGAAACGTTAAGATTACGGTTATTACCATTTTCTAAAAGATTTGCATACTGTTGCTGTACTTGAGGTTAAACAAAATCCTGCTGACAATTCCTGAGGTGCTACATTGAGGGCACATAATCGTAGATTTACAAAACTGATGACGAAAACAGAGTATAAACAGAAAAAGGGCCATACTTTAGCCACCGCACGGATATAGCTAATCCCATTTCATTACCTCATGTACTCAACGTCAGCAGAGATGTGATATTTGGCAGCAGGATCGAAGTCTTTCTCAGTCCTTTGAGCTGGAGGCTCAACACCCTGCAGGGACTCTCTCAGCTGCCAAAAGTGGCAGTTGTACTCATCAGGGGTGGTCAAGCCCCGGAACACGCTGTACCGGAACAGATCCAGTAGATATGCAAAGGGCAGGAATACTATTTTATCCAGACCCTGCAATTTATTTATTTATTATTAAAAAAAAACAAAAATAATTTATTTCTATACGTATTAAACATACACTTAGAAACGTCAATATTTTATAATAACAAGGCACTCTAAACTCGTCCATGAATATTGATATAACAATAAGAAGGTTATTTAGACGCTAACATGTCGTAGTCCTCACTCACCATTTTATACAGTTGATTTATGTTTGATTCTTGATCATCCGGTCCATCTTCCAATAGACCCATGACCCTCAAATGTTTTGGAGTTGCTACAGACAGAGCGATGACGTCACCAACGGCCTCGTGGAAGCCTGGAAGTACAAATAATCAGACTACATTAGTACTGATATTAAATCTTAAGTTGTATTATATTTATAAGCACACGTATCAGTTTCTATATTATAACATTGTTAAAGTCTACAGTTAGTAATACAGTAACAGCACAGCAGCTATAGTGCAACATCAGTATATTATGTGCATAACTAAAAAACCACCAGTAGTAAATGTCGCAAATTTTTCACCTTAACGATTTTTATAACACATTTGCTCGTAAAAGGTGTATTATTTCACCAATTTCAATATCGTATGGTATCTCATTACGCCCACGTGCGGTAATGTAATGTAAAACGCACGGTTTATCAAGATGGTCCGTCTAAAACCGAACGGTACTTTTTAAAATCTTAGCAAAGAGTTTTTATGTCAAAAAAGTTGTCAACATTTTATGATTAAAATAAACTTTGGGAGATAAAATATAATAAAGAAACATTTATGTACATAATTATTTAATTTAATTAATTTTGACAGTAAATTACAACCAATTAATCTGAAACAAGAACACAAAAATATTAATTTACTTTATTAGTAATACTGGCTGTTTTTGTGCGTTTGCAAAAAAAAAAATTGCTGATGCGCGCGCATCGCTCATTTGTAAACTAGTAAAAATTATTCCGCGCGCTTTTTCTTAACACTGTTTTGTTTTTATTCTTTTACCATTACCATACCATACCATAGTCCAATTTTTATTTTATTTCCTCGCAAATGTGTTATAAAACGTCGTATGACATACGTGCGCTTTGATAATTACAGCCTCTGCTTAATTGTAGCCCTCGCCTACGGCTCGGTCTAGCAATATCGCCTCGGCTGTAATTTTCAACTTACCGCACTTATATCATAATGTACTATTACGAACTACCTAAAACAATAAGATTTGTTTGTTGAAAAAGTAAAAAAAGATTAGAAATGGATAGTTCTCAATTAAGGAACAGTAATATTCACCAGGATTGGCTCCTTCTCGATAAATAACTGGCAAATCTTTGTACTGCAAATAGTACTGAATGTGACCCATTTCGTGGTGAGTGGTCGTGAAGAAAGCCTTTGTGATTGAAGTACATTGTCTGATTCTGAAAACAAATGGCTCATTTACATTCTTAATCATAATCCAATCATACACGCCCCTTTCTCTTCATCCAAAGGACGTCAACTTTACATAAAATCAAATAATAATTCGAAACCGTCAAATACGCAAAAATCTGACAAGCAAGTACATATTTAAGGTCTTTCAATAACCATTAGATTTATTTTTACAACATCATGCCGTAAATAGCCCACTGCTGGGTCTTTTCTCGTACATGAGGAATAATATAATTTCGCATAGTGGCCACCTGACTGTCGGAATTTTTCACACCACCACCATCTGACATGGCTTAAAAAGTTAAACTGTGCTTAAGAACAAAGAAAACCGGGACTAACGGCTTAACGTGCCTTCAAAAACACGGAGGCGCTCGTGATGTAATACCACTAGGCGGTCACCTAGGCACTGACTAACCGGCCCAGTGTGATGGCTACAAAAACACACTGGTACTGCAAGGCTACAAGTGTGTTATTTGTCTCAGGTAAATTACCTAAAATCTTCGCTATCAAAGAAGTCCCAAGCGGAAGCATGGCAAACCATATCCCGTCCATCGTTCGGTTTCTCAAATATGGAGTTCTCCCAGAACATTTCTGGCATCGGACTTAACTGCAGTGACGTAAAGAACTCTTCTGCTGTTTTAAACATCTTGACTGCAGTGTAGTTCTGTTCAATTAAGGCGGCAGTAATATCTATGTCAGGTTTGTCAGCATAGGGTCTGGTGAACTTTTCAGTGTTACCCCAAGTTTGAGCCCAAATGTTTCCTAAAAACAATTAATGAGTAAAAAAAATAACTATGATCGTCCTTTATGTATGAAATTGATGTTTGCGCACAGCACAAACAGAAACTTTGTATGATTTCGGCCTTTTTCTGAATCATACTCAAGATCAAAGTAGGTATCTGTTTTTGCTTTTCAATACTTGTTACATTAGCTTACCTAGCAAATGTGCAGGTATAGGGCCTTTATCAGAGACAATGTTTTCTCCATACTTTTTCCTCAGGTTGTGTCTCACATAGGCGTGTATTTGTTCATAAAGAGGTCTTATTTGATCCCACAATTTTATAAATTGCTCTTCAATATCCGAAGACTCGTATGTGCTGAGCCACCACTCTGCTACAGTGTCATAGCCTAGGAATTACGAAATAAAAATATAACTCGTTATGTGATCTAGATTAAATTTGAAGAATGTTTTCAATTTGAGAGATAGAAATAAAACTGTTTGTTCACAAAATTGTTTTTAAATTTGCAATTATATTCCAAATTACAAACTATCTTTAAATATTCGTTTATCCAAAAAATAAATCTTGGTGCCAAAACTGAAAAAACTGCCAAACTTTGTCCAAAAGAAAACAGACGACAATCAAGTTACCATTCAATTTAGCAGCTTCGTTGTACATTTGTACGTATTCAGTGAAATGATTTTTGGATGGGGCTCCTGCAGCTTTGTGCCACTCCAGCCAGGCATATTTTAGCTCCTCTGGATCCTGACTATTGGCGAAGATGTCTGTTACATCTGAAAAATGGATTAGTTTCGTAAATACCAAGTAATATAAATCTTAAAAAACTTTGAAGTTTCGACATATAGGTGAGGTATGTTTAACAGTACCCTAGTTCGGCTATGGGCTCACACTTGTCACGTTTAGTGGGTCCGAAAATTACACCGGTGAAATGTGGGAACTTTCAGGAATGGAATACCTTGACCTATCCACTCTGGTCCAAGTTGTGTGTGAGCATATATTTATTAACTAATAATATTATTGATTTAGCGTGACAAATTAACTTCAAAAACATTTCAGCAACAGAGATAAATTATTCTATATCGTCTTACCTGGTTCCACATGTAAATCACATTTGCTCTTATTCTTATAATCACAAATCGTTGCTGTAGCGTACGTCGACTGCATGCCACTGATTGCTTGTATGAGCCTCTGGTTTAAATCTTCTGGGAGGGCTGATGTCCCTAGCACTGCATACTTCTTGAACATCCTCTTCAAGTCTTCGTCTTCAAACTCGTGCCAGAGGTAAGTCATTGTCTCTTTCCAGTATTCCTTTTCTTCTTCTGCTACTTCTAATGATAGTTGAAGCTGAAATAGTTTTAATGTACTTTATACTTATACTTCCACTACAAATTTTTATCTAATTATTTTAATTAAAATAATAAATAATATGTATGATAGACGAGTATATTTTGGAGTAGATTGACAGAGAGTAATAAAAAAGGAATAAGTACATTTAAATAAAGAATTATGTAAATGTGCCCGGGTGTTTGTATAATTGAATATCTTACAAAAGAGGTTTCTTTCAACATTCCCCCGTAATACGAGCACCCTGTACAAGGCTATAGGTACTGTAATTCCTACTAACTATTAGATATAGCGATTATATATAATATTACAAATGACACATAATTCTAAAAAATCAAGTAGCCATACCTAAAGAGCCAATGTGTTTATACAATTTAATTTTGGGTACAGCCTTTGTTAGAATATCAGCGACCATGTTATTTGTATTTATATAATCTAACTTAATACTTTTAGTCGTTAATGAATGTCGAATGAAATGATGTCTGATATCTATATGTTTCGTTCGACTGTGATATGTATCGTTATGCGATAATTTTAACGAACTTTGGTTGTCTGAAAAAATAACGATGGGATGATCTAGACAAAGTATTTCATTAATGAGTGTTTTTAAGTAGATAGCCTCTTTGCATGCTTCGCTAAGAGCCATGTACTCCGCTTCAGTGGTGGAAAGTGCAACAGTTCTTTGTTTTCGAGATTCCCATGAAACGGGTGCACCACTCATGATAAATACGTATCCTGTGAAAGATCGTCGATCAACTAAGTTGCTCCCGTAGTCTGCATCTGCATATCCTGTAGGATAACTATCAATTTTTTTAGTGAAGTGCAGTTTCAGGTCCTTGGTAGCTTTGAGATACCTTAGTACACGTTTAGCTGCTCTCCATTGCACCTCCCCGTAATGAGTGTTAAATTGGCTCAGGAAGGACACGGCGTGGGATATGTCGGGCCTGGTGCCAATAGACACATACATTAGCGAACCGATGAGCTGCTGGTATGGTAGACTTAGTTGTTCGTCATTTTTATCTGGTATTGTCAACCTTTGACCAGGTTCCATTGGTGTAGAAACTGGTATAGCGTTACTTAGGCCAAACTTTTCGATTAATTTCTCAATGTGCTTCGTTTGATCTAGAGTAATGCCATTTTCATTATGTATGACTCTCATTCCTAGACAGTCTTTTAATATGCCTAAGTCCTTTGTGATGAAAAGCTTTTTTAAGCTTTCTTTGAAGTCTAGCTTCATTTTAGCGTCATTACAAAGAATAAAAAAATCATCAACAAAGACGGCTACAAGGAGCAAGTTCTTTCCTTCTTTCTTGTAGTAGAGACAGTGCTCCTTAGAGCATTGAGTTAAGGAGAGACTGTCCATTGCTTCACATACTTTGATATTCCATTGTCGTGGAGCTTGCTTTAAGCCATATAAAGACTTTTTTAGCTGACATACTTTATTTTGTGTATCCACTGTGAAGCCTTCCGGTTGCTCCATGAAAATTTCTTCTTCGAGCTCACCGTTCAGAAACGCTGTTTCTACATCTAGGTGATCTAATTGTATACCCATTTTTGCAGCAAAAGCCATTAAAAGTCTTACGGAGGATAGCCTTGCGACTGGAGAGAACGTTTCTCCGTAATCCACTCCGTAAACTTGAGTAAAGCCTTTGGCTACAAGTCTGGCTTTATATTTGACAATTTCTCCGTTGGTATTCTTCTTTATTTTAAAGACCCATTTGCTTTTGATAGTTTTCCTATCTGGCGGTCTATCAACTAGTGTCCATGTTCCGTGCTTCATTAAGGATTCATATTCTGCTTTTGCAGCATTTATCCATTCTTCCTTATGAACGTCATCCATTGCTTGTTTGTAAGTAGTGGGTTCACACTCAGTAGAGACCATGTAGCTGTAATCCATTTCAGGAAACCTTTTAGGTGAGTGTCTTTCTCTGAGAGGATATCTTCTTTCTTTGGGAAGGCTTTCCTCTATTTGAAGAACTGGCGTTGAGTCGGGTTTGTTTACTGACTCTGCATCTAAAAAGATTTCCGGTTCCGATGTTAAAATATTCGAATCTGTTGGTAGAGTTACAGTTTCTGGTAGATCTGTTGAGGGATCCTGAGTGTCAGGTTCATGTGCTGGAGGTGGAACAAGACCAAGAGGTTGTTCTACGGAGATTTCGAGAACATCGCTTACATTCGTAGGTGAATTACTTGAAGGTTCAACATCTTCTTTTGCAGGTAACTTATCTTCAACGAAGACAACATCTCTTGCAACTATTAAACATCTGGGGTTCTGAGGGTCAATTAAGCGATAGCCTTTACACTCGTTAGAGTAACCAACGAACGTATATGATTTCGTTTTTGACTCAAGCTTAGTACGCTTTTCCTTTGGAATAAGCGCGTGTGCTTCGCAGCCAAATACCTTCAAATGTGAAAGATCCACTTTTTTTCCAGTCCAGAGTTCCTCAGGTATTTTGTTATTCAAGGTCTGAGTCGGCGAGAGGTTCTTCAAGTAAATAGCTGTGTTCACAGCTTCAGCCCAGTAAGCTAAGGGGAGATTCGAGTCATGAAGCATACATTTAGCTTTTTCGATAATGGTTCTGTTTACTCTCTCTGCGACACCATTTTGTTGTGGAGTGTACGGAATTGTGGTCTGATGCACAATTCCGTTTTCTCTTAAAAATTCCGTCATTTGACGGTTAACGAATTCTCGTCCGTTGTCTGAGCGAAATATTTTTATTTTCAGACAGGTCTGATTTTCGACTAAATGTTTAAATTCTACGAACTTAGAGAAGACTTCGCTTTTTGACTTAAGAAAATAACCAAAAGTTTTACGCGTGAAGTCATCCGTAAAAGTTAGCAAATATAAACCACCGCCAAAAGAGTGTGTGCTCATGGGTCCACAGAGATCCGAATGTATTAATTCAAGTTTGGCATTCGTTCTGCTTGTAGATTTTTTAAACGGTCTCTTTGATAGTTTGCCTTGTAGGCACGGTATGCAGGTTTTATTTAGATCATTGAAAAAATTATTCGCATAGTCTATACCTACTGCTTTGTTTTTTAAGACGTTCATGGCTTGCGTATGTAAGTGTCCAAGACGTCTATGCCATAATAAAGCTGACTTTTTGGTACTTGTGAGAAAGGCTTGCGTCTTTGGTTTTACGTCAAGCTTGTACAAACCATTCTCCTTAGAAGCCGTTGCGACGACCTTACCATGAACTTGGCAGCTATCTTTTTCTAGGATTGTGCCACCTTTTTGTGAGAATACGACCACAAAACCTTTTTGGACTAGACTACTTACTGATAATAAGTTTGTAGTTAGATCCGGGACATACAGAACATCTTCTATTTTATCTATATTATCACTAGTATTAAATAGTGACACCGTACCTTTTCCTTGAGCATGGATTTGGGTACTATTCGCGATAGTAATAGGGTGCCGTTCCTGGTTTATGTCGGTAAACCAATCTCTCTTGTTACTCATGTGTATAGTAGCACCTGAGTCAATTAGCCAATCTGTTGTAGAAGAGGAAGTAGTACCTGTAGGAGTATTAAAACAAGATGAAAGTGTAACGTGTGTATAATTTGATGATTGAGATGTATGAGATGAATCATTATTAGACACTTTTTTCACTTTTTTCTTTAGTCTTTTCCTACATTGGGCCGCCACATGTCCTATCTTCTTACAGTACGTGCAGACAACTTTTGAAAATAACGCAGAGCTGGAACTAGTTGTAGGCTGCTCTCTGCGCGACACTTCCTTCAAAAGCATGGTGGCCACAGAGTCTGATGTTATTTTGACTTCGGAGTGTTCAACTGCCATCACCATTGGATTATAGTCGTCGGTAAGTCCAGCTAGCATAATTACGCCCACAAATTCGTCATCAATACCTGCATCAATATTGTTCAATTTCTGCTGTATACTCCGTATGTCATTGACGTACGCATCTACGTTGGTATACGACTCTAGCTTGACTCCGAATAGATTTTTGAGAAGCTGTAGACGCCTGGAAAGACCGCTGTCTGCATAAGCTTCTTTGAGCCGCTTCCAGGTGTCGGCTGAAGTCTCAGCTGTCATTACGACTGGATACAGGTGGTCAGCAATACTTAAACAGATTTTGGATCTTGCCTTTGCGTCACGACGCTTAAAGCCTTCTACTTCTCTGGCATATTCTATCGGTCGATCCACGCAGTCCCACAGATCGCATTCAATTAGGGACATTTTTATTGCGAAGCACCAGGAGGAGTAGTTTGATCTCCCTTGCAGCTTTGCAATATTTTGTGGGTTCGAGGTGGATACAACTACAGCATTACCTGGTGAGGTTGTTGCAGCGATAGGGGTTGTATCACTTTCCATTTTTATTTATTATCAATAATCTGGTTGCAGCACTTGGAGTTATCTCGGCCGTTTATAGTACCAAGAATTGTTCTGGGCCCATAACCTTTTAATTAAAATAATAAATAATATGTATGATAGACGAGTATATTTTGGAGTAGATTGACAGAGAGTAATAAAAAAGGAATAAGTACATTTAAATAAAGAATTATGTAAATGTGCCAGGGTGTTTGTATAATTGAATATCTTACAAAAGAGGTTTCTTTCAACAAATTAAGATACATATAACTTTTGTTACTAAAATCTGTTGATAGAAAAAATATTATAACAAATTCCACCATTTAGTAGCTACACGACATCATAAGAAGACCTTAAGAATGTGGCTGATGGTGGATGGATGCAGGCTGCTCAAGACCGGAATGGTTGACACGGCTTTCATCCAGAAGTGGACAGCAATTATAGCTGAATGAATAAGTAATTTTTTACTTGTACGTTTTAAGCAGACTTACCAATTTGTTCTCATTGTGCTCTGTTATATTAGTTTCGTAGTTCCAAGTGGCAATAGTCTTCCTGTTCCTTAACTTTGAAGTGATGTCGTCCAAAGTCCGTATATACTCCCTCCCTGATGCCTCTTCAGCTGCCTTTTCCTGTGCCCAGCCCTGGGCAGCAACTATGAAGACCGAGGCTATGGCCCCTACCAGGGCCATCTCACCAATAATTTTGAGAACCATCTAGGCCAAAAATTTCAAATCACTGACCAATTGATTCGACGTGAGCAAGTAAGTAAGAACTCTTTATTATCACAGATAAAAAATGGAATTTCTAAAAACGACAAAACGGCCCTTGTGCATAACTTATAATCATTTGTAAAAAAATGAGCTTAGAAACTTTAATAGTAACTAGACACTCTAAACTCGTCCATGGAGATTTGCAGAATGTAAACAGCACAGACCTGGATCTTTCTTACAGAGTAAACAGCAGAGCAGCCTATATTTACCTACGAGTTGCTGGTTTCGAATGCAGTACCCTGAGAAGAACCAGCAACAAACTCAAGGGCAGTTAACTCAAAGGTACTTACTGATATTGTCACTTGTTACATTATTTTTATTTTACTGCAATAGTCCACTAATCAAAATAATAATATGCAATAAGTGAGATTTAAAAAAGTACAATGGGCGGTGTTATCGCTTTAAGCGATTTCTCCCATACATACTTAGTAACCGACGTACTAACTTCTTAGGAGGCTGCGATTTCTCGAATGGTAATATCGTACAGTAATATAATACTTTTATATAAAATTTTGCATCGTAGACTAGAATTTAGAATAACAGGTCAAGGTGTGTGTATACCTAAGGTATCTACGTTCAGTAGTAATGACAAGAATGAAAACTTATTTAAACCAAAGTAACCGAGACTTTATTAAAAACGTTGACAAGTTTTTCTTTCTTATTGTTAGTAGTATCCTAAGTACCTAAAGCTAAGTTTATCTAGATATTAAGTTAAGAACCATTTAAAAACAGCGCAACGCCTACAAACTGCTCCTGCAGTTTGGGGATTTTTTTTGTTATTATGTAGATATAAGAAAATGAGATAAAAAAACACTCCTGTTGGGAAAGAGTCCGCCTTTCATGGATGACATACAGATTCAAGGCCAGATCTGTAGGTATGTATATATGAGTTTTCAAAAACATAATTATGGTGATGATTGAATAAGAACGTTAGGGACCCCCCTGGTTATTCAGAAATGGAAAACTTGTGCCAATTTTCCGGGGATAAGGTGTGCTTGTGATTGATTGTGATTTAACCAATATTTTAAGTCTTACAAACAAAGCCCTCCTAGTAGTTTCACTGCAATATCCACAAGGCATTTTTCACTGAACAAAAAACAACCATAATCAGTAACACTAAACTTGTCGGGGTCTCTCAACAAACTGAAAACATCTCGTCGTTTGTGTAAAATCATTTATCATGTAAATGAATTTGTATGTTGGCCTGTCTGTCATGGTTATACTGATTTTGGGGTTTTTGTCTACAATATCACCAAAACAATACGGTACGGTTGATAGGCGTAGCGGTCTTGAGAAGCAAACGTTTTGAGAAATAGCGGAATGCCAAGTTGTAGTTCCTTCCCTTCATTGAATTACTAACGCAAATGCCTATTTACAAAGATACGAATCCAATTGAGGCTGTCAGTCTCAATTGGATCCGTTCCTTCTAAACATCTGTTTAGAATAAATGCCTGGGTGACCGACGCGTCTACTCGTGTAAACTCAAAAAAAATACAACATTTCTATGACAAGTAAAGAATATTGTCTTCTTCTATAAAAGAAAAAAATGTTTGGCTGCCGACTGCTTAATCAACGCACTGCCGAAACCACTGGGTCTAAAATGAAATTTTGCACAAAGGTTCCATAAATGACTTAAGTGAGCACTAAAAAGGGATTTTTGGAAATTCCTACAGGAACGGGAATAAAGATCCAAGCGGAGAAGGCCACTGGGCATGCACTGGTAAATACATATCAAAATCCTCGGAGCCTTTGTAAGAACGCAATTACAAAATATCTATCTCTATGGCTGGTGGAAGGAAAATTATATTCAACCACCCATTTATAAGATTCCACGCAGTAAACGTATCCAGACGGTTTTTAAATAATTGACGAGTGCCTAGTTTGATGTTTTTTCCAGTTAATTATCAAAATATAGTAAGATGCCTTACCTTCGTCCGTCTTCGATGGTTTGCACCTCAAAACTACTTAAGATAAATTGTTGTCATTCATTTATATCTTTTTGATAAAGCATTAATACACACTTGAACGGATCATAGATAAGTAAGATGATGGTTAAGAAATACTTAAAAAGTATTCGTTTGTAAGAAAATTTATTCTACAGGAATTTTAAAGTAGCTGTATCTCAGATATAATTTGCATGTGTAATAATAGTACTACTAATAATACTAAAAAGTTACCTACTTATCTCTTCTAAGTTCTACATCAGTCCCAAAGCCACCTAGAATTTTAAAGATTCTGTATAAACTTTATCCAACCGATAAAATCCTGAGATAGAGATAAAATGGGTTTATCTTTTATCGTCTACAAGTATCAGTCTAGTATGCCATTCCAAAGATTAAAGTAGTTTTAACTTTTCTCTGATAGCAAATGAATATCCACCTGGTTTTAGTGACTTCTAGGTTATTTTATTTAACATTTTAGCTATTTCGTCTCGTTTCGTTTTCTTTTGAAAACGAAACGAGACGAAAAAGTAAGAAGGTGGTTTTTATAATGTTCCTACTCTGGTTTTGAGTACTAAAACATTCTGATAATCACAATTTGATAAAGCTGCTCAGATAAAAGTGCAATGACCTTACAAGGAAAACTATTGAGATCGCACTGAACATCTTTTTCTTTCTTCAGGATTTTGAAGTTCTTCAGTTCATAAGTTACCGGTTCGCGGTTGCGCGGCTTAACCCGCGGGAACAAACACTGTAAAAAGGAATAAAAATATAGCTTATACTACTCAGGGATACGGTAGATTTGCATTGGTGAAATAATTTTTAAAATCAGTTCATTAGTTTTTATTAATAAAAATCTTTCCTCTTTATAATATTAGTGAAGATTATTGTAGATAAGTTGCCTCCAAAGTGCTGCGGTGCTGTTTATATGATTTTATATCCTTTTTGTTGGACAACGCCATTTAGACTAAATTGTAATAGCCAATGATAGAACATCATAGTCAGCATGACTTCATCCTAATAATTCGAGAGCTTTGACACAAATTGCGTGAATTTCAAGTGTCTGTATAAAGAAAATTCGAGAAATGAAACAAAACTTTTAGTTTGTACCTTAAAAAAAGATTTATTAAGAATACTGACAATCTCCTAAGATAAATTAGACTAAATTATGTAGTGTAAGTACACGCGCGGGTCACGACTCTTTCGCTGGCTCTGGTTGGTCTGACTTGGATGGTGTTGCATCTAAAGCTGCTATCTGTTCCGCGGTACAGAATTCTGGAAGAGAAGTACAATCAAATATTATTTATGTCCTCAAAGTGCGGTTGCAGTTTCTTTTAGGCTGAGTCATGATCATGAAGTTACAGCCATTTAAATTAAACGTGTCTACCATCAAACTGAGTCAACCGCAGATAACAAATTTGTCTGTCAAAAGTGTCTGACATTGCTTAAGTAACCGAGAATCAAACCAATTACGATTACGAATTTCATTCTATAGGGTACTAAGTGATCAACATATTAATTACATATAGTAGAGCTGTTAAAAGATCTACAACAGCTTCTACCATGTATCAAATCTATTGGTAACAACCATACTATCTCTACTCCTCATCACTTTGTATAGATATAATGTAATGGCATTATTTTTTTGCCCTTCAAGAACTTTGATGGAAAATAATGAAGCTCACCAGTTTTGCTAGGTTCCCATCCAATGTACTCTCCAGTTCGCTGGTTCTCCTGCTCAAGCCAGTCGTGCAAAGGTTTGAAGTACTCCAGCAGGCCATCGGCCTTCATATCCCTTTGGCCAGTGAGAGCCTCCATCGCGTCCGGCCAAGGCTTCGACGATCCCATTTTGAGCATGTTTCTGGAATATATTTTATGGATCTAGTAGCAGTTGGTATATTAGGAAAATAATAATAATAACCAAGATAGGGTACTGAAAAGTCAGCGCAGACGGACTGAGTTAAGACGAAGCAACTAATTTAGAAACAATTTTAAGTCAATTTAGTTTGTTTTTGCGAGCTGCTTGACAGCGCTTTGAGCATTTCAGTGTGATTTTATTTCGCTGTACTAATTATGGTCTTATGCAGAAGAGAATTAAGTTAAATTTGCATTGTCACTGCTTGCTATGCAACATCTAATTACTTGAACTAGAAACAGCATCCAAATCATCAATTGCGTACTTACCCAAGCGCGTTCCCAGCAGCAACGCTCTGGTAAATGTCACAATCCACAAGTTTCTTAGTGGGATCCTCAGGGACATACTCTCCGGCTAGCTGACACAAAGTTCGGTGAAACTGGAACTGTATGATGAACGACACGAAATACCTGGAATGAAGAAGATATACTGTACTAGCGACCCGCCCCGGCTTCGCACGGGTGCAATGCTGAATTTTCTTTGCTATAAACCTTGCGGAGCCCGAGACCTTTCCAACGAATGCAAAACCATGGAAATCGGTTCGTCAGTTCTGGAGTTAAATCGTCAGGAAGGAAAACCCGACTTATTTTTATATAGTAGATTAGCAAGATGTACAATTCTGTCTTTATGCGCATTTTACGCCACACAATGTTTTTTACGTCACAGTCAACTATATAAAAGACGAGCTACCCAGCGGCGATGCCCACTCAGATCCTGTTTTTATTATTATTATTACTTTTACAAATAGTATACAGTTTTAAATTGTACTCGCCAAACTACAATGCAGTCTGTCGGTGAGAATAACAAATAAGTTTATTTCCGTGTGAATTCCTAAAAATCCCTTCTACATGCTCACTGGAATATTTATGAAAATTGACATGCTCGTAGACCCAGAGGCTTCGGTTATGCGTTGATCGATCAGTCAGTCAGCCAATCATCCAGCTAGTTTCTTCTTTTGGTATAAATACTCAAGCAACACGATCGGTATATTATTAAATTGTGTACGTACCCTATCTAGCATATCTTAACCTTACCTAGCGTATTCCACGTCAGCAGCCACGTGATATTTGGCAGCAGCATCGAAGTCTTCTTCAGTCCTGTTTACCGGAGGCTCTACTCCTTGTATCTCTGATCTCAGTTTCCAGTAGTGGCAGTTGTACTGCTCAGGGGTAGTCGTTCCACGGAACACGCCGTAACGGAACAAGTCCAGTACGTATGCGAATGGGAGAAATACTATCTTGTCTATACCCTGTGAAATTAAAATGGTAGCTATGATTAACGTGATCTAAACAAGCTTGGTTCAGAAGGTCATGCCTAGTGATCAAATGAGATGTCTTAGTTGAGAGCAAATAAATAATAAATAATTAGGTACTGGGCAGGTTTATGACGCTTTTGGTGACGAGGAATGTAATAAAACTACATTACGGTGATACCTTGCCTCTTATTTCTTCGAATGCCTCACCTCTGCCTGACTAAAAATAAACTAGATTTCTAGTCTAGTCTAGTTTTTATTTGCTAGTAGTCCTCACCCAACAAGTCAAGAATACCTACCATTTTGTAAAGCTGGTTAATCTCCGTCTGTTCATCCTCAGCATCCCCTGTGACTAAACCAACGCGCCGTAAATGTTTTGGAGATGACACAGAGAGTGCTATTGTATCTCCAACAGCTTCATGGAAACCTGAAGAAAAAGAAGTGAGAAGTTAGTTTAGTATTTAAAATTTTAAATTCCTCATTAATAAAAACGATATCGCACATCCAGATCTAAAGAGGTATTAAGTCAAAAAAACACTTTTTTCAGAAAAGGCGAAAAACTGATTACCATGGCCCTGTGCAATGCAGGAGTTTTCTGTATAGAATAATGCTTTTTATACGCAGCTAGAATAAATATATTGTAGGAATCTCGTGTTTTAATTATGTTTTAGGGGTTGAAAATTGGATTTTTTGTGTTATTTCCCTGTTGCTTGAACAATGTATGTTTATTTGTTGCATTATTTTGAGTTGAGCCTGTGTTGGTGGTATAATTTTGAGTTGGCTCTCTTTTGAAGAAGCACCATAAATTAAAAAATGTAAGCATTTTGTATTATTTTTAATTAGTCCCATTGATAGAGTGATCTGTGACCAGGAGATGGAGTATTTTGAATCGTAAATTAGCAAGAAAACACTAGTAGTACTGAAGTCAATTAATATTATTCATTAAAAATACTTTAAAAACCACTAATGACAGTCTCTTAAGTCCCTTTTTAATTATAAAATGTTTACTAAAAATACATTTTCTTTATACATTTTTAGAATTAAGTACATAAAGAATATAGGAAACTTCCGTTCTATGAAATACAATTGAAAATGCACATCAAAAATCGCATTTCACTTATACAGATTTTTCTCTATTTATTCTTAGTACATAAGTACCCGATTTTAATAAAAACCATACCTACAAAATTATGCTCAGGGTTCGGTTAAAATTCAATAGCATTTAAAATTTTGAGATAAACCAATGTATTTTTTTTATTTGTAGGAAAACACCCTACAAATAAAAACCCAGTGACCCAGTTTGGATGGTGGTCGTGTTTACCTCTCTCTAGAAACATGTGATCTGTGGGTCTAAAATGGCCACTTTGAGCAATTCATCTGAGCAATTCCTCCTTTTATTAATTCCCAGCAAATCCTAAGCAATTCCTCTAAATTTCGTAAAATAGTCCCTCATTTTAGTGATTCACTGACAATTCAATTCATTAGCAGATTCGTATTTGGCGAAAATTTCGAATATGAATCGAAATAGGATCCTATTATGATTCACCCGAAAAGGCCTTTTTAGACTCCCTGAGGCTTTCTTATTTACTTCCTGCGGTGTGTATACTTTTTTCTTTTCGACGGAGACGGAAAACAGCAACTTAGTTTAGCGCAGCGGCCCGAAATTTGCCGCTTTCCGCCCTGAGAAATGAAAAAGAAGATTAAGCCAGGTATGAGATGTTGACACCCAATCGACAGCATTTGTTTACCAACCTTTTTAACCGAACTATAAAATTTTTATTTTACTTGTTTATATAAACCTATAAATAAGTAAAATAAAAATTTTCTAGTGCGCGCGCTAAATCGATTTAATAAAGACATCAATATGACATCTTCCATCTCATTAGCGATGTTGTAAAATTGTATTTGGCGGAATCCATCTAAAAAGATCTAACTCAAAATTTTGCAAAAAAAACGAAACAAAGTCAGTAAATTCCAGTATGAAAATAAAATTATACTAAGATGGAAAGATTCCAATTGCCAATAGCAAAAAAGTTCAATGTCAATTGGTTTATAAGGAAATATAAGAGTTTAAAATATGACTCAACAAAACAGACTCAACTACAAATTCATAAATGTTTCAACAATAAGGTGACAGCTCAAAATAAAAATTTAAAATTTTCTTACCCCGTCAGCAATACGGGTTCAAGTCAAAATGTGTATTCATTTACTTAGCAACTAACCATCTAAAAGGCGACAACTCAAAATAATACTGCACCGGCACGTCTACTCTAGTTGTGATTCTGATTGCAACTAAAGATGTCCCTGTTTTGGTAGGAGTGGAGTGGGGCTCGCTTGGTCAACAAAAGGGACACTTACTGCCATCTAACGTCGAGTAGTTGACATACTTTTAAATCCGTTTTATTGGTCGATAGGTATTCGAACAAGGAATTCGATGGTACGCATAACTCAAAATATTAGATTTTTGAGTTAGCTCCCTTTAGATCTCGGTGTGCGATATGAAGGTTCTTCTTGAAAACAAGATGATAAGTCAAAAATACCCTTTGGATGTGTTTAGTTGTGTTGTGCATTATTTAAATAATCATGAAACAGGTTTGTGTAAGACCATTAGCTGAAATGGAACATCCAGTTTTTAAGAATTCACAAAGGATTAGTCATATAAATTAATTATATAATAATAAGGGTTAGGTAAAACTTTAAAACAGATACAAAAAATATTAGTAGACTGACAGTAATAAACATTATTTCCACAAAGAATTTTCTTCTTTATGTTAAGAGCTATTTCACATTCTTTAAATTTACTTGACTATTGAGTTCAACCACAAGACTATCTAAACGATCATTACGACACCAATTATGTATACGTATCATCCAATCAGATGTTAGTACCACACAATATCAAGTTCTACTGGTGCAAACATTACAATCCCAAAAGAATTAATCATATCCTTAAAACAGATACAAAAGTCACCTGGATTGGCACCCCCTCGAAAAACAATAGGTTGATGTTTGTATTGCAAATAATATTGCACATGACCCATTTCATGGTGAACAGTCCTCAGATGTTCTTTGTTGATGACAGTACACATTTTGATCCTTGAAAAATAAACGAAGGTTTATTACCTGGATTTGCGCCATCCCGAAATACACTAGGTTGGTGTCGATACTGCAGGAAGTACTGAATGTGGCCCATTTCATGGTGAGTCGTTTGGAAATATTCGTAATCTATTGATGTGCACTGTTTGATCCTTCAAAATTAAGCCAGACATGTAACGATAGAAATTTAGAAGATGATTACATAATAATGATTTATGTAGCCACACCATCACCAATAAATTTCAACGTCAGTTGCAGTTTGCTAAATACACAGAGACGTTTGGGAAGCAGATTTTAGGGACTCATAGTTTCCATAGCATTAGAGTACTCGTACATTGCGATGAGTTTTGCAAAACACTCAAAAAAATTTTTGTAGATTCCAAGTCTTGTTTTGTTTTTTTGCTGTAGTGGGATCTATGTTCTTGGAAACTTTACTGTATTCTAAAGCCACATTTTTACGGTACGAGTTCGCTTGGGCGGAGTGTCAATAAAATGTGTCACTAGAACACCGCTGCCGCTATTTTAGTACACTTGGATCACGTGTTTCCATGATACGAGTAGCGTTTGAGCAGAGATTCCGTCCGAGCGCGCTCTTACCATGAAAATATACTTCAACTATTTTTACAAAAAAGAATTTTATGTAACTAGTAGTAAGAACCATCTCAACTAATTGCTTCAAATTGTTGTAATCAAACTTTACCTGAAATCTTCACCATCGTAAAAGTCCCAAGCGGAAGCATGACACACAATGTCTCGATCCGTTGGTTTCTCTATAATCGAGTTCTTCCAGAACAGTTCTGGCATAGCTGTCAGGTTCAACGACCTGAAGAACTCATCCGACATCTGGAACATTTTAAGGGGAGTATATCCCTGATCTCTCAACGTTTGTGTGATGTCTATCTCCTTTTTGTCAGGATACGGCCGGGTGAATGATTCAATGTTGTTCCATGTTTGGGCCCACATATTTCCTGTAATTGAGAAATTTATTTAAGGTTAGATCTAGATAATAGCTCTCCGATTATTAATAATTTTTACTTGGAGTTTTTTACGAAAATTTATAAGAGTGGTCATGTTGAAGTCTATTTTGTTACTTCCCTTAATAATGTTACTCCGAAAGGAGTATATTCGTTATTCACAAATTCTTTGAAAATGAGACCGAATTTAATTCCACTTGTACTAACAACGCTAGCCTTGGCATTGACAACAGGCAAATCATTGTTTATTATTTTTAGAATCCAAAATATACCTATGCGAAATTTAGTGGTCGTAATTCCGGTAAACCTTTTATTCTACTATACGAACATAATGAAACAGTAAAGCATCTATTGACTGCATATTAGGGCATTGGCTGTTATTATAGGAGCAGGAATCAACCTTAGTTAGCATTTTTGTCTGCTTGTTTGTTTGTATTTCCAATTCCTGTACCATGCAAAAAAGACTGAATAGATTTATAAGTTTTAAAAGCTCATGACTAAAATGTTATTGACTTAAATATTATTTATTTTATTTTTAGAAATTAAAACTAATTAAACTACTGATTCAATACATATAACAATACAACAACTCTTGTAACCCTAATTAGAAAAAACCTTACATAATTTATTTTAAATTTATCTAACTTAGACTAAACCTAGATTAACCCACCCTGCATCGCACCCGGCTCAAAGGTCCCCATAATGCCTGCAGCGTTCCCCCGCTGAACTGCTATGGAGACCTGTTGAACCAAGTACGACCCAGAGCGAGGATCACCGCCTTTCTCCCGCAAACGCCGGCCTATTTCGCGAAAAAATGCGCGAGCCTCCACTCCCCACGGCCCAGCTGTCTCCAATGCTACCGGCACAAAATCGTATGACGATGCCAGTGCGGAGTATTTTCTGTGTTTTAGTTTGGCAGCAGCCTCCGCCGCCGAACCAGCACACCGCACAGTCTGCCCCAAATGGGACGCTGCGAACGTGCTCACGCAAGTAGCATCCCACAAGAGGTAGCGCCCTCTTTGCCATGGAACCAATGTTAGGCCGTCTGGCCTCTTTCCATCCGTGCGGCTGAGACCAGGCGGCTCCAAAACACAGGGCACATTTGCCGAAACCATGGCCCTCCGCACAATCTCATTTATGGCATGGTGTCTCGGAAAACGACCAGCGCACCGTCGGCAACTCAGGCCATGATGCCCGTTCTCCGCCACCCATGTTCCGCAGCCACAACGGTGAGGCTCACATACAAATTAGATTACAAACAATTTATTGTCATCTCATATTAAATGAAAAGAAAAAAACTAAATCAAAATCAAATTTGGTTCTCAATAGACTCCGACGTCCATTCATTAAAAAACATTCACGACACCTACGTTTTAAAATGTGTTTATAGTTAAACAGAAAATGACGCAAATATCTCAGTAACAATACTTATTAGCATAATATTTTAGAACGCAATACAGATTACAAGTTACCTAATATTGTTGCGGTTTGGTAAATATTTAACTAAAGAACCGTAAATACAGACAGTCTGTTGGTAGTTTGATATTTTAGTAAATGCTAAAAAGCCTATGTTCAACAGTAAACTGATGTGATCAGATGATGATGACTTACCTAACAAATGTGCAGGGATAGGCCCTCGAGCTGAAACAACCTCCTCCCCATACTTGTCCCGCAGTCGCTTTCTCACGTACGCGTGCAACTGCTTGTACAATGGCTCCACAGACTGCCAGAGCCTTTTAAGCTGGTCTTCGAAGTCAGGCACTTCATATTCCGCCTGCCACCACTCAGCTACGTTTGGAAAGTCTGGAATTCAAACAGGATAATATTGATTGCATTTATGTGTTTAAGGACCTTCACGCGTCGTTCAAGTGTTTCCCGTATAAGAATGGAAGCTTTGACTTCTTAAAGGTCATAGAGCACTTTAATGGATTTTTTTTTTTTTTTTTTTTTTTTATTTGGTTCATAAAACTGGATACATAATATACAAAATAAAATAAAGACTAACAAAAAACAATAAATGCAAACAGAATGTACCCTACTAGATATGAACACAACTTGCGTTATTAAGATCGGCAAACAACGGGCGTATTAAAGTTAGTAACTTAATTTCTATTAATAATTACAAGCATGACTTAATTATACTAAACATTTTTGTAATGAATTCCTAGCTGAGGTTGCAGAACCAGAGAATATGTCAAAGTCAAATCTAACAGAATTGTAAGAGTAACAAATGCGATACAACGGGCTGTGTTGACCGAGATTGGTCTTACAGAAAGGAAGGGAGAAAGTTTTGCGATTAAGCAAGCGGCTGCCTAGACGAGGAACAGAAAAACATAAACACTCGAGAAGGTCAGGTGCATCGATCATACCATGGATCAATTTATATAAAAACATAACGTCCAGTAATTTTCGGCGTTTATGCAAAGAAGTCAGTTTAAAGTGGGAAAGTCGCGATTCATAAGATGTCAGCTGTTTACATTTAAAATTCCTATAGGTTAAGTGATACAGGAAACGTTTCTGGATGCGCTCAATCCTGTCCGAGTGAACCAGGTAGCCTGGATTCCACGCAGCAGAACAGTATTCCAGCACACTACGGACCACGCAGTTGAAAATTAGGATAGAGACAGACGGTTCTTTAAAGATCCTCATCTGTCTCGATATAAAACCTGCAAGTCTTGATGCTCTACCGCAAATGGAATCCATATGATTACGAAAACTTAAAGAGGCATCCATGATAACGCCCAAATCACGAATACTCGATACCTCCAGTAAGGGAACATCGGCAATAACATAGGTGAAGGCAGTTGGTTTCTTACGCTTAGTGAACTTGATATGGTAGCACTTACTTGTATTAAGGACCATATTGTTATCGCAACACCATCTATGAATCCTATTGAGATCGTTTTGAAGTTTCTGAGTATCGTCAGGTGTATTGATAGCCTTATAGATTTTTAGATCGTCAGCGTACATTTGGTGATTAGACTCTATCGTGAAGGATGTATCATTAATAAACATAAGAAAGAATAATGGTCCCAAATGAGAGCCCTGGGGAACTCCGGATGGGACAATCATTAACTTAGACTTAAAGCCATGCACAGCAACCAACTGAGATCTGTTTCGTAGGTAAGACTCGCACCACCTCAGAAGTGACCCATGAATGCCCATCTGTTCAATTTTGTGTAAAAGTATATCGTGGTCAACCAGGTCAAAAGCCTTTTTAAAATCATTGTAGATTGAATGAACTTCACCACCCCGATCCAAAACATCTGATAAGTATGAAGTATACGTGACAAGGTTGGAGGAAGTAGATTTTCGAGGTAAAAAACCATGTTGGTTAGTACTTATTAATTGTCTGACGTGGGAATATATATTAATTTTCACAATAGATTCCAAGATTTTACCAGCCGCAGAAAGAATTGAAATCGGTCTGTAATTTGATGCGTCATTGAGGCAGCCCGATTTGTGTATGGGAGTGAGATGTGCAATCTTCCATTTAGACGGAAATACACCGGAATGCAGAGACTTGTTAAAAATCGCACAGAGAGGCTTGTATAGAACATCGGCACAATTTTTGGATTATAATTTTTGGAATATAATATTTGATACAGATATCAGTACCACCTTTGTTATAACCTTATTATACTACGGTCTACGCTGTTGTATGATAATATTTTCTAACTGGGAGAATTTGAGGATTACAGGAACTCCAAATAAAAACTTTTTCGAATAATTATTGTAGGTAAGTGAAGAGTAAGTAGATAAAATGAAGGGATCACATACCTAATGAACGCAATTAGCACGAGAGAAGTGGTTATAGCTTGACCTAAACGATTGCAATACTGCCTTATTGGTTATCCCTGGTCGTCATCATATAAAGTTGGAGAATTAGTTACTCATCAAACACTCATTATCCTGATATAATAACCAAAACTTCCGCTTTTCTTTCATAAACTTGTTTATACTTACTATTGAGTTTAGCAGCTTCATTGTCAAGTTGCACGTAAGTAGTGAAGTTTTCTTTCGATCTGGAACCAGCTGCCTTGTGCCACTCCACCCAGTAATACTTCAACTCCTCAGGATCATGGCTTTTAGCGAATACCTCCGTAAGTTCTGTATTAATTTAATAAAGTTCTAATTTGATATTTTATAAAGGTAGATATTTATAATATTATTTGTTATTCAGACCAAGGAGTAATTACTTTTATATCATAAGAAAAGAACAAGGGAGATGAGTTCCAATAAAATATATTTGAGGGTTGTTGCTGGTCGAGTAAATCATAACATATTTTTTATAAATAATAATAATAACGTTTATTGCCATATTTCTAAGGGTTTTACAAACAATATTATCGGTCTGTTTGTTTTCTTTTATATAAGTCCAGTAGACCAATTTTGATAGAAAATTTTATATTTTATATAAACCAAATATATTTAGACATCGAGACAAGTGTCATATAACCAGATCTACTTTTGAAATTCAGATCAGCACTGATTTTAAAACAGGAAACTCACCCAGTTCATGACGATTTAGATCTTTGATACACCTATGATCAAAGGGGTAAAAAAAATCTTTTTTACACGAAGCTGAACACAATTTATGCTTTTGAGTCCACTGAGTAAAAAGTCATTTTAAATATCAAATACCTTCACAACAGGATAGCACTTACCAGGATCCAAAGATAGGTCACATTTAGTAGCATTATTGTAAGCGCAAATTTTTGCAGTCGCATAGTTGGCCTCCATGTCCGACACCACCTTCATTAGCAACTTGTTCTTGTCATCTGGCAGAGCTGATGCTCCCAACATGGTGTACTTCTTAAACATCCTCCGTAAAGAGAAGTCTTGGAAGTCCTGCCAGTGGTACATTTTCGTGTCCTCCCACGCTTGCTTCTCTTGCTTTGATAGCTCCAGTTGAATTTGGATCTGGAATGAGATTAAGTTTTGTTTGGATAAATGTGTATTTAATGGATTTCTTTGGTTGGTTAATATTATTATATATGACTTGGTCTGTCTTAAAAGAGCAGTGTTAGTTTACGGTTAAAGAGCCCGCTTCTCATGATGATAATCACTGAGGCATGGGTTCAAATCCAAGCATGTGTACCTAACAGACCCGAATATTCTCTTGAACAGTGGGTATTCCGCCAGGCCAGAAATGGAATCCTCTGCGTACCCCCCGGGATAAAAAGACGGTCTGTTTTGTTCTAACTTCATCACATAAAAACAGTGATATTCAAATCCGTACATGAATAATAATAATATTGTTACAAGCAAATGTAGTTTTTAAATCGAAAATAGCGTTTTTATTATGATTCAATACAAAAAGGTACTCGTATTGCCTTCACTTGGTTTTAATAATTCGAATTTTGTAACACTCCATCAACAAACCTTCTTGTCTTCATTTTCTTTAGTGATATTGGAGGTATACGCCCACTCGGCGAGGCTAGCTAGATTCTTCCTGATGCCAGCAGCTTTATCCAGCTCGAATATGTACTGCTTTCCCTCGTGCTCCAACGCCTCCAGGTCTGGATCCCGACCCTGAGTGGCGATCACGAACACGGCGACGATAGCCGCTATTAAAGCAGCACCGCCACCGAATTTCAGCATCGTCTGGAAAATATCATTATAGCAAATTTAAAAAATGCCTTATTCTAGAAGTCTTTCCCTCCAAATGTGGCGGCTGGTGCGACCATCACTAGTCTATGGGGCTGTGTCACACACATACATACATCTCAGAACCAACTGGGGCCGGCGTAGGTACGCCTAGGTCATCCTCTACCGACTAGCTCATTTACAACACAATTGTGTATTTGTCTCGTTAGACGACTTTCATTCATCCGCTCAATGTAACCAAACCACCTCAGCATTCCTTTTTCAACCCTTAGTCACTACATCATCTTTCAAGCCGCAACGCTCTCGAACCACACTATTCTTCACTCTATCTAATGCTTCTGTATAATGTGTAAGAAGTTTTGAAAAAACTCAATGGTACATTCCTCAAAGGCAATCCATCAGTGCTTTACGATTGAGAAGCAAGCTGTTTTCCAACACAACCTTAACAACTATAACAATTTGTATTACGAGTACTAGCTTTTGTCCGCGACTTCTATTTCGACCTCCATCAAATTTCAATCAAATTCGTTTTGCTGTTATAGCGTGTTCTGCAACAAACATCTGAACACCCAAACACCCAAAATAATATCAGCAGACCGCTTCCAATCAGTTCCTTTGCAAATGGGGGATGCCTATGTTGTTGTCATGTGGCAGCACTAATAATGGTCTTTACTAGGCTTTTTCGGCAACTTTTTCGTTTTTCACGGTTCTGCAAAGTTAGCCATCATCTCAAGGATCACTAACTATCTTCACTTCTACACTTACACTAATCTTATAAAGAGGAAAATTTTGTATTTTTGTAACTACTAGACTGATTTAGAAAATTCTTTTACGATTGGAAAGCCACATTATACTGCAGTTATAATTGAAATTAGTTTACTAAAGCGTATTTGTTCAATATTAATACGCCACGCGTGATAAGAGCTGAACAAAAAAATTATAACAGTGTCGAGGTAAATATGGTTGTTTTTTTACCTAAAAAGTTACATGAAAAGAAGTTTAAACCATGCACTTTAGTTTTCTTAATAAATTGAGTAAATACTAAAACAGTTCTATCCAAAATACTGTAATTACAAAGAAAATTGTACATTTATCTTCTAAAACGCTCCAAAATCGTCAATCGCTCATGTCAAACTGACAAACATAAAAAAATCACCAAAAAAGTCTGATAATAAAAGATTTGGTAAAAAAGCTACCTGCAAAAGCAAACTGAATTAGAGAGAGTCAAATCTTCATAATATACAGGCAGAATTTTTTGAACCCTACCTAGACCAAAAGTACTCTAATGGTCGAATGGTATTTAAATTTGACGTTTGTCATTTTAAAGTGGAGCCCAAAACAAAATGGCACCTTCCGCGAAAAAAGAACAGAGATCGAAAGCTATTTTTGCTTTATAATTTTCTATCTAAAATATATTATGGTGTTTTTATCGATAAAGAAGAAAGATACTAATAAAGAGGAAAGATTTGTAATTTTGTATCTTTTTTACGAATAAACTCAAGAACTACTGGACCGATTTTAAAAATTCTTTCACCAATGGAAAGCCAGAATATCTAAGTAACATAGGCTATATTTTATTCCCATATTCTTCCCACGTAACGCTCAGAACCACTAGTTTTGTATATTTTCATATTAGATTTTTTCACCCCTTATGTGCTATACGCTTTTTGGTTGACTTTGACTACGAGTCTGCTTATTTTCTTCGATTCTAATTTGCCTTGTTATTAAAAAGTATTATTTAAGTGTTTCTATCATTTCATAGCATACACATAAACATAAACATAATCTCACGCCTTTTTTATCCCAAAGGGGGTAGGCAGAGGTCTTCCATTACTGGATATCCCCACATTTCACGAGATATATTGGACCCCTAAACGTGATAGATGGTGAGCCCATCGCCGGACCGGGTCTGTTTACACATGTCTCAGAATTAATTCTAAGACCTGCGGGTTTCCTCACGATGTTTTCCTTCACCGTCGAGCTAGTGATAAATATGTACGTAAGTTTTTGAAAAACTCATTGGTACATGCCAGGATTCGAACCCGAGCCTCACTGATTTTCGGCCGGCTCTTTAACCGTCCGGGCTATCACTGCTTACATACAATAGGTACATTATACAGTCCACTATCACTTCACCGATCGCTATCACCAGGGGGCCAATTGTACTAAATGTTAACGGTTACAGTTGGATGATAATGACATGTCAATGGTCAGTCGATGGTGTTATTTGCTCTGAAAAGTGCCAAAATAACACCACTGACTGACCATTGACAGGTCATTGTCATACCACTATAACCGTTGACATTTAGTAGAATTGGCCCTCTGGCATAGAGAATAGAGATCAAAAAGTTATTTTTGTTTTATAATTGTCTATTATTGATAAATATTATTATGCCAGGCGTCAACCAAGATATAACATACCCGGTACGGCTTCAGTTTTCAAGCAACAAATAAATATGAATACATTCAAAGACATCAGTGGATGTTTCGTTTACAGATGCGCTCATTCTAGATCCATTAGCATAGTTATTTGATTATTAGCATAATTTAGTACTACGTTTTCATTGATCTTATTAATTCCAAGGTAACTTAGAACAGTGTCGATGCCCTTCAAGTGCAATATAAGTGCAGTGCTGGCGAGCATTGCTGGACTGCATTCAAATACATGATAAATATGAAAAAATATGATTTTCTGCAACATACCTAATCATTAAAAAATATGAAAGCGAGTTTCAGTTGTTTACCTATGCATAACAGAACTTAAACGATGCATTTTAATTTAATTTGCATCCACAATTCATTTTTATTATTTTAATCTACTATATAAAAATAAGTCGGGTTTTCCTTCCTGACGATTTAACTCCAGAACTGACGAACCGATTTCCATGGTTTTGCATTCGTTGGAAAGGTCTAGGGCTCCGCAAGGTTTATAGTAAAGAAAATTCAGCATTGCACCCGTGCGAAGCCGGGGCGGGTCGCTAGTCTACTATGTAAAAATAAGTCGGGTTTTCCTTCCTGACGCTATAACTCCAGAACGCACGAACCGATTTCCACGGTTTTGCATTCGTTGGAAAGGTCTCGGGCTCCGTGAGGTTTATAGCAAAGAAAATTCAGGAAAATTTCAACAGAAAAGCGGGAAAATCTTATAAGCATTGCACCCGTGCGAAGCCGGGGCGGGTCGCTAGTTTTTATTTATAAATTTCCCCCGCATAGTTCCCATTCCCGTGGGAATACGGGGATAAAATGTAGCCTATGTGTTATTCTGGTGTATAATCTATACATATAAACTGCTAAGTTTCATCAAAATCCGTTTAGAAGTTTTTGCGTGAAAGAGGAACAAACATCCATACATCTATACAGTATACATCCATCCATACAAACTTTCGCGTTTATATTATTACTAGTAAACGACGCAAGTAATCTTATAAAAGTGCAGTAAGGTGTACGACGGTCGATGCTTCAAAATTCATAGTTTTTAAGTCTAAAATAATAATCTACTCGTAAATACCAGTACAACAGACTGAAACAAAAATAGGTACACCTTAATAATAATAATAATATAATCTCACGCCTTTCATCCCCGAGGGGGTAGGCAGAGGTATTCCATTACTGGGTATACCCCACATTTCACGAGATATATTGGACCCCCAAACGTGATAGGTGGTGAGCCCATCGCCGGACCGGGTCTATTTACACATGTCTCAGAATTAATTCTGAGACCTGCGGTTTCACCACGATGTTTTCCTCAGAGACAACAGCCCGCCACCTGCTAAGATCCTGGCATATCTCCTCATCCACATTCATCAATCGGTTCATACAAGCTCGTCGGTTTCGGGTACCTACTCTTTATCTGGCTTTTCTTCAATACATCGACTATCTGATCGATGTAAGTACGCCTAGGTCACCCTCTGCCGACTCGGCCACATACAATCCCCTTATATATCTGTCTTGTTAGACGCCTTTCAATATCACTACATGGTATAAAACTAAGTCGCTTTCTCTGTCCCTATATCCCTATGTCCCTATGTATGCTTAAATCTTTAAAACTACGCAACGGATTTTGATGCGGTTTTTTTAGTAGATAGAGTGATTCAAGAGGAAGGTTTTAGTGTTAGCATTGCACCCGTGCAAAGCCGGGGCGGGTCGCTAGTATTTATATATATCAATGAATGGTCATCCATGTACAGCTCAATGTATGGATTTAAATTATAGTATAATTGTAAACCCAATGCCATGACTACTCAGCGATGCGTACCGAAGCGAAGCGAACGAGTCAAGGACGTGTCATCTTAGTCAGGGCAAATTTACTTCGACTCTTCGACCAAAAAATTTGAACGGTCGACAAAAAAAATAGAGTTGGTCCACAGACCATTAATCTAGCAGTTGGTCAAAGTAATTATTTACGGTTGTGATTGAATTGATTCTAATGATGATTAATTAGATCCAGGTACACTTAATATTATAACAAGGAAATGTTAGTTTTTCTGTATGTTTGCGATAAATAAACTCAAAACTACTTGACCGATTTTAAAAAATATTTTACCGATGGAAAGCTTAATTTTTTGGGAATGTCTATGTTTTTTTAACGGGAGCGGGATGAACTCGGAACAGCTAGTATTTAATGAGTGAATCCTACTCTCATAATATATGAGGCCCGGATTCTATTTAGGTTGAGGACTTGTAAAAAAAGACGAAAAACAACAACAAACGGATTTTTTTTTGTTTACCTATTATTGGACCATTTTTTGTCCTTTAAATTTATGGAACAATGGACCTGAAATAAATGATTATTATTATTATAATTTTTACATTATTTTCAAAGACGTTTGCCGAAACAGTTTTTCTTTTAAATTTCTTCCAATTTCATTATCATGAATACGAATTTAAGCCAAACACCCGTTAAGGCGCCGCATAATCTTAGCAAAAAACTTGCAATAGCCTTAAAGAGTAGCTTGTGGAATTCAAAAGATAGCGAGTCGACGTCCTGCGCGGGGGCAAAGTCCTGGCAGTGCATGTTTTCAGGGTTCCGCGTTCGAAAAACTAAATGTACAAAACCCCTATAATATTTTTGTTATATTTTTTACACCAGCGACCCACTACGGCTTTTGCACTGGTGCAATGCTAACACTAAAACCTTCTGCTTGAATCACTCTAGGTATCTGTTAAAAAAAGCACATAAAAATCCGTTGCGTAGTTTAAAAGGTCTAAGTATACAAATATACAGACAGACAGCGAGAAGCGAATTCGTTTTAAAATATGTAGTGATAACTATTGTCGCAAAGGGTAAATTAAAAAATTAATGAAGCAATCTTAACAGAAAAGCCAAGTACATATATTCACGCCTTATCAGGGAGGGAGATGGCAGAAGTATTCTATTCTTAAAAGTGCCCAATTTTCAGCCGTGTATTTTTCGTGAGGACGCCCGTAAGTCTCAGAATTAATTCTGAGGCATGTTTAACAGACGCGGTCCAGTAATTGGCTCACCACCTATCATGTTGCTGGTGAAACGAAGATATTTCTAGAAATAAAATACCTCTGCTTACCCCTTAGTTAGTAATTTATTTTTCGGACCCCTAAACGTGATGGCCTATGTACCCGTTAAGGGACTGGTGTGCATTTCACATAATATTGAGCACCTCCAGGTTTGATCATAGAACATGGTACATACCTAAAACCACCTCTTAAGACTTACTACTCTTAATACTTATCATAGTTCGAGAAGGTTTTTTTTTTAAATTTTAAAACAACAACATTATTTAGATTCGTAGTATGACCTCTTATAATATTGTTTTATTCCTGCATAGTGTTGTAAAAGAGCCAATGATTGTCTCATAAATGTCCATTCTATAACGAGATGCAGCCTCATTTTGCAGTGTTCCTACACGAGGTTAATTTGAATTAATTTGAATTGACACAAAACAATTGTTTACAAAACAATCATTAGTTTATAAGGACGTCGTTACAAAGATAGCAATACCAAAACAATACTGTTTAAGAGATGGTGGTACGGGGTCTGATTAGAAATTAATTCTAGCTACAGAACCAAACAAAAGTTAAACACAACTCACGCTTGACCAATTTTTATTTTTTTGGCACAGTTGATTAACAAGTATTATGTAAAAATGAAAGAGCACAAACCTCTCCATTTTGAGTACCGTTATTGGTAAGTTATTCATAAGGAATATCACTTTTAGCCTTTGCTTATAGCATACTAGCCACCCGCCCCGGCTTCGCACGGGTGCAATGCTAATACTAAAACCTTACTCTTGAATCACTCTATCTATTAAAAAAAACCGCATCAAAATCCGTTGCGTAGTTTTAAAGATTTAAGCGTACATAGGGACATAGGGACATAAGGACATAGGGATATAGGGACAGAGAAAGCGACTTTGTTTTATACTATTTAGTGATAGTGATTTGAATATCCCTCCCGCCAACGACTCCCGGTCTCCGATATTATAATAATAACTAGCGGTTCTTCACGGTTTCACCCGCGTAGTTCCCGTTCCCGTGGGAATACGATAATAAAATATAGCCTATGTTACTAAGGGATATTCTGGCTTTCCATTTGTGAAAGAATTTTTAAAATCAGACTAGTAGTTTTTGAGTTTATTTGTAACAAAGATACAAAAATACAAATCTTACCTCTTTATAATATTAGTATAGACAATAATAATAAATTGTGGGACACAATTTACACTTGGTTATTCAGTCCCAAACTAGGCAGATTCTGTACCTACTATGGCTACTAAACAACTGATAGACGTACTTAAATAAATATTAAACACCCATACACGAAGCCAACAGACATGTTCATGCACACAAATGTTGGCCCCGAGTGGAGATCCAACCCGCGACCTGCGACGGTAGCGTCACTACTAACTGAGCCAACAGGCCCGACAAAAATACAAAGTAGGCTAGCGTACTTTTAATTTTTGACGGGAATGTGTTATTTTAGTGTATAATAAACAAAACTCACGGCTTTTATCCCCGAGGACCCCCCTCGGGGATAAAAGCCAATCGGGGATAAAGGCAGAGGTAGTTCATTACTGGATATACCCACTTTTCAAGAATCGGAGACACAATTGATTTAATTGTGTCTCAGATTCTTGGTTTAACAGGTAACTTCATCAAAGTTCAGTAGTTTTTGCGTGAAACGTCAATAAGCAAGCATCCATACATACATGCTTCGTCACAATATTTCGCATTTATAAAATTTGTAAGATAGATTACTGAACCAAAATGATCTGCGTGGTGCCAACTTATTTTATTAGATAAGCACGGATACACTTATAAAGTTGCGAAATATGATGTAAATTGGACGATATCGATAACAGATGCCAGATGCCATGGGAATATTGTATTTCATTGTATAATACATTTAATAAATAGGATAAAGTTTCACCAGGAGAGATAATATTTTTACGTATGTAGCTACTATAGCTGTACAAAACTTATAGGTACGATGTTCTGAAAAGAAGTAAAATGATTGAAGTTAGTATAACACAATTTGAGTTTTGACGCTCATACAATAAACTAATATTTACACAGATATATAATATAATATATAAAGGAAACGTTCCATCTTGGGCCTGTACACTGTACACCAGCGTGAAAGATAAAGAAAAATCTAGTGATTATCAGAAAAATATTTAAAAAACCATTTTTATCTATTTAACTTGCACAAAAGTAATTAAACCTCAATGGATCCGCATGGAATCATATATTTAATACTTAGAAATAATACTATTTCTAAGTTCTTAAGCCCAATTTCCATGTCATTGTGAATTAGTCCGACAAACATCAAAATAATATCAATTGTCATTTTACCAATCAGGTCGCAATGTTTTTTTGCGGTCGTTACGATGCTAGTTTAATGAAAATTAAAGTTTATTGTACAACGAAACTAGACAACTATGAGCAAAATCATGAATAAAACTATACCTAGTTATTTTATTTATATTTATCTAAAAAACTGGTGTACATGGTGCAGGCCCATTCTCTATACATTCATGAAACGTCTCCTTTCGTGTACCTAATTATGTAACAACTCTTTATTGCACACCAAAACATGCGCAATGAGTGACACAATTTTGAAAAAATGTTCAATAGGCGGTCTTATCGCTTTAAGCGATTGCTTTAGACAACTTAATTTTAAGGATGGATATAACGTGTCGAGGTGCAATAATAATTTTCTTGCCTTTTTACCATTATTTAAGGTCGGTTCAGTATGTCATCTTGTTACATTTATCCCTATCATCACACACTCGCATCCTTCATACGGTCCATCCATCTACTCTTTTCTTCACTCTTTCATATTTTTTAAATATTATTATATATTTATTTCATATTTTTAGAAATAAGATGAAATTCCAAATAAACCTATTAATCTCAAATGTATTCACCATAAATAAGAATACATATAAAAGGATTAAATATGTGATCGAACATACATGAATAACCGTGTGTCAATTGTGTCCCACAATTTATTATTACATATATTTACAAACCTGAATCTCTCTTCCAATATATATTTGTGCAATCATTCACTAATCAATACAAATCATAACTAATATGTATTTTAAATGTAATAATGAAACCGATTACAAGATGATACTTATTTACCTTAATATACAACGCGTAACAGAATAATAAGCGCAATTACTCATACACCCCAATTAGTACCTAAATGAATATAAAAACTTTATGATGCCTTTGTACCTACTTTAGTTATGTCGAACCAATTTTCTTAAATAAAGAGCAATAATAGTACGATTTCCACAGGTAGCACTAAATTCAGCAATGCTAATTCATTTTTCGGAAAAAATAACATATTAATAATAGCTGAAATCGGTTTAGTAGTAGATACTTAACAAAATAATTTCAGGAATTGCGCTTATTCTGTTACATATTGTATTTAATTTAAACGGTGAATTTTTTGCATGCGTTATAATATTTACAATGAAAAGCATGCAAATTATTTTCTCGTAAAATTTAAAATGATTGAATTGAATGATTTATGATACAAATGTCAATGTATTGCAATTTCAGTACATATGTATAATAATAATAATATAATCTCACGCCTTTCATCCCCGAGGGGGT
Organism: Ethmia dodecea; assembly: GCA_963855545.1. Lineage (NCBI taxonomy): Eukaryota > Metazoa > Arthropoda > Insecta > Lepidoptera > Depressariidae > Ethmia > Ethmia dodecea. Next base: position 15,686,137 of record OY979444.1, on the reverse strand, counting down.
AGGCAGAGGTATTCCATTACTGGATATACCCACATTTCACGAGATACATTGGACCCCTAAGCGTGATAGGTGGTGAGCCCATCGCCGGACCGGGTCTGTTTACACATGTCTCAGAATTAATTCTGAGACCTGCGGGTTTCCTCACGATGTTTTCCTTCACCGTCGAGCTAGTGATAAATATGTACGTAAGTTTTTGAAAAACTCATTGGTACATGCCAGGATTCGAACCCGAGCCTCACTGATTTTCGGCCGGCTCTTTAACCGTCCCGGCTATCATATATATCATATATGTATAATATAATAAATAATCAATTTTGTATAGTGACGATACATTATTATATTGAACTTCTGACGTTCTTATGTTATTTCCTGATACTTCGACTATAGCTATACAAAAACTCACGTATATCAGTGGAAGGAGAAGAAACAAATACTTATAAATAACTAGGGGTTCTGTGCAGTTTCACTCGCGTAGTTCCCGTTCCCGTGGGAATACGGGGATAAAATATAGCCTATGTGTTATTCTGATGTATAAACTATATAACTGTAAAGTTTCATCAAAATCCGTTTGCGTGAAAGAGGAACAAACATCCATCCAGACATCCATACATCCATCCATACAAACTTTCGCGTTTATATATATAGTAGGAAGCAGGATAGTAGGAAGTTACTCAGGAATATTTTAGTAAAATATCTATTGGTAAAATAGTTTAAAAAATCGGTTCAGTAGTTTTTGAGTTTATTCTTTACAAACATACAAATCTTTGCTCTTTATAAAATTAGTGTAGATATATAGAAGTGTATAATTATAAGTATTTGTAATTTTTAACCCCTTTTTTGGGTTTTAAATTATTTTTAGGGTTCGGTAGATTCCGTACCCAAAGGGTGCCAAATAGGACAACCTATTACTAATAATCTGCTATCCGTCCGTCCATCTGTCTGTCAGTGTGTTGTATCGTAGACAGTACAAATTGCCTTGCTTACCAAACTTTAGTCATTTGCGAGTTACGCTGTATTCATATGATTAAACAGGGGTGTTTACAATACTAAAGTGCCAGTATCTTGTTGATTACCCAAAGATTTTCTTTATGATTTTTTTTTTATTTTATTTTATTTATTCAGAGAAAAATCAGTAGGTACATAATGTATGAAAATTCTTAATATGTATTTTTTTATATAAAATTCTAAATATGACAATTAATGCGTTTCACGCGCTATGTTCAAGTAAAAATTATTGCAATTTGAATTATTCCACGCAAATCGGTAACAAAAACCCGTTGGAAACAATATTTGGTTGCTATCCAATTAGCGGTAGTGCTGCCAAAGTATCGATATTTTTCCTATCGATAGTCGTACGCTAAAATCATTTACATTGTCGATAAAACTATCGACAGTACTAATACTATGGATGAGCCTCATTAGTATGAACATAAATAGTAGCTAAGCAAAGAATACGATAACTATTTATTGTACACCAAAAAAATTACAATATAGGTACTTTAAAAAACCTACTACAATTAAATATTTTCATGAATCATAATACATAGTACCTAATTGCCGAAAAATTGGTGCATCATAAATTTATATAACTTTTTATACCTTGTTTTATTATTATTAAAGTCCAATGGGCGGTCTTATCAATTTCAGCAACCTTTTCCAGACAACCTTTGATTAGATGAAACTAAGAGATTAAAATTTGTATCATAATTATTGTTAGACATTATCGTATTAAATGCATTCTACATATATTTACTTTAAATATAAACTTTTGTACATTGTATTGATAGTGTTTTGCTTTTGGGTTATCGATAGATCGAAAATAGCTTTACTATTGATACATAGGTGTATATATTGATCCATAGGCTTTTAAATTATCGGTCGATTAGGCTTAAAATTGGCTACATGTTCTCAAGAGGATAGCGTACCAAAACTAACAAGATTTAATTAAAACTTTACATGATAATTAAAATTTCGCGAGGAAACCCTAGTACATTTTCATCTTACTGTACTAAAAGGAGGGTAATGTTTTAAATAATAAATTAAAAATAAATAAAAAGATATATTTTCACACCTTTTATCCCCGAAGGGTTAGGTAGGGGTACTCCATTTCTGGAAATACCCACGTTTCACCAGAACATTCTTGGGATAATAATAGGTGGTGAGCACATCGCCGGGCCCGGTTGCTGTTACACAGTGATGTCACTGCTCTTATATAATTAACTGTATTCATTTAATATGACAGGGCGAATCATTATCTATATACCTACATATTATAATAATTATAACTACTAATAGTTATAACGGGGCCGTGTCTATACATGAAATATTTTTGAAAAATTGTAGCGGTAGTGTAAATGTTGATACGAAAACATTTTTTTTTAAAATTACGTTTGTCTATGCACTCATCACGCAAAAACACGAGATAGGTAACTGAGTACTCGGGTCAACATCTAGTGTACTTTTAATTTCAGGAAATTATCTCATTCTCACGGGAAAACATAAACACTGGTTAAAAACAGAAATACGTAGGTACTATTCCACCTAGAAACTTTGAAATATAGTATGTAGGTGTCCTATACGTCGAAGGCAACCGCAACGCCGAAGGGATTTTGGAAATTCCCGCGGGAACAGGAATAAGCTGGATCCGCGCGGGCAACGCCGTTGGGCACCCGCTAGTTAATTAAACACTTTAAAATACCCTTACTTACGAGTATTTCATTACTTCTCGTAAACGTATGAATGCTTGACCGGTACTGGTGAAACTTGTTGAGTAAGCGACATACTATTCGTGATGTTTATACAAATTGATATTGACCCGACCCGATAATCAAACCTTGACATTATTGCGAAAATATGTTTATTTGGCAAAAAATGCAACTGTTGAATGCAGTCTTTATGGTTCCGTGACATACGAGTATAATTTTGTAATAATACATTTTGTATTTACCTTATTTTGTATGTACTCTGTATAATTTTGTTTTTGTCTGTAAAGTATGTACTTCTTTTCACTATATGGAATCAATAAACGAGTCTTTACAAATTTCGGTTTTAATACTGTACTCATTTCGAAATGTTATTTTTAAGTCACAAAGTGTAGTTACAAAGTGAAGTGTTAAAGGAGGGGTGTTACTTTTTCACGGTTAATCCAGCAAACCGATCTTGATGAAATTTGGCAGGACGATAGTTCACTTCTTGATGTAAACATAGGTTACTTTAATCCCGGAAAACAAAATATATAAATCTTTTCCGTAAGACTTTCTGGAACGCAAGGAAATGGTCTCGACCTCTTTAAACACAATATTATGCTGTGAGTTTCGTATCAATATTACTGGCCATTAGTAATATAATCATAATAACAGATGCCACGCGACTTTGACAGCGCGAACCGGTGTTTTCCCGTTCGAATTTTGAAAAATTCTTTTTTTGTTATGGGTACATAGTCTCGAAACTCCTTGCCAAGACTAGCAGTTAAAAATCCGCCAAGTGACAGACAGACACCGAAAATTAAAAAAAAAATTGTTTTCATATCTAAATCGATAAACTGTCTACACTACCGCAAATATTTTTCAACAACATTTGATGTACAGACACGGCCTGGTTACAGTTTTATTACTTACTACCAGTCATGAGAGCGGCGTAAATATTGCAGTGCAAAACATCAAATCTATTGAGTAGGTAAAAAAGTACAGTTACAAATGACAGTTGTCTTATAACAGGGTGCCTACTCTAAACTCGTCCATGGAGATTGGCTAAATGTAAACAGTAGCCTATCTTCAACGACGAGTTGCTGGTTTCAAATGCAGAAAGAAGCAGCTAGAAACTCAAGGGCAGCTCTTTTTTGTATTGTTGTCTTACTTATAATTATGATTTACAACAATAATTATGATAATGGCTTGATAAAGCATCGAGTCAGTTTATCTCATGCTTGTTGGTCTACTAAGCATTTTGTAATTTTGTAGTAGCTATTTTTATGCAATTTTTGTTCATCTATTGCTTTTAATTTGTAAATTAGCTAATTTTGTATTTGTGTCAATCTTTTTGTAAGAGCGTGTACATAGACCATTTTATAAAGCTTACTCATCAAAAACACACAAAGAAGCATCAAAATCGATCCACCCATTCAGAATTTCTGTGACATATATACGTACCTACAGATGAATTATACTTATACATAAAGTTATACAAGTAAATTATTAATATGCTTTTAGACTGGCACTTTTTTTTTCAGGTGAAAAGTATAACCGCGAGCTATACCTCATATTAAATAGGTAACCGTCCCCAAAAATAATTTAAGAAAATTCATGTAGAGAATAAATAAAAAATTTAATGATATTTGAAAAATATATAAATGTATACCAGAATATTATATATTATCGATATCTATCTTGTAAATAACACTCCGTATGGCGGACGTATATAATTATGATTGTACGAAATCATATAATTATCGGATATCAAATTATGTTCCAAGAACAAAAATAAATAGAAAAAACACTGCAACCTTTGTAAAGTCCAAAAGTACTGGGAAATTTGTAAATATTAAATTATAATTTTGGTTTTCACTAAACGCATCACTTACACGCATCAATGCAAAAATTTAAATAAAGCGTAATTGTTTCACACAACGCGAAATTAACAAAACCCACACATACCTGGCTGGTAAAATCCGAAGTAATGAACTAAAATAGAATAATACTTTTAAAAAGAATTTAACGGATTTTTTAAATTTATTTATCGAACATTTCGGATTGGTGAATTTAAAATTAGAACGGCCAGTTGTCGGCCACTTCTGCCGGCCGATGACTGTAAGTGCGGCGCCTGCTCAGCCTCGGGCCTCACTCACACACTCTCTAGATCGATAAACTGTATTTTATTCGATCGTACTTGACTGGTTGTCATATACACATGTGTGTAATCTGTTTTCAGATTTTCTCTATCCGTCATTAGTACTTAATTCGTGATTTGCCAATAGATTTGAAAATCGTTTATTTCCGTTACCTACTATATTCATCTAATTTTAATTCGTGGCAATAAAACATACCCTATGTGATTCGGAATACTGCTTTCAGTCAAAGAGATTTAAATATAATAGGGCATAGAGGGGACAAAGCGAGGAAAATTTGAAGTCAAAAATTATTCCAAGTGGATTATGTCTAGTACAATTTCGACCGAATGACAGCTCGCGTTCATACTAACTGATATGACAAGGACATGACGCTTAGGCTTCAAAGTTTTGTATGAAAATATTCCCAATGCCCCCTCTATGCCCTATTATATTTAAATCTCTTTGCTTTCAGTGAAAGAAAAGATAAAATGTATTTCTAAAATGTAAAGTGTAGTTTCATCAACATCTACACTAATATTAAAATATTCCTCTTTATAAAGAGGAAAGATTTGTTACTTTGAATTGAATAGGCTCCAAAACTACTAGACCGATTTGAAAAATCGTTTCAGAGCGTTACATACGCTATATTTTATTCCCTAATTCCCACGGGAACTAAAACTAAGCGGGCAAAACCGCGCGAATAGCTAATAAGTGAAAAAAGTGGCTATATTTATGCAAATCAAAGAGATTAAAATATAATAGGGCATAGAGGGGACAAAGCGATTAAAATTTGAAGCCAAAAGTTATTCCAAGTGGAATAAGTCTAGTACAAATTCGACCGAATGACAGCACTTCGCGTTCATACTAACTAACATGACGCTTGAGCTTCAAACGTGCTTCAAAGTTTTGTATGAAACTGGTAAACTATTTCGTTTCGTCCGTGGGAAACATACACAAACGACGATATTTATATTATACTAGCGAAACGCCCCGGTTTGCCATGGAGAAATTCTCCGCCCGATTTTCCAATAAAATTCTTTCATATAAATATTATCTCAACAATTACGAACACAACAATCTGCAAAATCGGTGGAATGGTTCTCAGGTGATTATGTTTCATATAATATGCGTCAATTTTATTTACGATTGTTATGTTATGTACGAATATCATCAATATTAATGTGAATGGGCAAGTCGGTAAAGGACGACCTAGGCTAATATTATTATAAATGCGAAAGTTTGTATGGATGGATGTATGGATGTTTGTTCCTCTTTTACCCAAAAACTACAGAACGGATTTTGATGAAACTTTACAGTTATATAGCTTATACATCAGAATAACACATAGATTATATTTTATCCCCGTATTACCACGAGAACGGGAACTATGCGGGTGAAACTGCGGGGCGCTGCTAGTATTGACTATCTCAGAAGCCGGTTGATGGTTTTCGTGTGTGAGTATGTATTTTATTGTACTGTAGTGTTTTCTACAAAGACAACAAGGTATGAATCATGCGCTTGTTTTTAGTTTTTGTTTTAAAATAGTGAGCTGCTTCGAAATATTTCTTAAATTTTTAATGCCGAATTGTCTGACAATGATGCAATGGCAAATTCTGTCACGGTTTCTGCGACTTATTATTTTAATTAAATTAATTGCTTCAATTGTTTTTTATTAGACATAGCGTTCTTAGAGATAACAACGCTTAAAAATGGGTTCTTTTTTTAGGTTTCTAAGATCTCGCTTTTAATGCTTTGAATATTTTTAATCGACTTCAAAAACAGGAAGTTCTCAATTCGCCGTTTTTTTGGGATGTTAGCTTATATTACTTGTCAGCTTTACATTGATTCCAAGCAAAGAGATTTAAATATAATAGGGCATAGAGGGGGCATTGGGAATATTTTCATACAAAACTTTGAAGCCTAAGCGTCATGTCCTTGTCATGTCAGTTAGTATAAACGCGAGCTGTCATTCGGTGGAAATTGTACTAGACTTATTCCACTTGGAATAACTTTTGACTTCAAATTTTCCTCGCTTTGTCCTCTCTATGCCTTATTATATTTTAATCTCTTTGATTCCAAGATATACTATGATTATACTTAACTACCGGGTGCAAAGCGTTGCCCTCGCAAATACTGTTTATTCCCCAGGGAGTTTCCAAAACTGCCTTCTTCATACTAATGTAGGTCATTATAAGGGACCTTTGTGCAAAATTTTATGATAATAATATGTACACGACAATTTAGCCAATTACATACCATGTGTCTTCCAGGTATTTAAGGTCAAGAGTGAATCTGGGGAAAACAAGTGAATGCGAATGCCCCGTTATCTCCCCAGGAGAACATTGCAGGGGACCACGAGTCCGATCTCGTTTGGAATCGGATCGTTCGGATTTGAATCGGAATAGCAAAATAAAATTTTATTTGGAATACTCCAATCAATTTTGAAAAATCTTGGCAATTACCAGTTTTTTGGAAAGCCATATTTTGAGTACAGGTAATCTTTATCTCTATTACCTCAGTTTACGTACCCTAAAATGTCATTGGATGTGGGTAGGTACATAGTTTTGCAGTGTACCTACATTACTGAATACGTCACCGAGCGCGAGTTGTAGAACACGTGTCTTCTATGAGTCAGTGATGATATTTTGTAAGTTGCTATATCGCTATGATAGCAGGAGCCCTATCTATACAATATGTAACAAAATAAGCGCAATTCCTGAAATTTGTTTGTTCAGTATCGACTACATAATCGATTTCAGCAATTTTTAATATGCAAGTATACATTTTTTCCGAAAAATTAACTATCGTAACTGAATTTAGGGCTAATTATGGAAAACGTACTATTATTGCTCTTTATTTAAGGAATTTGGTTAGACAAAACTATAGTATGAATGCGTCATATTTTTCTTAATATACTATTTGGAGTGTATGAGGAATTGCGCTTATTCTGTGACGCATGTACCTATACATATAATTATAAAAAAAAACTAACTGGCTGACCGCTCGATCGACGCACAAGAAGTATGAAATTTTGCACAGAGGCTCGGTGAACACTAAGACAGAATTTAAGAAAATTCCCAGAACGGGAAAAGAACAGTTCTAACTAAATAAAAACAACAAAGTAACAGTAATATCGATAAACTTACAAAAACGAATCCGAAACGAAAGTCATTCACAAAACAAACGGAACTCACAACTGGAAACTAAAATTTCTAAACAACCGGTCCGCAGCAAGTGTAGACACTGAGTAGACAAACCGACGGACCGTTATTTTAATAGGTACAAACGACCATGTTTAAACACACGTCAGGTTTAGAACGAAAAAGACACCATACTGATGAAGTTGGCTTGAGGAAGTGGAATATAGGTTGTTCTTCGAATTGTGGTGCGTCTTTTGCACTTGTATCTATACCTACTACCGAGAAGTAACATTTATCGTATGCTTGAAGGGTACAACACCCAATTATTCACCCTACTAATTAATTGACACCCCAACAGATTTAAAAAAAAAAAACGAAATTACGATACACAATTAATAGGTATTTAGAATAATTAGATCCCAACAAAAACTTAAATGTGAAATGAGAGCCAAGTTCAATATTATGCCTTGGTTGTTGACTTCAACGACAAAAGAAGTGAGATCTAAATGGGTGCCAAGTTCAATGGTCAGTCCTGAAATTTATTTATAACAACATAAAGTATCAATTCTTCTTATAACTTAGGATAAAATATTGTAGCCTAAGGTCTGACGTGGCTAGTTTTCACATACCAATTATTATGTTCGATGGATAGTTTCTACCAGCAATAAGCAATAATTCGTATATGAAAACTAGCCAAGTCAGACCTTAGGCTACAATATATTATCCTAAGTTATAAGAAGAATTGATACTTTATGTTGTTATAAATAAATTTCAGGACTGACCATTGAACTTGGCACCCATTTAGATCTCACTTCTTTTGTCGTTTAAGTCAACAACCAAGGCATAATATTGAACTTGGCTCTCATTTCACATTTATGTTTTTGATGGGATATCACTACTTTTTGCACATAAATTATTGGTAGGGAAGTACTTATTTATAACAAAATTAATACCAAATTGTTTTTGATAAACTACTGTATTTTCCTACGTTTAGGGGGTATAATTGTCTTTTTTGTTATTTTCTATTCTCAAACTCATTGAGAGTTAAGTACACATACCTACTTATAACTATTATAACTATACTAAAACTATTATCAATTTTTGATTTAAACTATTGCCTATACCATAGGTACTTACTAAAAAAAAAAAATTATATAACCACATATATATAAGTATTTTTAAGAAAACCTATGAATTTCGTAGCATAAATCGCAACCTTATAGGTCAGATATCTAGAGACAACCGGACAGCAAGACAGTGCACATGCACAAACGCGGCTGCCACTCGGTCGGTAAGGTTTTATCGCACCGCCCGTTGATCCGGCGTCGCACCGCGCGCCGTATATTGAAACAATAATTAATACTAAATCCTAGTTAATAACGTAATAAATACGAAAGTCGACTATACTCTTAGTTATAAGTACTAAAACGGAATATTTAGATTTAAAAAATTAAGGGTGGTATTCAACTCGTTATATATTTACGAAAAGACCTTAAAATCCACATATTATAGACTGGCTGTCATAAGTTTTGATTGCTGATTCTATAGAGTATAAAGTTAAGTGTTCCTAATAGAATCAATTAATTGAAAAATTATAATATAATGATAAAAAATTACCAGTTTTTGATTTATTACTTTGTATTCACCTAATTACCTACCTGCATGCCAAATTTGAACTTTTAACCACAGTTTAACAATCATACAGTTGGCTCACGAATGTACTTGTGCAGAGCAACGGAGGGGGCCTTGCGGGGAAGCGAGCGACGCGGACCGCTTCTAACGAACTCGCTTTGTTTGTCAGGTTAATCGTCGGGGGCTGACGTGAGCGCGTTTTAGGAAATTCGAAGTGCCGTGGGGCGCGGTCGTGCCGTTTAAAAAGTTACTAAAATATAATGGCATACTGTGCTGAATACGGGTGTCATTCAAATTCGAATACAAGGAAGGATCTAAAATTTTACAGATTTTCTCGAGATGCAAGGTATTCAAGTTAATTTTCTCGCAGTGCGCTTAATAAATCGCAGGTCAATGAACACTTATCTAATATGATCTTTATTTATTTTTGATAGTAGCACGGTCACAGAATGTTACACTTTTTATTTTACCCGACTGCCCCAGAAGAGCAATTAATCTCCTGTAGACTAAACGGTGACACGGATTTTGAAATTCGAGGTGGCGTTTCATTAGTCTTCATTTCCAGGCTGTCTTTATCTGGGAGTAGAAAGGGAGCATGTGCGAAAACAGATCGCCTTATACCTACCATGTAGGTACCATGCGTATCTAATCTGCTAGTTTAGAAAATTACTTAACATGGTACCTATACCTACCTCTAAAAATAGGTATAGGCACCAATTTTGTTTACGAATATGCCTCGTTAAGCTTTCGGCACATTCGAATTAGCAATGTACTTAGAACCTAATTCGCAAACCAATTTATATGTGATTGATTACTACTAAAACTTACAACAATCGCGTGCGGCAAATCATATAATAATACTTTTTAATAATAATAATTGATCGTGTGCATTTGAAAATGTTTTTTTCATCTATATTTAATATGTACATACGTATTTCAATGAATGATTTTGTGATTGAAACCAAAAAATATTTTATTTCCATTTTTGTGACAACCCTTGCATAAATACGTAGGACAGCGTCAATACCTACGCCGGCGGCGGCATCGCGCGCCCACAAAGGCGATATCCAACTGTATGATTGTTAAACTGTGCTTTTAACATACGTGTGACGCCATCTATCGGCAGATAGCGGAACTAAACTACACTTCACTCCATTGTGTACTTAAATGGATAGTAAAATTATAAAAAAATACCAGTTTCAGATTTATTCCTTTGTAATCACCCAATTACCTATCTGCATGCCAAATTTGAACTTTCTAGGTCACCTGGAACCGGGTTAGAGTTTTGATCTATAGGTCAGTCAGTGATAAAAATGTAGATTTTTGGACGTTAATATCTAAATAACCGTTTGAGATGTGTTTATGAAATTTGGAGCACATACGTATCTTGCAAGTCTCAATAATATGAGCCAAATTTGACACGTTTACGCGTCACACGCTTTAAAATTCATACCGAGCATTATGTAATAAGCTCAATTACAACGAGCACCTGTATCGAGCGCATGAGCATCACGAACATAATGCCAAGTAATTCCCACGCATTACTGCTACAAGAGGTTATTTGCAAATGTGTACATGAACAGCTCCGTCGGGTTGTCTGTAGGAATGTTTATGTACGTCGTGTATTGATATGTTTATAGATATACCTACATACCTGCAGTTAATGAGATTTCGATTAAATTGGTTTTATTTATTTATTTAAGTTCATGTACAGTCAACAAAGTTGTTAGGGTTACATGACCAGTAACTAAGAACAATTTTTTCTGGGGTAGTCATAAATAAATCTTATTTACTAATGTTTATTTCAAAAGGTATTGATACCTATAATTCACAAAAAAAAACTATAAATACATTTAAGGCTTTAAGAGAAAACTGAATCTTAGTTTCTGGCCATGTAACCCTAACAACTTTGTTGACTGTACCAAGAAATTGTACACATGGCGAACTTAATGCCTAAAGTTTTGTTTATTTGTCTGTAATATACAACGCGTCACAGAATAAACGCAATTCCTCATATACCCCATTTAGTACATTAATATAAAAAAAATATGATGCCTTCGTACTTTAGTTGAGTTTAACCAATTTTTTTAAATAAAGAGCAGTAATAGTACAATTTTCATAGGTAGCATTTTCCATTTTTCGGAAAAAAATTACTTATACATATTAAAAATAGCTGAAATCGATTAAGTAGTCGATACTGAACAAACTAATTTCAGGAATTGCGCTTATTCTGTTACATAATGTATAAAAAAATATAATGATTTCGTACTTTATTTTTGTCTAACCAAATTTTTAAATAAAGAGCAATAATAGTTGCCCTAAATTCAGTTGTGCTAATTCATTTTTCGGAAAAAATTATCGCTGAAAATTTTTGTCGATACTGAACAAACTCATTTCAGGAATTGGGTTTATTCTGTTACTCGTACATCACTACATAGTATAAAACAAAGTCGCTTTCTCTGTGCCAATATCCCTATATCCCTATGTCCCTATGTATGCTTAAATCTTAAAAACTACGCAACGGATTTTGATGCGGTTTTTTGAATAGATAGATAGAGTGATTCAAGAGGAAGGTTTTAGTGTTAGCATTGCACCCGTGCGAAGCCGGGGTGGGTCGCTAGTATTGTATAAGTTCAATAAACTCAATGGGTGAGTTATGACAGTATCGAAATTAAATTGCGAGTAGTAAATTATTAAGAAGATGATCCCAAAATTAATATCTGGTGAAAAGTGGGTATATACAGAAATGGAATACCTCTGCCTACCCCCTCGGGGATATAAGGCGTGAGTTTATGTAAGTGTTTGTAAATCCCAAAAAGTTTATTTATTGCGGTTTATATGTATTTTTCATCTCTAAAGCGTTCTGGGAAATCAACTTTTTATAGGGAATGCAACTTTAGGCGAATTCAACTTGATGGTCCGAAAGGCGCTAAACGTAGTTGCCGCTTTCCGCCTCCATCGAGCAGAAAAAAGTTTGCAAGGGTCGACAATTACATGTGATCTGAGACCTTTCTTGTTTTACTTCCCTAGATCTGTAATATACTATCAAAATATATATTTTTTATAGCAATAAATTACTAAAAATTATGACGTCACATGTCACTACTCAGTACATCTTCGTTATTTTTTACAAATCATAAAAGTAGCCTTTCGGACCATCAAGTTGAATTCGCTTAACCCTCGGTCAGTCGCGCATATTTTGTTTACGCGGTTGGTCACGTGGGGTCTCTGAAGACCCCAAAAAGAAATCAGCTTAAAATACCTTTTTAATCAGTTTATCCTAATTATATAAGCAAATTATTGGTGATTAACTTAATTACAATAAAACTACCACTAGTTACGTAAATATATTTTTTTATTTCTGCCTTAAACTTACTATCTAAAAATAGGAACATAAATTTCTCTTCTTCAGATCACAATCACAAAAAATATATTAAAATCTAACTAAATGAAGGAACTTCTCCTTTTTTATAAATTTATATGCGATAACACTAGTATATACCGCCTTTCATCCGGGTATATACCGACTTGATTTTCTTCATTATCATTACCACTGTAAACATCGTTACTTTCATTCTCTAACCAGCTTAATATACGACGTTGTTGTTCTTCGTTCATTTCTATTTAATAAAATCTAAAACATAAATACATAAAAAACCTGCTACTAAGGAAATTTAAATTAATTAAATTAATTAAATTTTACTTACGCGGTTAGTCACCTGGGGTCTTTCAAAGCCCGTCCACACGAAACACGTATGTATCTCGCTGCGCTTACGCGCGATCTGAAGTTGGCGGCGATACGTAGCAAATATAATTCAACTTAGGAGGGTACCTAAAATATTGAATAGCTAAAATGGTTTTAATACCTAAAATTTTACATTTTTGTAACACCTGGGCTTTTAAAGACCCCACGCGACTAACGGAGGGTTAAAGTTGCATTCCGTAAAAGTTGATTTCCCAGAAAGTTGAATCCCATAAATTTGAATTCCCAACATGTTGAATTGGGTAGTTGACAGCATCGAAATTAAATTGCGAGTAGTCATACATTAAAAAGATTAACCCAAAACACCTCAAAATATGTATTTCGATTTTCAATTTACAATTATAGCAAATTTAAAAATAATAAACAATCAAAAAAAGTGCTGCAATTGAGTACTACAAACTATGACGTCACGGTTTGCTATTTCAGTACATTTTCCATAGTAAAATTTCGTTTTGACAGATCGTAAAAAGTAACTGATTTGACTAGGTAGGACACAACCCTATTATCTTATCTATATATTTTATCATTTCCCAAAATTAGGTAACTTATTTGATAAGGCAGTAACTACTCTATTTGTCCTTTGCGAGTGCAGGAGAAAAAATATCTGCACAAGATAACTAATAAGTAATAAATTATTACAATTTAAAGAATTAATTTAAATAATAACATATTGCTATTCCCCACAAGAACTGAACATAATGTGTATTTCATTTTTGGAGGTACCGAAGTAACATTATAAATAAATAAAATAAATAAAATAATCTTACGCCGTATAAACGGCGTAAGATTATTTTATAGGTACCAAGGAGGTATAATACCCACTTTTCACGCGAATGTTCGACCCCCAAACGTGATAGGTGAGCCCATGGCCGGACCGGGTCTGTAACACATGCCTCAGAATTAATTCTGAGACCTGCGGGTTCCCTAACGATGTTTTCCTTCCCCCTTGAGCTAGACGTGATAACTATGTAAGTAAGTTTTGTTTTTGAAAAGCTTATGGGTACAGTCAAGAGCACATGAAGCTTTACACTTGAAGCGAGTCTGACAGGCGGGTTGTAATAAGCTCCACGTGTTTTGACTGTACATGCAAGGATTCGAACCCGGGCCTCACGAATAAGAAGCCGGCTCTTTAACCCCAGGGGTATCAGTGCTCTTAATTTATTTAACTATTTACTTACAAAAAACCATTTTTACAATATTATCTGATATAAATATAAAGTACTCGTACAAAGAGTTGATGTATGGAACAGTGCCCACAGAATGCCTACGCCATTTGTCCGTCCCTCCGTGCGTCAGTAGGCTGTATCGCCTGTATCTCATGAAATTGTAATAGGTAGGAAAGACACTTGATTTTTTTACAGAATGTGTATTTCAAAATAAACAAAATAAATAATCTCAGGCTTTTTATCCTATGTATGGTATTCCATTTACGTATTTGTAATACATAGACACAGAGATCCTGGCCGGTTTTTTAAACATCGTAATTTTTTTTTTGTACGCCATCTACACTTCTACACTAATCTACGCTAATATTATAAAAATCATGGTAAGATTTTTTTTTGTATAAAAAAGATTTGTATTTTTGTATGATTATTTCAACGAATAAACTCAAAAACTTTTGTACCTATTTTAAAAATCCTTTCTCCAATACGAAGTATACTTTTCTGGGAATAGCATAGACTAAATTTTACCGCAAATCGCGCGGTGTAGCCATTTATTTATTTATTTAACTTTATGTACCAAGAAAATGTACACATGCGAACTTAATGCCTAAAGGCACTATCTACCAGTCAATCGTCAGGCTAAGCAGAAATCATTTGGCGTAATTGGCAGCAAATAGTAATAATAATTAATGAAACATTACGGTAAATCCTAATACTTATATATGTCGATAAAATAAAGTAATACAATACTATATATTATATCAATAAAATACTTGTTTAGTTCTTCAGCATCCTGAGTAGGTAGGTACGTAGTAAATGCGTTAAGTCGAGAGTGCGCGTAGCAATGCAACTAAAAAGAATTGACGATAGCTGCAAACAAGTTGGTAGAGCTAAAAATAATACCCCATCTAAGGCACTGTTGGTCTTCAACCTACCCGTCCAGACCACATTTTTGTTACATTACTAGCTAACTCGCTAACTACGATATAGCAGTTTTTATCGAAGTTAAAATTAACATGTAAATTTTATTGAACAGTGATAGTTCTGTTGGTATAGCCCGCTTCCCGTGCCTGCGGATCTGGTTTGATTCCTGGTGAGGGAATGTACCAATTAGTTTAAAAAAAATAACTCGACAAGTTATTTTTTTTAAACTAATTGGTACAATGTATTATAATATATAAATATCTTCGAATGGAATACCTTTTCTGACCCCCTCGGGGTTAAATACATGAGCACATGTATTTTTTATTTATTTAAATATGTACTTAATTACTAGATGCGTGCTAGTCTCTTTCCTGTGGGAAAAATTATAGCTCAATTCACTTCTAGAAAATTAAGCTTTCCATTGGTGAAAGAAGTTTTAAAATCGGTGAAGTAGTTTTTAAATTTATTCGTTACAAACATACAAAAATATAAATATTTCCTCTTTTTAATATTAGTGTAGGTGTAGAATAACTCGGTGGCGAATGAGAACGTCGTAAAGAAACCCTCAGTCGCTGCTTTGAGATTTTGCGTATCCGACATTTTGCGTATCTGACATTCTGCTATGGTTTCCCAAAAAGTGGGTAAAACTCCTTCTAGAGGCGAAATCGTATATATAATATATATAATATATAATATAATCTCACGCCTTTCATCCCCGAGGGGGTAGGCAGAGGCATTACTGGATATACCCACATTTCACGAGATACATTGGACCCCTAAACGTGATAGGTGGTAAGCCCATCGCCGGACCGGGTCTATTTACACATGCCTCAGAATTAATTCTGAGATCTGCGGGTTTCCTTACGATGTTTTCCTTCACCGTCGAGCTAGTGATAAATATGTACGTAAGTTTTGAAAAACTCATTGGTACATGCCAGGATTCGAACCCGAGCCTCACTGATTTTCGGCCGGCTCTTTAACCGTCCGGGCTATCACTGCTCAATGCGAAATCGTATTTATTATAAAAAGCGAAGCGGAATGCTACCCAAGACTAGATGCGTAGCTGACCTCAACGCTGGCAAGGACGATAGACTAACGGGCAAGTTCATTGTTATTCCGTACCCGTTAGGACACTCGGCAATGTTGTACCGTTGAGGTAAATATAGAAAACGGTAGTAGACCATTGAATTATAATTTACTAACCTTCTAATATGATAAACTAGCGAGTGCCTATCGGCATTGCCCGCATTGATCCTGTTTATTCCAGTTCACGTCGGATTTTTAGAAAATCCTCCAGAAAAGAATTGCACCTATTCGACGGACGGGGCAGGTTGCTAGTCTACACTAATATTTTATAAAGAGAAGTGATTTGTATGTTTGAGGAAATATTTGTATGTTTTTAAAGAATAAACTAATAGAAAGCTACATTATCAGAGAGTAACAAAGGCTATATTTTATCAACGTTTTCCCGTGAGAACGGGAACTATGCAGGTGAAACCGCGCGGAACAGCTGTCTAGCATTAAAAGCAACTAAATCATCGCAAAATAGTTAGATACGCAAAATGACAGATAAGCAGAATGTCGGATTCGCAAAATGTCGGATAAGCAAAATGTCGGAATTCTGAAAGTACTTCCTATCAACACACAGCCAAAACCACTAGATCTAGAAGCATGATAGTTTGCACATGCGTATAAGTATGTCGTAGGTAAGCAACTAGGAGGGATTTTTATAAATTCACAAGAAACGAAAATAACGGGATCGGACGCCTTCTGTCTTCTTCTTCTATTGTATTTTGTGTAGGTTTGAGTGGGTCCATAGATGGTTTATAGTTTAAATACTAATATTATAAAGAGGAAAGATTTGTATTTTGTATTTTTAAACAAACCCAAAAATTACAGGGACGATTTTCAAAAATTCTTTCACCAATGGAAAGCTAGAATATCCCTGAGTAACATAGGCTGTATTTTATTCCCGTATCCCCACGGGAACGGGAACTACGCGGGTAAAACCACGCAAGCTAGTACCTAATAAAAACATTGCTAAATACGGTCGTCGATCCCGCGACCCAAAGACAGCTAAATTGCAAATGGTTTTAAACGATTAGTTAATCAACTATTTTGAGTTCAATGACCATGGGAAGGTCAGTGGCCGACTGGACACACCTCGTCTTTACTACTTACTGCATATACCTATGCCATTAATATTTTATATGAGCTTTTTAATTTGGGTCGTAGATATAAAAATAAAAAAACAGGACAAGTGCGAGTATTATTTGATATAAATTCCAGCTTGATACCTCCAATCGTTCCTAAGAAAAAGGGTTGTGACAGACAGACGGACGGATGGATAGCAAAGTGATCATATGAGGGTTCCGTTCCTTTCGAGGTACGCAACCCTAATTAAGGTTGACTCAAATAGACCACCATTATGGATAAGTAATATAATAATATAACGAACAGACAGATATATTTGTAAGTAGGTACTATTGGATGATTAAATTAATAACGCGATAGCCTTTCATATTATGGTTTATTATTTACTAGCGACCCGCCCCGGCTTATAAATTTGCACGGGTGCAATGCTAAAAACCTTCCTCTTATATCACTCTATCTGTTAAAAAAAACGCATCAAAATCCGTTGCGTATTTTTTAAAGATTTAAGCATATAAAGGGACATAGGGATATAGGGACAGAGAAAGCGACTTTGTTATAAACTATGTAGTTCTTCCACAGCCTAGCTCGTCAGTGTGGAGTAACGACATCTAGCAGCGAGTAGTTGAAGCTCGAGCTTCATTATATTGAGCACAGATGGCACCAGCATTAATAAATATTTTTTATTCCTTATTGGTAGGTTAAAATACTTCAGATTATGTAAATAAAATTATACTAATTAAATATAACAATACCTAAGTAGGTAATAAACAAAATATGTTTATTCTAGACCAAAAATAAAAAAGTTTTAAATGATAAAGTAAACAATATTATATATATATATATATTATTATTTTTATAAAAAGAGGGGGCAAACGAGCAGACGGGTCACCTGATGGTAAGTAAGTGACTACCGTATTACCGTATCTACTATTACCATACTATTATTATCTATCACTTCTGGGATTTCTTGGGATTTCTTCCAAAACCACTTTAGGATGGATGTAGGTAAGCATGATAAATTATTGATTCTTATTATGAATAGAAATATCTTTCATCACCTACGTTGTAGGATTTGCAAATATAGTAAAAGTCAAAATGATTTATACAAAGTAGGGACTTTATTGAAAGCCATTTCAACTCCACCGCTTCAGCAAGTGTGGTTAAGGGAGGAGAACAAGCGGGGCAAGAAACTCCTTCTAAATTCTAAGAAATTATTTTAATCAATTGTAAGATTTGATAATACTAAATTGGGTTACATTATATGATTTGGTTATTTTTCGCTGTGGCATTACACCCTAAAATAAAACCAAAGAACCAAAACTGATGGCTGCTGGTTTTCATAATATATTTTCCTTCACTGACACTGGCGTCACAGTATATTAAACGAAAACATATTGTATTTTGAAAAGAATTATATCACTTTACAAAAAAAAATTGTGACAGACGTTGTTTAAGCACTAGAAATAAGAATAAACTGGCTGCTTATGTTAGTCGATTATGTAAAGTTACAAAATCCTTTAAGGGTCAATGTATACGCTTTTACATTAGGCTTCCAATTGAATTACACAGTTTGCCTCTTGACAAATTGAAAACAATAGTTAAGCAAAAATTACATAAAAAGGCCACTATAAAATTACAGACTACTTTGTAGACCTACATGCATGTGATTTACCAACTCGACGCTATTTAAGGCTATTAATAATTATTATTATTGTAAGCCATATTTACTACTTACTACTTAGTAAGATACATAGATATGAGATTATAAAGAGCTGCCCTTGAGCTTCTTGCTGGTTCTTTTCGGGACACCTACTGCATTTCGAACCAGCAACTCGTCGGTGGAGATGGGCTGCTCTTTACATTTAGCCAATATTCACGGAAGAGTTTAGAGTGCCTTGTTATTAGACTATTGACTTGTGTAATTTTTAATTACCTACACAAATAAACATTTTCATTTTCACGTATTCTTTTGAGCAACTTGTTGCCCTTCCAATGACTGCTATCTTGCCTATGCTATAGCCAATATAAATACCTAACATGACGGGTCATAATCACAACAATTTCCATACT
Organism: Ethmia dodecea; assembly: GCA_963855545.1. NCBI lineage: Eukaryota > Metazoa > Arthropoda > Insecta > Lepidoptera > Depressariidae > Ethmia > Ethmia dodecea. The sequence goes on along the minus strand of OY979444.1, from coordinate 15,666,466 downwards.
CGGATGTGCAGACAATCAAACCGGCAATGTAGCCGGGTAAGTGCAAAATAATGCTACGTTACATGCGAACAATTTGCAGTGGCGAGCATTGTATTGCGCACTGATGGACAACGGCATCGTCGGGTGATTAGATGATAGCTGCGCTATATTGCTTACTAGGCTGTTTATATGAGATATCTTATATCAGACTAACGGGTGCCCAGCGGCTTGCCTGCATGGAACCTGTTTAATCCCGTTCCAGTGGAAGTTCCCAAAAATCCCTTTTTAATGCACCTTGTCTTACTAATAGCAGACTCAGTCTTCACAAATTATCTGAAACTGTTACTTTTTTTTATTTATTTTTCTTTTTAAAAGAAAAAGGGGGCAAACGAGCAGACGGGTCACCTGATGGTAAGTGACTACCGTCGCCCATGGACACCTGCAACTCAAGAGTCACAACTGCGTTGCCGGCCTTAGGAGGTGGGAATAGTGGGAGGGGAGGGGAGGTGGGGGATTAGGGCCTCCGGTGACCTCACTCACTCAACGAAACGCAATGCAATGCTTTACGCTGGTTTTCTGTGAGGCCGTGGTATCACTCCTCTCCTATCCTATCCTATCGTGGTAACTTTACATTTGGCTTACATGATGTAAGCATCAACTCAGAAAATACTGAGAATTTCCCAGAGCAACTGGACAAAGTGGTATTATGCTTTTCCAATGTTCCTGGGCACCTCCACCACCACGCTCTAGTCTTCATCTTTACTAATTTCATAAAGATGTTTTTGTTTGTTGGTAATGATTGAGCTCCGAAACTCTTGAACCGATTTTAGAAATTCTATTACTAATGGAAAGCTTTCTTTTCTAGGTGTAACATAGGCTATAATTTTCCCATTAGAACGGTACCAAACGGGTGCAATCGCGGGGACCAGCTATTGTATAAACATCATCGAAGAAACAAATCACAGAAATATGTAGCAACAATTACTTTTACCTACGCAACTAGTAGACGCAAGACTTAAAGCTAATAAAAAGTGAGCCAGTAATAGTATCACACAATCGTTTGTCGCTCGTGTAGTAATAACTGCATTGTGTTGAGTGGCACGTACCGGACATAATAGGGTAGTGAGTGGCTGGCCGCAATGGTTAGATGCATTGCATGAGAAAAGTTGTTGTGGCAATCGCTAAAGGTTTTATGTTATGCGTTTAGAGGTGGAATGGAATCACAAATTATTTGCAACATATAAATATAGACCAAAATACTAAATAAAAAAAGCAAGGATGGATGGGTTGTGTGATGGATGATATGTGCAAGAAGTGAATGTAGTTATAACGGTTACGGTTGATAGATAAGGAGAAGGCATGCTGCGACTACTGAAATACTAATAATAATAGAAACTTTATTTTGTTTCTTCTGAACAACCGTACAGTTTTAAAGGTATACAATTGTTGTTAAGAACTAGAGCATAGGTTTTTACGTGTGAAGACTGGTGCCTGAGCTAAGCGTGAGCCTGTGTTTCAGGAACACCAGATCCTCAGATGTGTTAAAAAAAAAAAAGGAAAACGGGCAGGAAAATTATGATTAACTTAAAATATGCGCTGATGCTGTAGTGGGTCAGGAGAGGTATTTAATTCCTAGATATACACATTATTCATTGTGGCGTTGCTTGGGGGCGATATATGTTCAGCATTAAACGTGTTCTATGTTCAATGTTAAGGGTTTGGTTTCCCCACTTAGTCCCTAAATCGGACCATAGAACGTGAGCCATTGCGGCCGGCTATTCCAACCAGCCCACCTCCCTCCAGAAGCAGATTAAACTTCCGAGTCTGCTCAGTTCCGAGAATTTCCTTGCTGATCCGGGCAACGTCAACTCAAGGAGCACTTGCGCTATCGTCTCCTCCGCCTCCATGCACGCTGTAATTATTTATTCAGTAAGTGGACATGTTTCGGATGATATAATGATGATAATACAAGTATCTAGGTTGTGCTATCCAAAACGAATAGCAGGCCAATTTAATTTCTGCCTTTGAAAACAGGCAGTTTGGTTTACATGTAGCCATTTCAGAATTTCAATCATCATCAACACGTATCTACCGACTACCGGTGGCCCGTATGAGGGAGTTTAGGCTATAATCTAAAAAGCGAGCTAACTGCCCATGGAGGGTGTTATTAGACGAGTGACCTAAGCATCAGAACTTTTCAAATCACCCAAATGTATTTCACATGGCTCAACGACTTCAAATGTAAGGAAAAGCAACGTAAACCGCCACCAACATCATTTCAAAAGCAGTCAAATTTGCTCATGTCCTGATTTTTCATCTCGTTTACTTAGAGAGATTTAAAATAAACTTTGCCGACCTTTATTTATGAACTTCTTTGTTTTTTCCTGTCATCCCTGCCGAAAGCTCCTCCCCTATTTACCATTACAGAAGGAATGGGAGCAAACTTTATCTTGATGTTTGTACAAAAACAAAGAGTTAGGTTTTTGCGTTTTTCTCGAAAACAAAAGACGAGAAAAGTTTGGAGAAACAAAATGTGAAAACATTGTGAGAAGGGCCAGCAACGAGAATTCGAAATGAGAACGCTGTTGTAAATGGTACTATTATACTTACTTACTTCACCCATGTATCTATACATTATTATGATAAAATTGTAACTGGCTGATGTCTACACATAGGAGATATTTAAGAAAACTTATGAGGGATGTTCATATCTTTAGGAAGCTATAACAATTATTCTTAGAATTGTTGACTATCTAAGGAAATTCCAAAAAAAGGTTGAATGTTTCACAAAAGCGCCAACACTCTGGTGTTGCAGGTGTCCATGCCATGGGTGACTATGGTCATTTGCCCCCTATACTATCTATTAAAAAAACTACACGTCCGATTTTGATGAATGACATGTCAATCGACTTGTTATTATGATCGAATGACACAGGCATTTTTTTTTTGAGTTAATTCAGTTTTAGTTTCACCTATGGAACTAATAAATCCTTTATATAAATAGATTGAATTGGAGAATAGATTTCTATTCAACCCGCTTTACGGTACCACGTTCACATAAAAAAACTGCTAAAATTGATGTTTCAAAACACCTATTGTATATTTGCAACACATTCCAAATAACTCTGTGTAATATTGTTATTTAAAGTTATTATTGTCAGTGTACCACACGTACTTAATCGGGGCATTTAATCAACAATGGAACCGACGAAATCAATTGGAAATGGTGAAACAACCTAGCAACATTGTCAGAGTTTAAATTATTTTGTGCCATTTCTAAAGGTACGAATATGTTTTTGACACATAGTACTTTTTGTCTGTGGACATACACAGACAGAAAGCCTAGATTCTACAAATCTGAATGATTAACGTTTGTTATTAGCATCGGAACTACAAGGTATTCGACAAAAATTTTACAGTAAGTCGATTATACAGACAGATTTTTTTTACCGTCTGAAAAAAATATGGTGTGATAGATAAGGCACCTTACACACTGCGACTTTTAGCAGCGATGCAGTCGCGATGCTGCCACGATGCAGCATCGATGCAGTCGCAAATGGTCCACCTTTACACTTATTGCTTTTACTTTTTATTGCTGTTTCAAAAACGCGCGACTGCATCGCTGCTAAAAGTCACAGTGTGTAAGGCCCCTAAGTGTAATAGATTCATTTGGCATTGTAAGTGAAAAAAAAAATTTACAAATGTCGTAAAATACCATTATGCTAATATACATTACTTAATTATAGTCAATATTACTCACTGAAATAGTATTAGAAATAGTATTTTAAAAAGAAACGGGCTCGTAGCTCCCATTCATGCGCAATCTACCTACAACCGCCAGCTGCTACATAGCACTGTGCGTACTTTTATAGACTTTGTAAATTGCATTTAACATGACTATATTTAACAATTAATCTCGTGTATAACTTCGGCACTTAGATACCTTATACGCCATATTTTTTTCCGGACGGAAAAAAATATCATCCAGTATTTCAGTTTACTTATAAATTTATTGTAAATAATGATAGAAACATTGTAAATATAAGTACTTTCATTTGTAATATTACGCTGTAATAAGGGCTAGAATCCAAAGGCCAATAAACACATTAAAAAAAACTGGCGAGCGAGTCGTGTTTAAATTTTTTTCAACAGGGAACCTTTCTACTTTTGTAAAGAGACACGCCACATATTTTGATTATGGTTGTGACAATAATAGTAATCATTTATTTCTGTAGGTACAAAAGGTACCTACATATTGTCTTATTTAATAATGGTTTACAATAATAACATTTTACATGAAAATGTTTTTGGTGGGATTATATCCTTTCTAAAGATTAAAACTTATCCTCTTGCTAAAATAATACTTAATTATTAGAAGCATTAACGAAGAAAATTCTTTAAAATAAAAGAAAATTATAATCTCACCCCGGGGGTGTATGCAGAGGTATTCCATTTCTGGAAATCCCCACTTTTCACGAGATATATTCATTGGACCCCTAAACGTGATAGGTGGTGAGCCCATCCCCGGACTGGGTCTACACGTCATGTCTCAGAGTTAATTCTGGGACCTGCGGGTTTCCTCACGATGTTTTCCTTCACCTTGGAGCTAGTGATAAATATGTACGTAAGTTTTGAAAAACTAATTGAAACAGGATTCGAACCCGCGCAAATTCTTAAAACTGTTTAATTATTATTCTATGTATCTAAGAAGACCAATCAATCCACCAGTAGGTATTTATGAATCTTGTTAAGGATAAAGCCATATGTACAAACGAAAAACAAGTCAACCTTGAGGCAAAATGTTAAAGTTGCAAATAAAAGTTTGTTTTTACAGTGTTTTATGCAATGTACCTACGTGCTATACAATAAAAAAAAGATTTAATCCTTTCCGCAAACCTGATGCTTGCGTCATGTAGTGTTTTGGACTGTTCAGTTGTTTACAATTTATTTATGAATTTTTATTATTATAATTTGTGCGCTCTATACCTACTTTAGTGTTAATGGTTTTTTTCTGGGTATGAGTATGAATTATTATTCACTCTTTTTTTTTTGTTGTAACTACACACACCGGCACAATTAGCGGAACAGAAAAAAAAAGGAGAAAAAAGAGGGAATTTAGAACAATGAATGTAATTTTTAAACAAGATATTATTTAAAATGAAACAACAATTAAATTAACATGTTTTGACATTCATTTGTAACACCATACTTAAAGTTTAATAAAAATAAAAATTAAATTAAACAAAATACATTTTTCTTCGATTTTTTAATTATAGAGAAACAGCAGAAAATTCAAAATTTTCCAAAGGTTAACATCAATTTCAATGACTGTTCAATATCGAGTGTTTCCTCCTCGTGCTCTGATGAGGGTTTCCATCCGTCTGGGCATGCTGCGGATGATGTTATCAATGGTTTCTTGGGGCAACCTCTGCCATTCTTCAACTAATGCGTTTCGCAACTCGTTGAGATTATTGGGAGGTGGCATTCTTGACTTTACACTCCTCTTTAGCAAGTCCCAGACGTGTTCTATAGGGTTCATATCGGGGGACCGTGCTGGCCACTCCATCACCGTTATACCAACATGGTTTAGGTATGTCTGTACTGTGCGAGCACTGTGAGCCCGAGCATTATCCTGCATTAGAATGAAGTTGTTACCAATAAAGGGGGCAAATGGCACAACATGTTCTTCTAAAATCTTTCTGATATACCGATCAGCATTCAGATTCCCGCCATCGACTACTACTAACTCCGTACGAGCTGCTAAACATATTCCTCCCCAGACCATAATTGAACCGCCGCCATATGCCACTGTATTTTCAAAATTAGACTGGATATACCGTTCTCCTTTGCGTCTCCATACTCGCTGCCTTCCATCAATTTGATTTAACATAACTCTGCATTCATCAGTAAAAAGAACCTGTCCCCAGTCGTCGAAGTCCCAATCACGATGTTCACGACCAAAGTGTAGACGGTTTGTGCGATGATGTCTCTCAAGTTTTGGGGCTTTGGCGGGCACATACGAGCCTATACCCACTTCTTCGAATCTTCTACGAACTGTCCGCTCACTCATCCTTACTGCTCGTACCTCTTCCAGTAAATTTCGAGCCTGCACCGCCGTTAGTCTCGTGTTCCGTCGGACTTGAAGTTGGAGAAAACGGTCATCCCTCCTTGAAGTACACCTTTTCCGGCCTTGTCCTCTCCTTCTCACTAGAGTATTCGTCAATCTGTATCGTTGGATGCTACGATGAATCGTTGATAACGATCGACGAAGGCTTCTGGCAATCGATCTGTAGGTTTGACCATTTCTCCTCATTTGATCTGCCCTAATGATTTCTGATGGCGTTAAATCAGGCATACTTAGATGCTCGTAAATTATCAATATGCGAAAAAACTCAAAAGCCTCAAAAACTGCAATTCAAAGATTTTCAAGTGGAATTCACGAACCTTCTAAAAACGGACAAGCGGTGGAAAAAAATTAATCAATGAAAATTAAAACAAAAGAATGAAAAAAAGGGCAGTCGCTTAGTATTCCATTTTTAAATTAAAACCCAAATTTAAAAAAAGCTTATTTAGCCGGCCAGTAACACGCAAAAATGCGTAAATACTCCCTTTTTTTTCTGTTCCGCTAATTGTGCCGGTGTGTGTATATATACCTAAATAGGATAATAATATGTGGTTAAAAAGAAGCAATCTTTTAAACATTTGCCAATCGCCAATGAACAAATGTAGGTACGATATTATCCTTTTTATGTTCATGACCTGATAAATACTAATTACATACCTAATAAATGAAAAATAAATAAATACTAATTACCTACATACCTAATAAATAAAAAATAATTTCCATTTCTGGATCTACCCACTTTTCACCAGATATTAATTCTATGAATCACATATAAAGAAAATCAATGTATTCGAATTTGAATCTAAAAATGTTTCAATAAAACTATGCCCACGTATTTACGTTGTGGTGTAGTTGTGGTTGTGGATGTTGTTTGTGATTGCGGTAATTCTGATTCAGCCCTAATGGGTACAAGACATAAACTGAGTTAAATTGCTAGAAGACTGAGGATAAAGACACTAGTCTAGATTAAACGGTCGACTAGCCACTAGATTTGTTTATGGATCACGTTACTTCCCACGATTGCATCGTAAACTGAGGAGCCATAAAATGCTGCATCGACGGAAAATTATTAGTAGGAGGAGGCGGAATGTTTTAGTGTTCTTCCACCTAGGTAAACGCGATAAGCGATTCCGCTCTCATACCATCTTATAGATTTAAAAATATTATAAAAATAATGAAAACCAGCTCTACTGAGCCAAGTAAATATTATGACTTGGTAGGACAATCTGATTATTCCCGCTTTTGCCAAGTTATCAAGGTGCCGAGAAATGTACCAATTTATTTGTGGCTATAAATATATTTTCTTGCTTTTTGTCTCTCTCAATAAAGAAAAATGTTTTAAGTACTACGCAAACTATCATCTAGGCGTATGAATGAACAAAAATGACAAAGTTATAACCAAATCCAAAATGTTTTATTCAAGTAAGGGGGTTTTAATCTACTTATTGAAAGTCTGAATGTGATAAAACTGAGAAATTTAGTGTTCATAAGCTAGCTTAAATTCACTATAACTTTATACATCACTAGCGTAGCTCCCGTTCCCTAAAACCTTACCTAAAATATAGCCTATGTTACTCAAGGATCTTCTAGCTTTCTATTGGTGAAATAATTTTTAAAATCGGTCTAGTAGTTTTTGAGTTTATACCTAACAAACATACAAATCTTTCCTCTTTATAATATTAGTATAGAAGTATAGATAAAATTAAGCATATTACCTATTGGCCCATACGTAATTCATATTTGTTAAAACATCAAGAACTTCAATAAATTCATATCAAAAAGTACCTAATCAGTAACAGTGTCCCTCTCAAGTGACAGCGACAAGGCTCCCATGTAATTTTCATGGCGTTTTTGTTCGAATTTAATAACGGCAATGGGTAGACGCCCGAAACTTTTACAGAGCATGTATAGTCGATATAAAATTTTAAAATAAAGTTAATAATTAAACGGAGTCTACTAATCAGACTTTTTTTTTTGCATTTTTTGCTCCTTGTTTTTTAGGGTTCCGTACTCAAAGCGTAAAATCGGGACCTTATTACTAAGATTTTGCTGTCCATTTTTTTTTGTGTTAAGGAAACGTTCGTATGCGAATCTGACTAACACTTGGCTGGTTTTTTATTCATCTGACATAAAATATAATCGTTATATCGCGCGTCGACAATTTTTTTCGTCAGCAATTATCGTAGAGGCAAATAGGCTCCCATACAAACTTACATAATACATTGTATCTTTATCAAAGGTAGCATTGATGCCATTTGCGACTACATTATGGGTTGTTATGCCACCCATCGAAACTCGTGATGATAATGACTTCACCTTTGCGGGCACACAATGGAGCCCTACGTTTTGAATAGAAGAATGATCGCGATGGAATAGGTAAGTTAATATCTACTGTGGACTACTGTATCCTTCCAAAAATCTGATATTATCCAAAGTATTGTTAAAGTTTCAAGTTAAAGCAAAAGTAAGTGTGCTACTAATGAATACTCGTGACTTTATAAACAAACTTAAAAAACCGGCCAAGTGCGAGTCGGACTCGCGCACCGAGGGTTCCGTACAACCTTGCAAAATTTATGGTTTTCGTAATTTTTCCTTTATCTATGCTATAAGACGTTGCTTCGTACCAAATTTCAAGATTCTGAGTTCACGGGAAGCACCCTGTAGGTTTTGATTCCCTTGCAAGTGTCGAAAATTTGCGGCATAAACGGCTGTATCTTTTGATTGCGTTGGCTTAGAAGTTTGATTTTTTCACAGCTTCAAGGGACAGTAGACCTGAGTAATTGATATAAATTTCAGCTTCATACCTCCACGCGTTCCTGAGAAAAAGGGTCTTGACAGACGGACGGACGGACGGACAGACGGACAACAAAGTGATCCTATAAGGGTTCCGTTTTTTCCTTTTGAGGTAAGGAACCCTAAAAAAGTAAAATTATATTTTTTTTAAACATAAAATCATGGAAGTACCTATGTCCGGAAAAGGTAATAAGGTTAACAAGGTCTCATTGTACCCAATTCTACCATTGTCAGTGTTGCTTTGTTTCAAATCAACACTATGTAATCTGTTACATAGTGTTGATTTGAAACAAAGCAACACTATTGAGCTGTGGGTCTTTCTTCACGTACGATATACTTGCGCAAACTCACAAATACTACTCGTTACCATAAAATAAGTAGGGTATGAACATAATATCGTTATTCAGGAGTTAATCGAGTGGAAGCAGCCCCTCGCAGCCTCAAGTGGCATCTATCAGCCTTATCTCAATAGGAATTTCGACTTGTGTTTCAGTGGCTCCATAAGATAGCATATGGGGTAAAGTTTGAGAAATGACGTTCTCTGCCCGATGTATGGGTAATTGGGCGGGAAATAGCTCAGTGACGGATAAGAAATGAAAGGCTCCATGACACATATTTTTAGTGTTTACCCCATTAGACCAGAATGGGGGCGAAGTTTTTCGGGTGTAAGTACAGAGTGTTAGTCTGTTTCGTTGGCGTCCTTAGCCTAAATGGTTTTACGGATTTTAGAAGTGTATTTTTCTCTAGATTGTGACAGGATACGTTTTTATCTGACTGTACCAGACGTAAGAATGTTATACTTACGTGTTGTCAGTACTTTTATACGCAGTTTTTTGGTGTTTTAACAATAAGTGTGTCTGTGTGTTTTTCATAGGAGCTATTTCTTTTTGAATCTTTCACTTCTCAAACTTTTGAAAATAAACAGAAACGTGAAAATGCGAAGTTACTAGGTGTGTGGCGATGTGATTTGGAAACACGACAGGCTTCCATGCAAACATTGGAGATAAATTTTCAGAAATCCTTTTTTAGTGCTCATCTAATTTATATATTCGTTACTACGTTATGAACTCCCGTGCAAAATTATATGCTTAGGCCGTAAGTTTTTAGTCAGTGCTAGAGATGTATTGTAAAGAACAATTTAAAGAAATTGAACCAACTCAAAGGAGGATTCAAACTGCATTAATTCCCCTACCCTCAATATCTTCAACTAAATATACACAATTATCATTTAAATTAAATTTAGAAGTTATTGAATTTGTATTTATTTTTTGAGAACTAATAAAGTGTGTAACTCAAAGAGCGCCATTTTATAGCCCCTGCGGAGAGATTACCACAAATCGCGTGCCAGTTTAATTGAACCTAATTCGATCAGCGGAGCCCTGCGGACTACGCGAGCCATTCCTGGAAGCAAACCATGTATACAACTCATTTGCGTGACACTTAGAACCTACCATTGTATATTTACTCTTATGACCTTTCAATTGCGTTCAATATTCACTGAGCTAATTTCATTTCTTTGAGTAAAAACATAGCTTCAGAACAGCTGACATTGATTTAATTTCAGAAACACTACTACTTTCACTATTAACCTAGATGGAAAACAGAGGAATGAATTTAAAATCAAACCAAAATGTTTTTTCATCCTTCTGGGCGGAAAGCGGCAAATTTCAGCCCGCTGCGCTAAGCAAAGTTGCCGCTTTCCGCCTGCTCCTTCTGAAAAAGTATACACACCTCGGGAAGTAAATAAGAAAGCCTCAGATCACGTCAGGTTTGTACTCGTAGACCTCGGCTTCGCCTCGGTCGACTATTACGTGTAATTTGGGGCATTTCTTATTTTACTTCCGTGTGTAATATACTATTGTTCAATGTAAGAGCTTGTAAGTCCACTGATTAAAAGCCATTGCAGATGACGCTTGGGAATGTGTTGAGAAGAGAAGAGGTGGGGTAAGAAACTCCACAGCATATAATTCTTTTAATCAGATAAGAACCGCCGGTTCCAATTGGAACCGAGAAACAATTTAAAATCTATTGTGTCTGTGATTCATGGTCTGAGAGGTTAAACATGGTTATGATTTTAGTCCTGGAGAAAAAATACAACAAACAACATTGTCATTGACTCCTGTGAGTTATAAAAAACTAGCAGCGCCCCGCGGTTTCACCAGCGTAGTTCCCGTTCCAGTGGGAATACGGGGATAAAATATAGCCTATGTGTTATTCTGATGTATACCTAAGCTATATAACTGTAAAGTTTCATCAAAATCCGATTTGTAGTGTTTGCTTAAAGAGGAACAAACATCAAGCAATACATCCATACTTCCATCCATACAAACTTTCGCATTTATAATATTAGTCGGACTATAGGCATAGATATTTTTAAACACATATACATTGACACACATTTTTATTGACTAATGTGGCATCTTCGTCAAATGTTAACAGATTAGAAAAGCAAACAAAACTTCGTAGGTAAGGTGTTTAAATGTATTTGAAGAATCGAATTTCAATATTTTAGTTTTCCGCATGTTAGTTTTAAAATCCTTTATTGACATTGTAAGACAGCTGATGATATTAGTGCCTTTGCAACGTAGAGAATAAAATACGTTTAAAATTGCTTTAAATATGATGTTTGGACATAAAAATCTGCTTCTCTCATATATTTTGTGGACTGTTTCTGACCACGCATTTGCTGGCTATGACCACTTTTTGGTAAAATAAAATAAGTTAAGATAAAAAAATTATACTTAACTAAAATATTGAAGTATATACTAATATTAATAAATAAATATATAAAGAGGAAAGATTTGTATTTTTGTATTTACGAATAAATTCAAAAACTTTTGGACCGATTTAAAAAATATATTTCACCAATGGAAAGCTAGAAGATCCCTGAGTAACATAGACTATATTTTATTCCCGTATTCCCACGGGAACAGGAACTACGCGGGTGAAACCGCGCAGAACCGCTAGTGGTAGATATGTATATAAAACTAGAAATTCGTCGGTCGAAGCAACGTACCTGTACGGTCTACTCGTATTTATATTTTTCCAAGATTATCATTTTGTTATGACTTTTACTATGTCTGATCTGGATTTTATTTAAGTATAGAAGCAATTCTTTTGAGAACACAGTAAACCATCGCCAATATTATTCTTGCGTTTCTTTGAAAAGTTTACCTTATCTTACCTCGCCTGGGGACTATTTATGTTTCTGACAGAAAAATAAAAGATCACTTTATTTTTAGGCTAACCACACACAGCACCGTAGATATTTGAAGTGTATTTATATCTATACATATTATGTAAAACTCTAATGAGACGATGTCTGTGCCTTAAATATTTTTAGAAAATTTTAGTGGTAATTAATGTAGTTAATATATTTAGATTTCAAAATACTATTTTTTGATTTTTTTGTCTTTCTGCCTGTGCACCTTTGAGTATTAAACCAACAGGAGACGTCACGCCCACTAGTTCCTTTGCAAAAAAGTCTGCCAATTTCTGCGGGGGGGACGAGGAAACAAACACAAATAATGTTAAAACAAACGCATTTTTTGACAAAACAATTAAACGCTAGAACTAGATGCACACAAATACATTCATCAATCCAAGCACTCTGTGAACTCAAAAAAACTAGTTGTATTTAACAGGTGTGCGCGTTGACCGACACTTTTTTTTGGCCGAGGGGAACGCCTGTCAGTGGCGTCTCCGGTTGGTTTAATACTCAAAGCTGTGCACGCACCACGCAAAATCTACTGGACGGATTTCGATGAAATTTGGTATAGAGATAACTGAGTAAGTACCTGGGTCAACATCTAGGGTATTTTTTATTCCAGGAAAATATCTCATTTCATACAATTTAATCATAGATAGACCCGTGGTTAAAGACCCTTGCTACTCATATGCGTGGGGCTCGCATTCCTTTCAAGGCCGTGTACCAATCAGTTTTTCAGAAACTTACGTACATATTTATCACTAGCTCAACGGAGAAGAAAAAAAATGTGAACTGAACCATCCGGTTTCCTTTCGGCCACCTATAACTGTGTTTTGTAACCACTTACAAAAGAAGTGGGCGCACCACCTATCATGTTTGGGGGTCCAAAGAACATCTCGTGGAAAGTGGATATATCGAGAAATGGAATACCTCTTTATTCTCTATTATTATTATTATTATTTTACAAAAGAAGAAATTTTCTCTCTTCTCGTCACCTGTCACGTTTACGGGTCCAAATAATTTTATAATTACCAACTGAAAAACTGAAACATTTGTTTTTACAGGAATGGAATACTATCCCTCGGTAATAAAAGGCTTAAAAAGCTACCATATTTTTTCAAATACGTACATAATCACTACATAGTATAAAACAGTCACTTCCCGACTATCTGTCCACGCTACTACGCAACGGATTTTGATGCGATTTTTTTAATCGATAGAGTGATTCAAGAGGAAGGTTTTAATATCAGCATTGCTCCCGTACGATGCCGTGTGATTAAAATAAAATCTGTTGGCACGGCAGTGCCCCCGCCAAGTCGAGCAACAAGCGGCACGGCCGTACCATCCTTTTCTCAAAGCCATTCACGCCATTTTCGACCCCCTAGAACTTCGTTGTGGATAAACCTAAAAGTCTGAATTTTCAGCAACCAGGCATTAAAATATTAGATAATTACCTACCAACAATTCTAAAACCATGTCGCGTAGCCGATCCGATTTCGCAGTCTGCGATTCGCCTAATTGGACTAAATTTGCAGCTAGAAAAACATCAGCGGATTTATTTGTCATATCCTCAGCTTCAGCCATTTTAATTGGTATAGCGAATTCAATTTGACCCATCGTTGGATGGTACGACTGACCAATTTAAGAATGTCTAACGTCTGTATTTGTTCTGTGCATTAACGTCGTGGATTGCTTCTCACTTTGCTACCGGCTTTGCTCGCTTTTATTATTGTAATATTAAGATTATTATTATATTTATTGTAGTAAGTTAAAAATTACATTATTGTGTGAGTCTTTTATATATAATTTTATATATAATTTTATATATGTATTATGCTTTTAATAAAAAGAAATATAGCGAAGCAATAAAATGGAGCAAAAAATGCCAAAATTAACAAGTTTTTTGTATGGTAGCCACCTTTATTTCTTAATTTAGTTTCATACATACATACATACATACAAAATCTCACGCCTATTTTCCATTGGGGTAGGCAGAGACAACAGAGCGCCACTTGCTACGAACCTATCAGATCTCACGCGCTTCCTCCACATCCATCAAACGTCTCATGCATGCTCGTCGGTTTCGGGTACTCTTTATCTGGCTTTTCTTCAACACATCGCCGATCTGGTCGATGTAGGTACGCCTAGGTCGTCCTCTACCGACTCGCCCATTCACAACACCCTTGTATATTTGTCTCATTAGACGACTTTCATTCATCCGCTCAATGTGACCAAACCACCTGAGCATTCCTCTTTCAATCCTAGTCACTATATCATCTTTCAAGCCGCAACGCTCTCGGATCACACTATTTTTCACTCTATCTATCAATCTTACTCCACTAATGCTTCTTAATGAACGCATTTCGACTGCATTTATTCTGCTTTCGTGCTTCTTCTGCCATACCCAACACTCACTGCCATACATCAACGTAGGTACTAGCACACCATCATGTACAGCCAGACGTGCTTTATTTGTCACATTCTGGCTCTTCATAAAGGAGTGCAAAGCTCCGTTAATCATGTTCCCTGCATTCACCCTCCTTTCAATATCACTGTCACACTTTCCGTCTCTTGTAAACTTACTTCCCAAATAAACAAACTCTGACACTTGTTCTACTTTCTCGCCTTCAATCATAATATCACATTCAGATATGTCCCTATCTTTCTCCAGAACCATTACCTTCGTCTTGCTTACATTCACTTTCATGCCTTTCTTCTTAAAAGCCTCATTCACAAGAGTTACAGTGTCCTGCAACTTACACGCCGATGGTTCAAGTATTACTTAATCATCGGCGTATAACAGGCATTTGACACGTACCTCTCCCATTCGTACTCCACAATCTCGCTCTTTCAAATCTGTCAAACTATCCATGCTATCCATGAAAAGGTTGAAAAGCCATGGCGATGCTACACAACCCTGTCTAACACCCACAGAGATGTCAAACCATAGAGGGATTTCAGACCCTGTACCAAAATAGGGTTCAACCCATGCATGGCTAGTGTTGACCATAGCTCATTCCTTCTCACTCTATCGTAAGCCTTTTCCAGGTTTATAAAGGCGCAGAATATTTTTTGGTCTTTTGCCAAAAATTTCTCAGTGACGCACCGTAAGGAAAAGACTTGATCCATGCATCCCATCCCCCTTCTAAAGCCTGCCTGAACATCCCATGTCCTCTCATCCGTTTCAGTCACGACCCTATCAATCAATATCCTCGCATATAGTTCGCCGACCACACCCCCTTGTCAGTGAGCCTTAGTTTCCGCCATTATGCCGTATCTGTGAAACCCGGACCGGGTTTCGCTCACAGACAGGGGTTTTTGAGCGCTATTGATTCATTCTTATTAGAATTTCTCTGATTCTAATTAGAATCACACATAGTTCTGTTTATAACATTATACTATATTAAATTGAGGATCTATTGTTTATTCTTGTTTGTTTAAGACTATTTTGAATTTTTTACACTTTCACTTTCAACAAGAAAACACTCGAAAGTTCGATTGAAAATATGGTCATAGGTTGGAGACGTGTTTTTTCACAAACAATCGAAGGAATTGCGTTACTATTAGTAATAAACATCAAATAGTACTCACCTTTCCATGATTCTTCCTAAAAACACTGACTAAAACACTTATTTTCACCACAAAACCAACTCAAATACAGACGTAAACACACCGTGCGTGACGTCATTTTAAATGACGTATATTTTTATTTTTTTCGTAAAAGGCCACCTGTATTTAGGGTTGGGATGCAAGCTTGCTTTATAAAGCTGTCATACACGTAGGTGTGACAGACCATAGTGTATTTATCACAGTATTTATAGCGGGAAACGAGACCCCTTTCAGAAACCGTCTCCGGGATTCTCCACAGATACGGCATAAGTGTCAAAAACCCGGAGACGGTTTGGCTCACTGACAAGGGGTTTAAAGAGTTACTAATTTAGTTTCATTTTTTTTTAATATCGTGATAATACAAATACATATTCTTTTACGGATCATGAGATATAGCCCGTTGATAAACAGATAGACGGATGGACAGTGGAGGCTTAGTAAAATCACTCCGTTTTCCCTTTTTTGATTCTAAACGTATGTATCTATGTATGCTATTGATTTTAATAAGATAGATAATATAATAAATTTTGTTAAGTAGGTATAACTTCATAAATTTATAATTGCTATACAAGGATTTTGGTTGAAATGTTTAATAATGATTTAAGAACTTTTTGTACAACAAGAAAGCAACAAAGATTATTATTATAATTATAATGCCTACAAAATTGGCCCATGCTAGTAAATTATAGTAAAAAAACACAGTGGATGTTAGCTGTAGACGTTAATTTTGAATTAAGCCAAAAGCCTATTTAACACTAGCGACTATACGTGTACATAATACAAGCACTCAACCTAATTGTTTGAATGTCTCTGTAATTTATCCTAGCTACCTAACAGGAGTAATTACTAAATTGTTATAAGAAAACTCACGAATTTTGTCCCCCAGGTATTCCGGAGGCGTATTCACGGAGGCTAAACACCGTTTCCGATCGATTCAGATCGAGTGAAAATTTTTCCGAAGTCGAATCTATCGACTTTGGAAACTGTATTCTAGGCGTTTCCGACAGCCACGGAAAATTTTCCGGATCCTTATGTCAAATATGACATTCGTTTTCGTTACCGACATCTGTGAATAGCCCATCTTCGACAGATTTTCCGATTCCGAGTCGAATATCGAAGCTCCGTGAATACGCCTGCAGGTCTGTTACACATTGACTCAGAATTAATTCTGTGACGTTTCCTACACATGTTTTAATTGATATGATTTTGTATATTGTTTGGTACGAAACACTGAACTTATACAATTTTGCAAGATAATAGCTTACAATATTGTTAGCAGACATATAGGCCACTTCAGTTTGTGTCATAATATACAAAGCGTAACAGAAAAAGCGCAATTCCTCATACACCCCAATTAGTATAATATTAATATAAAAAAAATATGATGCAATCGAACTTTATTTGTGTGTAACAAATTTTCTTAAACATCGATTACTAATAGCACTATTTCCATAGAAATTACTAAGTTAAGCTACGCTAATTCATTTTTGGGAAAAATTTAACACATATTAAAAATAGCTAAAATCGAATAAGTAGTCGATACTGAACAAACTAACTTCAGGAATTGCGCTTATTCTGTTAGGTACATCTTCTACTATATAAAAATAAGTCTGGTTTTCCTTCCTGACGCTATAACTCCAGAACGCACGAACCGATTTCCACGGTTTTGCATTCGTTGCAAAGGTCTCGGGCTCCGTGAGGTTTATAGCAAATAAAATTCTCATAAGCATTGCATCCGTGCGAAGCCGGGGCGGGTCGCTAGTGTTGTATAGAAATCTCTAAAACGTAGGCCTATTGAGAAATTCAAAGCTTCGAAATACTCTGGGCTACTATTAATAGGAGACAGACGGTAGTTCATAAGTAATTATAGTTGAAGGGCCCAAGAAAACGAGGCTTCGCGTGTACTAAGGATGTTTGAATATTCATGACAAATCATCCATTCTTGTATACTAATTAGCACCTGGGCAAACGAGCTCGTGAGAACTCACAGAGAAAGAGTGAGAGAGATGAGACCAGCTACCTAGATATTTCGATTCCTAAAAATTAATTGTTTTATACACTCACTGACGACACAATGTCAATGATATGTAGCATAATATTTTGCACAAAAGTTTCATAAATAACGCAAGTGAGTTCTTAGAAAAGATTTTTGAAAATGCATATGCATTTTAATATCTCGGACTTCTACGAGTATACTAAATTTATTTATTTATTTAAGGTACCTACTGTACACTAGTAGCTGACATAATAATATATTACACTTATTTACCTAACTAATTTTTGCTTAGAGTACTTAAAATATACTTACAAAATACAAATGACTTTTATCTACTGCTACGACATTCTCTTCAGGCAAATCATTTATCATGAAGCTGAGACATGGATAATGTCTAATTTCATTTTTTTTTTATTTCGAGCCGCGACGCTTTTGTTTGAGTCCACGGCGGATCTAGTTAGGTTAAGGGTTTTAATTAACAAAACTTTTCAAGCTATTTAAAGTTAACGGGCATAAAAAATTTCATTGTGTGTGAACACAAAGGAACCAAGACGGTTTAACGTACCTTCCGAAGCACGGAGACACTCATTAGACATGATGTAATGAATTGTCACTAGGCCACCCATTCACTAACCGACCACGCGTAACATGGTTAACGCATAATTATTCTATATTTTAAATGAATATTGGGTTCGATTCTGCTTTACAGGACTAAACTTATTTTAGTTTAGTGCTGTCTTTGTCTTACCTCAAAAAAAAAAGGGATAGAAGATAACCTACCGAATTTAATCCTGTCAGAGGCTGTATTTTATATGCAGTAAACACGTTATGAAATGCCTTAGTTGACAGGACTGATTTAAAATTAATATAAATTAAAATTAAATAAATTTGACAGGACTAAATATCTCTCGTCTCTTTTCTTTTCGAGGAGAAAGAAAATGACATTAGTAAACTAAAATAAGTGTAGTCGGTGTAAAGCGCCAATATGTAACTATAAAAATACTTAACAAACAAAATAAATATTATTAGGTTTAATAAAAGAAAAACAATTGGATGTTTCACAATACTATGGTCAACTTTAACTACTTAATTCCCTGCTCAAATATTTGCATAGCTTAGTGTTTAATGGCAAACACTTTGATAAATGCAAGGTTATGTTTTAGTGTATCTAGTCAAAATAAATAATTACACATTTCATTTAATCAAATTACTAAGGATTTCATTTGATTAACCGACTTCAAAAAATGAGGAGATTTCTTAATTCGACCGTATAATAACTTTGGTGTTCGCGATAACTTCGTCGCTTATGAACCTTTTGATGACTCTTTTTTTGTTGGAAAAGAGATATTTCAAGGGTGGTACCATGACAAAGGCGAGTAGTTCTTTTTTACTTTTTTAGTTTCCTGTTTGAAGTCGGTTTTATTTGTTTAAAATCATTTCATCGCACTTAGTAGGTACCTGCAATTATAATACCACTACCAGTAAAGTTATAATATCGCGGTTTTTACAACACTGCGACATATAACGACAAAAAAACGGGGTTCCCTAGGTTAGGCACATGTAATATTTATGTATTGTAGTAAGTAAGTAAGTAAGTAAATATTGTGCATGTCATTGTGTTTAATTTTGTAATTGAGTTCTAGAATAAAGTTTTATTATTAGATATATTTTAATTTTATTTATATAGAGTATCTGTTGAATACACAATTGCTGTATTATTTATTTAAATACCAACACTTTATACGCCATTGAATACTTAATAGTGCACTTACATTCGTTACCCAGTAGCTGTCATTATACTTCGCCATTGGAAGACGTTTTTACTATGCGCAGTTATAACTTTATTATTATAGAGGTAGCACATAGAGACATTATAATACTAGAGGTTTCACGACTCTTTTACATAGGAATAGGCAGAGAGAATAGACTAGACCTGCGTTTCATCCACATCCAGCAACAAATTGTAGCCTGCATTATTTCCGGACTTCAAGAAAAGAGCGTACTCCCACCCCAAAGGCCCGAGTTTCAGGTGTTCATGGGCGTACCCTAGTCCGTCTGCTCATTTGACCCATATTAGGGATGTGACATTGATTGAAAAAAATCGATTATTTAAAAATCGATATTTCTCTTCTTAATAATAATCTACTTTTTGAAAAATCGATTAAACTTATAAAAAAAATGATTAGGTATACGAAAAAAATACCAATTAGTATGAAAAATGATAAATTTTTCACATTCTTTATCCTTCTATCATAAACTTTATGTATAATAGATCTAAATGGAAGGAAAAAACATACTTACTGCGCCGACCCCAAATAATAGGGAAAATGGCAAGTAAATGATAAACTTTAGGTAAGTAAATGAACTTACTTCAAATTTCTTCATTCGTCGCACAGATGGTGCTGTTTACAAAAATCTAAGTAATGGAATACCTCTACGAACCGCTTCGGGGTAAAAGCTTGAGCATTTTATTTCAAGAGCTGGAAAATGATGATGATAAACATTTGAAAAAACTGTTTCGAAGAATTTTGTGGGCAAAGACGAGTACCTATCCTATACGGTTACGAAAATAACATTCGTTGGGAGCATTAAAATTGTTACAAAAGAATTCGTCAACATAACAAAATTGCCAAAACCCCGACCACCTGTTTTAACATTGCTTTATTAAAACCAAAATTTGTTCATGTCATATTTCTCATTCGAAATATACTAATAACAAAAAAATACTAAGTTTTACAACTTCTGTTAAATGACAACAAAATCAGTTCATTGGTAAGCCAATTAGATTAGATATTAAACAGATGGAGAGTCAGAAAATACTTTCGTATATAAGGTAGGTACAGTATTGTTAGGGATTATTATACTCGCCGAAAGGATTTTTAAATTTCATTTTACTTTATTTGTTGTATCATCTCTAGTATTGTACATAATAATATTTAATGTCAATGGCAAATATACGGGGAAATAACAATGATGTTTTATATCAACTGCGGTAGATGTATTATCTGTGCTCAATTTAATTTGGCAACATTAAAATCTGGTAATTTCCGGAAAATACTTTAGTCGCGCTGTCATCGACAGTAGGTTTTCCCAATCGTTAGGAGTTGGAATGGATTATATTAAATGTAAATCTATATATACAAGGTGACTTTTTTTACCGTCTGGAAAAAAATGTGGTGTAATAGTTAAGTGTAATAGATTCATTTGGCAATGTTACTTAAAAAAATTTTTTTTTTCTCAAATTTTTTTTTCTTGCTTAAACTAATATACATTACTCAATTGTAGTCAATAATACACATTGAAATATTTGAAAGAGTATTTTAAAAAGAAACGGGCTCGTAGCTTCCATTCATGCGCAATCTACCTAAAACCGCCAGCTGCGCGTACTTAGCACTGTGCGCAGTTTTCTACATTTTGTAAATTGCATTAAACATGACTATATTTAACAATTAATCTCGTGTATAACTTCGACTCTAAATACCTTATACGTCATATTTTTTTCCAGACGTTAAAAAAATCATCCAGTATAATAACGGGACTGTGTCTGTACATGAAACATTTTTTACACAATAGATAGATCAGAGACCATGGCCAAAAATTTGTTACCAAGTGTCGCAAATCGATATTTCAATTTAATTGAAATTGATGCTCAATCTTTGATGGTGTAAGATTTTTTTTAGTAGTGCGTCAAATTGTGTATCTTGGGTAAGTATCAGCTGTTTCCCGCATAATTCCGCAGGGAATAAGGTGATAAAATATCGTCTATATTATTCCCTGAAAATGTAGCTTTCCGTTGGTGAAAGAATTTTTATAGTCGGTCCGGCAGTTTTTGACTTTATTCGTTACAAACATACAATAATAAATCTAATTTAAAAAAAAAACGACTTCAATCTTCAACTTATATGGTTATCTCATGGATGCCGTTGTCAGAACTAGGCGAAATTAAAATGGGACCAATCTGGAAGCACCAGCTTTTAAATAAAAAAAGAATCATCCAAATCGGGTCACCCAGTCGAAAGTTCTGAGGTAACAAACATAAAAAAAAAACCAGACGAATTGATAACCTCCTCCTTTTTGAAGTCGGTTAAAAATACAAATTCTCTTCTTTATAATATTAGTGTAGATTTCTTGTAAATAGTGACATGTATGTATTTTTAAACCTGTCAAGTATTGAAAACGAGCCAAAAAAAATATGTTCTGTCTTTTGACCGCCCATATTACATGTGCTTAATTAGGTTGTCCTTACCGGATTACTTCAATAAATTACAGAAACATGAAGGGTACAGGTGCATAACCAGGAATGTCACTAAAATTCAAAAAGTTAAGTTTTGATGGAAATTTTCATTTTCCCTCGTATTTTTATTTGGCATTACACAAAAAGCGTAAAAACAAGTATAGTCAGATGTATTAATTAAGTCTCAAAACTGTATACTGGAACAAAACAGGGAAGGTCCATAGTGTAACGGAACATAAAAAGGAATGTCCAAGCTGTCAAAATTTATAAAAAAATAAAAAACACATTTCAATATTTTATGTTCCTGAAAATAAGACCTTATAAGGTAAACTAAAGTTCCTATTACTAGTTAATAATTTTAAGTGACACTTAAAAATAACCTTTGAAAAATTAAAATGTTAATTACACAACTTTTTGTTTTTGTGACATTTCTTGTTTTGCCCATGTCCTCTTCACATAAGAAAAACATTTTTTGAGCAAAATAATAATAAATTTGAGATCCGATTCAACCTCTAATAGTCTTAATAGGTGACATGTTTAACCGTTGGCCTAGACTTTTGCAGTCGCCCGGGCCTATGGGACACCATTTTTTTTTTAAATCTCGACTATGAGCCGAGATTTCTAGTAGCCACCTAAGCCGTTTGGACTGGTGTACAATTGATAACACAAGTAAATTATATAGATTCGGTGTCTTCCAATCGATATCTCCGATCAAATGAATTATGCATCTTTCAGAACCTATTTCGAAGTGGTACCATCTGGTTTGGGTCTCAAAGACAATTTCCAATTCGTCGTTAAAGTCGTTTTGTAAGAAATGGTGCTACCAATAGATTTTGAGTAAAAAAATATTTATCGTTCTTTTAAATTCTGTTATAAGTACTTCTGTTATTCGGTATTCTAAATTTGTTGGGTAACATAATTTACATTCAAGATATTATTATGTATATTCACATCTATATGTAACAAGATAACATTATTATAATTTTTTATAGCGAGCAACTTTGTTACATTATGTATGTAAAAACTGTTTTAAATTATGCATCTTGTGTTTACATCTAAGTGATTGTTGCACTTGTCAAGTCGGTTCTTAATAATAATATAAGTAAAAATAAGAAACAGTGTACGCAATTGTTGATAGACATAAATAAATAAATAAAAACCAAAAAGATTTTATACAATTTATCGACTTATTGAGAGTTCATTGCCGTTGCTAACGCTTCAGAATATGTTAAATATTTAAGTAGATAAGAGGTTACATACATTTTAAATTTACTTTGGCGCTGTGTAGACTGCCAGATAAATTGACTACACAGTAAACAACCAACTAGTTGCCAAAAGAAGTAAAAAAACACTTTTCATGCTTGATTTATTCAAAACCCGCCATAAACCGCGAGTTTATTAATTAAATTCCTGGTAAATAAAAACTTTGTTTTCCATTAACAGCTGAAAACTGAATCCTGGCAAAACTTTCACTTACTTACCTCTAACATCCAGCACCAAACGAGTGGGCCCCGAAACTAAATTACAACAAAAACTGTATCACTATCAATTTACCTTGACTTTAGACATGTCGCTTGAACAATTACATTGAAGACGTCAGACAATAAAATTGATCTGGGATCGTCCGTTCACTGCTACTAGACTTCTAGACGGAACTTGTGCACGCGAGCGTCCAGCACGGCTGTACGATACCAACTGGTACATTCATAGCAGTGATAAATATGTGATAAATTGATAGCATTGTTGAGAAGTTTTCTGTTATTACCCCATAGTGGTGGGTTCGGGGAAATTAGGAAGGGTATTGTAACGTTTTTCCTCTCCATTGTCCGGCTATCTTATTTTGTGGATTGTGTGTTTTGTTAATCGTAGTTGTCGTGTATGTTTTAATATAGCATACATTTAATTTCATAAAATTATGTATGATATGATACGTATAATAATGCATTAGTGTATATCTAGGGATGTAGTACCTAATTTTGTGTTATGAACGCCTAAGTGTGAGGAGCGCATAGTTTGGAAGGCAAAGTTTCACCTACGAGAGCAGAGACAGCCCTACGGTTAAAGAGCCAGCTTCTCATTCGTGCGGCTCCAGTTCGAATCCTACCATCCCAATCCGAGGGCATGTACCAATGAGTTTTTCAAAACTTACGTACATATTTAGCCCGATGAAGGAAAACATCGTAAACGCGAAGCAGGTTGCATTTCCCA
Organism: Ethmia dodecea; assembly: GCA_963855545.1. Taxonomy (NCBI): domain Eukaryota; kingdom Metazoa; phylum Arthropoda; class Insecta; order Lepidoptera; family Depressariidae; genus Ethmia; species Ethmia dodecea. Next base: position 15,642,315 of record OY979444.1, on the reverse strand, counting down.
TAATTTATTCTGGGTATCGTCACTTTTATAAATGATCCTAAGAATATAGTGGTGAAACGTAGACATTTCTAGAAATGGAATACCTCTGCTTACCTCGAGGATATAAAAGGTGTGAGATTATAAATACTGATAGATAAACCACACTATGCACTACTATTGTATACTATCTGTAGTAAAGAAAATAAATATAATATTGTATTCCTGAATAAGATTTTTGCTATTGCAAATTCTGTGATGATAAAACTTACTGCGGATAGCGTTGAGTGTGTCAATGTCAAAGTAGTTATAGTAGTTGTAATCTGTAAGTGAAAATAAATATTATGCATTCTACACAGATAAGTATCTATGGTTTTTACTACTATGTACAAGTACCTATATTATGACATATTTACACATTACATTCTAAGTGTAATTCTTATTACCTACAGAATAAAATACATTTTCATTTTTCAAAAGATAACGTCTGTAATGTTATGTGATTGTTTTAGAATTGTCGGCTGCGGTATTTCCGGACCGATACTAACTTCAAACCTTCAAGAAGAGAGCTCACTCCCACCTAAAAGGTTGTGACTCTCGAGTTGCAAAGTGTCCATGGGCGATGGTAGTCACTTACCATCAGGTGACCCATCTGCTCGTTTGCAGCAAACGGGTCAAATTCATAAAAATAAATAAATAATCTCACGCCTTTTATCCCCTCACGGGGTAGGCAGAGGTATTCCATTTCTGAATAAACCCACTTTACACGAGATATTCTTTGGACCCCTAAACGTGGTAGGCGGTGAGCCTATCGCCGGATCGGGTCTTTTACACATGTCTCAGAAATAATTCTGGGACCTGCGGGCTACCTCACGATGTCTTCCTTCACCGTCGAGCTAGTGATAAATATGTACGTAAGTTTCGACAAACTCATTGGTACATGCCAGGATTCGAACCCGAGCCTCACTGATTATCATCATGTGAAGCGGGCTCTCTACCCCTAAGGCTATTGCTATGTATCAATATAAGCGGTTATTACCACTTTTTCTCGACATCATAGGTATCAACATTAGAACATTGTACCTACATCTAAATAACCTTGAAACGTTGTGTAATTATATCTATACAACTGTGCGGACACAATGGACATACTGCATATACTATACACATAATAAAGCAGGTAAGTAGCTAAGTTTGTAAGTATATATTATAAGGTAATTTTAAATCAAGTAAGTACCGACTTACAAATATTTTAAGGGTAGCAAATATATAAGAAAAATAGAATTAACATAATTATTGTAAAGAGAGAAAAAAACTTTTTGTTTAGTTGTGTTCTAACAAAATAATAGGTGAGCCCATCGCCGGACCGGGTCTATTTACACATTTCTCAGAATTAATTCTGAGACCTGCGGGTTTCCTCACGTTTCACGTTTAGGGGTCCAATGTATCTCGTGAAATGTGGGTATATCCAGTAATGGAATACCTCTGCCTACCCCCTCGGGGATGAAAGGCGTGAGATTTTTTTTTTTAATTTTTAACAAAATAATATTATTTTTTAAACATAATTTGCATACACTCCCCCCTATCGCACTAAACGCCACATTTGTCGGCTTTTTTGGTTCCTGAAATTGTTTTTTTCACTATCGACTACTTAATCGAATTCAGCTATTTATAATATATTGTGTTAAATATTTCCGAAAAATTCATTAGCATAATTGAATTTAGGGCTACCTATGAAAACCGTACTATTGGTCTTTATTTAAGAAATTTAGTTTGACAAAACTAAAGCACGAATGCATCATATGTTTTTTTTAATTATATTCTAATTGGGGTGAATGAGGAATTGCTTTCATTCTGTGACGCGTTGTATATACTTAATACTTGTGTACTTAAGAGTTGTACTTAGTTATCGTCATCGTATTGTTCCATCACGTTTTCATCACCATCTCATCATAAAACATTAATGAAACAGATAAGAAAGACATAATCGTGGTAAAATATCAATAAGAACAAATTGAATTGAATAAGACCAAAATGACTCTAAGATTCCGCTGTCCGTCCGTCTGTCAGTCTGTCCGTTTGTCTCCAGGCTGTATCTCATAAACCGTGATAATTAGACAGTTGCAATTTTCACAGATGATGTATTTCTGTTGCCGTTATAACAACAAATACTTACTAAAAACATTATTTTTTTATATAATGTATAATGGGAGGTAAACCTTCCTGCGCGAGTCTGACACGCACTTGGATAGTTTTTTTGTATGTTTATCCATAACTCTGTCAAATCTGAAAGGATTTAGATTTTTGTTTCTTTTGGTATGGTTGGTCCCATATAAGTTTTGTGAAAATCTGATGAAGGACTTCAGCTGGAGAACGGAACTCCTCAACGGACATCAGCAAATCACTCGCTATCAGCGTATAATTTTTTAGTAGCAGTGAAAATGCAATAAGGTAAAAGTCTTTAGTGATATTCGTTGAGTCTGTTTGTAATTTTTGTTTCAAATTTTGATTATAATGTTAAGTTTCTATTAAGATTAATAAGAAAGAAATAAACTTTCACATTTATCATTAGGTCGACGAATTGGACAAATGCACGTCAGACGTAAAACGTAGGTAGATACCTAGTGCAGGATTGTCAAAAACTAGGATTTGTATTTGGAAAAGCCTGGACAATTCAGTTTAATAAAGAGTAAAAAAACCGACTTTAACTTATATGGTTTTCTCATGGATGCCATTGCCAGAACTGGACGAAATTAAAATGGGGTAAGAATTTTAAAAGTGACGCGGGAATTTTAAAACACCTACATGATCTTACCAAGGCGCTTTAAAACCCAAGACGCTGCTTAAAAACTATCCAGGACATCCCAGGAAACTAGGACACGTCCTGGGAAAACAGGACGGGTGGCAACCCTAACCGGGACGGTAGAATGATTATTGAACTAGGATCTTGACGAAATGGTCGCACACATTTAGGTTAGGTGAGGTTAGCTAGTGTAGTACTAGCTCGAATCAAAGTGGATCTTTCATTATTCTTTATAAGTTCAATAAAATCGTATGAAAACAAATGGTTCAAAATTTATTCACCTGCCTCACTGGTTAATAAAGAGCACGACATCAAATAGAAACAACTCAATGTTTTGTCGTTTACATTGCAAATATCGTAGCACACTGCGTGTCATGCAAATTCAATATCAATAAAAACGGTAACACAACCGAATCGTAGTAAATAACAGATCATTGGGTTCAATTCTACAACACCGTCTAAACCTCTTAATTTTATTTGACAGCTGCTAAAGCATTTTGCTATTCTAGGCAGTACTGTCAAAATCAAATGACAGGACTAAAAATGAATCTGACGTTCCTAATTTATCTGGTCAATTCAATTTAGGTTTAGCGACCTTATGGCTATTCTGTGGACGCCATTTTAAGCATTTTAGAAATGTCATCACGACTAAACCTCCTAAATTTAGCGGCGATTAAAATGGTGTCGCTTTAATTAGATTATAGGAAAAATCCCGACATATTTGTGTTTGTGTTATTTTTCAAGATATGTTCCATATTTTTAGAAATAGTCAAGAGGGTTTTTGGTAGAAATACGAAAAGGGGGATCATGTTTTTTTTGTAAAATTTATATTTTGCTGTATATTTTGGGTTATGAATAATAATATTTTGTGTGGCAGGTGTCTGTGAAGGTGTGCAGTGAATGGAAAGTTCGATAAAATGCATGGGATCGACGTTGTTAGATTGCCGAAGTCATTTAATGAAGTCTTCTGTAAAAGTACTATAATTTTACTGTCGATGATCCAAAAAAGGGTGTTGATGACTCAGTATTTTTGTACATGGACTCCAAAGCAGAGCCGTTTAACTAAGAAACTTGAAGATTGGTGGATATGTTATTGAATTAACAAGAAAACAAAGACTGAGGACGAGGCACATATCCATTTAGAGATAAACTTAACTGAAGACGAGGCAGTACGGTCTATGACTCTAGCCTGTCCAAAGAGAAAAAATCTATTTGATAATACCTTTTCAGTGTTGCCCGAATAATAGTGACTTTAATATTTGAAGTAAAACAAGAAAATATAAATTAAACCTATGTTAAAATGATAAAAATGTCATCGAAAGTAATCGTTGAGAACTTTATTTAGATATTAATAAATATATACACATTTATTATTGTATTTTTTTTAGATTTCATTCATTCGTTCACTCAGCTCTTTTTTTATTTGTAATTGCAACACTATTCAACTTAGGCATTTTACGCTGTGGTTAAAGACTATCTAAATTTAGTAACCATGGCGTTTTAGAATTGCATTTGGCTTAGCGGCTGCGTAAAACTAAATATAATTTAAGAAATTTAGTTTTAAGCTATTTAGGCAGTGGACGCGTAGAATTGAACCCATTATCACACTATTATCATTGTCTTTATGAGAACAGTAGTTAGATATAGCTTCAAGCCAGCCTAAATAAAAACACATGAAGGAGTAATGACCGTGAATAATTCAAAGGTATATAATATTGGCATGCATGAATGACAGTCACTCTTCATTCAACTATATTTATGAAACAAAAATTTGTTCGTGTGTTTATAAGAACAATAACAACGCTACCTTACAAGGAATTCATGAACTAATGCCACTCGAGCAAGACTTAAACACACCACAAGTTACAAGCAGCTGCAAAGAGATGGCGCTGTAATTAAACTCCATACTTTGACAGCCCCTCTCCAGACGCACACGGAACGCCAGTTCGGTAATGGCCGCCACCGGGGTGGTTTACTCACGCTGCTGTCAGTGCGTCCTGTTGATTGGTTGTTTACATTATTTACATCACAATCCTAACCAATAAAATCACCGTGACAAGTGTTAACAGTGCACTTTTACTTGCGTCAACGTTTAATAAAACAAATAAGTGTGCGAAAAAAGTTTTAGACACCGCAATGAGCGGATCGTTCACGCAGCGTTGAAATGGGAATGCATCGGTGTTGTGTTGTGGTGTGCTAATTGGGTTTCCCTGGCTAAATGATAGGGTACAGAGGCGCCATGTGTAGCCGGCAGCATACCCAGGCGTGTCTTAACACGTCCTTATCAATCAGGCAAGAGATCCAACGTTTTGAGAGCGTGCATCCCTCCATATACGCTCTGTATGACCTTGTGGAGTTGGTACCTGACCCGTTGTTGGCTCAACAGATCCGCGACCACGTCGTGGCTATTGAAGGTTGGTAAAAAAGACCATATTGTTTTGGTCCTTTCTTATTGTTTACGTTCGTGCTATGCGTTTCTAGGGCGACGGATGCTGTAGAGTAGATAAACCACGTTGCATTTAGATTCATACTACAACCTGTTTATTTAGCTTCTACTTTTGGATTAGGTATATTAGATTTGTAGATGAAAACTAGTTGTTTATTTATGTGTTCACAGCTCTTTATTTGTATGTGCTTAAGTCTAATACTTTGTATAATGCTTTGTTTATATGTATTATAGGATAATACTGTCTTTGATTTTCAGTTTTTTTATTTGCTTAGTAGTCAGATTTCTCTCACCACAGATGCAGCTAAGATCTTTGATATAAATCTAGATCTAAATCAGATATGAACTAAGAGTGAAAAAGTGATTTTATGAATATTATTAAAAAATTATTTGCCTAAAAATCGGTCAAGACTCAAGAGAAACCCAGCGGAATTCCGTAGATTAAATTAATTATAATCCAATTATCCCTCATTAATATTGTAAATTACCTGACACAATGTTTGGTATCTAATATCTACTAATTGAGTAATATAATATCGCATTGTATCATTTGTATTGACTAAACAATTTTATGAGACAATTAAGCGTCTTATCATCTTACTGAGAATGGGAACACACACCCATGGTTTACCTTTGTCTACGAAAATAGACGAAGGTAAATTATTGTAAGTAAACTTGTAATAGAATAATATAATTTATTTAATCAGATCATACAGTAAAGTAAGTTTACTCAACATTATTGTTTTTATTCTAATCACACTATATTTAGCTATTTATACACTCTGTAATCGTATGACCAACAACAATAATAATTGTGATCTTGTAAATTTTAGCTCAAATAAGAGAGAACCTGTAGTTAAATTGGCAAACAGACTCCAATGCACGAACACCTTAAAAGTTGAATTAATTATTTCCTCTTGCATTATTAATACAAAATCTTTATAAAAGAAAGTTGCAAGGTAAGCAGCACCCTTGATATTGAAGAGAAGAACATCATAAATCACGCTACCTTAAAAATAGCACGAATAAAGAAACTTCCTAAGAATGTAATGGTAGATGTGCACCTATCAGGATCGCAGGAATTGGAACTAATAAATGATCTATCTGTGCTCCTTTGGGAAACAAACGTGAGCGAGCAGAATGAGGGAAAGAGAAAATAAAGTTGTTTTATGTGGCATTACACGGAGCCGTGTAATTTCGAAATGTGTGTAATCTCTACCAATCTTCGTTAGACCCACAAAGTAAAATACAAAGCTCGTATTAGGCTCCTAATTGCAAAAGATCTGTGACCTGTACAACTTCGATAGTCCAGTCAGGCAAGCGAATAGATCTTGTTACGTTATCCAATGGTGATAATGTCCGTTTTGGAATGAACTGACCAATACGACTGATGGTAATGAAGTAAAGCCAGACGATTCATGGTTGATAGCTTAATTACGAAAGATACTGCCATTAAAAGGCATTTTCCAAATCCTGATAGTTACTGTATACTAAAATTGTCATGTTAATAGACGTTAGGTTGCTTAATACCTTAGATAGCGTTTGCCCATGCCCACTGATGTAGCATCGTGTGAAAATGATCTATTTATTTTCCAAAATATTAGCTAAACACCTACGCTTATTATTTGTAAGGCTTTTACAATCGTTTATTTTGTATTGTAGGACGCTTCATCCCAACTTTCACGTAATAAAATAATATTTTTGCTACAGGAATATCCAAGTATAGTAATTTATACTTATCTTTTATATCATACCCATTAATAAACTAAAACGCATTTTAATTCATGCTATCGTAAATTTAAAGTATGACTTATTTATAGTCACGAAAAGATCATGAATTTGACTCCGTTATCGATTATCACATCAGATTTACGCGTTCCGGTTTTTAATTCCATAATCCGAGTTTTCGGAATGTAATTTATCAAGCTCCATGTTAGCTATTACAAGTACAAAATCACAAATCAATCTCAAACTACAGTTACTGTGTTAAATATGAAAGGCAATTGAGAAGTAAAATAATTTGAAACAAACAAATATACTTTCCTCAAGCTTTCTCAAAGTCGGCCTTACTTCAAACGTCTTTATGTTCCTAACAGGCGATTGTGTGAGTAAAATCCGCCAAGTAACACATTTCTCAATACCGCTTTTATTCCTTTTCGTATATTCTCAGCCCACATGTTCCCGGTGGCGTGTACTTCCTACGTTTCCGTCACCAAGTGCTCAATGCTCACAGCTCAATTCATCTGATTTTCAAATGTTGATTTCTCTACGTCTTTCTCGGTTTGTCTCACGTTCCAAGATCTGTTTCATCAAATGTTTACTGATATTTCGTGGAAAGGGCTTCGGTCGCTCTGTTTTACTTGTAGTTCTTATTCGTAATCTTTTACCAGGATTTGTGGTTCGTTTATTGAAACTGATAGGTATTTTATTTTGTAACTATTTGCTTGGTCGAAGCTTTTGATTTTAAATGTAGCTTTGTTTCATCGTCTCAGGTTTTGTTTGAAATCAGTTTTAGAAACCTTTAATCAAAGACCTTTGATCTGGAGCTGTATTGACAAGGTAACTTTAAGGTCGCTAGGCCTAAAAGCCTAAAATTTTTTTTGGAAATTCCATCGAGAAGGGGAAAAACTGATCCAACGCGAGCAAGGCCGCTGGTCACTCCTTAAATGAACATTCTAGACCAGACTCCCTGCTTCCAGTTCTCAGGACCGAATTTAATTTAACTTTTGACATAAACATAAGTGTGATCGAAGGATATAACGTATCAAAGCCAAGCTACAGCTATTTGGAAACTGCTGTCTGTTTATATTAAACTTTGGCAAACTAGTTACCCGAAACTGACTTTACTACTTGTAATAGTTGTTAGTTTATCTTTTATATTCATCAGAAGATTTATAACCACCTATTAGTTTGAATGTCTGTCTCTCTCTGACTAAGAGCCCTAAATCTTGCGATATATTTTAGATGTCTCTTAACAAAAGGGGGCTTTGGAGGTTTGACTTTGAAGTCAAAAAGCTAAAGCTAGCTATTAATGTTGTTATAATAGCATACGGAACAGAAGACATTTTTAAGAAATATGTTAATTATTGGTATACAACATATTTCTCCTCATAAAAATATGTCTTCTGAAGGTTATGCACACGATTTTCTAAAGAGAAGACGATGCACATTTGGATAATTGTATGACCTATTCACTCGTATTAATTACGGTAGATCTAAGTCCTGAGAAATCTGAAGAAAACACATTCCATTTCAAGAAAACCTGGCAATTATAGCAAATTAAATAACTAAAGTAAACTTGGCAATAAATAATAAAAAGTTACTACCATAGCTATAAACTGAGGAAACTACATAAAAGCCATTTCGGGAAGAAGCATTACCAAATGTTTAAGTCGCAGGCGTCGAATTAACGTTCGGTCTTGACATTTAGCACAGTACATTGTGTTATTTCTGTAAAGGCTGACGCCAAAAAAACTGTAACCGGGGAGTACAGTCGTTTAACTTCTTGTTGTAAAAAAAGCTAATAAAGAATACGTGTTGGACAATTTATTGACGGTTCCGTAACTTGGGATAATACTTTTTTGTTTAGGTACCGACTAATATTACAAATGTGAAAGTCTTTTCATTCAATCACAAAACTCTAGATGAACATCAAGCTGACATAATAGTCCCGCGGAAGTAAATAGGTCACTTTAAACCTAATTGGCTTTAACAAAACCCAGTATAATCAAGTTTAATAGCAAGACGTGTAGAAAAGAAAAAAAAAATTAATACTTGGACATTGTTGTAATGCCTTCCAGTCAAGATTGATCCAGCCCCAATCCTTTTGCCATTGAACGTACTAAGCGTAGGACTCAACCTTGCAATAGTCTCACTAAAACTTATGAAGTTCAAGAATAAATAAAATAGATAATGTAGTAAATAGTTTACTAAAGACAATGACCGATAATGTATGAAAGATTCTGCTATTGACGAACAAAGCAAAGAACTCAATAAAGGAAAGGAAAATAAGGAGAATCTTGATGAAATAGCAAATGTTACTGTGTAACCCTAAAAACCATAACCGAACGGTATCGCACCATAACTACTTGTAGTAAAAAAACCCCCGTCTTATTGTGCAATCCCTTTGTTCGGCCATTGTTATTAAATGTTGGTTATTACTTCCGCAGAAAAAGTATTCTTATTGACGTAGTTTGTATTAAATACTACTGCAATGTTGTATTGTAAATTGTAAGCCAATTGGGTCTTCATTATAAATGTAACAAGATTTTTGCACTACTTCTTTATTTAGCTAAAATCATGTTATGTAACTAGTAATTACTAGGACTGATAATTATCATGATCTTACGTTACCATTTCAATGACTACTATGCGCTGAATTCAAAGCTTAGAAGCAAAGAGATTGGAAGAAAATCATTCTAGGAGAGAAACTTTTTCTTTAAACGTCTTTGCTTAGAAGATTTTTTGCAAAATGATTTAGAATTTGTGAGAGTTATTCATGGGATAAGAGTTACTTCACGTTGTACTTGAGATCAAGACTTAGAAGAAGATAATAAGCTAGGATAAATAACCAAACTTAAGCACAAAAGTTATCGTATCCGACATTTTGATTAATTAAGCTTTGATTACTTTGACAGGAGTAATGTCCTGTACCTACTTTAAATTCTACGGCTTCTTTGAATGCTTAACGACCAGTCATTAGTCACACGTTGAAACAAAACCCTGTGTTTTCCTATCATTAACCGTATTTTCGTCGCAAACTGCTTGAAATACAATGAATGTAAATCATCCCCAAATCCAGGCTTTAATATCACACATTTCACTGTATCATTTATCTTTGTCTCAAGACACCACGTCTTAACCCCTCTGTAATTTGACACACGAATAACTAATTAATGTCAAATGTCCCAGAATTCAATTTGGATGGAATTTAATAATATTTTTGGGAAGTACCTATTAATCAAATTGTTGTAGACTTGAGTAATGATATTGGTGTAATATATTATTTGATAATTATTGAAAACAGTTTAGAAATAAATAAGAAATGAATTAATGGGAAATGTATTATTATTTGTTGAATAACTTTCTTTTACAGATTTACAAATCGAGCGGAAAGTAGATAAAGCATTTTAAAGAGAGACAATATCAGGTTAAATTGAATTTGCTAAAAAATAAAAAAATAAATTGAATTTCCGAATATTTTCGAAGAAAATATTTGATATTACGAATATTACGATGACATAAAAAAGCTTGAAACCAGTTCTGGAAACCACATTTGACCGTAACGAAACCAGATCGAATTTGGTGCGGCCATGGTCATTACATTAAAAACATATTATTTTAATGTTGATGTATAGGTAACTGTAATTCCTTTATCCGTAGCATCCGCTAAATGGCTAGAAAAAGTTAGAGACTTTTGAGAAAATGTACATAAATTCTTCGAAAGTCTTGTGTATTCTTTTCTGCGTCGAAGAATTCGGATTTCCTTTAAAAGAAAAGAAAATAGCCATTTTTATACATGTATATCATAATAATAATTATTCGCCTTAGGGAAAATACTAACAAGGTGATCCCGATTTAGAATAATGCGTACGTTGTACAATAATTGAGCGAGTCTCAAGATAATAAGTCCACGACTTTTAGCTTATACTATTGAGTCTAATTCCGACCGGAAAATATGCATAGGCATTTGACTTTTGAAAGAACACATGACAGTGATTTCAATAAGTGATAATAAAAAAGAAATAAGTTACCTAGTTATGAATGAACCTTCTTATTTATAGACTACACTAATATTTTTTTTTATTAATGATGGGCTTACTCTTGACCCCAGACTAGCCTGAGAGCAAAGACGGGGTCTATGATGGGACGAGCTTGCCCAGAAGATGCCTGTTCACTCGATTCTTAAAGGATTGTGGGTGATATTATGAACTCGGATATACAAATAATATGATTTCAAAGTATAGATCAGGAAAGAAGTTTAACCCTTCAAAACTTGAAAAAGTAGTATTGGATTCTGTGTAGCATAATAATACCCAAATACGAATCTAATGTAGAATGTATAAATATTGTAACAAAAAGGTGTAGCTTATTTGCAATGCATATAATAATCATCGTAATTAAAAACAGCACAATTTACCTGTCCATTTTAAAAACAGATTCCCCAACGTTCACAGTAAATCAATAATGCAAACGGCTCTGTTTGTCAGCCCGTATGTTTGTTAACAGCAGTCGGTATACCATGAAAATTTTAACGCAAATACTGGTCGCGGTATCCAGTCTGTACCCAGTACCGCGATAGTTTCAGTGTAATGATCGACTGTGATGAATTATGCATCGGTTTTTGCGATGTACACTATATGAGTTATTGTTTCGAATAACGTGGATAAAAACGTTGATAACACAATGATGATAATTAAAACGTTCGTTTTTATTCGGTTTCAGTTTCATGTCTATATTTGGCATACTATTCTTTTTAGGGTTCTTCAAAGAGGGCCAATAGGACCGTCAGTGCATCAATTGTCTCATGAACCTTGGTATAGTCAAGAGCACGTGGAGCTCAACACATTTGACTTTGTAACGTTCTTATTACAGTCGCCTTAGAGGTCAGATTCGCACTACAATACAAGTGTAAAGCTTCATGCTCTTGACCGAGAAGCAAACATAGGGCTATCACTGCTTCTAGTAACACATGTCTCGTTAAAATACTACGTCGAAATTCGCGCGTCACAGTTTCGAACACATGTGTAGTTTTTTCTCGCCATTCAGATAAGTAGACGCGCCAGACGTGTTAACGTGTGATCTCTCCTTATGATCGACTCCTCCCACTAGGACTGCTATTGTAATAACCTCGTTTAATTTGCGGTTTGCATCGTTAGTTGCTCTTGGGATGTACGTAAGTATAGAATTGATACTTTATTGAATTCTTTTCTTGGCAGAGCGTTTTATTTTCCTAAGCAATGCAGTCAATGTCGTTTAATTGATTGCTAAAATTTATAGGTTACCTAGTCTACAACGTTATTGAAAGCTGCATATGAAACACATGTGTAGGTATATTTTTCAAGGTACATTAAGTTATTTCTTTTGTCTCAATCTTACATTGACAGAATCGAAAATATTATATCTGTTTGTTCGGATTCTATGCGTTTTTGCACCATTAGTTCGATTACAATAAAACTTCTATGACGTCAATGAAAAAGATTTAAAAAATCCCAGAAGGGTCAAAAAAAAAATCTTCCAAAATAAAACTGCTGACGAGACTATACTTAGAGCAAATAAAGATTGCTTGGTTAAGTACAATTTTATACGTAGTCCCACGCATTGTATATAACCTATTTAAATAAAATGATAAACTGACTGACATAGATAGCTTAAAATACAGTGTAGGCATCCACTAAGAAAGGATTTTGCAAAATTCAACCCCGGGTAAAAGCTATAGAAAAAGAATTTTCTTCATCCTAAAAGGACACTCCAATTTAGTTTATACTGGCATTGGTCACCAAGTCATCAAGATAAGTAAAGGTCTCCTTGACTCTGCAGTAGCATCATACTTCGTGATTCCACCACGTGGGTGGTTCAACAGGAATACACTGACAAAGTTATTTATTCACACCACTTAACCACTTTAGCTTAAAATTGTACCTTATACCATAGACTTAAGGGTCAAGAGGGCTTTTCCCTAACCCATAGAAGAATCAATACTTAAAAAGGATACGAAGGCCGGTCCTTCCCACGTGTTTTTGCACTGGGTTTTATTACTGTACAGCCGACCAAATAGATGTGAATGGAAGAATACTCAAAAGAGTTAGGTATCTTTTCTTAGAAAATCAATACACAAATAGTAAAGGAATGCCAGTGTTGTACAAAAGAAGGAATAGCTTACAGATGTTGAACTGACTGCCCGTCCAGCTATCTATTGAATACAAAAGCTACTCAACAGTAGGTATCTATGTTTAAGTATCCTTTGCTTTAGTAACTTGAGAGTATTATTAAAAACCAGTTACATAGGATATAACAAAAATATTATAATTAAACCACGTTCAATACAATTCAGTAAAATTAAACACCAAAAATCCGACTGCTCTTAAAATTCGTAACAAAAATTTAAAATTTTTGGCCGTGTGTAAAATTTGAGAAACTTTGTAGAACCACTTTGTTATTGCGGTAAACTAGAAACTTGGATTTTTACAGCATTAACACTGTAGACCTGAGTATATTGGTTTTAGCTTGATACTGCACTCCATTTTTGAAGATACGAGTATGTGCCATAAAAAACACACACTACGATGATCCGGATATTCTTTTATCAGGCACGAAGCCCTAAAAACGCGTAAAAATTTTTTGCGGCTGCTAGTGCATTACCATTTCAAACTTCTGCCAGTTGCCCCACGTACACAAGTCAATAGATAGAACATTTAAAAAAAAAGTTCACCTACAACATTGCCATCATTATCACCATCACGTATTGTGAAGCTAGTAAACTTGCTTGCCGGTCATTGACCTTAGTTTTTGTACTCCATAACGATGTGGCCGTACAAGGTCAATTCAACCGCGGTAAAAAAGTTGTTTTGATTGATTACCTCTGTATTTGGAGAGTGTATCTCATAGGTACTATTTCTAATAGTGTATTGTTTAAAGGAGGTTCTCAATTCTTCGCGTATGTTTTTTTTTATTTTGTTTTTCGTATGTTAACCCATAACTACCTAAAAACTGAAATTATGTTCTTCGTTTCATCGTGACATACGTCAAGGTTGGTCCCATAAAAGTTTTGTGAAAATCTGATGAAGGACTTCTGGGGGTCGATTTTTGAATCTCACTAAGTGACTAATTCTCACCGATGTGAGTGATTTCCGAAAGTTCGTATTTTTGAAACTCATCGGTGACTTACATTTGTCATACCTATGATATCGATTTACGAGTGCCCCTACCCACTCGTAATTGAAATCACCATGTGATTGTTTTTGACAGTTAACGTATGTGACATCTGCCAAAAGTGCCAAAGTATGTTTTTCGGAATAATTAGCAATGGGGCTCGATTGTGATATTTCGTGATTGCGACGATTTATTGAAAATATAAAAAACCTCTCAATTAAATAAAACAATATCCAAGTTATTAGTAAAAACAATTATTAAGTGAAATATACTTGTAAAACATATGCCATTAACAAATGTACATACCTTTTCTTATAAATTGTAAAATCTGTGTTATTTTCTCTTTATTCGTCCTTTTCTAGTGAATTAAGTGAATTTTTCAATTCAAAACTTTAATTTTTGTTTACATGACACTGACAAATACGTTACGTTTTACGATTGACCAATTTGATGAATCTTTTTTATGTTATAGTATGAGAAAATAAAAACCGATATCAAGGGCAACACTATAACATCTGCGTAAAAAGGAACGTAACGGGAAGATTGTCTCTGACTGACATTGTAAAATTTCTGCATGTTGGTTGGTTTGGTTATTCTTGACAAAATGGAACAAGTAATCTAATTAGAAGAACCTGAAACGTGTAAAAAAGACAAATTATTTTAAAAATATATTCTCTGGCTCATTGAGGTCAAAAAATATAGCTTATAACACTCTAGAGACGTACACAAATCTAGTGACACCTCCTTTTGGGCTTCAGGCTGCACCAAAGAAGTAGATTCAGATTCATATTGTATACTCTTACCTTCACTTAAAGATCATTACCTTTCGTCTGGTGCACTAGTGTAAAAAGAGTCAATTGGATGGCAATCAAAAGCCAATCGACTGACAGAGATGTGTCTTTATATACAAAAGAAGAAATTAGCTGATTGACTAACTGACCGGTCGATCAATGCACCAAGACTTAGGTCTAGAAGCATACAATTTTGTGTTTGTTGCGGTTTAAATCATATAAGTGATCACTAAAAAGGGGTGTTTGGAACGGGAATGAATATATTCGTGTTCCATTATCACAACGCTATACTCCGCCCGTACCGCGACCATATCACAATTGATACCCTGTTCGTGATGCGACGCTTGCGCACCGAACAGGTAAACTTAGCTTGCTCGTATTATACCAAAGACGCTTTGTAACTTCTGAAACGGAGCATTAGTGTTCTTTTGTAATCCGTTAGCTGCACTTTCAACGGTACCGCAGTGATTTCACACTCCGCGGATCGCAACGACCACAGACGGAGGAAATTATGTGTAGAAGTGATATTGACGTGAGAAGTCGTTTGAAGATGAAGATAGATTGTAGACACACTAGAATAGTACCGGCAAAGTAATCCTCAGTTTCGTGGTAAAAAAAACTAGAAAAGTACTGTAAATCGTTGAGAATGTTGGGCCACACTCAGCTTTAATATACCTACCATATTCACTGTATTTTAGAGGCCTGTATTTGTAAAAGGACAGAAATTCATTACCTAATTAATGGCTTGGAAGTGGTTTGTTACCGGTTGATAATGACGATATTCATAATGTGTCACCAGAGCACCAAAAGTACCTAACGAAAAAGAAAAAATCCAAAACCTCCATAACCCCAAACCACGTACAGTAAATGTCAACTAGTACGGCATAAAAGGCAGATCGAAGCCGTATTTATTCTTCCAACTATTCTAAATGTGGAGTAGTCGTAAACTTGACCCTGTCTCTTTAAGTTTATAGCAGACATACTGACTCTCTGACTCAAACCGGCTTTTCTACATTATTCTCAGGTGCCTCAATGACTTGATCAATTAAAAGGCCTTAGTAGGCCTCATTTTACGTCTGTAGAATATCTTGAAAGAATTTATTATTATCATCTACAGTTTTTAAATCTTCGGTCTCTTGAAAACAATTTTTATTAATTTTTTTTTCGGCAATGTGTCCTCGCATCTATAACGTTCTCACAAACCTAGATTCTAGTCAAACTGTTTCTTCAGCAAATGTTGTTTCTGAAAACTCATTGTTAGAGCAGAAAAGGAATACTTCAAAGGCTTTGTAGAATCTACTTGTAGCTTTATTTGCTTAGAAGCGGTTCTCTTTGTAACGTGAGAGTTTCAGACTAATTACTGAGCAGTGCAGCTCGGGGGGAAACGTAAATGTAGGGTAAATAATTAAATAGGAGGGAATGGAAAAATCAACATGGGGTAAATTGTATATTTTTCTGGAAATTTTAATCTCACGCATAGTATGATAAAATAATGTGAATATAATGGAAAATATTTTCTCAATTCACTCTGTTAAATTTATACTCAATGTATACTTCATCTTCATCAATTATTTGATACGGGTGTTGATGAAGAGTTACGTGATAATATTATAAAGTAGGTAGTTCATTTCTGTAGAATATTCCCCATTTTTCAAAATGCAGAGACAATAGGATTATTTATTTTCCTAGTCCACCCGTGAGCATCTAATGCTCAATTGGTAACTCAAAGATATATCAACAAAACATTATAATTGTCTAGCGTATAGAGGAAGAAGTCTGATCAGTACAAACCATTCATGCGTTTAGGAAGCTACCATAGATTAGATACCTACCATTCGTTTGTCTTTTTAGATGTAAGTAGATAGTAGATGAATAATCTTTTGTAATTATATAATCTCATTTTAATAATATTAATCTCTAGGTCTCGTTGATTTCTACTCTTCAATCTGAATTAGGATTTCAGATTTTATAAACAATGTAAGTATTTATACCATAAGGCATATCACTTCGCAATCTTCGCATTTGGTATGAGCGATTTTCTACCTGCTCACAAACCTGAATACCGAAACTCTCGCTAACTATTGTATTCAAAATTCTCATCCCAGACTCTCGCTTCTTTATGTCCAATTAAAAAAAAATGTTATGGCTTTCATCGCTCCGCTGACCGCGTTTTAATTTAATTTGATGCCATACTGCAAACAGTCGCGCTTAATTCGTGTGTGAAATACTGTATCACTATTGTTTCAACATCACCGTTCCCGTTTGCTTCAAAGTCGTCAAAAGTGAAATCAATGTCATAAACCACTTGACTCGACTCGGAAAATTTAACAAGATGTAACTAAACCTAAGACCTTACTTATAATATGGATACATTTCTCTATACGAAGGAACCGTAATTCCAACGTATTAAAATTTCATACGCTGCAACACAAGCTAAACATCATATAATGCTAAGCTAGTATTGCACAGCTCAAAGCAAGAATCTCATTCACAATATATCGTTTCAATATTTTGTTAACATGTTCTCTCGCACGGAATTAGAGAAAATCCACTTTTATGTCAAATCGCTGCTATCTTATAGCAAGCGAATATTGATGTTACACGTAAAGACGAATACGAATACAATCGCCAAACGTCCTACGCATAATTTTAAACGACCTCAAAATTTAGCTTTCATGATGATCTCCAAAGTATTAACTCAGGAGGCATCGCTAAATAGGTCGACACCGTCACAAATAACTTCTGCAATTTTGGCCATGTAATTTATTTATTTGATCGTCTAGTAGTGTAGGACACTACTTTGTGAATAGTAATCCAGATCCTTTTTGAGGATCATGATTTACCGTTTGCCATCAAAAGAAATCTTAACTTGATTCAACTATACTGTTAGTTTTCTATCGCATATTTATAAAATTGTCTTTCGCTCGCTTTTAAACTTTAATAGCGCTGCCCACTTCAGCGCCATTCATGCCTAAGGCAATATTTCATGAAGGACACTTCATATTCCCCACCCCTATTATCTCTTATCTGATGACAGACTCGAGATAAAATCGTCTTCCCCACATTCTCACCTCCTTTCAAGAAAAGAAATAAAAATGTGTTTGGTGGGAAGAGTAAGGAGCTCCACCTCGCCCCTTACGGTGATCGCCAACCCGCAACATTCCACAGCTGCGATTGCGACCCCCCCGAACGTCCCGGTTTTGCCGGACATCCGGTCTTTTATCCCGCCTAAGCAGGATCGTTGCGGCCGAAGCCGATTGTTGCGGCCGGAGCCGATTGTTGCAGCCGAAGCTGATTGTTGCGGCCGAAGCCGATTGTTGCGGCCGAAGCCGATTGTTGCAGCCGAAGCTGATTGTTGCGGCCGAAGCCGATTGTTGCGGCCGAAGCCGAGGTTTGCCCCGAAGGGACCGTTGCGACCGAAGTCGATTGATGCGGCCGAAGCCGAGTTTTGCCCCGAAGGGACCGTTGCGACCGAAGTCGTTTGTGGTGCCGAGTTTTGCCCCGAAGGCGAGTTACGGCAGTCATTAAGACCTCAGGATCATTTACAGTAAGCCCCGAAAGGCATTCTCGAACATATTGATAATAAAAGTTACGCTCGAAGGCGCTTGGTGGTGAGATAGTCTTTAAGACCTCAGGATCATTTATAGTAAGCCCCGAAAGGCAATAAGTCCCGTAGGACAACTCGTTCATAGGTCTTAATGCTCGTCGTGACCCGACCTCGGTCCCTACGAGCCATCGATTCTCTTTCAGCCATCAGAAGCGCTGTCACACCCTGAATGAGCTTATAATGGTAGAACCATTAGTTTATATTGATACGCGTCGCGCGCGCACTCATATGATAGTATGAAGTAACCAATGTACGTTCTGCAAATACATGGTTACCATAGGATATATGAGGCATTCCTCATTTTCTCGTTCATTCGTGGTATCACTTTCATTATAATATCAAGCTCAACAGAAGCATGACAGACATCCCCGTCAAGCCAATCAAGATTCTAGACCCCTTTACCATGCCAATACGAATACCGACATGACTCCAGTTCCAGACTCCGAAGAGCTTACTCCTGAAGATTTGGTCGAGTGTTCGCGTACTAGACCAACAACACTCCTCGAAGATAACTTGTGTTAATGCCCAATTCGCACCGCACAGGTCCACGACCAAGCTAGATGTTGCTTTTCACATTTCAATGAGAGACGTTATCAACCTCCATCAATTAAGTGTTAGTCGATACCATCGTCTCCGTTACTTAGCACCAAGAAGCTCAGAAGTAGTCCCGGGGTGTTTACTATGAACCACAAGACAGCGCTAAGAGGTGCGTCGTCAGTCATTCTGCTACTACCTCCAATGTGTAATATTTAAAAGCGATCGTTACATCAGACGAAGCTTATGGAACATGTCCAAAAACTAAGTCCATATAAGATCACCGTGCCGTACCGTTAGGCAGTGCTGAGGCCCGGACTTTTTACCTTTTCGCACTATATCGCCAAACAGTGTTGAACAAGACAATTGTGAGTCAAAGCGTAAGCCCCAACATCACAAGCAAGTCATAATGCAAGTTAAAGAACGGAGGTGTCGCCACCGCCAAGCTAGCATTGGTATGTGCCGACATAAACACCGACCGCGGACCGGTGAAACGTACTGACACAACCGCTGCACCACTCGGACAGTACCACACCCCGTCAATAACTCAAACACTACAACCCCTGCCTCGTCCCGACATTTGCGTTCGAGCGGACGGCGTTAGCCGCCCTAAGATGGGAGGGAAACCCAGGTGTAACATAGGCCAAACTCTCTTATTTATAGGTTCGTTTAGAATATTGCATAAAACTACCATATTCCATTAATCAGACAGGGAACCCATACCTGCCTTGTCCTCTTAACTTCTGTTATTAACGAACCTTCAAGCTAATAACACCATATGAGAGTTTTACATTTTATTTTATTTATTTATTTATATGTCATATTGCTCAACAGGAACGACCCATGTATCATACATCCTAGGTCCAACCTTTGGTTGAGGTGGCAGCCTCGCCCCGCGACCGCGCACCCTCCCTCACCATATATGCCAGAACCCCCTCTTCGTGTCCCGCCCGGAAAAACCCGCCCATCTCCGATTTGGATGAAACCTTTTGTATATCGTAGGGTCCGTGAATAGCATTACAATGGTATACTTTTTATCTCTCTAGCTCCAATAGTTCCGGAGTTATAACCGAAAAATGGTTTATCTTAATACAAGAACTATTCCCCTATATTTTCCATACTAAACAAGTCGGTTTTTCCTGAACCCTACTGAAACCAATTTCTAACTACTTTTATGAAACTTTTATGCTATTTTAACATCTCTTCGATCATACCAAGTCCTATTTTACTGAATTTTCATAATTTTTCGTATTTTCCTAAGTTTTAATATTTTTTTTATTTCTGACTATATTTACATGTGTTTACATGTTTACAGCCCCACCAAGCTGTTTTATGTTCTTTTAGTATTCTATATATGATATTAGGGTTGAGGAGTTACAAAGATCAAACCGGTTCGAACTTTACGGTCTCTTTCTTTACTTGAACTTTCTTATCTAGTTTGCTTACTAAGTGTACTTAGGTGCTTTGAATGACTTACAGCCATAATAACGATTAACCGAAGATAGTGAGGTCACTGACCTGTTATTATCAGCGGAATTGCAAACAATGGGCGGTGTGTCCTTTAATGCTTTGGATTGCTGTCAATTGTCATTGATTTCAAATTCTGTTTGAGTAGATATATACTTATATTTTCTATTTGTATTCAATTCAGCTTTATAATAGGTTGTTGTTTTATTCGTTGCAGTAAGTTTTATCAATATGCTCACTAAAACTAATAACACATGCGTTATCACCGAGGAGGTTGGCAGATGTAGGTAATCCATTCCTGGAAATACCCACTTTTCACAAGTGTATTTTTCGTACCCATAAACGTGACATGCGGTGAGATCTTGCCTCAGTATGTTTTCCTTCACAGTAGAGTCAGTGATAAAAATCAGTTTCGGAATATACCAATATGTTAACCATCTTGTTTTCTATAGTTTGATGAGGATCACCAATTGGCTTCGTCTTGTACGAATCAATATTAACCGAAGCTAAATATACTCTATCGAATCAGATTAAGCTTGGTAGTCGTTCTGCGTAGGAATGTCGCGATTAGATTGCCAGCTCACGACCCAACTGTTGGTAGACGGCTATGTCTGTGTATTTATGGTATGGTCTTTTCCTGTGACGTCATTACTGTATGTTATAATAGCATATGCTTTGGCATTTGCCATGTGGGGGTAAATGAAAAGTATTATTTAAGCAATAACCACCACAATGAACCGATCAAAGCAGTCGGGAGCATAAAACTTTTGAATTTTTCTTCAATGCATTGTCACAACTCTTGTTGCCAAGCAGACAGAAATAGCGTCTCAGTCGCCAGTTCTTAATGATTCTGGTGTCCGTTAGCATATTCAGTGATGACATCAGTGTCACATTCGTCCGTTTAATCCTAAATTGGCATGACTTCAATTACAAGATAAGCTGACAAAATGTCATGACCTACATTCTTACACGCTGAGTCAGGCTTCTGAAAATAGTTCTTGTATCTTTATTTTCTTTTTTCTGTATAATCTTTTACATGCAAGGTAAACTATACAATCAGTTTGATTTCTTTAATTATTACATCTTTATGTAAACAATGCAAAATCTATTGAACAACTTAATTTCTCAAAAACTTACGTACTTATTTATCACTAGCTCGATGGTGATCAAAAATATCGTAAGAAAACACGCAGGTTTCAGAATTGATTTTAAGTCTTGTAAAATCACTCGGTGTGGTTATGGGCTAACAAACTTAGAAAAATGGGTATTTCCAGGAATTGCATATATCTATTGAAACCCTCGGGGATAACAGCGTGAGCATATTAATTTCATTTTTCAATTTTACGTATTATATAGGCTGATCCAAACTCGACTGTATCTACTGATTTGAAATGGAACGAATTTGATGTGACGTCCATAGGGTTAAGTGCGAGGCAAGCACTTTGTATCGTGCGAACTTATCAGCTTTAGTAGCCTTAGCAATGTGGCACTAACTAGATCTGACAAGTTATGTATGTGTGTAACTTGCAACTTTAAAATATTTCAACTCTCTCTATGAACAGAACCCACAAGCAAAAATTATAACCTAAATAGGTAAAAATAATATAGACACGTTACATAGAGATAATTAGCCCCACCTAGGTATGTAGGTAGCACATAGAAGCAACTTTTATGGACGCAATAGAAACTTGCTAAGCTTTCCTAAGTTACTAAGTGATCTCACTTAGTTGCTACCGCAAAAAGGCTTTTGTTTCGCCCTTTAACGTTCAATAGTGATGTCAATGTTTCCACGAAAGTTTTTTTGTTTGTTTCGAGCCTTTATCATTTACCTTCAGCTGATGACAAAGAAGGATAAGTATATGTCTAACAAAACTACATACATAGATTCATCCCTCAACTTAAAGCTATTCCAGTGGAGGCAGACATAGGCTGCAAACCTAGCAAATCTTTCGCGGTTCATTCACATCCATTAATCGACTTAGGCAGGCATAATCTGCAATGCATCTGGACTCCCGATAGAAGAAGGAGGATAATAGAATAACCTGATGGAGTTATTCGGAACTTACTGAAGTAAAACCTGTAAAAACTTACCAACTAAAATGTTTATCAGTTTTCATATGAAATTTATGAATGTTTAATGAACGTTCGAGTATTCTTCTATTAAAATAGAACATAATAATATCTATATACAGTGTGAGTCTCCATAAAGTGCACCAATGGAAATGGGTGAAACTAGACACATTTTTATCGACGGAAAAAATGTAAAAAAAAATCGGACATTTTATTTAAATTTTTTTTAAATATTTTTTCTTTTGATTACGTATTGTTGACTTTATGTAAATAAAACGTTATAACTTTTAAACTAAGAAGTGTATCGTGATAAAATAAAAAAAGTATGATGTAAAATAACAGAAGATACTAAGAAAATAAAAAAATACCCAAAAAACGGTACCAAGAAATAATAAAAAGGGACTTTTTGAGTAAAATCTGTATATTAATTCGTGTTTTTTTAATTAATTGTCAAATTTCTCTAAATAATGCCCATATTATAGGTAGTTTTTATTACTTAATGTTATTCTCCATCGTATTACCTTTCAAAAAACAAAAATCTTGTATCTCTATCCATATCACAACGTTTACTATGAGTGTTTGAACTAAGTCATTCCGGGTGCACCATTCAACGCTTCGTTCTAGATTTTATTATTTTTTAGTACCGTTTTTTGGGTTTTATTTTTATTTTATTAGTATCTTCTGTTATTTGACATCATTACTGTTTTTATTTTATCACGATATACTTCTTAGTTTAAAAGTTATAACGTTTTCTTTACATAAAGTCAACAGTAGGTAATCAGAAGAAAAAAAATCTATAAAATATAAAAAAATAAAATCTCAGATTTTTTTAAACATTTTTTCCGTCGATAAGAATGTGTCTAGTTTCACCCATTTTTATATGTGCACTTTATGGAGACTCACACTGTATATAATTTCACGCCTATTTCTCATTGAAGTAGGGAAAGAGAATAGACCGCCACTTGCAGTTGCTACAAACCTTGGAATTCTCTCGCGCTTCATTCACATCCATCAATCGGCTCAGGCATGTACGTAGGTTTCGGGCATTCTTTATCTGGCTTTTATTCAGTACATCGCTGACGATTCGGTCGATGTCGGTATGCCTAAGTCGTCCTCTAACTACTACTCCTACTAGTCCACTAAGAATATTATTGTATATTTGTCTCGCCGTTATGCATCTGATCGATATGCTATATTCCTGTATTCCTACTATAGGCGTTAAACATAGATGAAAATTGGGTATTTGCAGTAATAGAAAAAGTGGTATAGTGATAAACGTGTTGATTTATAGATAAGTTATTGGGACTAATACAGAAAAACTCAGTCAGTATGTTTTTTTAAGACTTCCGAAATCTTTCTACAAGTCCAACAAAGATCTGTCTTCGCATTCGGCAAAGGTCAAAGGTTAAGCCTAGGATTACTATTATATAATATTCTGTGGTATCTAGAAAGAAAACGCATGCTTCTGAACAGTGTTCTGTAAACAGTATACGAAATTGTAGGTATTTGCAAATAATTATAACTATGTTTACAAACATCGATATCCAATATAACTTCCATGAGATATGTGGATGTCCATATCTCGTATCCAAACTTCTCACAACAATGTCGGGAATGTTATGTTTTGTTATTAACAACTCGGCATTTAGCTTGAGCCGAGTCAAGCTGTTTCTAACAACTAAATCCTGAACATATTTGACTTTATGTTCGTGATATACGCGATTATCGCTGTTACTTCGGACTGTTTGACTGTCTATAAAGATTTTTAATAGAAGATTTTGTTGTATCATTAGAAGATATTGATTCGTCATCATCAAAAGCATGTCTTACGTCTCTGTTCGCTTTGAGTCAGTATTTTTATAGCTATGTCATTATCGAGTACTCCTATTTTCTACAATTTAAAATACCTTTAACAAATTGCTTCGGTTGTGAACCCAGTTTCAATTTCTTTCGGATTATTTTTCTTGAGATACTCTCCAATTACTAAAAGTGCGCAATCATTTCTGAACTTAAGATCTACAACAACGAGTTCAAGAGTCTAATTGAAAACAAAATAAGAAGTACATTATATCTAAGTATTTATAGTCAATATATGTAGACGACTAGTGGCTATTATTAAGAAAACAATGAAGCACATGTATTGTTCCCCGCAACCAAATCCAGAGGGCAAACACTAGTACAACGTATAGGATAATACACTTTGTAACAAAGACGGGAGCCTGGCGAGGTATTTAATTAAGCTTACTCTAAAATTCGGGGGTATTAACCCTCGGGTATGAGAAACATATAAACTTACATACCTGTCTTTTGTACTCTAGTTAGCGGCAGTGTGTTTAACTACATCTCAAACGATTTACACACTTTAACGTGAGTCGGTGCGATATGCGGCTTCGCTAGGTCTTATCTTCTCTAGTCTATCTCTAATCTGTTTCCTATATAGTGTTAAACGAAGTCGCTTAATGCAGCTGCCTCTTTTCGTTTCTCTGCTTATTTCTTCTAAACCGTGTAACTGATTTTGATACGGTTTTAACTGATACAAAAAGCGATAAACGAGGAAGGTTTACGTACACAGTTAGCACCCGTGCGAAGCCAGGACCATGTTTATATGCGCATCACGCAAAAACTACCAAATTGGGAGCGGTTTTCACAGTTGTGCTGTTGCCGGTTTAACTTCAAATCTGGTTCATTTTTTATCTTGATATGAATGAAGTCCAGTAATCTATATATTATACAGCATTTTTTTTTAACTTTGTCAGTACATGGACGAAGTGTCTGGCAAAATCTAGTCTACTAAACGCACGCAATGGAAGATAATAGAAGTCTAATGATAAAAAGCTGTAACGTCTTGTCACAGAGACAGGACTTGACAAATCCTGTGGTTGACTCGCAAAGATGAAGAACAAGTCACTCAACTCACATTTGTAGTCGACGCAACCCTTGTCGCTTCAACTAGCGCAGTAGTGTGAATCTAAAGTGAAATTGTAATTAGGAGTTGTTGACTCAGGTGAGTACTGTTTTGAATTCGGGATGCGGCTGGTTGAACAGGAAGTAACGGTTTTATGCTTTATGTAGTGTGACGCATATAGGCTACTAGCATATGCCCAGCAGTATTGCCTCGTTGATTATAAGAAATATTGACGTATGATCGTTGTAAAGCGTATAGTATGTTCGTAGTATGCAGCACGCCTTAAATGTTTTTTTATAAATAAATTGTTAAAAGATTGATTGTTTAATCCTATACTTAGAAGAGTTTGTTTAAAACGAGGAATACCTATTACCGAAACTATCACCCTACAAATTAATGTGAAGTTACACTCGTATAAAATATTGTTCGTTCCTTAACTTACCCGTCAATTATTAAGATGCAGACACAATAGGATCATCTATTATCCTCGTCTGTGATCTGATGCTACATTTGTCAAAAAAATTACAGCATCTGTCTTAGACAGCGTCTAACTTTTTGTGGTAAGGCGGTTTGTGTAAAGATATAAATTCTAGTATCAGCACCACACGGTTGTAATTCGTAAGCAATAAAGTACAATTTTAAGTAAAGATTTTACTTATAAGTTACCTCCTCTCTTTCAGCACGAAAACCATTCCATTGTTCTAGTTTTTGCCAAAATTTCATCGCGGAGGGATATCAAATTAGTTGTTCGTTGGGAAATATGGTGCCTGCGGCGATACACGTACCGCTTTTATTAAAAACAAATATGGCGGCCGAGAGATCTCAAAAGTAATTGTATTTTACTTCCTTTCTTGTGCACAAAGACTTTTTAATAACGAAATCAAATAATACAACTCAAAAATCTCACTTCGTAAAGCAATTTTGCAGATGTGTTCTGTACATTCAAAAAAATGCTAATACTTCTGTCTGTTGTTATTCACTCAATATTTTTAAGATTGCATTTATTTAATGAATAAAATTCCATATAATCGGTAACTTTGTATTCAATGTAGTTGTAGCGATTGTTAGACCTCTTATAAAAAGTCATGACGGCAGCTTCGGAATTTCTATAGCTGAGGAGAAGGAGCAACGAAAGAAACTCCACGAAAACACATTATTCTTTGAAACAATCAATAAGTTACAACAAGTTACATGGTTATAATTCCAGTGCAGTGCTGTGTTGCAAATATTAACAGTAAACATCATTGTCATTCAAATACATAACATGCTATTTGATAAAAGTCAAGATACATAAATCTATAATAGGCCTTATAAACAAAATTATTATAAACTAACATAGGAATTTCTGATTATATTTACTCTAAGAACTTTCACTTCTTACTGTGCTATTATAAATTTCATTTTGACATCCATAACAGATCATTAATATGTGTCTAATACCAGTATTTGTTAAACAAGCAATGAAACAATAAATGTCAAATGCAAATCCGATTGTAAACAAGCCTGTCGGTATCAAAATTAATACCACTGGCATCGTTATCATAATAATTTCATAATCAGAACTAATAGTACAAACGTTCACGGTTTTCCCTGAGGATTTTCCATTTTCTGGTCGAATCCTTCAACTCTTAACTGTTATATGATATGGACTCCTCATTAAACATGTTATAATAACTATTCTACACAAATATTTTACTGACTGTATATTATTTCGATATTTATTTTAGTTCTGTATGTAGAGATATAAGTATTATGTAAACAATGGCCTAACGTAATTTATTTTCGTTACTACTCAGCCCTGTCATAATATTTTACCACAATATTGGCAAAACAGCGCTTGAGGCAGCTTCAAGCCGCTTATCGTTTAACAGTTCATTGCTCAAGTGAATAATTTCAATCGGTTTCAGCGCTTGATACTTCTGGCACTGTTCCAGAGCGAGACCATTTCGCGCCAATTTTGATGAGTGTCTGGTGCTAAAGAGACGGGGAGGGTCATTCTAGTCTATTTTAAACTTTAAAGTTCAATAGCTTTTCGAAGTATATTATATTTGTCGTCTATGCTGCTCTGCACTGATATTTTGCTTCATGTGCAAGTTTAAATGCAAAAATCCTTCTTAATTTATATATGCACTAAGGGATACAGTCTAAACATAACACTGGATCGAAAAGTTTTGTTAGTTTAGAAAAAAATATATAATCCTACGCTCACGTAAGTTTATATTATTATATATTGTCACGTAGGTTGGTACTCCAATTCTATAGAGGAGCACATTTTTACCACTTCATTTTTCACTCCTAAATGTTGAAATAACAGAAGATCATCACCAGGTGATCAGGTGATCATCATCAATCAGAGCCTTACTGGGTTCCTTTCTATTTTTCTTAACATCTAGTTTTTGAAACAGTGCATTGCAAAAAATAAAATTTTTGGCCGAAATTTCACTAGACTCCTAAACTGAAATATCAAAGTAGAACATCTAAATCAGCTAAGACCCAAAAGGTGAACAACTGGCATTAATCTAACCGTTTATTGATAAAGGCCTTGCAAATGTCGCGATACAGTTTCAACGGTACAACGGGTTAGTATGGGACCCAAATGGGCTCCCTGAGGAACTCCAATATCGTTACTCTTTATTGTATGGTCTTAACATTTACTTTGTTAGGGTGGGTCTTTAGCAAAGTGATATGAGGTGTTCGTGTAAGTGGTGTTGTATTATACAAAAAGAGTAAAAGTAAACATGTGAAACACTGAGAAAGAAAATAAAAAAAATCATATATGCGCTCAGAAAAATTATTTACTTAGTCAGGACTATTTTGTGCAACTCAACAAAACAGACGACCCACACGATACATTTTACAGTCTATTTTAGTTAAGTCACGAAACTACGATACTTAGTTAAGAGACAGAGCATTTTGGTGGCGGTGACTTTGGCGCATCGCCATTTACGGCTTAAAGCGGAGACTGACGTAGATAAAAGGACAAAAACGGTTTAAGACAAAAGCTTCATGAAAGTAAATTGGGTACATGTGGGTGTGTGATACGCGCTAATATTATAAATATTATAAACATTATCTTTAGGTAATATCACAGGAAGACTAAATAAGAACTTAAGTACATTTTATCTTGGAACGCAGAGGAAGTCGTGGGCAAAAATATTCTACGTATTTTAAGATGCTGTCGGAGTTTCCGAAGAATTTTTGAAAGTTGTTTACTGGATTCATAATTTCATGAGCTACAAATTGGAGACGTCTATTTTAGTAAAAAGTCTAGATTTAGATTGATGATGATGAATCTTCCTTTTCGAATCATTGCAAATGATTTTCTTAGTATTTAATTGTTTTCCTGTCTACTCGCATGTTATTTTTTTATCATACAATTTGTTTAGCATTGTGTTATTTTGTTTTATTCACGTAGGTATCCATGTCTCTGAATTGGTTAGAGAAACAAATAAAAAAACTATTAAATCTTGCTTAAAATTCAAGTCTACAATCGAAAGCAGTGAAATGACAAGTGTTTACGATTGTCCCAAAAGGTCGAGATGTATTTTAACGCCCTTTTTACACTTTATAGTGTTCATTCAACGTTTAATGGCGATTTATATCACAGGAATGTGGCGTTTTATGGAACGTTTAACGTCTAAGGGTTTTTGTATACTCGCTCTTAATTCGGGTAACACTATTTTGTTGCTTGATTCTTTGTTAGACATTGTAAGTATGTTCTACATTATTGTACAGGCTATTCTCTAATCTATGGTACAGGCTCTGCCTAGTTTGGGACTAAATAACAGTGTGTGAATGTCCCACAATTTATTATATTGTTATTATTGTTTTTTAATTAAAATTTGTTATTATTCATTAAGTTTGCAAGGCTAATAAGGGTTTGTAAAGATCTTTTTGAAAGAGTTTTGTGTAACATACGACTCCATTATACGAAGTTTTATAATTTTATGATTACTTTCAAGCAACCCACTCACAGAATACACAAGCGAGGTAAGTTTTTCATAACAGGAAACAACATCCATTCCCCAAGTAATCTGTCTCGAGATAATCCAGACATTTTTTCTCTACCTAAGGAAGATTGAAACTAGTTATGCGATGGCCCTATTTCTTCAATTTTATACGACGGGTGTACTAAAGGATTAAGTTAATCTTTATGGGGCAAATGGCATCAAAATATGATCAAAATATGAAATATGTGATCCTATAAATTCACATATCACTCCCTGGTAGTAAAATTAGGACTACAATTCACACAATACCCCTCTACAAGTAAAGTGATTCTGTTTGTCTATCCCGATGAAATTTGTCAGAAAGATATTTTACATCTTGAGTCATGAGAAGTCGTGGGAAAAAGGTTATAAGTTCTAAAATAACAAATATAAAGAGAACCGGAACCGGTAATAGAATCTAGTCTTATAAAACTCAGCGCATAAACTTTATGCGGGTCCTACAGATGAATTACTAAAGTGAAATATTTGGGGAAAAGATAATGGATGAGCGGAATTCATTGATGGATGGAGAGATTACTTAGGCAACTTTCGTCTTTAGTGAAATTGGTTGTAAAAGTTTTGTCACGCTTGAGATTACAAGTGGTCCGAATTGGCTGCTTGTAATAGATATAAAAAAGAATAATTTAATAAAGATAGAGTCGCTGATAGTACTTAAACATCCATTCCTATACATCCGTACCAAAATATCTAGATCTCGATAGCAATAAAAGGTAGAAACTGAAGATGAAGTTCAGTGAATATGAGGATAGTAAGTAAGAAAGAAAGAAAAACGTTTATTTAGTAGGTATATAACATTACCATTAGACGTCTCCCGTCGCATTGCAGAAGCTTTCGACGTCATTTTGGTGGCACATTCAGTGGTTTACTATTAAATTTCTATGTCATGCATGAGTGCGAGAAGCAAATTTTGGATGAGGCGTTGCATCGCGTCGCACCGCTTTGTGTGCGCGCGCGCCTGTCTGGTAGGGTGTGAATATGTGTGCCGAACCTCAGTTCTTTTACCTTGCGATTAAAATTTGATTGTCGCATAATAAGGCGGGCCCAGGTCCCCAGGGAAATGGTAATGAATAAGAAAATGATGACAATTCTTCTGCTGGGTATGCCATATTGCCTTTTTGTAATAGACAGAGGCGGATTTGCCCTAATAATGGCTAGTTGACACATTGTTTATGATGAGTACCTAACTACTGAGGAAGGGGTGGCTGGGACTCATTGCATGCAAAAAATACTGCAAATCCGCCACTGGTGATAAATAACCAAAGAGATTAAAATATAATAGGGCATAGAGGGGACAAAGCGGGGAAAATTTGAAGCCAAAAGTTATTCCAAGTCGAATAAGTCTAGTACAATTTCGACCGAATGACAGCTCGCGTTCATACTAACTGACATGACGCTTGAGCTTCAAACATGCTTCAAAGTTTTGTATGAAAATATTCCCAAAGCCCCCTCTATGTCCTATTATATTTTAATCTCTTTGTAGATAACTAAGACAAACCTAACACTTCATTAATTAAAATCAGTCAACCGCAACCTGCTTAGTCTACAGGCTACGCCAAGAAATTATACTCACAAAAATCCCTATTTCTACATCAGTCGTGTAAAATATAACAGTAAAACTTCATCCTGCCACACCAGAATACTGAATTAGTTTGATATACGAGTAGAACTTCGACACTTATTAATAAAAAAATATGAGCTAAACTTAAAATACCTACACAAGTTGTTACTAACTGTCATCGTTGGAATTACGAGCGGACGCGAGTTGATAACGAGAAAATTAAAAATGCATCTGCATCCGTATTCTGGGAGCGAGACGTCGAACGGTTTGGCTACGTACTTAATTCACCGGAAAAAAGAAAATGTGTAGAATAACTTGACGTCAAACTTGGATTAGTTGACTGAAGTTGTACCATATGTTTTAGGTACTGTAAATCTTTTTGTGTTGCTTCTTGTTGCCTAACTAATTATGGTAATTTAAAAAAAATTGTAACTGCATAAATAACAGAACGTAAGACTACTAACCAACTATGGGCTGAACTGTGTCTGAAATGATTTTTTTTGTTATCACTATCACTACATAGTATAAAACAAAGTCGCTTTCTCTGTCCCTATATCCCTATGTCCTTATGTCCCTTTGTATGCTTAAATCTTTAAAACTACGCAACTGATTTTGATGCGGTTTTTTTAATAGATAGAGTGATTCAAGAGGAAGGTTTTAGTATTAGCATTGCACCCGTGCAAAGCCGGGGCGGGTCGCTAGTTATTTATAAAACTTAAATGCAAAAGTAATATTTTGTTACTATCAAAAGTACCATTGGGTACAAAGTAGTTAAATCTTCAATATAAGTGATTTTAAAGTTACACGGCATTATTAATTTCATTGACGTAATGACGTGCAATGTCAGTATAATATCATAAATACTGTATTGTATTGTTGATATGATACCATTCTACAATACCATAACAACTATAGAATAAGTAAATAATTAGGTTCAGTTAGGTTTCGGTTCCAAGGGAGGCTGCGAGGCTGCGGTCCATGCTACTCGCGCGTTCTTGTTGAGCAGCCCCGAAAAGGTTCTGTTGAAGGTAGACGTCCGTAACGCCTTCAATACCATTGACCGAGGTTCACTTTTGTCACAGGTTAAAGAACATACACCTTCTCTATTTCCATATTTGTGGCAGTGTTACAGCCGCCCTTCTGACCTCGTATATCAAACACATCTCCTTAAATCGAGCGTAGGATGTCAACAAGGGGATCCACTCGGACCGGCTATATTCAGCTTGGGCATTCATCCCTACATCTCCGCTCTTCGCTCCAGTTTCAATGTCTGGTATTTAGACGATGGAACGCTTGGTGGTGATGCGGATACAGTCCTTGCCGACTTAACCGCTCTTAAGGAAAAGTTTGCGTCCATTGGCTTGCATCTAAACTATGCTAAATGCGAGCTTTTCATTTCACCGGCCATAAGTGTCGTTGAGCAGCGGAAAATTCGGGAAAATTTCGTGGCTGCGGCTCCTGGCATAGGTGTGGTCTCTGGGGATTCAATGGAACTTCTGGGGGCGCCATTGTTGGATGGAGCGATTCCAGGATTCATGGACCGGCAGATGAAGAAGTTTCAGGCGACTTCAGACCGCCTGTTCAACATTAATGCCCATATGGCCCTAGTTCTGATTAAATTCTGTCTGTTTGTGCCAAAATTTACTTACCTACTGCGGTGTGTACATCTATGGAAGTTTGAGTCTTTGCTACAGAATGTTGATGCGTGTGTTTCGGGAGTGCTTTCGGAAATACTAAATGTCAACCTGTCCGATAAGGCATGGGCTCAGGCATCGTTACCCGTGCGGTTTGGGGGGTTGGGTATTAGGAAGGCAAGGGATGTGTCTCTACCTGCTTTTCTTTCTTCGGCATTTGGTTCCCGGGATCTTTTCACCAAGATCACAACTCCAGGTATGGGATATGCAGAGGTCTCCTACCTGCACGAGGCCAGAGATCGGTGGGTGCAGCTATGTCCGGAGGAGTCTGCCCCGATGGATTTATCCTCCCAGAAGCGGTGGGATGAGCCGTTGTGCCGAAGGGTCTAACAGGACTTACTAAGCGCAAGCTCGTGCTCCGCTGATCGGGCCCGCCTTTTGGCCGTTTTTGAGAGGGAGTCGGGCCACTGGCTAAATGCCCTCCCATCGCCTCTAATCGGCACTCTAATAGATAATACCAGTCTTTCTCTCATTGTGGGCTTGCGACTGGGAGTGAAGACGGTCCAGCCGCATCTATGTAGGTGCCGGGAGGCTAGTGTTTGTGAGCTCGGGCACCACGGGCTCTCTTGCAGAAAGAGCGCGGGTCGCATCCCACGCCACGCTTCTCTAAATGATGTGCTTCGGAGGGCCCTTGTCTCGGCGAACGTTCCGGCTACGTTAGAACCAAACGGAGTTGTTCGCTCGGACGGCAAGAGGCCCGATGGAGTTTCCCATGTGGCGTGGAGTGGTGGTAAATTTCTGGCGTGGGATGTAACCTGCGTGGATACTTTGGCTCCGAGCCATCTGCGAGCCACTGCTGGTTGTGCGGGTTCAGCTGCTGCGGGTGCCGAAATGAAAAAGGCTTGGAAGTATCGGGACCTCCAGGGCGGTTACTTGTTCGTGCCGGTTGGCTTCGAAACGATGGGACCTTGGGGCCCTGAAGCGAAGCGTCTTATTAGGGACTTATCGACGTGTCTGGTCGAGGTATCTGGCGACCGCAGAGCGGGCGGCTTCCTATCGCAAAGGCTCAGCTTAGCCATTCAGCGCGGGAATGCTGCCTGTCTGCTTGGCACAATGCCACCTCGAGGGGACGCGTTCGATGATGTATTTTATTTATAATTTAGGAATGTTTTGTATTTTTGTATTTTCTATATTTATGTATATAACTAAACAATCTGTATATATTCGCCCAATAAATACCTACATATTAATTTTTACAAAAAAAAAAAATTATTAAAATAAAAAATCCATCGTTTTTCCGTTTATATTTTCATTGAGAATTTTTTGTTGAAAAGCTTTTTCTTAATGACCAGAATAGGTGTGTGACCACTGACCGCTCGCGCGGACGAAGCGTGAACTTCTAAATTTAAACTGGGACGCGTAGAGAGCCAGGAGTTGTCAAACTTTTTTGTTGTTTACTTTTTTATGGACACGCCAGGTCTTCGGTTCGGCCGGCTTCAGATGAATAATAAACAAAGCTAATGGAAGTTGTGAAGAAATTGACAGTTATATTGGCGTTAATATGTTCGTGGAGTTATTTTTGTACCTGGAAATATTGTAGATTCTTTTATTGTCCCTGGCAGGTTTTATATTTTGAAGGACGACGGAAGTTTCGTGTCGGACTTACTTTTTAAATTAGGAAAAACTTGGCATTAAAGTAATGAAGCAGATTTGCGTATTGCGGTCATTTCAAATCAAGTGCAAATATTTTAAGGAAAGGTACAAATATGTAAAAGAAATATAATTCACATAATATAAAGAGGAAAAAAAGGTAAGTATATTTTCTGGATCTTTTCTAACAGTTTTTTATTTATTTTGTAAACATTCTTTGCAAAAAACCTCACTGCCGCACTAAAACTTTACTGCCACTTTAGTGAACTTTATTTATTTATTTTGTTACTTTATCGAAATTTGTGCTTCATTAGTTACTCGTGCATTCTCGCTCACAATTTTCGTCATTTTTCAACGAGACCAAATAATAGTTTGACAGTGAAAAATGCTCTGCGCTGCGCTTCCGATCGCGCGCACGTGATGCGACAAGTCAATGTATGAAATGACATAACCACTCTAAAGAGTAAAAAAACCCACTTCTTCTTATGTGGTTTTCTCATGGATTCAATAACCAAGGAAACAATCTGAAAGCATCAGCTTTCAAATAAAAAAAGAATCATCCAAATCCACCCAGTCAAAAGTTCTGTGAGGTAACAAACATAAAAAAAAATTAAAAAATACAGACGAATTGATTGATAACCTCCTCCTTTTTTAAGTCGGTTAAAAAATCGGCCGCACGCGTCTATCGCAGACTTCGGAAATGGCGCGATACATTTTAATACGTTGACTATTGTCGCATCAGCCGCGCGCGTCAGTCGCATGCGATCGATCCATATCGCGCGCGGCTGCGATCGATCGCGACCCACGGAAGTCTACCTTAGGTGCCCGCAGCGACGCGCGACGCAATTAAGCGCATTTTGCAACTATGATAAACGCGCATAGATTACGCGCTCATCATGTTTGCGCCTCGTTATCTGCGCGGTTGCTCAATGGAGCTATTCGTAAACAACATAATTGAGCATCGCGGCTGTTTACAAAGTTTACAATAGGTACGGTATGTGACTGCCTATAGTCGAATGAGTTACTTTTTACGATCTATCTAAACGAACATTTTCTATGGAAAATTTACTGAATACTGAAGCTATGACGTCATCATTTTTTAGCTCTGTCACAAATTCGACAATATGCGAATTCGCAAAATAACACATTTACAAATTACAGTTTTGACACACTATTCAAACTTTCATACTTCGACGGGTCAAATTTTTGCAAAATTCTGCCCCTAAGGGGGTGAAATAGACGTGCGCGAGCGAAGCCGCTAGTAAAAGCTAGTGTGATATACTAGGCCTGATCCTTAGAAAGTGGTTGGAGCTCTGAAGGGGATTTTACTGTAGTTTAGTTTACCCGTATATCGACAATATTTTTGTAGCATTTTGGCGCAAGGTCTAACCATACCACACAGTGTGTTTAAGCACTAAATTTATAGACCATTTAAGCGAGTTGAACGCCTTTAGAACGTAGTGAATTAATTTTCTTAGCCATAAAAGAAAATAGCAACGTGTAGAAAACAATGTCCATTTCTCAATAATGGTTATAAGCACGAACTATATTCAATGGGTTCATGCATGTCATTGGCAATTCATACAATACAGACTGCGTCGTTGAAGCAACAGGCGTCAGATTAATCAACTCGGTGACGAATCGTCAACGCCTCGCTTATCTTACCCGAGCTTGTCCCGAGGCGATGCCG
The DNA here is from genome assembly GCA_963855545.1 of Ethmia dodecea. NCBI lineage: Eukaryota > Metazoa > Arthropoda > Insecta > Lepidoptera > Depressariidae > Ethmia > Ethmia dodecea. The sequence goes on along the minus strand of OY979444.1, from coordinate 15,606,303 downwards.
TTACAATGATGATAAGTGTGCATTGTAGTAGGGAATTTCCTACTTAGAACTAGCTTTTACCCGCGGCCGTTTATTTCACCCCCTTAGGAGTTGAATTTTGCGAAATCCTTTCTTAGTGAATGCCTATACTGAGCTATCCACATGTTCAAAATTTCAAGTCTCTAGACCCAGCGCTTTAGGCTGTGCGTTGTTATATCACCAATCAGTCAGTTAGTTTATCTATATATATATATATATATATATATATATATATATATATATATATATATATGTGGAAAGATCTAGATTTAAGTTTTAGTTTCGCGTATTATGTGCTCTTTGGTATAGTTAGTAAGGGGTTTGTTATTTAAAAATAGCTACTGGCTGGTTGAGTTAATTTCAAGAAGACAAATGTCAGACAAGGGAGTTAGAAAAACGATACGATTGGGATAATATAGAAGTTTTCGAGATTATTAAATATTTGCAGTAAAACCACTTTATTATCATTTGCCGACCCCACATATATATATGCTAAACGGTTTGCTTTCAGGCGTGGCGGCTCTGTTTTGAGTTGATATGTGTACAACCTTTGAACTTACTTGTTGTCGCTCGAAGGACACACATGGTGTCGCTCAGTCTTGAGTCAAAATGTTGGGTTGTCAAAATTTTAGTTTGTGATTTTTGTTTGACATTCGTACGTTTTTTGTTTTTTATAATTTGTGTTCTATTTCTGACGTACACATGTGTTTTGGGGTTACTGTAAAATTGTATCAAATTGTTACTGATAAATAAATAAAATATTGTCATGCGAATTTACTAATGTAAATTCATTAATGCTGAATCACTTCACATTTTTAAAACTCGACTGAAGGCTCACTATCTTGCAAGCACTGAGGTGAATTAATTTTCTGCTTTATTTATGTTATAATTATTAGATAGGTATCTATTATTATCCTCAAGTATGTGTGAATGTGTGTAAGTATTTTCTATTCTTGTTTAATTTATTGAATACATATTTTTTATATATTTATTTCTGTATGTAATAGTATGTAAGAGTATGTTCAATAATATATAGTGCACAGTCTACCCTAGTTCTAATCTCTCAGTTTCATCCATCCTAAGGTTGTCTGAAAGAGATCGCTAAAAGCGATAAAACCGCCCATTGTCTTTAGTTAATGTTGGTATCCATATTGTTTTGGTTTTTGGTGTACAATAAAGAGTTATTGTATTGTATTGTATTAATGTAAAACGAAAAAATGCAAATAGGTATTGAGGATATAGAACTTTTATTCGTGAATAGGATATTCTTATAACGCAACTTTACTTAGGAAAAAGTTAATATGTATAATAATAATAATAATAAACTGTGGGACACAATTCACACACGGTTATTTATACCCAAACTAGCCGGGGCCTTTATTATATTATATTCAAAGAATCTAACATTTTGAGCATGAGATACTTAATTGATAAATTCTCATCTTGAGGATTACGACTACAGGAAATTCTCGAAATAAGAAATTATCAATTTTCTCATTTGAGAATTGCCTGTAGTCGTAATCCTTAACCATTATTTAGAATCGCGACCACATAATCTAGCCTTTATACCTAAAAAAATCTGTAAAGTCTAAGAATACTAAAAAAAATTTAAACTGGGCAGAGAGCAAAAACATTCTCATTTGGCAGGGAGCAGACGTTTAAAAAAAGCTGGTAAGAAAATAGACTACAAGAAATTAATTAAGTTGTCCATTGAATGGCTGTACAAAGCATAACAACGCAGACAAAGGGCTTAGAAATAAAACCATCAAAGGAAGACAATGGTCCTTTATAGTTAGACTGTCTCGGGTCATTCTTTGATGCTTGAATTTTTCAATTTTCAACGAACTCGATTTTAAGGTGAGTAATAAAGCGAGCGATTGGATTTAAGTGTCGCAGTAAAGTACACGACATCAATGTGAATTACGGTGAAAGTAGTGCGAATACAACACCAAACAATATACCTAATACTCTATGTAACTGTAACATTCTTTTTGTCGTTCAAATTGCAACTAATAATAATAAACTAGTGATAGTACCTAATCTTCGGACCGCCTAGTGGCATTTATATTACGAGCGCTTCCGTGTTTCGGAAGGCACGTTAAATTGTTGGTCCCGGTTTTTGTTGTGTTACGCACAATGGAAGTCGTTAAGCCATGTCAGATACCCTTGGGTGGCTTGAAAAATTCTGACTGTTAAGTGGCCACTAGCTTAACACCATCTCCCAATCCGCAGTGGGCTCGCGTGGGAGATTATAGCCCATACTTCCTCATGTGTGAGGAAAGACCCTTAGCTCAGCAGTGGGCTGTTACGGGTTGATGATGATGATAGTACCTAATCTTCAAGTAACAAGTAATGCTATGGTAATACAATATGTAACAGAATAAATGCAATTCCTGAAATTAGTTTGTTCAGTATCGACTACTTAATCGATTTCAGCTATTTTTAATATGTGTTAATTTAAAAAAAATGAATTATCGTAGCTGAATTTAGTGATATCTATTGAAATCGTGCTATTATTGATCGATATTTAAGAAAATTGGTAAGACACAACTAAGTTCAACTGCATCATATTTTTTTATATTAATATCCTATTTGGGGTGTATGAGGAATTGCGCTTTTTCTGTTACGCGTTGTATATTTATTTTATATATTATCTATGTACTGTGTATTTTTTATTTTTATATAAGTACCTTTATCCGTTGTTAACTTTAGTGCACCACCTACCTTCATCTGTTTATCTCAGTTACATCAATCCTAAGGTTGTCTAAAAGAAATCGCTTAAAGCTACAAGACCACCCATTGTACTTTTTTTATCATTGTGTTACTTTTTGCATATTTTTATAGGTGTACAATAAAAGTTGTTACTTACTTGATAGTGTAAACTACATTTAGTTTACATTTACAACAGGCAACACTACTTTTCATTAATTTGACGTGGTCTGCGTCATAAGCAATAATGTAATAACATGTTAAAATTGTAGACGGTACAACAGAATTTTCTGAATATAATATACATCAAGCTGTCAGTTAAGTCTCTAAGAATGTAATAAAATTTATCCCGACATGATACAAATAGAAGACATTTCTCCGTAACGTAGTAAGCTGGTATAGTAGGATGGCCAGAGATTTAAGACTTATGAAATGGAACACAGATAAAGGAAGCAAGCATTTTAAAGTCAAATTGACATTCGCACAAGAGTTAATGCGACTTTCGATTCAACTTGAGGCTGTGAAGGATGTTAGTGCGACATGTGTTCTTATAGTATTTACTAAAAAGCGGCTCGTTCTCAACTCACCAAAATGACGGAAGGTTGACTGCAACACACAACACACTGATAGTGACACTGACATCCAATCTGACCGTGACAATGACAGTTTATTTAAAATCACAATAATCAAACAATTAATATGTCTCTACACTAAGTTTCAACCTCTCAAAAAACATGGACACAACATCGGGTAATGCCCTTTTTGCCGACTTTCCCATTTTGCCGACTTATTTGTAAAGTCATACTTCTATTGCCGTTATGCCGTCTCAAACCAGAGGATGAAATAGGTGGCTGCGATGCAAAAGTCAAGCGCGGCATGCTTCTACCTCGTGCAGCCCAATCCAATTTGCGGCGGATTGGGCCAGATATTACTGGTTTGAGCTGGAAACGGGCAGCCGGATCGAAGTGACTGTTGAAAATTTTGAGGTTTGGATTTGTTTGGGGAATTCGTGAGGTACTTGCGAAACTAGTGGGTAAGAAGTTTCGAGGAGAGATTGCAGTTGTATTTTGTTCGGTTACTCACGTAATTGGATAAATGCAGCGCAGGATAAGCTCTGCCACTTTTACAGAAATTAAATAACTCCTATTTATCTGGAATTTATTTTTTAATATTATACTGTATGCGGTACATGTTATGTAGTTTTCAAAATACAAAAATCTTTATATCAAAATTAAATAAACTTCTGTATTTTTATTATATTTATAACTATATTTTTCTTACTTTGATGTACAAAATCTTTAATAATTTTGAATGAGATAGGCTAGTTTGTGACACAAAGGTATTATAAGTATTTTTAGAATTTAGTCCTCTTTTAGTAACTTCGGTTTATAATTTTGATTAGAAATCTCAAGTTTTTCTCGAAGTGGCAAAAGTAGTTAAGTTTTTACCATAAGTGAGATAATTTTTCACACAAGGTTTATCACTATACATAGTATAAAACAAAGTCGCTTTCTCTGTCCCTATGTCCCTGTGTCCCTATGTATGCTTAAATCTTAAAACTACGCAACGGATTTTGATGCGGTTTTGTTTAATAGATGGAGTGATTCAAGAGGAAGGTTTTAGTATTAGCATTGCACCCGTGCAAAGCCGGGGCGGGTCGCTAGTAGATATATTAATTGCACAAGTGTGAAGCCGGGGCGGGTAGTTTGTCCTATAAAGTCTGATTGAATAGCATTAAACACCAGATCATTACAATTAATGGGCCTTAAAAATTTTAACGACTGCAGTAGTTTCAGTTTATGATGTCAAATCATAAATGTGCTTAGTTCAGACTAGCAGGTGCCCAGCGGCTTTGGCACAGCGGATCCCATTTTACCCCGTTCCTAGGAATCTTCCAAAATTCTTTCTCAGAGGATACCTAATCTTTATACAACATGTAACAGAATAAGCGCAATTCCTGAAATTAGTTTGTTCAGTATCGACTACTTATTCGATTTCAGCTATTTTTAATATGTGTTAATTTTTTCTGAAAAACGAATTAGCATAGCTGAATTTAGTGCTACCTATGGAAATCGTACTATTATTGCTCTTTATTTAATAAAATTGGTAAGACAAAACTAAAAAACGAAGGCGTCACATTTTTTTTATATTAATATGCTAATTGGGGTGTATGAGGAATTGCGCGTTGATGCGAAATTCGTTGTTGCGAATTCTGTTACGCGTTGTATATGCTCGTCGGTTTCGGGTACTCTTTATCTGACCTTTGTTCAATATATCTTTTTTACCTGTTTTCAGTCATTTTCCTATTTTTAACCTGAGCCTGAAACGATTATTTCGTAGAAAATCTCTTTGTAAATATTTGACGAGTAGATTAGGAACCTTTTTGGGACAGAGTAGACATGTGTAGCGAATTTCTCTTTTACGACTCTCGTAGATAATTCAAGGGCTTTCACTGCACAAGAGTTTATAGCCCTACCGGCTTTATTGTGGTTCTGAGGTAATTCGGGAAATATTACTCGACGAAAAAAGGACTCTAGTAAATTTGCTGAGACAAATTGAATGTGTTTATTTATACAGCATACTATCGCAATGTAATGGCTACCTAGCACTACGCCAGTGAGGTTGTAATACTTGTAATACATTTGACGGGCCTGTTAGCTAAGTTGGTAGTGACCCTGCCTTATGAGTCGGAGGTCGCGGGTTCGATCCCCGCTTTGGGCCAACATTTGCGTCCACATGACTCAGAAGGCAGGGTCACCGCCAACTGAGCCAACAGGCCCGTCAGAATTAACACAACACACATTAACAATTTATTATACTATACACTAAAATATGTTTAAATAAAAATACACCGTGTAAGTCTTGTAGGTAGTGAACCAGAATCACATGCATGAGGTACATGCCTGGTTTGATACTCGGTGAAGCCATGTACTAATGAATTTTAAACAAACATAAATCTTTAGATACTATCGATACATACTATGCTTCATTTATTCATGCTAGGATTCGAACTCCACCTTCACGAATGAAAAACGGGCTCTTTAACTACCCATGCCACTTCTAAGATTAAGACAAATTATGACATTCTCTCATTAATCTCATTAATTAAAGTCTATCTACCTGTTTAGGCTATAGTCGGTGCAAAAATATACCGCTTTCTGGCGCATTAGGGTAAAATTATTATTTATTTCTCTTACCAACTGTATAATACATTATATTTAATTGCCAATTATATTTTATGGCAAGAATAAGACAGTAGCAAAAGAGGAAGCGGTGGAATTGTTGTCGTTCTAGCAAGTACCCCTCGGGGCGAAAAATTTCTTTTAATGGACACAGAAATATTAAAATACTTTATTTTCTTTGTTTCAGGTAATACTCGTTACGACTCAATTTAATTTTGAAAAGGAAAATAAAGGAAAGCAGGTAAAGTACATTAAGCTGAGTGAACAATTTGTTTTCCGCTGAAAAATAGTGGTATAAGACAAAAATATATTTTTAAAACTCATGTTGCCAGTGATTTTGTTTGTAACCCTCTGACAAATAAAAGGATGTTACTGATAAGTTTGATTTAAGAACCTATTCGATAAATTTGACGAGACATATTGTTGATGCAAATTTATTTATAATATATAAAGCTGGACTACCACTCACTGACTCACTCACTCACTCACTCACTCACTGACTGATTGACATAATTGTTCTCCCAGAAGGAGTCGTTTTGGAGAAAAGTCTTGTAGGAGAAAAGTATTCAAGATGGCGGGGTGACCTAGGGAAAATTCCGACTTTTCAAAAAAACAAAATGGCGGCCAAGCTTCCCTATCGTATCTCTTTTGTTTTCCGGCCGATTCGGCTCAAATTTTTGGAATCGATTAAACTTTTAAGATGATTTACGAAAATTATTTAAAAAGTTGAAAAAACAAAATGGCGGCCTCGTTATGGTGTTTCAAAGTTGGAGTGGTTTTAGACCCCAGTTGACTCTAATTGATCTCCCAGATGCTAATATGCTACGGGGATGTTTTAAGTGTCATCACGTAGGTCATGTCCTTTAATTTACCATAAAAATCCGAAAAACTGAAAATCCAAGATGGCCGCCCTGTGATTGGCTCCCAAAGAAAAAGATGGATTTTACCCGATTTTGAATGTCGATTTTCGGCAAGATGGTGACACCGGAGCGAGTTGGCTTGTATGGCGGGGTTAGAGGTCTCATTACAGAGTATTGCCATGTTTAACAATTTTCCCAAAATTTGGGGTATTTTTTTACTTTTAATGCAAAAAGTCAAAACTCGAAATTTTACCATTTTGCGAAAACGAGTAACAGTCAACGGTACATTTTATCTTTCTCTATGACCTTTTGTGGGTTTTTTGATTTTCGCCTGGCAACACTGAAAGTTATGGCCGATTTAATTTTTAGGGTAGACCTCAAAAGACCCGAATTGATCTCCCAGATGCCAATATACTATAGAGACGTGATTGGTGTCATTGCACCTATGCAATGACACCAATTTCCAGTTTTTCGGATTTTTTTGGTAAACTACAGGATATGCCCTAGCATATCCTGTAGTTTACCAAAAAAATCCGAAAAACTGGAAAAACAATATGGCCGCTCCGGTATTCTCTCTTTACTGCAAAAAATAGGTTTTTATAATTTTTATCGGTATCTTTAGGCAAGTAAAAACTCTTGACCAATAAAACATTTTTTTTTTATTTTGTCAGCTGGAAAATTTTCATAAATAATAATAATAGTAATAAATTGTAGGACACAATTCACACAAGGTTGTTTAGTCCTAAACTAGGCAGGGCTTATACTATGGGTACTAAACAACTGATAAACATACTTAAGTAAATATTAAACGACCAGACACGAAGCCAACACACATGTTTATGCACACAAATGTTGGCCCCGAGCGGGGATCAAACCCGCGACCTCCGACTTAGAAGGCAGGGTCACTGCCTATTTATTATATTTCGCAATCTCATTTTAACTAACGAAATTAAATAACGGAAAACTTAACCAGCTTTCACTGTGAAATGTAATTTAACACTAATTAACTCAGTGTACTGGGTTCTATCAGATTTTAATAACTTCCAGATGAATGAAACCTAAAAGAAGAAAAGTTAAGATAAATTGAATTTCGAAATGTTACTTTGATGGATTGAACTGAGCCAAATTTGATGCGAAAATCTTAAAATGTAATGATAGATAGTGCTAGAACATAAAAAATTACATTCAATTTCTTTCTCCTTGAAAAGAAACGAGACGAGACATTAAGCCGTATACAGAAAGAAAGCCGAAATCTTATCGGCGCCGATAAGCGCCGATCGGCGCCCATCGGCGCCGGTCTACGCAGGTAACCGGCGCAGGCATTTATATGAACAAGCGCCGACCGGCGCCTATCGGCGCCGACACGCGCCGGTCAGCGCTGGTGCCGCCCGCCAATCATCGTACGACATTTTGCTCGTTCTGCTTCAATCTGCTTGCTTTCTGTAGAATGGACCGGCGCCGATCGGCGCCGACAAGCTTTCAGCTTTCTTTCTGTATACGGCTTTATTTAGCCCTGTCCAATTAAAAATAGTCCTGTCAACTAAGGCATTTCATAACGTCTTTAGTCACGACTAAAATGCAGCCTCTGACAGGAGTAAATTTGGTAATTTATCTTCTATCCCTTTTCTTTTTTTAGGTTAGGTAAGACAAGGACAGCACTAAAGTAATAGTACATTATGATATAAGTGCGGTAGGTTGAAAATTACAGCCGAGGCGATATTGCCCGCCCGAGCCGTAGGCGAGGGCTACACTACAAGTAAGCAGAGGCTGTAATTATCAAAGCGCACGTATGTCATACGACGTTTTATAACACTTTTGCGAGGAAATAAAATAAAACTCCGACTATGGTAAACGAATAAATACAATACAGCGTTAAAAAAAAGCGCGCGGCGCGCATCATCGTTTTTTTTTTAGGCAAAGGGACAAAAAACAGCCAGTATTACTAATAAACTAAATTCATATTTTTGTGTTTTTGTTACAGATTAATTGGTTGTAATTTACTGTCAAAATTAATTATATTAAATAACTATGTACATAAATATTTCTTTATTATATTTTATCTCCCAAAGTTAATTTTAATCATAAAATGTTGACAACTTTTTTGACATATAAACTCTGCTGAGATTTTGAAAAGTACCGTTCGTTTTAAGACGGAGCATCTTGATAAACCGTGCGTTTTACTTTACACTTACCGCACTTGGGCATAATGAGATACAATACGATATTAAAATTGGTGAAATAAGACACCTTTTACGAGCAAATGTGTTATAAAATAAGTTTAGTCACTGTAAAGCAGAATCCAACCCATTATCAATTTAAAGCATTTGTGGTATTTTGATTAGAATATTTTTATAAAAAACTTAATCAAACAAAACAATACCTAATGTTACATTATAATATATAAGAGAAGTAATTAAAGGGGCAGAAATTATAAAATTTGGTTAGCCACAAAAAATCAGCATTTAAATCATTTGGTCGGCATACAAAGATTTTGTTCGCAAATAAAAAAATCTGGTAGCAATTCTTGTTCGGCAAATAATTTTGATAATGGTCAAAAATTAAATCTGAAATAGGCAGCTTACAATAACATGGGTTTGCATAATAAACATTCAGTCCGCAAAATAGTTACTTGGTCCGCAAAATAACTACTTGGTCAGCAAGATTTCATGATTGAACAGCAGAGAAAACATGTCTATAAGCAGTGTATTTCATTGGTATGCATATTTGAAATAGCGAACAAAATAACGCATTGGATTGCGTTTTTGTAGAAAAAGCGGCAATGTACGTTAAAAGTGGGCGGAGTAAGAGCGGGCGCGTGACACGAGCAACCAATCGCGTACGAGTATTGTCATTCGATGACTATGCGGCCCAGTGTTGCCAACTTAGCTACTTTATAGCTAGATCTAGCTATTTTTGGGTATCAGGCAGCTACAATTTACAAAATCTTGTAGCTAAATTTTTTAGCTACTTTTACTCTTTTACAAGATGTGAGTACTTTTGAGACTTTATAGTAGGGTATCGGTCCTTAAATTGTACCTAAACGTGGCTGGCTTATGTATTTTATTACTAATACCTGGATAGATGAAGGGGATAAACATATTTCTTCGTTTAAAACTTATATTGCGTTCTGCTTTGTCTTATTTTATAAATTTAAAATTATTGCTCGCTTTTTTAATAAACTGAAAATTGATTTACCTATGAAAAAATACACGTAAGCTGCTTACTTTACCTAGTTTAAAGTGTTAGCTACTTCTAGCTACTTTTTTGTGTCAACAAATCGGGCAATCTGGCTACTTTTCGCAAGATGTCTAGCTACAAGGTAAGGGTAGCAGTTGGCAACACTGATTGCGGCCATTATTATTTATTAGCTGTCAAATTGCATATTTGAAGAGATTTGTGTGGTTTTTATGATTTTGCGATTGTTTTACGAGTAAAATGGATAATAATTGTAATGAAGAAGGAATAAAAGTAGTTCCCGACTACGAATCGGATACGGAATGCTGCATTGACAATAAAAAATTGATGCCGGTGGCTAAGAACAAACCAAAACTGTCTTTGGACTGGAAGTTAGTTCAAAAGTTTGATAACTTCGAACAAGCCAAAACATCCGTGAATGATGAAGGTACTTGGTCCCAACATTATTGTCATGAAACAGATGAAGGAAAAAAGACATACTATAGGTGCAATAAGTTGCAACGTCGTGGTCCACATTGCTCCTCAAGAATGTATTTGTTATTCGAAAGCACCTCCAATTCAGTGCTAATGTTCAAAACGAATGCTGATCATGACCATAATGAAAAAGAGGAGTTTACCTCGTCGTACGGTTTGAGTGACACTGTGAAGAACGAAATTAATCGATTATTTGATTTAAAAATGAAACCAAAAGCTATATTGGAAAATCTTTCAAAAATGAAAAATATCAAAGTTCCTAAAATGTCTCAGTTAAGAAATTATATGAGTGATCGACGTCGTACTCTGTACGGCCAATCTACCATAAGCTTAGGAGAGCTTGAAGCTTGGCTTCATTCACACTCAAGTCTTCCTTTGGATCCGCATGAAGTTTTTGTGATTTGTTACCAAATTGATGACAGTGACGAACAAAATCCCGCTTTTCGGTTTATTATGTCTACTAAATATTTGATTGGAATTTCCAAAGATGCCACTGTCGTTCATGCAGATGCCACATACAAGCTCATCTGGCAGGGTTTTCCTGTGTTGGTCTGTGGAACCACGGACCAAAACCGCAATTTCCACCCTCTATGTATAACAATTTCAAGTACAGAACGAAAAGAAGATTTCAAATTGATGTTCCAAGGACTTAAGGACAAAATACAAGCAATTTTTGAAATTTCTTGGAATCCAAAAGTATTAGTTTGTGATGCTGCTAAAAGTATACAAAATGCATTTCTAGAAGTTTTTGGAGAACATGTCGTAGTTCGGATGTGCTGGGCACACGCAAAAAGAAAAATTCAAGAGAGGATCGAAAGGATTAAAAATAAGGTGCTGCGTGATAATATCTTAAATGATGTTGATTCATTGCATTCTATAACACATGAGAATATATTTGACGCAGCTTCCGAAGCATTTCTGCAAAAATATAAAGATCAGATAGAATTTGTCACGTATTTTAGAGCACAGTGGTTATTACAAAACCGCAATTGGTTCTTGGGAGCGTCTCCCAACTCTCCATCAACCAATAACGCTTTGGAGTCTTTTAACAGAGTAATAAAGGATAGCAGTACTCTCCGAGAACGTTTCCCTTTGTCCAGGTTTTTGGTGGTCGCCAAAGAAATGGTAAACCAGTGGTCTAATAAATATATTACTAACCCAGAAGACAATTACATTGCCAACATACCCTCTTTAACTATGAAGCACTGGACTGAAGCTTACCAGTGGGCAAAAAAACCAAAAATGGTGACTGTGCTTAGAAAAGACGACATATACAATTATTACCAAATTCCTGCTGGTCAAGCAACTAACTGTGAAGTTTTTGACGCACAATGGGAAAGTTTTGACGATTTCAAGAAACAAAATTTCAGCAAGTGGCTTGTCTTATTGCCGATTGAAAGAAACGATTGGATAAAAGGGAGATGTGATTGTCCAGTTTTTTTTAATTTATATATATGCAAGCACGTGATTGGTTTGGCGATTCGCTTAAAGTATGTGGTTCCTCCACTTGAAGCTAAAAATATCCCCATAGGGGAAAAAAGAAAACGTGGCCGTCCGTCAAAAGCTAAACGGGCATTGATAATACAATAAAATTTATAATAAGCTAATTTTAGGAACCTTTCTAATAAGTTTTTGATTTGATCTCATTTATAATTATAAGATATTTTTTTTATTAAGTACTTTTTGATTAGATCTCATTTATGATTATAAGAATAAAACATTTTGTTTATTAATTATTTTGTATAAGAAGTTGCTCCCGATGGGAAGTTGTAGTAATTGGGTCTATTTTGCAAATCCCAAATTTTGACATATCTCCGCGTTTCAAGGCTCCTAGAGTCCATTGATATGGTTTTTAGGTCGATATCTGTGTGTGTGTATGTACAGTCAACAAAGTTGTTAGGGTTACATGTACAGAAACTAAGATTCAGTTTTCTCTTAAAGCCTTAAATGTATTTATAATTTGTTTTTGGTAAATTATATGGTTCAAAAATACCTTTTGAAATAAACATTAATTAATAAGATTTATTTATGACTACCCCAGAATAATGAGTTCTTAGTTACTGGCCATGTTACCCTAACAACTTTGTTGACTGTACGTATGTTCGTTTAGAATTTTTCATCTTGATTATCTCGAGAACAAAGAATGATATTGATATTGGTTGACCGAATAATTAATTTCGATCTCAATTAAAATGTTATTATAAGAATTATCTTAGCTTAAGTAATTAGGTACATACCTACTTAATAATTAATATTTTTTGGTTTATCTCAATTATATTCTACAAGAATAAAAACATTCTTTTATTGATTTACACTTCTATAAATACAATACAATTACTCTTTATTATACACCAAAAATGACACTGTATTGCATGCAACGTAAGTAAGATTAACTAAAGTACAATGGGCGGTCTTATCGCTTATGTTTTTCTCTCTTAAGTGATGAAAATGTACGTAAGTTTTTGAAAAACTCATTGATACATGCCAGGATTTGAACCCGAGCCTCACTGATTGTCATCATCTTTAACCGTAAGGCTGTTACTACTCTTTTTAGTTTGTAGGAATTAAGTTAAAAATGAAAAATAAATAAATAAAATCAATTAAATTTTATTTCAGGCACAAGCAATAACATTAGATGTTAATACAGTAGTCGTAGTAGAAGTGTAATTATAATTAAAATAATCATTTGAAATAACAATGCAATTAATAATAATGACGATGACGACGACGATGATGATGATGATGTTGTTGTTAATGATGATGGTGATGTGATGATGCTGATAGTGCCCCGGCGTTCGCCGTGGTATACCTAAGGAAAACCTTTATTTTAAAATTTAAGTATAATTAAGTAATTTACCACACCACCACCACACCACACCAGCGCCACCACCACCGACACCACCACAGCCACCACCACTACCAAACCACCACAGTACCGCCACCACCACCGCCGCCACCACCACCATCACACCCACCACCACCACAACCACCACACCGCCGCCACCACCACCGCCGGCACCACCACCATCACACCCACCACTACCACTACCACACCACTAGGGCTTCCAATACCGGGATCCCGGTATTGGCTAATACCGGGATCCCGGACTTTTTTTGCCTTTTTTCAATACCGGTATTGAAGTGTCTAATACCGAGATCCCGGTATTGGTTATTTAGTTTTATTTTTAGTATAAACTTTACAGTTACACATACAAGAGCATATTAATAATAGTTGTACATATTTTATTGTACTTATTTTGTATAAATGTAGGCTTTACACCAGTTATTCAGTTCATATCAAGGTTTGCACGCCCATCCTCGTTGTTGCTAGGCATAATCTTTTGTCTAAAATGATTCTCCTGAAGAAAACAGTTTATTCTTACGGTATAACTTATCTGTTTTTCCCTTTTGATATTTTTAAGGGGTCAGATTTAAGTAAAGTTAGTGATTCCACAATTCGTGCCTCTTATTTTATTTGCTTTTATCAGTAGTTTAGTAGTTCATTCAACATTTTGGATATGAAAATGAAACTTACCTGAAGTAGGTACTTAACTTAAGTACTTGGTTTAACTATTGAAGATGATATTTTAAAGTTTTAATTATAAATAGAAACCTATGTAATTTTTCAGTCATACATTGTACATAAGAGATGACACGTATAGTGATTTGGCCGAATACCGAATAACCGGTCACGTTCTTGACCCAAGCGCCGAATATTCTGCTTTGATGGAAATACCTACATTCTCTTTCTAATGCATGCGCTGTGCAAGCAACACAAATAGGGCGTGCAGAGGGGTTTATTTGTTTCATTTAGGAATTAATCATGTCACACACGCATTATTTCTTTATTTTACTTCAGTTCGTCCAAAGGAAAACATCGTACCGTTTAATTGATAATTTGCTATTCGGCAACTTTGTTCATAATATTCGACCGAATATCGAATCTTAAACAAAATTACCAAATACTGAAGATTAACTGAATATTCACAGCATCTTTATTGTACACAATACTTAGCAAATTATCATAAACGCAAATAAAAGAGATTTTTTTCTTTTGTTATATTTTCTACGTAGAATACGATTAATCATAAAAAAAGACATTAATTCCTGTTGTGACTAATCCTGGAATAGGTTTTCGTTTACATTTAAAGTGATATTATTAACAAAGGTTGATTATCAGTAAAACAACTGATAGTTTGTGTTATTTTCTTCATAAAATTTGGCATTTGCTGCTTGAAAAGAAAAAAAAATCTGAACACAATTTCAATACCGGGATCCCGGGATCCCGGTATTGGAAAAAAACTTTCCGGTATTGATACCGGTATTCAAAAAATCCGGTATTCGAAAGCCCTACACACCACAACCACCAAACCACCACCACCACCACCGCCGGCACCACTACCATCACACCCACCACCACCACTACCACACCACAACCACCCCACCACCGCCACCACCACCATCACACCTACCACCACAACCACCACCACACCACAACCACCACCACCACCGCCACCACCACAGCCACCACCACTACCAAACCACCACAGTACCGCCACCACCACCGCCGCCACCACCACCATCACACCCACCACCACCACAACCACCACACCGCCGCCACCACCACCGCCGGCACCACCACCATCACACCCACCACTACCACACCACAACCACCATACCACCACCACCACCACCGCCGGCACCACTACCATCACACCCACCACCACCACTACCACACCACAACCACCCCACCACCGCCACCACCACCATCACACCTACCACCACACCACAACCACCACCACCACCGCCACCATCATCACACCCACCACCACCACTACCACACCACAACCACCACACCGCCACCACCACCACCGCCGGCACCACCACCATCACACCCACCACCACCACCGCCGGCACCACAACCATCACACCCACCACTACCAATACCACACCACAACCACCACACCACCACCACCACCACCGCCGGCACCACCATCACACCTACCACCACAACCACCACCACACCACAACCACCACCACCACCGCCACCATCATCACACCCACCACCACCACTACCACACCACAACCACCACACCGCCACCACCACCACCGCCGGCACCACCACCATCACACCCACCACCACCACTACCACACCACAACCACCCCACCACCGCCACCACCACCATCACACCTACCACCACAACCACCAACACACCACAACCACCACACCACCACCGCCACAACCACCACCGCCGCCACCACCACCACCGCCGCCACCACCACCACCGCCATCACCGCCGCCGCTGCCACCGCCGCCGTCGCCACCGCCGCTGTCACCGCCACCGCCGCTGCCCCCACCACCGCCGCCACTGCCACCACCACTGCCACTACTGCTGCCACTACCACGACCACTACCACCACCACCACCACCACCACTTCTTGTAATCGTAATCGTAATTATAATCATAATCATGAAAGTTGCATAATCCAAAGTCCTTCCTAATCTCTGTAAAGAATGCGCCCATTTTGCGCATGACAAGTTTGCTGAGATTATTTTTGCTACTTTTATATGCAGCTCAAAAAAAAAATTTTGGCTTCCCCTCTGAGTGCTTACCAAAATTTTATTAAACAGTAGCAGCTCATTGCAGCTCAAAAATAATTACAGCCATCCAGAATGACATATATGGCTGATTGGTTTTGTAATGTTTGCTGGCCATGAGTTGCTGACCAATTAGCTATTTCTGCTTACAGATTATATTTTTCTGCTTACAAAAATACGAATACTCTGCTAACCATTTAAATAACACCCAATATATAATATAATGGAATAGCAAAGGTCAGCAAAAGAAATGTAGTCCCAAATCTATATATGTAAAATGATAAACTGACTGACTGATTGGTGATATATCAACGCACAGCCTAAACCGCTGGGTCTAGAGAATTGAAATTTTGCACATACGAGTATATAGCTTATACAGTGTAGGCATCCACTAAGAAAGGATTTTGCTAAATTCAAAACCTTAGGGGGTGAAATATACTTGCGTCAGCGAAGCCGCGGGTAAAAGCTAGTGTAAAATAGGAATGGGTGTATTTAATTTAAGGTGAATAATAGTTAATTACAATCGTGTTTCCAGTTCCAGTTTCCGCTTTTGTAAATTAATGATGTTTTTGATAATGCAAATTTTATAATAACGTAGTTGTAAACACACTAAACATCGTTAATTGGTTCAATAACCTGTGTGATATTAATGTTAATACAGTCAAAATATAAGATTATAAAAAGGAAAAGGGTGTTATTTAAATGGTTAGCAGAGTATTCGTATTTTTGTAAGCAGAAAAATATAATCTGTAAGCAGAAATAGCTAATTGGTCAGCAACTCATGGCCAGCAAACATTACAAAACCTATCAGCAATTTATGTCATTCTGGATGGCTGTAATTATTTTTGAGCTGCAATGAGCTGCTACTGTTTAATAAAATTTTGGTAAGCACTCAGAGGGGAAGCCAAAAAATATTTTTTGAGCTTCTTATAAAAGAAGCAAAAACAATCTCAGCGAACTTGTCATGCGCAAAATGGGCGCATTCCTTACGTAGATTAGAAATGACTTTGGATTATGCAACTTTTATGATTATGATTATTATTACGCTTACAAGTAGTGGTGGTGGTGGTGGTAGTGGTGGTGGTGTTAGTGGTAGTGGCAGTGACAGTGGTGGTGGTGGTGGTTGTGGTGATGGTGATGGTGGTAGTGGCAGTGGCTGTGGTAGTGGTGTTGGTGGTAGTGGTAGTGGGAGTGGGAGTGGGCGTGGGAGCTGGAAGTGGGAGTGGGGCGTAAGAGGGAGTAGGAGGTAGTAGGAGGAAGTAGGAGGTAGTATGAGGTAGTAGGAAGTAGTAGGAGTTAGTAGGAGTTAGTATGAGTTAGTAGGAGGAGAGTTAGTGGGAGGAAGTAGGAGGTAGTAGGAGGTACTAGGAGATAGTAGGAGGTAGTAGGAGTTAGTAGGAGGTAGTAGGAGTTAGTAGGAGTTAGTAGGAGTTAGTATGAGTTAGTAGGAGTTAGTAGGAGTTAGTAGGAGTTAGTAGGAGGTAGTAGGAGGTAGTAGGAGTTAGTATGAGTTAGTAGGAGTTAGTAGGAGTTAGTAGGAGTTAGTAGGAGTTAGTAGGAGTTAGTAGGACGTAGTAGGAGGTAGTAGGAGTTAGTAGGAGTTAGTAGGAGTTAGTATGAGTTAGTATGAGTTAGTATGAGTTAGTAGGAGTTAGTATGAGTTAGTAGAAGGTAGTAGGAGTACCTACCCCGTCCTACTACCTCCTACTAACTCCTAGTAACTCTTACTAACTCCTACTAACTCCTACTAACTCCTACTAACTCATACTAACTCCTACTACCTCATACTAACTCCTACTAACTCCTACTAACTCATACTAACTCCTACTACCTTCTACTAACTCATACTAACTCCTACTAACTCCTACTAACTCCTACTAACTCCTACAACCTCCTACTAACTCCTAGTACCTCCTACTAACTCCTGGTACCTCCTACTACCTCCTACTTCCTCCCACTAACTCCTACTAACTCCTACTACCTCCTACTAACTCCTACTAACCCCTAATACCTCCTACTAACTCCTACTAACTCCAAGTACCTCCTACTACCTCCTAGTACCTCCTACTTCCTCTCACTAACTCCTACTAACTCGGGGTTAGGCGGGCGTAGGAGTTAGTAGGTGGGGGTAGGAGGCAGCAGGAGGGGGTAGGAGGTAGCAGGAGGGGGTAGTAGGAGGGTGTAGGAGGTGGTATGATGTTGTAGGAGGCGGTAGGAGGGGGTAATAGGTGATAGGAGAGGGTAGGAGGGGTAGGGGGCGTAAGAGGGGGTGGGAGTGGGAGTGGGAGTGGGAGTAGCTATAGTATTCACGACATGTTTTCTCTGCTGTTCAATCATGAAGTCTTGCTGACCAAGTAGTTATTTTGCGGACCAAGTAACTATTTTGCGGACTGAATGTTTATTATGCAAACCCATGTTATTGTAAGCTGCCTATTTCTGATTTAATTTTTGACCATTATTAAAATTATTTGCCGAACAAGGATTGCTGCCTGATTTTTTTATTTGCGAACAAAATCTTTGTATGCCGACCAAATGATTTAAATGCTGATTTTTTGTGGCTAACCAAATTTTAAAATTGCGGACCATTTAATTACTTCTCAAAGGAAAATACAATAACACAAAAATATAAAAGTAGAACAATACACAATTGAAAATAATAATAGGTACCCACATACGTCAGAAAAAAGTTTTCTCTTTGAATATACCAACAATGTTTATCAAATTGAGGAAAACCTCTTGGGTCAGCTTTTTGACAACCACCTACTAAAATGAAAGGATTAGCAGTTTGGTAGGAGAAAAAGAGATCAATATAGAGATGACAGCTTCATCTGTTGTTCTACTGCATCTATGATTGGTCAGAACGAAATTTTTGAATTTCGAAATTCAAATATCTCTTGTCAACTGTCTAATTAGACATTTGTCAACATTTGTTGTCATTATGATTTAGTGATGGGACAAGTAATGAACTAGGATTCGATAAATTTAACTAAAGCAAAGGAAATATTAATTTTTGTGTTTATTTTGCAAAACATTAAATTATTTTGACACTCAACTGTGTTACTTTTTTATGCAAAGTAAATGTATAAATAAAACCATTTAATAACCATTGAATACATTCAACTGAGTTTTTAATCATAAACCAAAACAAAAAATAAAGCATTATTTCTACGAGTACTTATGGTATTATTCACGTTATGAATGCAGTAGCAGTGGAGAGTAGTGTAAAAATTAAAACAAATTATTTTTAAAGATTGTTCATACGAATACATGAGGCACAGATATAATAATTACTACATGATGTATTAATTATTTAATGTTGGTTACGCACTAAGAACAAGTAAATTGTAAATAAAGATAAATATATTGTGTAAAAAATTTTTTTGGAATCCAGCTTTCAGGCCTTCTTGTTGCCGCAACCCATATTCTTTTTAAAACTGGATCCTTAGGAAAACTGAAAACAATATTTATTTAATCAATATATTTTAAATAAGTTAGCAAATTTAGCTAAAACCAAATGAAATATTAATAACCTAAATATTTTTTTTCTAGATAAACCATTTAAATTTTAAAATTAAATAACAGAAACATGTTTTTTATCTTACAGAACTATATCTAAAAAAGTAACAACATTTTCGGTAGTATTATTTTTTTTCGATTGTCGATAATTTTTAAATCAATGTTGGTACATCACTATCAGCCATTTTTTTCAGAAACCACAATTTATTTATAAATAAAATTAACATATTTAAACACTTACCAGAAGTAAGATACTGGTGTGGTAGACTGGTTAGGACCACCAGTTCGACTTTTGCACCATAAAACTGCACATGAAGGCATATTTGAAGGTGTTTTAAAAATAATAAATGTGACAGATATTCGTGCTTATCATTCGGTGTGGGCAGAAGGAATGACTCAGCACTTTCTTGATTGTCAATCATTGGGGCAGCGTGCCCCTATGTTGGTTGAAACGGCCTACTTGTCAGTGAAAACATTGTTGGTATATTGGTTTTATAGGTATGTGTAGGTACCACCAATAACAATATCATAACGCACTTGTTTTATATCAAAACGCACCTGATAAAAACATCAAATCCATAAGACTAACCATGAAGAAACTAACTGAAGATAGAAAATTTGCAGAAACTTATTGTAATAGCACCTAAGTTTGCTCTGGCGATCATTCGTACTTGACACGCGATCGTAACGTGAGGAGAACTCGTAAAACGCGTCGATGCATGACACGATTGATGGTTATAGAAGTGAAAGAGATGCTCCCAGGAGACGTAGGTAGTTCCGAAACGTAGTGTAGCGAGCGGAAGGTCTATTGAAGTTGAGCAGGTTGTGTAGTGTTATTGAAAAGGCAATGGTAGAAAATACGTTTTTGGAAGAGTATTGTGTACTACACGACGTAAGTAAAACTTTCTAAATAGTAGTATTAAAATATATATTTATATAAAATGATAAACTGACTGACTGATTGGTGATATATAAACGCACAGCTTAAACCGCTGGGTCTGGAGAATTGAAATTTTGCACATAATTATTAGCTTATACATTGCAAGCATCCCCTAAAAAGGATTTTGCATAATTCAACCCCTAATGGAGTGAAGTGCACGAGCGAAGCCGCGGGTAAAAGCTACTATATTTCTAGATGGTGTCGTTGCTTTCGATAGATTTAATCCTTGATTTGAAGGAAATTGAGAAAATTGCCAAAATTCTAAAACCGTTTTGCAAGTTGATGCATACGAGTATAATAAATATCATAAACAGAGTACTATCCTTCAAGATGAAAAACATTTCACTGAATAATAGAGTGACAAAGATATATGACCAAAAGTCAAATATATTATATATAGAAAGACGTAGATATGTTACTAGAGCACGGAAAATGAGGCCGACAAATGTAGTTAATTAACCATATTATATTTAGTCGCATTGTATTTCAAGTCGTATTTTAAGCGCAACTCTTAACAGATAGCTCTATTTTTCTTTATTATTCGTTCCGTATCATCTTTCCCCGTCATTGTTGTATCCTATAAATACGCTAAGAAGTAAGTATGTACAGTCAACAAAGTTGTTAGTGTTACATGGCCAAAAATTAAGATTCACTTTTCTCTTAAAGCCTTAAATGTATTTATAGAATTTTTTTGGTAAATTATAGGGATCAAAGATACCTTTCGAAATAAACATTAATCAATAAGATTTATTTATGACTTCCCCAGAAAAATGAATTATTAGTTACTGGCCATGTAACCCTTACAACTTTGTTGACTGTACATGTTGTAGCACACTCATAGGGGATCAATTTTCAAACGCAAGCAGTATGAATATAACTCATCCTTACTTTAATATCTTTGACCAAAAGTAACAAATAAAAACTATTAATTTCGACCAATTACACCACTACATATCTGTTTAATCTGACGATCCAAATATAGATACCGTCAATGGGGATTAAGTCCGAAATGTTGCAATTTGTCTGATATATCAAGTTTTATAAAAGAATAATAATACCTAATACCTAAAATTTTACCCTGTGGACCAAAAAGATCAAACAGTATAAACAGACTTGTATAAAACTATCACAAATTGAAGACAGCACCTAATTTCCATTCGCAAATGGAACTAAAAGCTGAATTAGCATTGGAAAGCGCCTCCACCAATCCAATGGAAGCGGATTATTTAAAAGCCATTTTGAATGCCATTTGATTGCTTCATTCAGTAATAACTCAGTTAGGCGCTACTTGATAATGATGGGAAACAAATGGAAATGTGAATAGATGTCCTATACATACCAATATATATTATACGTTCCCCGTTTGATTTAGTACCTATAGTTATGTATGTGTGAACTCCGACCGTTTTCGCCCTTGAGTTTCTTGCTGGTTCTTCTCGGGGTGCTGCATTTGGAACCAGCAACTCGTCGGTGGAGATAGGCTGCTGTTTATATTTAGCCAATCTTCATGGACAAGTTCAAAGTGCCTTATTTATTAGACTATGGACTTTTATAAGTGTGATCATCAATTACCTACAGAAATAATAGTATATTTTATATCGAGGGACTAAACGAAGCCGTTATATACCAGAGGTGGTTTGACTCCCGAGCTTGCGAGGAACCGAGGCTCAATGAAACCGAGGGTATATTAAGTTGGCGTTTAGTCAACTGTACTTTTCACTTTGAGGGCGAGAAAAATAGTCAATTTAGTACAAAATTATTCAAATTATACTAAATCTATGTTCAAAACCGAACAAATACACTCGACAAAAATTCAGAAATTTTCGCGGGCAGTTTTTTCTTCTAAACCTGTCACAGACTAACAAAGAGATTTAAATCTCTTTGCTGATTAACAATTTAAAACACATGGTGCCACATTCTTGGAAAAAAAATGGAACTAAAACTATCAACATTTTCGCTATGAAGATGGTCCACACTCCACAGATATTTATTATTTATGTCTCATTAAGGAAACTAAAAAACGAATTACTTTTTACTCCCTAGAGACTAAAGTGGTCACTGGCTAAAGTGTCCAATCTTTGCGGCAGACTCACGCGCGCAGTGAGGGCATGTGAGCACACCGTTTACAAATATAGTTACTGGAGGACGGGCTCTTAAATCGTCTTAGCGTCGAGGTCAGCTAAATGTTGCTCCTCAAACTCGCGGACTCGCTCTTCACAATCCCACGCCATTCCGCGCTGTGCTAGCAAATATTCCCATTGAGAGTACTTGATGTTGCATCATTTCAGTATAGTTGTAGCACACCATTGTAAGAGTCGATCGTGTAAACAATGCTTTTCATATTTTTTACACGCTTTTATTTAACTTCCAATGTTTGTGTTAATTTATCAAATCTTGCGAAAATACTTATTGACGTTCGACTGAAATTTTGCATACTTATGTAAGTTTGGTAACAATGCGCAATGCAACAATCAAGTTGACGGGCCTGGTGGCTCAGTTGGTAGTGAACCTGCCTTCTGAATCGGAGGTCGCGGCTTCGATTCCCGCTCGGAATCAATATTCCTGTGCATGAAAATGTCTGTTGGCTTCGTGTCTGGGGTTGTTTATTTAAGTATGTTTATCGGTTGTTTAGTTCCCATAGTACAAGCTCTACCTAGTTTGGGACTAAATAACCATGTATGAATAAACTATACAACCGAGCTGAACTGATGATGGAACCAGGAGGTGGATAGGGGAACTCCTCAATTTGACTACTCGCAAATTTGGACTCATTTGATAATGATTTGGTAATATGCCACACATACAATAGCGGGTTTTGTACTCTTCATAAACTAATAATTACCTAAATACATTTCTGGCTTAAAAGCAAAACACCATAAAGATTGAATATTGATTCGCGATCTTTATACAGCAAGCACAAAGCCGTCTGGCGATCACCAATTTTTATCAAAATCCACTTCCCAAAAATCCCTTTGACATCACCCTATCGCCTGATATTGCGAAAATGTAGAAAAACTTTTTTTATTTCATTTACCGGCGCAAAGGTGCGCCGGGACGAAATTAAACGACTCCCGAAAACAGTTGGTAACTGAAAACAAGCTTTTAAACTCAGGTGGATAAAGTTCAAAATTTTACGAAAAACAAACTTTTATTTTTAACGAAGTCAATAACAATATTATGAAACGGGTTAAAACGGTTAACGTTTCTGGATCGTTGATTTCGATAACGAAGTTGATTTTTCATTTCGATTGTAATGTAACTAGCTTTTTTGTGACTTTCTTTGCGTTTGAATATAAAAAGTGCATATCTATGGACTATGTTTCACCCAAACTAAAAATAAGTTTTTGTGATGTTTAATTATGAGTATCAAGTACCTACACTAAACGAAAATGCACCTTTTTCTACATTTATCCATATCCATATACGCTACATTTTATTCCCGTATTCCCACGGGAACGGGAACAACGCGGGTGAAACCGCGCAGAACCGCTATTATTTTATAAGTACTATAGAAAACTGGTTCTGGAATACCTATCTAAATTCTACGAAAACCCGCCACATTGAACTCCTTGGAACTTTTGGAATGCCATCACGAAACATTTTTCCACTTATTTGAGTAAATTCTTTGCAAAAGCCTTTCACGAAATATGAACCCTTTAACCCGTTCTTGTCACGCTACTTACCTATTGGATACACTGTGGAAATTTCGCATGATCTTTTCTTGTCAAAATATTTTCTTTATCACATTGTACGATCAAAATTTAATATTTTATCATAATTATACATTTTGTTTTCATTGTGCATTAAATCATTAAAGAATTTAGAAAAGTAAATTTATTACAATATTCTGTATAATGACATGTATTTAGTTACTATGTTGTTTGTAATAAGTTTTGTTATTTATATGTGGAAGCTTGTAATTAGCACATACTTGTCCACAAGGATTATTAACTTGTAAATATAGCTGTAAGCTCCCCAAAAATTAATAAAATTAAAAAATCTCCGATGATTATATATTATTGAAATAATAAACATTTTTGTAGCTTATTTTATTTCATTTAATTTCTTAACGCGATGTCACCAGAAGCAGTATAATTTTCAGGTGTATGTTTCTCAGTATGAGTCCATTTTATTAACGTAGCCCTTAAACGTGTTGTTGATTATAGTAAATGAGGTGTCTTAAGGTTTGTCTTAGTTACCAGGTTTTGGTTACGAGTATGTTATTTTAAACAAAATGTTGTATTTTGTTTTATCCAATTAATATAAGGTAAAACACCCAATTATTGTCACCCTAGTTTACCGTACTAATTAATAGACACCCCAAGAGATATTTGCAAAATTAACGAAATTACGATACACAATTATATTAGAATAATTAAATGAAACCACCGTGTTTTAATTACTCCAAATATAATTGTGTTTGGTAATTTCTTTAATTTTGATTACGGCCATTGTGGTGTCAACCATTGGGTGTTTCACCCTAAGTACCTTCTTATAATAATAAAAGCAAAATTGAAGATAGATGAATGGATAGAGGTATTTCTTTCACACAAAAGAACTGCAAAAATTTTGATGAAAACGTACAGTAATATATCTTAGGTGCATATCAAAATAAAAAGATGTTGAGTCCACGGTGAACGTTGCGATAGTTACAAAAACAACCCTTCTATAGAAACTCATTTTTTTTGGACTAAAATCTCTTCCTGGTCTGTATAAGTAAGGCATAAGCCCCAGACTACCGACAGGTTGAAAAATTCCATAGAGCAAACTCGAGCATGTTTTATTCTCCTCCATTCTTGTACACAAAGCATTTTATCACATTATTCCTTTATTGTATAATGTGAAATTTTCCTTTCATTGAAAATTCCGCTTTGAAAGCTGGCTCATGTCATAGCTAGAATGCCTTAAAAGGCTCTCTGGTACCTTTCAAGTCTTAAAATTCCGCTGTAGTTATTGCAGTTGGCATTTTAAATAATTTCCAAAGAATTTCCATTTACTTTTATTTTGTGCTTTATCTTCGTCAAACTTTGTAAAGTTGAGTGCTCTTTGTTGAGCATTGTTTCTGTTTGTGTTTATTATTTTCTAGTTTATTTATGTAGGTGGGTAAATTTTTGGGGCGTACTTTTTTAGGCGTCCTATGCCCTTTATAAAGAAACTATAATTCAAAACAGACTAAACACATGCTTTTTTGAAAATATACCTCGTAGCTTAACCATATATATAAACCAATTAGAATTAATATTAAAAACTTAAAAGATATTCCACGTTGAATAATCCGACTTGTATGGCGGCCTACCTCTGGGAGGCTTGTCCCACTTCAAATTGCGCCCAGAAAACGACTCACTATAACACGAAATTTTAACGTATATTTTATCAAAATATCTCATTTTAAAGATATTTACTCCATTTCATATTCAAAATCACAAAAACTTTACTAACTATTGAATAGAAATACTGAGAAGCCAATATGTTTTTGTCCCGCGTAAAACTGCTCTTTTGATGCTCGCATTTGACTACTTGTGTCATATTAGTCAAGCAATTTCACGCCAAATTTTTGTATCGGACCACCCAAGCGTTTGTCGGACCCCAACTTGTGTGTAGAGAGGGTGGCGTATACGCAAGTTTTTACATGTTCCCGAGGTAAGTTTCTCCTGAAATGTGTTTTGGTCACCGTGAGCGGCCAGTTCGGTGGCATGTTTTAGATAATGAACAGAGTGATGTATTGTATCGTCAAGTTTGTATGTTGTGGACAATTACCTCATTATTACGACCTGCCAATATCTTCCAAGTTAATTAGGTAGCTGGGTAATTATCATGAAAAAAACCATTTGGTCGTCATTTCGGTGGCGTCATTGCAGTGGCGCAGTGGGCCACCAGAATGACGAATGAGCCACCGTAATGATGAATGCCTGTATAATCCATACTATTACTAATAATATATTAAGACATAGTACTTGTTTTTTATATATTATTACTGTGGCGTAAGTATTTTACCGTGATAATAGCATTTAGAAAAATTTACGTACTATCTAGGTATAACTGTTGTAACCCTATAAGGCGACATAATATTAAAGAAATAAACAATATTATTAATGTTTTTGGCACCAAAAAAGTTGATTACTAAAAAATAAAACATGTTGTTACATAATATCGCTTTTTTATTTGAAATATTTAAGAAAATGTCATTACGGATGCGCAAAAATTTTAAATAATATATTTCTCCGAAAGTACTGTGTTTCCAAGGGCGCCTCACAAATTATTAGATTCACAGCATCTTAATCTATAATCTAAAGCATTTAGTTTAGGTGATATATGAGAAAAAAAATTCGCCACCGCAATGACGGAAAAAAGCCCGCTTTGAAAATTTACCCAGGTACTTGATTTAGTTCTTTTCACAAGCTTGATATTTTTGTAGTACCTATTTATCTGAACCGGCTATTGTTGCCAAATGTTAAGTATTGATTATTTGATCATTATTAATATTATGTTATTTCGTTAAAATTTTATCTCAATCTCATCCACTGCTTATACTCTCTTACTGTCTTACTACTTAGCGTGCTGCGGATCTTTCAATGATTTAGATTAACATTAATTGTCTTTGCATTAACAGCTGCTATCGATTTGTTACTACTTCAGTACCTTAATCCATTGTAAACGTTAGTCCACCACTTACCTTCATTTGTTTATCTCAGTTACATCCATCCTAAGGAGTGGTAAAACCACCCATTGTACTTTTTTAATCACTTATTGCACATTTTTATTACTGTACAATAAAGAGTTGTTAGGTACTTCCTTGGTTACATTTGAACGACCAATTTTAATGATTCCACTTACAAATCAGAAAATTCTTCTACCTGACTTAACGATAGCAATCGAATAAATCGAATCAGCCATATCCGAGTTTTCATCCAGCATCAAGCACCGGCGTCGCGCTAGATTGCTTTAAATCACAGATATAATCGATTTCCGATCGTTTTCTTCGCTATCCGTTTTAATCTTTCCTATATTTTTATCGATAACACCGTACGGATCTCTTCTCACGTTGATATTTGTATGAAACTGTTCAGCCCCCCTAGTCAAGTGGCATTGCACAATCTAATCGAATGTTCTTTTAGATTGACATATATGGGATTGACTTAAGCACTTGCCAACGAGCACTAAAGCTAATGTCAATCCCATACATGTCAATCTAAAAGAACTTTGATTAGATTGTGCAATGCCACTTGGCTAGGGGGGCAGTAGTAGTATTTATTCATAAACTATTTACATTGTATTCGAATTTCAAACATAAGAAATGCGTTCGTGAAAAGTTGATACTTCCAGAATTGGAATACCTATATCTATGAAATGTCACTAGTAATGTACCTATCTAATAGTTCATATTGCTAATAATAATTTCCATCGATTATAGCTCTCATTAACAAAACCATTACGCTGTGTTCAAATTGCAAAGCTCACTAAACGTAAACATCGCTAATATATACTGATTAAGGAATCAATTTCCATTCATCCATCTTCGGATTATTCGAATATTGAATTTCAAAATCGTGTAATAAATCACGGTCGTGTTTGGAATTCGTCGCACGTCCGCCGGTGATTACCTGCTCTTGTTTTGTGAAAACGGATTGCGGAACAAGAGCCGGAATAATGCATATTTCAAGTTGTCCAAATAACAGACTAGTGTTCAAATGCGTCTTTTCAACCGACAAAAAGAAGGAGGTTATCAATTCGACTGTATGGTTTTTTTATGTTAGTTGCCTCAGAACTTTCGACTGGGTGAACCGATTTGGATGATTCTTTTTTTATTTGAAAGCTGGTGCTTCCGGTGTGGTCCCATTTCAATTTGGTCCAGTTCTGATAACGGCATTCATGAGAAAATCATATAAGTCTTAAATTTGCATTAAGTATGTGCGCGACAAATGGCGTGAAGAAGAATCAATATAAAGACATATCGCACTTAAAAATTAGTCAAATCGTTTTGACTACAGGAGGTCTCAAAGAAATATGCTCTCATACACACACGGTGAAATATCTTTATTTACTTATCTTTTTTCACTCTGCTAAAAGTACCTAATGGTGAGGAAAATGTTCAATCTGTATAAAGGTTAGCTAACAAGAACTACTAGACATAAAATTCAAATGAATTTTGATAGTTTCTTTCACAATTCACACACGGTTATTCAGTCCCAAACTAGGCAGGGCCTGTGCTATGGGTACCTACTAATGACCTGATAAACAAACTTAAATATAAATATTAAACGACCAGACACGAAGCCAACAGACATGTTCATGCACACAAATGTTGGCTCCGAGCGGGGATCGAACCCGCGACCTCCGACTCAGAAGGCAGGGCCACACTACCAACTGAGCCAACAGGCCTGTCATAAAATAAACGTAAGCATACCAAACGGAACGCACGTAAAAACTACCAAATAACCCGAGATTGCGACTCGGTTGGCAAAAGGGGGCTTAAAAACAGTATTCCACTCACAACACGGACGAAACGTCGGGCATACTTAGCCGACATTTCCGGATTATGAAAAATGTTTTCGGCTGAAAACTGCATCCTTATTGCGTTATACCGGCGAAATTAATCGTGGTTTTGTTAATCGTAATTCCTAGTTTATTGTATCTCATCGGAAAAAGGCGCAAGCTTGTGTTAAGGTATGTAAATCCTACTTTTTACGTAAACTCTACCAGAAGGAGAGTACTTAATGTTTTTCTGTTTTAAGCAGGTATTTTTTTGGTGCTACTTAAACAGTTTATCGGATTTTAAAGTGTGAGGTTTCGTTAGATTCGTCATTATCTCTAGCTAGAGTATCAAACATCTTTTAAAAGCATTCGGTTTAATTGATATTTCTTATAAATTTTATTAATGCACTAATTTAAAATTTGATTGAAATATTTAAAAAAAGAAATATGATAGGCTAGGCTCTGAGGCACAACAAAGGCATAAATCTAGTCAGCCATAAAATAATAAAACGTCGACAATTAAACAGAATAGCTACATAAAATTTTTTAATATAACAAAAACTCTAAAGTAAACCAATAAAAAGCAGTTAAATAAATAAATAAATAATAAATAAATTGTGTTGTTGATGATGATGATGATGAAATAAATTGTGGGACACAATTTACACACGGTTATTCAGTCCCAAACTAGGCAGAGCCTGTACTATGGGTACTAAACAACTGATAAACATACTTAAATAAATACTAAACACCCAGATACGAAGCCAACAGACATGTTCATGCACACAAATGTTGGCCCCGAGCGGGGATCGAACCCGCGACCTCCGACTCAGAAGGCAGGGTCACTACCAACTGAGCCAACAGGCCCGTCAACTGTACCGTAAACTACAGTTTGTATAATGAGAAAAAAATAAGCTACTCCAAAACCTCATCATTTCGGAATAAGTCCGCGAGTTAACAGAATAACTGCACGAAAAATTTGGGTCTCCGTAAAAACAAGCGACTGAAACCAAGCGAAACTGAATTTAAATTGTTTCGGATATGACCACGGAATATTAATCGGATTAAAACTAGAATTTTCTGTTTTATAAAATAACTAGCGACTCGCCCCGGCTTCGCACGGGTGCAATGCTAACACTAAAACCTTCCTCTTGAATCACTCGATCTTTAAAAAAAACCGCATCAAAGTCCGTTGCGTAGTTTTAAAGATACAAAGGCATACAAAGGGACATAGGGATATAGGGACAAAGAAAGCGACTTTGTTTTATACCTACTATGTAGTGATAGTGATAATGATACTTTGTTAAGGACTTTTTAGGGTTCCGTACCTCAAAAGGAAAAAACGGAACCCTTATAGGATCACTTTGTTGTCCGTCCGTCCGTCCGTCTGTCAAGACCCTTTTTCTCAGGAACGCGTGGAGGTATGAAGCTGAAATTTATATCAATTACTCAGGTCTACTGTCCCTTGAAGCTGTGAAAAAATCAAACTTCTAAGCCAACGCAATCAAAAGATACAGCCGTTTATGCCGCAAATTTTCGACACTTGCAAGAGAATCAAAACCTACAGGGTGCTTCCCGTGAACTCAGAATCTTGAAATTTGGTACGAAGCAACGTCTTATAGCATAGATAAAGGAAAAATTACGAAAACCATAAATTTGCAAGGTTGTACGGAACCCTCGGTGCGCGAGTCCGACTCGCACTTGGCCGGTTTTTTTCCAAGTTTCCAATTATTATCTTATTTACACACTGGTCACAGAAGCGCGATCGGTCCCATTCGCACATAGATGGACCCATTAGCAGATGGTCCCGTTAGTACCCATAATATGGTACCACTCATCGATGGTCCCACTTATAGATGGTACTATTCGGAAATGGTCCCATTCACAAATGGTCCCGTTGTAGAATATCTTCTAATTCTAAGCAATATTCATACCCATCGTGTTGCTTTTGACAATATTGATAATTTATGTTACCTAATATCACATTTTAAATACAAAATTTAAGGCCACTTCTAGTAGGTACCTACTGATAAGACGCTGAAGTTCAAGTCTTTTTAATTTTTTGCACAAAACATCTGAAGTAGTCTTCCGTACTTTCCAGATAAAGTAGCTTAATGATTTAACTTGTTTGCAAGAAAGCCTTTGACTATGGTAGCTATAAAATTTCTAACTCAAATACATTTTGTTTACTTTACGATTTCTGTGTTATTTCTAGATTATCAATAGCGATAAAACTTAAATAGCTTTCCGTCTTCGACGAAAACCAATTTTAAGAACGCCACTTTTCCCTTTAACAAATTTAAAAAATCCTTCCATCCCTTCTAAAGAAGGGTACAAATCCTTCTTATTTTCGAGTATCACGAATAGTCCCTAACAAATTTTAAAAATAAATCTGATACAACATAATCCTTGAAACGTGATTTCCTTTCTCAAATAATCTATGAGCCATAGAGTAAGTAGCTTTTAGAAAAGACTTTTGTACAGATTAAATTAGCCACTAGTTCTGTAGTTCAGTTCCTTAGTTTTGTAGAGGTGGGGAATACTGTGTAGTATTTTTATTCATTGTTTTAGACACTTAATCACTAGCTATACGGTAAAGGAAAACATCGTGAGGAAACCGGCATGTCCCAAAATAAAAGACCCGGTCCGGCGATGGGCTCACCACCTATCACATTTAGAGGTCAAATATACGCTTGAAAAGTGGGTATTTCCAAAAATGTAATACCTCTGCCGGGAATAAAAGGCGATGATTAACGTTCCATCCGGGTGTCCCTTGACACCTCTCAAGTTTTTTTTATATGTGTATTAGACTTTCTTCCGTATTCTGAATTTGAATTTACAATTAATAATATTTTTACACTATGCAGCTGTGATTTTAAAAGTGGTATTCGTCTACGCAAATTTGTTTTTTACATAACATTTAGGACATATATTTAGACGTCTATACGAGTCACGAACAGCCAATGCATTCTCTCGAGCACTCGTGACTTCCAATATACTACGAATTGAAGTTTATTTTATTCTGTTTGCAAAACTATTTTGTTACAAACAAATGCAACAGCATTTTGTTTATATTTTATATTTTGTGTTTATTTTATTGTTTGCCTGTGAAATCAAAATATGGGTTAAAACTGTTATAATTGTTATAACTGTTAAACTTATATAATTTACTCTTTTTTCTGTCTGAAAGTTTTGTCTATACTCCGAAACGGCAAATATTTCATTATCATCAACGCCCATAACACTTTTTCAAAAAAACAACTGGAATTTACATTAAAATACGAACAAATATAAATTTACTATAAGGAATTTTATAATGTACCATTTCCCCAACAAATAAATAAATATAATACCTCGAAAGACCTAATAAATTTGTCTCCAGCAATAAATATCTTGGCACAGGTGCACCTTCTAATTCTAAATACATTTCCATGCTCAAAGTTGAATGGAAATTGATTTGATGTGCTGAAGCGATAATTTTCCAAACTTCTTTGATGTTAAATTGAAATGGAAAGTAAACATTTTGCATTTTGCATGCTCCGCTACTTCGCGTCGCCGTGGCGATAAAGTCTCAATATCTTAATTTGGATCTCATATAAAAACTCCCGTTGGTTTCTTATTATTTTTTGTGCTAGTCCTTTAATTTAGCAACATGGTTTATTTTTATAAATCAAAATATTTTTTACGATAGCGTGCCCAAATGGTAAAACCCGGACCATATTCCTAAGACTCCACTGTCCGTCCGTCCGTCCGTCTGTCACCAGGCTGTATCTCGTAAACCGCGATAGTATATCTACTAGTAGAACGCGTTTGTTACATAACATTTTCTTAAAATAATTATATATTTATGTATTTTATTAAGAGCTTCTGAGGTGTCGGCCTGTACTGTACAACTGTACAGTACCTACAGGCAAACTATTTTCCATTATAACAAAAAAGGGAACCAAGTTATTATGGAGGAACGATTTCTAACACAGAAACCCCTTAACAATTCTAAAAGTAATAATGAAGTTATGAAGTCGGAAGATTTGGGAATTTTATTAGCGTCAAGTTTTTCTCGGATTCATCTTCCATCACTCATCATTTGTTTTCGCTGGAAAGCTTGTCCGTCAATGTCAATATTTATTACTAAAGTGGATGAGGATATTTCTTATCAAACTGATTGTCAGGCTTCTTAAAATGTGTTGTTGTATTTTTCTGATACACTTATTTTCAGATTGGAAAAGAAACTGACTGATTTACTGATTAAAAACACAGCGCCAACAACCAAGGATCATGAAAATTGGTATGTAGGTAGCCATAGGACATTGGCAAAGCATAGGTACAATATAAAGACCACTTACTTGGACACTTTCATAAAAAGAAAGCAAACTGGTTGCCAAGCAAAAGAGAAGACTGACGAGTCGATCTGAGAGAAGAAAGGTATCAAAGGTATGGCAGACGAGCAAATGGTTTCCAACCACAAGAGATGACTGACGGGTAAAACACAGAGAAAGGGCAGTCAAGAGATGACAGAGACAATTGCAGTCCAGCAAACAAAGTGTATTTATTTCCCATGCAAACTGATACATATTACGAATAAACTCAAAAACTACTGAACCGATTTTAAAAGTTCTTTCATCAATGTAAAGCTAGAAAATCCCTGAGTAAGATAGGCTATACATTATTCCCGTATTCCAACGGGAACGGGAACTACGTGGGTAAAACCGCTCAGAAACTTTAGGGTATTAAGTACCTTTGATGTGTTTTTTTAGAATGAAAAGTATTCTATGTCCTTTCTCAAAGTGGTTAAGCTATCGTCTTGTCAAACCCGTGTGAATACGGAAATAAAATATAGCCCATGTGTTATTCTGATGTATAAGCTATAGAACTGTAAAGTTTCATAAAAATCCGTTCAGTAGTTTTTGCGTGAAAGTGGAACAAACATCGATACATCTATACATCCATACATACAAACTTTCTCATTTATAATATTAAGTAGGATACATTAGTAAGGATACAGCAGGGGAGTTTTGGAAATGAAGAGTTGCGTATTCACGATGTTATCAAATTACCCAGAAGCATTCTAAAAATTCCTCGAACAAACAAACTCTTCAAATAAATCAAGGGAAACATCAAAGTTTATTATTAAAATGAACATTACAACATTAAGTGGACGCTACCGCCTCAGGGTACATTGTCGAATAATGAAATATTTAACTTTCCCAACCTTTCGGACAGGAAACCGCTATTAGATTTGCGGACAAATTAGAAATAAATTAGAAAACATGGAACACCTTTTTTAAGATTGTTACGAATAATATTGATGATTCGGTTTCATGTTAACTTTGTTTTAGTTATACTAAAGGGCATATAAAACGAGACGATTTAGGGTATTTGAAGCCCCCCTTCCTCCCCTAGTCTATGGGAAAACGTGAGTTTTACCAAATATCATCTTTTGAATCAATGCTGTATGATAATATTACCTACGTTTTTGTAACTTCCAATTAAAATCAAAATAATTTATTTTCTGTAGGTACAAAAAGTAGACTTAGAAAGGTCAGTAGTCTAATAACAAGGCACTCTTAACTCATCCATGAAGATTGGCTAAATGTAAACAGCAGCCCATCTGCACTGAAGAGTTGCTGGTTCCAAATGCAGTACCCCGAGAAGAACCAGCAAGAAACTTAAGGGCAGCTCTTTTTAATCTCATCAATTGATTGATTCTATTCACAGTTACGGGTTTTCCTTATTATGGTTAGTCACAAGCGATAACTAATTTACCTTTAAAATAAGATATCAGACCGAAAAATATAAGAAATTACCGAAACCAATGATTAATTTATGATTCCTTCTTACACAAGCCGTTTCACGAAATTGTGTCGTAAAAAACACCCTAAAAAAGAAGCCCTCAGAACATTAGCCAAGTCGTTTACAAACTTAAACTTCGGAGTTCACAATTACAGGTGTTTTTGTTTGCGAATTGTTTTAAATTGATGTACTTAGCTTGTTTCGAAATATTTTGCGGGCTTCTTCTGAAGGGTGAGCGGCTATTATGGTTTATTTTAAATATATAACATTATAAATGTAATCTCTTGCTAATACAGAATACAGAGCTCCAACCAAATAACCTATCAAATTGCCTAGTAATGTATTTGTAGTCGAATAAACATAAGGTATCATTTTAAAAAAGCGAAATGGAAGATGATAGCATTAAAATAAACGCAAATCCAAAGGATATAAAATACTAGCAGCGCCCCGCGGTTTCATCCTCGTAGTTCCCGTTCCCGACTGATTAAGGAGATAAAATATAGCCTATGTGTCATTCTGATGTATAAGCTATATAACTGTAGAGTTTCATCAAAATCTGTTCAGTAGTTTTTGCGTGAAAGAGGAACAAACATCCATACAAACTTTCGCGTTTATAACATTAAGTAGGATCTGACTTTCTTATATGTCTTCAAACATCCAAAGCCTCCAATAGCCGTCTGAAATCTGTAGAAACTAATAAATAACAATCCTAATTCCCTATTCACAAGTCGGGTGAAGCTAATTACGGCAGCAAAGGGAATGTTAAGCGACAGGAAAACAAAGGAGAAACAGGTAATGGACGAAACGGTCCCGTACCTTCCCGTAATCTCTGGTTATTTCTAGTGTCCGACCGAAACTTCGGTTTCTGTTTCGGTTTCGGCAGAGTTTCGGCCAAAAATCAGGTTTCGGCGGCAGTTTCGGTTTCGGAACTAATTTCGGTAGTTGTCGTGCATGCTCTCCTAAGTTTGTTTCTCGCGGCAACGCTTTAGCGGACTCTGGCGGCCCTGCCCTCTAGCCAAGTGGCATTGCACAATGTCAATCTAAAAGAACATTCGATTAGATTGTACAATGCCACTTGGCTAGGGGGGCAGTTCGGGCATTGTCGTGCGTTAATATTTTTTTATATATGATTACAACAAAATTAATAAACTATGTTTCCATTTCATGTCCTAATTAAAGCAGAATAATGGGTAAAATGTATCCAATTTCAGTATTTTAAGTAATTTTATACTTGACCACGTGAGTTTCGGTTTCGGTTTCTGCCGAAACTGAAGTCAAGGCCGAATATTCGGTTTCGGTTTCATCCGAAAAACCAGTTCCGGTCGGACACTAGTTGTTTCCCAGAAGCGGAGGTTCATCCGCAAGCTTGAATATTGACATGAAGGGGAAAGAAGGGGGGGAGATAGTTGTGGCCGGTGGGTATTTCAATAATGTTGTGGATAGAATTTAATTTCTGGCGTTTTGGGCCGTAAATTTATTTAATTTGCGCTCTTATAGCCTCGAATTTTCATGAAATACATTTATGTTTGAAATGTTTATAGTAGAAAAATTGAATTATTTGTAACTACTTTACTGTTTACTTGTGTTATTCTAGCTGCTGAGCCAATATGATAGGGAATGTAAATAAAATAATTACACAATTTAAGCTTATTGTAAGTATAAACACACATTATAAGCACGAAAGTGTTCTGTCTATACAAGAAGGAACTCAAAGTTCTAATACTTCACAGTTTCAAACACACACTTGACATTAATACCATAAACAACTACTTCATTACAAACTACTAAACAGGTATTCAAGTAGCATCCGGCACGAAGGACCAAAATTAGGTAGCGTCAGTGTAAGCAGGAAGCAACCCGGCCCCGGAAATTGCAAACGAAATGGGAAATCTGCGACTATGATGATATGGTTACAAGTTGAATGACATCTCAATATAAGGACGTCACTGTATAATAGGGGAATAAGTTCTATAGATGATTCTGCGAAGAGAAATGTAATGTAACGAGCTAGTTAAATCAATTCAGTCGATAAAAAAGTATATTTTCACTAGCCAATTACTTTCATCGTTGAGATTTTTCTACTTGACTCGTCACAAGTAGTTGTTGAGTAGGTTATGATATGTTTCAATTTAATTGAATTGGGTTATCGAAAGACTCTTAAATAAAACAAAAAATATTGTAATTTTTTATTTTAGAGTTTTCGAGTAGAGGTTTTAGCAACTTGTTCTGAATGACATAACAGAGTATGGAATAGGCACTTACATAAAATCTCTGATGTTAAAACAAAGGAATATTATATTAACATTATCTTAGCTGAAATCTCAACATCTCTACAACAATATTGTTTCAAATCCAACTACAGAGTCAGAATTAGCTCACAGCACTAAACCAAATCTAAACAATGAAGCAAGCAACTAATTTCCCAAGTTGTTCCAAGCAAACTAGCCAGAGAAGCTTGAGAGATTAATTAATATAATAGATGACTTCGATGCACCCCAGAGGTCTTGCAATGTTGTGGGCAGTGAACATACTTGTATACAATATGTAACAGAATAAGCGCAATTCCTCAAAATTAGTTTGTCCGTATCGACTACGTTATTGATTTCAGCTATTTTTAATACCTATGTGTTAAATTTTTCCGAAAAATTTATTAGCATATTATCTGAAATTAGTGTTACATAATATGGAAATTATTGCTCTTTAATTAAGAAAATTGGTTAGACACAACTAAAGTACGAAGGCATTATATTTGATATTAATATACTAATTGGGGTTTATGAGGAATTGCGCTTATTCTGTTACGCGTTGTGTAGATATTGCAGTGTTATTGTAAAACCGTAACATCATAATTTCACTATTGGTATTATAATTGCACAGACTGAAAATGAAAATGTATTTTATTCTGTAGGTAATAAGAATTACACTTGGAACAGTCAATAGTCTAATAACAAGGCACACTAAACTCGTCCATTGGCGACTGTTGTCGATTCTCTCAATTTCATACAAAATTGTAATACTTTCATTAGTCAGAATTAAACGGAGGTCAGCGAATCGACCAATCAAAATGGACCTAGGCTTCCCAGCACTTCCGAGTGTTGCTATTGACGATTTACCTAGGGTAATTACAATGTCCCTAAATTTGCTTAGTGGAATTATAATGTACCTAACTAAAATTGTCGCGTGATTTTGTATAAAGTTGAGACATTTTATTATCATATCACGGTTTTCACAGATACAGATATGAAATTTGCCAAAATGGAGAGATGTTTATGTGTATCAAAGGAAACAGCGGGTATGCGTGAATTTAGGGAGGGGATTCAATAAGGGACCGACTTGGTTTGCAAATTACAATTTAATCCAGATTTTTGCTTACCTGCTCCGTTTATTTTCCTTTTAGGCATAATGAAACAGTTGCAGGAAATAATGAAATGTGGAAAGCATAATAAGGTGAATCCATGTTGCATAATTAAGTGGTTGAATATGGCTATCTATGCTACACTAAAATACTTCCTCATGCGTGGGGAAAAACTGAACACTTAACTCAGCAGTAGGCTGTTACGGGTTGATGATGATGATAATACCAAAAATAAAATTGAGTACATCTAAAAAGTGTATTTCTGTGATGCTAAAATTTTTGTGAACACTGCATTTTATAGGATGCCTAATTATAAATGACCGGTTTTAGAATTTTATTGTTGTTTGTCCCTTTGTTTGAAATTTCTCTCAATCAGGCTTCAAAATATGAATTACAACAGGTATTTTAGTTGGAGTTACCGTGTATGTTTCATTTTAATATCTAGAGGGAAGGTTGCCAGTAGTTATAACAAGTTCATAATGGTATTTTAATTTAAATTGCCGTGTATGTTTCAGTTTAGTATCTTGCCGAGTTGATAATGTGCAACAAACCGACGGCGGGTTGCTATTAGATAAAACAAGCCATATTTCAAATAATTCTACCGAATCTACTAACAACGTTAAATAAACTAAAATATGTAACAGAGTAAGCACAATTCCCGAAATTTTGTTCAGTATCGACTTTTCATTGTTTATTTATGTTTTACAAAAAAATAATTAGCATAACTGAATTTAGAACCTATGGAAACCTTACAATGCTCTTTAGTTAAGAAATTTGGTTAGACAAAACTAAAGTACGAATGCATCATATTTTTTCATATTAATTTACTAAAACTTAAACTTACGTACATATTTATCACTAGCTTGACGGTGAAGGAAAACATCGTGAGGAAACCCGCAGGCCTCAGAATTAATTCTGAGACATGTGTAAATAGACCCGGTCCGGCGATAGGCTCACCACCTATCACGTTTAGAAATGTGGGTATTTCCAGTAATGGAATACCTCTGCCTACCCCCTCGGGGATAAAAAAGGCGTGAGATTATACTTATTATACTTATAATTTACTAATTGGGGTGTATGAGGAATTGCGCTTATCTGTGACGCGTGATATATTAACTGCAGAATCAATTAGTGTCCTATGTCTTGATACAAGACGCAATCATTTCATTCACCAACTTAGATTCCTAAGCTTTGCAATTGGCTTGATTTGAAACTCCTCACTCGGCCAACTAGTTAATGTCTTTGAAACATAAACTTGGGCTCTTAAGCAGGCTTCGTAGTCTGCCTTGCCTCCTATTAAGCATTACAGCTTACTTTGTTCGTCTCTTGTAATAGCAGTTGTTGAGTAAACGTGAAATGCTTAGATACGATATTGTTTATTTAATAATCCTCAATCACTACGTAGTATAAAACAAAGACGTTTTCTCTGTCCCTATATCCTTAGGTCCCTATGTATACTTAAATGTTTAAAACTACGCAACGGATTTTGATGCGGTTTTTTTTAATAGATAGAGTGATTCAAGAGGAAGGTTTTAGTATTAACATTGCACCCGTGCGAAGCCGGGGCGGGTCGCTAGTAATATTATAAAGAAGAAAGATGTTGTCGGTTTGTAATGAATAGGCTCTGAAACTACTGGACTGGTCTTATAGAAGCTTCGCTATTTGTAGTAAAAATATAGGCATACCTTAGCTTAGTCAACTAAAGGAGACTGAAAAAAAATCGCTTAAGTCATTAACTTGCTTCTATAAGTAATAATAAATAATCTCACGCTTTTCATCCCCGAGGG
Source organism: Ethmia dodecea (assembly GCA_963855545.1). Classification (NCBI taxonomy): domain Eukaryota; kingdom Metazoa; phylum Arthropoda; class Insecta; order Lepidoptera; family Depressariidae; genus Ethmia; species Ethmia dodecea. Next base: position 15,566,406 of record OY979444.1, on the reverse strand, counting down.
GCTAGGCAGAGGTATTCCATTACTGGATATACCCACATTTCACGAGATACATTGGACCCCTAAACGTGATAGGTGGTGAGCCCATCGCCGGACCGGGTCTATTTGCACATGTCTCAGAATTAATTCAGAATTAATTCTGAGACCTGCGGGTTTCCTCACGATGTTTTTCCTTCACCGTCGGGCTAGTGATAAATATGTAGTTTTTGAAAAACTCATTGGTACATGCCAGGATTCGAACCCGAGCCTCACTGAATTTCGGCCGGCTCTTTAACCGTAAGGGCTATCACTGCTCTAACTACCCCGACCCTAATTAGAGTTAAACAATTAAAAGCCAAGTAACACCGTCTCTTTTTCATTCCGATTCATTCATAGACACTAAATGGTCATAAACATGAAAGAAATACTTTTTGTAATTTGTCATTGTTACTAAAAGGGAGGGCTTCACCATGGGGTTCGAAAAGATTGCTGCTCGCTAAAATGACACAGGTGTATCAGGTGGAACTTTTACTGATAGTAAGTATTATTCGTTTCTCGAAGCAACTTACAGCACTTCCGCGGGCGTATTCACGGAGATTCGATACTATCGACAGATTTTCCGGTTCGAGTCGAATATCGAGTATCGAAACTCCGTGAATACGCCCGCCGATCCCCTGAATATTCGTCATCCAACCGTTTAGAAGTAGGTAACAAACATTTAAACGTCATCTTGAACATCGTCGGTCTTACCCAAGAACCGTGTTTCTGAAGTAAGTCATTGTTTTATACAGATGCTTTCGCTTTTCCAACAATAAAATTAAAAAGTTTCAAACAGTTTCCAAACTTTAAACAACGTTTTGTGGTAAGTTTTGAATTTATATTAGTAAGTAAATTAGTTGTAACTCTTTATTGTACACTAATTTTATTATTAATATTTGACAAGTAACATAATAAAAAAACCGCCAAGTGCGTATATACTACAAACGTGCTGTCTAACTATCACGGTTCATGAGATAGGTACAGATTGGTGACTAACACTAGGTACAGATTGGTAATAGGGTCCCGTTTTAAAGGTACGGAACAATAAAAACGAAGAACTAACCTATTATTTATTCTATTAGCAGCATTTCTATCTTTTACTGAAGCTAAATCTGTAAAAGCTGCGCTTTGTAAGCCAGCATCAGCAAAATAGAGTCCTTCGTTGCATGCAAACAATATAGGAACATTACAACCATAAGCCTTAATACTAAACATTTGCTCGTAGCGCGTAGTTGGACACTAATTGGAGGGCTCAGCGTCAAATGCGCTAATTGAAGTCAAAGCAAGCAAGACGCGAGCGGGAGCGATGTTAATTGCAGTGTTTATAATCCGGTTTGTTGCTGTTTTTCTTTCGGTTTGAATCGTGTGGGACGAAATGATCCTTAAACTCGACTTTGTGGGGAAGTCTGAGTCGTTAACGGACGTTTATTTGTTTAGCCCCATTAATGAAGTTAGTCAAAAATGAAAGTGAAATAAAAGAAGGTTTTGACGTGACAACGTCTTATAATTCGATGGAGCCGGCTGCATGCACGAAAAAGTATGACGTATGCGGCGTTACAGTGCAAGCGAGAGCGCGCAACGAGCGACAAAGAGGCACAATCCATTCCATCAGTATTTACGAAAAAGTATGACACGTTATCACGTTCAACTATACCGTCATGAAACCGACTTTACAGACAACCGTTTTTTTTTTATTTGTTTATTAGTTTAAACAATTACGATTCTTTTTCGTATTTATTGTTTTAAATCAAATTTCATGGACGAGTTTAGAGTGCCTTGTTGACTACTGACTTTTTTTAAGTGTAATTTTCAATAACTACACAAACAAAACAAATGTCATTCATTTTTACTTCATTTAAATAATAATGCTATTTCGGAAATGCATTCTATTGACTATTAAAAAAAAACTCAAAATAACCTATTACCCTCGTGGATATGAAGAACGAAGAATACGTAACTTTATAGAACACAAGCTGTTCCGCACGGTGTTCCCCTTCCCACGGGAATAAAATATAGTCTATGTTACTCAGTCATAATGTAGCTTTCCTTCCAATAGCGAAATAATTTTTAAAATCGGTCCAGTAGTTTTAAAGATTATTCGTTACAAACATACAAATCTTTCATCTTTATAATAATAGTTTAGAAGACAAGATTACAATATTGTGTGTAGTCCGTTGTGTTTCAAATTTTGATTAAGAAAACTTACATTATAATAATGTGTATAATGCGCAATAAAATAAAGCCAAGGCATCATACCAAGTCACTTTAACTAACACAATATACAAAAGACACAGTGCCAGAACAAAGTGAAATGACCCATTTACAGCAACAACATCCACTGCTAAAACGTTTGCATAAATCCTTTTGCTTGTCACTTAGACCAACATTGCAAATTGTTGACATGTGAACATTAAAATGGAACACCTTGAGACCACCGACTTTGGACCTGCATAAACTATAACATGCATGCAAATGCACGCTGCTTTGAATAAAAGTGCAGTGCTTGCGATTTTCTCCGCATAAATTCTTACTGACAATAAATTTCGTCAAAAGAGTACATGCTTTGTTCATCTTTATTGTATCTTTATAATTTTGAACATGATTTTTCTAAAAATAAAATAAAATGAAATAAATAATCCCACGCCTTTTATCCCCGAGGGGGTAGGAGAGGTATTCCATTAGTGGATATACCCACTTTTCACGAGATATATTGGACCCCTAAACGTGATAGGTTATGGTGAGCCCATCGCCGGACCGGGTCTATTTATACATGTCTCAGAATTAATTCTGAGACCTGCGGGTTTCCTCACGATGTTTTCCTTCACCGTCGAGCTAGTGATAAATATTTACGTAAGTTTTGAAAAACTCATTGGTACATGCCAGAATTCGAACCCGAGCCTCACTGATTTTCATCATGTGAAGAAGGCTCTTTAACCGTAAGGCTATCACTGATTTTTCTACTACAGAATCAATGTATTCACAAAAATTACAACAATAGATTCATCCACTATAGGCTTAGTCTGTACTTTATAAGTATATATAGCTATCTTTTTATCATCATCGATTGTAGAACAACATCACCACCATCTTCTACCACTGTCTTATTACACCATACATCTTTACTTCTATACCAATATTTTATAGAGGAAAGATTCGTATGTTTGTATCTTTAAAACTCAAAAACTACCTGAACGATTTTAAAAATTATTTCACTAAATGAAAGCTAGAATATCCCTAAGTAACAAAGGCTACATTTTATTCCCGTATTCTCACGGGAAACCGCGCAGAACCGCTAGTATCTGATAAACAAAATACGAATATTTAAATTTGAAGGATTTCAGCTACACTACTTAGTCCTGCGTAACCATCACATTCATCTGTCTACAAATACTGTTCATAGTTATTTCCACCTATACAACGCGTAACAGACAAAGCGCAATTCCTCATACACCCCAATTAGTATATTAATATAAAAAATATGATGCAATCGAACTTTAGTTGTGTCTAACCAATTTTCTTAAATATCGATCAATAATGGCACGATTTCCATAGAAAGCACTAAATTCAGCTACGCTAAATCATTTTTGGGAAAATTTAACACATATTAAAAATAGCTGAAATCGAATAAGTAGTCGATACTGAACACACTAATTTCAGGAATTCTGTTACATGTTGTATATCGGCGACCTGTACTACATTTTCCTGGACGTGGCCTGCACTCCAGAACTCTCTTAGTCCAGCGGTTATCGGTTTTGCAACAGATGTGTCCAAGCTCACTTCCACTTCGACATACAAGTAACGTTAACTTTTATACTCTGGCATTTTGTTCTATAATGTTTCTACAAGCCGAAACTTGTCATTAACCTTTCAAAGCTCATTAAACTGTCTTAGGATTATGTACTTGTACAATCGAGTATCTATAGCTTGTTTTATGTATAGAGAATATCTATAGATATTCTATAGATATTGTCTATCACTAGTTACATAGTATAAAACAAAGTCGCTGTCTCTGTCCCTATATCCCTATGTATGCTTAAATCTTTAACCTCTAAGACCAAGCATCACAGACACAATAGATTTTTAATTGTGTCTCGGTTCCAATTGGAACCGGCGGTTTTTTACAAATTAAAACTACGCAACGGATTTTGATGCGGTTTTTTTAATAGATAGAGTGATTCAAGAGGAAGGTATAAGCATTGCATCCGTGCGAAGACGGGGCGGGTCGCTAGTAGATATATAAAACAGGCCTTCTCAGTATGAGGCCAGGTTTTTCAAAACATATATAGGTACATATTCATTACTAGCAGCGCCCCGCGGTTGCACACGCGTAGTTCCCAATTCCGTGGGAATACGGGGATAAAATATAGCCTATGTGTTATTCTGATGTAAAAAAAAATCGGTTGTCTGTAAAGTCGGTTTACTGACGATAGTTGAATGTGACAACGTCGTAAGAAAATACTGATGGAATGGATTGTGTCTCTTTGTCGGTCGTTACGCGCTCTCGCTTGCACTTCAAGTCTTAAATGGAACGCCTCAGAGAAAGGTAACGCCGCCTGACGTCATGTTTTTTCGCGCGTGCAGCCGGCTCCATCGAATTATAAAACGTCCTCACGTCAAAAATTTCGCGTTTGTAATATTAGTAGGATAATGACGATTAGGACTATGATGAGTTGACGGGGAAGAAAAACGCCCTATTCCAGTGATGAGTCCGAACGGAACACGATTCCTACTCATTTCATTATCATCTTCAACCCGTAATAGTCTTGATGGGTAGTTCGCGAACGACCTAGTTCGAAAGAGAGCTCTTTTAGTTGAACTATGCGAACTAGTTCGTCCACAATCTCGTTTTTAGTTCTTTTGAATATGTATTTTTTAGCGTTCCGTTCTATTATTGAGTGGCGCTGGATGGATAACCGACTTAATTTTTTTTTACTCTTGCCGCTTACACAAGACAAGTTCTTACAGAGTTGCTTATTAAATTAAAGTTTATCTATGGTTAAAGTTTTTCGCAATTATAATATGAAAAACATTCCAGTATTAAATTATCTCCATAAAAAAAAAACCGGCCAAGTGCGAGTCGGACTCGCGCACCGAGGGTTCCGTACAACCTTGCAAATTTATGGTTTTCGTAATTTTTCCTTTATCTATGCTATAAGACGTTGCTTCGTACCAAATTTCAAGATTCTGAGTTCACGGGAAGCACCCTGTAGGTTTTGATTCCCTTGCAAGTGTCGAAAATTTGCGGCATAAACGGCTGTATCTTTTGATTGCGTTGGCTTAGAAGTTTGATTTTTTCACAGCTTCAAGGGACAGTAGACCTGAGTAATTGATATAAATTTCAGCTTCATACCTCCACGCGTTCCTGAGAAAAAGGGTCTTGACAGACGGACGGACGGACGGACAACAAAGTGATCCTATAAGGGTTCCGTTTTTTCCTTTTGAGGTACGGAACCCTAGAAACGAACTAAATGAACGAACTAGTTCGCGGTAGGACTGTGAACTAAATTGAGCGCTCCCAATGGCGAACGACTATGCCCAAGTCTAACCCGTAACAGCCCACTGTTGAGCTAAGAGTATTTCCATTACCATGAGTGCCACAATATCCCACGGGAGCCGGCCACACGTTGAAAGACTACCCTACTACCCTAGGTGGAAGCGTATTTATCATTTACTACCAGCGCCTCGCGGTTTCATCCCCGTAATTCGACTCGACGGGCCTGATGGCTCAGTTGGTAGTGACCCTGCCTTCTGAGTCGGAGGTCGCGGGTTCGATCCCCGCTCGGGGCCAACATTTGTGTGCATGAACATGTCTGTTGGCTTCGTGTCTGGTCGTTTAATATTTATTTAAGTATGTTTATCAGTTGTTTAGTACCCATAGTACAGGCTCTGCCTAGCTTGGGACTGAATAACCGTGTGTGAATTGTGTCCCACAATTTATTTATTTATTTATTAATTCCCGTTCCTGTGGGAATACGGGGATAAAATATAGCCTTTGTTACTCCCTGATAATACAGCTATGGTGAAAGATATTTTTAAATCGCTTTAGTGGTTTCGTGAAAGCGTAAGATACAAAGTCAGTTTCGCATTTATAATATTGAGGATTTTATACCAACCTCTTTCAATTTAACAACACTAGCGGTTCTGCGCGGTTTCACCTGCGTAGTTCCCGTACCCGTGAAAATACGGAAATAAAAAAAAGCTTAGGTTACTCAGGGATCCTCCAGCTTTCCATTGGTGAAAGAATTTTTAAAATCGGTCCAGTAGTTTTTGAGTTTATTCGTAACAAACATACAAAAATATAAAAACAAAAATCTTTCCTCTTTATAATATTAGTATAAATAGATAATTGATATAATTCAAATCACAAACTCGCTCAGTACTTATGCAAATGGAAGCCACAGCATCCCTTACAATATGCACCCGAGCAACTGCAATATTAGTTGTTGCAGCTAATAACTCGGTGTAACTTTCGGCGTCTCCGCTATCTTTCCGAAGTTATTTATTACTTCCCGCCAAAACGTAGGTATAGAATTTTCTAGATGGCATGCAGACGGTATTGTGAGTTGCACTCACAAGTTTTAAACTAACTTCTCCATTTGCTGTTAGGTGGTGTTCTGTTACATTTTCGCTTATATATTATTCATTAGTCTAATGCAGTCTCCAGTATTCAACTTTTAACTTTAGGACTAGATAGGTACATATTGAAGATATTTAGGTACTAGATTTTCAAAGTTCTTCTTTTTTTAATCCGGAGTTGAAGACTTTTGAATCCACGGCTACAAAGAACAAAAAATATTGATACAGCATGAACATGTAAAATATTGATTGATACGCTAGCCAATTTGATTGAATTCCAAATTCGAAAGCTGAAAAACTTGCAAAAGGTACTGATATAATAATGTTAATTTTGTTAATATCATTGACATAAATGATTATAGCTACAATCAACTTCTATCACAACAACGGACCTTGTTGTAGTTACTTTATAGTACACCAACAGCTGCTCAGCTCATTTTGGTAAGGGCACTGCACTTGTATTGAAACTGATATTTCTTCGCGATTTCAGAATATTAGATTTTATGAGTACATTCACCCCTTCGAAGAATAGCACCATTTGTTAAGACCTTACGTATTTTGCAATTTAAAAGTGGCTATTTAAAACGATAGCGACAACACTATGTGAGTTTCATCAAATCACACACTATGACATATTTTGGACAGTTATACTCGTACATTGTATAAAAGATGATGACCCTACACGTATACGAAACGAAGAGTCGTACAATTTCAACAGCGTTTTTAAATATCGGTTCACTGGTTCAGCCGTAAAAAGGATTCACAGAAACAGAATTACTTTCGAATTTATAATATCACTAGCGACCCGCCCCGGCTTTGCACGGGTGCAATGCTAATACTAAAACCTTCCTCTTGAATCACTCTATCTATTAAAAAAAATACCGGCCAAGTGCGAGTCGGACTCGCGCACCGAGGGTTCCGTACAACCTTGCAAATTTATGGTTTTCGTAATTTTTCCTTTATCTATGCTATAAGACGTTGCTTCGTACCAAATTTCAAGATTCTGAGTTCACGGGAAGCACCCTGTAGGTTTTGATTCCCTTGCAAGTGTCGAAAATTTGCGGCATAAACGGCTGTATCTTTTGATTGCGTTGGCTTAGAAGTTTGATTTTTTCACAGCTTCAAGGGACAGTAGACCTGAGTAATTGATATAAATTTCAGCTTCATACCTCCACGCGTTCGACGGACGGACAGACGGACAACAAAGTGATCCAATAAGGGTTCCGTTTTTTCCTTTTGAGGTACGGAACCCTAAAAACGCATCAAAATCCGTTGCGTAGTTTTAAAGATTTAAGCATACAAAGGGACATAGGGACATAGGGATATAGGGACAGAGAAAGCGACTTTAATTTATACTATGTAGTGATAACATAAACTTAAACACAAAAAACCCAACTTCAAACAGGAAAGTAAATAGCACTAGTCGCCACTACGACTTCGAAGGTTCTCCTTGATTTCTTTGGGATGCCATCATCAGATCCTGGTTTCCTTGTCATAGTACCATGGTTGGGATATCACCTTTCCAACGATAAAAACAATCATCAAAATCGGTTCATAAACAACGAAGTTATCCGCGAACACACACAAAAAACAATCGAATTTAGAAACCCCCTCCTTTTTTTTAAGTCGTTTTAAAAAAATTACGAAAAAGGACTGTGTCTTCAAACTAATCAGTACAGGGCAGTGGTCCAACTGCTCTTTCCAACTAGTTGGACCTTGGGTCTTTACAACTTTAAAAATAGTTGGACCACAGCAACTTTTGAGAATTCCGTTACCCTTACAATCTCAAAATTCACTAAAGGTGAGTATAGACTACAACATTAACTTGTATCAGAACATCGAGCATTCGCCATTTTTAAATTTACCCGAACCGCTCTTCGAACACGACGCTCGATGTTTTGTTACAGCCTTTTAAAAACCAACGCTCGAAACGCTCGGGGAAATGTTGTAGTCTGTACTCACCTTAACGTGTGATTCCCGTAAATGGTACTAAATCAGTCATGAGCTTCCATGACACGCCGTCCAATTTCCGAATTAAATCGCTCATGAAATATTAAAGTCACCCTTGTCCGACGAAGGGGACTGGACGGATTTCGTCAGATCACAAGCGGCCCGAGTCGATTTTTATTCATGTATCGCGAAAATCTAAGTCATTTTTCTTGATTTAAGCACTTTGAAGAAAAGATTTTTCTATTTTATCCTAGACGATACTGAATCTCGTAAAATAGTGATTGAATTTTTTTATGTTTGGATTTCATTACCAAACTCTGACTGAACAATAATCAAAACCGGCCAAGTGAAGGATTCCGTAGGTACCGTTATCTATAAAAACGGCAAAAAAAAACCGTTTGTTGTATGGGAGCCCCCCTTACATATTTATTTTGTTTTTAGTATTTGTTGTTGTAGCGGCAACAGAAATACATTATTTTTGAAAATTTCAACTGTCTATAGATGTCAGTGAGGCTCGGGTTCGAATCCTGGCATGTACCAATGAGTTTTTAAAAAACTTACGTACATATTTATCACTAGCTCGACGGTGAAGGAAAACATCGTGAGGAAACCCGCAGGTCTTAGAATTAATTCTGAGACATGTGTAAATAGACCCGGTCCGGCGATGGGCTCACCACCTATCACGTTTAGGGGTCCAATATATCTCGTGAAATGTGGGTATATTCAGTAATGGAATACCTCTGCCTACCCCCTCGGGGATGAAAGGCATGAGTTTATTTTATTTTTTTTTATTTATAGATGTCGTGGTTCTTGAGATACAGCATATACATGGTGACAGACCGACGGACAGACAACGAAGTCTTAGTAATAGGGTCCCGTGTTTACCCTTTGGGTACGGAACCCTAAAAATGTATGTTGGTACAACTAGCATAAATTGCTGGTAATAAGCTACCATAATGAGTGCCCAATAAATATTATTCATGCTTTTCATAAATTCAATTTTAATGATTTAAATTCATACATACTCAAATTACTTCTACTGATACACTAAGTTTATTAAGAAGATCGGTACTAGAATTGCGATTAAATATAAAATTAATATACTATCATGTTCTCAATATGAATTTTTACTTTTTACTACTTTATTGCGTTGGAGATAAATTGGGCAGTGTACAGATAAAGCACTGATGAAGGGTGTACCTAAAGATAAATTTATTATTGTATTGTTGTAATATGCTATGAAATGAATTTAATTATGAAACGGAGTAATTATAATCGTGTCTGATCGCAGTCCTAAAGTTGGACTATTGTATTTATACTGACTCTTGTAAAAACTTTTATAGCGCGGCTTAGAAATGCGCGCTGCTGTAGTGACGTCTAGTGTACTACGTATCACTAGAACATGTTGCATAACATAATCGAAATCTGAACGAACACAGTAAGGTAAAGCTGACAATAATAGCACAAGCCAGAATGAAACGGCGCATAAGAATCGATCATGAGCTCGATTGGCGTACAGACGCCTCGGGTTACGCGGTCAACGGTCGATTACTCGATTATGTAATCGATTCGAACAGGACGTTGCTGTACTCGTACCTGTCGTAGTAACAGGATACCAGGTGGTGCTAAGTTTACACATTTATCGATGAATCTTGTTCGAGCTTTGAAATCTTTATCGATTTATTTGTCTTATGTTTTGTGCGTCGCTGTGCTTCAGCTGTAGTTTAGGTAGATATTACACCAAAGAGATTAAAGTATAATAGGTCATACAGACAGACTTAAGTATAATAGGAGATTAAAGTATAGTGACAGCTCGTGTTCATACTAACTGACATGACGCTTGAGATTCAAACATGCTTCAAAGTTGTGTATGAAAATATTCCCAATTGGGAATATTTTGTCATTCGGTCATTATATATGTCATTCGCTCGAAATTGTACTATTGGAATAACTTTTTGCTTCAAATTTTCCTCGCTTTGTCCCCTCTATGCCCTATTATATTTTAATCTCTTTGTATTACACTATTTCATTCGATCCCCGCTTGGAGCCAACATTTGTGTGCATGAATATGTCTGTTGGTTTCGTGTCTGGACGTTTAATATTCATTTATTCCCAATTATAAATAAGATAATAATTATGTTATTATAATTATTGTGTCCCTAAATCTATTATTGTTATTAGGCAGAGGTATTCCATTCCTTGATATACATACTTTTCACCAGCATAGTTTTGAGCCCAGTATTTCCGAGTTCATATAACCACTAGTACAGGCATCTTGTGGGCAAGCTCGTCCCATCGTAGGCCCCGTCTTTGCTCTCGGGCTAGTCTGGGGTCAAGAGTCCCCCGATCATTAATAAAAAAAATATAAATGCGAGAGAAAGTCTGTCTGCTACGATTTCACGTTTAAATCGCTGAGATGATCCTAATGAAATTTTGGCAGAAAGATTGGATTGCTTCTTTGAAAAGGACATATACTATACATCTCTGAACGTTAAAGAAATTGCTAGCAGAAGCTAGTGGAGCTTCCATAGATTATTTGCACAGCAGCCACTTTAGTTTTCAAGGTATGATAAAGGTCCCGTCCCTTGAGGACTTAGTATCGTGTCAAGTTAAGAGTGTAGTCATAAATAAAATTAAGTAACATTACGCTACTACGCAAAGTTTCATAAATATACCCTGCGGTTTTTGCATGACCTAAAATTAGGCATTTATGTTCGTTTAAGTTCAGTTGCGTATCTCTTTCCTATTTACCTTTTTAATTAGGTACCTATTTACTAGTAAGACATGAGATTAAAAAGAGCTACCCTTGAGTTTCTTGCTGGCTCTTCTCAGGGTACTGCATTTGGAACCAGCAACTCGTCGGTGGAGATGGGCTGCTATTTACATCTAGCCAATCTTCATGGACGAGTTTAGTGTGCCTTGTTATTAGACTATTGACTTTTCTAATTGTTATTCTTATTACCTACAGAATTTCACTTTTTTTCACTTTAGTTATACACTTAGTTCTAAAACGTCGGCAGTGGTATTTCATTACACGTTGCAACCAGCTAACACCAATGAGTTTTAGGACCTATAAACGTGATAGGGAACTTATTGCTACAGACCTTGCGTTTTCCTTCACCGTCCAGCTAGTGATAAAGTATCGACGTTTTCGAAAAACTCATTGACATGTCCACAACGGAAACGTCGAAACGGAATCGTCTTTTGACATTTCTTAAGCGACCAGCGCTTGCTCTATAGGCACTGACAGTAATGACAGATGTACGCCAGAAGCAATGTGCACCAAAACGACGGTTGTCAAGTCAATAGACAAGTCAAGTTTTGAAGCCCTTGCGGAATCACTCACTCTTTCTCACTGACTTCTTAGAAGCTATCACTACACTCTATTTACATAACACTTACAGGAATATTCCGCACAACTTCACCATTAATATCAATAAAACTGAAATAATAACCGCCATTACACAAAGCTACAAATATCGGAAGGGAGTGCTTAAAAATAAATAAAACGCACGCTTCGTTCGCAGTAGTTTTACTATAAAGCGGCCCACTCACGTCGCAACCGGCAGCGATCGCATGTGCATGGTCAAAGGAGCTTAGGGGAGACATTTCAATATTACGGTATCGGGTTTATCTGGACTTGCATATACTGGATTTTCCTGTAATTTTCCGTTTATAGCACTGTCTATTGAGATAGCACCATTTGATAAGCTTAGTAGTTTGCGAAATACATATTAATACATATACGTATGTTATGAATTGGTATTTGGATACAACTTTGAACGTTTTATGTCAAAATCCTCAAACGCGAAAATACATTTGGACAGAAATCCCGAAATCCTCCGTAGTGGTCCGAAATTAAACGTAATTATCAGATGATGCTCAAGTTCAAACAAGTTCGAATTGGTATTGTTTCATTTTACAATTTTTGAGTTGCTTACTTACGTATGACTTGTCTTAGATCTCCAAGGTTCAATCTACATTAATATTATAAACAGGAAATATTTGGGTTTTTGTATGCTTGTGGTTTTGTATGTTTGTAACCAATAAACTCAAAAAATACTGAACCAATTTAAAAAAATATTTCACTAATGGAAAGCTACATCATCACTGAGTAACAGGCTATAATATATTATTACCGCATTCCCAAGGGAACGGGAACTACGCTGGTGAAACCGCGCGGAACAGCTATCTCGTCTTTGAAAAAAATGCGTTTACATTACTTTTAAGAAGCTTTTTATTCTGTTCAAGGCTTCTGATTAATACGTAGTCGTAAGGGGAGTCGCAAATTAATCGAACCATGTATGGGACACTTTGCAGCCATTATTGCCCATTAGCTTTATGAAAGGCTATTAAATGGATTGCCGGCGATCAACTTGTAATGACGTTTTACGCTTTACGTGCATTTCTCAATGTATACATAGTGATCATTTACATTCCGCCTAAATTTTTCTTGCTTCTTTCTTCGACCATGTTCAAGTACACTCGAGTCGCGCCTTTTATCTCCGAGAAGGTATGCAGAGGTATTCCATTTTTGGAAATACTTACGTTCTATCAGTTTATAGGATAGTGGCTTCACCCGCGTAGTTCCCGTTCCCGTTTGAATACGGGAATAAAATATAGCCCATGTTACTCAAGGATCTTGTAACTTTCCATAGGTTAATATATTTTTTGCAGTAGTTTTTGAAGTTATTCGTAACAAATATACAAAAATACAAATCTTTCCTCTTCATAATATTAGTATAGAAGTATAAAAAAGAATACCTCTGCCTAGCCATTCGGGTTTTAAAGGCGTGAGTTTTCTTTTTTATAAGTAACTATATTTTTGGACCTTTACCCGGAAATGTGATAGGTGGTGACACATGCCTCCGAATTAATTCTAGGACCTGCGGGTTTCCTTACGATGTTTACCTTCACCCTCGAGCTAGTGATAAATTTGTTTCAGTTCTGGGATAATATGAGTATGTTGAACATAGCTTTAACTTCTTTTAGCGGTGTAAAAGTGTAGCCATGAAAAGGAAATTCAACAAACTATTTTTTTTTCGTATTTGTAGGTAATCTTAAAAACGGATACCTACGTATACCTATCATCACTCATCATCATCATCTTTTGCGAAGCTACGCCCATAATAGAATACACTATCACAATGAACTACATTGTTTATGTTTCACATAAAAGCGATACGAACCGTAACGAAGGTGAAAGATGAAGATTCAACCATTGATCGACTATTTTAGTTTACCGAATAAAAATGTTTTCTGTTTCATGAAAAGACACAATGTAGTCAGTTAGGATTTGACATGATCACACAAAAGATTGATCAAAGTAAACATAAACATACTGAAGAAATAATAAAATGTCTGAGTTGTCAGGGGGATTTTTGTAAGGAAAGAACGTCATTGGTAGAAGATGTTGTTTTTTTCATCATATATTGAGAAAATATATACCTTGAGATCGAATTTACAATATATAATCATTACCTGATAACATTAAAGTCTAAGGGATATGTGAATTTGCGAGTCGAGAGACGACACCTAGGCATACTTACATCGATCATACCGATCTGATCTAAAATTAAAGAAAAGCCAGTGAAAGAGTACCTGAAACTGACGAGCATGCATGAGTGGTTTGATGAATGTGGACGAATCACGAAAGATCGTCCAAGTTCATAAAAGTGGCGGTCTATAACTGGAGATGTAATTTACTATATAAAGTCTACAAGTTGTGTTGGCATAACCTGACAAAGGAGACGTTTCATTAATGTAAGTATGGAGACTGGGCCTGCACCATGTCCACCAGTTTTTTAGATAAACATAAATTTTATGTTTATCTAAAAAACTGGTCTTTGTCTCCTTTGTCAGGTTATGCCAACACAACTTGTAGACTTTATATATTAAATTACATCTCCAGTTATAGACCGCCACTTTATAAAATAACTATAGTTTTATTCATGATTTTGCTCATATTTGTCTAGTTTCGTTGTACAATAAACTTTAATTTTTATTAAACTATGTAGCATCGCGGCGACGGAAAAAAAAACTGGGACCTTACCGGTAAAATGACAATTGACATTATTTTGATGTTTATCGGACTAATTCACAATAATATGGAAATTGGGCTTAAGAAGTTAGAAATAGTATTATTTCAATATGATTCCATGCGGATCCATTGAAGTTTAATTACATTAATTGTGCAAGTTAAATGGATGGAAATTATTTTTTTAAATATTTTTTTGATAATTACTAGATTTTTCTCTATCTTTCACGCAAGATGAAACGTCTCCTTATTTAAAATTAATCTAAGGTCGATATTCTCACAAATATGGCTCAAGTACATGTATAATTGTACTATAAATGATGACAATAATAGAAATTATTAAATAACATAGTTATCAACGTAATATTTCTACGAAATAAATAGATAAGATAGTTGAAACAAAGTTTTAATAAAAGCCATTCTATTTCCAAGAAAATTACTGCACCGCCGTATTTACATAGTTGGTTTGCTCAGTTGGTCTGAGGATAACAGAGCAGTGCAGGCATAACTTTATTATTTTATTTAATATTTAACAAGCCGGCAACGCACGTGCCTCTGCTTGAATTAAACACATTTAAACTTGTTATTCTGCTAACCAACATCTCATATTGGTTTTCATTGGAATTGGTAAGATAAAACAAACAGTGAAATTTTATAACGCCTACAAAAATTGTTTAAAAAAATAATGTAACAAAATACCATCACCAGATATTTAAATGGACAGAATAATTAATATGGTAACTAAAATTTTCAGTGTCAATTAATTTATTATTATAATAACAATGATAACTAATATTGACATTGACATTTAGAATTTAATGCGAAAGAAAAGATAGTAGGTAACTGTCTTTTAAGCAGTGAAAACCTACGATGTTTCGGGCAGGAACCAATTAAGAATCGAAACAAACGAATCGAAGAGAACAGAGAAACAAAAATCGATGTCTGTTGACGCTGGTCACGTTTCCCGAACCCTAAGCAAATACGATCAGAGTACAATTGTGTTGGAACCACGGCACATTAAGCAACTCGAATGGGGTTTGCAGCGAGCAAACATTGCAGGACATCCAGCAATTGGTTCGAAACACTTTGCAGTTTGTTTCGATTTTGTTTGTATCTGCTCTCGAACCTTCCACGTAAGAGATTACAAAAAGAAAACGAATCTATGCGTTTCGAAGGATATTATTTTAACCAATCACAGAGTTCCACGCATGAGTTAACGTAGGAAAACATTCGGTTCGTTCGTTGTTTTTTAAGGACTACCATTACTTTAATAAAACATGATTTTTCTTCATTCTGCTTACGTATCACGACATCTGAGAAATATTGTAGATGACATTGACAAACCTTTTGAAGAAGAAATAGCTTTGTGTTTTTAGCTTTTGACATGTAAAATGTGCATTGTTTTGTGGTTGGCTCTTCAAAAGTAGAATGAATAAGCTTCGCACTATCTTTACTAAAAAACGCGTCATAACACAAACAAATCTAACGACACCGAATTTCAAAAGTATAGTTAAGCATTCAAAAAGTTGCTTCCCGACCATTGGCCGATTTTTCTGTGGTCGAGTAGCCACCTAAGCCGTTTATCAACCCATGGAAGCTAATGATCTGTCAATGAAATTTTCTCATATATTTACATACAGATTACAGATGCAATCATCAATCTGATCTACACTGATATTAAAAGAGGAAAGATTATTTTGTTTTGAATAATGTTTGAATAAACACAAAAACTACTGGACTGATTTAAAAAAAAATTTCACCAAAAAACTACACTATAAGGTAGTGTGATCACACAACAAAGTGGGTGAAACAGCGCGGAACAACTAGTCTACACTAATATTATACAGAGGAAAGATTTGTATTATGTTTGTTTATTTGTTACGAATAAACTCAAAAACTACTGCACCGATTTTAAAAATTCTTTCACCAATGGAAAGTTCAAACATCCCTGAGTAACATAGGCTATATTTCATTCCCGTATTCCTACAGGAACCGCATGAAACAACTAGTCGTCAATATTTTGATAGCAATATAAGATTAATTAACGTTTAGAGGATTGTGTACACTACCCAATGCTTTGAAGCTCCACAGTTAACGTCGTCCTAAGGATTAGCAATGCAAAACTAATTTACACTCGCTCTGCTGCCTTGTAAATTTAGTGACAATAAAACTTTGTGGAATTTTACGCTGCCGTTCACATTCACAAAGTATAATTTCAAAGCGGCTGTATTGTTCAGGTTTTAATTTTTAATGTCTTATCAGGGGTAGGCAGAGGTATTCCATTACTGGATATACCCACATTTCACGAGATATATTGGACCCCTAAACGTGATAGGTGGTGAGCCCATCGCCGGACCGGGTATATTTACACATGTCTCAGAATTAATTCTGAGACCTGCGGGTTTCCTCACGATGTTTTCCTTTACCGTCGAGCTAGTGATAAATATTATGTACGTAAGTTTTTGAAAAACTCATTGTTACATGCCAGGATTCGAACCCGATCCTCACTGATTTTCAACCGGCTCTTTAACCGTAAAGTGAAATTATCAGGGGTACTAATTAAATAAAGGTACATACCTACTTAAGGGAGTCAGTCTATCATCAAACTAAATTATTATTAATCTATGATATCCAAATTTAGTGGATCCTATAGTAACTGGACGGGCCTGTTGGCTCAGTTGGTTGTGACCCTGCCTTCTGAGTCGGATCTCCGATCGGGGCCAACATTTGTGTGCATGAACATATCTGATGGCTTCGTGTCTGGTCGTTTAGTATTTATTTAAGTATGTCTATCAGTTACTTAGTACCCATAGTACAGGCCCTGCCTAGTTTGGGACTAAGTAACCGTGTGTGAATTGTGTCCCACTATTTATTTATTATTATTATAACTTTTCTCTATTCGTGGAAATAGTAGGTTGGTACTACGGAACTACCTGTTAGTATTTCCATCAAATAAGTAAATTCTACAATCAAATTTGAATTAAATTATTTTGAGTCAAAGCGTCAGAAGTCAGAGCCCAAAATTAATTTCTTTTCAAATAAACCTCCCACATTTGTTGAAACACTTTCAAAACCAATTAGCATACATTATCAAATTAGCAAACATGACTTGTACGAGTAAATAATTAATTATTTTATATAACCCTACGGAAAGCAATTTTCCAACAAAGAAAATTATAATCTGCGAAACTGATCTTGGCTGGTGTGTGTTAGACAGAAGTTGACTAATGAAATTAATTTCAAAAACAGGGACTCTTGATATCTCAAGAGTCGCAAGTATCAAGGACATACTGAATATGTTGCAATTCCTTTAATGTTTTTGATAGCTGCTGATGCTGACATTGGCAGAGAAGATTTGTAAAGTGATGTCGTAAAATACTTACATGCTTTTGTTCGCTTAAACCGAAGCAAAGCAGGGCGTTTCGCTAATTGATAATAAGCTGTCAATTACACCCCTTACATTTCTATTAAAACCTCTTCAGCCAAGGAAATGAGACACAATTGATTTTTAATTGTTCTGTCGCGCATTGGAGCCGCACTGTGCTTGACTGTCCATTGTTTTAACTTATAAAGGAGCGGAGGTAGAATGCTCCTTCATCGTGAAAAGGGAAGATCTTCCTTTCCTTGACCGCGGTCCAACGGTTGATGTTGGACAGTTGTATTTATACAAACTCGTTAGGGAATTTCAATAGCGCGGTTTAGAACTTTGCCGTGTATTGGCGCTTTAGTAAGTTACTTTATGAACATACTAGCAGCGCCCCACGGTTTCACCCGAGTAGTTCCCGTTCCCGTGGGAATACGGGGATAAATTATAGCCTATGTGTTATTCTGATGTATAAGCTATATAACTGTAAAGTTTCATCAAAATCCGTTCAGTAGTTTTTACGTGAAAGAGGAACAAACATCCATCTATACATCCAGACATCCATACACTCATACATCCATCCATACAAGCTTTCGCATTTATAATATTAGTAGGATATATTTATTTAAAACAACAATAATTGTTTTAAAAAATTCACGTCCAATAGAATTTGAAATCCATTGTGTTCACAGGAAGCTTAAACCTTATTAGGTGGACCTTTGGCGATGGCCACCGGTGACGGTACTGCGGATATTGCCAGTTCAATGACCTACTTACGTCTATTTCAGGCAGCATGGGTTCGGTGACAGTTCACATTTTTCAATTTTACTGATACTACTGTTGTGTGAGTGGCTGAGTCGGCAGAGGGCGACCTAGGCGTACTTACATCGACCAGATCGGCGATGTATTGAAAAAAAGCCAGATAAAGTGTACCCGAAACCGACGAGCTTGTATGAACCGATTGATGGATGTGGATGAGGCGCGTGAGGTATGCCAGGATCGTAGCAGGTGGCGTGCTGTTGTCTCTGCCTACCCCTTCGGGGAAAAGGCGTGAGCATATGTATGTATTGTTGACTAATAAAAATTATTGTATTTTTGCAATGATCAAGTAATATAATATTAATTATTTTTTTATCAAATATTTTAAGTAGTCTATTTAGTGAGTGTAAGTCAGAAAAATGTGAACTGTCACCGAACCCAGCTACGTTGCTAGTTTTAGTATGAGAATATAGCAAATGACACATTTTTACACTACCGTTTACGGATATCCTCCATAAATACGTGTTACCGCGACGTGAATATGGTGGCTTTACCCTTTTTTGCCTCTTAGGGATCATATTTCGCGGAGTATTAACATAGGGTGCATTTACATGAGCAAGGCAAGTAATATTTGACGTTCCCCCTGTTAATTCAAAAATATGATGAGTAAATTATTTATCCGTGAAGTGAAGTTAGCTCGCGGTTCCAAAAAGAAGTTCTTTAATATTATTACGAATATTGCTAGTTTGATAGCAATTGTCAACATTCATCAATCTATACTCGAAAGATTTGTATTTTTGTATGTTTGTTACGAATAAACTCAAAAACTACCGGACCGATTTTAAAAATTCTATCACGAATGGAAAGCTAGAATATCCCTGAGTAACAAAGGCTATTTTTCATTTCCATATTTCCACGGGAACGGAAACGAACGGGTAAAACCGAGCAGAACCGCTAGTCATCATCAAAACCCCAGTTATATTAGATTTGTAAATATTTTTTTTAGCTCATTTTTAGGGTTCCATACCCAAAGGGTAAAACGTGAAGTCTCATTATGTCCAATTCGCAAAATGTCCAGTGGGCTCAAAATGTCCAATTCTCACAATATTCAAATCTTAAATTGTCCAATTAGCAACTTGTCCAATTAGAAATTTGTCCAATTCCCAAATTGTCCAAACATTGTGAAAATTTGACATTTTGGGCCCACTGGACATTTTGCTAATTGGACATAATGCGACTAACCCTAAATACTTAAAAACATAATAAAATAAATGTTTAAGGGGCCGCCGTCCCCAGGCACGATCACCTCGCCTGGCGGAAGATCTTCCCTTTTCACGAGGAGCATTCTACCTCCGCTCCTCCATACACCTGTCAGAATTTATCGGTTGCCACAGCCGGATTGAGACTGACTGACTGAGAGACGCGAATTGTAGTCTGCCCCTAATTTAAATGTAATTTCATATAATTTAATTTATTTTATCTATTATCTTATATTTATAAAATAATAAACTGACTGACTGATTGGTGATATATCAACGCACAGCCTAAACCGCTGGGTCTAGAGACTTGAAATTTTGCACATAGATAGCTTATACAGTGTAGGCATCCACTAAGAAAGAATTTTGTAAAACTCAACCCCTGAGGGGGTGAAATAAACGTGCGCGAGCGAAGTCTTTTGAGTGAAAGCTGGTTTATTGTAATAGACTAATAACGTTTATTTATTTTCTAGAATGTGAACGTGATCACACTCCCCAGTTTTGATAGAAAGACGCTTTCACGACTTAACCGCATCCTTTCAACTACTCGTAGTATCGTGTCAATAATTGGGTACTAGCTGTCTTAGTAACAAATACAATGGCAACAACGTTTTGAATTGCTTTACTATTCAGCTTCAGGTACATTATTGTACTGAGTCTATCTAAGCGTTAAATTGGCCGCCGACGCTGACTCAGCGGATTGTAGAACAGGTTGAAGTGCTTCGAGTGAACAGGGAAAGATAAACAGGATTTTCTACTTTAGACTTAGGACTTCAAATTCTAGATAGTCCTGCGGTTAAACAGCCCGCTGCTCATTCGTGAGGCTCGGGTTCAAATCCTGACGAGGGCTTGTACTAGTTTACAAAAACTTAGGGCTTTTATTTTATTTTATTTTTTTTTTCTGATTTTTTTTGTTAGCCTATATGTTGTCCCACTGCTGAGCAAAGACCTCTCCTCAATAAAGACAATAAATTTAAAAACTACATAGTCAAGTAGCTGACGACAAGTCTCTACATATAGCTGTCAAAACTAACTTGTACCTAATTATTAAGATCGTTTGACATAAGAAAATGGATAAAGAATGAACCAAAAAAAACACATTCAAAAATATTTATCACTACCGCGACTACAATTGAAACTGTATAACAAGTTAGTAAGCAACCTATAGCCCTATCAATGTACCAATATCATTTCCATTACAATATAATTATTGTAATGGAAATGATACCAGCTTTGTATTTCGCTATATTTTAAATTTGAGAACAATTTTGGGCAACGCCTATTGACCTACTCGTCTATTACACACTTGATAGATTGCGGTCCATTCATTAAACGAGACGAGACCATTATCAGCCACTCAACGAGGCTTTTCGTGTTTTTAACCAACAAAATATTTTTATAACTTACAGGTTAGTACTGGAAGCGTAGGTACCTCCATCTCCTAACAATCATAAGACAGCATTGTGTTTATGTTATTGTCATCTTCGTACTTATAGCCTAAGATCCGGCTGCAAAATTAGTGTAGGAATCGAGTATATATATATATATATTTATTTTATAAAAGGGGGCAAACGAGCAGACGGGTGAAGTCCGTCGCCCATGGACACCTGCAACTCAAGAGTCACAACTGCGTTGCCGACCTTTGAGGTGGGAATTGGAGGAGGGGAGGGGAGGGGAGGCAATGCAACAAACCAAACTATTACGCATATTTATGATTACGAGAATATATTATATTTACCAGGGTGCCCTATCGGAATATGGCCGCTAGTATTTTTAAGCGATAGCCCATTGTCCTTTTTTTAAAACCAGTGTGTCACTTGTTGCTTATTTTTATTGGTGTACAGTCAAGAGCAAGTCAAGCTTTACACTACCAGTTTAAGCTGAGCTCTGGTTTATACGGCGCGCCATAGAAAGCAGGGCCGGTTCAAAGTCCAAAGTGTCAATCTTAGCGTGCTCTTGACTGTACAATAAAGAATTGTTACTTACTTACTTACTCACACTTCACCAATGTATTTTTCAGAACGCTAAACATGACTGGTAGTGAGCCAGTCGATGGACCGGGTGCTGTTGCATTCCTAAAATCCTTTCTAAATCGCGGGAGTTTCCTCACAATGTTGTAAACTTACGAGTGAGTAAGATTTTGAAAAAGTACAGACCCTCATAAGAAATCGATCACGGGCTTCATGAGCGAGAGGAGAGTCGACTTCCAACAAACCTGTCAATGTTATAGAATACGTAACAAAGTAAGCTAAATT
The DNA here is from genome assembly GCA_963855545.1 of Ethmia dodecea. NCBI lineage: Eukaryota > Metazoa > Arthropoda > Insecta > Lepidoptera > Depressariidae > Ethmia > Ethmia dodecea. The sequence continues at coordinate 15,544,194 of OY979444.1, read as the reverse complement.
CTTGAAATTAGTTTGTTCAGTATCGACTACTTAATCGATTTCATCTTTCGCTAATAGCGATAAGACCGCCCATTGTACTTTAGTTGATGTTGGTATCCATATTGTATTGTTTTTGGTGTACAATAAAGAGTTATTGTATTGTATTGTATCATTTTTTAAGTTTCTGTTAAATTTTACCGAAAATTTTATTAGAATAACTGAATTTAGGGCCACCTATGGAAACCGTACTATTATTGCTTTATTTAAGATATTTGTTTAGATAAAACTAAAGTACGAATGCATCATATTTTTTAATTGGGGTGTATGAGGAATTACTCTTATTTTGTGACGTGCTGTATAAATAAACTTAAGGTAAAAACTTATTGGCACTGGGAGTCAAAGTCAGACTGCTAATTTCAAATTTTTGAACTTTAGGTATAATAGTTCTCCCTAAAAGTGAACTTACAGAGCAGTCAAATTTCCTCTACAAAGCAAGTCTGATTAAGCAATATCAATTTACAATCTCATTACTTATCGCATTTTGCCATCACCCTAATCATCCCTTAGTTAAGTTACCCCTAAGTAACTTAAAAGGGACCCTTTATCTTTATCATGATTGCGTCAAAACTATTTGGAACTTGATAAGTAAGATACAGTACTTCTGGGTCAAAACATAGTTGGAAAGGGTCACTTGAAACGTTTTGATAGATTATATCTACTTGTCCGCTTGCCAAATATATTTCTGTCGGTCTATAATTTGTAACAGTTCATATTCTTTTTTTTAAATTAAAAAAAACACTTTTTTTTTAAATACACTAGCTAGTATCCCCGTCAGTTATCAAGAAACAAACACACCAAGGTGAAAGTTGAAGAATTTTCATTAGTGATAGTTTATATCACTTCCTTTCAATAAGATCCCTCTTAAGAAAGGAAGTGATAAAAACTATCGCTAACAAAACTTTTTCTTTGAAACTCTATTGATAGGATTAATTAATTAATCGTTGCCTATAGGAGTATATCGAATTACATACATAGGCACTAGTATAACTATTTAAACTTTTTAATTTCATTTGATTGTGTATCTTTAGTTACTTCAGAGAGCCTACTTATTTATAATTAGTATGACAATTACCCGAACGCCAGCTAACCGAATAAAACTTTTGTTTGCCTCTTGGCTACAGCTGTTTACTATCATTGGCTAAGACAGCTAAACAAATGCTAACACACAGAGGTAGCAAAAACATATTATACGGACACTACTCATGCAATATATTCGCTTCTATATACTAAGTTATTTATCTAAAAGCCGGCTAGTACAGGCTACAGAACAAACCGTAATTTACGAGGTAAACTTTCTGCACATTGTACCACCGATATGATTTATACGCAGCTTTTGTTGAATAATGCTACTGGAGCAACGCTTATTGGTTTTATTTACCGACACTACTTGGGTCTATTTTCATTGAGTAACGCTTTAATAATTAATTGGGACGGGAATTGTAGAGAACGCACGCATGGCTGTACATGATGTAGTGTTAGTACCTACGGTAATGTATGGCTGTGAGTGTTGGGTACGGCAGAAGAAGCAAAAAAGTCGAATAAATGCGCTCGTGAAGAAGCATGGAGTGAAGAATAGTGTGATTCGAGAGCGTTGGGGGCTGAAAGGCGATATAGTGACGACGATTGAAAAAGGAATGCTGAGGTGGTTTGGTCTTATTGAGCGCGAGCAAAGCGCTTAACGAGACCAATATACAACAATTCCTGAAATTAGTTTGTTCAGTATCGACTACTTATTCGATTCCCGCTATTTTTAACATGTGTTAATTTTTTTTTTAAATAAATTATCGTAGCTGAATTTAGTGCTTTCTATGGAAATCGTGCTGTAATCGATATTTAAGAAAATTGGTTAGACACAACTAAAGTTCGGTTGCATCATATATTTTTTATATTAATATACTAATTGGGGTGTATGAGGAATTGGGCTTTTTCTGTTACGTGTTGTACAGGGGTGGTAAATGGGCTACCTTACAAATGTACGCCTTAATAATATTGGAAGGATAGCAATATCCTTTATACAATCAAAATTCAATAATCTTTTAAAATTTATCAACGATCTCGGGAGGGATTAATAAAATTAATTACAATTTTAATTTCAAGTCGCGGCTGTCAAGTTACAAAGAAATTTCCAATATAAGCCACTTCGCTTTTGATCTTCCGATTAGCAGAGGGTCCCACCTTCCCTTATGGTTTCATTAGTGGCTGAATTGAATTCCGGGGTGTAGTCGTTTGTATTAACGTGAAAAGAACGAGACCGAGAGGTATTATAGGTAGGCAACTTATTTCTGTATAGCATGATGTTGGACGTGTAGATAATTCATTTAGGCATCAAGTTTTCCATGTGTACATTTTACATGAAGTACATGAAGTTAAATAAATAAATTTGAAAATCTTTATTAAAAATAGAGAAACTTTAAAAAAATAGAGAAATTTGACAAAATTCGAAAAAACCTTAAAAATTTCGGCTTTTTTCAGGTTTTGGCTGGTGTCCACCATATTTTTTGTTTGGTTTTGTGTTACGTTACACACCCTTCAGCACTTCCACATCTCAACTAACTACTACTATCTATTAAAATCTCTCAGCCCGTTTATAAACAGCCTTGTACCCTAGGCACCTATAGGCTACAGGCACTACCAAAGAAATCGACTTACATACGTCTCATAAACATTACCCTACTTCACAAACTTAACTTTTCAATTCCTCTTCTCACAAGCATAAGAGTTGCGACTGACGCGGGCGGCTGCGGCTGATGCCACAATACGTCAATATATGAAAATGTATGCCGCCATTTCCGAAGTCTGCGACAGACGCATGCGACCAATGTCTACCGTAGGCCGTACATTTACATACATTGACTTGTCGCATCAGTCGCACGCGATCGATCGCCGCGACCCACAGAAGTTTACCTTTAAACACAAACATAAATTCAGAGAGCCTAGCTTCCCGTCACAGCTTCAATACCAGACGCACCCCCAACTGAGAGGGATCTAATCTAAAGTAACCACGAAATTGTCAGATAGGAAACGAACTGCCAAATCTCACAACAACCTGCAGCGAAAACAAATGGTAACATCACAATGGAAACAGTTTGTTACGGTTCCGCAGGCGAAGGATCAGTAAAAACTTTAAGAATCCATATCTCGGAATTTGACTGGTCTATAATTACCTATATCAATGTTATATTATAAAAAAAATCATTTTTAAAATATTTAGTTTATCTATGATATGTCTTGGCGATGGGAGCCATTTTAACGATGAAAAAAACGACAATAAAAATTTTTGGAGGATTGACTGTTTTAAAATTTGACTTAATCACAGTCATATCACACATATGTAAACTTGACTGTAAAACTAATATACTTAAAGTTAACATTTTATTGTGTTATGGTATCCATAATATTTTCTGACAGTCAAAATACTTGTATTCTGCATATATTTGAATCTTTTTATAGCAAGAAATGAAATTAGAAAATTACTAGTATGAATGATATGTGTTCTTTAGTATCAAACATCTGTTGTATATTATGAAACAAGAGATACGGAACCCTTTATTCTAGGGCGAAACTCACAACAACGTGTTTCATTTTTATCTTCCCCCCTAGAACATCGCGGGTTGAATTTTAATTATAAAAGTAATTAAAAAGTCAACCATGGCGCTGTCGTCTGCGCAGGACGGCCGCCGTCGACGAAATGCAAACATTTCATTTAGCACGCGGTCACTTGTGCGGTCGTTGTGACGCCATTTTGGTTGGAGCACGTGATTGGAGGAGAGCGGGAAATTGAAATTTTCTCTGTTCCGGAAGAATAACAGCGAGCTAGGAATAGGGTATTTTACTGCACAATCTAATTAGTTACTTTCTTTATCTGTCAAAACGAAAATTTAGTATTGAAAATGTACTGAGTACTGATTTTGTGACGTCATAATTTTTAGTACTCTAATGCATCATTTTTTTAATTTATTATTATTGAAAAGTTTGCTATAATTGAAAAACGAAAATTTAAATGCATTTTTAGGTGTCTTCTGATAAGCTATTTAGTAAATTATTACTTGCAACTTAAGTTCGATACAGTCAAACGATTAATTATGTGAATAAGTACCAACTTGCATGACCGGTATGTGGTTATAAATACATGGTACAATTATGTGATCATCCTTATCCTCCAGACGGTTGGCAGAATTATTCCAATCCTGAAATTGCTCTAATTTCACATAAATAACATAAAAACCGGCCAAGTGAGAGTCGGTTCCGTACCATTATGTATAAAAACGGCAAAAAAACACGTTTGTTGTATGGGAGCCCCCCATAAATATTTATTTACTTAGTTTTTAGTATTTGTTGTTATAGTGGCAATAGAAATACATAGATTGTGAAAATCGACTGTCTAGCTACAGCTTGAGATACAACCTGTTAACAGACAGAAGGACGGACAAACAGCGAAGTCTTACTAATAGGGTCCCGTTTTTACCCTTTGGGTACAGAACCCTAAAAAGTAACTCATTTGTCGCAGTAGAATACCCTATTTTAAGTATTATACCAATTAATCTTGTACCACACGATAATAGAACTGTCTCTATGAAAACCGCAAATAGATGGGACATTTTAAACCCGGCCCGTTTCACGTTGAATCTGTTTTGACTGTTGCTTTCATCTCGGATACGCTTATGAAGGTTCAAAGGGATTGACCTTGTTCAGCTCAGTTGTTACCTAGTCTGTTTGAGAAATGAGAATGACTAAAAGGTTGGTACTGCTATTAAGTATTAATAACTGTATCTACTCCGCGAAAAAGATGTCCCTTGATTTACCTATTCACAACACCATTATAGTTGCTTTACAGTTTACACAACTAATGTTTTTGTTTTATGTTTCGTCCTAATTATGAAACAGAAGGGCTACGAAATAGCGGAAACAAACGGATATTAACAAATACTTTTTTTGTTATTTACACGCACAATTTAGAAAACGAACTAAATTCAAATTGACAGCAATCTTCTTTTTTAAGCATCTGTTGTTATCATAGACAACCAAGTATAAGAAAATTCTACCTCATTACATATTTGATGCATGTGAATTGAGGGGTTTTTCTTTTTTCTTTTTTTTTACTCTTCCCTGTTCTCTGGATAGATGGCGCTGAACTTGCTAAGTTACTGCTAGGAACGGAAGTCACATAATTTTTTTGATATCGTAAAACGAAACGTATATAAAAGTAAATGTCACTGTCACACACATCACAATGACATTTTGTTTTTGAAAGTACCTAAATAAATCTCAGTTATCTCAGAGAGCAAATAAATAAAAACAAGGAATAAAGCAGCAAACGAAAGTGTCGTAATCACAGATTATAAAGATTAGGTCGTTCGCGAGTAATATAAGTTCACATAATAAGGAAGTCGCGGTTATAAGTTACTCTATGGTAACGTAGTCAGTTCAACGCCATCTACAGAGTTCTTGCAAACTATGTTTTTTTTTTATTCTCAAATAAAAAACCTCTCATTACGCTTTCTTACGCAAAAAAAAACTACTTGACTCAAATGTCAAACTTAAAAAAATATAAAGTCCAAAGCCTTTCATCTTTTGTTCCTCGTTTCACCAGTAAGTATAGCTATTCTAAATGTTAAACTTAAATGTAACTTAAAAAATACTTATTAAAATAAGAACTGACCTAGTTCGAGTAGGACTCGCACACGAAGGATTCCGTACAACCATATTTTTTTTTGTTTACTTTTATATTTGTTTTTATAATTACAACAGTAATTATTACAAATTCTGTAAAAATGTTTAGTATCTACCTGTTTTGGTTCAAAATTTATAGCCCTCTTACGGACGGACAGACATTGGACCCTTAGTAATAGGGTTTCGTTGGTACCCTTTGGGAACGGAACCCTAGATAATCACTATCACTACATAGTATAAAACAAAGTCGCTTTGTCTGTCCCTATTTCCCTATGTCCCTATGTCCCTGTGTATGCTTAAATCTTTAAAACTATAAGTACGCAACGGATTTTGATGCGGTTTTTTTAATGGATAGAGTAATTCAAGAGAAAGGTTTTAGTATATAAGCATTGCACCCGTGCGAAGTCAAAGCTAAAAATCTAATATCTTTATTTTATTTCCCTCAGGTAAGAAAGTGCATAATTGGACAAGTTTTCACATAACGATGGAGAGGTAAGTAAAAGTTGTTCCACATATTTTTCTTTTAGATTAAAATCTTGACCTATTTGGAGAAAAGCGAAGTTTAACATCAGAACTTTCTAGAAATTCTTGGGGTATTATGGTTCTACCAGTTCTTTTTTTAAATATAAATACTAATACTTGCCAGTAATATAGTCAGATAGTCATCCAAGATCAAAGAGATTAAAATATACTATTATATTTAAATCTCTTTGTCCAAGACTGATGATTGATGTGATATTACTTCTATATCTAAACTTCTATACTAATATTATAAAGAGGAAAGATTTGTTTGTTTTTTTTTTTGTTTGTATGGAATAGGCTCCAAAACTACTAAACCGATTTTAAAAGTAGAAGAAAGCTACATTCCATGGACTGACATAGGCTATATTTTAACCTCGTATTTCCACGGGAATGAGAACTACGCAGGTGAAACAGCCGTAGAAAAGAAAATAAAAATACTTCAAAAAAATTTTTGTTCCATTTTTTCTTATTATTGAAGTGAAAACTTCTTTAGCGGTGTTGAGCACTTTTGTGGGATGGGTAAAAATTGTGAAACTCGCGTCAGGTCACGTGTGCTGATCGAAAAACCGTAAGACGGCTGGAGAGTAGTGTTGTAACACCGAAATCGATAATCAAGTTTTCACTTCTGCCGGCACTCCCGGAGTGCAACCCGTGTTTTTTATTATTATTCAATCACTGTAGCCTTTTTATGTTTATTCGTTACAAAGATACAAACATTACTTTTCATAATTTTAGTGTAAATATAGAAGTACAATCCAATTAAAAACCAGACGAACCAATCCAAAATCCATTAGCGTTCCGCCCATTCATTACAATAGCACCTGGAAGGGCTGGAAGCTGGAAAGTGTCCTGAATCGTATCACCGTGTGGTGAACCGATATCACGTCCAAAGTTCAAAGATAAACGAAAGTTTTCGTATTAATACTGACTTAATGTGTTTATTTATTGATTACTAAATGTTACTCTCGACTTTGTATGACTGCGGGAAAAAATATCCATCTTTGATTATATTGAAAATATTATAAACAATTTGAAATAATTTATTTCCTTCAATCGATATTATAATACAATATAGTACAACCAACTCTTTATTGTACACCAAAAACAACAATATGGATACTAACATTAACCTAAGTACAATGGGCGGTCTCATCGCTTTTAGCGATCTCTTTCAGACAACCTTAGGATGGCTGAAACTGAGTGATTAGAACTAGAGTAGACGGTGCACTAAAGTATATACAGTATAATCTACATCTATGTATGTATATCTTTGTGTGTTTGTAAAGGAAAACCTCAAAGACTGCTGGAACAATTTCTTAAAATTCTTTTACTAATAGTTCACCTACTTTTCTGGGAGTACCATTGTACATAATAAAATTATAGTATAGTTGGGATTATGTGCATTAATTTGAAAATTAATTCATGGCGCCCAACATGGGGCATCGGTGCAACAAAGTCAGTTTAAACTCAACGAAAACCGAAATTCTATTAGCGATAGAAAACATTCTCAAAATGAATTTAAAACTAAAACAAAACACAACGATAAACATGGCCATATTTTTTTTCCGCTAACCCGTACCAAATCTAAGTTCTGTTTACTTGTTAATAATACTCATGACTACCTATAATGTCTGAAGATTTCATGAATGACTTAGGCACGCCCCTAGGGGCGTAAATAATATCGCTATAACTACCTACATATATTTATTGTAATCTAATCTACAAGTAATTCACGTTAAGGGGTCAAAAGATATGCTGGTGAAATGTGGGTATTTCCTGAAATAGAATACCTCTGCCTACCCCCTGGGGGATAAAAGGCGTGAGATTTTATTAATTTAACAGTAAATCCTATTTTTTTTTTCGAATGAACTTGGGCTTAGAAATCAATGTCAAGTGCATTTCTCATTACTTTCAACTATGATACCACCATAAAGTAAACAAACTTGAGTTGTAATGTTTATGTGTGGCCATCAAAAACTCCATCAATATGATGAGCCATTTTATGGTCGCCGAGGAAACTTAATAAACCTAATTTATGTTCTTGTTGCGCTAGGTTTATTAAAACGTCAGCATGACATTCATTTTAGCGGGAAATATTAATTTGTCTTCTTTTTTAAAGGTATTTTAATTTATTTTCCAATTTTGATTCAGCCAGTATAGCTTTTGTTATTTTAAAAAGATTTACTTTCAATTAAGAATAGGAGCAACATCAATAATTAAAATTTTATTTTAGCAATGATAGCAATTTTAAAAGTGTCTTCGCCTCTCAAAGACCCAGGCTCAATTGGGGGTCAGGGTATACGTTACGTACCAATGAGTTTTCGAAAAACTTACTTACGTATAATAAAATAAGTTATAAATAATATGTAGATATATCTACATACTACCAGCGCTCGTATGTAGATATAACCCGTAGTCCCCGCTCCCGCAGGAATACGGGCATAAAATATATGTGTTATTCTGACGTATAAGCTATATAACTGTAAAGTTTCATCAAAATCCGTTCAGAAGAAACATCCATACATACAAACTTTCGCGTGTATAACATTAGTAAAATGTATCACTCGCTTAACGGTGAAGAAAAACATCTTCAGAAAACCCGCAACCTCACAAAATTAAGTGTAAGTGCACCACGTTCCGGCTATGGGGTCACCTGTCACGGAGTAAATTGGGTTCTCCAGGAATTTAGCTACCTCTGTCAGCTCCCTCTAGGTAAGGCATGACATTATACTTATTTATAAAATAAAAATAAATAATCTGACGCCTTTTATCCCCGATGGGGTAGGCAGAGGTATCCATTTCTCACGAGATATTTTTTGAACCCCTGAACGTTATAGGTGGTGAGAATATCGCCGCACCGGGTCTTTTACACATGTCTCAGAATTAATTCTGGGACCTGCGGGTTTCGTCACGATGTTTTCCGTCACCGTCGAGCTAGAGATAAATATGTAATACTTATTGATTTAGAATTTAAATTTTCACTAAGGTACCTTCTTTAGTTATAACATGTTTGCATACGTTTTTATATTGCAAAATTATTATATTTTTATTACACCCCCTGCCATAAAAAAAGGGCGCTCGAGAGGACGACGACATTATAAAATATACAAACTCATTTTGAAAACGACAAAAGTTGTGAGAAGTTACTCTGCGTTGCGTTAGAGCTGGGTTTGACGTGGAAACGTTAAATTAACGACATCGGTTAAACAAGTCATATTACTAACAATGCTCTGAGAGGCTTCATATAGTTCCCATTCATGTTGGTTTAATTATGTTCGCGAAATTTAATATTCTAATTTTGTTTTATGAAATACTAGCGACCCGCCCGGCTTCGCACGGGTGCAATGCTAATACTAAAACCTTCCTCTTGAATTAATCTATCTATTAAAAAAACACATCAAAATCCGTTGCGTAGTTTTAAAGATTTAAGCATACATAGGGACCTAGACATAAGGACATAGGGATATAGGGACAGAGAAAGCCACTTTGTTTTATACTATGTAGTGATAGTGATACTAGTCGTTGCCCGTGGCTCCGCCCACGTGAACTTTGTTACTGCAATCCCTAGGAAATATGTATGTGTTTCTCTTGATGAAATAAAATTAAAAATAATCTATTAGGTAATTTAATTTGACCTTTTATCAATCCCTACCTACTAACCTATTACTTACATTTATGAAAATACAAACACAATATGGTGGCTCTTATTTTGTTTTGACAAGTATGGTATAGACGTATAACACTCACTCGTCTAAGCCTAGTTACAATCAAATAAAATATTGAAAATTGAAACTCCCATTCACTAACTACCTAAAGCAACTCAACCGAAATTGTTTCAAAATTCGTAACACGTTGCCAATAAAACACTCGTATCGCGCAATATTTCACTCTTTTTGCTTTTTTATTCTATTCCCATCTGTAATGGAGTAAAAGGTTTATTTTTCGCCTTATTTTGTCGACTGTATTTTAGGATACCTTAGGGTGTGGGATGGTTATGTGAACTGTACATTTGTACATGATATAGTTCACAGGTGGTTTTCTTGTATCTTATATTTAGTGCCTATTTGACTCAAGGTTTTAACCGATTTTTAAAAAGAAGGAAGTTCTCAAGTCGACTGTATGATTTTTTGTATGTATGTTTCGCGATTATTCCGACAATTGTGAACCAATATTGATATACATATTGACGTACATATTTATCACTAGCTCGACGGTGAAGGAAAACATCGTGAGGAAACCCGCAGGTCTCAGAATTAATTCTGAGACATGTGTAAACAGACCCGGTCCGGCGATAGGCTCACCACCTATCACGTTTAGGGGTCCAATATATCTCGTGAAATGTGGGTATATCCAGTAATGGAATACCTCTGCCTACCCCCTCGGGGATAAAAAGGTGTGAGATTGTATTGTTATTGATGATTCTTTTTTTTCAGATGTGGTCCCATCTAAATTTAATAAAAATTAGTAGAGCGGTTTTTAAAAAATCAACAAGTCTAAAAAATAATACATCGATGATATTTTTCGAGTGCTATTCGTTGAAGTCGATAGTTTTTTTTACTTTTTAGAGTTCTTTTGACTAAAATTAAATTATTTTGGGCAAAAGGCAAATTTGTGTGCATGAACATGTCTGTTGGCTTCGTGTCGGGTCGTTTAATATTTATTTAAGTATGTTTATCAGTTGTTTAGTACCCATAGTATAGGTCCTGAATCGTTTGGGACTAAATAACCGTGTGTGACTATGTCCCACAAGTATTTATTAATATATTAATTACTAGCGGGTGCCCAGCGGCGTTGCCCGCGCGGATTCCGTTTATTCCCGTTCCCGTGGGAATTTCCCAAAAACCCTTCATAGTGGTTGCCTACGACATATTTAAGACACCTACATACGATATTTTAAATAGCGGGTGCCCAGCGGCGTTTTCCTGCGTGGATCCAGTTTATTCCCGTTCCCGTGGGAATTTCCAAAAATCCCTTCATACTGGTTTCCTACGACGTATAAGACACCTACATACCATTTTTCAAGGTTCTAGGTGTTATCGTTTCGGAGAGTACGTATTTCTCTTTTTAACCAGTTTTTATATTTTCCCGTAGGAATGAGACATTTTCCTGGAATAAAAAGTACCCTAGATGTTGACCCGGGTACTCAGTTATCTCCATACCAAATTTCATCAAAATCCGTCCAGTAGTTTTTGAGTGATGCGTGCACAACCAGACAGACAGACAGACAGACAGACAAAAATTCCAAAAATTGGTGTTTCGGTATCTATATCGATAACTATACACACTACGGTTAAAATTTTCAAAAAATATTTCATGTACAGACACGGCCCCGTTAGAGTTTTATTATATGTATAGATATAGATATTTTTTTAAAGATTTCAATATGCAAATCGATAATTATCTCTCTCTAAAAAGTAAACCAAATCCAACGATTAAACTTTCCCGGATAAATGGTGAATAAATCTTCAGTCTGTTTTCCAAGACCATTTTAAAATCCCATGTCCAAAGCGTTAGCGTAAACATTTTATTTAAAATTCCAAGTGCTTTCGCTAGACACGAAAAAAGGTTGGAATTAATTGAAGCAGAAACCGTTACCCTGAAAACACTGAAAATGTTTTTCCAAGAGTATCGATCCGGCCACCATTAATGTTGTAGCATGACAACGCACGCTCGCTTTAATGACGCCTGCACTGCCTTTTAACAACTACACAGAAAATTATGCGGGAATACACTGACGAGCAAAAAATATGTCACACATAAATGACGATATAACTATCTATAGTTCTTCTTGCTGGTTCTTCTTGGGGTACTGCATTTGGAAGCAGCAACTCGTCGGTGGAGATAGGCTGCTGTTTACAAATACAATCTTCATGGACGAGTTTTGTGTGCCTTGTTATTAGATTATTGACCTTTCTAAGTGTACTTTTTGTACCTGCAGAAAATAAATTATTTTTTTACTTTTTTTGACTTATAGGGTATTTTGCTGCCTAGCGAAATGAGTTACTTTTTATGAGCTGTCAAAACGAAAAGTTACTATGGAAAATGTACAGAGTACTGAGTTTTTAACGTCATCATTTTTAGTACTCGACCGCATCACTTTTTTTATTGTATTATTATTTAAAAATTTTGCTTAAATTGTAAAATGAAAATCTTAATGCATTTCTAGAGGTGTCTTGGAATAAGCTTTTTAATAATGATGACTCGCCATTTAATTTCGATCAGTAAAAACACTATTGATTCTGAGGCATGTTTAGCACCACTCCTGCCTGTTGTAAGTATATTATAATATACTTATACTAAAACAATCACGAATAACAAGTAAACTCTAAAGAGTAAAAAAACCGACTTCAACGAATAACACTGAAGCATATAATCGATGTAAGTAAGTATAAGATTTTTAAACTTTTGTAAAACTGATTTTTAAAAAATGGACCACCTCTGAAGTATGATCATCATCATAATCAGCCGGAAGACGTCCACTGTTGAACAAAGGCCTCCCCCATAGAACGTCACAACGAACGGCAACTTGCCGCTTGCATCCACCGGTTACCCGCGACCTTGATGATGTCGTCGGTCCACCTGGTGGGAGGCCTACCAACGCTGCGTCTTCCGGTTCGTGGTCGCCACCCGAGAACCTTTCTTCCCCATCGGTCATCGGTTCTTCGATCTACAAAACAAAATAAATAACAAGAGACTAAAGAGTGAAAACACCGTCTTCAACGAATAACACTAACAATAAAAATTTTCGACTTTTATTGATTGTTTAAAACCCGCTCGACCGATTTAATAAAATTTAAGTGGGACCGAATATGAAGTATGATCTACCAAAGAAAATATATCAAAATCGGTTCAAATTGACGAAATACAGTCGAATTGAGATCCTTCTCCTTTTTTGAAGTATGCTGAAAAATGACGCATCTAGACAAACAGTTATCACTGTGATCATCGCCGCGGGCGTCATTGTCATGTAATATCCATAACAATGGTAGCCGTGATGTCGTTACCACGTCATTCATTACGTCACGATCGACGTGACGTTCTCGTCGCAACATTCATTACCGGCCTTGTTAGCGTTTATAAAATTCATGGCTTTTGACGCGTTTCATTTATTTCGCGGGCCTTTGTATTGTTTTCATGTTTTGACAGTAGTTTAAAGGGTTTAGGGTCATATTTCTTTGTGTGGAATAAACTGTGCATGTACTTTTTGTATGAGTATGTCAAGCGTTTGGGGTCGAATATTCCTGTGAAAAGTGGGTATTTACAGAAATGGAATACCTCTGCCTACCCCCTCGGGTATAAAAGGCGTATGATTATTTATTTATTGATTTTATTTTAATTTATCAACATAACATTCAACTACAGACAAACTCTTAGGTACTATATACTTTGTCCAAGAAAACTAATTTAATTTCCACGTCCAATTCTAGTTTCTTCCGGACAGTGTACATTTATTCAGCTTCTTATTGTTCGGGACTTTGTGCTAGTATTGAGAACTCCGTCCTTAGTTCCATTTCACCGTAGTTAGTAAAAGAATATCCTTTCGAGTACCAAAAAGTAACAAATTAAATAAAATGTATCGGGTATCAGGTGTTACACTATATATTTTAGAAGGAAAGAAAAGAAAGAAAGAAAGAAACAATCTCACGCCTTTTATCCCCGAGAGGTAGGCAGAGGTATTCCATTAGTGGATATACCCACTTTTCACGAGATATTCTTTGGACCCCTAAACGTGATAGGTGGTGAGCCCATCGCAGTTTCTCAGTGTCTCAGAATTAATTCTGGGACTTGCAGGTTTCCTCACAATGTTTTTCCTTCACCGTCGAGTTAGTGATAAATATGTACGTAAGTTTTTGAAAAACTCATTGGTACATGAGTCAGGATTCGAACCCGAGCCTCACTGATTTATATATTATACTTTATGGTATAGGTTGCTTACCTAAAGCTTGCACATTTGCAGTACCTACACTAATTCAATTTTAATTTTAGGTTTTAAAATCTGAATGTGTACATTGTACACATACACATTGTACAAGGATACAAGGGAAGAGGACGCCCCAGAAGGACATTCACGGATCAAATTAGTGACGTCCTTCAAAAAGCTGGGGTCAAGAGTGCAAAGAATAAAAGAGCGTGCATGAAAAGGCTTATGAATGTGAAGGAAGCGAGGGAAGTGTGCAAAGATCGGGCAAAGTGGCGATCCATCGTCTCTGCCTACCCCTGTGGGAAGAAGGCGTGAGCTGTATGTATGTATGTATGTGTACATTGTACGGCCAGCTTTAGTAAACCGAAGACGTGTGCATTGACAATCAATAGAAGAATGGTGGTACCAACGCAGAAAGTTAGATGCCATTAAAAACAAAACTTGTCAAAAACCCAAGCCTCGCAACTCAGTTCTTCTACCGTAAAAAGTTGTGAGATCCATGTAATACCAAGTCGGTTAATTTATTCAGTCCCTACTAAGGGACTTACTGTCTTAAGTAATTACGCAATTATCTAATCTAACAACCTCTTATAGTGACCATAACCATATTAAAAATCTTTTATATTCTAAACAAATAGATTGACTTGGCGGGGGCACTGCCGTGCCCCCAGATTCGCAAAATGACACCATCAGAATGTATTATGACATATTATGAGCAAGTACATGAGCACACATAATTAATTTTATAGTCTACATATTTTATGTTCCTGCCAAGTGGCAAACAGATTCATTCGTTTTTTTTCTTTTTAGGGTTCCGTACCTCAAAAGGAAAAAACGGAACCCTTATAGGATCACTTTGTTGTCCGTCCGTCCGTCCGTCTGTCAAGACCCTTTTTCTCAGGAACGCGTGGAGGTATGAAGCTGAAATTTATATCAATTACTCAGGTCTACTGTCCCTTGAAGCTGTGAAAAAATCAAACTTCTAAGCCAACGCAATCAAAAGATACAGCCGTTTATGCCGCAAATTTTCGACACTTGCAAGGGAATCAAAACCTACAGGGTGCTTCCCGTGAACTCAGAATCTTGAAATTTGGTACGAAGCAACGTCTTATAGCATAGATAAAGGAAAAATTACGAAAACCATAAATTTGCAAGGTTGTACGGAACCCTCGGTGCGCGAGTCCGACTCGCACTTGGCCGGTTTTTTTTTATTGAATTAAATTTATAATATACTGTGGTGTTACTTAATTCTAACCTAGCCAAACTTTTACGTTTTAATTGTAATACTAACTGTTGAGATCTACGTGTCAGAGAATGTACTTCTTTAGAGTGTTGTACCCAAAGAGATTAAAATATAATAAGACATAGAGGGGGCATTTTGAATATTTTCATACAAAACTTTGAAGCATGCTTGAAGCTCAAGCGTCATGTTAGTTAGCTTTTGGCTTCAAATTGTCTTTGCTTTGTCCCCTCTATGCCCTATTATATTTTAATCTCTTTGGATGTACCAATATAGCTGTTGGTTTAATACTCAAAGATTTTACTTGATCGCGATATAATGCCGCGCGCATGACAAGTCTACCGCTATTGTTTTATTCTACTAGTTTTCGCAAAATACTTAATACTGTCTGGATACTCGGTCCGTTGTAACATCTGGACTTAGTTATAGTTTTATTTTTATACTAGCGGTTCTGCGCGGTTCTCGTTTTCGTTGGGAATAAGGCAATAAAATATAGTCTTTGTTAATCAAGGATCTTCTAGCTTTCCATTGGTGAAAGAATTTTTCAAATCGGTCCAGTAGTTTTTGAGTTTATTCGTAACAAACATACAAAAGTACAAATCTTACCTCCTTATAATATTAGTATAGAAGAATAGATATAGATTTGACCCACGGTCTCTGGTAAACGCCATCTGCCTCTCTTTTTTGGTACAGTGACTGTTTTAAAAAATATATGAAATTTTTACATATTTTTCACATACCGTTAGAAGTTACGAGCCAAAATACACACGAAAACACCCACGCGTCCATGTTTCATAGAGTTAGGTGCTGTAATCAGGAATTTCCCCTTTCAGTGGCCGTCAAAGCGGCATTCACGCAGACTATTCCAGATATGACCCAAATACTGGACGCGGGAACAGAGGATAACGCTGTTGGCACATTGGGAGACACGCAGTTTAAAGTAGTCAGTTGGAAATTCGTCGCGGAAACTACCTACATCACGAGGTCCTTCATGTACTGTGAAACAAGTTGTAAATTAAAAAAAAAAATAAATAATCTCACGCCTTTTATCCTTGAGGTGGTAGGCAGAGGTATTCCATTTCTAAATATACTTCTCACGAGATATTCTTTGGACCCCTAAACCATAGGTGGTGAGCCCATCGCCGGACCGGGTCTGTTACACACGCCTTAGAATTAATTCTGGGACCTGCGGGTATCCTCACGATGTTTTCCTTCACCGTCGAGCTAGTAATGAATATGTACGTAAGTTTTGAAAAACTCATTGATACATGCCAGGATTCGAACCCGAGCCTCACTGATTATCATCATGTGAAGCAAGCTAACCGTAAGGCTATCAGTGCTCTTGTAAATCACTATCAGTTGTTAATTAAATAAATTAATATGACTATGCCTTATTGCTAAAGAGTTTGGCAGAGGTATTCCATTCCGGGAATGGCTACTATTCACAGGTGGGAGACCATTGCCGAACCGGTTTCCTGTTACACATATAGGTACACTTGCCTCGGAAACAATTCTGGAACCTGCGGGTTTCCTCGTGATAATTTCCTTCACCACCAAGGTAGTGAATATGTACGAATGATGTCGATAACCGAATTTCATTATTCGGTTCTCTCAGTGTGCCACCGCCCTAAAAATGCGAAAGGCTGTAAAGGCAACCAAATGTACCGTGTAATATAATATTTAGTGAACTGGATCTTTGTGAAATATTTTTAAAATATTGTTTTTTTTTTGCTCGGGTTATTTAGGATCATGATCCCTTTTGAAACTCGGTTTAGAGACCAGTTTCGTGTTTTAAATCACTAAGTTAATCATTATAAACCCGTCGGAGTCCACTGCTGATCTGTGAGACCTAAATTTTGGGAAAGTACTTAAAAAATCCAAAATTAAATGGTTATGTATTTATCCTTTAAAAAAAACTGAATAATTAAATTGCAACAGTCCTCTACTGAACTATAGGTACAATATCAATGTCGTAGGGCTAAGGTTACATACACATAAACTCTCTTTCTCTCACAGACACTCATACACCTCCACACATATACTTACACACCCTCTCACACATACACACATACCACCTCCCTCACTCATGCTAACATACCCCCTCACTCAATGTTTTGATCCATTGCCTCTGAATTCTAGCACTGGATCAATGTCATCATCATCATCAGCCTACATTCATCCACTGCTGGACATAGGCCTGGATCAATGTGAATCAGCTAAAATGGGTCTTTTCGCGCATGAGGAAGAAGTGTGGGCTATATCTCGAGTTCACAGTAGAATAAACGATTGATGTTAGACTTATCACCTTTCTTACATTTTGATCCCTGTACAGAGCCTTGGGGTATATGACTTATCCTGGACTCGGCCGAAATCGAAAAATCGCATACAGTTTTTGCAAATTATTGGGAAGTTAACGATTCGACTATTTTTCGATTCCGAGTCGAATATCGAAACTCCGTGAATACGGGCCCAGGACTATATGCTTAACGTATATTACGAAACGTGGAGGACAACCAATGCCAATTGACAGCCTCACTCATTCACTGACTGACCGCTCCCAACGCTGCTTAACCTGCGTGATCGCTAAAAACGCACTGACTCCGCAGGGCTACGAGCATCTCAGTTTATGGCTACCAAAAAGCAGGTCATGTTTCACGCTTGATCCCGCAATCCGCAGACCGTCAGGTGGCGGAACAAATTGAAAAATGCGTCGCACCGGCAGCCAATCTGCATGCATTCCACTGGGAGCATCCTGTATTTTCGTGCCCATAGTATATACAAATAACTGTATCGTTACTACACGCCACGGCATGGAACCGATACAGCTTTTTACTTAAGTTTTACGTGGTTGTTCTGTGTGATCCAAAAAGGTTTTGTGTAGGTTTAAGTAGGTGTATGGTATGTGTTTTTAAAAGGATAAGTTTTTTAAATAAGACTGCATGAAGCATAAAGAAGTGACAGCCCTGTAGTAAGATAAGGTTATAAGTTTTTCTCCTCTCCGGGCGGAACGCGGCAACTTTCGGCCCGCTGCGCTGAACGAAGTTGCCGATTTCCACCTCTGCGATACAGAAAAAAAGTATACACACCTCAGGAAGTAAATAAGAAAGCCCAATCTGAGATATTTCTTATTTTACTTCTCTAGATGACGTGTTATATACTATTTTGAGAATGATTTCGTAATACCTTACAGACTTATTTATCACTACAGCCTAACGGTGAAGCAAAACATCGTGAGGAAACCCGCAGCTCCCAGAATTGATTCCAAGGCATATGTAACAGGAACTCGGTCCGGCGATGGGGTCACCTCACCTCTGGTCACGTATATAGGAGTCCATAAAATAAACTGGTGAAAAATGGGTATTTCCAGGAATGGAATACTTCGGTCCCTATTAAATAATACCTTTACTAATTTTATGCATCATACGCTTGAATTCTTCACAATAGTTTTATCTACAAAACAGACTTTCATAACAAAAACTAGCGGATGCTCAGCAGCGTTCTACATCGCATCGCATTCTGTTTATTCCCGTTCCTGTGGGAACTTCCAATAATTCTTAGTGCAAAATTTCTAGACCCAGAGGTTTCGAATTTGCGTTAATCGATCAGGAGTGCGATTTTTGAATCTCACTGGTGATATCAAAATCACTGGTGACTAAAATTATCACCGATGACTTTTATGTCACCATTTTCCAAAAGGCGTATTTTTGAAAGTCACACGCTGTTTTCAATAAATCGTCGCAATCACAAAATATCACAATCGAGCCCCGCTGCTAATTCTTCCAAAAAACATACTTTGGCACTTTTGGCAGATGTCACATACGTCAACTGTCAAAAACAATCGCATGGTGATTTCAATTACGAGTGGGTAGGGGCACTCGTAAATCGATATCATAGGTATGACAAATGTAAGTCACCGATGAGTTTCAAAAATACGAACTTTCGGAAATCACTCACATCGGTGAGAATTAGTCACTCGGTGAGATTCAAAAATCGATACCCAGTTTCTTCGTTTATACTTACAGAAGATAGAAGATGCTGTATTCAGATTGTAGTAAAGAAACATTAAATTGTTGCTAAAAACAATTAACAACAACCCTCCAATAAACACAATTTTCAACAAGCGTACGGTATACAACTATATACAAATATTCCTCGACAACGGTACTCATATAACCAAATTATCTCTGAACGTAACACCATAATTTGTTACCGCGCGTGTACCAACTTCGTAGAATTCTAGTACATTACTGTCCCAGCCCAACTATTTCATAAAGAGACCCTTGTTAATGTAGAATTTACATACTCCCACACAAGTTCCAACTTTCTGACTCGGTTACCAAGAAAACAGAGGCAGCGAGTAAGTACATAGTAGTTCCGCATATGGTACACTGTATCACCATTTTGTTGCAGTAATTTTGGTTAACTTTGTTCATTACGTTCACGTTAATGTACACTTAATGCTTTAAAAGTGGTTTCATTGCATCTAACTGCTTTTCGTACTTGGTTACTTACTCTACAAAGTGAATTATAGTAAACTAGCGACCCGCCCCGGCTTCGCACGGGTGCAATGCTAATACTAAAACCTTCCTCTTGAATCACTCTATCTATTAAAAAAAATCGGTTGTCTGTAAAGTCGGTTTACTGACGATAGTTGAACGTGACAACGTCATAAGAAAATACTGATGGAATGGATTGTGCCTCTTTGTCGCTCGTTGCGCGCTCTCGCTTGCACTGGAACGCAGCATACGTCACACTTTTTCGGGAATGCCGCCGGCTCCATCAATTCATAAGACGTTGTCACGTCAAAAACCGCTTATTATCTTTAAGCACCTAATATTTTGTGCGTTATTTTATGAAACAATTAGAGGAAAATGGATTTTGAATTATTACATCCATTTCATGGAAATATCAGAGAAATCTGTATTTAATTAATAAGCTATCTAAAGGGAATCAGCTCAAGGTTTAAGTATGTGATGATTGAGTCAAAATGTTTTTTAATAAATAAATAATCATTATAAGCCCAACGGCCTACTTATAAGCTACGAGTCTATTTTACGTGAGTGAATAAGTGATTAATTTGTCATTAGTCCCTTCCAAAGAGATTAAAATATAATTGGACATAGAAGGGGCATTGGGTATTCCCAATGCCCCCTTTTTCATACAAAATTTTGAAGCATGTTTAAAGCTCAAGCGTCATGTCAGTTAGTATGAAGGCGAGCTGTCATTCCTTCGAAATTGTACTAGACTTATTCCACACTTTTGGCTTCTTTCCTCGCTTTGTCCCTCTATGCCCTATTATATTTGAATCTTTTTGGTCCCTTCTTATTGTTTATCTATGTCATAAAATATAATTATTAAAAAACATAAAGAAATATTGGCACAAAAATTACGCCTACGCTTTATCCCTGAGGTTACTGGCAGAAGTATTCCATTCCTAAATATACCCACATTTCACGAGTACGTTTTTGACCTCTAAACGTGACAGAGATTTTCTTCACGATTCTTTTTATTCGTTCATTCGTGATTCTATTAAGCAAAAATACGTTTAGGGATCCAAAAGTAAACTGGTTATACCTGTGCTTATTCCCTCGGTCCTCGGACTCCTCAGGAATAAAAGGCTTGACTATTTTTAATTAAAAATATGTTTCTGTAACTTCTCGGCGTTCACGATGACCATTTGCCATCAGATGGCTCTTCTGCTCTTTTGGCACTATCACAATATATATTACTAGCGGTTCTGCGTCCCACCCGCGTAGTTGCCGTTCCCGTGGGAATACGGGAATAAAATATAAGTTATATTACTCAGGGATATTCTAGCTTGCCATTGGTAGAATTTATAAAATCGGTCCAGTAGTCTTTGAGTTTATTCGTAACAAAGATAGAAACACAAAAATACAGTCTTTCCTCTTTAATATTAGTAAAGAAGTATATTCATTTGTTTTTATTTATTTATTTAAAGGTCTAAATACTAAACAGAGTTTTGAAAATTATAGCTTAGAGCTGTAAAAACCAGCAAAGGCTTGTGAACAGCTTGTGAGCAGATATACTGGATGATTTTTTTTACCGTCTGGAAAAAAATATGACGTATAAGGTATCTAGAGCCGAAGTTATACACGAGATTAATTGTTAAATATAGTCATGTTTAATGCAATTTAAAAAATCTAGAAAACTACGCACAGTACTACGCGCAGCTGGCGGTTGTAGGTAGATTGCGCATAAATAGAAGCTACGAGCCTGTTTCTTTTTAAAATACTATTTCAAATATTTCAGTGTGTATTATTGACTACAATTGAGTAATGTATATTAGTTTATAAAAGAAAAAATTTTTGAAGTAACATTGAAAAATGAATCTATTACACTTACCTATCACACCACATTTTTTTCCAGACGGTAAAAAAAGTCATCCATAGATATAGACTATGTGCTATTCAATCCACAGGTGGATAGAGATGGTGGATCCTATAGGATAGAGCGAAAGAAAACTACTTCCAAGTTATACCCTTCCCTAATTTTGGGGTTATGTAGGGATTTAATAAGGCCGGGTGTCTTAAACTTTACAGCATCGGTATTTAATATAGGCCTTTTCAGAGACCAATATAGCCTTTTATGAGTTAGACCACAAAATATACCAATATTATTTAGGTTGGGAAATGTTTAGGAAATTTGCAAGTAGCGTTAAAATGGATAGGGCCTTTTAAACGCTACTGTGCCACAAGGAGGAAAATATTTTCAGGTGTATGTATTTATTCATCATAGTGTGTCATAGGCTACATTTATACCCAACTATAACAAAATAAGGAAAATGTTTTCTGAGCTTTGCACATGCATTTGGGATTTTGGTTGTTCCATGAATTAAGGTGTTCATAAAGATTAATTAATGGCTTAACAAGTTGTGACGGCACAAACAAAAAAATCGGCCAAGTGTGAGTCGGACTGGCGTACACGAATGGTTCCGTACCATTATCTATAAAACAGGGTAAACATCACGTTTGTTGCATGGGGCCCCATAAATATTTTTTTATTCTGTTTTTTAGTTGTAGGTTTTTGTTGTTATAGCGGCAACAGAAATACATCATCTGTGCAAATTTCAACTGCCTAACTATCACAGAGATACAGCCTGGTGACAGACAGAAGGACGGACAGCGGACTTAGTAATAGGGTCCCTTTGTACCCTTCGGGTACGGAACCCTAAAAAGGTTTGAGCAGTGCAATTTTTTATACCAACGACCCTCCCTCACTTAGCGACGGTTTTATCTTCTAAGCCCTCCAAGATATCGAAATAGAAACCTAATTAGTCTTTTAAATAAAATATCCTTTCGTGACAATTTTTTAACTGATGGTGAAGACAGATACTAAAGAAAGAAAGAAAGAAATAATCTCACACCTCTTATCCCTGAGGGGAAATATTTATTTCCGTCCCAGAAGTAAAGGAAAAATTCGAAAAACCTCATATTAAAAAAAATATTAAAAACTTAGAAACATCTCTTCCACCTTTCAGAGATATTAAGAAACCATAATTTCAGTTTAATTAAGGCTAGAATTCTTATGAAATTCAGCCTGAAGCTGTTCCTTTGAACTTGAGCCCTGTATTGCTTTATTTTAACTTAATTAACCGGTCGTGTATATTTTTGATTTTCCTTCTGAATATAACGGGAAAAGCTAGCTTTAAGTAAGGCTGCTTCGCATTCGTGAGGTCTGCTTTTGATTCCGAGTCATTAATTTAATTAAATATAGCAGAATTGGTTGCTACTTCCGAGACATGTGAAACATCATCAGACTTGACTATACGCTCATCACCTACCATGTTCAGAAATCCGAAAAATATAAGGTCAAGAATGGCCAGATACTCACAGAAATAAAATAGATGTGCCAAAAAGAAGTAATATTTTTTTATTGGGTGTGATTTTAGTAATAAAAATGCACGAAGAGTTAAAAGTGATCATTTTAAAGGTATGTCAAATATCAATCAATCAAAAAATCGCTAATAATATTATTATATTATGTACTACCAAATATAATAACATTATTGGCGATTTTTTGATTGACTAATACTTCTTACATGTGCCTGATATTAAATTAAATCAGTTTAGTTGGCGATAGAGTTGGTATTCGCCATGAATTTAATAAAGTTTTGAGATAAACTAATGTAAGCATTTAGTGCTGGACATAAACACATTGTAACCGTGTAATCTAGAGTCATTAAGAAGATATTTAAAAATATCTTATTAAAAGAAATGACAAACACACAAATGTTTGGCAAAAATTTTGTTTTAGTTGTATTGTCACTCTCCCACTAGCAGATGTGACAAAAATTCCTGCATTTTCCAGAAAAAAGTCCCCGTTTTATATTCACCGCATTTTGCCCGAACACGTCCGCATGGCGTGAACTCTGTACACACAATGACCTTTGCGAACATTTCATTACGAGCGCGGTTGCAAAATGGCTGCTTTTTCTTTTTTATTTTTACACTGTTCCGTCAGCGGTCTAGATTATACTTCATAGTTTAAATATTCTTTATATTTTCAGAACCTTGCTATTTTTATGCAAAAGCACTGTATTTTGCTGTTGGAAACTATAACTTTCCAAAAAGGTTTGAATAGAAGTTTGTAACGTCTCGTATTATTATTTGGTTGTAGATTTTTTACGGAATACAAATAAATATATACATGCTGTAAAATAGGTCCGTTGTATGACGCCTTGGTTACACGTAGTGCTTAAAAATATATAAATTATGATAAATAAAGAAATAACGTTACGACAGACTGGTATGTACAGATGATATGTATAGAAATTTAATGTTTTTATTTATTTACCAATAAGTAAGTAGGTACATTTCTATCTCTACTTTCTAGTTAGGTATATTATAAATGCGAAAGTAACTCCTTCTACTTTCACTGCTTCCCTTGTTACTGCTAAAGCTGTGGAATGATCGTAATGACATTTTTACATTATGTTAGTTGATGTCTTGAAAAATATTACATGATTTTCTTCCAAGAAAAACACCTGTCTAGCCAACTGCAGAAAATTTTATGGACGAATGCATTGAATACTGGAGAAGACAGAATATGCGGTGATTACAAATGAAATAGATACATAGTAAGAAAATTATAACGAAAAACGACCTCTCGGACCATTAATCACAGAAACAATAGATTTTTAATTGTGTCTCGGTTCCAATTGGAACCGGCGGTTCTTAACTGATTAAGATTGATTTCTCGAATAAACCATAAAACAGTCATCACCATCACAATTGACTTTATACATACAGTACTTATCTGCAATTATAAATTGACTAAACTATAAATACTGACTAAAATAACATTTCATTTTCTCTCTCTATTTCCAGAGCGCAAACTTATTTTCAAGGAAAACAAAACATTTTACAAAAGCCCCACGCACAAATATAATACATCATAGCTCTTAACAAAACGAGGGCTCAAGTTAAGCCCGCTTTGAGCCCAGGTGGTAATGGTATCAAATAATTAATGAGCATATGCCAGGGCTTAGAATGGCTGCAACTCTCCTACTGTCACGATACTACGTGCAGATTAGTGGGATTACACCCTTAGAGAATGGATTAAAGTGTCTGGAGATGTAGCTAGTGGTTAGATGCCTGTTGGCTCAGTTGGTAGTGACCCTGCCTTCTGAGCTGGAGGTCGCGGGTTCGATTCTCGGGGCCAACATTTTTGTGCATGAACATGTCTTCGTGTCTGAGTTTCATATTTATTTAAGTATGTCTATCAGTTATTTAGTACCCATATTACAGGCTCTGCCTAGTTTTGGTTCTTGGTACTTTTGATTTTTACGTAATCATCAATCATCCATAAGTCATGGTTTCTCGATACAATAAATTAAAGATATTAAATAAGGAAATAACTATCAGGAAACTCTTATTCATACCACAAGCATCGATCACTAATACATGCGATGAGTGATTGATCAATCAAGGAAACAGGGAACGAAGATAAAGTATACGATTTCAAATGGGGGAAGAAAATACTTCGAAACTTATTTATTAGATCAATTTAGCGACTTTTGAAATAAAAGATTTATGTAAATTTCCTTCCGCAAATTCTGTATCGAAACGCTTTTTATTCGGTTTTAGGTGACACCTAAAATACTGATAAATCTTATACAAAACTTCGACAATCGCTCTACTTTTGGTAGGTACTATACATCATGTTACGGAAAGGGTATATCAATATCAATTGCACGCTTTCTTTCGGTGAAAACAAAACAGGATATTTACACAGCAGGTATTTTATTGTATTTTTTATAGGCAGCTTCGAATTGTCACAGTTTGCTGCTTTTGTTACAGGATATGTATGCCAAATAGTGTATTGTAATAGGTCTTTAACAGACCACAACACCATAATATCAAATCAAAATCTATACTTCACTTTGCGATTTTACTGACCCGCGCTCGTATTCACGGAGATTCGATATTCGACTCGGAATCGGAAAATCTGTCGAAAGGATTCGAGATGGGCTATTCACAGATGTCATATTTGACATAAGGATTCGACAGATTTTCCGATATCGAATCTCCGTGAATACGCCCGCTGAACCCATCGCAAAACTATACAAAATAATTTATTTTAGCAAAATACAGGTTATTACAATCTAGTTGTAGATGCCTTCTTTTAAGTATAGTAATACCCATGTCAGAAGACTTCACTCTTCCATAGCCATATTTATTTGATTACCAAACAATGTATTTATATAGGTATTGTTATTTATTATTAACTCGTGTTCCGAAAACCATTGGCCGTATTTCAATAGCACAAAACCCTAAGCCGTCCAATATGAGAGGGGTACCTTCCTCACCGTCAAGCTTATGATTAATGTTATCCCGAAAACTAGCGGATATTAACTTTCGGACTCCGCAGTTTATAGAACTACCGAACCATTTCAAAATTTGACTTTGAAATATGAAACTCTCGACGTTTCTTGTACAACATTAATGTGGGTTTTGACGTGACCGAACATGTTTCACAGGTAAGAAGTTGCCAGCTCTTGTTCGTGCCCGCGAATCCAGAAAATGGTTTTTCAATTTGCAAAATGGATTGCTTTCACAATAAGGAAAGTGCTCCAATGTCCCACTTAGATTTCGAAATTGAAAGTCTGATTTTATTGCGGACCACAATTGCTATTGTTGATGGTTTCAAAGTAATACATAAACTAAGATTCTGGACTTCCAGTCGTGAATAGAATCCCTACCTCCCTCCTAATATTTATACCTATAGGCAAAAGTAACTGTCTGTCTGTTACATGTTAAACAGATAAACTAAAAAAAATTTCAGGGAAGTAACTTACATCTTGAGGCAGCACATGGAATACTTTTCATCCCAGAACGCAAACGGTGTTCGTTTGCGTTCTGGGATGAAAAGTATTCCAGGGGCAGAAGCTGTAGAAAATAAACATTCAAGATGTTGAATCACCATCAACCCGCAACAGTCAAAGCGACACCGATTTGGGATCACCATTAAATTCGCGCAATCAGTTCGGGATTTGGATGTTACACATCCTTACTTTAAGCTTCGATCACAAATCACACATTTTTTAATAAGTATCTATTAATTATTTCTAAAATGTTAATTATTTCTAAAATGTTAATTATTTCTAAAATGTTAATTATTTCTAAAATGTTAATTATTGGGCTCGATTCTGTTTTACAGCGACTAAACGAGTGCTGAATCTCTGCCAATTTTCAAAAACAAACTAAAAATCCATTACCTTGGCTTGGAATACTCTTTATAATAAATCAAATAATGTGTGTATGTAATGTATTATGTATGTACTATGTTTATGTAATTATAATATATGTATATATATATTTACTTTATGTATGTAGTTACTGTGTATTTTATTTTTTTATATATTTATAGGAAACGGTTTATGTATGTAAGTTCCTTAATCCATTGTTAACTTTAGTGCACCACCTACCTTCATCTGTTTATCTCAGTTACATCCATCCTAAGGTTGTGTGGAAGAAATCGCTTAAAGCGATAAGACCGCCCTTTGTACTTTTTTGTATCACTATGTCACTTGTTGCATATGTTTTATTGGTGTACAATAAAGAGTCGTTACTTACTTACTTACTTACTAAACCTATTTTAGTTTAGTCCTGTCACTTTCTTTCTCCAAGAAAAGAAAAGAGACGAGAAGTCCTATCAAAATAAAATTATTCCTGTCAACTAAGGCATGTTTGGCAATTTTAG
This sequence comes from Ethmia dodecea, assembly GCA_963855545.1. Classification (NCBI taxonomy): domain Eukaryota; kingdom Metazoa; phylum Arthropoda; class Insecta; order Lepidoptera; family Depressariidae; genus Ethmia; species Ethmia dodecea. The sequence continues at coordinate 15,516,580 of OY979444.1, read as the reverse complement.
CGACGATGTAAAAAGCTCATGGATAAAAGTGACAGATAAGCACGTTCATAAGGTTAAAATTAGTTGGTTTTTACATGTTTGACATAACTCTTTAATCTGTGGTTTGTTTCTGTCCTTTTTCTTCCGTATTCTATGGAGAAGGATAGGCTAACTTAAAATTAGGAATTTTAGCTGGTCTGCAGAATCGAGTCCATTGTATGCCTAATTTTGGCGCATCATGCCAGTGCTACCTCATTTTTTATCAACTTGTATAACCATGACTGCAATAAAAATATTCATTCATTCATATTCATTCATTCATTCAACTTCATCCAAACACGTGATAGACGTGGCGCAGCATTTTGGGCTTGGTCGGCACTATGCGGTTCCTTTCGCAGCCAGTGATTACTGACTGTTATGGCTGGCTATTTATGAGCCCCGATGACATGACGATAGTCTTAGTTTTTTAACCGACTTGCAAAAAAAGAGGAGGGTATGAATTCGTCGCGTTTTTTTTATGTTTGTTACCTCAGAACTTTCGACTAGGTGAACCGATTTGGATGATTTTTTTTTATTTGAAAGCTTTAATTTTTTTATAATATAGGTGGCAAATGAGCAGACTTCGATCTTACTTTAATACGGAATTAATTGTTTCTTCGTATATTTCTTATTCTTAACAATCGCCACACTGTTCTACACCGTTTACGAGTATAAGGTCGCGTGGCTTAATGAATCTTGTGGTTTCATTATATTCGAGTACTATTTACACAACAGGATAATAAATTGTGGTCTCCACCTTCTCTCCTTTGGGTAATAGGCGCAAAATTACACAGGTAGGCTTCTATAATATAACTCTTGTAGGTCTGCGGTTCCTGTGTTTGTATATTCTGTTTCGTAAGTCAGTTTACACGCAATATCATATATTATTATTACAATAATATTATAATCAAACGATAGCCCAGCGGTTAAATAGCCCACCTCGCATGCACTAGGTTTCGGGTTCGAGTCCTGGCCAATGAGTTTTTCAAAAACTTATGTAAGTTATTTTTGAAAGGCTTCTAATCGAACACTTTTTTAAGTAAACCAACTATGTCGTTCGGTTTATTGTAACTTTATCGCGTGACCATCAAAGATATTATGTATAGAAAGACGTAGATATGTTACTAGAGCACGGAAAATGAGGCCTAAAAATGTAGTTAATTAACCACATTTTATTTAGTCGCATTGTATTTCAAGTCGTATTCTCGTAACAGATAGCTCTCTTTTTCTTTATTATTCGTTCCGTATCATCTTTCCCCGTCATTGTTGTATCCTATAAATACGCTAAGAAGTAAGTATGTACATGTTGTAGCACACTCGTAGGGGATCAATTTTCAAACGCAAGCAGTATGAATATAACTCATCCTTACTTTAATATCTTTGGTGACCATGATCTGTTTTTAAATTTTAGGTTAACTGCCAACTTTCACTTCAACGCAATGTAAGACCCAAATATACGCACTAAAACTCCAGACAACTCTCATTCCAGCTAAGTGCGGAAGTTGGGGATCCCAAAGTTGCGACGATCCCAAAATCGAAGTTGTTCATTCATATGCGGGATCACGTAATCTGCGACGCACTCAGCCAGGCTTTTCAAGCAAATGCGTGTGAAGAGCCTTTACAATTTGGTGTAAAAAGGTTGGATTCAACGAATCTCCTCGGTTTAAGTACCTGTATTGTATGGTGCCGGAGTACCGGAGTACCGAACCTGTGCTCAATGGCGTTTCTTTATAGATTGGTGTTTATTTTTTACGCGTTGACAGTAAAAGAAGAATATTTGGATATTCAAAAAGATCAATAATTTCTGCAGCTAAGGTTTCGTATTAATATTAGAAGAATAGGGCGTCATTCAATGTCTCTGAGTTTGTCTGTCACAATAAAATTTGCCATGGGTGACGGCTATTATCAAGAACATATTATTACTGGTACAGTAGAGCAAAACTGTAGCCTATGACACTCCGAAAATGAAGACAAATAAAAATACAATCATACACCTAAAATAATTAATATGCAATCTGATGTGTGGCTTTGTAAATCGTAAACTTCAGTCTAACAGCAAGCGTATTCATAGAGGCTCGATACCGTTTCCGTTTGATTCAGATCGAGTGAAAAATTATCCGAAGTCGAATCTATCGACTTCGGAAACTATTCTAGGCGTTTCTGACAGCCACGGAAAATTTTCCGAATCCTTATGTCAAATATGACATTCGTTTTCGATACCGACATCTGTGAATAGCCCATTTTCGACAGATTTTCCGATTCCGAGTCGAATATCGAAGCTCCGTGAATACGCCTGCTGAATGCCAAATCTATTGGATTGACATAAGCGTTCGACTTGTCATGCGCGCGGCATTGTAGCGCGACCAAGTGACATTGACCAAGTGATAGTTAGTATTATAATTAAGCGAACGCCAGCTATAAAATTTTCGTTTGCTACTTGGCTATAAGTGGGCTGTCTAATATTAAGTGGCCACTCTATTTTAGTGACTGATGGCTGCTGAAGCCGACACGTGTTGGAGTGGAAACCGCGTTTAGGCAAACGAAGTGTAGGGCGCCCTGCGGCACGATGGACCGACCACCTATAGAAGGTGGCTGGCAGTGGATGGATGCAGGCTGCCCAAGACCGGAATGGTGGGCGCTTCTTGTGAGAGGCTTTCGTCCAGCAGTGGACAGCAATTAGCAAAATTATGCTATTTCAGAAGTCTCGTAGTAAATCTAAATTAATAAACATAGTAAACTTACGCTAAACAAAAAGCACTAACAATAGTTAACTTATGATTTAAGTTCCATTTCTGAAGCAGAAGTTTCTAGAAGTTGGTCTTTGTTCCAACAATAAAATATTTTCAAGACAGAATTTCATCAGGACCTATTGCTGCAATAACAATAGACTACCCACCTCCCCCGGCTTTACGCGTTTTACTGCAGTTTTATTTGTTTCTCGGCTATTAAGAGAGTGGAGTCAATCGGTGGAATGGGGATGCGGGATGGATTTTATTTGTGGGGTTCCGTAGAAAAAGGGGGATTAACAAAACGTCTGTCTTTCATCGACATTGATCTAAATTAATTGACTGTGAAATCCGATTGATGTCCCATAATGTGTTAGGGAAGGGTTTGCAAATCAGCTTCTGCAGCTGAACTAGAATAATAAAGTGGAGAATAATCCTTCAAATATGTTGACTTTATTGCATTCACTGCAATGAGTTTAAAAAAACCTTTTGTACTTATTTATTACTAGATAAAGGGTAGTGAAAGAAAACATTGTGAAGATAAACCTCAATGCCCATGGTTTCTGACACTTCTGAGTCATGTTATTTTATCACGTTTTTTCGATACTATAATTCCACACGATCCACGTAATGCCATCTCAATTTTTTCTATGCTAAATTTACGAGACAGGTATAGTTGCCGACTGAGATCTCTGGTTATGTGCAAGTATGTGAGTCTTAATTGATGGGTGCAGCCAATCCTATACCATAACGGATTCATAAAGATGAGATGTCACTAGATTCGTCTTTATCCCCAAGGCGATAGGCAGAGTCATTAAATTCCTGGAAATACACACTTTTCAACACTATAGTTTTGGTCACAATCAAGCTACATTAATAGTATTTTTTATTTATCTGTCAGTAATTTGCACTCATTTCTTTAGGTATATGAAATAAGGAAAACATACAGCTGTTTACCACCAATATTGCTATAGTTTCTTGGCAATATCCGGGCATGGTCGAACAGAACTTAACAAAAGCCTTTCGTGGCCTTTGGGCGATGTTTCCCATTTCGTTCGTTCCCTTTAAAGGCTATTACTTGAAAAATAGCGTTCGTCGAGACAAATCGAGATCTTTTAGATGTTCTCGAATGATTGCACGTGACTTATTGCTGAGTGCGGGTGAGAGACACACGGTCTTCAAGTGTCGCGAACACTTTCTTTTACATTATCTAAATGCCAGAGCCTCGTTTTTTCTCTGTCAACTGTTTTACCTTTTGCGTTATGATACGTGGTCCTTCAAAAGGTGTGTTAAATGTCGGCAAGGCATCGGTGACTCTCCTGGTGTTGCAGAGGTCCATAAGTTACGATGACCATTTATTATTATTATTTATTTTTTTGATAACAGCTTAATACATAACCTTATTTTAACAGTTGTAATTAGTTAAACGGATTGAATATCAGATGGCTCGTCTTCGTTTGCTATCTAAATAAATCTTTAAAGTAGTGTCACATTCAAAATTTTACGTAAATGTGTGTTCATTTGGTTTGTTTTTAGTTCTCTAAGTCTTCCTATCAGGCCTGTGAGCATTGGTGTTCTCTATAGTACTAGCAGACAGATGAAAACTTCCTGTCTCACTCACATATACATGTACTCTTTCCTCTGCAGAACATGAGACTGTAACGTGTTTGTTTTATTACTGTTTGTAAAATTTATCTTAGGTCTGTGCATGTTGAGTGTACGCATGGGCCTGTTACGAATCATAACGCGTGGCAGCTCCCGCGCATTTCCGCTGCATGCAAATGTAATAAGATAAAGGGTAACTGAAGCTTTGTTGCGCTTGATAGCATATGTATGGAGCGTGAAAATGAAAGAATTTTGTTCATTGGATACGGCTCGCTATAAGTATAATATAAGAGTATGGGTCACCTAGCAATTTGACGGAAATTCCAATAACATACCAATCATATTGTAGGTGGTGGTGGGTGGGTAAGAATTATATCTGACCATCTACTATATCACTATTTATTTATTTAACTTCATGTACCAAGAAAATGTACACATGGCGAACTTAATGCCTAAACTAACTAACTTAGTGGCATTACCTACCAGTCAACCATCAGGCTAAGCAGAAATAATTTGGCTACTATCGTGAACAAAAATAATTTAAAATATCAAAATACTCGAAGAACCCCCAATCAGTGTGTCTCCGGCGAACGTCTTAAAACATTTCAGTTTCGTGTCGTTTGTTTATTGCCACCCTCAAGAATTCCGCACACCTGGACCTTTGGGAATCTGTGCTTTGGAATTAATCATCTGTCAAACCTCCCTTTCTCTCCACCCGTTGATTAATTGTTTTTACTGAAAATTGCTGTTTAAAAGCTGTTCCAGGTATTAAAATTTGAATCGTGATCGCTCCGACTCCTGAAATAGATTACGTTTTGATAAACGCTGATTCGGTCTTTATTAATTGCTATTTGAGAGTGTGCTTCTAATTTTAACAAAATACCTTCGCTCATTAAATAAACGTTTTTGATTTTCAGGTATTTGGTGTATTTTCTGCAAACATTAGGTATCTAATATTTTTATCGGGTTGTTAACTTTATTATAATAAGAATAACAAAAAGTTGTTACTAAATCCTACTTCTTTTCATGGTATAAAATAGACGCTTTCCGCGTCTGTAATCCGCTAACGCAACGGATTTTCATGTGGTTTTCAGTGGGTTTTAACAAATATAAAGAGCGATAAACGAGTACGGTTTCTAAACATCGTACTAGCGGTTTTGCGCGGTTTCCTGTAGTTTCCGTTCCCGTGGGAATACGGGAGTAAAATATAGCCTATGTTACTCAGGGATAATATAGCTTTTCATTGGTGAAAGATTTTTTTAAATCGGTCCTGAAGTTTTTGAGGTTATTCGTTACAAACATACAAAAAAACAAATCTTTCCTCTTTATAATATTTGTGTAGATTAGTGTAGATTAATGAGAGATATTTTTAATATAGTGTTGAAGTGTAGATGTAGATTAGGTAGATTAATCAGAGACTGCATCGAGGCTTCATCTAAAATGTCGAAGGCACAGCTTGGTCATATCCCGAGGCCACTAAAACTGTCTGTGATGTCTCCAACACCTGCTACGTCTATATTAGAACTACTTAATAGTTGGCTGAAGTAATTTGACGAGCGATTCCCAGAATTTCGGATACACGTTCAGCAGGCGTATTCACGGAGATTCGATATTTGACTCGGAATCGGAAAATCTGTCAAATCCTTATGTCAAATATGACATCTATGAATAGCCCATCTCGAAACCTTTCGACAGATTTTCCGATTCCGAGTCGAACATCGAATCTTCGTGAATACGCCCGCTGCACGTTGGTCTGTGGTCGGATACGCAATTATGACAGATGAACAGAATGACATGATGTAGAACGTTTATAGAAATGAAGCACTATGTTGAATTAGGGCAGCATTTGGAAATCTTATGATGATTTTGACGTATTTCTGCTTTGTAGGAAATTCATAAATTGTAATATTAACTCATAATAAAATTGTTTACAAAAACTAAAGCTTAGGGCTCAACTTAGAACTAAGTACGTATAGGTATCGTTATGCTAGACCAAAATTGAATCGTCCAAAAGAATAATTACCTACATTCATAGCAAAACTAATGAACAATATAATTATTTTAACAATAAGTTTTTGTTTTTCATATTTTAATTTTAATACTACATACTCAACTTTGAATTTGACTTTAATATTTTATTTTTATATTAATATATTAATTTTGAGTTTGCAATATGGATGCAATTTGTCTGAAATAAAGATTTATTATTAAAAACAAACTAAGGGTCTCAAGTACAAAATAGGCCATTGTCAATTGTCATGTATGAAATGAAATTCTAATTCGCGTGTCTCAATAGAACTTATATGCGAGACAGTCCCGTTATTTACTCTATTCAATAATAATCCTATCTGTGTACGGATTACGAACTTTGAAAGATGAAAGGAATCTTATTGAGGCTGGAATCAGGAGTACATGGTGAATGACATCTTATTATAATGACATGAACTGAATGATATCCCGTACTACGGAATTATCTGTTGGTATCTAATCTATATTTTATATATAATTATATAAAACTAGCTGTAACGTTGACTGACTGATTGGTGATGTATCAACGCACAGCCTAAACCACTGGGTCTAGAGACTTGAAATTTTGCACATAGATAGATTATACAGTGTAGGCATCCACTAAGAAAGGATTTTTCAAAATTCAACCCCTAAGGGGGTGAAATAAACGTTCGCGAGCGAAGAAGCTGGTGAAAGCTAGTCTTCTTATAAGACAATAAAGCATCATCCCAGCTAAAAATTATTATTATTATTATTATAATCTCACGCCTTCTACCCCCGAGGGGGTAGGCAGAGGTATTCCTTTACTGGATATACCACATTTCACGAGATATATTGGACCCCCAAACTTGATAGGTGGTGAGCCCATCGCCGGACCGGGTCTGTTTACACATGTCTCAGAATTAATTCTGAGACATGTGTAAACAGTTTTCCTTCACCGTCGAGCTAGTGATAAATATTTAAAAAATATGTTTATAAATACTATCTGTTATCTATTGATTAAAAACTAAAGTAGAAATAATCAACATTTGAAACAAATATACAAACCGACTTCAACGAATAAGCACTAATAGTAGAAATTGCAATTATACTAAAATTACAGAGCGATTTTTGTAAAAACTTTACTTATAAGCTTATAAGTCACCATAATACGAGTACATATCTACGTGAAAAAAATGCGGACTAAAGATGGTTATTAATAGAAATTAATTTTGCTGAAAATGACTGGCAAATTGTTGCAACTTCTAAGTAACCACAGTTTTGAAAACGGAAAATCTGTATTGAATTAGCCTAAACAGTTAATGACGTGCCGCTTAATGGAGGTTTCGGTAAATCTGCTTAGTGCGACTCGTTCGCCTTAATAATCCTATTTACCGGATTAGGCAGGGCTGTCAACCGTCCGGATAGCCAGAAATGTCCGGTTTACGGACAGAATAAAAATTGGGGAAATATAGTAAACATAACATATCTAGGGAAGTAAAATAAGAAATGTCTCAGATCACATGTAATAATTACATGTTGTGTGTGATCTGAGGCTTTCTTATTTACTTCCCGAGGTGTGTGTACTTTTTTTCTACTCGACGGAGGCTGAAAGCGGCAACTCCGTTTAGCGCAGCGGGCCGAAAGTTGCTGCTTTCCGCCTGGAGAAATTAAAAATTATTAGCGTATGTATACAAATTGCGGTGATCCACTTAGGGTTCGGGTAGAGTGATCTTTAACATAACCACGCTTTTGCTTTTCTATTGAGATTCAGATTCGCATTCTTGTTGAGTTTATGATATACAAAATTTTTTTTATGACGATAAAAATAAGTTCAAACTACGAACGCACTTTTAAATTTGTACAATATTGAAATACTCATACTTCTTTAGACTATGTTCTTCAAGAAAAAATATGGCGTTTTAGCAATGCGTCACAAACACGATATAAGTTAGCTTACCCGGCATCTCGACAACCCTACGTTCGTGAATAGTCTTAAGCCGGGGGTATTTTTAGAAGTTTTTCGTGTGTTCGCAATTTTCTGAATATGGTCGGAATATTCTGCCGCCAAAGTAGGATTTGCTTTGTTGACTTTCTTTATTTACGTTTACTTGTATCTCTGATTCTATTAACACTTGCAAACGGAAAACTACTCTTTAACTAACCTGCCCCCAACTGCCAGAATAACGTTTCATTCGCATAATTATAATACTAACTATTAAGAACTACGTGTCAGTGTCTATACTTCTTTGGAGTATTGCTTAAATTTTACTTGGTCGCGCTATAAAGGCTTGACAACTCTAATATACATTAGTAATTCTATTCGACTAATCTTTAAGTTTTACAAATCTAGGCTAGGTCCACTATGAAGGAACAGATTTTATAAACTAAATCTTATAAATGCATGAGCCGTGAGTTCGATTCCCAGTCAGAGCCTAACGTGTCAATTATACATATTATTATACTTAATTCATCCTAAGGTTGTTTGGAAAAAATCACTGAAAGCGATAAGACCCCCTATTGTACTTTTTAAACCATTGTGACACTTATTGCATATTTAACCTCTAAGACCAGCCATCCGAGACACAATAGATTTTTAATTGTGTCTCGGTTCAGTTTCAGTTTCAGGTTCAGTTTACAGATTAATGGTGTATAATAAAGAGTTGTTACTCAGGTACTTACTTACTTAAAAATATATAGATTATCTTACAATATTTACATTTAAAAATACTTCCAAAAGAAAAGTAAAAACATGTGAACCAGTGCCTAAAAGACTGGATGCATTTCCTTTTTGGATAGGTAGGCTGATCCTTTGACAGATGTAACTGTCAGCCTTCTAGTCAAAGATATGTTTAAAATAGTTCACTGTTTTCATCTTAGAACATTTAATCTGTCTTAAATGCTTTATGGTTTTCATAAACATGTACTTACCAAAAATATTCTCTTCCCGCGAGTAAACTCCGCAGCTTATTGCTAAAAGCAATATTTTAGCAACCACATACTTCCTTTAGTTAAAAGCTGACTTTAGCCATATAAATGTTATCTGAAACCTGGTTTTATTCTTTACTCACTGTTCTTTGTGAACGGGAAAATTCTGTGAAAAATTCCAAGCGAACATTTCACCTTTCTACATTTCAAAGTGTACCGTAATGAAGAGTTGAATATGTAATGCGAATTTGCCAATTGTTCTCGAAGGTTCCCAGGAATATTAAGGTGCCAAATTGAAGTCAAATGGAGCGGATGGCGAGGTAGCTAAAACTTTTTAATTTCAGATAATTAACTAATGAGCACAAATCATCGATATTAGAATCAAAAGATATGCCATGTGTTGCGCAATCGACCGAACGTGATTTTATATAGCGTCGCTTAGTTGACGCTACATTCGGGCTCTTACATTTTTGCGTTATAGGACATTCTGTTAAGCCAATAAAATAAAACACCAATGATTTTTAATTGTTACGGTGCCCATTGGAACCGCGCGGTGCTAGACGAATTAAAACATAATTAAATAGTGGGACACAATTCACACACTCTTAATTTTGCATTGCTTTTACAGGTATCACATATGTTAGCTCCAATAATATGATTTAATACCAATATACTCTCTATCTTACGCAAATATAATATAATAATAATAATAATATAATCTCACGCCTTTTATCCCCGAGGGGGTAGACAGAGGTGTTCCATTACTGGATATACCCACATTTCACGAGATATAATGGACCCCTAAACGTGATAGGTGGTGAGCCCATCGCTGGACTCGGACGGGTCTATTTACACATGTCTGAGACCTGCGGGTTTCCTCACAATGTTTTCCTTCACCGTCGAGCTAGTGATAAATATGTACGTAAGTTTTTGAAAAACTCATTGGTACATGCCAAATAAATATCTTACGCAAATAGAGTATTAAATTTAATTAGCCCAAAATTAGGATGAGCCTATGGTACTAAAGTGATGAACATACATGTTCAAACACAGACACTATACCTACGTTTATTATATCTATGTTTATCGCAATGTTGGCCCCAGTCGGGAAAAACCAGTGACCTGACACAGAAGATGGGGTCAATACCAACTTAGCTAACTGTACCAGCATTTTTAACATATTTGTCCAAAAAATGGTAGTATCTAATTTTGTACACTCCGACAATTTGTGGTTAAAAAGTTACGAGGTTACTAGAAAACGATACAAAATGGGATCTTTAGTTTAATAGTCTCTAAAACAGAGACAGTCACTTTCTTGAAAATAATGTTAACACTTTCGGTGCCAAACTACGAGTATATTCGTAGTCAAAAACTAAATAAAAATAAATTTTTCTGTAGGCAATTGCAGATGCAAATTACACTTAAGTAGAAAAGTCAATAGTCTAATAACAAGGCACTCTAAACTCTAAAGAGGAGCCCATCTCCACCGACGAGCTGCTGTTGCTTGCTGGTTCTGAATGCAGCACCCCGAGACGAACCTATTGTGGAAGGTAGAAGGTACCTACCTAATGCTATATTTTAGTTGGCAGCGAACGTGAATTTAAACCATTAGTGTCTAGTTTGATAGACTCGGCGGAAAATAAAACACTAGATCTTTTACAGACTCGTAAAAAATTGAATGCCGAAGAATTTTTGCGACCTCCACAAGACTGTAATTAAAATCTATCTAATAAAACACTGAGGTATTCCCTCAGTAAAAAATAAACTTAGTCTCAATTAATGTTAAATTTTTAATAATATTACACAGTTTTCATAGCGGGTGCTCCTATTTGGAGATTTCTTTTTTTGTAAAAAAACTCAAGATGCTGCGAATTGAAACTTGCATTAAAATTGTTTGCTATTTCCAGTGCGCGAGTTTCCACTTTTATTAAAATTTCTCCTACCAACTATGTAACGGCCTTAACGTCATAGTTTTGTTCTAAGATGCACTATCTATAGTACCTACATAAAGTTATATAAGGTTTTTTTGAACAAGTGGGCAAGTGCGAGTCTCAATCGAGTATCGAAAAACGTAGAAAAAACTAAACACTCTTGAACGGTGGATTCGTTATCTTATTTTTTTTTTAGGAGTTTACCATAATGTTTTGTGAAAAATAGCAAAAGCTAGTATATATAATAATATATAATATAATCTCACGCCTTTTTATCCCCGAGGGGGTAGGCAGAGGTATTCCATTACTGGATATACCCACATTTCACGAGATATATTGGACCCCTAAACGTGATAGGTGGTGAGCCCATCGCCGGACCGGGTCTGTTTACACATGTCTCAGAATTAATTCTGAGACCAGCGGGTTTCCTCACGATGTTTTCCTTCACCGTCGAGCTAGTGATAAATATGTACGTAAGTTTGTGAAAAACTCATTGGTACATGATAGGATTTGAACCCGAGCCTCACTGATTTTCGGCCGGCTCTTTAACCGTCCGGGCTATCACTGCAAAAGCTAGGTATAAAAAAATAATACCACAAAACTTTATGATTGGTTACGCATCCATAGAAAATATGAAAATTCAGAACAAATGACGGTAAACAAACGGAATGTCCATTGGTATACTTTTGTATCTGTAATCGGACAATAGAATATATTTTCATTTTATCGCAGCTTTCAAATCGGCCTGTATATATCTGTAGCTCTCATTACTTATTCCGTTTGGCTGATTTGTACGGGAGTATTGTTTTTTTAGGGATCCTCAGACCGGCAACAGGCAATGTTACAGCGAAAATTGAATTTCCTGTTCATGTTTTTTAAGTTAAAAGGGCGCTTCAGAAGGAAATATGTATAAATATAGTTGCAATGACTTTCAATAAGTGTTAAGTTTATCTAGAAAAAAATAAATAAAAAAAAAATAAAAAAAAAATCCAAATGTTTGGGGTTAAGAACTATTTGGAAAGGATTATGCTAATTTCCCACGGGAACGGTAAAACGGGATGTACCAGTAACGAGTATAATACACCTTCTCTAATTCCTTTAGATTAAATTATTAATTATTCAACAGATTTCGTTCTTGGCTAAGCTTTATTATATTAAGCTCATTAAAACTTTTTAAACCTCCAGAGAGCTCCTCTGAAGAAAAAAGGCGGTCCATTAGGTATAGTAATAATTTCTGTACGTTATTTTAATTAATCATTAATTTAAATTAGCCTTCGCGAAATTGTTTGGTGATTTAACGATTAAACTAAGATATAACAAGCAAAAACCCAAATGCACTGAACGCCACAGGAAAAGTGTTAAAAAAAATCGGTTGTCTGTAAAGTCGGTTTACTGACGAGAGTTGAACGTGACAACGTCTTAAGAAATATGACACGCCACGACACACGACACGAAACGAAACGAAACGAAACGCAACGCAACGCAACGTCATAAGAAAATACTGATGGAATGAATTGTGACTCTTTGTCCCTCGTTGCGCGCTCTCGCTTGCACTGTAATGCCGCATACGTCACACTTTTTCGTGCATGCACCCGGCTCTATCGAAATATAAGACGTTATCACGTCAAAAATATTGAGATTTGTATGTCGCAGGCGGGGTAAATAATAAATAAATTGTGGGACACCATTCTGGTACTTTACTCCTAAACTAGGCAAGGCCTGTAATATGGGTACTAAACAACAGATAAACAAACTTAAATAAATATTAAACGACCAGACAAGAAGCCAGCAGACATGTTCACTCACACAAATGTTGGCCCCGAGCGGGGATCGAACCCGCGACCTCCAACTCAGAAGGCAGGGGCACTACCAACTGAGCCAACAGGCCCGTCAAAATATGTAGCCTATGACACCTCTGGAGATAAAAATCTAGTAAGTATTCGATAAAAAACAAACATATTTCAGGAATTGCGCTTATTCTGTTACATATTGTATAGGTATTATATTATATTAAATTTTCCTAGGCTCATCAAACTCATGTTGAGTGAGGGCGTTATAATAGAATATTACTGCTAAACATGTTGTTTGTTTAGTCCCCTCATCTTTCAAAAACCGTACGCGGAACCCCAGCAACTTATCTCCAATGCGCACTTGACAGTATTTCATCCCAACTCGCGTCGACTTCATAAATATTGAAATACAGAACCCTTTTTGCTTTATATTTATTTCGGGCTTCACTCTTAGATATCGTTCCGTTGTTCGCTATATTTTTCACTCTCTTATAATTCAGGAAGTTGCCTGCGAGAACGTTTTATTAATTTTTAAATATTTATTTGCTTGTTTTTCTACGGACGTTTGCTTTCGAGCCAGCCAGCCTGAAATATTCGTGAAGATTACCCATCTCTTTTGAGTTTACTTTTTAAATATTCATATTACGTACTCTGGAGCCAATTACAGCATAAATACAATGTTTCGTGTGCTTCGTTTCGATTAAAGAATTTCTTAACTTGAGAGTAAATTAAAATCATAAATTGTAACACACATACCAACTCACGCATTTTTCCTATTACAAGTGAATACGAATCTCGAACTAGTATATAACTAGCTACCCGTCCTCGCTTCGCTTCAGTTGCTTTTTTTTTTCGATTTGATTTACTAATTTTGAACTAAATACTTTTTACCATTTTTTTATCACAAATACTTTTTAAAACAATTTTACCTCCTTTTTAAAATGAATATTAAAGCACCTATAAATACTTTTTGCATTTCTAACAGAGCCATGACATTGCATAGATTTCTCTGTACAGACCTTCACGAATAGTTCATTAGCATCAGCGCGTTGTCCCTCTTTTTATGGTCACAAAAACAATTGACGGAACCCCAGTATTAAAACGCAATTGTCACTTTGCCCCTGTCATCATAGTGTTGGGTATGGTATGTAGAGCAACGTTTCCTGTCCATTCATCCTTACGCATCCTGTTAATTAAACATTGTATTGCTGTGCATAGTGTAGCTTCTGGACGGTGTCCAATCAAACATCGCTATGATAATAATATACAGGGTGATAGGGAAACGAAGAACGGAGACTGGTGATTCTTGACACAGTTCCATTTAAAAATTGACAAAAAATATTAAAATTTTTATTGATAGTCGTGAAAGGACACGATAATTTTATTTTACTAAATTCAATTTCCAATTTAAAATATAACAATCACATTGTGGGACATAATTCACACGGTTATATAGTCCAAAACTAGGAAAAACGGTTTCAACTTGCTCCCTGGCTTTGGAAGCGACTACCTAACATCCTATATGAGTGTTTGTGATCCGAGGCCCGTCATCGTCCGAATTTACTTTAGAACTTGGTTGAAACTGTTAAAAAGGATGCTGTGGTTGGTATCAGTGATAGGGTTTTAGTTTTTCGAACGAGCATTTCGCATAATAAGCTCGTGAATTAAGGGTTTTCTTTAGTAAAATCAAACTTCGATGTTTGCTACTGCACTGCGATTTCACCCGCGTAAGTCCAGTCGAGCAATATAACAAACGTTTCTCCCAAAAAAGTAATCGTATTTTTTCTAAATCTGTCCAGTAGTTTTAGAGTCTATTAATTGCAAACAATCATACCTACAAAAAAACAATCTTTCATCATAATATTAGTGTAGATAGACGGAAGTAGTCAGATAAAAATATTTAAACGAAATGATTCCGAAATGCAACACAAACTCAAACACAATTATTTGCCTCGACTTAATAAAAAATAAATAAAAATAATATAGCGGGATCTAGCGAAGGATTACCGTAAACCCAAACAAAATCCAGATTTCGGTAAAGCCCACACTTTACTTTGATAAGCCTATAACTTGCTGGGGCCCTAAAAGTTGTAAAAGGGCCCTTTTAATTAAAATATCGCCCCCGCAGGGCCATTATCGGCACGTACCTGTGGAGTGGGGCGCAGAGGCCATAAATCCAAATGCCTTACCTAATATTATTTTAGTCCTCGCTCACACAGAGGCTTAACTAAAATTGCCGTTGTTTATTAGATACAAGCCTTTTCCCGCGGGTACGCGTATGGCTTTAAATACTGTTTTGGAAATTTATTTCTGAACTGCTAAGTCTTATATACTGTTGATGTGACAACACTGGGTTGCCCATCAGTAGGAGTAGGTTAGTATCAGAGATGAATCACACATAAAACCAAAAATAAGGAGAAGGTTCTTTTTGTACAGATCTAACGTTTTACGACTCATACCTTTTCAAATAGACAGTCTTGCCACCTATCAAGTTTAGAAGACAAAAAATATAGTGGTGAATAGTAGATATTTTCATGAATGGAATACCTCTGCCTACCCCCAGGGATGAGGGCGTAAGCATATTTGTTATTTTCATATCTATACATATAATAAAACTCTTAACGAGGCCGTGTCTGTATTATAGATTATTTTTGAAAAAATTTAGAGGAAGTGTAGACAGTTATCGAATTAGATATCAAAACACAATTTTTTTATTATTTTTTTCTGTACAAAGAATATCTTGTGAAATGTGGGTGTATCCAGAAATGGAATACATCTGCCTACCTCCTCGGGGACAAAAGGCGTGACATTATGTTTATGTTTGAGGAAACATTTGTGTCGGTGTGAGAGCAGCCTAAATCAGATAGCGGAAAAGGATCGCCGATTTCAGTAAACGTTTAACAGGTCCCGTTAAACTTAACTGGTACTTTTATTGCCGCTGAAATCCTGAAAGGGTGAACTGTGGAAACCGCCATTTCTGACCATTCATGTGTATTAAATTTCGAGAGCAGTGATTGAACTGTGGTTAAAGCCTTTCTTGCGCAAGGCTTCGGGTTCGAATCCTGGTAAAGGCATGTACCAATGAGTTTTCAAAAACTTACTTACATATTTACCAATATTATTATTGTTAATCAGGCAAGCAGTTTACAACTGATAAACGCCTGTATCCAGGTGTTATTCAATCAAGCTTTCTCATTACAAATATTTTCCTTCATTCCTTCATCGAACTAGTGATAAATATGTACGTAACTTTTAAAAACTCATTGGTACATGTCAGGATTAGATGCCGAGCCTCACGACGGAGAAGGGGTTCTTTAATCACTGGACTATCAATGTCAAAAATAATTAAATTTTGTGTATTTGAAATAAAATACCATTAAAACTTGGGTAGCATCTGCAAGAAAAGAAATTATGGAACCTCTCCATCAATATTCCGGAAAAAACTCATTAAGTTTTCTCGATAATAATCACTTAAATCCGGCATTATGTCCCGGACCAGGTGGTATTGGGGAATTGGTTGCCATAAATTCTGAACCTCATAATACCACCCTCGTTTTCCAATTTCGCATATATATTTCCTTTTTAGGGTTCCGTACCCAAAGGGTAAAAAGGGGAACTATTACTAAGACTTCGCTGTCTGTCCGTCCGTCTGTCCGTCCGTCTGTCTGTCACCAGGCTGTATCTCATGAACCGTGATAGTATAGTAGATAAAAAAAAAAAAATCTCACGCCTTTCATCCCCGAGGGGGTAGGCAGAGGTATTCCATTACTGGATATACCCACATTTCACGAGATACATTGGACCCCTAAACGTGATAGGTGGTGAGCCCATCGCTGGTACATGCCAGGATTCGAACCCGAGCCTCACTGATTTTCGGCCGGCTCTTTAACCGTCCGGGCTATCACTGCTCTCTATATCTATATCTATAGTAGATAGACAGTTGAAATTTTCACAGTTGAGATATTTCTGTTGCCACTATATCAACAAACACCAAAAAACAGAATAAAATATGTAGGGACACCTGTACCTACCATAGCGCTTACGCTGCAATTTATATAGAACGCGGTGCGGTCGCGCCAGTCGTTCCCCGCGCATCTAGCCAGCCACTCATGTCGCAAGTACATGTCATATAGAATAAGTTTATGGACAATATAACCGATAGTTTTCGTGAACCGCACTAAGACTTTTCATGCGACACCCTCCTTCTGATAATAATATAACTGGGTTCCTAATAGCGATCAACGTAACAGTGGTGACCCCGACGTGATGATGCGAGCATAGTGACCTACAATAGCGTAATAGTTAACTAACTGGGTTCCTAATAGCGATCAACGTAACAAATATATATTTAAGGGGCTCCCATACAATAAATATGTTTTTTTTGCCGTTTTTACAGATTTTTAAAAATGGTACGGAACCCTTTGTCCGCGGGCCGACTCGCATTTGGAAGGTTTTTTCTCCCCCTACGAAATCTTTTTGTAAGAGTATACTCCCGGCGACATTGTATATTTTCCTTAAATTAAGGTAATTTCGTGTCTCACGATGATACAATTTGAATTACGGCGTAGAAACGTACATACTCTTATTGTACAGTGAAAACTAGATCGGTTTCATGAATATCTAATTTAGGATTAGGCCTGTTCAAAATAGTCTTGAATTATTTATTAAATTTACAAATTTAACAAGAAATGTCTGTTGATATTCTGTTTCTATCTAGAAGATTTAAAACAAAAAAACTACCTTTATAACTGCATTCTTTGATGTAGCAAGTTACAGTGATACTATGATATGTTATGTTATGATATCAACGCCTGTATTAATTATTTACATGTAAGCGCAATAAAGATATATTTGATTTGATTTGATTACCTACTCATGGGAATGTATGGTGGTATGTATTTGTTCAATAAAATAAAAGTGTCAATAGCAAATGGAGAACATGATCACATACAAGTATTAAACACGAAAATATTCTACCCATTTTCGCAAACTAATATATTTATCACCCTACGAGTATATTTTGCCATGCCAGAATAACTTAAATGGTACACGTAGTATTGAATGAATATATGCTTCCTAATGGCTTTAAGAACCTTCGTAAATGGATGTAATAATTATGATAATCATCATTAGCCTACAGCAGTCCACTGCTAGACATGGGCAACTCCTTTTGCACGCCATTCAGCTCGATTCTCGGCAACCCTCATCCAGCTGCTACCAGCCACCCCGAGAAGATGGTCGCTCCACCTAGCCGGAGGGCAGCCTAGCTTACGCTTGCCGATTCGCGGTCTTCAGTCAAGAACATGTATCCCAACGGTCATCTGTTCTACGGCTAATATTTGATTGAATATTGTGTCGATAGCAAATAACGGCTCATGAAAAGTGTTAGTTATAATAGTGTATGTTGTAAAAACGTCTCTGACCACCATGTTAGAGGAGCAAAACCAGTAAGGCAAAACTCAATAAAAAAAAAAAAAAAAAAATTCCAGCCCATGGCCCCTTTGCTTATCGAATTTGACGGGCTTGTTTTCTCAGTTGTTAGTAACCCTGCCTTCTTGAGTGGTCGAGGGTTCAATCCCCGCTCGGGTTCAACATTTGTGTGCATGAACATGTATGTTGGCTTCGTGTCTGGCTGGGTGTTAAATATTTGTTTATCAGTTGTTTAGTACCCATATTACAGGCTCTGTCTAGTTTGGGACTGAATAACCATGTGTAAACTGTGTCCCACAGTTTATTATTATTATTAATTTGATAGGGACTTTTTGTGTTACTCGCAAATGCAAGTCGAAAATTCTTCGCCGCGTCCCCCGTCCGAGAATTCACCCGTGAAATCAAATTAATCAATGCAAACGAGGCAGCCCTATGACTAACGGGCACTCCTATAGTCACGTGAACTGTGACGCCCTTTCGACGATTTCTGTTTGCCCATGTCATTAGTGACATATGATACAATGTTAAGTGCCAGCTTGTGGAGTCGAAAATTGATGGAAATTTTTGATTGTGTCTACATTTCATTAAATATTCTGCCCCCCTAGGCAAGTGGTGAATGTTTCATTCCTTTAGTTGGCTTTCGCTTTGTGGTACTGACTATTAAGAACTATAGCGACAATACTCGTTTATAGTTTATAGTGTCGCGTCAATTTAACTTCTATTGGTCTCTATGAAGCCGCGCGAATGATAAGTCGAGCGCTAATGTAAATCTTCTATCTATATAAACAAAATGATAAACTGACTGACTGATTGGTGATATATCAACGCACAGCCTAAGCCGCTGGGTCTAGAGACATGAAATTTCGCACATAGATAGCTTATATAGTGTAGGCATCCACTAAGAAAAGATTTTGCAAAATTCAACCCCTGGGGGGGGAGAAATAGACGTGCGCGAGCGATGCCGCGTGTAAATCTAGTCTTACACATTTTTCATTATGGTTGTTTTTCTTCTTGCTGCATTAAAAGCTAAGGTTATAACAAATACTGATTTAATGGGGATATCGACACGTGAAATTTATGTATTCCCGTTGTCCCCATCATGGGGACACGGCCAATGGGGACAACGGGAATACACCTTCTATTCGACTTATCTTTACGTTTTACGAAGCCAGGCCCTCTGACTTAATTTTGCTCTTTGGTATGCTTGTCTATGAGTATTCCTCGTTTACATGTCTTTTACAAATGATAAAAAAAAAATCTTTACGCCTTCCAAGTAGGCGTAGCAGGTATTTAAGATTTCGTAATATTCTTAATGTCATATCCTGTTTGGGAATTTAAGTGTTAAATAGAACCAACGCTATCCCTTTCTCTCACAAATAGTCTACACAATGTGTATTTAAGATTATAATTGTACAAAACATCTTAGATTAAGGAATCTCTGCATAAGTATATCATTCTTCTATCTTGCTATGCTGTTTTTTTCGCAGGACGTCTGCCCGGGCATCTAGTTATAAAACCTACAGAATAAGTATTTTTTTGTTTTTTATTTATTTATTTATTTAACTTCATGTACCAAGAAAATGTACACATGGCGAACTTAATGCCTAAAGGCATTATCTACCAGTCAACCACCAGGCTAAGCAGAAATAATTTGGCGGAATTGGCCGCAAATAGTAAAAAATCAATTAAACATAACATTACGGTAAATATATATATATATTTACCGTAATGTTATGTTTAATTGATTTTTTACTATATTACGTAAATCCTAATACATATACAGTGGTGGTCAGATAATTAGAAACACTGCCAACGGTCCTTGACATTATGTAAGATACTTCTCCGCAATCGTTTTTTTTTGAAAATAAACAATAAATAGGACAACAATATGTTCAACGATTTATCATTGATTAGAAAAACAATATAAATTCCATTACACAAGGGCAGTTTCAATATTACATTACGGACAAACATTTTAACCCATTTTAAGTTATAAACAATAATGGTCAACTAATTAGAAACAACAACAAAAAAGTATAAAAAACATTTTTTTAAAGTATTAGTAATTAGTATTGTTATTTATGAAATAGCTACTATCCCAAACCTATCAATAGTTATAATTAATATTAAGTGGCGTATCCCTTAATGCCAATAACAGCACTGCAACGACGTGGCATTTTGATTCAATCAATTTCGTAAAATTTTGTAGGGGGATTTAATTCCATGCTTCAAAAAATGCTTCATTTAGTTCGTTTTGACTGGTGTTACGTTTGTTTGAGACTTTCTTTTTAACAATAAACCAGAGATTTTCTATCGGGATTAAATCCGTACGATTTGCTGGCTAGTCTAAAATGGATATACGCTGTTTGCTAAGGAAACATTTGACGATATTGGCCGTGTGTTTAAGGTCATTGTCATGCTGAAAGATCCAGGTTACAGGCAAATGATCGTCCGAGTATGGAATCATTGTGTGCTCTAAAATATTTTAGTATTGCCATTGATCCATTGTACCTTCAATCTCCCGAACGGGTCCAACTCCATATCCGGAAAAACACCCCCAAACTTTAATGTTACTGCCACCGTCCTTGACTATACTCCTTGTGTATTTATAATTAAAAGCATTGTTTACAGGACGTCTAACATAGCACTTTGCGTCGGAATTTACCATATTTATTTTTGTTTCATCCGAAAATAACACTTTTTTCCATTCTTGTACCGTCCAATTAACATATTTTTTTAGCGATTAATAATCGCTTCTCTCGGTGCTGCTTGGTAAGAAGCGGTACCTTTCGAAAGATTCTTCCAAACAATTTAGCTTCTACTAATCTTCGGCGTATCAATCTTGGCGAGATGTTTCTCGGGTCATCAGGCGAAAAAACTTCATTTATAATCTGGTTGGAGCCTTTAATTGGGTCTTTTTTAGAAACACGAACAAAAACTTATCTTCTCTGGGAAAGGTTTTTCTTTGCCGAGCCTTTCTAAGAACATTTTTTCAACAGTTCCATGTGTTTTGTAATGATCAATTGCATTAAAAACTTTCTTTACAGAACAATTTAAGTGCTCAGCTATTCTTCTGTACGCCCACATATGATCTATACGTAAATTAAGAATGATTTGCCTAGTTGACGCGTCACATCTTTTTTTTTGGCCCATTTTGAACAAAATAAAATTCAGATTAAATTTTGAATTGCCGCTAGAATAATAGAAAAAGCCACGAAAGAAATGTTATTCTCCAATTTCCAAAAAAAGAATGAGCTATGGATACTTTTTTAAAATGTTTCTAATTATGCGTCCAAGCGGCAAGTTACAGAAAATAAACTCCTACATGTGTAAGACTCATTTTGTAATTAAAAATAACATATGTTTTATATTTTATGCATTTAATGAGTTTTTTATTTGAGTGGCTATATTATTGCATAATTATTAATTATTGAATGTGTATATTTTTTACGAACATTTGTACGTTGAAGTTATACTTTCCTTATTCATAAGAAGTGTTTCTAATTATCTGACCACCACTGTATACAACTTATTATTAATTTTATAAACTTATAATCTACAAATATTTCGTTGAACCAGTGGCAGTGATAGCCCGGACGGTTAAAGAGCCGGCCGAAAATCAGTGAGGCTCGGGTTCAAATCCTGGCATGTACCGGCGATGGGCTCACCACCTATCACGTTTAGGGGTCCAATGTATCTCGTGAATTGTGGGTATATCCAGTAAAGGCGTGAGATTATATTATTATTATTATATTATTTCGTTGAACCCGTTTCTTCTTGCTTAGGTTCACTATATCACTACATAGTATAAAACAAAGTCGCTTTCTCTGTCCTTATATCCCTATGTCCCTATGTATGCTTAAATCTTTAAAACCACGCAATGGATTTTGATGCGTTTTTTTTTAATAGATAGAGTAGTTCAAGAGGAAGGTTTTAGTATTAGCATTGCACCCGTGCAAAGCCGGGGCGGGTCGCTAGTAAAAGATAAAAAATAAACGTTCCTCATTTGTCATCATACACATCCTCAGCTAAACACAAATATCTAGTGGGAAAGCAACCAAACCCGTCAAAACTGTGTCCTAATCTAGATAAGCCGTGTCATCTGCCCATGTCCAATTTAGACGCGGCGTCTCACATCCTAAACTAACAGCCCTCGATCAACAGGGTGAGCAGTGTTCAATCAAGCAGAATCCTGTATGCTACGTGACGTGACATATTCGTGATGGCTGACATCATATTTTGAAGTTAGGCTACCCAAGCGGGATCGTTGGTAGCGGACACAGTTATTCTAAGCTTTAATGTATGTAAATCTTGCAACTTAATTTTGAAGCAGATATCTTCAACCGATTGAGCTGAAATTTTGTAATAATAATCTCACGCCTTTTATCTCAGAGGGAGTAGGTAGAGCTATTCCATTTCTGGATACACACGTTACACATGTCTCACAATTAATTTTGGAACCTGCGGATTTCCTAAAATTTTGTTTACACGTTTAGTTTGGATGACATTACATAATTAGCTTAGTAGATACAGAAAACTCGATCAAAGTTCGAAGTCGATGTTTCGAGAATTGCCTCCCAGCAGTTTATAATAATAATAATATAATCTCACGCCTTTTTATCCCCGAGGGGGTAGGCAGAGGTATTCCATTACTGGATATACCCACATTTCACGAGATATATTGGACCCCTAAACGTGATAGGTGGTGAGCCTATCGCCGGACCGGGTCTGTTTACACATGTCTCAGAATTAATTCTGAGACCTGCGGGTTTCCTCACGATGTTTTCCTTCACCGTCGAGCTAGTGATAAATATGTACGTAAGATTTTTTGAAAAACTCATTGGTACATGCCAGGATTTGAACCCGAGCCTCACTGATTTTCGGCCGGCTCTTTAACCGTCCGGGCTATCACTGCTCATCCCAGCAGTTTATCTCACGATTATCAGTGGGTATCTTTATGTCGTCGTCTCTTGTTTTATCCTAATGAATTGTGTTGTTTGTTTCCTCTGCGTCCTGTTTTCCTTCACCGCCTTGTAATGGTATTGTAATGTATATCGCAAAAAATGTTTTGTGGTAATAAGGAATTTGACGACGGTTATGTTTAGGCGCTGTCGCTCTGTCGGAACTATACATGGAAAATATGATATAATAATATTATTACTTTATTGCAGAAAAAAAATATCTCGAAATCGGACCAAAAACACGTAGATCTGAGAACTTTTTTAAAGTCGTTTAAAATAAAACACACTTTTTCAATTAAAAAATGCTCACGCTCTTATCGTCGAAGGGGTCGGCGAACTTTTCAACAGTGTATACCTATTCCTACACATATTTTAATTTTGGAATATATAAAACCAATTAATTGAATACCGTTGAAACCAATGGAAACCGACCAAAATCTATTGAAACCCATAGGAAAATCGAATAAAACCAACTCCAAGTACTAGCACATCATAAAATACCCTGTACGTTCACGACAGCATCAATAATTCCCGAGCGAACAACAGTGATTCAGTGATCCCTATTGTGAGTTCCGGTGTATTGAAAATCCCAATACGCAACTACAGAAAATATAGTATGGGTCTGGTATCTTATCGTGTATCAGTCCAAAGGAGAAGCCCATGCAGACCGTGAATGAGGGGATGAGTCTTAGAATTTAAGATTTAAGTCATGAAAAATTGACGGAAAACATTTTTAACATCAGTTATTTAAAACTCCACTTTCCGTCCGTCTGTCTGTGTGTCCGTCTGTCACCAGGATGTATCTTATGAACCGTGATAGTTAGACAGTTGACATTTTCACAGATGATGTCGTTGCCGCTATAACAACAAATACTAAACAACTGAATAACCAATACAACAAACGTGTTTTTTTTGCCGTTTTTATAGATAATCCGACTCGCACTTGACCGGTTTTTTGCTCTAATCAGCGTCAAATGGTTTTAAAAAAATAAAACAATTGCAAACTACACAACAACAACAACTCGACACCGAGACGAGTGTCTAAAAAGAAATAATTGAGATGTAAACTTTAAATCGAGTAGATCGCGACAATCACTTGTAAGCTTACATTTCAGTCGAGTTGGTGTTTACTAACAACTTTAGATCGACATACATGAAGTGATTACAATCCCACTTTTGTTTATATACCAAAATTAATTAATTCAATCAATATATTACTTCCATACAAGTCGCAATCTGTACTTTGTATAAATTTCATGACATCATGTAACAATCAAAATATCTAATCTAGGTACCCACTAAAATCTATTCATCGGTTAAAATATGTAGATACTAAAATTCATCATGACGGAAAGATGTATAAATACATTTATGTATACTCGTATCAAGTAAAAGTCACATCACGAAATTTTCCGATAAGTTTAAGCAGCGACCAGTTTAAATAAACTGGTCTCCAGTACACATTGGACTTTGTAACGTTCTTATTACAATCGCCTTAGAGGTCAGACTTGCACTAAAAGTGACAAGCTTCATGTGTTCTTGACTGTGTCTAAGCACAAAATCGCTGAACACTTCTTCCTTAGACCAATCCCGAAGGCTTTAGGTCCAGACGAGGCGTCCCGGACAGATTGTGACGGACAATGGGGGACAGAAATAGGGACGCGGCGGGACAACGCCTATTGTGGCCATGTAAAGCGGAAATGCGGGAACGTACGGGAAGGTATTGCAGACATAGCCGCTGGATTTCGGACGGCGAAATTCAAGCTTGTTTTGGTGAAGGAATAAAAAACTAACAGCAGTGATAGCCTTACGGTTAAAGAGCCTGCTTCACATGATGAAAATCAGTGAGGCTGGGGTTCGAATCCTGGCATGTACCAATGGGATTTTCAAAACTTACGTACATATTTATCACTAGCTCGACGGTAAAGGAAAACATCGAGAGGAAACCCGCAGGTCCCAGAAGTAATTCTGAGGGATGTGTAACAGACACCTATCACGTTTGGAGGTCGAATATTCTCGTGAAAAGTAAGTATTTCCAGAAATGCCTCCTGCCCCCTCGGGGATAAAAGGCGTGAGATTATTATTTTATGTTTTATTTTTATTTTATTTTATTTACAGTTTGAATTCGTTAGTAATTAGTCATTTTTATTAATATATTACAATGATAATTAAAATCCTTCGACTTTTACGCAAATACTCCCCGTATGTTTTGCAAAAGTCTTTATATGGGGAAACCTGCTGTGAATTTTGATAGTGTGAAGAGGGTGTAAAATTGCGTTTAGGTGTGACGTCCCGCGGTGGGCGCCACTTTTCTGCAATGCTTGGAAAAATTGTCGCATGCCGTTTAAGTTTTCTATTTCACAATTTAATTTAATTCTTGTTTTTGGAAGTTCCATATAGTACCTGAGTTACACTCTACATACTTTACGACTGACAGATAGACCGAAAAAGTGTAGGATTTCGACGACGATAGTACGTTGCAGTCATGCATATACGAATTGTAGAGTCAAGAGCACATGAAGCTTTACACTTGTAAAGCGAGTCTAATCTCTTTTGCAGGCAAATTATTATGATATAATTTTATATTAAACTTCTTCCTTGGTTTTAAATCATTTATTATTCAACTCACAATTTGACAACCACCCGGCAAGAGAGTAGCAGTATCACTGCCATCGAAAAACATCTGCCTATTTCTCTATTTCTTATTTCAATCAAATACCGACTAGGTACATAATGAAATAGTTACAATACTATTATTACTTATTTATTATTATTATTCGTATTATTTATTATATTTATTACTAGAGCAGTGATAGCCCGGACGGTTAAAGAGCCGGTCGAAAATCAGTGAGGCTCGGGTTCGAATCCTGGCATGTACCAATGAGTTTTTCAAAAACTTACGTACATATTTATCACTAGCTCGACGGTGAAGGAAAACATCGTGAGGAAACCCGCAGGTCCCAGAATTAATTCTGAGACATGCGTAAATAGACCCGGTCCGGCGATGGGCTCACCACCTATCACGTTTAGGGGTCCAATGTATCTCGTGAAATGTGGGTATATCCAGTAATGGAATACCTCTGCCTACCCCCTCGGGGATGAAAGGCGTGAGATTATTATATTATATTTATTACTATTACTCAATATGTATAAACTAGGGAACCGACACTTCCGAATTTATATATATTTTGTTCTTATAATCTTACAATTATGAAGTGTACGACGGCGACCCCTCTCTTGTTTAATACCTTTTGATATAATAAGGATTATACAAGTAAATCGATGTTAGTATACCTAACTATAAAACAATAACATATGTGCCATAGGTAGCGATCGATTAAGTGACTGCAAAAATCAAATAGTGTCATAGCATATCTTGCAATACCTTTTATAACTTTAATATTACCTACTAAATCAGTAATTTTTTATTTAAAATCCCAGTCATCTAATAGGTAATATGCAAAAAGAAAAAGATTTTTAAAGAGAAACTAAGTAGTATTTATGAGTCTGTGAGATAATGGGCCCGCTCAGTAGCCGGAGGGTGAAATATACATTAGCATGAACCTCATACGGGAAGGTGGCTTTATCAACACTCTGAGAAGTTATACGAGTGCAAGTTGTAATCCTAATAAAATTATTTAATACCAAGGGAAGAATAGAACATATTTTTGAACAATAACCACTAAAAAGAGTAAAAAAAACGACTTCAATCTTCAACTTATATGGTTTTCTCATGGATGCTGTTGTCAGAACTGGACGAAATAAAATGGGACCAATCTGGAAGCACCAGCTTGAATATTTTCAAACAAAACTATGGAGCATGCTTGAAGCTCAAGCGTCATGTCAGTTAGTATGAACGCGAGCTGTCATTCGGTCGAAATTGTACTAGACTTATTCCACTTGGAATAACTTTTGGCTTCAAATTTTCCTCGCTTTGTCCCCTTTATATTTTAGTCTCTTTGATTGTAGTGTACTTTTTGTGATTAAAATATCACGGCTTTTACAATTAGCTATGTACCTAGGTATATAAGTTAGATAAAGAAGCATCAGGCGACCCCCAAGCAGGCGACTTTCTCGCGCAAAGCATAATTGCCATCCAGTGCGGGAATGCCGCCTGCGCCATGGGCACCCTGCCACGCGGGCCTAATTTTCTACATCTTCTGTAGATTAGTTTAGTTCGTAGTTTTAGTTTTACTTTAGGTTTTCTTATTTCTTACGATCTGTTCGATAATTATTGTATTTTTACCCATTGTCATCTATATCTATACTAATATATTAATCTATACTTCTATACTAATATTATAAAGAGGAAAGATCAAAAACTACTATACCGATTTAAAAAATTCTTTCACCAATGGAAAGCTAGAATATTCTTGAATAACATAGGCTATATTTTATTCCCGTATTTCCACGACAACGGGAACTACGCGGGTGAAACCGCGCAGAACAATACCTAATAAAACATCACAGTTAGATATATCTAGAAGTACGTACTTACACTAATGTACCAAGCTTAGCTTTGAATCTGATATCCAATAGCAGTAATTCATCATTAATGAAGATACGTTGCGTATCACCGTATCTCCATTACGATGATACGGAACATCGAGAATCACTATTAATCCGTCCGTCCGGGAGATTGCTTTGAGACCCCAAAGGCAGTTCTCACCTAGGGTTGCCATGCCAATCCGGACATGTCAACAGTTTTTGTAGGCGTAGTTCCCGTTCCCGTGGGAATGCGGGGATCAAATATAGCTTATGTGTTATTCTGATGTATAAGATATATAACTGTAAAGTTTCATCAAAATCCGTTCTGTAGTTTTTGCGTGAAAGAGGTACAAACATCGATACATCTATACTTGCATTGCATACATACAAACTTTCGCGTTTATAATATTATTAGGATAAATAATAAGCAGTTGAAAATGTCATAAATCACCATTTTATTTTCACAACTGTAAAGCGAATTTAGCGAGTCGATTTGTTGGTGTGCGGGCACGGTGCGTGAGTAGCAGACCGACCCAAGACTTTAAATTTTTAAACCCGGACTACAAATGAAGCCGCCGCCCGGACGCTCTCCGCATGTCCTCTAAACTAGAACAAATCCGGGGAAATTCTTACGGATGGCAACCCTATTCTCACCTGACACGATTGGACGCGTAATGAAGCAACGCGAATTATTGATAGGATCATATTGCGGTATATTGTTATTGTAGGTATAGCTACTTATTTGTTGGACACTGTTGGCTCCGTTGGTAGTGACCCTGCCTTTTGAGTCGGAGGTCGCGGGTTCGAACCCGCTCGGAGCCAACATTCGTGAACATGTCTGTTGCCTTCGTGTCTCGGTGTTAATATTTATTTTAGTATGTTTCTCAGTTATTTAGTACCCATAGTACAGGCTCTGCCTAGTTTGGGACTGAATAACCGTGTGTAAATTGTGTCCCACAATTAAAAAAACTCTGATAACAAAAAAAAATTAAATAACGAACAAGATACAGTTTGTCTTATAATTCTGAGTATCAAATAGGTACTTAAAGTTATTTTTATATGAAACAAGAAACTATTTAGGTACGTCAAGATATTATGCGCGTGACAAATTCTTGCTAATGTATTTTAACTTTATCTACATTTTTTACTTAAACAACTATTATTCACTGCTGATTTATTACCCTCTTATCGCGTAAAATTGCAAGAAAAATTAAACCGGCACATTTTTCCGTAAAACAACCGAGCAAATAAGTAAATTAATAAATAAACGGAACAAAAACAGCGTCTCATCGAAAATAAAATTATTCATAATATCTTTTGGGGGAAACAAATTGTCCTTTTGGAAGATAAGTGGATTTTTCCAGATATTTACATTTAATTTCGGCTGGATTTAAGAGCGGACAGATGTTCATTGAGGAGCCCTTATCGTTTCCCCGAACTTTTGGGGTAACACAATAAAATTAAAAGAGGTCTTACTCGGGTCTGCTTTTATATAGCTGATTTGATGTGGAAACCGAAATACGACCCCATTGGAAGATTTATGAGCAACGACCCACTTCTACAATATCGTCTTTATCATCATCATGACTTTCTTCAAATCGGTTTCAAAAAAAAATTAAAAACTTTTTTTATAAGTACTAAAGGTACACTTAGAAGTGTTAATAGTCTAATAACGAGGCACTCTTAACTCGTCCATGAAGATTAAATAAAAATAAATTGTGGGACACAATTTACACACGGTTATTCAGTCCCAAACTAGGCAGAGCCTGTACTATGGGTACAACTGATAAACATACTTAAATAAATATTAAACACCCAGACACGAAGCCAACAAACATGTTCATGCACACAAATGTGGGCCCCGAGCGGGGATTGAACCCGCGACCTCTGACTCAGAAGGCCGGGTTACTACCAACTGAGCCAACAGGCCCGTCTTTGGTTAAATGTAAACAGTAACCCATCTCCACCGACGAATTGCTGTTTCCAATTGCAGTACCCCAAGAAGAACCAGCAAGAAACAGCACCTTAGTACTGTTCAGTAACAGATTGCAACAAAGAGATGTGGGGTTAGGCAGTCCTAACCCCACAAAACTTCGGAGGAATTTTCTAGAGTGGCACTATTGGGTCTATAGACTAGAGTGGTATTAGGCTGCGGCATGGCGTGAAAATGCCCAATAATTTGCCGATATGGATTGTTAATGATGAAGTGATTACAGCTATACCTCTATAATATAAATTCTCAGATATACCTACGCTACGAAATGCTCCTTTCCTTAGAGAAAATCAATGCCCTATACTTATTTGTGTGTATCAAGGTGGGATATAATTCATACAATTACCTTTATTATTCTAGTGAGAAACTTTGAAACAAAAGAAACAAAATAGAAACTGCACATTCCATCTCACTTTTCCACCTTCAAGCCCTCGACATTGACATGGGCACCCCGTTTCCCCTTTTTCCCTATTTCACGTTACTTTTTCACCATTTCACTTTTTTTTTCACCCCGATAAGTAATTGTTGTTTGGAACTTGGGTATCGTTTTCTTGAGACACTCAAGATAAAGGCCAGAGTTGACTGTGTCTTCTCGCGGAATGTTTAGATACCTATGGTGATTAATGGGTGTTATTTTCAAGTTGAAATTAAAAACAAATACAGTTTTTGAGGAGTTCGGTACAGGTTTTCAATTGAAAATGAAAAATGAAAATGTTTTTATTTTCCGTAGGTATACGTATTAAAAAATTAGCTTAGAAAAGTTAATAGTCTAATAACAAGGCACTCTAAACTCGTCCACGAAGATTGGCTAAATATACAGCCCATCTCCACCGACGAGTTGCTGGTTCCAAATGCAGTACCCCGAGAAAAAACCGGCCAAGTGCGAGTCGGACTCGCGCACCGAGGGTTCCGTACAATCTTGCAAATTTATGGTTTTCGTAATTTTTCCTTTATCTATGCTATAAGACGTTGCTTCGTACCAAATTTCAAGATTCTGAGTTCACGGGAAGCACCCTGTAGGTTTTGATTACCTTGCAAGTGTCGAAAATTTGCGGCATAAACGGCTGTATCTTTTGATTGCGTTGGCTTAGAAGTTTGATTTTTTCACAGCTTCAAGGGACAGTAGACCTGAGTAATTGATATAAATTTCAGCTTCATACCTCCACGCGTTCCTGAGAAAAAGGGTCTTGACAGACGGACGGACGGACGGTCAGACGAACAACAAAGTGATCCTATAAGGGTTCCGTTTTTTCCTTTTGAGGTACGGAACCCTAAAAACCAGCAAGAAACACAAGGGCAGCTCTTTTTAATCTAATGTCTTACTAGTTAATATAATTCCTGGAAATACCCATTTTTCAAAAAAGCTTTCTTTAGGTGGTGAGCTGCATCGCCAACCTCAGGTGTCATACAATCTATTCTGACGTCTACTGCTTTCTTCACGATATTTTCATCAACCTTCAAGCTACAAATATTTCAAGACCCAAACATAATACACCGAGTAAAATAAAGATACGCCAACATCACACCATTACATTACAGCCCTTGGTTTAATAATAAGAACGCCGCAAAAATCCTGTTACGCCACGGCATAAAAAAACAAGGCGCAAAAATGTGCTGACGAAGTGATGCAGCTAATGCTGTAGGAATTCCCCACCCCAAGGGTTGCAAGGGGTGGGGGACGGAGCACTATCATATGGTGAATAAAACAAATGCGCCCGTTCGAGACGGGAACCCTTTTCAGACTCCCATCACGATTTCTAGGAAGGAAGTATTTGGAGGGGCTATAACCGACTTATATTTTGATTTTATATTTGTCTTGGTGACTTTCCGCAGATTCCAAGTAAAAAAAAACTAACGTTTGAGAAATGTATTGTTCATTTAGAGGTACTCGTAGTAGCGTAGTGTCAAGTATATGCCATGACGTCACGTATGTGTTACTTATTTTAAATAAATATTTCATTAAATTAAAAAACTATAAAACCCCCAATACCAAAACATACATATAAACACAAACGGCTTCAGAGATTTTTTAACAATAGCTAAGAACATTCTCGATTAAATCACCTTTCAAACAAAAAAACTAAATCAAAATCTGTTCATCTGTTTAAGAGCTACGAGCGAACAGACAGAACTACAGATATATACAAACGTTAAACGTGTAACACCCTTCTGTTTTTCGTCAGGGGTTAAAAATAAAAGGAATATGTCAAAATAATTTATATTTTATTAGACCTTACCACAAAACGGTGTTTAAACATCTACACTGTCTCGAACAGATATATTTATACATTATTTACAATATTGTCAAAAATGTGACAAATATCCATTCATCCATCCATTTTAGTTCTGGGACATCGATTCTTCCACTGTGAAAATCAACAGTTATTAACTTCTAATGTCCGTAAAATAGACAAACGTCTATAAGCAGTTTAAGTTTTTAACTATTTATGAAAAAGTATGTTAGGAATGAAGCATTTAATAAAATAACGTAGGTACAGTCAACAAAGTTGTTAGTAGTTACATGGCCAGTAACTAAGAACTCACTTTTATGGGGTAGTCATAAATAAATCTTATTGATTAGGTAACGTTTATTTCGAAAGATATCTTTGATTCCTATAATTTCCAAAAAAAAACGATAAATACATTTACGGCTTTAAGAGAAAACTGAATCTTAGTTTCTGGTCATGTAACACTAACAACTTTGTTGACTGTACAAAAAATATTAAATGCGAATTCGTACTACCAAGTGTAAATAAAAATTATGCAAGATCACGTTCATTCGCTTACCTAAAATATTTTCACGGGTTTCTGGCGTTTGCTTTGTTAGTTGTCTAAAAAAAACATCACACACAAACACAAAATGTAAAAATCTTAAAAAAATACTATTTCATGCCTCAGAATTAATTATGGGACCTGCGGGTTTCCTCACGATGTTTTACTTCAGAAGCGGGCTTAACCGTAAGGCTATCATAATAAAATAAATATAATAATCTTACGCCTTTCATCCCCGAAGGGGGTAGGCAGAGGTATTCCATTACTGGATATACCCACATTTCACGAGATACATTGAACCCCTAAACGTGATAGGTGGTGAGCCCATCGCCGGACCGGGTCTATTTACACATGTCTCAGAATTA
The DNA here is from genome assembly GCA_963855545.1 of Ethmia dodecea. NCBI lineage: Eukaryota > Metazoa > Arthropoda > Insecta > Lepidoptera > Depressariidae > Ethmia > Ethmia dodecea. The sequence continues at coordinate 15,483,587 of OY979444.1, read as the reverse complement.
ATTCTGAGACCTGCGGGTTTCCTCACGATGTTTTCTTTAACCGTCGAGCTAGTGATAAATATGTACGTAAGTTTTTGAAAAACTCATTGGTTCATGCCAGGATTCGAACCCGAGCCTCACTGATTTTCGGCCGGCTCTTTAATCGTAATAAAATAATCTCACGCCTTTTATCCCCGAAGGGGTAGGCAGAGGTATTCCATTTCTGGATTTACCCTCTTTTCACGAGATATTCTTTGGACCCCTAAACATGATAGGTGGTGAGACCATCGCCGGACCGGGTCTGTTACACATGCCTCAGAATTAAGTCTGGGAGCTGAGGGTTTCCTCGCGATTTTTTCCTTCACCGTCGAGCTAGTGATGAATATGTACCTAAGTTTTATAAAACTGATTGGTAAATAAATATTTGTACAGGATTTTTAAACAACTATTATTTTTGTTGTATATAAACATTTAAAAAACCTTACCAAATAGCAACTCTATACAAATCATAAAACATCGAAAGTGAATTGTAAGGCAAATCGCGTAACCTACACTATCTGTGTCGTCTCAATACCATCAATCATGCAACTGCGTCACTACACTCAGGCGACCGAAATGACTACACTTTATTTCGAATTTGTGAGTCGTCTGCTCGGGTGCTCAGATTCAAACCCAACGGCCATTTGCTGGGTTTGAATCTTAATTCATTTTTAGGGTTGCGTAGCAAAATGTGGTTGAAAAGACTCTTACTGTCATAGCTGCTTATCTGAGGAACTAATAACGCTATCCACTTGAAATTAGAACTATATTTAAAGCATGCTAGACTTTATTTAATTTCAAAATTTATTATTATTATTATTAATTATTCCGTTTCTGGATATATCCACTTTTCACGAGATATTCTTTGGATCCCTAAACGTGGTAGGTGGTGAGCCCATCGCCAGACCGGGTTTATTATTTAATTTATTTTAATATTTGAATTTTTGTGACAAAAGCAGTCAGAATTGGGCTTTGAAATTCTAAAGTGCGGTTAGGGTTATCAAGACAAATAGAATATCAAATGAAAGGCATATCATATGCAGCACATAAATGATATCTAACATAGAGAAAAATTTAAAAATATTTCCATTTCCAGTTTTATAGACTTCGATTGACTCTATAATTTATGTCTGTACATTTCAGTACGGACTTGTGTGTATTCACATAATTAAATTTTTAAATAATCATTGATTATGTGAACCAACTGGAGATTATGAAAGGCAGTCTAAAATAAATGTATGATGAGAGTATACTAATATATATAACTGTATGTTTATATAGCTTAGTTAGTTGTCGTTAATTATTTTGTACCTTGAAATATGGTATGTAGGTGTCTTATATGTCGTAGGCAACCACTATGAAGGGATTTATGCAAATTCCATCGGGAACGGGAATGAACTGGATCCGCGCGTGCAACACCGCTGGGCACCCGGTAGTTACATAAAATAACTGTAGTCGATACTGACTTCAATTATTTTATAATAATAATAATCGACTATTACTGCATCAGAAACCTAAATCAGCTCCACGAAACTGGACGCGGATAAGATGAGGTTCGTATTTCCACATTACCGAATGTACCAGAGCATAACATGTCACACGATAATTGCAGACGATACATAATTGCTCTGAACAACCACAGGAGGCAGCAGCGCGTGAAGGTTGGCTATCAACGTCACATGCGAAACAGCACCTGCTAAATAATGATTATAGAGCGTGCTGAAGCTAAACTTGTACCTTGCATTTGTTTCTACTGAAACTTGAAACAGAAGTAATATTTATTTATCACTAGCTCGACGGTGAAGGAAAACATCGTGAGGAAACCCGCAAGTCTCAGAATTATTCTGAGACATGTGTAAAAGACCCGGTCCGGCGATGGGCTCACCACCTATCACGTTTAGGGGTCCAATGTATCTCGTGAAATGTGGGTACATCCAGTAATGGAATACCTCTGCCTACCCTGTCGTGGATGAGAGGCATGAGATTATTATTATTATTAAGTAACATATGTTAAAAGGGTTTTGGTATATTATAGGTTATAATTTACAAAGAACATTAGAAAAATATAAATATAATAGTTATTAGTACATGGAAGACCGAGCTTGGCTCTTTTTAACACCAGTGTCGCTAACGCCATCTGCCGGTGAGTGTCCGTATTATATAAAAATAGATTTTTTTGTCAAGTTGTATTTTATAGATATAGTACTACTATGCAGTTGAACTTAAAATGCAAAACTGTATCTTTTTACAAAATTTTATTAATATCATTTCCGAGATACCCGAAATATAAATACTAATAATTGTTCATATTAGGATTATTACGTACTCACTTATTTAATGTCCATACAGCTTTATTTCAAAATTAAACCTACGAAAACATAAACTGAAAACAGGCGGGTTGTTTTTTAATTAAATGGGTTCAAACTCGAAATATACCCTATTTAATAAAATGGACCATGTTCCGGAAGGCACGTTAAACCGGCGGTCCTGGTGGTCGTCGTTTACGCACAATGGAATTCGTTAAGCCATGTCAGAGACCCTTGACGGGCTTGAAAAATTCTGACAGGTAGCCACTAACCTAACATAAAATCCCAATGCGCGGTGAGGTCGCTTTTCAGATTATGCCCATACTTTCTCATGTGTGAGAAAAGACCCTTGGCTCAGCAGTGGGCTGTTACGGGTTGATGATGATTACTAATAAAATATACGTTTTGACTTGAACCTGCTTCTTTTCTTTCTTCGCTTTAAAACATCACCAATTCTCATTAAACAACCTGATTTCTAATTTTTACAACTATCGTTTTGCCAAAAGTCAAGTTCGGTGACGCGATTTAACTATGAAAAAGAAATATACAGTTACTTTCACATAAAATTACAATATTAGTAGAGATTGACGAAAATCGTTAAGATTATACTTCTCAACCGTCACGGGTGAGTTTAGAGTCCCTTGATGTTAGAATAGTGTTATATTTACGTACAGAAATAAATGAATTTTGATTTATCATACAACTAGCGACCCGCCCACGCTTCGCTTCGGTTTAGTGATAGTATCAGGGTTTCTCTACTATATTATGCATGTATTATACAGGGTGACTTTTTTTACCATCTGGAAAAAATGTGGTGTGATAGGGTAAGTGTAATAGATTCATTTGGCAATGTTAAAAATTTTTCTTGCTTATACTAATATATATTACTCAATTGTAGTCAATAATACACAATGAAATATTCGAAATAGTATTTTAAAAAGAAACAGGCTCGTAGATTCCATTTATGCGCAATTTACCTACAGCCGCCAGCAGCGCGTAGTACTGTGCGTAGTTTTCTAGATTTTGTAAATTGCATTAAACGTGACTATATTTAACAATTAATCTCGTGTATTACTTTGGCTCCAGATACCTTATACGTCATATTTTTTTCCAGACGGTAAAAAAAATCATCCAGTATTATCTACTATATAAAAATAAGTCGGGTTTTCCTTCCTGACGATTTAACTCGAGAACGGCCGGACCGATTTTGATGAAACTTTTTGTGTGGGTTCGAGTGGGTCCAGGGATGGTTTATAGCAAAGAAAAATCAGCATTGCACCCGTGCGAAGCCGGGGCGGGTCTCTAGTTATACATATAAACCTTCCTCTTAAATCACTATATCTATTAAAAAAACCGCAATAAAATCCGTTGCGTAGTTTTAAAGATCTAAACATACATAGGGACAGACGGACGGTAAGCGACTTGGTTTTATACTATGTAGTGATAGTGATTTGATATGCAAATCGAAGCTAAATGTTTTATATTTAAATATAGATGACAACGTTCACAATTAAAGCATTTAAACTTTGGAATGAGGTTGGATTTCCGAACTGGGACTAATCACTTGGAAGTGGGGTAGACGGTTACCAGTCACGTGCTTTTCAAAGAAGCCTTTTCATTTCAAGTTTTCCTTACAAAAGTTTTAAAGGGAAATCGTTGATGAATTGAAATAAGAGAGCCTCCAAGCGCTTTAAAGATGCTGTATCTATATACACATACTAAGGTTTTTAGATGTCAGTATACACAAAGTAATGAATCAGTCAGTGGATGGGTGGCTGCCTAGTGGCATTTAAATCACGAGCGCTTCCGTGTTTCGGAAGGCACGCTAAATTGTTGGTCCCGGTTTTCGTTGTGTTTACGCACAATGGAAGTCGTTTAGCCATATCAGATACCCTTGGGTGGCTTGAAAAATTCTGACTGCTTAGTGGCCACTAGCTTAACACCATCTCCCAATCCACGGTGGGCTCGCGTGGGAGATTATAGCCCATACTTCCTCAAGTGTGAGGAAAGACCCTTAGCTCAGCAGTGAGCTGTTACGGGTTGATGATGATTCATCAAAAAGATTATCCTAAAACAGGTATAATCATGTATTTCAATTTTCACTTTAAAATGACAGCCAATTTTCAAAATGATAAAACAATCAATAAAATTCAAGCAATTGAGTACTAGAAACTATGACGTCACAACGTGTACTATTTGTCAAAGAATATAAATTAAAAAAAAACTATTAACCGCCTATTACTGCTCTATCTCACGTGATGTGTGACACGGCTAAAGTCCTTTTAAAAGTTCTGAACATACATTACTTCACTACAACTTTTGTTATACAACTTTCTGAAATTCAATAAAAGTTAGACCGACGCATAACTCGCTTTCATGGGAGCTGAAAGTGTTCTACCTACATTCTGAAGTTGCAGAGAAAAGTTGTTCTAATCCAGTGCATGTTAAAATATTACATCCTTGTAATATACAACGCGTCACAGAATAAGTGGTATATGTGGGCTCATTTGACCACGAAGCCAATTCCTCATACACCCCAATTAGTATACTCGTATTAAGATAAAAGAAATATAATGCATTCTTACTTTAGTTTTATTTATCCAAATTTCTTAAACAGACAACAATAATAGTACGGTTTCAATAGGAAGCCGTAAATTCAGTAGAGCTAATGATTTTTTCTGAAAATATTACAGATTAAAAATAGCAGTCGATACTGAACAAAGTAGTTTCAGGAATTGCGCTTATTCTGTCACCTGCATATTGTTTATGGCTTACTAGCTCGACGGTGATGGAATATCTTAATACGAAAACTTCAGAATAGGTTAATTAAGGAATATTGTGTAAGTAACTTATAAAAAAAAAACTCACGCCTTTTATCCCCGAGGGGGTAGGCAGAGGTATTCCATTACTGGATATACCCACATTTCAGGAGATATATTGGACCCCTAAACGTGATAGGTGGTGAGCCCATCGCCGGACCGGGTCTTTTTACACATGTCTCAGAATTAATTCTAAGACCTGCGGGTTTCCTCACGATGTTTTCCTTCACCGTCGAGCTAGTGATAAATATGTACGTAAGTTTTGAAAAACTCATTGGTACATGCCAGGATTTGAACCCGAGCCTCACTGATTTTCGGCCGGCTCTTCCGCTACTGATAAAGTGCAATATAGATGGCGTATGTAAAAGCCAAGTTTAGTAGTGAAGCAAATAGTATTATGAATAATGTAAAATGGGGCCAAAGAAATATACAACAGATTAATCTATACGGAGAATATTGCTATAATAACTTATCTAAAATAACAGATAATTTTGACTGTCCTACTTGTACGCAAAGTACATTATGTACACAATTGAATAATCATCATACTTTTATAAATGACTTATATAATAATATTGTTGACATATTTCAGAAGGCTGCTATTTTAAGTAGCGGATCGCACTCTGGTGGCCTAAACAAGAAACGGAAGGTTGTCGGGTGGAATCATCACGTCAAAGACCATCATCAAGTTGCGAAAACTGATTTCTCTGGCTGGCTGCTCGCCGGTAGGCCGTCGACGGGGGATATTTACAATAAAATGCGATGTAGCAGGCAAACATTTAAAAATAAGTTAAAGTGGTGTCAAAGGAACGAGGAGATGATCAAATTAAATATATTGGCTGAACATAGACATAATAAAAATTTTGTTAAGTTTTGGAACGCTACAAAATCAATGAATCTGAAGAAAGCTTTACCCGCGACGGTCGGCGGTGAGCGGGAGCCGTGTAAAATTGCAGAGCTTTTTGCCAAACGCTTTAAAGTCGAGCCTGAGAAGTGTAGTGCGCTCGATGCTCCAGCTCTTGGAGCGGGTGACACGGAACCGATCCATGTCTTCACAGCTGATGACGTCATGCGAGCCGTTAGGGACATGAAAAGGGGCAAGTCGCCCGGACATGATGGCTTGAGCATCGAGCACATCCAGTGGGCAAGCAGTTTGGCTTTTTCAAAACTAAGCAGCCTGTTTAATTTATGTTATAAATATTCTTATCTTCCTGACAATCTTATGAAAACTGTAGTTGTTCCCATCATAAAGAACAAAACTGGCGATTTAAATAATCCTGTGAACTATCGGCCCATCTCATTGGGAACAGTGATAGGTAAGTTGTTTGAAAGGCTGTTGCGACCTTCACTGGTTAACAATTACAAGATTGATGACGCACAGTTCGGTTTCCGTGCCGGTGTCTCAACGGATTCCGCGATATACAGTCTAAAACAAACAGTGCACTACTACACTAGTAGAGATACATCTGTATATGCCTGTTTCTTAGACTTAAGCCGTGCTTTTGACCTAGTAAATTATGGGATTCTCTGGGGCAAATTGAGCAAATCAGATGTTCCTCGTAACGCTGTGAATCTGTTGAGATATTGGTATGGAAACCAAACGAATGTTGTTAGGTGGGGCGACTCGACTTCCAGCGAGTATAGGTTGGACTGCGGTGTTCGCCAGGGCGGGTTGACTTCTCCGGACCTTTTCAACATCTATATGAATCTCCTGATAGAGGAGCTGAGGAGCACTAGGATTGGATGCCACGTTGGTGACGTGTGTGTCAACAATATGAGCTACGCCGATGATATGGTGCTTCTGAGCCCCTCTATCAATGGCTTAAGAAAGCTACTGGCGATATGTGAGACATATGCTGCAGCACATGGCCTCATATATAACGCCCTGAAAACAGAAATGCTAGTTTTTAGGTGTGGAAGGGGTCCGGAGAGAATTCCGAATGTATATTTGAAGGGTTCCCCAGTGAGGGTCGTACATCAATTTAGATATCTAGGCCACTTACTTACCGGAGACCTGTCTGATGATGCAGACATGGAAAGAGAGAGACGGAATCTATCCATCAGGTGCAACATGCTCGCGCGCCGATTCTCCAGCTGTAGCATCGAGGTGAAGAAAACACTCTTTAAAGCCTTCTGTCTCTGCTTCTACACATGCCAGCTTTGGACGAACTTTAAACGCAGAACGCACCATACCATAAGGGTGCAGTATAATGATGCATATCGCATACTTATGAGAAAGCCACGTTTCTGCAGCGCATCGGGCATGTTCGCTGATGCACGGATTCCGGATTTCTTTGCCGTCATCAGGTCCAGGGTGGCTTCCTTCTGGGATGGGCTGAGAAGTTCGCGCAACAGTATTGTGCATTGTTTCAACGACTATATTGACAGCCCGATATTTAAATCGTGGCGAGAAGTTCACCAGAGTGCGAACCGTAAATGACTGATATTCGTGTAAATATCTATAGGTAAGTGTTAGTTAGTTTTAATTATTCTGTATGGGTAGCCTTTTACCTGAATAAAAATTTATTATTATTATTATTATTTAACCGTCCGGGCTATCACTGCATATTAAGATAAAAGAAATATAATGCATTCTTACTTTAGTTTTATCTATCCAAATGTCTTAAACAGACAACAATAATAGTACGGTTTCAATAGGAAGCCGTAAATTCAGTAGAGCTAATGAATTTTTCTGAAATATTTCACAGATTAAAAATAGCAGTCGATACTGAACAAAGTAGTTTCAGGAATTGCGCTTATTCTGTTACCTGCATATTGTATATGGCTTGCTTATAGCTCGAAGGTGAAGAAAAATCTTATACGAACACCGAAGGCTTCAGAATTTGTTAATTATTAAGGCATATTGTATAACTTATCATTATCATTTATCACCTGTCACGTTTAAAGTTTCAAAAATAAATTTGTGAAAAGTGTGTGCCAACCCCCTTGACTGAGTGTTTATCTATACTAATCTTGTAGATAGGTACAAATTTTGTTTGTATGTTGAGTGTAATCTTTTAAACTATTAAACTGATTATAAAAAATAATTTAATAATGGAAAGCTACATTGTCTGTGACAAAGGGGATACTTACATATATATTTATTTTAATAAAGCAGGTTGATAGAAACTATTTTACCAGAATTGGAATATCGCTGCCAAACCCCTCGGGGATACGGCGTTTTTTTATTCCATTGTTCAGACCATGCTTGTTAGAGAGATTTGATTCTAACGATTGGCCCTATCGAATGGTGTCATAAAAGTAGAGGATGTTTCTTTTGTGCATTTCAAAATCTTAGAATGATGTTTATTAAATTTCAAAACAAATGTTTCCTTTGAGTAAAATTTTGCTATTTCCAGTATTTAAAGTTCCCCCCCCCCCCCCGCCCCCGCTACGCTACAAAAACTTCACCCTGTATCCACAATACACTAAGTTACTAACACCAAGATCCAACTTTGCAATCTGAATTTAATACACGAGCAACATATATAAATTTCCCAAAATCAATTCCCCTAATCGGGAATAGACTGCCAAAATAAGGCCCCTATTCCCTAAAACAAAGCAAGAATGATCCGATCCCTCGGGAAATAAGTGAGCGGGTTAAGTGCACTCATACAATTTGCATGAAAGGTGTGAAGGCCAGGACCGCATTGAAATATTGGATCATAAAAACATAAACAATATCAAAGTAATAAAATTGAAGTATATGTCTGTGATTTCAAAATAAATACCAAAATGTAAGTTAAACTCGTATAATGAATGCCCATTGTTAGAACTTTTATATTATGTCTATGTTTAATGTTTGTTTTGAATAGGCTTCAACAGAAAATTTTAACTAAGAAAACATGACTAATAATAAAACATTTCGTCAACAATTCATAACGACGTTAGTGACCCTAACTTTAACTTAAAGGTTGTGCTTTCGAATCTCATCTGCCTAGTTTGGGTATTAAATAAATTGCGTAAATTGAACCGTACGATTTTTCACAGGTCCCCATTTCCTTTACCCTAATGCGGCCCTGAATAATACGGTATAATTGCCGTCTACGAGGGCTGAATGAAGATTAAGCTTCGTAGATTCGAACCTGGCCACTTTACAAATGAGTAATAAAAGGAAATCATGATTTCTAGATAAATACTTAAGCCTAATAAAGTAGGATAATAAAAAGGCTTTGGATATAGAGTTATATTCTCCTGGTAACTATTACTGAGAGCAGTGATGGCTCTGTTGGAAGTGAGTCCGCCTCTCGTGCATGAGGGGTTCGATTCTGGATAAGGACGTGTACCGATAAGTTTACACACTTATAGCTAGCTCAACTGTGAAGGAAAACATCATGAAGATACCTATAATGTTATACAAAAATGATACGGAAAAAATTGTGAATTTATTAAAATAGTAAATCGACTGATTTACTGAGTACTTTTCTAAATGAAAATTGATATAATTTCGTGCATCTATTAGAGTTTCGTGTAATATGACATTGATAGTCAAACTTTTTTTAGAAATTGTATTATTATAAAATATTGTTCTTGTTAACAATCAATAGATGGCGGTTTATTCTTAGTAAACACTGGCTAAAGTTGTACTTCAATGAGGGACTTTCCAGGCCACGTTCCTAAAAATTCTCATAGATGGCGCTCTACAATTCCTATCATTGTAAGCTTCTGTCTAATAATGTAATCTGATTTCCTTTGCTCGGAATAGAAAATAGTTTTTATAATTACCTAGTAATTTAAAGCTGTAAAATAAATACCATGTTGTTTCCTTTTTGACTTTGGACTCCGATTGCCCCTGCATTATTCCTTAAAATACCGACGATGGTTAAAAGACCAAGTTTTATTGTTTAAAAATTTAAGAGGTCTCCTAGATAGTCCCAGTTATTAGAAAAAAATAATTTAAAAATACCCAGGGTGAACGCCAGGGTAGTAAACTTTTAACCTTTTGCAGTTCAGACATTACACACAAAAATAGGTATGGTCTGTGGTTTTCATAGTATGATTGACAGAATGGTCTCTATATCCACTATACAATGGATATTATGTCGCTACCCTTGTCCAAATTTAAAAAAATCCCTTGATTGTATTGGGGTGTTAGCGTGAATAGGATATGTCTAATGCAAAGGTCTGGTTATAGAATAATTTGATTGTTTTGTTCAAAAAATATTTGGTTGTTTGTTTTTAATTTAGTTTATTAAATAATATGTATTGTATCCAGTAAAAAAATGTTTACAAAATAGCACTGAGCAAAAATGTTTCTACCTATATGTACCTGTGTTTTACTGTCTTTTTAAGTCTTTGGACTCGACATTGAACACCTAAAATTCCTAATTTGAAGTTAGCCTATCCTTTTCCATAGAATACGAAAGAAAAGGACAGAAACAAACCATAGATTAAAGAGTTAATGTCAAACATCTAAAAACCTACTAATTTTAACTATGAACGTGCTTATCTGTCACTTTTATCCATGACCTTGTTAGATCGTCGCTAAAATTGCTAAACACGCCATACACGAGAGGACTAATTTTAATTTGACAGGACTAAATATCTCTCGTCTCTTTTCTTTTATAAGAGAAAGAAAATGACAGGACTAAACTAAAATAAGTTTAGTCGCTGTAATGCAGAATCGAGTCCTTTGTCTATGTATAATAATAGCTTATAGTGAAAACCCTGTTGGCAAACCAAATAAATAAATAAATTATATGAGTCGACCTGCCTACGACATTTGGATAACAACACTGCTGCGCGTCGGTGACTAAAAAGCTAGAAGTAATAGTGTTCTGTGGTACAAGGACTACTTAGGACTCTTGAACTATTCTCTATTCCGAGCAAAGGAAACCAGATTTGCAGCCAACTATGATAGGAATTATAGAGCGCCATCTATGAGATTTTTTACGAACGTGCCCTGGAAAGTCCCTCATTGCATGATTTGTTTTGATTGGTTGTCTAAATCGGCAGTTCTGATTGGCTGCCATCTTTGGTTATAAGTGGAGAAAGAAAGGGGTAGCATCGAAAGTTTATAAAATATTGTGGAGTCGTTGCAGTCGGACAAAGCTGTTGTGAGAAGTGATAAATGGTAAGTTAGCATTTTTATGTGAATTTTAATTAAGAGTGAATAAACGGGTGTATTATTTTGTGAAATATGACTTTTAATTCCGTTTTTCTACAGTTGTTAGAACCAGCTGAGCTATTAATTTAAACTTGCCAACACTGACGAACTGATGTTTTCGGCATGTCTTGAGCTTTTTTTTTTATAAGAGGGTCACCTGATGGTAAGTGACTGCCGTCGCCCATGGACACAACTGTTCATTGAGAGTCACAACTGCGTTTCCGGCCTTTAAAACTTTTGAACTAAAATTTTTACTATCAAAAACAACTCGAATTTCCATATTTTCTTATACAAACCCCACCAGAAGGATGACAAAATCCCGAGCCATCAAAATAAAGAATCACTCTCCCATAATCGAATCACCTCAATTTTCCTGCTCGCCCCTTTGTGTGGGCCTATAAAGGCGATAAGGCCCAGCGAAAGGGCCCTAAGCTCTTCCGGGTACGGCACTGAGCCTATCGTGGTTATGGAGGTATTATTGTGGAATCTGGACTTATCGTCGGTTAATGATTTTTGCGGGCTCTATGAGTGGTTAGTATTTTTTTGCATTTTTTTTTATGTTTTTCTGAAAGCTAAAATGAAAAACAAAATGTTTTTATCTCTGTAGGCAATAAAATATTACACTTAGAAAAATCAATAGTCTAATAACAAGGAACTCGAAACTCTTCCATGACGATTGGCTAAATGTAAACAGCAGCCCATCTCCACCGACGAGTTGCTGGTTCCAAATTCAGTACCCCGAGAAGAACCAGCAAGAAACTCAAGGGCAGCTCTTTTTAATCTCATGTCTTGTAAAAAACTAGTCCTAAATGTAGCCTACGTCACCCAGACCTTACTATCTATAACTAATCCAGTTATGCCTCATTTATCAAAATCAGTTAAGTAGTTTAGGCGGTGGAACATGCATACATAGGTACATAGACTGAAAACATAACCTTTACTTTTGGCTTTGCCTTAGGCGGGTAAGAAATGACTTACCGGTTGACATTTTCGTGTATAAAATTTGGAAATAACCCAAAATATCTATCCAAACCAGGACACGCGTTACGTTTTTTATTATATTTATTTATATATCATATTTGTGCCGGATTGGCAATTTTCCATAAATTGCAAACAAGGTTTACCTGAGCCAGTAAATATATTGAATCATCAAAATCCCGTAAGGGCAATACCGCGGGGATGTTGAATAATTCGCGTCGGAAATCGGGACATAGTGGGGCGAGATGGGATGGAACCAGGGCTGGGCAAAATACATGATTTGCTGTAATTAAAATACTATTTCGCATGTATTTTAAATAAGAAATACAAAATATTTTTGTAAGTGTATTTTTGAAATTAAAGATACAAAATATAGTATTTAAACTATTTTTATTTAAAATACAAAAGACATGTCAGGTACTTACAACAAATTTTGCCATTTTGCTATCGAACGCTATTTTCTGCAGAACTCTTCAAAATGTGTATTTTGAAGCCACAACCTATTAGGTAATTGAAATAATAACTCTAAATACCTCAGCGTCAGGTATTTCAAATACCAATTGCAAATTTTTAAGAAATTATTGAAATGCAAATACCAAATACTATATATTTGTATTTCAATTACATAATATGTATTTTAAGTACAAGTAATTCAAATACTATTCAACCCTGGATGGGTCTGACTGGCGTAGAGTGGGGCATTCTGTAGTGTAATGGGACAGACCAACTTGGACTGCGGCGAACAAAATGGAAACTTTCGGACTTGTAATTTAAGAACGACTTGTAAATAAAGAAAAATAATATTCTATTGTTTTTAAATTAATTATGTATTTTAGCAATTTGCTGATTTTTTTATAAGAATACCTTTTAACATTTTTTTATTGTATTATATTAAATCTCTGGCGACCCCGACGCAAATAATGAGTAAAAATTTTTTTTGTTTGTCGTAAAATTTAAAAATCATTATGACGTCATAATGTTATAGTCGTTCTGATTGGTTGAATAAAATGACAAAACTTTTTGACAGCCAACCAGAACAAAATCATGAGATTTAACAGTTAACAGTCTGTAAGCAAATTTACTTTGATTTGCTATTTGGAAACCGGAAATAAGACTAAAAGCTGTGACTAAAAGTAACCAGTGCAGTTTTATAGGTTTCCCGCCGTTCCCAATTCCACGGATACCCATTCGATTTGAGAATTCTAGGACATCCGGATTTTATCCCTGACCGAATTTATTAACTCATTCGAACAAGTTCAAATAACATTATTCAATAGATTCGGAATTCGAAAAATAACTTCGATTTGGCATCGAGTAAGCTCATATCCGGCACTCATTTTCATCGTAATGAAATACGTGAAATAACCGGATGCACTTCAACTTTATTATTTCCAAGTTACATGTTTATTAACTCCAGTATTTTTTTAATAATATACAAAAAACTCTAATTTATAAAAAAAACGAATTCAACGAGTAGCACCAAAAATATATATTTTTACTTTACTAGATCACATCAATTATTACAAACATTTAGAACAAACTTACACGCTCTACCCAATCAAAATGAAAATATCAAAAGAAGTCGACAAAGGAGGCGTTTTGGTGCGGTAGTGAGGGTTCAAGCCAAGCATGTTTACATAATTTTTTTGGTTAAAAAAGAACAAAACCAAAGTTTTTTCTTTATAATATTATGTTAATTCTGTTTCTCTTACATATTTGTATCTACCCTTAATGTATTTGTATGATGTGATTTAAAAGGACCTTATAATATACTGCCAGTCCAACAACGGGCACCTCACAGCAACTGCATGGAATGGAGAAATACTCGTAAAGCTTTACTCTTCCGTAGACCCTTCTATTTTCAAACAGGTCTGTGGACATAACGCTGTTCAGGAACGTTTAATTACCTCATTCCAGAGGTGGGGTTGTTTTCGTTAATTAAAAACGTTATAACGATGTAAATACCGTTATTCGCATGAAATAGAATATTCCGTTATTCGGACGCGGCTGTGGTTTTGGCGGTCTCTCCTATTTGCAGGGTTGGAGCCGTTTATGAAGGTTTAACCGCTTGGGGATGTTTTAGATAATTCGGTTATCTAAATAATTATGGCGTCATACGTGCGTTGCGAAGTTGTATTTAGGTCGCAAAACGTTATATGATGCGCTATAAGGTACCTAGTTTACTGCTTAGTCACATTAGTTACTTTTATCATCTGTCAAAACGCAATTTACATGGAAAATGTAAATGCTACATTGTGACGTCATAATTTAAGAGCATAATATCACTTGTGCTTCTGCTGCCCTATGATTAAAGAGTTCACTTCTCATTCGTAAGGCTCGGATTCGAATTTTGGCATGTACCAATGAGTTTTTCAAAAAGTTTACGTTTATTAATCACTAGCTCGACGGTAAAGGAAAACGTGGCAGGTCCCAGAATTAATTCAGAGGCATGTGCAACAGACCCGGTCTGGTGATGGTTTACGCATCCCAAGAACATACTGGTGTGGTGAAACTTTGGTATTTCCAGAAACGGAAAACCTCTGCCCATTGCTTCGGGGATAAAAAGGAGTGAGATTATTTTATTTTATAATTGTAAAAGGAAAATCTAAATTCGATTTTAGCTATGTTTTGAGCTATTTACTCTCAATTTAATTTCGGCCAAATACCCTAATTAATTTTCAAATGTTCTTGAAATTATTAGTAAGCATTTGTATTATTTATGTAGTTTTTATTTCTTTCAAAATATTGTGTACATAAATTATCACGAAATAATAATCGCATAATGTATTATAAATAAAAGACTTCTTCCAACGCATCACACAGAGACAGGGTTCCCAATAAGCTGGCAGCGTTCCCTCTTTGTATTGCCAACCTTGTTATTTAGCAAAAATAGCTGCCAGCCATGGGTCACGGGTTGCCTCGATGAGCGCTGAAAGATCTTTGACGAGTAATAATTGTAATTAATAACTTAAATCGAAACTTGACCGAAAATCAGTGAGCCTCGGGTTTGAATCCTGGCGTTCATGCCAGGATTCAAACCCGAAACCCGAATGAGTTTTTCAAAAACTTACGTATAGTACATATTTATCACTAGCTCGACGGTGAAGGAAAACATCGTTAGGAAACTCGCAGGTCTCAGAATTAATTCTAAGACATGTGGAAATAGACCCGGTCCGGCGATGGGCTCACCACCTATCACGTTTAGGGGTCCAATGTATCTCGTGATATGTAGGTACATCCAGTAATGGAAAACCCCCTCGGGGATGAAAGGCGTGAGATTATTTATTTTTATTTTATTAAGCTATTGCATAGCTTCTATCGCGGGCCTTGAGCGCGGGGACCGAATCCAGAAATTCCGTAACGAAATAAACCTCACGCTCCCCACTCCGACGGGCACGGAGGCGTGGCTTGAAGGCCGTGCATTGTCTAACGTCGTTTGTTTTCGACAGTCTTGTTAATAAAAAATGCTATGCAATAGCTTTACCGCGGCAGTCCCCGAGTGCCACACGTCTTTTATATGTTTAATAACTTAAATAATTGTTTGTTTCAGGTAACCTCGTGAACACTTATGAAACGATCACAATCCACTGCACATTAAACAAAGGCTCTCGAGTGCCCAGTTGGTGTTTATTTATTAGTGCGAAAAGGGTGAAATCTGTTTGAAACTTAAGTCAGAACCTCAGAAGCGCAGCCGAAGTTGACGTTTGATCTCACCCCTTCAAGGGGGTAAGTCAGCTTACTTTGCCTGTGGCAGTGTAAAGGCTATGGCACACATCAACTCAAATAGCAGTGATAGCCTAGCGGTTAAGGAGCCCGCTTCTCATTCGTGAGGCTCGGGTTCGAATCCTAGCATGCTACCAATCAGTTTTTTAAAGGCTTATGAAATATTTGTCACTAGCTCGACGGTGAAGGAAAACATACTATGGAAACCAGAATTCAATTCTGAGGCATGTGAAACAAACCCGGTTTTTCTATCACGTTTAGGGGTTCAAAATACTTTCAACGGGTCGGGTCGTTACCGCCTCGCCTATCTGGTTCGAGCTTGTCCCGAGGCGATGCAGTTGCGATTCTGATTATTGTAGATCAAAGACATTATAAAATAATAGGACATAGAGGGGGCATTGGGAATATTTTCATAAAAACTTTGAAGCTCAAGCGTCATGTCAGTTAGTATGAACGCGAGCTGTTTCGGTCGAAATTGTAGTAGGCTTATTCCAATTAGAATAACTTTTCGGTTTCAAATTTTCCTGGCTTTGTCCCCTCTGCGCCCTATTATATTTTAATATCTTCGTTGTAGATGTACCTAGTAGGGAATTTCATACAAAGATTACTAAACGGTTCGAGTTGAGGCGGTGCTGTCCGCTTCAGAGTTTATCAATCTTGCAAGGAAAGTGAAATACTTGAACTTTTATTTATCACTAACTAGCTGACCCGAAAGACCTTGTCCTGAGAGTTGTGGATTTTGGGCAACATCTTATCCTTAATTAATAATTAGGAACTATACTGGATGATTTTTTTTACCGTCTGGAAAAAAATATGACATATAAGGTATCTAGAGCCGAAGTTATACACAAGATTAATTGTTAAATATAGTCATGTTTAGTGCAATTTACAAAATCTAGAAAACTACGCACAGTATTAGCGCAGCTGGCGGTTGTAGGTAGATTGCACATAAATGGAAGCTACGAGCCTGTTTCTTTTTAAAATACTATTTCAAATATCTCAGTGTGTATTATTGACTACAATTGAGTAATGTATATTAGTTTAAGTATGAAAAAAAAATTTGAGAAAAAAAAAAAAATTTAAGTAACATTGCCAAATGAATCTATTACACTTAGGTACCTATCACACCAAATTTTTTTCCAGACGGTAAAAAAAGTCACCTGTATAAACCTACTCGCGCTTACATGTTTTCCACGCATGCCCGTTTGTTACCCGCGTAATTTCCTCCTCAAAGTCAAAAGTCAAAGTCAAAATGTTTTATTCAAAATAGGAACTTACAAGTCCACTTATTGAACG
Source organism: Ethmia dodecea (assembly GCA_963855545.1). NCBI lineage: Eukaryota > Metazoa > Arthropoda > Insecta > Lepidoptera > Depressariidae > Ethmia > Ethmia dodecea. The sequence continues at coordinate 15,466,341 of OY979444.1, read as the reverse complement.
TCATTTCAACTCCTCCTCTTAACTATGCATGCGGAAAGATTCCCAGTTTTGTTTACATGCATCTTTTATTATTATTACGCTATAAAGTCCTGAGTTAATAACCTAACGTGAGACGCGTGTAGGATATTATCAGTTTATGACCACAACAAACATACAATAAAAACCATTAACAATATTTTCTCCATAATTATTATTCTGTAATAACTTTCCTCATCACCTGTATCGTTTTCCGTATGTTTGTGTGTATGTTTGTAACATTGCATGTATAGATGTATCTACCAATAGAATAGTAGGGCACACAATCCGTTGTGGAATACCTGTAGCGCCATCTACGGACTTCTTACGATAGCACTAACTAAAAATATGTCTAGAACGCCATCTGTCGGAATAAACGAGAACTATGAAAACTGTAACCATGGTTTAGGTTTGAATTTGGGTAACAGTACTCTGTTGATTTGTATTTTTTTATGACCGCTAGATGTCGTATCCCCCAAAAATACGTAGCCTGTAGGTATTTGAAATAGCTACGAGCTTCGCTGTGGAAATCTCAAAAAAGCTTGGAAAAGGAAGAAAGTGATAAAATAAAATAAGATATTATACGAAATAAAATTTTAATTCAAAAGCTAACAGAAATAAACTTGCTAAAAGTTTATTATGTAAAATTTATCACTTAAATCCGCGATAATGATAACAAAAAAATATTAATTTGTTCAAAATGAAACTCCGCCATGACAGTGTTCTACACTGCCGTGACCAGGATTCGAACCTGGGTTACTACGGCCACAACGTAGGGTCCTAACCACTAGACGATCACGGCTATCGGAGCGATGTGGGAAACGGCGAAATTTGTGTAACCTTTCAGCGGGCATAATTTGAGAGTTATACTTGAATATCCTACTCAAAGAGGTTGGAAGAAAATCATTCTAGAGAAACTTTTTCTTAAACGTCTTTGATCCTACTAATATTATAAATTCCAAAGTTTGTATGGATAGATATCTGTATGTATGGATGTATGTTTATTCCTCTTTCACGCAAAAAGTACGTAACAGATTTTGATGAAACTTTACAGTTATATAGCTTATACATCAGAATAACACATAGGCTATATTTGATCCACTTATTCCCACGGGAACGGGAACTACGCGTTTGAAACCGCGGGGCGCTGCTAGTAGTATAATATTATTATTTGCATACGATTATTATTATTTTCGATAGTTATCCTGTTACCTTACCCAAAGCATACAATGACATTATTATTAAAATATACGTTTACGGTTTTGCATGCGATTTTAGTCGAGATGCTTGGTAGGCCTATGTCTGGCAGTTGACGTCTTTCAGATGATTTGATAATCATGATAAGTTTTTACATCGTATCCCAGAGAGGGTGGGTAGAGGTACTTCTTCAGTGTAATTTTGGACGGTTACCTACGTGTGACAAGATGAGACCATCACCGAAACCAATTCTTGGGCCTACGTGTTTCCTCGCGATGTTTTCATTCACCGTCAAGCTAGCTTGAGATGTATATGTATGTAGACCAGGTACTTATGTATTTTTTTAAAAACTTACTTATTTGTAGGTACATTACCTCATCACTTGGAATCCGATCTATTCCTATCTAAAACCAAAAACTAATACTAACGGTATTTGTTTAATGTCGTATTTTTTTCATTCCTAACGAATACCAAATTTTAAATATTGAAATGAAGTACTAAATCTACTAAAGAACACCAAAACACAAATTTTGGTACAGTCACAATTTGTTGGATAAGACTGATTTTAAAAGTTAAAAGCTTTTATTTAACTTGCAATGTATGTAACTATGTATGTTCGGGTGGAATCTTGCAACTCAATTTTGAAGCAGATATCTTCAACCGATTGAGCTGAAATTTGGTATACTTATGTAAGTTCGGTGACAATGCAATATTATGGCACCACCGAGCTGATCTGATGATGGAGCCAGGAGGTGGATGTGGCAACTCCTCAATGACTACTCGTAAACCCCTCGAGTTTGGGCTCGTATGATTCGTCTTGACGAGTACTTTAATACTAGATGGTAACCAGGGTCTGATGATGGAGCTGAAAGATGGCTATGGGAACTAGGTAATTAAACGACACAACCCCATCGAATTTGGGCTCGTATGATTTGTCTTTACGAGTACTTTGGTACTAGATGGTAACCAGGGTCTGATGATGGAGCTGAAAGATGGCTATGGGAACTAGGTAATTAAACGACACAACCCCATCGAATTTGGGCTCGTATGATTTGTCTTTACGAGTACTTTGGTAGCGCTTTGGAAGCGCTCGTAGCCCTGCGGTGCCAGTGTGTTTGTAACGATCACACTGGTTAAGCAAAGTTGGGTGCGGTCAGTCAGTGGATGGGTGACCGCCTAGTGGCATTTATATTACGAGCGCTTCCGTGTTTCGGAAGGCACGTTAAATTGTTGGTCCCGGTTTTCGTTGTGTTACGCACAATGGAAGTCGTTAAGCCATGTCAGATACCCTTGGGTGGCTTGAAAAATTCTGACTGTTAAGTGGCCACTAGCTTAACACCATCTCCCAATCCGCAGTGGGCTCGCGTGGGAGATTATAGCCCACACTTCCTCATGTGTGAGGAAAGACCCTTAGCTCAGCAGTGGGCTGTTACGGGTTGATGATGATGATGATGATGATGAGTACTTTGGTACTAGATGGTAACCAGGGTCTGATGATGGAGCTGTAAGATGGCCATAGGAACTCAGTAATTAAACGACATAATCCCATCGAGTTTGGGCTCGTATGATTCGTCTTGACGAGTACTTTGGCATTAGATGGTAACCAGGGTCTGATGATGGAGCTGAAAGATGGCCATAGGAACTCAGTAATTAAACGACATAATCCCATCGAGTTTGGGCTCGTATGATTCGTCTTGACGAGTACTTTGGCATTAGATGGTAACCAGGGTCTGATGATGGAGCTGAAAGATGGCTATGGGAACTAGGTAATTAAACGACACAACCCCATCGAGTTTGGGCTCGTATGATTTGTCTTTACGAGTACTTTTGTATATATGCATGGTTAGCCATGTAAGGTCATTCTAAATCCAACTAAAAAGTAAAAAATAAATTAAGAGTAAAAAATATTTTTTAAAACAAGCTTTTATTTCAATGCGCTAAAAAGAATAAAATAAAGTTTTCCATTAAAACTTTGACTATCCTTAAACGTCATTACACAATTTACTATGTAATAAAAGCTTGTCGCAAGATTTAAGTACTCATATAGTAAATATATTAATAACTATAACTGATTGAATTAATTTTTTTCTTAAACTTATATTTACTTAGTCTGAAAAGAAAATTCTTTTTCTTAAATATGAGTACTTAAATCTCGCGACAAGCTTTTATTACATAGTAAATTGTGTAATGACGTTTAAGGATAGTCAAAGTTTTAATGGAAAACTTTATTTTATTCTTTTTAGCGCATTGAAATAAAAGCTTGTTTTAAAATATATTTTTTACTCTTAATTTATTGATCAAATAAACACTACTTAAAATCACAAAAACACTTTTATTTCTGACTGTATCTCAAACCATTTAACTTGTTTTGGGATTCGTATATGAGTGAACATTAATAACGATAATAAACAAATACCATTTGGTATTAATTTTTGGTATTAGATAGGAATAGATCTGGAATCAAACCCGAGCATCATGCATAAAACCGGGTTTATTTCCAACCACAGAACTTATCACTGTTCTTGGTCTTGAGACTATTTCTATTATTATTTATTTATCATTATAATAATAATAATAAATTGTGGGACACAATTCACAACACGGTTATTTAGTCCCAAACTAGGCAGAGTCTGTACTATGGGTACTAAACAACTGATAAACATACTTAGATAAATATTATGCGACCAGACACGAAGCCAACAGACATGTTCATGCACGTTGGCCCCGAGCGGGGATCGAACCCGCGACTTTCGACTCAGAAGGCAGGGTCACTACCAACTGAGCCAACAGGAATGTCAGCATTAACCACAATTTATTCGGAAACCTTGAATACATCATCAGTTTCCTATTTGACATCAAAGAAAACAAAATAAATTCTAAAAACGTTTATAATGTGAAGTGAAGTATAAGTACTTATTTTTATTGCCGACATAAAACTTATCTTTCTCAGTCAGATCACTGAGTTAGGTACCTACTTATCTCGCATCAAAAGAACCACATTTCACAATAAAAGAAACACACACACAAACCCCCAATAACTGTCATTATACCATTTATACCCAAAATAAATCACAGAACCACCGTCTCGTGAAACCAGACCCATCAAACGACAAACAATTTTTTTTCTTTATGGGGTATAAACACCAATGAATGAAGAGTGGACAAATGTATAGCATGTCCGACATTTATAATTCCGATCACCCCTTATACGCAAATTGTGTTTGTCGCGAAGTAGCAAGATTATTTCGCGACCGGTTCTCTGCTGAGACTCCAAACCGTGTATCTGAGTTTGAGAGTTGTTTCTTATAGAGGTGAATATCAGTTTTAAGAAAGATAAACATACTAACATTATAAAAGCAGCCTCCCTAGCCAAGTGGTATTGCACAATCTAATCGAATGTTCTTTTAGATTGACATGTATGGGATTGACATTAGCGTTAGCGCTCGTTGGCAAGTGGTTATATCAATCCCATACATGTCAATTTAAAAGATCATTCGATTAGATTGCACAATGCCACTTGGGTAGGAGGGCAGGTAAACAAAAGTCCTACATTTCTGAAAGTGCTACCAAAATAATCGATACCCGAAATTAAAAAACATGGCAATCATAGAACAAAAATTATGTAACTAAGCTCTCTGTTATCCGTGCTCTTATTTTTTTTGTTTCTTTTTCACGTTATTTTGGGTCTGCTCATAAAGAGGAAAGATTATATTTATTTATTTGTTAGGTACGAATATACTAAAAACTACATGACCTATTTTAAAAATTCTTTCACCAATGGAAAGCTAGAATATCCTTGAGTAACATAATCTATACAGGGTGGATATTTGAGATGGGTCGGCCAGGGCAGCTACCTTAACCGTTGTAGCTAGACGAAAATGGTCTGAAGAGACTATCCACCATTTTTGAAAATATTTAGAACTGCATTTAAAGATTTTTGAAAAATGGTACAGTCAGCGAGAAAATCGTCGATTCCCACAAAAAAAATTTTTGATGCCATTCGATCCAGTTTCAGATAAGGATCAAAAGTCTCTAAGAGACTAACTGAGGTCAAGGGGGTAGAAAAGTCAGGAAACGCAAAAAACGTTTTACATACATTTAGTAAGGAATAAAACTTCAACCGGAAAAAAAGTTCAATGAAATGCTAAAATCCCTTTAGTGGTGATTCAACTTATAAATCTGAGCAGCGTTCTCCTTGGAAAACAACAGAACACACATGACAGTAGCTGATGTTAGAAAAAAAGAAATAATACTTAAGGTAAACGCAGCTATTACCGACCCCCTTAAGCAAGTTTTGAAATTGATTATTAGAATTAAGGGTAGTGGTTGCAAACACACCAGATTTTTTTATTTTATATTTAAATATAGATTGTATATTTTATATTTATATTTTCACTCGTTTATAAATATCATGTTTTCATCGAAAAAATAATCAAAGGATTGTTGAAGTCAATTGTTTCTATTACCGACCCACCCGAAACGCTTTGAAGCTATTACCGATTTTTATGAATCTAACACCGACCGTAAGTAAATAAAACATACTTTTTTTTCACAGAATACCTACTTACACTTTCTCAAAATAACTTAAATCCTTTTTTTATTTGCCAACAAGCCTAGAGGCTTTTTTTCGGGAATCCGAAGAAGGACGTCATGTTTTTTGTAAAATTTTCGTTTTGCCGTATATTTTGGGCTTTAGTTCATAATAGTGATAGTATATTATGTGGTAAATGTCCGTGATAGTGTGCAGTGGATTGAAAATTCGATAAAATACGTGCGATGGACTTTTTCGAATTACCTCAGGAAGCCTCTTTAAAATCTTCAGTAAAAGTGCACTATCGCTTTACTGTTGATAACCAAGTGACATTTCAATAAGTTTCGGAGAAACTATGTATTTTTGTGCATAGCTCTGAAGCAGAGCTGAAAATCTTGAATTTCGTATCGTGTTTAGTGGCTCAAAAAGCCAATGCCTTAAAATAAGAAAAAAAAAAACCAAAAAGCCTATAATTTTTTTTCGAACTTCCCAAGTTTAGCGCAGCCGAAGGTGAGGGTTGACAGTCGGAACAAGTTGCAATGACGGTTCCGCACGTGTACTTAATAACTATTTTTAATACAGTTGCGAAAAATGAAGCAGTTTAATAAAACAATAAAAACACAAGAAACTCAAGTAACATTTTTGGAAAATAGCGCCAACCGTAAAAGATTAAAAGCAGAGGTTTTTTTTGGTTTCTTCACCTATTCTGGGTAGGCAAAGGGAACTATACATACAGCCAAGTCTTCAGTAGATTGTTTTATGGATATGAAATGAAAATGAAATTTAATTACATTAAATGAAATTAAACCTAACCTTACTCATTGAATCAAATCATAATATTGAAACAAATTAGTAGCTTTACTTTTAGACATTACATACCGTTAATAAAAAAATACCAATTAATCGGTATAGAATCGGTGATAGCTTCTCTTTGTTGCAATTACCGATTCATATGGATCGTTAATTAGTGTTAAATAAAAAAATGAATAAATCTTTTACCGAGCCACGAAAAATAATCGACATTAATTGTAATATATTTCCCCATCCGATTTTATACAATAATTTATTGATTTAGTCCTAAACTATAAAAAAATACACCATTTTCATATAAATACGAAGAAAACTCTAACTAATTTCTTTCATATCCCACGTCTAAATGTTTAATAATGCGTGGCAGTTTATCGCGGAAAAACAAGTTTATAATATAACATGGTGTATGTCGCTAATAGCTGCTTATAATTTTAGAATACTTAAGATTGAAATGGTGTTATAAAAACTTGTTTAATTATTATAAGCATTAACGAAAAAGGAAAAAATTAAGAATAACCTCTCAGCCATTGCCGATCCATGGGTCAGTAATGACTGCACTACTAAAATGCACTGCAGCTATTGCCGTTCTATTTTAATTTCGAAAATACTTTTTAAAATCCCTTAAAACACAATAATTTTGTTGCGAAATGTGGAATATACAAATAAAGGAATATGTTGTGTTATTCAGAATAAAGTTAACGTAAATATTTATATATAAAATATCTTAAGCAAAAAATTTTAGTACTTAACTGAGGAAGTAAGGGTTAGTATGACACGATCGGCGCACTCGCTACGTTCACAGAAACTAACGTATTTGGTCACATTCCTGTGTACCTACGTACACTAACACCAGTAAATTAATTAGGAAACATACAAACATGTGTGTATATTATACTCTCTTGTGACTGAAATCGTTCCAAACCGATAAAAATAAGAATAAGCTGAATGGGTCGGCAATACCTGCAAATTTTCGATGGGTCGTTGATAGCTGCGTTTACCTTACTAAAAATTTAAGTTCGAAATTCAAATTATCTTTGTCAAGTTGCCAAGTGGCCAGTAACGTATTCTAAAAAAAGAGGTCTTAACTGACATTTAAAATTGTGGCAAATAAGAAAAGATAGTATACAGGAGAACGCTGCTCAGATTTATAAGTTGAATCATCACTAAAGAGATTTTAGCATTTCATTGAACTTTTTTTCCAGTTGAAGTTTTATGCCTTACTAAATGTATGTAAAACGTAGATTATATATATTGTAAAAGGTAGATTGCGCATGAATGGAAGCTACGAGCCTGTTTCTTTTTAAAATACTATTTCAAATATCTCAGTGTGTATGATTGACTACAATTGAGTAATGTATATTGGTGTAAGCAAGAAAATAAATTTTTGAGAAAAAAAATTTTTTTTTAAGTAACATTGCCAAATGAATCTATTACACTTACCTACCTATCACACCAAATTTTTTTCCAGACGGTAAAAAAAGTCACCTTGTATATGAAAATGAATCCCTTTTTCCCTTGGTCATGGCATCACGCGTGAATGGCTGAACCGATTTGGCTGAAAGTTGGTGGGCAGGTAGCTTAGAACCAGGAGACGGACATAGGATACTTTTTATTCCGATATTCCCACGGGAACTGGAACTTTGCGGGAACGGGAACCACGCGGGTGAAACCGCGGGGCGCTGCTAGTATGCTATATTTTATTCTCGTATTCCCACGGGAACGGGAACCGCTAGTTTATCTCTATAAACAGTCATAATCTGCGTTCCTTCTTGCACTTCCATCCATCTTTACTTCGGTCTACACTACTCTACACTACACTTCCATCAATAAAATGTCAAATACTACCTCCTACATCACACCAATCGCCACACATCTTAAAGGAGGGCTACATACAGATGTTTATTTCATGGTCTAATCCAATTTCGCTTTTATATGCGGCACGGTTACCAGCGGAACTTGTTCAACTGCCTCTTATTATACGGTTTTAGTACTAACCGTATTTTTTACCGCTACCGCTACTTGTCTCTGTTTACCCCTTACGGGACCAGGCGTGACGGTGTTACCAACTTTTATAAAGCATGTTTTCAAAAGGAATTGGTACAATTTCTTGGTTTGTACAAATTCTGAGTTTGTTACAATTTTGATGATAAGATTTAGAAATTTGTACAATCTGTCATTGTCTGTCAATTATAATAGCTTCCCGGTTGGAACTTGACGTTGATTTGTTCTGCAGAAGCACGTCTGTGGTAAGACGAAAATTGGCTAAACTTTATTTTATAAATGACTAGCGACTCGCCCCGGCTTCGCAGACCAGTGCTAATACTAAAACCTTCCTCTTGAATCACTCTAATTAAAAAAAACCGCATCAAAATCCGTTGCGTAGTTTTATAGGGATATAAGGACAGAGAAAGCGACTTTGTTTTATACTATGTAGTGACGATACCGAACTGCACGACCCACCTTAGTAATATAATATCTCCTTTTATTTTTCTTCCTTGTGTTTTTTTAAATGGTTATTTTTCATAGCACACTATACACCGTAGTTTATTTTTTAAGTGAATAATGTAATAATAATGTATATGTAAAGACTAGTAATTAGCCTACCTTTAATATTACATTTGATATTTACTGTAATGTATTAGTCTGTAAGTCTTCCAAAGATAAATAAAATACAAATGCTCAATTCGCTACGTCGAAATAAAATGATAATTATTTAATCAAAATGTGGTTACATTACAGTAGATTGCATGCAATCCACATCGGAGATTACAACTTGTATGGAACTGTCAGATAATAAATTAATAAGATTTACACTATCTACTGTCTACACTTATATTATAAAGAGGAATGATTTTTAGGGTTCCGTACCTCAAAAGGAAAAAACGGAACCCTTATAGGATCACTTTGTTGTCCGTCTGTCCGTCCGTCCGTCCGTCTGTCAAGACCCTTTTTCTCAGGAACGCGTAGAGGTATGAAGCTGAAATTTATATCAATTACTCAGGTCTACTGTCCCTTGAAGCTGTGAAAAAATCAAACTTCTAAGCCAACGCAATCAAAAGATACAGCCGTTTATGCCGCAAATTTTCGACACTTGCAAGGGAATCAAAACCTACAGGGTGCTTCCCGTGAACTCAGAATCTTGAAATTTGGTACGAAGCAACGTCTTATAGCATAGATAAAGGAAAAATTACGAAAACCATAAATTTGCAAGTTTGTACGGAACCCTCGGTGCGCGAGTCCGACTCGCACTTGGCCGGTTTTTTTTTATTGCAACGAATAGGCTCCGAAACTACAGAACCGATATAAAAAATTATTTAACCAATAGAAAGCTTACTTTTCTGCGTTCCTAAAGAAACGCGACCTACAATATATTGCAATAACTTTTTATTGTACACCAAAAACAACACAATATGGATACCAACATTAACTAAAGTACAATGAGCGGTCTTATCGCTTTTAGCGTAGCTTACGTGGGTGAAATCGCTCGAAACAGCTATTTATAAATATGTAAGATCCTATGTTAGTGTTTTGAAAAACTCTTTGGTACAGTCAAGAGCACGTGAAGCTTGACACATTGGACAACGTTCTTATTACATCGCCTTAGAGGTCAGACTCGCACTACACGTGTAAAGCGTAACGATTCTAACCTGAGCCTTACAGATACGGGTTCTTTAATCATATGTATCATTGTAATAGTGTTTACAAAAACAACATAGACAAGATAGACAGATATATAATACACAGTTGCCTTAAGGGTCCTAAATCTACGTCAAAAAACTAAGCCGAGCTTGATAGAGTTACCACGTAAGCCCGTGACCGTATCCTATTGTTGACACAATCCCGCTTTTTTTACGGGATATCTAACAATAGATAAGTATACTGCGTAAAAATCCCTTCTGCGTCAAATAACACATTCTATTTTGCCCAAAGCGATGTACAAGACAATTGAAATAATGATACAAATGGAGCTTATATTTTTTATGTCTCTAATCCTTTTTGTGCGTTTAATGTAGACGTTTAATTTAGTTAGACAAGCTGGCGTTGCCCCCTGTAAAATGGGTCGTAACTTTGCCTTAAGACTTTAACTATTACATTTTATTTTTTCAATTTAACTTTATTTTCTCTCTCGGCTTAAATAATTTTAGGTTCATTTGCTCTCGGTCTAAAGATTAAACTAGCTATTCATAAAAAACCAGACAGTCTTCTAAATTCTGATCCACAAGGATGATTCCATGGATGTAAGTTTTATATTATCAATTTTTGTATAAATTGTTGGGTCATATTGAAAGTCAAAACTAAAACTTTATAAATTTTTATTGCGTAATATATGTTGTGCTGAATCTACTTTTTCCAATAACTCTCTACTTTGTCTGGATCCATAAATACTGTCTAGACTGAAACGGTGATTGAAAATAATAAACTCGGTCTCAAGAAGTTAGTAATAAAACATGTTTTTGACTTAATTTCAATATTAGTTACTAGTGTAATTTACTTTATTATGAGTCGCAACTATATTTATGGTCGTAACATACTCGTACAATAAATGTGCAAATAAAATTCTATTACTGTTCTTAGTTGAATAGTTTTTGTGTTTGTATATGGATTAGTATAGTTTTCGTGTTTATTTAACATTAGTTTAAATGTTTGCTTCAAATAAAAGCCATCCATCACTAATCGGGGATCAACTAGGTACATACTGATTTATTTTAGACAAATATTATTTTTAGTTTTAAAATCTCCATTGTGTGTTGATTTTTCAAACAGTGTGTGTAGGATACATAGGAGTAGTATAATCGAAGGTGGAGATGCAAAAAATTCAAAAAAAAAAAAAAAATCTGTAGTTATAAAAAGTACACATAGAAAGGTCAAAGTCTATTACGAGGATACTTATGAGGTATAGGCTTAAAGTTAGTGAACTTCAGTCGTATCGTATTGTATCAATAAAAAACTATTTCTATTCCGCAAATGAAAACTTTGATTTTTACCCTAATCAGATAAATGTTTCATTGGATGAAAATTAATATATTAATAATATAATATAATCTCACGCCTTTCATCCTCGAGGGGGTAGGCAGAGGTATTCCATTACTGGATATACCGACATTTCACGAGATAGGTACATTGGATCCCTAAACGTGATAGGTGGTGAGCCCATCTCCGGACCGGGTCTATTACACATCATCTCAGAATTAATTCTGAGACCTGCGGGTTTCCTCACGATGTTTTCCTTCACCGTCGAGCTAGTGATAAATATGTACGTAAGTTTTTAAAAAACTCATTGGTACATGCCAGGATTCGAAGTTCGAATCCTGGCATGTACCAATGAGTTTTAGAATTTCGAACCCGAGCCTCACTGATATTCGGCCGGCTCTTTAACCATCAGGGCTATCACTGCTCTATGGATGAAAATTGTAAATCAAAATTAAGTATTATTCAAAAGTTCAGCTGTTTTACAATTTCCATTTGTCTAAAATAAATCTATTCGCTGCTTCAATTACTTCGATCCGAAGTTTTGGGGTCCTCCGGATACCTATCAAAACTATTCCTTGACGATACTTATAAATAATTGGGGGCTATTTTTCTTCACTTTGGGGATCGATATTGAATACAGCCCCAAGTTTGTCGGGATTTAATACTCCCCCTTGTGAGTTTGTGCAATAGTTCTTAAAGAAAATTGGAAACAAAGGAATCGTATTTTGAAACTTAAAATTGACAAAAGCAACAGAAAATCTATCGTAATCAGACGTGTACAGCAGACGTATTCACAGAGACTCGATACCGTTTCCGTTCGATTCGAGTCGAATCTATCGACATCGGAAACGAATCTATCGAGATGGGCTGATGTTGGTATCGAAAACTAATGTCTTAAGTGACACCAACTGTTATATGTGACATTAGTTTTTTGATACCAACATCAGCCCATCTCGATAGATTCGTTTCCGATGTCAATAGATTCGACTCGAATCGAACGGAAACGGTATCGAGTCTCTGTGAATACGTCTGCTGGACAGTGTAGTCTCAGCACAGATGTCAGGAAATGTCAGGGATGTCAGGCAGCAACGACGGAATACTGGGTAAAAGATGTCAATATATGAAAAACCAACCGTAACTGCAGAGCGTCTTTATTACACTACTGATCGACGTGCAACGCCGAAACTAGGTTGCGAGTCAGCAATACTTAAAAATGTTAATATAGAGCGAAAACACTGTACGATGACTCGTACAGGACGCATGAGGGTAAAGATGACAATTACTTTTTTTTTATTTCTATTTTAAGGTATCCAAAGTATCTGTGGAAATTGTAAAATTATTGTCATTTGTGTTAGTAATGTTCGTATCCTGATGAGAACATGTACTTTATTATTAAAAACTTATTATTTATTATTAAAAAGTTATTAAATACTTATTTATTACTAGCTCGACGGTTGAAAAACATCGTGTGGAAACTCACAGATCCCAGAATTGTTTCTGAAGCAAGTGTAACAGCTACATACTCCGGCTATGAACTCACTACCTGTCAAGTTTAAGGGTACAAAAATGTAATGGTGTTGATTTTATGATTAAAAATATTTTTTGAAGTAAACACGAGCTAAAACTAGTCTTGTTTTTAATGGTACTAGCGACATAAATCGGTGTCACTTGTACCATCAATGGTACAAATCGATGTTACTACTGACACCACGCCAAATTAGTATCTGCAGGAACCGGTATACCTCTGCCGACCTCCTCAGGGATAAGGTGTTAGCATATTCATTTTATTGATCAATTTTTTTTACCTTAGCATACTATGTTAGCAACCAAAATCAAAACCCGTGTGAAAAATATTCGCAAACAACACCGTTCAAGTTACAATTTCTTAGGCGCATGCGTTCATTCATTCTTCATTAAAAGCGCATTTTGAGTGACATGCCTTGTCATGTCATGCAATACATGACATTGAAGCCTGACAGCAAAGGGTTCACCCCTGGGGTCAACTATAGTCAACATTTCCTAAGGTCGAACCGTTTATCTTAGATCTATTGTAGCTTTATCTTGCGTCAGATCGGTTTGAATTAGTTTTGTAATGATTTTAATAGTATTATCGGTAATCTTAGTTACTTAAGAAAGGATTATATATATATATATGAAAGTCTTAAGTTTATCCAAATAACAAAGAAATACAAGAATCATATTAAATAATTATACTACTATACCTATAGGTCGATATTTTTGTTGACACTGTATACATTAAATTGAAACTGTAAGCTGCTCAATTCGGTGTTTATACTCGTAGTTACTTAAGTTATAAAAATATGCCAATAAGAAGCTTTTTATTGAATACCTATTATCATAGTAATAATTATTTTGAATCTATCAAGACACTGAAAAGTACCTATGTGAAAACAGAGCCACCAGTTTTTCATTTCCCATGACTGTAGTTACTTGTCAAATTTTCTTTGTATTTCGTTTCAAACAAGTAAAAAGTATCCTTGACACCTAATTCTTTTTTCAAATTCCCATGAACTTGACAAACGGCTTTTATTCTGATCACAACCGGTTCTGCAACGCGGAAGCGTTGTCCCACGACGATTATTCCAGTTTTCTTGTAAAATATAGTTCTTTGAAACTTCTCTGTCAGACCATCTGTCTCGTCCAGCTCTGCTATTTATTCTCAGGTTCCTTTGTTGTTTCTTTAAGGTCCGTTGCAACTTCAACTGATATGTATTGTTCACGTAAAGTTGAGGGCTTATAATATTTATGTCAGGTATTTCATATCCTGATTCGAAAAAATGCAAGCTTCTATAAATAATAGCTATATTAAATCTTAGTTAAGAACAATATTACGTTTTAGATGCCAAAAAGGCAATTTTCGTTTAGAGGCTTCCAAGACGCGTTAATTAAATCTATAGTTTTAAAAATAGAAAATAACGTATTCTTCTTATAACCGTTTTCTTTGTTGTAGCAAGACAGAGCGTAACGAACTTACTTTCTAAAAAAAATCTCCCAACTGTCCCAATTCATTCGATTAGTTAAACGATCCATAACCAAATCTTAGATGCGCAAAATTATGCTGCTTCTATACTTAAAAGTAAGTTATCTATGATTTATGAAGTACAAATAATTCGAGTATGGCGTTACGGGTCATAAATTTGTCTAACTCCTTTGATACAGCGGTCACCGGTACGAAAATGCTGCGACGCAATTCTATTGTAGAAATGCGAAGCGCATGGGATGGCACGGAATTTTGATTCATGGTTTACATTCGATTTGAGCGAAAGTTTTACTTCCGATCTTTTGTTTGGAGATTTCAACACAGGAGGTATGATAATCAAAATTGATCTTTGCGTAATATCATTCCATCCATCTTAGTAATAATTTAAGTATTATGCTTCTTGATGTTTCTCATTTAGTGTTGTGAATGTACCTACTGTATTGTTGATAGCAGTTTGATGAACTAATATGCTGTCTGCTTTTTAAACAAAATAGTAATTATGTCTCAACAATAATTGGTGAAATTTCTTTCACAAAACTATTTTCATCCACACGGCCAACCAACTGGTTCATCTTTCACATATTAAATTTGACTTAAGTGTACAATGTGCCTCGAAATTGCAAAACAGTATTTTGCATCTTCTTCGTATAAGACCCGATACGCCCTTCAAATTGGGTGTGACCCTTCGCCAATTCGAGCCAATGGCATCGTCTTAAAATTGCATCTTTATCTTTGGCCCCCTCGTCCATCCTTTGTACTTGAGTTACATAAAAAATAGAGTTTATTCGAGGGTCCTATCTTTTGCAATGTTAACAATCCGAGAACTTCTGATAGGGCTCCGAAATTCATTCTTTAGCTGCAATTTTTGGTGAGATTTTGTGGGATTCCTGCAGTTTTATTACGGATTCATTGTTTGTTTCTTTTTATTTGTGGTCGGTATCGAAATACGGAGAGATTTCTTAATTTTTTTATTCGATTACCTTCTATTTATTGTAACTTTGGTATCATAATCTTATTCTGTTGTTCATTCAGGCAAAAAAAAATTATTAGTTTTTAGTAGTAGCTTCTATCAGTGCGACGCTACTAAAAAAAAGCTGTAATATTGCATCGTGTGATTATTGTATATCTCCGATATGTGCCACAGACTTCAAAACACGATATCAGTATTCGCTTTACCCCGTCGTTTTCTCCAATTCTGTACAATACATTTTGCAATAACTTCAGTAACATCTCCCGTCATGTTAGTTGAAAGACAATTGTTCCGACTGTTTTTTGTCTCATTCACACGAGCAACCATATCTTTTTCACCTTCGAGTGGTGTATTACAATAGGAGTTGTCCAACTTAATTAGCTTGGTTGCCGATGTGAATTTTAATGGTCACCGACGTTTTGTTTACTTTGTTAAAGACCTTCGCTTTTCTGCTGTCACGTCTACTTTAGCCTTTTATATAGGTAGAGTATCCTTATTTTGAATACTCTTTGTAACTTTTGAAGCCGTGTCCGGATTAGTTTCTAAATACTTTTTAATTGGACCCCTACTGTATTTCTTTCGGCGTGTTTGCAACATGTCAAGTTCAAGTTTGACAGATGTCTTAGTGGCGTTGGTTTTTTGATTGATGGTGGGATTTTGGGTGAGATTAGTGCGGTTTGTGGGTTATTCTTGATTTTGTTTTTTAAGACTTATTGTGATGAATTGTTCACTAATCATTATCGGAGAACATTATGGGGTTTGTTCATGATTTTCTTACGCTTCATAAATGTCCCCATCATCAACATGAACAGCTGAGCTCAAATTTTTATTTTAGTTCAAGTCTTTAATAACCAAACATTTTTATTTGAAGATAATTTGGATATTTAGTTTTCAAAGTTTTGTTTTATATTGTAGTTTAAAACTAGTTTGATGTGTGGTGGATGTGGAGTGTTATTACTTATTACATATTTTTCACTTTTGTGCTCATTGAAGCGAAAATATTTAAAAGCTTGAGTCATTTATTACATTTTACATTACACAAAAAGCTATAAATTATTTTTCCAGCAACACTTTATATAACTCCGTACATTCACCCCGACGGAAGTCGTGTAGTCTGTATGTACATCATTAATCTAAATTCCGCAAATCATACCCTGTAAATAACGCAAATGGACCAAAATGTTCAATGATACGTGTTTTTATACTGCGAATACGTTTTTCGATACTTGTATCATTAATTTTACGGTACACCTTTGAAGTGTGTTTTTATAAACAATTTTGTGATATTGCGAAGATTTTTGACGTTCATTATGTGATAGATGTCATCGATATCATGTATCTTATTTTTTCTTAACAAAGTATCCATTGCATTTCTTGTTACAAAACTTAAATTTTACGCTTCATCTATCCTTTTACTCGATTACAGCAAAGCCAAAATTAACGGTTGTTTTCAGCAAGCAAATGTACTAAGTACGAGTATGTATGTTTGTACTTGCGTATTTTTCACCTGAGCGCTAGAAGTACTCAACCGATCTTGATGAATAAAGTGATTCGTTGTTACGATTCCGGTGATATAAGCTACATTTACATTATTGCCGGCGCCTTCTCTTGTAATAGAGTGTTGACGTATGTTCCACTGTAACGCCTAAACTTCTCATCCGATTTTGATGATGAGGTGTCAATCAATTCGTTATTACATAGGCTACATTTTTTTCTAGTCTGGTTTTAGTTTTATTTATTTGTAGCACATAGGAGATGTATCAATTGAATATTGATTTGAAAATGACTAACAGTACTTTTACTTTTCATCATCAGTATTGGTAGTCCTCTACACTCCTCTACAACGGGTCACAGAATAAGCGCAATTCCTCATACACCCCATTAGTAGCCAAATTTCTTAAATAAAGAGCAATAATATTACGGTTTCCATAGGTAGCCCTAAATACGGTTAGTATAATTAATTTTTTTGGAAAAAAAATACGTAGTCGATACTGAACAATCTAATTTCAAGAATTGCTCTTATTCTGTTACATATTGTAGTCTGGCGAAATTTCTAGAACATTAAATAACAATTATTGACAACCTATTTTCGAGCTGTGGACAGTGGACACACCCCAACAATTTTGTCGCGTGGGGTGACACGCAACGCAACCTACGGACAGTGGCACCCTTAGGGCTACAGCAGATAGAGCGGGTGTTGACACTTCTGGCATTTTTACCCGACTGCTTGACGGTGTGTAAAGTTTTTCCGTTGTAATCAAGTATTTTAGTCTTGGGTGCAGCTGCAGGTTAAAGAATTTAGAAATATAAGGTGTTTCTAAATTTGCCTTCATCTCTAAGGGACTGCACTAGAAAGGAGATAATGTTTTTTAATAAAACAACAACATTATGATGCACTTGTATGTGTATATCAATTATGAAAAAAGTATCGTTCTTTGCTAGTGCTATTACACGGACGGAAGCCGCATTGATATGGCTTTTCGTGTGTGAATAAAGAACAATAGTTCAGCATTAATAAACTGTCTTAAAATATATAATAATAATATAATATAATCTCACTCCTTTTTTTATCCCCGAGGGGGTAGGCAGAGGTATTCCATTACTGGATATACCCACATTTCATGAGATATATTGGACCCCTAAACGTGATAGGTGGTGAGCCCATCGCCGGACCGGGTCTGTTTACACATGTCTCAGAATTAATTCTGAGACCTGCGGGTTTCCTCACGATGTTTTCCTTCACCGTCGAGCTGGTGATAAATATGTACGTAAGTTTTTGAAAAACTCATTGGATGATGGTGATTGGTACATGCCAGGATTCGAACCCGAGCCTCACTGATTTTCGGCCGGCTCTTTAACCGTCCGGGCTATCACTGCTCACAAAACTGTCTTAAAATATGCAACATAAAACTTGTTTACTCTTACTACGAGAATATTCCGCATTGTCTCGTAGAAAAGAAATAAACTAAATAAAATACAACATGAATTTTAGATTTCAAATTATCATGTCACGTTCAATGAATAACGAACATCTAATGCAATGTAGATATACAATTTGCCTCCAAACTGAGCTAGAACATTTCTATTCGAATGCATAATCACACCATCCAGTTAGGGTTGCCATCCGTCCGAATTTCCTGGGATTTGTCCTAGTTTAGAGGACATCAACATTTGTATTCCGGGTTTAAACATTTCAAGTACCCCCGCGACACACGCACTGTGCCCGCACGCCGCGATCAACCGACGAACCGACCCCCACCCCTCCCGACACAGTTGCCACGAAAATAAATAAAAAGGTAATTTGTGACATTTTAAACCGTTTTTTTACTACACTGATTATGTTTAAGAAAACCTGTTGAGATGTTCGGGTTCTGGGCTTCTAATATCCGGGGTTTTCTCGCGTATTGTTTTGGTCGAAAAATTTTTGAGATGGCAACCCTACATCCAGTCGCAAAAGCAGCAGCATGGAATTAATGCATGCATTAACGCGTTAAACATTGATGGGGACGCAGCCACCGACGCGATGCATGTTCTATATTATATTATAGATTTTCAATATTCTCCCTCATACCTAAACAGACGTGTGGTGACACGACTTGACACAAAACTAGAAATCGTATATTTTCATGCAGGTTTGTCGCCGGCGGTATTTCCGGACCGATACGACCTTCAAGCTTTCAAGAAGAGAGCGTACTTAAACCTCCAAGGCCGGCAACGCACTTGTGACTCTTGAGCTGCAGGTGTCCATGGGCAATGGTAGTCACTTACCATCAGGTGACCCGTCTGCTCGTTTGCCTTCCTTTTTTAAAAAAAAAAAGGATTTTTAAAAATGACCGAATAAAAAAAATTTTCAAGCTGTTATTGACTACATCAAAGACATCGGATGTCCGTAGTTGCAAAATTCCAATGCGCGATGTTGCCCCATTTGTAGTTCGCACAACATAGCTTGTGAGAACAAAAGAAAGAATAGCGTAAATGCGGATCACTCCTATATTTTGTCTGATCCATATTTATTTATTTAATGTTTAAGGAGGACCATCAGCTTATTTAACAGTGTATACAAAGGATTGAGGTACATATAGCTAATAATATGTCCTCGCCGGACTTTAAAAGTACAACAGTCCCCCCAAGTGGCATTGTACAATCTAGTCGAATGTTCTTTAAGATTGACAATATTGACATTGTATCAATCCCATACATGTCATGTCAATCCCATACATGTCAGCTGCTACATAGCAGAGTGCGTCGTTTTCTAGACTTTCTAATTGCCTTTAACATGACTATAATGTAACAATTAATCTCGTGTATAACTTCGGCTCTAGATACCTTATACGTCATATTTTTCCCAGACGGTAAAAAAAAGTCATCCAGTATAAATCCTCTGCTCATCAAAGTAGTAGCAGTAGTAAGGAGCACACTATAAATCTGCACGTGCGTATGTAAGGAGCATTCTTTAGTTTTCACTCCACAAAGGGGGATTTCCCTCGATACTTAGAAAGAGGGCAACTAGTGAGGGTGACAGTAATGACTCCATTATACACGAGTCATGTTCAAATATTGATTTGACGGATTACATGGACTGTGTTTACAACCGAAATGGATATATCATGTTTCTAAGAAAATAAGGTTTTGATTCTAGTAAAGTATTAGTCATTTTGCTACTAAAATTTTGCAAGTATAATATATAGGTTATACAAACTGACCCGGCAAACGTTGTTCTGTGTGGTTTTACCCGCGTAGTTCCCGTTCCCATGGGAATATGGGAAAGAAAGGTAGCCTATGTTACTCAGTGATAATGTAGCTTTCCATTGGTAAAAGATTTTTTTAAATCGGTAGTAGTTTTTGTGTTTATTCGATTCTTGCGAGAACGCGAGAAGAGAACCCGAAAATCGGCTCCACACTCTTACTTCTCGCGGCTTTCTCGCGTTCTCGCAATAATCTCGTGAGAGTGTAGAGCGCTCTTTACAAATATACAAATCTTTACTAATATTAGTGTAGATTTCAAAATAATGTGTGAAGTTTTGATGTAAGATGTCCTGTAAGATAGGCTATAAGTGTTATCCGTTTTATAATAACTAACGCAAGTACTCCGTAAACACTAGAACCAAATACCTACACTGACCTACAGCAGGCGTATTCAGGGAGCTTCGATATTCGATATCGGAAAATCTGTCGAACACTTTCGAAATGGGCTGATGTTGGTATCGAAAACTTTCGAGATGGGCTGATGTTGATATTGAAAACTATAATGTCATATGTGACATAAGGATTCGGAAAATTTTCCGTGGCTGTCAGAGACGCCTGAATAAAGTTTCCGAAGTCGATAGATTCGACATCGGAAAATTTTTCACTCGATCTGAATCGAACGGAAACGGTATCGAGTCTCCGTGAATACCTACGCCGGTCAGGTAGGTACCTGAAAATGTTTTTCTTTAGACGGGCCTGTTGCCTCAGTTGGTAGTGACTTTTCCAGCTGAGTTGGAGGCCGCGGGTTTGATCCCCGGTCGGGGCCAAAATCTGTGTGCATGAACATGTTGGTTGGCTTCGTGTCTGGTTGTTTGATATTTATTTAAGTATCATTTATCAGATGTTTAGTACCCATAGTACAGTCTCTGCCTAGTTTGGGACTGAAACCGTGTGTAAATTGTGTCGAAAAATGTATTTATTTATTCTAATAATCTTTACGAAATTACATACTAAACATTGATAATGGCTTCACAGGTACAACTCAGCGCCCCTGAGTGCCCAAGAAGTGTGTCTAATTAGGGAACTCGAAGTTTCACGGTAATTACACTCCGTGAACTTAGGCAGAGTTCTCGAGTAACTCCAACTACAAGAACGTCTGTAACTTGAGTAGTTTAGTACCCTTGGACGAATTTCGTCCCCTCAAATTTTCCAGCTTATTAAAGTAATATTTTGAACAAGTTGCAGCCAATACTCGTTTTGCTACACAATTACGTAGATTTTGGGAAAGCGGAACAAACATCCATCCATACAAACTTTCGCGTTTATAATATTAGTAGGATGTACTTGGCATTGCTCATTATTACAATTACAGCTGTTGGTCTTCCTAAAATTAATTAAATAAATAAATAAATATCAATACAAGGACTAATAATTTTTAAACGTAGCTGTGAGCTCCCCAAAAAAATAAATAATAATAATAATATAATCTCACGCCTTTTTTATCCCCAAGGGGGTAGGCAGAGGTACTCCATTACTGGATATACATTTCACGAGATATATTGGACCCCTTAACGTGATAGGTGGTGAGTCCATCGCCGGACCGGGTCTGTTTACACATGTCTCAGAATTAATTCTGAGACCTGCGGGTTTCCTCACGATGTTTTCCTTCACCGTCGAGCTAGTGATAAATATGTACGTAAGTTTTAGAAATACATGCCAGGATTCGAACCCGAGCGTCACTGATTTTCGGCCGGGTTTTTAACCGTTCCGGCTATCACTGCTCTCAAATAAAAATAAATAAATAAATATTGGATACGAAACGAATTGCCACAAGCCGTGACCCGTGACGTCACAGCGTCGTGGTAAGCCAGTGGCAAGCGGCGTGTCAGTTTTCCCGGTCCACTGCTTCTGGAACTACGAATATTATACGACCTGGTTACTGGGTTAAGTAATGAGATTGTAGCGGTTTTAAAAACAATTACGAGTACTATTTATATGTATATACATATTTATAAATATTTGTTTAAATACTCTTTTTAATGAGGAAAGGGGGAATGGATTTTTTACAAGGTGTGGGTATACTCTGAGAAGTATTCTGAAATCTATATACAACTAGCGATCCGCCCCGGCTTCGCACGGGTGCAATGCTGAATTTTCTTTGCTATAAACCTTGCGGAGCCCGAGACCTTTCCAACGAATGCAAAACCATGGAAATCGGTTCGTCAGTTCTGGAGTTAAATCGTCAGGAAGGAAAACCCGACTTATTTTTATATAGTAGATTACCTTTTCTGTGACGGTCGCTCTTATTAATAAAACGAACAAACCCTGACTGCTTCTAAAATACTTTGAAAAGATTTAAAACATTAACTTCCTTCTCTTCATATCCTATGATAATCCAGAGATACTATATACAGGGTGACTTTTTTTACCGTCTGGAAAAAAATGTGGTATGATAGGTAAGTGTAATAGATTCATTTGGCAATATTACTTAAAAAAAAAATTTTTCCCAAAAATTTTTGATCTTGCTTAAACTAGTATACATTACTCAATTGTAGTCAATAATACACACTGAGATATTTTAAAAAGAAACAGGCTCGTAGCTTCCATTTATGCGCAATCTACCTACAACCGCCAGCTGCGCGTAGTACTGTGCGTAGTTTTCTAGATTTTGTAAATTGCACTAAACATGACTATATTTAACAATTAATCTCGTGTATAAATTCGGCTCTAGATACCTTATACGTCGTATTTTTTTCCAGACGGTAAAAAAAATCATCCAGTATAAATCCAACGATTCCTCACACTTCATAATTCGGGTGAAGGCAATAAGTTTTTAGATAAGTATCTCTACCTGACAGTGAAAAGATCTTGGGAAGTCCCACAGGCCCCAGATTTGATTCACTCAAGATTATTCCCAATTATTTAGTCCCAGAGCCTGCACTACGGGTAATAAACTGATAAACATACTTAGGTATATAAATATTAAACACGCAGACACAAAGCCAACAGACATGTTCATGCACACAAATGTTGGCCCCAAGTGGGGATCGAAAACGCGACCTCCGACTTAGAAGGCAGGGTCACTACCAACTGAGCCAACAGGCCCGTCGTATCAGTACCGTAATGTTTTAAGCGCTAATCGCTTACGCTTTTAACTTAGAGCTTTACTTTCGCCAGATGTTACAACCGATTTGGTTTTAAATAATTCACCCTTCCTTTTTGATCCCTAAATTTGTTTTTAATTGATTGTAATATTGTTTTATATTGCCATACCGTCTATTTGTGTAATATATTTTGTTTATTAACTTTCTTCGTAAACTTTTTCGTTTCCTTACTCATATTAGATGTATAAACGTGAAAGTCATTCTGCCTGCCTGTCTGTTTTTTTGTTACGTTATTACGAGTAAATCACTAAATCCATCTTGATGAGATTTGACAGCGAGATAGCTTGCATCTTGAGGAAAGACACAAGTGACTTTTATCCCGGAACGTGATCAAGTCGGAGCAAAAGTACCAAGTTATGTAGGTATTTATTTTTGAGAAATCATCATTTTGTGAATTTAACATTACGTTCCGGAAGGGTTAAGCCGAAGGTGGGTGATACATTGTATAATACTTTATTTAGATTTTCTAATTACCTACTTTACATTTTCATTTTTCATTTGTTTCTAGAAATCGAAATCGTATTTTTATTTATTTTATTTATTTATTAGGATTGCCAACAGGTTAAACACTATAAGCTATTGTTAACATACAGAAAAACTTAAAAAGACAGAGTGAAAACCCAATTACAGGCAAACACAACATGTCGGTAAAAACATTTTCGCTTAGGTCTAATAGGTGCTATTTTGGAACATTTTCTACTAAATACAATAGATATATAATTTTAATAAACTAAAATAAAAACTAACAAGCAAACCAAATAAATTTTAACTCTAATAAAATCGTATTAAAGCTATTCACAATAATATGAAGCTATTCACAATAACATGTAAACCATCTTTGCATAGAAACTATTATTAACATAAATAGCGCCAACACCATCACAAACCACTCATTCTCCACAATGCCCAATGTCACGGTGAAATGCGAATAATTGGCGACTTTCCTTTTCCAGACTAGTGAAGTAGCAATTACGGGAAGCGAAACCTGTACTTTCGCTAGTACCATAGACCACTGGTAGGGTTCATAAATTGCATATCATTTGCAAAGGTGAGATTTACACGAAGAGAAGTCGTAGTAAAAGTAAAATTAACATACCTATACGAATTTATGTCTTTTCTAAACGTTTTTGTTACTACAATGTCGTTTTACGGGGAATAATTTGAAAATATTGATGAAAAATTGCAATGAGTGGAAGAGAGATGCACAAGCCGAACGCTTAGGCCGATCGTGCCTCTCTTGTTCCGCGCTCTCGCTTGCACGCTCGGCTCAGGCGGAACGTGACACCGGAACGTGCAGCCGGCGTTCATCGATTTATACGACGTTATCATGTCAAAAACACACACATACTATCTCGGTGAAGTAAAACATTGTGAGAAATTGGATTGACAGTATTGGTTGTTACATGTGTAACAGCCGCCGGTCCAGCTATGGGCTCACTACCTGTAACGTTCAGTGACTTGGAGCTGAAAAAAACAATGCTGAAAAATTTATAGGTCTAAAAATGGATCGTTTCTGCCTTACTTTCAGTCCCAAGGTCCCTCATTCAAAAAGAAATCTCATGAAAGATTCCTTTTATTTTAATTCTGGCCAATCTAAATAAATAAACTATATATATTACTAGCGACCCGCGGGCTTCACACGGGTGCAATGCTGACACTAAAATCATCCCCTTGAATAACTCTATCTATTAAAAAAACCGCATCAAAATCCGTTGTGTAAGTAGTTTACAGATCTAAGCATACATAGGGACAGACATACAGCGGGAAGCGTCTTTGTTTTATACTATGTAGTGATAACAGTCCTATTAAACATGGGATCCATGAGAGACATTTTTTTTTCACTTCTAAAAGCACATTTTGTTTGTTTCACCGCACTAACCGCGTGTGTGAATCACGCAATCTAATTAAAGTATTTGGGATTCATTCTTTTCCTTTGGATCAGACTAGAATGGTTTTTAAATTGGTTTTATGTTTTTGGGATCATACCATTTCATTAGGAATAAGTGCGCGAAAGTAAGTTTTGACCTATTTTGATTTTAACTTTACAGTTAACAGGGATATACAACACACGTCACAGAATAAGCGCAATTCCTCATACACCCCAATTAGTATATTAATATAAAACTTATTTAGTTGTGTCTAACCAAATTTCTTAAATAAAGAGCAATAATAGTACGGTGTCCGTAGGTAGCCCTAAATTCAGATATAACTAATTTCTCAGAAAAAATTTACACATTAAAAATAGCTGAAACCTATTAAGCAGTTAATACTGACAAACTAATTTCAGGAATTGCTCTTATTCTGTTACATATTGTATAATAATGTCGCCTAATTTGAGTGATTTAGAGACCTAGGCAAGGACACCTATTTTAAAATAAATGCTGTTAGGGTATTACAGTTTCATGTTTCATGTTACGTGACTCCATTTGCGTGACTTGTTAATTTCCGTAGAATCGACCTTGGGCAGTAATTATCCATGAAAACTGCTATTTTCTCGGGAAAGCTGTGCGAATGACAATTATTCAGTTTATTTTACAGTATCAAGTTAGCAAAGGCGTTTCCCGTGCTGATCGTTTTTTACCGTTCCCGTGGGAATTGCACAAAACCTTAACTTAGTGGGTGCTTACCTAAAATAACTAAAATGACGTTTATTCATCAACATTAATAATTTAAGTTTAATTTAATAAAAATAAAATAAAAAAATAAATAATCTCACGCCTTTCATCCCCGAGGTAGGTAGAGGTATTCCATTACTGGATATACCCACATTTCACGAGATACATTGGACCCCTAATCGTGATAGGTGGTGAGCCCCTCGCCGGACCGGGTCTATTTACACATGTCTCAGAATTAATTCTGAGACCTGCGATTTTCCTCACGATGTTTTCCTTCACCGTCGAGCTAGTGATAAATATGTACGTAGGTTTTTGAAAAACTCATTGGTATATGCCAGGATTCGAACCCGAGCCTCACTGATTTTCGGCCGGCTCTTGAACCGTAAAGGCTATCACTTCTCAGCTAAGATTTAATTTAATAATTTAAGAATATTGAAGTCTAGAGCCACAAGAAAGCGACTATCAAAATTCGTGGGAACGAAACGCCCAATAAGAGTTAGGAGTAATCGAATCAAATCGATACATAATCGATATTACGCCCGGGCGCTCCCGTCTAATAAATAAATCGATAATCAGATCATAGATCGAATCCATCGATTCGTGACTAATATCTTTTGAAGGATCGAAGGTATGTCGTAAATCGCTTTCGGTTTTGGCTCGTAAAGTTCTCGGGCCCCGCAGTAAAGTATTGTAAGCACAAATTTATTGGTTTTGAGGGTAAAAAGTTCTTTGAATTGTATTTGGTGACAGACTGATAGTTCGATTTTTTTAATATCTTTCACTGTCATGCTTTCTTTGACACGTGAGCGTTGGTAATATTACCAGGTGAAACTTTCTATGTTTTGGTTTAGTTAGTTAACATCTGGTCTTCGGAATTAACGGGAATAGTAAGAACTGACTGAACTATGGCCTCATATCCTCAATCGCCTTACCAAAGAATCTAGAATTTGGAAATTTTGCCTTTGAAGCTTTTTTGGCGTAGAAACCAAATATTATAAGCATTTCGCTGGTATTTGGGTGTTTAGTAAGTAAGTAACAACTCTTTATTGTACACCAATAAAAATATGCAATAAGTAACACAGTGATTTAAAAAATTACTTTTTGCTTGAAGAGATTTCTTCCAGACAACCTTAAAATGAATGTAACTGAGATAAACAGATGAAGGTGGAAAGTGTTACTATTTGTTTAGTTATGTTCATCAGTAGTTTAGCATTCATTGTACAGGCTCTGCCTTGCGCTGTGGGTTTTTATGAGCATGATTAAGACCTGAAAGGAGCTTACCGGATCAGCTGAGATCAATATGGTTCAATTATGAACCGCTGCTGTCATTAAATTTGAATATTTTTTTCATTAGTATTAATGCGACATTTCTGTCTGCTTATATAGGTGCATCAGTCCTAAAACTGTATTAGCAATAGCTTTTGATTTTATTATTATAGACAGACGGATGTGATATTTTCCGTTATTAAACTAAATGTATGTAATATGCCGACCTCAATGAGGGCTACATATTTGTGCTGTTTGGGGTGGAGACCATGGGACCGTGGGGTCCGGGGGCGCGGCAGCTCCTCAAAGAGCTGTCAGTGCGTTTGGTCGAGGCTTCAGGTGACCAGAGGGCTGGCAGCTATCTCTGTCAAAGGATCACCCTAGCTATCCAGAGAGGGAATGCTGCCAGTCTTCTGGGCACTGCCCCACATGGTTCCTCTTTGGAGGACAATTTTTATCTGTAATTATTGTAAATCAATGTATATTTTCTTTGTAAATAAATGTATTAGTACTATTTTCCAACATAAAGTACCAATGTATGTAATCAATATAATACTTTATCTGTAAACCAATATTAAAATTGATTCCATCTTTTTGAATAAAAACTAATGATTTTATCAAATATCTGCTAGTATGAGTTTACGAAACGTTATAAAGCGATCTCACTTTCAAAATTGAGCTAAAAATATAAAAATAAAATTTAGTGTCAAAACACGGATTAACAAGAAACACATGCTCGTATTTTATTAAGAATGACGTCAAGACGGCAACAACCTCAGAGCTCGAAAATATTATTCATACAAAACGCTAATCATGTCAATCGGCATTATATGAATTTGGAAAACGCCCACAGTTTTCTTTGCGCACACTCCTGTTGATTCATTATTGAGCTGTGAAATAAAATGAACAAACTCGTTTTTGTTTCGATAGTACAGTCAAGAGCACATGAAGCTTTACATTTTTAGAGCGATTGTAATAAGAACGTTACAAAGTTTAATGATATATTGATAAAATGTTTATGTACCATTTATGTTTAATTGTTTGTGTTTTAATAGAACCGTTTTTCCCCCAAAGGGTATAAAACGGATATTTAGGTTTCAGCCGCAGCTTGAACCACTATGAGAATAGCCTTTCTATATTCATAACTATATATACGTCATACCTGTGCGTTAGAAGAGTACCAACTGATGATGTCACTATACTTGTCTCTGTTTAGCCCCGCATCGGCGGCGCGCGGTGGCTTGTTGCTTCAGTTCATTTAGCCGGCAAGGCCCTTAAGGGGTGGTTCAAGCTGCGGCTGAAACCTAAATATCCGTTTTATACCCTTTGGGGGAAAAACGGTTCTATTTAGGTGTTCGAGCCTTCGCTTGAACCACTATGAGACGTGTTTATTATCTGCCGGCGCCGCTAGT
This sequence comes from Ethmia dodecea, assembly GCA_963855545.1. Taxonomy (NCBI): domain Eukaryota; kingdom Metazoa; phylum Arthropoda; class Insecta; order Lepidoptera; family Depressariidae; genus Ethmia; species Ethmia dodecea. The sequence goes on along the minus strand of OY979444.1, from coordinate 15,437,703 downwards.
ACCTCGAAAGGGGCTGTGTATTAAAAAGCGTACTGTGAAAAGGAAGAAGATGAAGGTATATTTAAAATAAAATGTCAATTTTATCAATAATTTGTTTTATTCGAGAGTTAATCAACAATAATCTGTGCTAGAATCAATACTCATCTGCGCCAGAAGTAAATTAATCACATGTGCTTATAATGCTACAAAATTATCTCTTAAGATATTGTCGTTGCGTCCTGGAGGAGGTCTTACTTCCCTGAAATAGTGGTGATAAAAGGTATTTTTTGATCTCCAATTACCCCTTTGTAGGATCTCGTCAATCCTGTATAAGTTACCGGTCCAGTTGTGTGTCGCAACTGCCGCTCTAAGACTACCAGCTGTAGTAGAAATACCTGCTTCCTTGAATATGGTTTTAATCCATCCCGCTATTATAGTACGGGAAGCGTTCCTGATTGGACCTCTTGTGGAAATAAATAAGTTGTTTAAATGGGTCGAATTCGAACCCCGTCGATTCTTGGACGATGAGATCAATTGGTGAATGCACCAGATTAAATCAAACCGAACATCTGAGTTCTCTGATCCGCTTTTAAGGAGCCAACCTGATTGTCGATAGCCGTTTGAGTCAGTCTTGGAGCCGTACTTCGGCCAGAGAATGATTTCATCGCCTTTATCCTCAAGACCTTCGCTATCGATAGTCAATAGGGTTAGGTCATGGACCCTTCTACCTGACGCCAATAAAAGTAGGACTGCGGTGTGTCTGGATATTGCGAAGAGATTTTTCTCGTCCAACTGATAAGTTTTCAGAAAACTTATAAGGTCTTCCATTTTCCATGATAGGCATTTTCTGACCGGAGGATTACTCGCGAATATGCCTTTTAGGACTTGTCTTACCAAGTTGTGGGAACTGAGTTCGCGTGATCTGCCTGGATTTCCAAAATTCGCGATTACCGACTTGTGCAGAGCTATTGTTCTTGGAGCTAGACGTACGGTTTTATGGAGGTAGCATAGATATCTGGCTAAACTTTCTGGAGAGGGATTTTTTGGCGATATATTTCTTTCTCTGGTCCATACTAGCCATTTTTTCCAGGCAGGTTTGTATGTTTTGAGAGTTGACCCTCTCCATGATGACTCTAATATATCTAATTCATCTGGGTTCCAGTTTGAGACATGATCGGTCCAGCCCGAACCAACCAGGCCCCCAATTGCAGCTGGTCTATTCCCGGGGGAGGGAGTTTCGTGCGAAGATCTATTACATTTCGCTGAGGTTCTGGGACCCGAAGGGTTGGTCTTACTAGCCTCCTGTTCAGGTCTGGGATCCAGAACGCTCTGTCCCAAATCGGAGCTATGACAATGTAGTGTCCTGACGAGCCTTCCAGGTGATTCAAAACCCTCGGAATCAGTGCCGGAGGTGGAAATATCCATCCGAGGCTGTAATGCCATTCCTTGCTGAAGGCATCTATGAACTGGCTGTTTTCGTCGTTGGTGTCTTCGCTCACATAAGCTGGTACGACCGCTGACCTCGCTGAGGCAAAAAGATCGATTTCTGGAATCCCGAATTCCTTGAATATCCATGCCCGGGCTTTCGCCATGAGATGCCATTCTGGTAATGTTTTCTCTCTCGATAAGCTGTCTGCTATCCCGTTGCAAATACCCGGGATATGTCGAGCGATCAAGTGGCATTGCATTTTCTCGCAAAATAGGAGTATTCTTGTCGCTGCTACCAGGAGTTTCGCAGATTTCGTGCCTCCTTGTTTGTTTAGATAGGCTACCGTCGTCCGATTGTCTGACTGTAGCATGACAGTTCTCCCCTGTAAGTCGGGTCCCAGGTGTTGTAGGGCTTTGTGTACAGTCCAGAGCTCCTTCATATTGCTGTGCCATTCCTTCTGTTCTTCGGACCACCTGCCTTCGAGGTGGCGACTGTTGACGATGGCGCCCCATCCTAAATCGGCTGCATCTGTTGCTATAAATACTGAGGGACTCTCGTGATGAATTGGTGAGCTTCTGTGAACATTTTCCATCCACCAGTTCAGCTCCATTCTCACGGTTTCTCGTATAGGAAACTTCTGATGTGGAGTTTTCCGTGGTAGGTTCCGTGATGCTCTCTGCACGGGGCGACAATGAAGGCGACCTAGGGGGACTGTGAAAGATGCGAAATTCAGCTTGCCCAGTATTACTTTGGCGTCGTGCCAACTCCACCGGCCCCTCCTCAATAGCTTCTGAATGGAACCTTGTAGCTGGTCTGCTTTGGCTTTCGATAGATATTTTGTGTTTTCCTTTGTGTTCCAAGTGATTCCTAGGTACTCCAGTTCGGTTGAAGCTCTCAAGGTCGATTTTTCTTGATTGACGTGCCACCCCAAATCTCTCAGGAACTGCGTTGCCAGCTTCATTTGCTCCTCCAAAATTGATTCTTCCTGGTGCACGATCAGAAAGTCGTCCAAGTAAACCAAGACCCGTAGGCCCTTTTTCCGAAGTTGCTGTGCTACCCAATTGGTATTTTTGGCAAACGCAGCCGGTGCGCTGGCCAGTCCGAACGGGAGACAGGTCATCTCGTAGGTTGTTCCCTGGTAAGATAGAGACAGGTATCGACGATGGCTCTCGCAGATTGGCACGTGAAAGTATGCTTGCGTAATGTCCAGCTTCATCATGAAGTCGCCCCTCCGTATGTGTTGCGGAATCTGCTGGTGATTTATTAGCCGAAATTTTGGAGCTGACACAAATTCGTTTAACCTTTTTAGATTGAATATTGGACGGTATTCTCCGTTCGACTTTGCTCTCAGAAACATTGTGGATAGGAACCCGGATTCTTTCGTGCTGTGTTGTATAGCACCCGCTTCCATGAGTTTCTTTATCTCTGAGGACATTGCAGAAGAGACCTTGGTTTGAAATTTCCGGGAGATTGACATAGAGAATCTTATTAGAGGAGGTACATCTTTGAATGGTATTCTGTAACCTTTTAAAATCTTCAGGATTGTTTCGGGTGCCTCCCTCCATTTGGCTACGTAGTTTGAGAGGCGACCCGCCACGAAGGAGTCACTTCCCCTCCTCTTTCCATTGCTTGCTACCCCTGTTGAAGGGTTTTTGACGTTTTTCATCCCTTGGCGGATGAAATGGTCTGCTCGTCTTTTGTGTTTTACGTGGGTCTTTATAACCATGGCGTGCTTTAGGGTAATGCTTACGGGGATGATCCCTCGTCTCCTGCTGGTTTGCCGCAGGCCTAGGTAGGGACGGCTTCACTCGTTTCGGAGGGAAGAACTTGTGAATCCCTCCCTGCTCCTTGACAGCCTCTGTGAAGGCTTTTTCTTCAAAGAGGTGGGTGTCCGAAGGAGGGATGTCTCGCAGTATACTCCTTAGCGCGGAGTTTCGAGGTTTGTACATTTCTCTTCTTTCTCTAAGAACTTCAGCACGTCGACCGCACGAGTATTGAATCAGTGCATCTGAGCTTTTCCTAAAAGCAGAGTCGGCTTCAACAAAGTCTTTTCCTACTCGTTTTCTCACGTCGTTTGGTAGGCTGTCTAGTAGATTTTGAAAGATCAACCTGTGTTGTATGAGGCCGTGCGTTATAGCGCCCAGTGTTAGGTCGAATCTTTCCAGGATTTCTCCAGCCCGGTTGTACCTAGGTGTGACGCTCGCAAGCAGATTGTTCGGTTTTAGTGAGGTAAAAACTGGCGTGGCTTGGAATTGCTTCTGGGTGTCAGCGAAGCGTACATTGTACCATCCACTCTGGCGAAGCCTCTGGCAGTCTCTTCCAATTTCTACAGCCTTTGCATCTGCCTTTGTTATTTTAGGCTCTCGTTCGGTTGTGGTTGGGGTGAAATCGAACGTGGGCTCAGCACCTTGCATTTCTGCTAGTTCTCGCTGTGCTTCCGCTATTTTTGCCCGGAGTAAATCTTCTCGGTCATTCCGTTTGTTTGGACCTGGGGTGGTCTCGGGAGTTGCCATTTCTTCTTCGGTCCTATAGTCTGTGCTATCTGGTTGGGACTCAAAGGAGCTGTCCAGTTCCTCTTGTTGTATTATTGTGGGAGTTGGGTTGCCTGCAGCATTCTGGATCAGCTTTTTAATGTTCTCGTTCTGCTCCGCTTGCATGTTGATCATTTTACTAAAGAGCTCCGTTTGCTGTCCCAGAACGGACGCCAATAGGTGCGCGCTGCTACCTTCGGTTATGTTTGGTGTGGTTTCCCTGGTGCGCCTTATATGGCGTTCGCCTTCCTGAGATGCTGGAGACTCGCAAGGCCTTTTCTTACTATTGCCAGCCGAAGGGGCTGTAGACTCTGACAGCTCTACTGATGCCGCCCTTCGCCTCAGCATGATTGGCTTGATCGCCTTTACAGCATCCATGAAATTGTCATACGATGGTTCGTGGATCTTTTCCATTACCTTGTGTGGAGCGTATATGAGGGCACGACCTAAGGGCCAGCTAATAAGAGTATTCCGGATCGCCCTGTACGTGCGCTCTGGCAGGGATGTTGCTGTTGGGTTAAAAGCTCGTGCCAGATCCAGAGTGGGGATGGCGAACCTAAGTTTAACTTCCGTTGCCGGTGAGAGTTGTTCCCCGCCAAATAGCTCACGAACCGAATAGTTGTGAACCTTCCACTCTCGCCAGTCCTCTGGAAAATGATGGTCTATGATATCAACGATACCATAGAAAGCTTCGCTGTTTTCTTCCGGCGGCCTCGCTGCCAGCTCCCCCATTGTAATCAGCGTTGACATAATCTGCAAGAAGCGCATAAGCTAAGTAAAGCAGGTTGAGTAACCCAGATAAGCATTTAGAGACGCGAGTATAGACGGCATCATAAACGGGGCGCTATGCTGTGAGGAGACTGCCCCGATTATTTTGAGACTACGGTCAATGCTGCTTGAGACGACAGCTCATGTGTCCTGAGACGACGCCCCAATGTTGTTTGAGGCGACACAGGCCACGTGATTTTTGAGATGACGCTAGATGCCCTTGGAAGCGACGGGACACGTGTATTTGAGACGGTGCTCAGTGACCTCGAGACGACAAGCCACGTGTTTAGAGACGACGGTCCATATCGCTCGAGGCGACAAAGTATGTGATTCCAAGGCAAGGCTCGGTGCCATTTGAGGCGACAGACCACACGTCTTTGAGACGACGTGGGCGTTTAAGGCGACTGGTCGCCTACGCCTAGCCATGTGAGGCTGTGATTAGAGGCGACATTACTGTGCCTTGTCAATAACAACGTGCTTAGACGCAGTGTGTTTGACTCTTCGCTGGGGCTCTGGGCGCCGAGCGGAAAACATTGGTCTGGTTAATGTTGTCGAGTAGAAAAACTCGATACTTACTATATGCGATCTCGATCACTGCTGTTATTTTGAAGCGACAGGCCGTATATATCTGAGGTGAAACCGAGACGTTAACTCACTGACGAAATTTATAGAATTGCTAGTGAACGCGTGCGCTCACTTGAACATAGAAAAGCGTACTGAAGCAACAAGCCACCGCGCGCCGCCGATGCGGGGCTAAACAGAGACAAGTATAGTGACATCATCAGTTGGTACTCTTCTAACGCACAGGTATGACGTATATATAGTTATGAATATAGAAAGGCTATTCTCATAGTGGTTCAAGCGAAGGCTCGAACACCTAAATTTTGTATATCTATATATATAAAAGGAGAAGCTAAATCTAAAAATCAAGGCCCAGCCCAAACCGCTGAAAGTAGAAACATGAAATTTTGTGTGTAGGTTACGTTTATAGTGTAGATAATAGCTAAGAAAGGATTTTACGAAATTCAACCCTTAAGGGGGTGAAAGAGGGGGTTGAAGTTTGTATGGGATAGTGTGATTTCTGCGTGTATCAACTTTAAACTTGGCACAAATACTCTTAAAAACACACTATGAAATATTAGTTCTAGGATTTTTTGAAAATCATCCTCCTAGGGGGTGAAAGTAGGGGATGAAGTTTGTATGGAAAACCTTCATTTTTGGGTGTGTCAATTCGAAACTTTGTAAAAATACTCCTCAAAACAAACATCAAGACACGTATTTCCGGATTTTTCAAAAACCATCCCCTAGGGGGGTGAAACAGGGGAGTGGAGTTTGTATGGAGACGTGTTGTTTTTTACGTCTATCAACTTCAAACTTTACATAAATACTGTTAGAAATAAATTATGAGACTATATTTTTGGATTTTTCGAAAATCATCCCCTAAACGGATGAAAGTAGGGGTTGAAGTTGATACGAAGAAGTATATTTTTTGCGTCCATCAACTTGAAACTTGGTACAAATGCTTCTGAAAACAAACTATGAGATATTAGTTCTAGAATTTTTCGAAAATCATCCCCTAAAGGGGTGAAACAGGGTGTTGGAGTTTGTATGGAGACGTGTTGTTTTTTACGTTTATCAGCTTAAAAAATGGTTCAAATACTCTTAGAAATAAATCATGAGACACGTGTTTTTGGATTTTTCGAAAATCATCCCCTAGAGCAGTGATAGCCTTACGGTTAAAGAGCCGGACGAAAATCAGTGAGGCTCGGGTTCGAATCCTGGCATGTACCAATGAGTTTTTCAAAAACTTACGTACATATTTATCACTAGCTCGACGGTGAAGGAAAACATCGTGAGGAAACCCGCAGGTCTCAGAATTCATTCTGAGACATGTGTAAACAGACCCGGTCCGGCGATGGGCTCACCACCTATCACGTTTAGGGGTCCAATGTATCTCGTGAAATGTGGGTATATCCAGTAATGGAATACCTCTGCCTACCCCCTCGGGGATAAAAGGCGTGAGATTATTAATTAAAAAAATTAATTAAAATTAATTATCCCCTAGAGGGGTAAAAGTAGGGGCTAAAGTTGGTAAGAAGAAGTGTGGTTTTAGGCGTAAATCAACTTGAAACTTGGCACAAATGCTCTTCAAAACAAACTATGATATATTAGTTCTAGGGTTTTTCGAAAATCGTCCTTTAAGGGGGTGAAAGTGGGGTTGAACTTTGTATGAAAAATCTTCATTTTTGGGTGTATCAATTCGAAACTTTGTAAAAATACTCCTAAACAACAATATATATAATTCTGTAGTTTCTGAAAATCACCCCCTGAGGGGTTGAAACAGGGGGTTGGAGTTTGTATGTAGACGTGTTGTTTTTTACGTCTGTCAACTTGAAAATTGGCACAAAAAAAATGAAAAATGAATGAAAATGAAAAAAATATTTTATTAACTATAAAAGATGCTAAACATTGTAATTGTAAAGGCACCCTATTAAGTATTTAAATACTTGTGCCAGGATCCCCACTCTTCCATTGCCATACAGTACAAAGATAAAAGCCAATCTCTTCGAAATACTCTTACACAAATACTCTTAGAAATAAATGACGAGACACGTTTTTTTTTTTGAAATTCCTTTCTTAAGGGGGTGAAAGTAGGGGTTGAAGTTGGTATGGAGAAGTTTGGTTTTTGCGACTATCGACTTGAAACTTGGCATATTCTCTAAAAGTCTCCATACAAAGTTTTTTTTTTGAGAATTCTCTATGTGTTCCTTGGGGAACTATGTTTGTTATCTTGAGCACATGCATACCTTTTGGTATCAAGAAGTAATTTTAAAAAATTCCATACAATATTTAAATAACAGAATAAGCGCAATTCGCAGCAGCAATTCAATAAGCAGTGATAGCCTTACGGTTAAAGAGCCTGCTTCACATGATGAAAATCAGTGAGACTCGGGTTCGAATCCTGGCATGTACCAATGAAATTCGAAAATCATCCCCTTACGGTGCAAAAGTAGGGGTTGAACTTGGCAAGGAGAAATGTGTTTTTTTGCGTCTATCAACTTGAAACTTGGCATACAAAGTCCATTTTTTTTTTGAGAATTCACTATGTGTTGGTTCCTTGGGGAAATTTGTTTATCATGAGCACATGCATATACCCATTGGTATCAGTGCTACTCCGAATCGATAATACCTGGAAACTTGAAATATGTTATGTAGTGTCTTATATGTCGTACGAAACCGCTCTATGAAGGGATTTTTAGAAATTCCCACGGGAACGGGAATATACTGGTTCCGCGCAGGCAACGGATATTTGAAAAATAAACAGAACCTACTTATGTCCTGCATAAGGATACATTTGCTCTACGTTTATCCCGAAATATTTAAAAAATAAATGTCCACCCGTGCGAAGCCGGGGCGGGCCGCTAGTCTGTCTGTATAAGAAGCAATACCGTACGCTCGCCGTGTCACGGCGCAGTTCCACTCTCACTGTGGCGCCACGGAAGACCAGCGCTGCAGCAGTACCTGTACTGCTAAAGCACATGCTGAGTGGTGACCATTTTTGGTGTATTTTTAGAATAAGACTATTTTTAGTTGTACTTTTTTTGTTGTTGTTTATTTACGCCAAAATAAACTTTTCTTTCTTTCTTCTTCTTTCTTTCTTTCTTTAATGTTTCAAGCTCCACGTGTTCTTGATTGTACCTAAGTAATTCAGTCTTTTTTAGATAAGGTTATTGCTCTAGTCACCTGTCATAGTAAAGTGGCAAACGAAACTATTGTATTTCGTATATAAAGGCTTCATTATAGAACTAACTATTAAAAACGAGGTGTCAGTGATTATTCCTCTTTGTCGTGTTCCGTAATTTTTTTCTACGTCGTGGTCTATTAGTAAGTGAATTGGTTCCATAGAAGTGAGCTTACTCCCACCACACGCCCTTGTGACTCTCGAGTTGCTGGTGTCCTTGGGCGACGGTAGTCACTTACCATCAGGTGACCCGTCTGCTCGTTGTCCCCCTATATTATAAAAAAAACATAAAACATTGTAATGTTGATCAAAAATACGTATATCTGATTTTATGTTAATACATTTATCATTGTATTCTACATCAACTTGTCTAGATCCTTCGAAGCCTCGACCAAGTACAACGACAGCTATTTCATGAGCTGTTGAGCCTCCAGGCCTCACGGTACATGGTCTCTACCTACCTTAGACAGTAGTAACATGTATCCCTTATTAAGATCGGAATATTAATCTGCTTCGAGGTGGAAGATCTATCTGTGTCAAAAATCCAGCGAGGAAATGTGATAATTTATCTGGTCACTTTTCCTCTTTGGAAGGCATTTTAATTTGTATACGTTGTAGTATATTTTTTGACGTAAATGAATGGATTACTTGGCAGTTATACGATGCTTAAAGACCGTGCAAATTGTGTCATTGATCCAAAAATAGCTACTGAATATCAAGGTGCATTGACATCGCAAATCTGTTTAAATAGGTCACAGCCTCAAACCCCAAGGTTATGTTTGACTACACCGACGAATAATCTTCTATAACTATTAAATTTCTTGGAAACAACGATAATGAAAGTAAGAAAATAAGTAGATGCATGAAAAATGTTTATCGCTAAAATAATGACTTTAGAAAGTCTTCGGAATAAATTGCATGAAAGACGCAAGAATAGCACACGTGGCGTCGTAGAATCATGCGTCAAAAATGTATACTCTCAAAAGTCAATCGCCACATATTTTTTTTACTAATTAACTAGTACAAAAGGTTGTTTTGAAAGTCAACAATCTAAATTCAAATTGTTAAGAAAACAAGAAGAGAAAATTATGAAAACGGCCACGAAACAAATTAGGACAGACGTATTGTTAAGTAAAAAGCTATGTCACGACCCTCGTCACTCATGACGAAATGAATAATTTGGTTTCAGATGACAGCGACCATTTCTGCAGAAGAGTTTGGAATAGCTAATTTTGGCTCTGCCTTTTTTACATAATTTACTTAAACCAAAACAAATATTGTTGTTTGCCCAGATCAAAAAATACCAATGTTGTAAATCATTTAATCTGTTGATTGGTTGCACAATCGAATGAAACTATAGAAGTTGTCAACTAGGAAAAATGTGATGTAGATTGAGTAGCAATCTCAGTTTCCGTAACTCGGTTTTTCCCACGACTCTCACTTGGCACAAAGGGTCATGATCCACACTTTCTCAGCCGTCATCTGCACATCCGGAGTTGAAACTAATCTTTGTCGTGACATGATAGTTCTTACGTAACTAGAAAATATTTGTTAACTTAGTTTACTTTATATTTTTAATTTTACGACTACTATCTGGTAAAAGTACTCAAAACCGATGTTTTGAGACGAAGGATTCATAATATTTTGTGAGAAAACGTCTCTTCATCATCTTCTTTTATTATACTTAGCCCATGATCATATTAAAGTGTTACTGCAAATCCTTGTAGTGTCATAATTAAATATACTGATGCAAATCCTAAGCGCTGATCATTTCATTGAATCATATAAAACACCATCTTGACGAAGATATCGTAATATTCATTCATTTCATATTATTAACGCATGTCTCACATACACAACAAAATGTTTCTGAGAATTTATTAACTGCGTCATGTGATTATTCGTGTGAATAATTAAATGTTTTTAATGAAACCGTAGTGATATAATACTTAAGACACACTAGGTTTAAGTACACTTAGGCCCACTTGCACGGTCTAGGGTTAAAAAGTTAATTCGTTAAGCCTGGGTTAAGGATGACAGTTCCATACATTTTGACACTAGTTAACCCTGGGTTAGCAGTTAACTCAGTGTTAAATGGTTAACTCTGGTTCGTGCAAGTCCACCTTAGAATTCTTACATGATATTACTTGGAAATTAAAGCGCCTGTATTTGGTTTGGTTTTGCATAAGATCATTAGGAAATTTTCAGACATCGTTATGAAAAGGGTATTTTGTCGCTACTTTTTGCAATTTAGAGATAAGTTTGTCCACTGTCTATCAAACTACAATTATCATCTACATCATCAATTAACTTTCACTGCGGAGGAAGGCCAATATTCAGTAACCAATGATGACATAATAAGATACTACACTACATCGACCACACAAATTTTAAAATCGATTGATGCTTTGATACAAGTAACTAAATCAATATCATAATGTTACGTTAGAAATTCATCGCAAGAGTGTCAAACGCCGAAATTTAAGCCTTATTATCCTAACTTAACAACTTCATACGAACTTACACCATGGGCTTCATCAAACATGAATTAACATTACATTAGAATTGACCACTATAAGAAGATCCTATACTCTATTTTGTTTTTTATTTGGAAGACTTAAGGTATAGTAATAAAAGTCATAGATCTACATAAAAAGTTAGTTTTAGATTATTATTATCTGTTCCCACACTTTAAATCGCAATATCACATTTTATGTGGTAAATGTATCGATGATTTCTATTTCGAAGTCTTTTTCAGCAACTGACAAAGTAGATTTTCTGTCACACGTAATCTTACGATCGAATATATTATCAAAAGCGTTGTCAGTTTCGATTCAAAGAAAACCGCTAATGTTACTGTGAATCAAATTCTTGTTAGGGTCCATTCAAAGTGAGATCATAAAATCATAACCTTTATTTAACAGATATTACTAGTCGTAAAATCTCCCTAACTATATTGTTAAAGTTATCTGACCGACGTTTATACTTGTATTAACGTGATAGCTTCAAAAACGTTTTTAGTGTTCGTAACTCACATTTAGTTATTGTGAGACTGCAATTTATTTCATAAATATTTGTTTGTTCCAGGTAAAGAGATTGTGGATTTCTTCTGTGCTACAAAAATCGCAAATGAAATCTGTGCTAGTATGCCTGGTGGCATAATTCTTTTATATGATATCTGGTAAGCAAACATTTCTTTTGTTAAGTAAAGAGAATTAAAAAAACACAAATTGTTTCCTAATAAACTTTTTTTTACATTTGACATTACAGAACCTCAAGGGTTTAAAACAAAGCAAACTCACCCACGCTCAGAACATCTTTGCTTAAGCTTGCAAATAAATCAGCTCAAGGCAAGTCGGAGCTTAGGCGATAAATTAATACTAAATTGAATGCTACCTACACGGCGTGCCACAAGGCTCTGTTCTGGGTCCCTGTTTAAATTACAAATTTTTGTTCTCCATCTCTCTCGCTCATCTATTGTAATACTATTGACAGAGTAAGACGGATGTAGTCGGTTGTTTTAGTTTAGGTAGGTGGACAGGTGCGTAGGCAGGTCTAGCTTAAAACGCACTCACACTTGGAAAATGAAACCGTGAAAGGGCGAGTTTTTGATTACATTATAAGGTCGTGTTTTTGGTTATGATTTTATGTAATTAACCAGCACCCACGTTCATTAAACCCACAATGGAATTACCTATTACTACGCCTTTTATGACGGGCGGAGGCAATTTTCTCATAATGGTATTTTAGTTTGATTGTACATTGTCATGGTTATTACCTTACCTTTAGCTGTGCCTTTAGGGCGCTTCAACTCGAAATGATGTTCCTACAATTATTGTATAATGGACATTACTACATTATCCTCATTCTCATTTCAATGTCAAAATTAGATTGGTGTAAACGTGGTTTCAAATGAGAGTTGGTATTGGTAGCAATAATTAAAGTAGGTACTTTCTTCTCGTTTTCTACAAACTACAGGTATATCAAATACATTGTTTTGCAGTTTCTCATAAGTGATCGCTAACAATGTTTAGAGTCCTCAACAAACACTTCGAAAAACTGTTGGCTAGGCTTGAAATTATTAATATAGACTCCTCTATTGCCTATTGAGTGTCAGTTGAAACTTTTCAAGCACAAGTCATTCTACAACTTGTGAATTAAGTACTGTTAATATCACTCGAGCTAACTCAAATACATTAGAAGTCAGTCTCCATTCAGTGTTCACTAAAAGCAATTACAAATTAATGAAGTTGGTCAACATGTAGCAACTTTGATGTTAAATAATAAATTGCTCTGAGTGTAGCTAATATTTAGGTTTTAGTTTCGTTTTAGTGAGGCAACTGAGTAATTGAATTACTTAAGTAGTTTTTCTTTATTAAATTTTTTCGCAATTATGAAAATGGTGCCATAATGAAAGTGGCTCTACTCCATTAATATATTTACATCTTAAATTATATATTTTTTAATACTCTCTGGTGAAAAGTGGGTGTTTGTGGGAATGAAATACCTCTGCTGACCTCCTCGAAGATAAAGGCGTGCTCATTTATTTTATAATATTCCTGAAAGCGAAGATAGCTGCTACTGAACCATTCATAATGAAAGCCAGGAAGATTTAGCAAGGATAAGAGTAACTTTTTATACCAGAGCGCGAACGAAGTCACACTCAAAACTTAGTATTTGTTTCTCGTAAAAATGTTATCTCTATGACAAATGTGAAGGAAATGAACGTGGGCAAGGTGCAAGGATGCCGGTCGTTGGGATACCGGTTCTATTCCCCGCTGGGACCGCGTGGGTGAAGGTAGCATTCTCAAGGACTTAATTGTCGATAGCATAATTATTGTACCCGTTTAGCTCAACCATTTTTCTTGACGTGGATGAGTAACGACCCAGACATGGTCAAGTAAGGTTGCATATTGGACCTTTTCTTTGTTCTTTTTGTGATTTTGAAGGTCTAGATTACTAGGAAAATATAACAAGCGTACAACTTCAACATTAATTTTGGTATATATTCACTAGAAAATGTATTATCGGTAATAAAGGATTATGTTAATCAAAATAAACCAGGAAATTTTTAGATTGATATGATATCTACGCTTGGGTAACGCAAACACATTATACTGAATTTAAAGTCATAAAGACATACAACCGCTTTAGCATTCGAATATAGCTATTTCAAAGTCAAAGTAAAAGTCAAAGTCAAAATGTTTTATTCAAAATAGGAACTTACAAGTCCACTTATTGAACGTCATTTCAACTCCACCGCTTCAGCATGTATGGTTGAGGAGAATATATAGAGAATATAATATTAAAAAGTCTGTGACAAAGTGGGATTCATCTCAACTGTATTCAACCAAAACATTTCGAACTCAAACATGTACCTACCTGCACATTTTAAACATTCTAATTTTCATAATGAAACATCCAACAAATAACCCTAGCATAGAAACTGAAGCGAATTCTCGTATATCTACACCATCCAGTATATCTTTACCCCTGAAAAGGCATCACGTTCCCCTGAAGTCATAAATTTAGAGGAACTGTCGGGGGACGCAGAAGATCAAGTTAACTTGGATAATGATGTAAGGACCACATCGTGTTCGCTGCTACGATCTCGAGATAAGAATTTGCACGACTTGCTGAGGAATTTAAGTAAAACAGCAATGCAGCGCTTTAAGAAATCCTGAATGTAGCATTAGAGTTTAATCAAAGAAAAGTATGGACCATCAATCCGTCCGTGAACCACAAATCCAAAAAGAAAGCTCTGAGTTACCTTATACCCTATAATTCGTCTTTACTTCATATAACTGTGCCATGGTCAAACCACTGTATCCCAAGACACAGGATTGCCTCCTAGTTTGGGAAACAGGACTTACCAAGTAGGTACAGTCAAGAGCAAGTCAAGCTTGACACTACCAGTTTAAGCTGAGCTCTGATTTGTACTGCGCGCCATAGAATACAGGGCCGGGTCAAAGTCCAAAGTGTCAAGCTTAGCGTGCTCTTGACTGTACATATTAAAACTGTACGTACAGTGTTATGCTACTATTGTAAACCTGTTTTTGAACCAATAAAGATTATTATTAATGAGCTTGAGAACTTTGTAAATGAATTTTCCATAAAAAGGAACTTCATATAGGTAGGTACTAATAAAATTAGACACATTAAAGATAGACATGAGACTTGTGTAAATAGACCGGTCCGCGCGATGGGCTCACCACCTATCACGTTTAGAGGTCCAATGTATCTTGTGAAATGTGGGTATATCCAGTAATGGAATGCCTCTGCCTACCTCCTTGGGGATAAAAGGCGTGAGATTATATTATTATTATTATTATTACATTAAAGATCTAAATGGAAGGAGAAAATGTACTGCGCCGACCTGAAATAATGCGAAAAGGGCAAGAAAATGAATTATGAAATTCAACATTTACACTTCTTGAATTTTTAAAATATAAGATCATTTGAAGTGTGCACTATAAAAACAAGATAAACTTTTTAGTGCCAAACAAAAAAGTTATGATCATTGAAAACAGTAACGACAAACAAACATTTACAACTACCGTAAAAGGACATGAGACGTAAAATTAGAGAATGTTTTAAAGAAATGGAAGTGGTGACCAAAATAAAGTACCTAAACTGAAATCTATATACCTAAGTATAATAATAATAATAATAGACTGTGATCTGACCAAATCTTTTTATCATTTGTTTTTGTGTTGTGGTGTCCCTAAATTAATAGATAGATTGTAACTGGCTGTAGCCTGTACACATCACTATCACTACATAGTATAAAACAAAGTCGCTTTCTCTGTCCCTATATCCCTGTCCCTATGTATGCCTACGCAACGGATTTTGTTGCGATTTTTTTTAAAAGATAGAGTGATTCAAGAGGAAGGTTTTAGTATTAGCATTGCACCAATGCGAAGCCGGGGCGGGTCGCTAGTAGGATATGTTATTATTAAAGAAAACTTAACATTAGAGTAATTTTTAGTTAGTATAACCGCTATAGATAATGTAGAGCACCAAAGCGGCTGAATGTAAAACCCACAGCATGGAATATGAAACAAGGAATATGATCTCAGGGTTAATGTGAAGGTTCCGTGCATTTATCTGTAAAACCATAGAGCTTAGTGCAGTCGAAAATGTAAATAGACACATTTGCATTTATTGCTCAATGAATTCGGACCCTTATCGGTGGGGAGGTCCTTTATGTTGAATTTCTAGACGATTTTCTTTTGGAACATCGCGGTCGTTTAGATGGTAAGGGAAGTGAGAGAGAAAATATCTTTAGTGAGACAAGGTGAGCTTATAATTATCACAATTTTAGAATTTAGTTTTCTTTTTACACAATTCACGCATTTATATAAGTGTGAAACTAGACAGGTCCTATATTATGGGTTTTCTTTTTACTAATGTTTTAAGATATAGTAATCGAAATTTATTTATAATTGCCCAAAAAAAAGAAATATACAGGTGAATTGAGAACCTCCTTTTTTGAAATCAACCAAGTAACATCGAAATACACGTTATCAGACATGCAAGCGCCGTGTAATAACTAATGCCAACAATACGAAAATGGTGTCCAAATGAACGATTGTTATGATAACGAATACAGACGAATGAGTGTTATTTCTAATGGTTTATTGCGTGCGTCATCAATTGGAGCAATATTAAAGAAATACTTGATTAGTTACTTATTTGGTACCCATCTACGCTAACATTATAAAGAGGAGGAAATATATTTTGTATTTTTGTATGTTTGTAACGGTAACTCAAAAACTACTGGACCGATTTTAAAAATTATTTTACCGATGGCCAAGCTACAATATCCCTGAGTAACATAGGCTATATTTTATCCCCGTATTCCCACGGGAACGGGAACCGCAGCTAGAATGTTATAAAACATTTACAACCTATAATATAAATAAATGACAAAATGTAACATCAATAGAAATAAGTTCTTATAAAAACTTTATTATTATAGATATTTAAGGTTATACCTTTTTCCGGTTTAGGCAGAGACAATAGACCCCCACATGATGAATACAAAAAAAAACTGATAAATTGATAACCGTCCTACTTTTTTGAAGTCGGTTCAAAAGTACCTAGGTACTGACCGCTGGTCCAGTCACGATAATATAATCCTATTGTATCTCTTGACGACATAATATTGCTATTCGAAAGAAAAACTTTATTTTTAACAAACTATAGTTCTTCTTCGTGCCTACCATCGACCTTGTCTGCCATCAACAAACGGTAAATCGTAAACCTGAGCAAATTCTGATAACGCCGATAAGAGTTGCAAAATACCTCTGCGTAGAGTCCGCGTTATATTTAGAATTGTACCGTTAAGAGAGAGCTCATTACATTTTTACAGAATTTTTACCTCTTCCAGTTCATTTTGAGTGTTGATTCGTTATTTTGTGATAATTTTGTCATTTTTGGGTAAAAAAAATTACAACATTGAAAGTAAAAAATTAATGGCGCATGTTTTGAACTTCCTATAAGTGAGAAAAGATGGATATTTTCGCATTGGTGAGGATAGTGACCAAAATAGGCAAATACTTACCCGGGAACAGTAATATAAAAGTTAAGAATTATCCTCTGCAATAATACGTTTCCAACCTCAAATGATCACTCATTAGGAAAGACGAAGAATATGGTTTGGTTTTTACACCTAAATTAAGTGATTAGTAAATAATTATGTGTTTAAAGTTTACTATTATTTAACATATTTCAAATAAAACGTGTCTACTTTATAAAAAAACAATTTTGTTTTAGCTCCAAGCGAAGTATCATAGTCTTTCTCGTAAGTTGAACACGACCTAAAAGTAATAAACCAAAATAACAAAGTCATAATGATAACCACTATCATTATCAGAGTACACAAAATCTGCAAAAGCAACGCTAAGCAAAGAGTACTCTACTCGACTGTACCTGTCTCTAGATAGAGCAGTGTTACAAGCGCCGCGCGAGAGAGCGGACGTGTGTCAAAACGCTCCGGGACAAACTCAGGAATCGAACCCGGATAAGGCGACCGGAAACCGAACATGTCCCGAATAGCAAATCGATAGACAATAGTGATTGAAAAACAATAGGTGAATTATGGTTATGGACTACAAAACTATAGTTAGCCAGTGCTATTGTGTCGTCTAATCAAGATCTTGTGCTGGAAAAATATTTTCACAGGTGTCGAAGTTTTATTAAAAATCCCAAGTCAATGTCAAGAGCAAGTAGTGAAGTTTCAGTGGTATAAATAAACGCCGAATGGTGTTCTAAAAAATAAAAACGAATTTCTTCTTAATTTCAAATTTAAAAATCGAAGAGTGGAATAAAAGTAAAAATGTTGGCGGTTAAAAACTTTTTCATGCCAGAAAAGAGAGTGGACTCTCCGAGGTTTTCTCGTATGCCAGAGGCTCTCATGAGATCCATCAGGAGGCGGTCTCTGAGAGTGAAGAGGACAAAATCATTAGTTCTCGTTACTGAGAAAAGAAAATCCGGTGAGTGGTAGTGTATGAGTTTTCTTTTTTGTATTTCTTTAACTTACTCTCCAACCAACTAATCCACATTATCGGGGCGGCCGGCGTTGATTTGCCCTATCATGTGCCCTAAGGTGGCTGCAATAGCAAATCTTATTAGTAAACGTGCGCGAAAATCCCTTTTCTTACTCCTCTAGAAGGGTCAAGAAGGTTCTGGAATACTCCAGAAGTTATATGTATGTTACTTAATGTGCTAAGATGATCTGTGAATGGTGTTGCAATGTAGACTGTTTTTATAGTGGTTTTTAGTATTTTTACAATACATATTTTTTACGCCCATGCCTTATTTTAAAGGTCTTTAAAAGTCTATTATATTTAGCGTTCTGAAAACATGTGAAAGTGCAAGGAAATTGCTGTACGTTTTAGTGATTCCAAATCACTTATTTATTTATTTTAAATCGTCACAGATTTTTTTGTCTATCCGTATAATAGGTCTATTTAGCATAAAATAATATGCATGTTTTGCGCATAATGTATTGCAAATAAACGTGATAATACACAGGTATGCACCGGCTCTACATGGATGCGGTGAGACTTTCCGGCTAACATACTATTAATAGAATAAAATTATTATCATTAATTACCTACTATGTTCACCATAAGTTTACAATTACGTATTCTTTTGTATTTAACCATTAACTATTCTTGCAAAGAATTGTGCTTCGAATATCAGAGGTATTTCATCATATTTCGTATCTTACTAATTTCTAGGATTTCTGCTTGGGAGATAATTAATTACTTAATTAGTTAACATTCAAAGAACCTTAAGCCTCTTTTTAATTAAGTTCGCAAATAAGTATGACTTATGAACTTATATTGTAAAATAGAGTCAACAAATTAATTAGCTAAGAGAGCTATAACAATGTTCTTATTTATTTTTTAGTTATTCTTAAAATAATATTACGAACTGACATTTTATTGTAAAGGTATTTTTGAATTCTATTTTTGTGTAAAAAATACTTACTTAGGTATTTATGATATAACTAAAATCTACTAGAGTGTGTGTATATACTTTGTTATTCGATTATTTAAATAAAAATTCTTCTTGTATATTTCGTGTCCACTTTTTATACTTATGAAGTATTTCAAACAAAAAGTCTCCAATTTTATCGTATTTTATCGTATTATCCCTGACAATTATACAACGCGGGTAGATATTTAGTATCAACTATGAAATTCATCTGATTTCTAAAATGACAAATGCATTATTTATAGCACGAGCCGTTTTGTAAGATAATGTAACAGTGATTAACAATAATTTGGTTTTTAAATTACTCTTCCGCGAATGGACGCAATGGTTCGTAAAATTACCCATTAAACGGGCTTGTTAGTTAAGTGGGTAACTTTGGTAATTCATTAAACTGAGGCTAACTGTAAGGATGTTTTAAGAGTTCGTCAAGTCATGATTGAATTTCATTTTGTCATTGAAGATTTATGAAAATACATTGTTGAAACCTTTAAAAAATATTGTGATGTTATTAAAAATTCATATTTGATATAGCTATTTTTATTCTGTTATTAATTCTTAAGAATTAAAAAAAAAACTTGAACAAAAAAAAATTTGGTCTTTATATTTAAATTATGACTCATCATCACAGTTAACGTTTCATCATTTTGATATGATTTGATATGATATGAATACACAAAATAATATATACAAGATGCATTTAAGTCAACATTGCAAGATAACTACATGACTAATTTATGCACTTTGCATGCTCCTGCAAAAAGTATTGAGTCATGTTTTATGTGCTTATTTTTTTTTAAATTTATTACACAGACGTACTTATTTCTATGAGCTATACCTAAGTAAATACCTAATATAATAATGCACTGACTTCGCTCGTGTTTATTACAAATCTATAGCCCTACCAAAGTAAAAGGATTTAAAAAAATACTATATTTTTTAAAAGAAGGTTGCTTTCAAATACGTAACTTTTTGTTAATCTTGGTCTTATATCTTTTTTTAAAAGTACAAACACACTTATTTACTAAGCAAATATACATATATCTTATGCTTAGTTTACCATGTTCAATAAAACACTTTTTTGTTTTCTTTTTACGAAAAATATTTTAAGATATTTTATTACTTACACCGTTTTAAACATGGGGTCACATAAAAAAAACCGTTTTTACAGCATGAATGCCATAGTGACAAACACTAAGAATTTCAGTTTATTTTACACTGCAAAAATGTTCGTAGAAATATAAAAAATAAAATGAAACAGTGTTAACTGATTATAACTTTGCTGTAAAGTTGTAAAATTTATTAACAGCTTATTCTTTTACACATTGTTTCTTTTACAAGCTATTGTAAACGTAGAGAATACTTTTTACGAGATACGCATGTGTTTTAATACAACGTCTGTTTATGTTATAGCCTTGAATGTTATGATGACACGATTCCCATAGGAATTTTTGTGTCTGAATACTAATTATGTCAAGGCAAACTGTAAAAATATAATATATTTTAAACTCGTATTCCATTACCGCATACCGAACGATACCAGCCCTCTGCAGCTATACAACGCGTAACAGAATTAAGGCAATTCCTCATACACCCAAATTAGCATGTTAATATAAAAAAATATGATGTCTTCGTACTTTAGTTGTGTCTAACCAATTTTCTTAAATAAAGAGCAATAATAGTACGATTTCCATAGGTTCATGTAAATTCAGCTATGCTAATTAATTTTTCGGAAAAAATTTAACATATATTAAAAATAGCTGAAATCGATTAAGTAGCTGTTAAGTAGTCGATACTGAACAAGTTAATTTTAGGAATTGCGCTTATTCTGTTACATATTGTATTACTTTTTTATTTTAAGCTAAAATGTTTTAGTATAAATATTTAATTTCTTTTTAAAACCATCACATAAGTCAGAAAATCTACTTTCGATTTTAAGACAGTCTACTTCAGTCTGACATAAATTGAAAGAGAAAGAAACGATAGTTCAACAAGTAGTACTTAATTACCCCGATTACGTTTAAACACAATTCAATATTTAAAACATTACCCTTATTCTGGTGCACTAGGGAAAAAATCCTGTTAATAAAAGTAAAAAATCTCACGCCTTTTATAACAGAGGTAGGCAGAGGTATTCTATTTCTAAATATACTCTCGTATTACCAGTATAACCTATGACCCTTACAGCCTATGATACTCCGAAAAGAAGATGAATGTAACGACACCTCGCACATGAAAATATCTCATATGGTTTAAGCTGAATTAGGTCCAACTAAATGTACTCACACACAGATTCATCCGAAAAATATTACCTAATGTCTGGTGTAGTCGCGTGCACACATCATTATTCACTGAGGTACCTACGGAACGAAGGTAGTCTAGTTTAGTGTGCCTTGTTATTAGACTATTGACTTTTCTATGTGTAATTCTCAGTTACCTATAATAAATACATTTTCTTTTTCATTTTCTACTCACTCTTAGCGGGCTCTATCAACCACTCGGTTCTTACAACGCAACGCTATCAGATTTAATTAAGTTGATTAATTTAGGAGATCGGGTTGATACCATTCAGGTGGGTGATTAAGTGGCCTAATTGGGTCTGCCTTGCTCAGTGGGCTATGAAACGAAATGACAAATTTGGGGCCAAATTAAGTGTCATTTAGATTTAGTCGTAATTTGTTTCTATTGTTGCCGAAAAAGAATTCCAAGAAAATGAGACAAAATTGATTTTTAATTGTTCTTTGGAACCGCACGGTGCTTGACTGAAGAAGAATCAAATTAATTCAAAACGGTTTTATTTTGAAAAAGGATCACGTTCCATCCACGGAGTTCGTTACTATTTTCTGACACCTAAACGTGTAAGGAGATCAACACCTCGCCAGACCTGATGCTTTCACACATGCATCAGAATCAATTCGGAGACCTGCGGGTTTCTTCACAATGTTTTCCTTCACCGTCGAGTAGTCATAAATCTGTACGTAAATCATCGAAAAAGTCATTGGTACAGTCAAGAGCACATGAAGTTACACTTTTGTGAGTCTGACCTCTAAAGCGATTGTTGTTAGAACGTTACAAAGTCTAATGTGTCAAGCTCCACGCGCTCTTGACTGTACATGCCATCACCAGGATTAGAACCTGAATTCTCATTTCTTTTCTACTGAATTCTTATACAAAAAGCTCTGCATTCTGACGTCACCACTACAGTCGTTTTCCAAATATATTACTCCACAAATTATGGCTTAATTACGTGGCAATTGGGTAGTTGACAGCATCGAAATTAAATAGCGAGTAGTCATACATCAAAAAGATTATCCCAAAACACCTCCAAATATGTATTTCGATTTTCAATTTACAATTATAGCAAATTTAAAAATAATAAACAAACTATGACGTCACGGTTTGCTATTTCAGTACATTTTCCATAATAAAATTTCGTTTTGTCAGATAGTAAAAAGTAACTGATTTGACTAGGTAGGACACAACCCTATTGTTCTAAAACACGCCAACGGTAGTAAACCATTTCACCTAGTGACCGTTGGCTAATAATAGCTTTACGTTTTACCAACTGCCATCGACTCTGCCCGCTTTCTTTTGAATTACCAATCTCCAGGCATAGCGCGTTACTCAGTAGGTTCCTTCCTAGGGTACAGTGACATGTGACGTAATAAAGCCGTGACGTCGTGACGTACGACACTACATACAAAGTAGTATCTACCTATACAATATGTAACAGAATAAGCGCTGTTGCCGATGTGCTGCCAGGTTTAGTAATATATTTAAATTTAGAACCTTTTAGCCTTTTTATAGTTTTGTCTTTTTGTTTATTTTTTAGTGTCAATAAAAATCTGTTGAAAAAATATGGTTTTTTCCTCAACAAGAACAAGCGCAATACCTGAAATTAGTTTGTTCAGTATCGAGCTATTTTTAATGTGTGCTAATTTTTTCCGAAAAATGAATTAGCATAACTGAATTTAGGGCTAGCTATGGACGCTACTATTATTGCGCTTTATTTAAGAATGTTGGTAATTTGGTAGAAAATCGTATATATTTTTTAATTGTAGTGTATGAGGAATTGCGCTTATTCTGTGACATGTATAATAAGCTCGTGTACTAATTCTATGGCGGTTTAGAAGTAATTACCCTTTGCACCTGGCGCGTGCCACGCGAAATGTCAAACGTTACGTTAAACCGACCTTCCTAATTAAAAAGTCACATGGAAGTGTCCAATGAAATTGGTCCTATTCGGAATTCGAAAAAAACGGTTTAGGGTGCGTTTCCATTTTTAATTGGTCTATAAGATAAAATAGTTTTTAAAATGCATTTAATGTATAATTAATTAGGCACATACTTTTTAATAAAAAGCGTGCATTCTCATAATGGCGGACGATTTTAATTTTTTTTTCTTTTAATTAGTACCAGATATCCAGAGTTTTCTCAATGCGATAAAATATACCTAGTTGGGTTTTTTGTAGAGATGTTTTCAATTTATTTTATGGCTAGCCTAGAGATTGGTTGATCGATTCTTTCCAGTCTATTGGCTGTTTATTGGGTAGCAATGGCCGGCCTGAAAGATTGACTGAAATAATCGGGTTCAAGGTCTTGCTGACAGCAGCCGTCATTGTGACATTATTTTATATTTTCTGCGTCTAAAAATCATGTATTTTTTATAAGAAACAGGAGATAAAAGGTATATTTTTGACGTGACAACGTCTTATAAATTGATGGAGCCGGCGGCAATCCCGAAAAAGTGTGACGTATGCGTCGTTCCAGTGCAAGCGAGCAGCGAGCGACAAAGAGGCACAATCCATTCCATCAGTATTTTCTTATGACGTTGTCACGTTCAACTATCGTCAGTAAACCGACTTTACAGACAATCGATTTTTTTTTATTTATTTCTAATTTAGAAGAAAATACATTGCACGGATTTTAAAGTAATTAGCATAGGTATTACTAGTGTGCTATAAAGATTTTTTGTTTAGTCACAAGTAATTATCCACGGAACGAATGAAATAAACAAAATTGTGTGAAGAATCCGCAAAATCAATTTGTCTGCGACCTCATGACTCGATTCGCTGAAAGAATTTGCAGCATCTTGCTCGAACTTAAACATTTTTTTGTTTGTCTACAATATTGTCAAACAAGTATAATATGAATAATAAAAAGATTAAGCTAAAACTAATTTTAAAAAGAGTGTGACACCAGTGCCAGTTGTAGAAATAAAATACCGATTTAATAAATACACGACAATATTAAAATATCAACGTGTTTTTATACGTGTTATGGTAAGTATTTTTGGAATATTCTCTATTCCTACATAGTTACCTAAAACGATGGCCATCCACGAAAAAAGTTAGGTTTCTAATAATAAAAGAAAAATAAAATTTTCTGTGCAAAATCTATTTAAATTATTAAATTTGCGTCAAAAACAGGGAAATCAAAAATATGCAGTGTCATATTCTGTCATAAATTTATCCAAATCGGAATTTTGGACACGACATGCGCTTCCCGTATTTATACGATTCATTCATCACCATGCTGTTTCCTGATTTCCTCATGTTATTCGTGACGTCATCCCACCACTCCAATGACGTACCTACCTATAACGTTGACACTATACACTGTGATTCCAAATGATATATTTATTGCTATTTATGCCTTCTATTTAGTGACACATACATACGTGACGAACTCTAACTCAAACTCAAAATTCTTTTATTTCAGTAGGTATAAAAATACACTTTGAAATGTCAATATAAACAAGGCACACTAAACTCGTTCATGAGGATTGGCTCAATGTCATCAGCAGTCCATCTCCACCGACGAGTTGCTGGTTCCAAATGCAGTACCCCGAGAAGAGCCAGCAAGAAACTCAAGGGCAGCTCTTTTTAGTCTCATGTCTTACTAGTAAATACAATAATAATTATAATGAATAGCCTTACATAGCGCTGAGTCGGTTAAACCCATGCATTTTGGTCTACTAAGTAGTCGGTAATTTTATAGTAGCTTTTTTATATAATGTTTGCTTAACTATTGTTTTAAATTTGTCAAGAGGCCAATTTTGTAAAGCAATAGGAATCTTATTGACGATTAAAGACATCGTATAATTAATTTAAAAGTAAACCAAAATAGCAAAGTCCATTTAAAAATCGTTTGGATGTATTGTTCCTCTTTCACGCAAAAACTACTAAACTGATTTTGATGAAACTTTGCGGTTATATAGCTTATACATCAGAATAACACATAGGCTATATTTTAACCCGTATTCCAGCGGGAACGGGACCTACGCGGGTGAAACCGCGTGGCGCTGCTAGTAATATTATATAGCTTACTAATAAACCGATGTTTTTTATGGTTCTATCAAATTGTATCGACCTATACGTTATACAAGGCAGAAGAGTCACGTGTTCAGCCATGTTTATTGAATAAGAAACCAAAAAAAGTTTGCGTGAGAATTCGATTCGACCTCGTGAGAAAGATGCGCTTGAAATTCGCGACGCGATGTCGCGTTCTATTTTTAAATTTATATTCGTATCGTTTGCTGAACTCTTCGCGAGTATTGAATTTCTGTGAGTTCGACATTCAAAGAATACTTACAGTTAGGTATCTATTCAGTAATATTTTTTATTTAATGTATATAGTACTTATAGTGACCATCCGTCTATAAACATCATCGTATCACCTATTTTATTAAATCAAAAGTACATAGGTACTTATTTTAATTTCATTACACATTAAATAACATCAATGCGTATGTATGTATGTATGTATGTAATATTGTAAAACATAATTATTGTTTTATTTAAGTAATTTGCGTTGGCTTAGAAGTTTGATTTTTTCTCAGCTCGAAGGGACAGTAGACCTGAGTATTTGATATAAATTCCAGCTTGACCCTATCCACGCGTTCCTGAGAAAGAGAGTCTGTCTGTACGAACAGACAGACGGACGGACGGACTGACAACAAAGTGATCCTTAAAAATAAAAATAAATAATCTCACGCCTTTCATCCCCGAGGGGGTAGGCAGAGGTATTCCATTACTGGATATACCCACATTTCACGAGATATATTGGACCCCTAAACGTGATAGGTGGTGAGCCCATCGCCGGACCGGGTCTATTTACACATGTCTCAGAATTAATTCTGAGACCTGCGGGTTTCCTCACGATGTTTTCCTTCACCGTCGAGCTAGTGATAAATATGTACGTAAGTTTTTGAAAAACTCATTGGTACATGCCAGGATTCGAACCCGAGCCTCACTGATTTTCGACCGGCTCTTTAACCGTCCGGGCTATCACTGCTCTTAAAGTATTATCAAAGTGATCCTTGGGTTCCTTTTTCTCCTTTCGAGGGAGGTACGGAACTGCGGAACCCAGTTACATTTACGAATAGAAACGTTAATAGTCCATACGGATAATAGATGGTCAGCAAACATATCAGGTCAGATATCAGTTGCATCGGCTGCAATCTAGGCTATCCACATTTTGGAGTGGATCCAACGACCAACCTTGCCCAAGAATTGGGGTCGCGGGCGCAGGGCCAGGCCAATTTACTTAGATATCTATCTGCTATGGAGAGTTAGAACATAGTTGAAGAAATTTACATTATTTATTGGAAAGTGCAGACCATTGAAGCGATAATAATTTTTTTCAAATAAAACACTTGAAACAGGTACCTAAAAGAAGTTCTTTATGGAATTCTTCGACTAGTCAACACTACGATTTTTGAAGTATCCCCTTGATATATCTGGGATGTGTGCATCTGGATTGAGGGCCCACTTTTTAAATTATTGCGAAACGAAATGATACTTACAGGGCATTTACTTAAAATTTTGTAAAACCTAAAGCAAAGATTCTTAAATTTCTTAAACGTGAATCAAAAGAGTTATGGTCAAATAGCTTGGGCCCTCAATCCTGACGCCTGCATAAAACGGCATAGTCGAATCTCAGAAAGTACTATCCCTGGGATAATAATTTTTATTCGAGTATTTAGTTAGGAATTTGTTAAATACATTAAGAAATTGTCAAGTCTTAAGAATGCGACAATACAGATTTATGGCGGTTTAGCTTGGGCCCTCAATTCATCAATTTTGATATTGTAGAATCAGCAAAAAATATGAGTTTTTCTAAGGAAAGATAGTAATACGACTTTAATATATTTGAGTTCCATATCTCGGAAAATTTGTTAAAAAGAAATAACGACACAAATGTTAATTGTTAAAAAGTTATTGAAATTCGTATTTTTTCAAAACGTCTGAACTGAGGGCCCAAGGTTTTTGTCAGTATTGACTAGACTAAGCTTTCTACACTACCGCACTTTAGGCTAAGTATTTTAACAAATTCTTAACTAAAAGGCTACAAAGCGTCCATTCTTCTAAATGCCGTACTTTAGGAGAAAATTGATTTTCGATGTTTTATATGAGAAAATTCAGTAGGGTGACCATAATGTTTATCGTAAGTATAAACAAGTATTCGTTGTGATCATGTAAGTAGTATTTTGTAAAGCGCAGATACAATATATATAATTATACAACGCGTAACAGAAAAAGCGCAATTCCTCATACACCCCGGTTAGTAAATTAATATAAAAAAAGATGCAATCGAACTTTAGTTGTGTCCAATTTTCTTAAATATCGTTCTATAATAGTACGATTTCAATAGATAGCATTAAATTCAGCAATGCTAATTCATTTTTCGGAAAAATTTAACACATATTAAAAATAGATGAAATCGAATATGTAGTCGATACTGAACAAACTAATTTCAGGAATTGCACTTATTCTGTTACATATTGTATATAATATATAAAGCTCAATATAATTATACACGATTAGCTGTGCTGTGCCTTCACCTACGTATGCGTGGAAAAATAAAATAAGAAAGTGCCAATAATCAATGAAATTATGTACCTATTGGACGTATTAAAATTATAACCCTGTATATTAACAACTAGCATTGCCTTGCGGTTTCATCCGCGTAGTTCCCGTTCCCGTGAAAATACGGGAATAAAATATAGCCTTTGTTACTCCCTGGTAATGTATCTTTCCATTTTTAAAAGAACTTTTTAAATCGGTAACGTGGTTTAGGCCTGTTCCCGTGGGAAAATTATAGCACATGTTACTCCCAGAAAAGTACGCTTTCCACTGGCAAAACATTTTTTTTAAATCGGTAAAACCGGTAGTATTGGAGCCTTTTCAATACAAAAAATCCAAAAATTCAAAGCAGAGCCATTTTACTAAGATTAATAATAATAGGAAAGTAATAAGGCTATTAGGACTAGAATCCAAAGGCCGCTAAACAATAAAAAAAAAACCATACAAGTATGGAGCGATTGTGGGTCTTTTTTTTTTAACAAACTTTTTTCAACAGTTAAATAATAGCACTTTTACTGATGACTTCATTAAGACTTCTTGAGGCAATCCAAAAATGTTTATCCCTGGCATTTTATCGAATTTCCCATTCACTGCACACTGTCACGGACCCTTGCTACCACAGAGCTAGATTAATGATCTGTGCTTGCCACATAGGTATAATATACTATCACTAATATGAGTCAAAACCCGAAATACACAGCAAAATGAAAATTAAACAAAAAACATGACGGGGACGCGCGTACGTCAGGCGTCAAAAAAACGAATATTATGATAACCATTTAAATAACACCTTTTATTAATTTTGGATCACACAAAACGTAATCGCTTCCGACAACAACTTATGAAATATCTTCTAAGAGGGTACATGCTGATTTGTCTCAAAAAAGTAACAAAATCATATACACCCTAGTGAATTTTCTCATATAAAACATCGAAAATCAATTTTCTCCTAAAGTACGGCATTTAGAAGAATGGACGCTTTGTAGCCTTTTAGTTAAGAATTTGTTAAAATACTTAGCCTAAAGTGCGGTAGTGTAGAAAGCTTAGTCTAGTCAATACTGACAAAAACCTTGGGCCCTCAGTTCAGACGTTTTGAAAAAATACGAATTTCAATAACTTTTTAACAATTAACATTTGTGTCGTTATTTCTTTTTAACAAATTTTCCGAGATTTGGAACTCAAATATATTAAAGTCGTATTAATATCTTTCCTTAGAAAAACTCATATTTTTTGCTGATTCTACAATATCAAAATTGATGAATTGAGGGCCCAAGCTAAACCGCCATAAATCTGTATTTTCGCATTCTTAAGACTTGACAATTTCTTAATGTATTTAACAAATTCCTAACTAAATACTCGAATAAAAATTATTATCCCAGGGATAGTACTTTCTGAGATTCGACTATGCCGTTTTATGCAGGCGTCAGGATTGAGGGCCCAAGCTATTTGACCATAACTCTTTTGATTCACGTTTAAGAAATTTAAGAATCTTTGCTTTAGGTTTTACAAAATTTTAAGTAAATGCCCTGTAAGTATCATTTCGTTGCGCAATAATTTAAAAAGTGGGCCCTCAATCCAGATGCACACATCTGGGATGACATCATCAGATCCCGGTTTCCTTATCATGGTACCACCCTTGGAATATCTCCTTTTTAACAAAAAAAGAATCATCAAAATCATATAAAAACGGCGAAGTTTTCAGCATACTTACATATAAAAAAATATTATATATGGTCGAATTGAGAAACCTCCTTTTTTGAAGTCGCTTTAAAAATCTAAACTAAACCTAAGTGCACACACTCTCTCGAGGCCCAACCTTTGATTGAAATAATCTAGCTTGAAAGTCCATTGAGATAGACTTTAATAGTCTTCCATTAATAGACTTCCATTACTCCAATTGGATGCAGTCCAATTGTGGAGCTAATGTCCCGTGTATGCCGCGCCCTTGCAACCTTCAAACGTCCTTGCAAAGATTGTAGGTCATAGACGAATTGAATTTTGTGCTACGTCAACTGTTGACACTTGAAGTCAGTGTCTTTCCGCCTTAAAAACTTACAACATGGCCTACCCCTGCAGGTCTGTTTACACATGTCTCAGAATTAATTCTGAGACCTGCGGGTTTCCTCACGATGTTTTCCTTCACCGTCGAGCTAGTGATAAATATGTACGTAAGTTTTTGAAAAACTCATTGGTACATGCCAGGATTTGAACCCAAGCCTCACTGATTTTCGGCCGGCTCTTTAACCGTTCGGGCTATCACTGCTCTTAGTTTTGAATTGTGAACTTCTTAATTTTATAGTGTGCTTTGTCTCTGTGAGATTGAAAGGTCAAAATAAACGTATGTATTGTTAGTCCATAATTATCGATTCAAGCGAACTCTATTGGAACTACGTCTCTACGCGTGACGTCACGAGGAACTGTCAACAATCCCGCGCATTATGGCTGACGAGCTAGGCTGTGGCGCGTTTAGTTATTAATTGATATAAATGTTTGCCAGAGTCCCTGATAGTCTGTAACATAATAATAAACCATAATAAGGCTACCGCGTTATAAATGAATCCTCGTAATAGTATCTATACTAGCGACCTGCCCCGGCTTCGCACGGGTGCAATGCTAATACTAAAACCTTCCTCTTGAATCACTCTATCTATTTAAAAAAACCGCATCAAAATCCGTTGCGTAGTTTTAAAGATTTAAGTATACATAGGGACATAGGGACAGAGAAAGCGACTTTGTTTTATACTATGTAGTGATTACTTTACTATGTTACAAGTGTGTAACATAGTTAAGTATGTGCAGACTTCCCAACAAGCAACTCGTAATCTGATAATTAGGTGGTTGATATAGAAAACGTTTCAGGTTCCATGTTTCTTAAGAATCTATACGAAATAGTTATTGAAAAATCTGTGAAAGGTAAAAATAATGAACTTCCATACAAAATGTCATCATGTCATAATGAGGGCCATAGTGCCCTGTCTTCAGCTCGACGCATCCAGCATCTGCCTGCAGCCTTTCGCAGATCGTCATCCCATCTGGCTGGCCGGAAAGCGTCCTACACACGGCTATTTAGTCAAAAACTAGGCAGCCCTGTACTATGGGTACTAAACAACTGATAAACATACTTAAATAAATACTTAAATAAATATTAAACGACCAGACACGAAGCGAACAGACATGTTCATGCACACAAATGTTGGCCCCGAGCGGGGATCGAACCCGCGACCTCCGACTCAGAAGGCAGGGTCACTGCCAACTGAGTTCTATCTTAAAGTTGGCAAATCTATACTATTTCAACATTCACTCACCTCTAGACGAAGTTTCAAGACTTTACAAATCACAGTGTCGTTGAAAGTAACGACCTCACGGTTCATTAGTGCAGCAAGTTGCTGACCTAATGCTCCGTGTGCGCGCTGCCACCTCCAACGTCCTTCAAAATTTTAGAGGTCAACTACATCATATCTTATCTTATCTATATATATAAAATGATAAACTGACTGATTGGTGATACATCAACGTACAGCCTAAACTTCTGGGTCTAGAGACTTGAAATTTTGCACATAGATAGCTTATACAATGTAGGCATCCACAATAAAGGATTTTGGTAAATTCAACTCCTAAGTGGGTGAAATAAAAGCTAGTTTTCAGTATAAATCTATTTCTCATTTATAAAATTGACTTGGTACTCAATCAGAAAAATTATGTCGAAACACAAAAATACAAAACAAAAAAGTCTATGTTACTGATTTTATTCAAAAACGTGACAGGAAATATTTCGTGTATTTTGAAGTACAATAAGATTAATAAACACCAACAGTAGTATCTCCATTTTGTTTTAATAATAGTCTCGTAATTGAGAGAATAAAAGACAATGGTCTCAAATTACGAAAAACCAAAGAGATTAAAATATATTAAGGCATAGAGGGGACAAAGCCAGGAAAACTTGAAGTCAAAAGTTATTCCAAGTGGAATAAGTCTAGTACAATTTCGACCGAATGACAGCTCGCGTTCATACTAACTGACATGACAAGGACATGACGCTTATAGGCTTCAAAATTTTGTATGAAAATATTCCCAATGCCCCCCCTATGCGAAAAACACAATTAAGCTGTGAATGTACTCCTGAAAAACACTAACATAAAGTACTTTGGCGGAATTACAAAAGTTTGGCTCTACCTCCCGGTGGACATGATAAATTCATTAAACAGTCTTATATGCAGCTGTAGATGGTGCAAAGTGAGACCGTTTAGTTCGCTATGTAATAAATAAAAAAATATAATAAAAATCTCACGCCTTTTATCCCCGGGTAGTAGCAGAGGTATTCCATTTCTGGATCATACCCACTTTTCACGATATATTCTATAGACCCCTAAACGTGATAGGTGGTAACTTACTTACATATTTATCACTAAACCACACTTGCTAGACACCTGGCTATAGTATTCTAATATCTGTGACCTTGCAGATCTCTCACGCTTCATCAATATCTATCAAACGACTCCTGAGTTGAGTGGAGTCCTGCTTTCAGATATTACAATTATTATAAAAAAAATCTATTATATTCATCTTATCAGAGCTGACAGGGTTTTGGTTGATGCTTCAGGTGGCCAGATATATCTCGGTCAAAGGATCAGCCTATCTGGAGAGGGAATAGCCAGCCAGTATTCTTCTAGGCAGTGTTCAACACGGCTTCTTTTCCGAGGACATTTTTCATCTCTAAATATTGCGAAAAAACAGTATGATTTCTTTGTATATAAATTTAAATTTTACACCAATAACTCATAATAATCTATACTTCTCTACTAATATTATAAAGAGGAAATATTTGTATTTTTGTATGTTTGTTACGAATAAACTCAAAAACTACTAGACCGATTTTAAAAAATATTTCAAAAATTTTCCAATAGAAAGCTAGAAGGTCCTTGAGTAACATAAGCTATATTTTATTCCTGAATTCCCACGGGAACGGGAACTACACGGGTGAAATAACGCAGAACCGCTAGTTGTAAATAAATTTAAAATTTTCTATATCATTACAAAAATTCCTCGGAGTTTTATATGGAACAGGCAACTTACAAATGATTTCGAAAATCACAACATTTCTCCCGTTACAATTTAACCGCCCTAAAAAAGTTTATCAAGCAAACGCTACCTCCTATCGCACACCCTATCCTCCCAAGACGCTACAACTCCCGAACAATTTATTGGGGGCCAAGAAGCTTATGTTATTGAAAAGGTTCCGTAGATATATTGCGGTCCGTATTCTTGGAGTTTTCCCGCCCTATGACACCCTTGAGATCAATCTTGGACCCCGCATCGAGTTGGAATACTGGGAATGGCCTGTAACGTGTACGGTATATTGGTTTGAACCCGAGATATTTCAGTTTCTTTACGATATGACACTGTCATTCGGGAAATAGGAATGTTTTTCTTCTAAAAAACTTTTGTTGGAATAAACCGAACAAATTGTAATTTGGTGTACAAAATGTTGTTTGTACTTACATAAAATTTGTGGGGAATGAAAACACGTTTACAATGTGTTTTCGTTTACTTTTCTATTAGTAGATGCCAAATAAAGTAGTAATCGTATTTTTTGTTAAAATCATTATTCTATTTCTCTTCGTCTAACCGAAAATCATTATTGTTCTGGTGGGTAAAAGGTAAATAATCTAAATTTTAAACAAAAATGCAATCTGACTTAAACGACTAGTATTTACTACTAAAAAGACTATTATTTGAATATTATTCCACATAATTTATCTACTCTAATAATCTATCTACTAAAAAAGCGGTGATAGCCCGGACGGTTAAAGAGCCTGCCTAAAATCAGTAAGGCTCGGGTTCGAATCCTGGCATGTACCAATGAGTTTTTCAAAAACTTACGTACATATTTATCACTAGCTTGACGGTGAAGGAAAACATCGTGAGGAAACCCGCAGGTCTCAGAATTAATTCTGAGACATGTGCAAATAGACCCGGTCCGGCGATAGGCTCACCACCTATCACGTTTAGGGGTCCAATCTCGTGAAATGTGGGTATTTCCAGTAATAGAATACCTCTGCCTACCCCCTCGGGGATAAAAAAGGCGTGAGATTATACTATTATTATTTATCTACTCTTACTAAACATATACCCAGTGATTTGCTGATGTCCGTTGAGAAGTTCCGTTCTCCACCTGAAGTTCTTTTACAGATTTTCACAAAACTTATATAGGACCAACCTTGAGGTGAATCCGATCAAACAAAATATTTTTTTTCCTAATCGCTTCAGATTTGACTGAGTTATGGATTAACGTACCATAATAAATAAAAGGTAACAAAAAACATACGCGTCGAAATGAGAACCTCCTCTTTTTTTAAATCAGTTAAAAAAGCAATTTTTACATAAGACATGACTTTATAACAGTTCTTTTGTTTACTACAGAACTCTAGCAACGATACACAAATTAGGTGCAGCTTTTCACGCTGATGTAATTGAATCATTTATAGAAGCTAAACTAATCGAGTGCGATTCGTCATAATAATCGAGTACCGCACAGACATCGTCGTCATTGCAATGGCCGAATGACTCATGCTGTCTGACATTGATGCTACTTTTACGACACTGAGATGACCTTAAAAAGTCATGAGTGCACTGGTTTGAACATGGCTAAATTACTACCGCTGTAATCAACGTTCAATTGAGATAATGTTTTGGCAGTTTTTGATGTGGTATCTATATATATAAAATGAAAAACTGACTGACTGATTGGTGATGTATCAACGCACAGCCTAAACCGCTGGGTCTAGAGACTTGAAATTTTGCACATAGATAGCTTATACAGTGTAGGCATCCACTAAGAAAGTATTTTGCTAAATTCAACCCCTAAGGGGGTGAAATAAACGTGCGCGAACGAAGCCGCGGGTAAAAGCTAGTGTAGTATAATTGTTTTATTTCATTTCATTAATAATTTTGTATGTTGTTTCATCATCATCAACCCGTAACCCCACTGCAGAGCTGAGGTTATTTCCTCACAAAATATGAAAGTATGGGTGAAGTATGGGTTTGAAAGTATAATAATACCCCACGCGAGCCCACCTCGGATTGGGAGATGTTGTTAGGGTAGTGGCCACCTTACAGAATTTTTACTTCCTACTTTTCAAGATTTTTATGTATTTAAGCAGGCTGTACTAAAATGAAATAGATTCACTCGAAAAACATTATTCTACTTCTAAAACAGACAGATAATGAATTTTAAACAAAACCAATTCTACAATAAATTGATTTATTAAGCTATTGCATAGCTTCTTCTATCGAGGGCCTTGAGCGCGGGGATCGAATCCAGAAATTCCGTAACGAAAAAAACCTCACGCTCCCCACTCCGACGGGCACGGAGGTCCGAGTCCGAGTCCGAGTCCGAGTCCGAGTCCGGATCCCGGTCTCAGTCCCACTCCCACTCTGACTCCCACTCCCACTCCCACCCCACCCCCACCCCTACTACCACCCCCACTCCCACTCCAACTCCCACTCCAACTCCCACTCCCACTCCCACTCACACACCCTCACACTCCCACACCCACCCTCACTACAACCACCACCACTACCACTACCACCACTAGTGGTGTGGCTTGAAGGCCGTGCATTGTCTAACGTCGTTTCTTTTCGGCAGTCTTGTTGATACAAAATGCTATGCAATAGCTTTACCGCGGCAGTCCCCGAGTGCCACACGTCTTTTTTATTTTTCCAGTGTAATAGAATGTTTCAGCATAACAAAAAACGAAATCTACAAACAGAACTACTTACAACTGACCATTAAAATCAATTTTCCAACCAGTAACCTCTTTATAAAACGAAGAAACCCTGCAACTGGCTATAAAAGTGCAACGTTCCATTTTTTTAAAAACTTTGCAGCAGTGTGCTTTGAAAATGGAACGCCAAGCTAGACCAATAGGAAATCCCATTTGCCCCGAGCAGAGGTTGCTAGTGACGTGACGGTTGACCTATTTCCACGGAAATCTAGTTTCGCGGGCTTTTAAATTCCTTTCTTTGCAATGTTTTTAAAAGGTAAACTGCTAAGATTTCATTACGATTTCATTTTATTACGGTATTACTCCTTATTTGTAACGAAACTGGTACAAGTATCTAAATATTATCCTTCTACTTCCACAATGTAGCAAGATGTCATAATAAGATGGATTGTCTTTTTTGATCAGTAATTACTTTTTCTATGGGTACTTAATGATATTTGCAAAGTCATAATGACCCACTATAATATTTACACGGAAGATTTAAACGTGACGTTACAAATGGAAGGCATACTTACATTATAATGTATTGCGAAACATTTTAAGCGAAGCGCTAGACAGTTCAAAAACAAATAAAGCGTCAGCGGATGCGAGCGTTAAAACGGAAGTTAGGGTTGCCAGATAGACAAAACTCTGAAAAAATTTGCTTATTTTTTTTTTCTTGCCAAATCGCCCGAGGGATTAGAAAGTAAATTTTCGTTTTACTTGACCATTGCTCCATTTAGTACTTTGGTAAGAAATTTTTGTGCATGTAACTTTAGCAATCTACTAGGTACTTTTTAATCAATACATAGTATAAAACAAAGTCGCTTTTTCTGTCCCTATGTATGCTTAAATCTTTAAAACTACGCAACGGATTTTGATGCGTTTTTTTTAATAGATAGAGTGGTTCAAGAGGAAGGTTTTAGTGTTAGCATTGCACCCGTGCGAAGCCGGGGCGGGTCGCTAGTTATGTAATAATCTTCAACAATAATGTTGATGTTAATCGCAAAATTACAAAAAAAAATCGTAACGAGTCCGATTTCTTCGTCAAACACGATTAGATTGGCAATTTCATAGCTGCCAAAATATTTACTAGAAAATATTATAAATTGATCTAATGATCTTGAGGAAAATCGTTCACGTTCAGGTGGTAACCACTAACAATAAAGTTAATCACTCCAAGGAAAACAATAGCAAATGATGCATGAAGGTCGGCATTGATCTTATATCGTATCGATTTGTTTGGCCTTGCTAGCACCTAATAAAATATTATCTAAGTAGTATTTTACTTTTATTATAAAATATCTAAAATTGTGAATGTTTCTTTCGAGCTAGTTATTTTTTTTTCCATGCCACTCAGGAAGACTGTAGCCTTCTTTAGTGAAATATTTTTTTGTATCTGGCCAGTAGTTTCAAAGATTACCTCTAGTCTAAGATACGAATATAAGACGACCTTTATCGAGCTGGTTAATGGAAGAAAAGTATTTTATATCAAATTTTATATTTTAAAAAATATATCGCGAGTGGGTTGGCTGAAAGATTTCAGTCCAAGATAATATGATTAACTAAGTATTTAAATATTATGTTTTTTAAACATTGCACTGGAACTGGTTCTAATTTCAGTCTCCATTTAATTTTTAGTTACGGAATAGTGTACATCCCTACCTCGATAGTTACGCCGACAAATCAAAGCGAGATATCGACCTCCATACAGGCCCGTCATACGGGGCAAGATTGCAATTTGTAGTGAAGGGACAAAAGTATCGACATTATGAAACTTTATAATATTTTAAATAAGATAAAAAAAATGTATTTTATAACATTTAAAAAATCACTTCGTTATGGTTTCGCTCCAATATAAAAAAAAAACAAGAAAACTGCTTATTTATAAATCGGGATTTAAATCAATGACTTTATCACTACATAATATAAAACAAAGTCGGTTTATCTGTCCCGATATCCCTATGTCCCTATTTTTGCTTGAATCTTTAAAACTACGCAACGGATTTTGGTGCGGTTTTTTTTAATAGATAGAGTGATTCAAGAGGAAGGTTTTAGTATAAAAACATTGCACCCGTGCGAAGTCGGGGCGGGTGGCTAGTAACAAATAAATTGACGATGATACTAGTAAAGAAATTAACTTTACCAACTTTTCCAATAATTTTCTGTACCTACCTACAAAGTAAGTACCTACCTATTATATATATATATATATATATATATATATATATATTTAATATAGAAATTTAATAATAAAAAAGTCATTAAAATATTATAAACCAAATAGGCATCGATGCTAATATCTCGACATATCGACTCTCTCATCTCATTGTTTCTATACCAATATATCAAGCAGATAATCATTCTTAGCGTGTGAATTTTTATAATGCTATATGGTTAAAGTAAAGAGGTTAATAGTGTTCTAAATACCAGTGTGGTACAGGCCTTACCTGGTAGCGTGATTCTATACAGCTTTAGTGAGAATTTACCTGGTTAATTACCGGATTCAGTGGGTTAGGGATGGGCTGTCTCTAATGAGTTCTAAATACCCACTCAGTCTGTCTCACGCAAGAAGAATTGATTTCAATGAGTTTGCCATACCGCACGATCGCGCGAGTTGCCACCATTTGGTTTTACCTATTTATTATAGGGTTTTAAAAATGCAAACTTATCAATTATAATTATGACAAGTATTCCATTACTGCAAATACACAGTTTTCATAAAAGTTTTGTTCGGAAAATACTGCTATGTTACTGAGAAATTATTATTATTGCTTCCTGTACTTTTGACAGAAGTGACAGAAGGTTACCAATTTTAACCTCAACTGTTATCTTGAACTTTGATGCTTTACCTTTAACAATTACTTACTTTTATCCCCGGTTGTATAAACTCTTAAATAATTATACCTTTCAAAACGTATGCAAATATTGAAGTACGAATGAATGTCATTGCGCAACTGCTTTTATCAACATGGTCTGAATATGCATGATAATTTAATTACAATTTGTGTCTTATATCCTTTACTTACCGGAAATTGGTTAATCGACTATTAATTCTGAATAATGTTGAATCAGATATTATTACTGTCAAAAGGAAAATATGTGCCTGTAACCACAGTGTGTTACCAGTGTTAATTTGAAATGCAGTTATGGTAAAACAATTCAATTATTTAAACTTTCTATTATGCGAAGAAGCAAAGAAGTGAATATCTTTTGGCAAAATAACTTCGATCCATTGCAACTTTGCATTTTGAATACCTACAGGAGACAAACAAACAAATTCACAGACTATTCGCATTTATTTAAACAAACTTGAATTTTTAAGTTGACAGAAACATATTTTTTTTGATTTAGAACCATTTAAACGAAAACATAAAAAAAATGTGTTTATGAAATTAGTATATTATTACACTTCGTAAAAGTTCGCATTTTTAAGTGGCTATGAACTCGTGTCGGAATTACATAAAAGTTTACGTTTGTCGGCGCAAGCGCATGGGTTCGCCGCGCGCAGGAAACGGAAGTCATTGTTTAGCCTCCAGCGCGCGGCCGAATCGTAAAATCGCACGATCGACACGTGCTCTCGATAAGATTGTTTTTTTGCAACTCTGTTTTTGAAATGTTTTCTATTTTAAATGCGATTAGTTAGAGTTACTTTCGGCGCTTTATGTTAAAAAAAACTCATGTAATATCTTTTTAAGAAAAGTTATGAGTACATGTGTGTTCCCGCCATTTCATCCGCGTTAGCCATGTTTTAGAATGCATTAGTTCCGAAGAATACTAACATCATCTACACTATTAAATTTAAAAATAGAATTTCAAATTTAATAGTGTGGATGATGTTAGGTCGCATTCATAAGGTAGTAAATATAGCGACTAGATTTTGAGTACTTATTATGTTTTATTTTTATAAACCAACGTGAAGCAAGAGCGGGTCCCTCGTCTACCTATAGAAAATACGAAATTGACTGGATGACTGACTGACAGATATCTCAACGCACATCCAAAACCGCTAGGTCCAGAAGAATGAAATTTTGCACAAAGCTCCCTAAATGGAGTAAGTGGCACTAAGAGATATTTAGAAATTCCCGCGGGGCAGAAATAATTAGAAGACGCGCGGATCATGAAGTAAAAGTGACGTTCATAGACATGACTTAGTAATACTTAACGCTACTTAGACTAAGTCAAAGTTAATACTAAACTTATGTACTAATCCTTTCCTGCTTAACCTAAGTCTAGCTTCCTGTGCGACAGACATTATACATTAAAGATGGCGGATGTTCGCTATATTATTAAGAAAACAAGATGTCTCCTAAGTCCGTTAGCTAGATAGACTAGCACACAGAAGACCATTACTCCTATAGGGCTGCCACGGTCACCTCTTATTATACATTAAAATTTTTTGTATAACTTTACATACATACATATGCTCACGCCTTTTTCCCGAAGCGGTAGGCAGAGACAACAGCCCGCCACCTGCTACGATCCTGGGATACCTCACGCGCCTCATCCACATCCATCAATCGGTTCATACAAGCTCGTCGGTTTCGGGTACTCTTTATCTGGCTTTTTTCAATACATCGCCGATCTGATCGATGTAAGTACGCCTAGGTCCCCCTTTGCCGACTCGGCCACTCACAATCCCCTAAACTTTAAGTATAAGTTTAGTTAACACGAAAATCATCATGAGAAAAATGAAAGAGAAATATTGTTTTTATAGCTATAAAACTGTTCAAAAACATTCTCAGATGTGTTATAGAACATCGGCAATCATAATTATAAGTCGGTTTACAGTCACATCATCGATTACCATAACAATAAAACACCACTTGTGAATAAAAGAACTAATTCATTTCATAAACAACAAATAAATATAGCATCAAAACATATCGTTAACCGTGCGAAAAGAACCCCGCTGTCAGAAAAAATAGTAGGCGTTGCCATGGTAACCAACATTAAATGACTTAATAATGATCCATCAAACCGAAAAATTCACGTATCAGGAAACATGTAATTATGATTAAAATATGCCCAAGGAGGCGGTAACGGAATCAATCTTATAGGGATGGGACATTTCTATCACATCCCGGAAATATATCGATAATTTGCTGCTTAAAAAATAGGGCAATAGTGCATTTGTTTAAACAGGAGACCTTCTCAGTAAATATTGTGACTAAGACGCCTTATCTTAATAACAGTTCCACTTTCCTGATATTTATTTATCTGGTTCTTGATAAAAGATAAAGCAGTTCATCGTCCGCAAACAAAGATGTTTGACAATTCAGGTTTTATATTCGAAGATTATTAGTGCCGATGATCTCATTGATTCTGAAACGGTTAGTCGCAAACTTTGCTTTGTAATGTTTATACAGTTGTTATGTAGGTACATATACAATCAATATTTACTCACAGTCGTCATAGTTAAATCAGCAATCTTAGTTTAATAAATTATTTCTTTACGGTCTTAAATTAATAGAAAAAAATATATTTTACTTACTGAAAGCAAAGCAAGTGCAAGTAGCATATTTTAATTACTAATATCTAAAGTCAGTTAGTTTTCCCAACTAAAATGATAACTAACTACATCGATCCCGTTTATCGATATCATCAACTGATACACATCACTAATCACGAATAGGGCTGCTATACAATTCGTAATCTATTCGCAAAGGGTCTCACAAAAGAAGTTCTTAGGAATGGCAGATGTTTTGCAGGTAAATCAGAGCATGTACCCTACTCCACAGAGTTTAGTACAGTTTCTTGCATTGCAATATAATTTAACGTGAAACTCGTGTGGTAAACTGTACGAAGCAGATGTAAGAAGAACAATGTATCTCTGAAACTGATTCGACTTTTGTTAGTTTTAATTAAATTATTGTAGAGTATCTTGGAGGAGCTATATTTGCTCTTGAAATTGCTTGTACGCATAAATGAAAATTATACTTCTCTATCTAGTGAAATGGTATTTTTATGGTTTGGTTATAACCGGTGTTATCCAGATTGCTGTTGAGATAACGACTTAAGAAATGAAAAATACTGTGCAGTATTTTTCCGTATTTGATTTACAGATACAGATACATTAGCTACGAGTATACAGACACGTAAGCCGAATACAGTGAATGCTAAAAAATTTAATAAATTTTAAAGTCGAAAGTTTATTTTACTACAAGAGCGAAGATAGCTTCATCATACTTATATTAACTAGGGGTTGAATTTAGCAAAATCCTTTCTTAGTGGATGCCTATACTGTATAAGCTATGTATGTGCAAAATTTTAAGTCTCTAGACCCAGCGGTTTAGGCTGTGCGTTGATACATCACCATTCAGTCAGTTTATCATTTTATATTTATTAACATAAAGAAATAATGTTTTTATATCAACACATCCATGCAAGCTAAGTCCCAGAAGCCCAAAAAGGCTAAATGAACGAAGAAACGGAAAAATAAACCTCTGGAAGAAAGCTAGTGAATTACGAAACCAGAGAAAATATTTTGCAAAGAGTATTTAGATTAAAATCCCGTCTGCGGGCTTCGCTTTTTGTGGTTTGGTGAAGACAAAAACAGTGACTGACTTTAGAATACTTTATCTTTTCTAACGTCTAGCTTTTTAGGGCATCGTAGAAACTAAAAAGTATTCTGATATAAAACCTTTAAGACTAAATTACCAGTTGTCCAGTTATAGCCTGTCTAGATAAAAACATAACTCATTTCTTTTGGTTTTGCCGTAGTCGGGTAAAAAGGGGTTTTTGCGGTTACTTATATGTCATATGATATCTATATATTAAACATATGTGAAGCAAAAACATTGTACCCCTTTTTACAAAAAAAAGGAAGGGCGGAGGAGTATGAAATTTCGCACTTATCACTACATAGTATAAAACAAAGTCGATTTCTCTGTCCCTATATCCCTATATCCCTATGTCCCTTTGTATGCTTAAATCTTTAAAACTACGCAACGGATTTTGATGCGGTTTTTTTAATAGATAGAGTGATTCAAGAGGACGGTTTTAGTGTTAGCATTGCAACCGTGCGAAGCCGGGGCAGGTCTAGTAGTTTATATAGAGGAGTAGTGCAGAATGCTAATATTTAAAAAAAAACAATAAAAACTTACAACTTAAATTAAACTTAAATTAACTTAATTAAAAAACTTTGTTGTTGTTTATTTAATTTCTATATGACAAAATCCATAATTCATAGGTAAGAATGAATTAAGTGCTGCAGAGACGATCCTACGTGGTATTTTACTTTTTGATTTGTAGGAAATATTCAAAGTTCCGAGTTTATGCAGCGCAGCACTAAACGAGTCCCAAAATAACGTGTAATCCACAACTTCCACAATATTATCGAGCAAGAGGCTTGTTCAAAACAAAACAACATCGCAAAATACGTTTTACCTGTCAGTTTTACTTAAATTAATCATGGTTGAATTTAAACCACTAGGCGACGACGAGTTTAATTAAATTAGCACTAAAGTAATCGTAACAAACCAAATGACACATCACCCTAGCTTTCTTCTGCAAAGAGTCAAAAAACTGATGCAAATAAACATAATTTATCGGTAGGTATATTTATGTATTGAACAATTTGGTCACTTCTTTCATGTCGCATCTAGGCTAGTTTTGTGTGAAACGAAACGAATTTTCTCATTACACGGTCGGAGGCAGCGGCTTATGCAAAAACAGACAGTTAGTAAGTTTTTGTTAAAACTTTTTTGTCGTAATTTGAAATATCTCGAGCAATCTGCGGATAGTTTTATTCGTTTTATTCCCCGTTCATTCTGACGTGGTTTTAAATTATATATGCAATGGTCAAATCAGAATGAAAACTGGTCAAGTGTGATCCAGTTCCGCACCACCGTACAATAAAATAGTTATTTTTTTTTATATCTCCTGTATTTTTTTACCGGTAATAAACACACACGTTCTATCAATATTTCAACTGTTTACCTATTACAGCTAATGGGATACAGCCACAAACAGACAGAAGGACGTTCAGCAGAAGCTATATAATAGTCTCGTTTTCACCCTATGTGTACGGAACCCTTAAAAGAACCTCTGACTTTATCACATTGATCTTAAAACACTAGTTGACATTGAGACATGATTTGGTAAAACAAATAGAAGACAACTAAGAGCAGGTAAAGTTACCTACAGACATTGAGATAACGTCAAAATTTTACGATTATCATTGCTGCAGTGTCTGCATTTGCCATGCGCATACGAACACTTGTCATTCTATGCGTTATGTTATGTAATGTCATAAATCATCTATAATGGACGTTATAATGACAATGAGGCAAATAATTTATGTTTTATAATGTTGTAGGCTGATTTATTAACATTCATATCATACAGTGTAGGTATGTGTAACAACTCTAAAAATCGATAATTAATCGATATCATAGAATAATGTATATAATATGTAGTACTAGCGACCCGCTCCGGCTTCGCACGGGTGCAATGCTAATACTAAAACCTTTCTCTTGAATCACTCTATCTATTAAAAAAACACATCAAAATCCGTTGCGTAGTTTTAAAGTTATAAGCATACATAGGGATATAGGGACAGAGAAAGCGACTTTGTTTTATACTAATGTAGTGGTGTAGTGATAATAGTTGTCGCTATTATGACTGATTTCAAGGTCAACTATAGACTAATCACTACATAGTATAAAACAAAGTCACTTTCTCTGTCCCTATATCCCTATGTCCCTATATCCCTATGTATGCTTCAATCTTTAAAACTACCCAACGGATTTTGATGCGGATTTTTTAAATAGATACCTAGAGTGTTTCAAGAGGAAGGTTTTAGTATCAGAATTGCACCCGTGCGAAGCCGGGGCGGGTCGCTAGTCGTTATATAAAGTATCGATTATTCTACACGCTCTTTAATTCTATCAAAACACTACCGAATCTAGTCCAACCGGTGTGGCAGTAACGGCCTAGGCGAATTCGTCTATTATGATTATAGGCGGGGCCAGCTGATGTCAGCTGTATATTTAGCTGACCATGTGACTTCATAAATCTATGTCTGCTTTATTAAAACATGTTCGCGCTTTTTATTTCTCTATAAATTATTGTAGAAATATTACATAAACTTTTGTCGCGCTTAGAATTCATACATGTTTAAAATATCTCGCTCTTGTAGGTTGAAAGATTCTAAATGTAAATATTTTTATTCCATTTAAATAAACTAATTATTCTGAAGATCCCAGACCTAGATTCTGGAACAATCTCTACCATTTACCTCACAACCTCTCAAACCAAGAATCCGAGACACAATTGATTTTTAATTGTTA
Source organism: Ethmia dodecea (assembly GCA_963855545.1). Lineage (NCBI taxonomy): Eukaryota > Metazoa > Arthropoda > Insecta > Lepidoptera > Depressariidae > Ethmia > Ethmia dodecea. Next base: position 15,392,828 of record OY979444.1, on the reverse strand, counting down.
CGGTGCGCATTGGAACCGCACGGTTCTTAACTAATCATAAAAACTCCCTTTTGCTTGCGATAATCGGCATAAGCCTTACTCCACGGAACTTAAATCCTTAAAAAAATCTCACGCCTATTTGTCCGCGGGGGGAGGAAGAAGTATTCCATTATTGGAAATACCCACTTTTCACCCCTTACCGTGATAGGTGGAGAGCCCATCGTTCTACCAGGTCTTAACACATGCCTCGGAATGAATTCTAGGACCTGAGAGGTTTCCTCACAATGTTTTCGTTCACCGTCGAGCTAGTGATCAATAATGTAAGTAAGCTTTTTGAAAAACTTATTGGTAAATGCCAGGATTCAAAATCAAAGACAATATTTCAAAGAGAAAATTTTAAGTATACCTACATTGAAAAGTGTGTGAGTGTTAAGTATGTGTAACGAATAAGACAGTACCCAATGAGGCATTATCTATCAAGTAGTGAATAAAGTAAGAAATAACTACAAGTGGAGATGGGCTGCTGTTTACTTTTAGCCAATCTTCATGGACGAGTTTAGAGTGCCTTGTTATTAGGCTAAGACATTTTCAAGTGTACTTTTAGTACCAAAAGAAAATAAATGTTTTTTTTTGTCGATCGCCATTTCGCATGTCATCCGCGGCGCTAAACAGCCACTCGGCTGTCTCGTCGACTGAGGCAGTGATTGATCGACATTATCGCGTATCGTATATCATACTAATTGAGTTGCGCTCGCACGGTGTATGGTTACTGGACATTTGCGATTGACTACATCGACAGAAGCTCAGGAAGTTAAGTTGGCAGTGGGCAGTGCAATAACCTGTAGAACTGATGGCCAATGCAGAAAGATTCTGGAGTGGAGGCCACGTGAATGAGTGATATTGGATTCTCTAAGTCTAAAAGCAGTAGTGTTAGCCCTGCGCTTCTCATTCGTGAGGCTCTGGTCTAAATCCTTTTCAAAAAACTTACTATAGGTACATAATTATGCTCACTCTTTTTTGCTGGCGTAGAACAGACTGCCACCTGCTACGAACCTGGTACGTTCCTCTTACCACATTCACATCCATCAATCGACTCATACATGCTCGTCGGTTTCAAATACCTACTCTAGGTATATATCTGACTATTCTTGAATGTAGTTGCAAATGTGATATATAAATACCATTCGCCACACCATATACAAGTAATGGATACGTATGTTTCTTGGAACCCGTCTACCTTACCATTTAAAGTAACAAACTCGACAACTTTGCAACGAGACGCGAAATTGCTCTCATTAGTGCATTTGCAAGCTATTTTTATACAACCATCTTAAACTGAGTCCTAATTTATTCTTTAAGTTGTTAATTTAAAGTTTAATTTCGCGTGGCTTAGGTTGAACTGAGCTTGGCGCCTGGTTATAAATTATCCAGCAAAGTGTATGCAGGAGGCTATTTTAGTTGACAAATATGTAAAGTTACATAAGGAAAGCAAGAATATATTTTTAGTTGAATGTTGCAAAGCAAAGTTAGAGAAACAGGGGAAGAATGGAGTCGACACGGAACTAATCGAGTAACTGTCTCGAAATAGAGGTCGCGGACCGACAATCGATTTCAACTATTCTCTGGACACTACATAAATGTATGCTCATACCTCATCCCGCAGGGGTAGCAGAGGTATTCAGTTTACATATATTTTTCGAAGACGTAAAAGGTTACAATACCATAGTATCGTGATTTAGTAAACTCCTAGTTTTACTAGTGGACTATGGATGATGATGACTATATAATACACAAATAAATTATTAGTAGTAATTGCCGCAGAGCACCTTTGGTTGTGTTGTGTTATGCTGTTGGTTTGTGGCGAAAACAACTGATAAACATACATAAATAAAGACATGTTCAATGTTGATGCACACAAATGTTGGCGTCGTAATAAATAAGTAAATTGTCGTACACAATCACCTAAAATACATACAATCTTTACAATCATTCTTATCCAATGCCATGTTTTCCATTTCCGCAATAAAAATGAAACAATGAGAGAAACAATGATGGTACGTTCCTCTGATTTGCCTTTGAAGGAAACAGCTTTTTCGTTGAATGGTTTTACGTCAAATTATTTCAATGGAAGACTGACTTTACCGACAAGGTTATACTCGTATCGCATTGTTTTGAATTCAATAAGAATTTTAACCACAATATTCCATATTCAAAATAGACAAGTGACGGCCGTGCCCAGCAACGTTGCCCCGAAGGATCCTGTTTATTCCCGTTCCCGTAGGAATTTCCCTTCTTAGTGCTCACTTGTGTTATTTAAGGAACCTTTGTGTAAAATCGCATGCTTTTAGACCCAACGGTTGCAGCTGTGGGTTGATCGACCAGTCATCAGCAAGTCATCCAGTCAGTTTCTTCTTTTGTATACCATGTTAAATTAAGTGAAAAAACATAGGTATCACCCCTATTAGTATATTAATATAAAAATATATAAATAATAGCACGATTTCCATAGATATTCAGCTACGATACTTATTTATTTTTTTTGAGAAAATCGAAATAGCTGAAATCGAATAAGTAATCGATTCAGAGTACATCAAGAAATTAACAAGAAACTATTTTCGTCAACGATTTTTATCTCTTCTACTTGACTAGATAACACGCACACTACCCAATAAAAAATTGCTCGAAAATAACAAATTAAATAAATAAATAAAGAAACTCGACAAAAATAGCGTTTTGGCGCGGTTAATGCAAAGCATGTTTACAAAATCATATTTTTTTTTGTTACAAAAGAACTCTCTTTCTATGTTCATTCTATTTCTCTTACGTATTTGTACTTACCCTTACAATATTTTATTAGAAAAATAGAAAGTGAGATATTTGAGAGAGACGCTATTCTAAATTTCGATCTAAATAAAAATGGCCAGTAATATTGTCATCTTGTGAATCCATTTCCCGTGACAAAACTCCCACATTTTTTTGCTAAACGGTTTCTTTGAGCCTTCATCTATTGTAAATTGACCTCTAGTTTGCCGGCGAGGTCCAACGTCCTACTTGAGTAGGCGAATCTATTGTCCGATGCCCTTGCACTATTGAAAGGCGATTTTGAATTTCGAATACCGTTTTTCTCCGGAATAGAACACGTGGCCAGTAGGTACTTATTTTTTATTTTATAGTTGAGGATGACTTAGTGCAGTAGTCTATTCCAAAAAGTTCCTAGATATCGCTCTGAATTTTGCTGTAAAAATGCATTCATATAATATTATAGCTCAGTATCTCAATTTATATTATTATTAATTATTGATACAATACCCCAAAACATTTGAGTATAGAGTGGTTTATATCTATTAGTATTGAATAGACATTAATCCTGTAACCCAATATGATTTTGATTGATAAGAATTGGAACGTTGAAACATTTACAGCTATTTAAATACGTTACCGTCACTAATCAAATGTAAGTTTTACAACATAGTCCTTATAATATAATATATAAAAAGATCAGTTATTTAAACATTGGCACTGCGGGCGTCCACTTTGTAAAAAACTATTCTTCACCGGTTCGTACAAATTGTTCTCCAAATAACGGGCAGATGTGAACCATATCCAGTCACGTCACATTTCTTAGCAAATAGAAGGCGACACGGTCCACTTTGAGACATCTATAGTGTTATGTTATTTGTGCTTCCTTAAGCTGGGGTCCCACGGTCCGTAAAATCGCGGATGCACGCAGACCAGCTCGCACGACGCACCGTGGGACCTGGTCTGCGTGTCTGTGGCGGTGCGCCGTATCCATCGTGAGTCGGTAACTTCAAAGGTGCGCTCTTCTCTCTCTTTCTCTTTCGCTTTGCATTATGACAACATAAAAACATCTACACACACCGACACGCACCGTTGGACCGGCCCTGCCTGCGGTGCGTCGCCGTCCGTGCTCGTCGGCTGAGTGTGGCTGATCCGTAGAATAGCGGACCGTGGGACCCCAGCTTTACTTGTAGATTTACGGTTTACAAAATATTTTTAAGCAGACATTTTTTTTCTAACTTCTACGCCTGTTACATACTTAGTTTAATTGTTATATTTATTTTGAACATTTATAAAAACAGATCTCTGAGATGTTTTGGGCAATAAATATAGTCAGTTATTTAATCCCAAACTAGGTCTATGGATACAAATAAAACATACTTAAATACATATAAACAACCAAAAACGATCTAGGCGTACTTACATCGACAAGATCTGCTATCTATTGAAGAAAAGCCAAATAAAGACTCGAAACCGAAAAGCATGCATGAGTCGTTTGATGGATGTAGATTAAGCACGAGAGATTTCCCAGGTCTGTAGCAAGTGGCAGTCAAACCATATTATAAGTTGAAGATTGAAGTCGGTTTTTTTACTCTTTAGAGTGGTTATTTATTTACAAAACCAAAATTTACGTAAAATCCAACATGGCGGTAAGAGACGCCATTTTGAAAGTCAATGAAACTATTTAATTGATTTCACTGCACATTTTCCTTCCTTCCTTTTGTAGCACAAAATTCTGCATTTAAAATACATTTTAAGTTTTCTTCCTTCCTATAGTTTTTTCTGGATTTCTTGAATTACGTGGACCTGGAAACGGAATATCTTTTTAACATTTCTTTATAACTGTATCGATAAATAATCTCAACGTCTAACTGCATCCCTAGTACCAATAATAATCTTACACTATCTCCGCTAAAAGCATACCCATTGTGTACTAAGGGAATGTGATACCGTGTGTGATTTGCGAATCATGACGTCAACAATATCAGGTTACACGCTAAAACAAGGCATGAAGAATAAGGCTTCAAAACGTTGAAGGGTTGAGGCGTCTGTGTTCATTTAATTATGCTTAGTGTAGTAGGGTAGTGTAGCTTAGTAATTTAGCAAAATCCTATTTCAAGTCTCTAGACCCAGCGGTTTAGGCTGTACGTTGTTACATCACCACTCAGTCAGTCAGTTTATCATTTTATATATATATATTTAGTATGAAAGATTGTGTAAAATAATAATAAAATTAAAATAAATTATCTCCCGCCTTTTATCCCCGAGGGGGTAGGCAGAGGTATTCCATTTTTCGAAATACCCACTTTTCACGAGAATATTCAACCTCTAAACGTGTTAGGTGGTGAGCCCATCGCCGGACCGGGTCTGTTACACACGCCTCAGAATCAATTCTGGGACCTGCGGGTTTCCTCACGATGTTTTCCTTCACCGTCAAGCTAGTGATGGATGGCTACGGAAGTTTTGAAAAACTCATTTGTACATTCCAGGGTTTGAACCCGAGCTTCGCTGATTATAATCATGAGAAGATTTCTCTTTAACCGTGCTCAGTGTAAAATAATTTTGTGATTGTTTCTAATATTATAGCTAAAATAATTCAATACTATAATGTGGCTTATTATCAGCTATATTTTGTTTTATTTTATAAAAAAAAATTACATTACCTTATTTATTTCCATATATTCATCAGCATCACAGAAAGTTTATGGTTCTCCGGAAATCTAATAGTAACGCAAAAACCTTGACCAAACGTCGCGTGACTAAGTAACTTTTCACGTGGAATTGACTGTACCTAATAGGGCTTCCTTCCTTCGCAACGACCGCTGTTAAAGGCTTCTTTGAGATCATAACTTGTATTCTGTATGAGATAGTAAAATGTGTGTGAAAAAAATCGGAAGTTCGGATTTCCATATGAAATTACCAAAAAATTCTGACCAATGTGCAATGTTATTGTTTCCAATCAAAGAGATTAAAATATAATAGAACATAGAGGGGACAAAGCGAGGAAAATTTGAAGCCAAAAGTTATTCCAAGTGGAATAAGTCTAGTACAATTTCGACCGAATGACAGCTCGCGTTCATACTAACTGACATGAGACGCTTAAGCTTTAAACATGCTTCAAAGGTTTGTATGAAAATATTCCCAGTGCCTCCTCTATGTCCTATTATATTTTAATCTCTTTGTTTCCAATTCTTCTCCTCAACCATACATGCTGAAGCGGTGTAAGTTCCTTTTTCGAATAAAACATTTTGACTTTGACTTTGAATTTCTGTAATTTTGCGACGGACCCGAAAATTAATATTTGATTCAAAATTTACAACATTTTTGAACAACTTGACAACATTGATTTTTGTTTGAGTTTAATATAATAAATAGGCTGGAACAGAATTGCTCCAATTGACAGGTTTTTTGTGGAATTTTAAAAACTTTTTTTTTGCTGGAAAATTATTTTTAAATCCTGAAAAAAAAGCATACATAACGGCAAATTCATAGGTTACAATACTAGCAAGCGCCCGAAGGTTTCCTAATTCTATTCCCATTCCCGTGGGAATTTAGACATTTCCGAATCTAATACCGTCTTTGAAATAAGGTCATATAAAACGTCTCTTTCCCCCTTATTGCGGATTAAGGAGGGGGGAGGGAGAGGTTGATCCCGCGTCGTCCCTCCTGAGCCGAGGTTATGAGCCAAGAAAGGTCGATCTGCCAGTTACCATTTAAATGGCTAGGCTTAACCCGTGACTTTCTCCTTATACATATTGATGTATGCGGTTAGATATTATGCAAAATAAAATGTACCATTCTTCATACAGATAAGCCTCAAAAGGACGTCATAATATATTATTCTGTTAAGTATTTTTTTAATAAAGATAAATACGCGCATTGTTCCCGAGGGGGTGAGCAGAGGTATTCCATTGCAAACATCCACTTTTCAATAGTGTATTTTTCTGATAGTGACAGTATAGAATAGAACCCTGTGTACTGTTACAAATAACTCAGATTTCCCTTCAACGTTGAGCTTGTCATAAATATGTACGTATTTATCAGGTACCTACGAAAATTGCACTAAAATAAAAACTACGAAGGCGTACGGAAAACGCACTGTATAGCGTAAACGTACTAAAAACGCACCGAGCGTACGAAACATGCACTAACTGTACGAACAACGCACTAAGCGTACGGAAAGTCTGGCATGTAACACGAGATATAAAACAAACAACTAATAATCAATTTATAAAAAAACATAATTTTTTACTTATCTTGTATTATTTGTGTAAATTACAGTAATCTTATCTTGAACTCGTGATTGCGGGATTCCGTAATTCCGTAAAACCGAGTTTTTCTATAATAAAGGTCTGCTAAGATGTCATTTAGTTTCTAGATAGTTGGAAAGTGATGGTGAAATGGCACTGGTTTTTGAATTCAATGGAAATTAATGATAGGCAATGAATTTTCTTTGACAATGGCCGTAATGGGACTCTTGAGAGGAACTTGGTTTGATGAGCCTCTAATCTGATTTTATTATTCAACTTTAGTCTATCTAACATTAAAAATCCCGTAGTTTCTCTGATGTTAATCGTATACGAAACCATACACTTTCCTTCTTTAAAAATACACATACCTAAGCGTAAAAGTATTTCTTGAAAATTTCGTACTTAAAATATGTTTTTGTCGCATCCTTTTCGTCCCATCTGCAAATATATTTCTTACCAAAAGTCGTTCATAGAAAATCGTTCACTTCCATAACTATTCAAAGTGACGTTTCTCGAAGCTATTCTTAACCCTGTTTACTGACCAAACTTAACCCATTCAATCCGATCATTATCGTCCCGATTCCCGTAGTAAATTAAGTTTATTGCCACCCGAAGACCTATAAATCAACCGCCAACTTTGGGGTCCCATTGACCCGACACTAATCGCTGTGTAGGGTTGTTCTTGAATTAAAATTCATGGGTCTAAAGTACCCGCCCATGCTAACGTGTGATTTTATGACATCGTAAAAGTGTAAAATAAGTTTTTAATCGCGTTGTGTGATTCGGATGAGATATGATGGGGTTTGAAGTGGTTGTGTACAGGTTAAGTCAAATAAAAAATTGTTATGGCTTGCTTGAGCAGTGATTCAAAGTTTTAGGGAGTTTGAAGAAAAAACATTGCTCGTTGCATATTAGGTATAGGTTTTAATTTCAACAAAGAAATAACCCTCAATATTCATCATCATCAACCCGTCACAGCCGACTGCTGAATTAAGTGTCTTTCCTCAGACATGAGAAAGTATATATTATCTTCTCCTCAATATTACAGTGATAAAAAATATAGGTACCTAACTCCAGAGTTATATTTTTTCAGCTATGATGTCGATAACTCTACTTTATATTCCTCTCTATTCTTCGCTGACACTACATTTATATTCTTCTTCCAATCTTCTATACATAAAAGAAGAAACTAACGATTAGCTGACTGATAGACCAAGGCACAGCTGAAATTTTGAATGAGCACTCAGGGATTCTTGGAAATTGTTTACTGATTTCATGATAATTATGTTGACGTTTTTATGGCATTAAAAATATTGCAGCTAACAAAAAGAACTTGTGCCTTATTAAAAGTATACTTACATGGTATTTATTTCCACTTTGTTTCAGCTAAGTATTTATTTATTGCACATTGTAACACAACAAGAGTATGTATACAGACCCTGTCAGGGCGTGGCAATCTAATTTAAGTGTAAATAATTATCATTCATAAACTCTTCTATTTTATAGTAGCTTTTATACCTTAGCATCTGTTTAAGTCTGCTTTTAAAGGCTTTTTGAGAATCTAATTTAAAGTACCTAAGTAAAATTGTTAAATTTTTAGTACCTAAGCCAGTATGTTAAAGCTTGGTACCTACTTTCAACTACTAATATAAAAATCTCGTATAATACGCTTTCTACTAGTTAGTTGCAAAAACTAAGTACGTGTTGCACTGTGTTACGAAACGACATTTTGTCGTTTGTTACACTTCACAGCTTTGAGGCCACTAAACTGGAGCTTTCGCGGTGTACCTTTTAAATAACTTAAAAGAGTAAATTTAGAAAATCTAAAAACCCGACTGCTTAAGTAGTGAACTCACAACAATCTCATGCAGCCGAAGGCATTATCTGAATTTAACAATGAAGACATACCGCCTCGGACTGCATGAGATTGTTGTGAGATTGTACAACAGATTAACATTACTTCCTACTAGGATTATAATTAATCATTTTATTAACAACTAGCAGCGCCCCGCGGTTTCACCCTCGTAGTTCCCGTTCCCGTGGGAATACGGAAATAAAATATAGCCTATGTGTTATACTGATGTATATGTAACTGCAAAGTTTTATCAAAATCCGTTCAGTAGTTTTTGCGTGAAAGAGGAACAAACATACATCCATACGTCCAGACATCCATCCAAACAAACTTTCGCGTTTATAATAATAGTAGGATTCATTCTACAATCATTAATCACAGCACACAAACACTGTTAGTATAATAAAAAATGACCATTGACCGTCCCTGTTCCCCCTCGATTTCACTTGCGTAAGTGCCTTTCCCGTTGGAAAATTTGTGCCCATGTTATTCCCAGAATAGCTCACTCATTACAAACAAACATACAAAAAACAATACTTCCCTCTTTATAATATTAGTGTAGAAAATCGTAGTTATAGGCCCGGAGATCAGGACAGACATTAGAGTCGATTCTGGCCATAGATTTAGTATACTAACGTTAAAGATTGGCAATAGAGCCAGTACGGCGAGACCAAAAAATTTGACACTTCTGTGCGTGTAACGTGGATATTGTGTGCAAGACAAATAGTGCTCTCCCTAAACTTGTAGCTCTCGATAAAAAATAGGCGTGTGGTATATTGTATAGTTAACACCTTTGCCAGTCACGTTACGACATGTGGTTAATCGATAATTACGACAATCACTATAAAATTGAGGTTAGAAATACAAGAAATTCACGTATTTAATATTTCGCTTAAATCAATTCTTATACATTCAGAACATTTATATAATAAAAAGCAATGTTATGACCTATCCATTTGTGCACGATTTTTTGTCAGTTTTCTATAATCATTGCATTTAGAGAGTTAAATCTTTCAATCGTACTTACCTGTGAAATGAGAGATTCTGTGGATTTTCGTTTCTGGATGAACTACAACCAGGCACTGCACAAGTAACCATAGCTGTTTACGTCTATTAAACATCAAACTTACTCTTTTAATACGCGAGATTAATGAAAATAAGCGAGATTTGTTTTGTTTACAACTGACGTCTGGCCGCTAATGGCGCTATTGTGTACGCGAATGGTCTCGTCTCCCTATCTCGCTCTAACACACGAGTACCTATGTTCTTTCTCTGTCGCAATGCCAATCTAAGTATACTAAATCTATGATTCTGGCTGACCATCTCAAATTCCAAATTTTAAGTTAGCCTATCCTTCTCTAAAGAATACGGAAGAAAAAGGACAAAAACAAACCATAGATTGAAGAGCTTCTAATGTCAAAAATTTTAACCTTATGAACGTGCTTATCTGTCACTTTTATCCATGACCTTGTTACATCGTCGCTAAAATTGCTAAACGTGTATTTGAATATTAAGTGAATGCGTTCATAAGGTTCAATTTTGTTATTTTGACATTTGTGACATAAATAAATATGGCGCTTATTTCTGTCCCTTTCCTTTTCAAAGTGGTGGAAAAGAATAGAACTAACTTAAAATTAGGAATTTTACTGGTCGGCCAGAATCAAGTCCATTGTCCTTCCACAGACCACAGCGCCACCTATCGAATTCAAAACTATCGTATCTTTCATCAAGTCGACGCACGCGCACCTCGCGGCCCTCAATACGTGATGCTCCAATATTGCGACAGCGACCGAGACGAATTAACGATCGTGCTTCGCCAGCAAATACTTTTAAGACATTGACCTGTGGGTATTACGACCTGGGTACAATAATAAAAGCGCTACCAGCAAACAGCTACCGGCATTATAATGAGTCGTTTTGGTGGCTTAATCTTCTACACCAATATTATAAAGAGCAAAGATTGTTTTTTTTTTCCTCCGAAACTACCTACTGGGCTGACTTTAAAAATTATTTCACCAATGGAAATTTTATTTTTCTGGGAGTGACATGGGGTATAATTTTCCTAAGGGATCGGTAAATGAAATTCCGAGAATAGCTAGTTAGATATAAGTTTCAATTGTAAAAGGTGCCGAATAAATTATATCATTGTTTCAATCTATCTATCTGATTTAAATTCGAGAAATAGCTATACACTTATGAGAAAATAACATTCTATCTCCTGTTGGCTTAGTTTGCAGTGCATTCTTCAGAGATTGCGTGTTCGATTCGATACATTTGTGTTCATGAACATCATCGCTTTGGGTGTCTTGGTGTTAATATCCATTTAAGTGTGTTTATCAGTTCTTTGTTACCCATAGTACAGGCTCTTAAATGAGTAAGGAACAAAGTTAAAACTTTGGGCAAACTGGATAGAAAAAACTGCCAGATAGATTGTTTTAAGTAAAAGTATATAATTAGGTAGGAACTGATTTTCTTACGACAACCCCACAAACAACCGTTTAAATATTACGTAAACCTTTTAGCTTTCAAATTGAGCATTATTTACTGATATTTGCAAATTTAGCTTATGTAATATACGATTGTGAAGTACTTATGTTGTAACAACATATTCGCAAAGCACATCGCCTACTGGAATTTCATTTTAAGTTATGTAAACGAGTGCTTTATTCAATTAACATTTAAACTTTTAAAAATTAATGAATACATAGACGCCTTATCATAAAGGGTTGCATGGTAGAAGCAGTAGAAGCATTTTCGTAAATATGTCACCCAGAGTAAAAGAACTATCCGATTGACACCTCATTCATGAAATTTGTATTCTTAGTACTTTAGTTTAGGAGCTACGGTGCCTATGGTGAACCGTCCTAGCCAAAAGCTAGTCCTAAATTTAGCCTACGTCACGCGGACCCTCTCATAAATATTCTATGAAATATGCTGTGTCTATACAATGCCTGCTTGGTTACTGAAAATTCAGGCTTCTAGGTGTATCCACAACGAAGTTATAGGGGGTCGAAAATGGCGTGAATTGCGTCGAGAAAAGAATGGTACGGCCGTGCCGCTTTTTGCTCGACTTGGCGGGGGCACTGCCGTGCCCACAGATTTACAACTCATTCATAAAAATCGGTGGAGTAGTTTAGGCGCTAAGATGAATTGTATGTAAATATAAACACCATTGACTGACCATTCACATATCATTGTCATCCAAATATAACCGTTGACATTTAGTGGAATTTGTTTAACGGAACTAGCAAGCACTTGGGGCGAGAGGGGGAACAGCATGGGGGGTTTTTAGTCAGTGCAAGCCGACATAACCTGGTTGTCTTCCCCGCTACCACCAGGTATGCGTAAGGCATTTTCCCCGCACACGAAAGAAAAAAATAATAAAGAAAGACCCTATAATGTTCACGGCTCATTGGCGCACTGTGTCAACCGGTCCGTTTATCTAACGGTCAGGAAGTGACGGGAAGCAGTGAAAGTTGCGATTGCAATATGTGAGAATGTTTCTGCAATCGTAATAATATCAAGTGCAAATATTATGATAGCGGAATGTTAAAATGTTTAGGTATTTACAGTATTTATGCTGTAATAAGGTAATTAATCGATAATCCCTAACATTATAATAAGTTTCTCAGTAGGTACTGATAAAATACTGTAAATATAATACCTACTGATAAATTAGGTAACTACTTAGTTATTAGTTACAACGAAAAAAGAGAAGTTTGGTTTTTTTATTAATCCTGTTTCTCTGTTTTTCTTCTGTACGCTAGAGGACGCTATAAGTATATAGTTATGGTTTTCCAAACTAGATAGCGCCACTGACAACAATACTTCTACTCCACCCTAGATGGCGTTAAAATAGTTTTATTTTACGCTTAAAACATTAATTCAATTTATATTATCTCTTTTCAGATTCCTTCGTAAACAGCCAAGAATGGACGGCATCACGAGGAGTCACAGAGCTGAGGGTAGGAGTTCTGGGTTCTCCAGACAGCGGGAAATCTGCATTAGTTCACCGGTATTTAACTGGAGCCTACATGCAGGAGGAGAGTCCAGAAGGTATTTTTAACTTTTAATTCCGTTAAGCATTATTCTACTTATCCTACATTTAAGCATCATTTAAAGGTTTATTATAATTTTTATTGCAAAGTCTCCCAACGCCATCTGTTTACTATAGTTAAATACTTTCTTTCACCATAGCATGTGTAGATAAAAGTATAACCGAAATTCTGCTAGATGTCGCTGTTAATATAAGTTCATGTTTACGAGCACAGATGGCGTTTTACTTCACAAGAAAATAGTATTATTAGTCGCACTATTAGGGCTACCAAGATTGTATTATTATAAGATACTTAGGTACTTTGTATAATAATTATATTACGTGGGACAGTTTGGAAAGGTCCAACCCACCCACCTCAATCACTTTCTTATTTTGAACTTTAAACGAGGTTTTATGTTATAAAAAGTTCAGTTTCAAATATTAAAAATATATGAGTACATACCTACTTAAATACCTACCTACGCAATTTAAATTACTTATAAATATTTTTTTTCTATTTTTTTAAGAAAGTGTTTTTTCGCAGGTGGTCGCTTCAAGAAGGAAGTCATAATCGATGGCCACAGCTACCTACTCCTTATACGAGACGAAGGGGGGACTCCAGAAATGCAGGTTAGTTTATTTACCATTTCATAGGTCACAAACAAATGAAAATATTTTATCCTAAAGGCTGCTACACACTATGCCGGCGGCACAGCCGGCGAGTTTTGCCGCGAGTGTATGCCGCCGGGATATTCAAGCCGCTGGCACTCGCCGCTGGCTGCTGCAGAGCATCATTGTCTGATCTGTGGCATCATTTTCAAGTTGTCGGCCGGGTAGACCGATAGTGTTGTACGCTCGGCTTGTGCGGCAATGCCGCCGGCCGTGCCGCCGGCATAGTGTGTAGCAGCCTTTAGAAAGAACTTGAATGGTAACATTGAATTTAAATAAAGAACTTCTTTTGACAATATGAGAAACCATTTTTTTGTAAATTCTTACTACATTTCCTTGTCAGGTTTTTTTAAATATTTTTTGTAGGAAGTAGTTTTTACAATAGGAAATCTGATAATATAAGCAATTATCTTGATTTTTTTTACCTGAATGATTTTCTTAATCGCTGCGATTTCTCTTGCTAATAAACGAGTAACTTAAGGCTCCATAACTCACGGGAAACATTATCCCTAGTGTAAAATTACTGGCTAATTAGACACAATATAAACAACAACAATTTAAACAGAAAATACCTATTGTCTGTCATCATGAGTCACGACTATATTTACAGTTACAACAGAAACATTCTTTTTACTACAAAAACACTTGTTTCCGCACAAGTAAATCGATAGTAAATTGATAAAATATTCAGTTTCGGCTGGATTTATAAATTTTATAGTCTAGTAGCGTGACGGAATACAATCAGGGACGGAGTTAGGTGCACCGGGGTATCAAGTAGACAGATCATACGCCATTATTATTTATTTTAAAAAGATCTGAGAAAAGTTCTTATTATGCCCAAATACCACATAACTGACAAAACTCAGTAAAATGTTCATTTAAAAGGTAGACCTGTAAAAACGACTAGGCAAAGGTGGGCAAGTCGCTGAAAGCTTTATACTGGCGGGTCATTATGAATGTTTATGGCTAAGATGATACCTAACCGTGAGAATAATGGAAGGGGTCGTTATGATCGTGAAAAGAAAGATATTTTGCCAGACGTGGTGGTCGTGCAGATTGGAGAGTTGTAATTATTGACTTTGATAGCGATGTTTGAATTGACAAATAGAACCTTGCGCTATTGGCTTGCCATTGCCTATTTTAATCTTAGTATAGGTATAGCACGAATAAATGTCACTAATAGTTAATGTCGCAAAATATAATACTTACTCAGCTAGTTTATTGTGTAGTGTATATTATTAACAGATATTTGTTTATAGTGTTCCCGAAAGTGATGTGATACCCCCTCAAACGCTGAATTCGTGTACAGGATACCTACTGACCTACTATTGATTACGATTGCTTGTTTACATTGTAACTTGGAATACGTATAGCCAAAATAAAGATGACAAGTCATCTTTAGCTCTAGTCCGAATGTAACAAAAGCCAAAGTTAGTTTCAGGCCGTTATAGCTGCAGCCCGATCCAGAATTTTGTGCAAAAGACTTTAAGATTTTATAATTTTAATCCTTTGAGTATTAAACCAACAGGAGACGTCACGCGCACTAGTTTCTTTACAAAAAAGTCTGCCAATTTCTGCGGGGGGGACGAGGAAACAATCACAAATAATGTTAAAACAAACAAATTTTTTGATAAAACAATTAAACACTAGCTTGAACTAGGTGCACACAAATACATTCACCAATACAAGCACTCCGTGAACTCAAACAAACTAGTTGTATTTAACCGGTGTGCTCAAAGACCGACACGTTTTTTTGGCAGAGGGGAACGCTTGTCAGTGGCGTCTCCGGTTGGTTTAATACTCAAAGTTTTAATCAGACTTAATCTCCCTATATAGGTACCAGAATTTGTTACCACCATATGTCATCACCACCTTTGTTTTAAAACATAGACCCTGTTCTAATGACCCTGTTAAAATACCGTTGTACCTATGGTTGTACCTGTTGTTGATTATGGCTCGATGGAAAAATAGGATGTTATAGTATTTATGATGCGAAGAATCAGAATAATTGGACCGTAAATTATTTCCTCTTATTAAGGTCTCACTTATATCCATCAACCGATAAAACATCTATGTGAATTACAATCAGCTCTTTTTCACGTACGACAGTCAACAACGGACACGCGCTCCAGGTATCGATTTCCACTATAAAAGGGGATCCTACGTTTTAATAGCCCGAGTTATTTACGCCGCAAAGTCGCGACATTAACAACCGTGTGTCTTCGCAGATGTTTTACGATATCTGTAGTCGGTATGCAGTCGTTTTGTAGTCGGTTGATCGTTAAATCGCTTTTAAAATGGACAACCAATAGGGTTGAATTAGAACAGACGTCCGTATCCGCAAGTGCGCAACAACAGATTCTGATGTCCGTACGAGTATCCGCAAGTCCGCAACTTTGGATCATTTGCAAATTCGGATGTTTTGCTGACGCGGATCATTCGAAAACATTCGCAAATTCAATACCACCAGTGTGTGATCAAAACTATAAGAGCATTTGTCTATCCTCTGTAAATATGTACCTACTTAATAAAGACCATAATAAGGGTAAAACCCCTTATTTATATTTTATTACGAACGAACGCTGTTTCTGTCGGGCTGCCTCGAGCGGCGCAAATTTGTCCTCAATTAGGGTAGGGTAACATTTCTGTCGTTTAGGGTTGAGGTCAGGGGACCGTGAGGCCCGGAGGCTCTGCAACTCATCAAAGAGCTGTCATCACGTTTAGTGAAAGCTTCAGGTAAGGGTACCTCTGTCAAAGCCTGGCTATAGAGGAAATGCGGCTATAGAGTATTCCAAACAAAAGTTCCAAGTTTTCAACATCTATTAACAAATGATTCGCTGACGCTTCTCAGAACGTACCACATTACCTGTGCGGAACGAAGGGTTGCTAGTAATGAGTAAATTTGCATAGTTTCTGTTACTAAATAAACGTATTTTTAACTCTTATACTTATTAAGATTCGACTCACGTTTTTCTGCGCTCTAGCGCTTTTCTTAAATCAACAAAGGACTGCCAGCGCCAAGATAAAATGGCTTTATTTTAAGCTCCATGTGAGGCAATTTACGGATTCCGCTTCGGCGATTAACTTTGTAACTTGCGATAGCGAACACTTTAATCCTTTTGCGGTCTTATGAAAATAATATGAAGCTAAACCAGCGTCCCACGGGCGGTCAAGAACAATAGAAATAATCTTATTGTGTAGCGATCTTGCGGATTGAAGTTATAACTTTTTTTTTGATCACGTACATTTTAATGGGTATGTATAATATATAGCTGATAAAAATGCTACGTATCTTTTTATTTATTCTTCGAAATGGCAAAAGGAAATCATTTGAGGCACGAACATAATCCGAAGTAAGTCGGTAATATAAAGAAAAACCTGTAATGATATTTGTGTTTAAAAGCAGTGGAGCTGCAGTGACTGTCAATAGGAGGACTTATAAGCCCTAAATTGAATAAAAACTTGACTTTGACTTTTTGAAAGATAATAAATAAATATTCCACTCATCCAAATGAATAAATATGCAAAGTAAGTGCCAAGCCGAAGTGGGCTTTAGGAATTATGGCTCATGCTTTCTCATGTCTAAGGAAAGACCTAGCTCATCGATAGACTGTTTCCGGCTGATGACTGTTTATTTGATTATTCCGATCTTTCCCCAACGAGTCTGTCCCCAAATGGGGAGAGATTTCAAACAGATCTTGCAACGATTTATGCAATAAAGCAGACAAACAAGCAAAACAAATAACGTCTGGTCCCTACTTACTATTATTTACTACTCAAACAAAACTATTTTACAAGCTTCTCAGTAGAATCCAATTTTATACAAAACAAATCGATGACAATCAAACTTTCATTCGTTCGGAATGAACTGACTCGTTCAGAGGCGCTCGCGGTGTTAATTAAACCGGGGAAACGGTCCTGGAACTATTTCAGCAACACGCCGCCTGGTATGGTGCTTTAATTACATTCAGTGCCAACATACATACACCCTTCGTTTGAAGTTACTATTGGCAAAGCAATTTAAATAATGGTATAAAATAGAATGCAGTGATAGCCTTGTTGAGAGTACGAACTTTTTTGCCGACTTTCCCATTTTGCCGACTTTTAAATTATATTTAATTGCAATTTTTACCTTTTTGACAACTTTATAGAATTTGGGAATTAAACAAGATAGTGAGTGAGCCTATTATCCGTGAGGACTTAAGTACGTAGGTACGTATTTATCACTATCTCGATTGTAAAGGATAACAGCGTGAGGAAACACGCAGCACCCGTAATTGATCCAGTCACAGCACTCCGTTCCGGCGTTACCCTTCTTTTCTGTTAAAAATGTACCCTATATAACAGTCCGGAGATGAAGATAAATCTAACAATACCTTGCACTTTAAAATGCGTCTAACCATGTAGTTAGGTTCACATACACTCGAAACTTACCTCCCACCTAGGTTTAAAAAGTCTGGTCTTGTTACTACAAATTCCTAAATAAGAAATAAACATCGCTGAATGAAAATACCAAGAGCAGAGGTCATTTTGCTAATGAGATTAGCAAAATGACCAAAACTCTGCTCTTGGTATTAATTTTTTTTACTTTTAGCAAAACCAAACCAAGCTATTTAATAATGTGGCACCCATTCCCGTTTGACCTACAAACAGCCCTTTACAACACCGTGTTCCATCAAAACGAAGTAGGCTTACC
Organism: Ethmia dodecea; assembly: GCA_963855545.1. NCBI lineage: Eukaryota > Metazoa > Arthropoda > Insecta > Lepidoptera > Depressariidae > Ethmia > Ethmia dodecea. Next base: position 15,374,547 of record OY979444.1, on the reverse strand, counting down.
ATGACGTCACGGTCCCGGGACTGGCTATATCCCGATTTAGACTGATACAGCCCGGCCTAAATATAGATAACGTGACGCATCTAACCCTTGTGAGGTGTGTCGCTTTGGCATTTTCTATTAGAGCTTCTTCACATTAAGTCGCAAGCAACGTGACGCGACTGCCACTAACTGCTGCGAACCAACAAAAGCAGGAGCAACAATGATATTTCTTAGTTGAAATCCATTATAAGACAAAAGTCTGAAAGGACTGTATAATAATAATAATAATTTTTATTTCAAATTTTTACAATTCATATTTGTTAGTAACATACAAACTTACTCTAGTGTTAGTAAATACTAAATTTTATTTATTACAATTATTATACATTACTGGAGCTCGCAGCGCCGCCGGCTGTGTGCAGGTGCATCCAGCGCGACCACAGCGGCGAGTCCCAGCGCTTGGAAAGCGCGCGCACGATGTTGTTTGGGCTGGCGCGCACGCGCGTGTATAGTTGTAATAAAAAGGCTAAGCTACCGCACTGCTTGCGACATAATGTGAAGGAGCTCTTGTACATTAGAAGTCTAGAAAAAAATATGAAGTTTTTTGTATTCAGTTAACTTGTTTTATTTTACACTTTATAAACAGAGCAATATTTTTGGCTGTTATTTATTTTTTGTACTTGACTTACAGTGCACCTATTCTTGAGGTTTATTTTAATTAGTAAGTAAGTACCTACCTCGACATGTATTTTCGTGGGCGCTCTCTAATCAGAGATACCAACCTAACAATTTAAAACTGAACACGAAGGGAAAAAGAGAATATTCCCAGAGTGGTCACCCTACTCCCGTATACAGGTATATCCGGACCTAACCACATCAATTTGACGAGGGATCCCATTCAAACACAAATAGACTTCACCTATCGGACTTTGTGCACAAAATTTCAGAGTGTGTAAAGGTTTTCCTGCAAAATACAATACTGTAAATATCAAAGAAACTGTTTTCCAAATAACTTAACAATGGATGTAAGTGACAACGTAACTTACCTTTAATATGAAAATAAATTGCTACTGTGAGTAATATAATAAAAAAAATTAGACTTATTAGGTACTTACCTGAATTTTTTGTATTAAAATTTTATTAGGTTTATGGTATTTGTAGGCACATTATTAAGGTACTATTTGTAGGCACATCATATTTATCATACATTTTCATGAGCAGTCAAAAATTTCTACACACCTTATTTACTGCGTTAACCGAATAGACGCATTTTGATTTAAATTCACTCGGAGGAATATTTATTATGATGTGTGTGTGTACCTCTAAGTGTAACAGTTTCTGCTCCAGAATTCAGTCCTCATTCTTCGAATTCTAAAACAATGCAAGTTTAGTATACCTCCATTATCGAACTCATAATTTTACTCCCCCTACTATTCGAAACAAAAAACTAATTTAAAATAACTGCCCTGCACCCTATTCAGAGCGGATAAAGCGGGGAATTCCGTGAAAAGAATTCCGTCGACCCAGTTCGCGGACGCGGATGCAGCGGATTCGGATGCGGAGTTTAATTACTGCGCTATAAGCAACTGCTTGAAAACTGGTGTGTAAATTAAATACCTACTTGTTGAAACGTGGATGCCATTGCACGGGTAGATACCTACTAAGAGATGCAAATAAGTATTGTTGTTAATATCAAAATATTGTGGCAATTTGTCATATATTTTGCTATTCATAAAATTCAATTACCTTTAAATCTACCACAGAATAATAATACCTAAGAGCGGGAGCGAGCTATTTAAAGTCATTTTAAATCAAGTGCAAATATTTTAAGGGTAGGAACGAATTATGAAAGAGACATAGAGACAGACACAGAGGTATAAAGAGAAAAGAAACGTTAGTTTTTTTTCTTATTCTTTTCTAACATAAAAAAATATTTTCTAAACATGCATTGCATAAATATTAACCCCTCACCGCACTAAATAAAAGACCACTTCTGTCGGCTTTTATTTATTTATTTATTTTATTTGTTATTGTCGAGCAATATTTATTAGGACACTAGCGGCCCGCCCCGGCTTCGCACGGGTGGACATTTATTTTTTCAACATTTTGGGATGCACAAACAAATTTCTCCTATCAAAAAAAATTAGGCCGAAAATCAGTGAGGCTCGGGTTCGAATCCTGGCATGTACCAATGAGTTTTTCAAAAACTTACGTACATATTTATCACTAGCTCGACGGTGAAGGAAAACATCGTGAGGAAACCCGCAGGTCTCAGAATTAATTCTGAGACATGTGTAAACAGACCCGGTCCGGCGATGGGCTCACCACCTATCACGTTTAGGGGTCCAATATATCTCGTGAAATGTGGGTTTATCCAGTAATGGAATACCTCTGCCTACCCCCTCGGGGATAAAAAGGCGTGAGATTATATATATTATATATATATATATATATATATATATATATAAAAAAATTAGACTTTGTTTGGAGACTTTTAAAGAATATTTGTGTCAAGTTTCAAGTTGATAGACGCAAAAAACTATTCTTCTCTATACCAACTTCAACCCCTAATTTCACCCTTTTAGGGAATGATTTTAAAAATAATACAAAAATACGTTTCTCATCATTTATTTTTAAGAGTATTTGTGATAGGTTTCAAGTTGATAGACGTAAAAAAACCACACGTTTACATACAATCTCCAACCCCGTTTCACCCGTGAGTTTTGAAAAATCGAGATATACCTACTTGTCTTGTTGTTTGTTTTGAGGAGTATTTTTACAAAATTTCGAATTGATACATCCAACAATGAAAGTATTCATGCAAACTTCAACCCCCAAGGGGATGAAACCCCTTGGAGGATGGTTTTCGATAAATCCTAGAACTAATATATCAAGTTTATTTTCAAGAATATTTGTAAAAAGTTTAAAGTTGATACACGCAGAAATCACACTATCCCATACAAACTTTATCTCCCTCTTTCACCCCTTTAAGAGATGATTTTCAAAAAATCCAAAAACACATGTCTCATCATTTATTTCAAGACGTAAAAAACAACACGTCTCCATACAAACTCCAACTCCTTATGGGATGATTTTCGAAAATTCCTAAAACACGGGTCTCATGATTTATTTTTAAGAGTATTTGTGCCATGTTTGAAGTTGATAGACGTAAAAATCAAACACGTCTCCATACAAACTCCAACCCCCTGTTTCACCCCCTTGGAGGAAGATTTTTGAAAAATCCTAGAACTAATATCTCATAGTTTGTTTTCAGAAGCATTTGTACCAAGTTTCAAGTTGATGGACGCAAAAAATAAACTTCTTCGTATCAACTTCAACCCCTACTTTCATCCGTTTAGGGGATGATTTTCGAAAAATCCAAAAATATGTGTCTCATAATTTATTTCTAAGAGTATTTATGTAAAGTTTGAAGTTGATAGACGTAAAAAACAACACGTCTCCATACAAACTCCCATCCCCTATTTCACCCCCTTAGGGGATGGTTTTTGAAAAATCCGGAAATACGTGTCCTGTTGTTTGTTTTGAGGAATATTTTTACAAAGTTTCGAATTGATACACCCAAAAATGAAGGTTTTCCATACAAACTTCATCCCCTACTTTCACCCCCTTGGAGGATGATTTTCAAAAAATCCTAGAACTAATATTTTATAGTGTGTTTTGAAGAGTATTTGTGCCAAGTTTAAAGTTGATACACGCAGAAATCACACTATCCCATACAAACTTCAACCCCCTCTTTCACCCCCTTAAGGGTTGAATTTCGTAAAATCCTTTCTTAGCGAGCATCTACACTATAAACGTAACCTACACACAAAATTTCATGTTTCTATGTTCAGCGGTTGGGGCTGGGCCTTGATTTTTAGATTTAGCTTCTCCTTTTATATATATAGATGTCGAGCGGATGGATGAAAGGCGTCTAACGAGACAAATATATAAGGGGATTGTGAGTGGCCGAGTCGGCAGAGGGCGACCTAGGCGTACTTACATCGATCAGATCGGCGATGTATTGAAAAAAAGCCAGATAAAGAGTACCCGAAACCGACGAGCTTGTATGAACCGATTGATGGATGTGGATGAGGCACGTGAGGTATGCCAGGATCGTAGCAGGTGGCGGGCTGTTGTCTCTGCCTACCCCTTCGGGAAAAAGGCGTGAGCATATGTATGTATTTATTAGGTAATACGTAGTACTATTACTTATTCTGTGGTAATACTTAGATACTTAGTGTGCGTGTATTGTTTATGTACAGCGTATAATAGGTATGTTTAGTGCAAAGATTTTGTACCTTATTATAAGCTTCTTGGCGTAGTGTGTATGTTGTAATAATCGATACTATCTAGTAAAGTAGGTAGCTTATTAAAAAAAACTCAAATCAAAGAATAGTTTTTGTTCATTATTTGATTTTAAATATTTAAAATGGCCATGGTACCTATACGATCAAAAACAACTCGGACAGCTAAGGTCCAAAGGAAGACTCTCTTTGGTCTTTGATCTTGAGTTTGTTTTCAAGAAGCGTTCTTACCTATTTACATGCACTAATGTGTGTGCTGTAGGCAAAGAGATTTAAATATTATATTTTAATATCTTTGGCTGTAGGCAAATATTTATACCTGACTGCGGAGTCGGACAGGCCTGCTAGTGCCATAATTTGTGTTTTGTATAAAAGAAAAAAAACGTTGACGTAAGGTCAAAGAGATTAAAATATAATAGGGCATAGAGGGCACAAAGCGAGAAAAATGTGAAGCCAAAAGTTATTCCAAGTGGAATAAGTCTAGTACAATTTCGGAGCTTTTTGGCGGGAATCCGAAGAGGGACGTCATGTTTTTTGTTTAATTTTCATTTTACTGTGTATTTCGGGTTTTGACTCATAATAGTGATAGTTTAATATGTGGCAAGTGTCCGTGAAAGTGTGCAGTGAATGGGAAATTCGATAAAATGCGAGATATGGACATTTTTGGATTGCCTCAAAAGTCACAATAAAGTCGTCAGTAAAAGTGCTATCATTTTACTGATAACCAAGTTAGGGCACGTTAGGGTTGTAGAAAGTGTTAAAGACACTGTATTTTTGTGCATGGACTCTGAAGCAGAGCCATTTACATAAGGATATCATTAACTAATGACGAGGCTGCATGGCGTAATGCCTTTGCCTACCCTGTAAAAGGTGAAACAACAAAAAAAAAAAAAAAAGTACAATTTCGACCGAATGACAGCTCGCGTTCATGTACCTAACTGACATGACGCTTGAGCTTCAAACATTCTTCAAAGTTTTGTATGAAAATATTTCCAATGCCCCCTATAAGTCCTATTATATTTTAATCTCTTTGCGTAAGGTCATTATTCTTCAACACAACCCACACCAATTTCACATGCGTACTTCAAAGAGATTTCCCTTCAAATGGCAGCTAATTTGTACTGAGCCGTATTAAATAAATGATGAGTAGGTACTTTTGCCTTCAGGCTGGGGCTCACAAAGAAAATTTTATGCATAAATGATAGGAAAAAGGTACGCTCGTCGGGGTAGTGTCAAAGACTAAGTAATGATGCGGTAGGTTTGTTGGGTATGAATGCTAGTAAAGAAAGGAAAAGCTACCTACTAGGTAGGTATTAGGTGAGTACATTATATAATATGATCCTACGATGATAAGGAATATTAAAATAAAACAGAAATTGTCGTCTTTATAAAAATAAAAAGAATAAAATAAAAGATAAGCACCAAAACGGATAAACTAGTTTTTTAAAAAAATGCGTCATGTCAAAACGGTTAAGTTAAACATCGTGAGGAAACCGGAGGACCCAGAATTGATTCTGAAGCATATGTAACAGCACCCGGCACCTGCGATACGGGCTTTTAAACGTTTAGGGGTCAAAAAATATACCTTTTAACTGGTGAAAAGTGGGTACCATTTCCAAGATTGTAATGTATCTGCATACCCCTCCGGAACATAGGTATATTATTATTCACTAAATAGGTCCTAAGTTAAAAAAAACAATTAAGAATTCAGGTACTGACATAGTTTACAAATCGTTCGATTTTTAGAGTAAGTAGTTTTACAAATAATATTGTGCTGAATACTGATTCAGGAACTTAATTGCTAGGTACCTAATTATTAAAATTCGGTTGTGGAAATACACATATTTAATGAAAATATCTTTCTCATCGCAATAACACTGTGATTCCGCTGTTATATTGTGTCCAAATAGTTTTTATTTTATTTTATCAAACAATGCGACAATTACTTTGATGGTCCATTAGTTACCATTACCTATTGTCGACGTTACTTATCATCATTGAGTCCCCTTTGATTTCGTGGAAAGATAAGCTAAAACTTCACAACACATGACGTACCTGCTATCTCTTTTGTGAATAAAAATCACCGTAATCATTATGTTATTTAGATACCTAGATACATTTTTAACCCTGTTGTCATATGTCTTCAAATTAATAGTAATTTTAAAAAATGGTCCAAATAGTGCTCTCAGAAAACTGATTACAATTTCACTTGATAAAGATCAATAAATTAAATAAATAAATCTAATTATTGAAGTAGGTATTTATAGAGTTACGTCATAACATAATAATAAAAAATCTTCTCTGTTTCATGACTCCATTGGGTATCCAATCAACAATAAATAATTATAAAACAAATAAACAGTATTGTACCATAGCCTTTTAAAAATGGAAGATAAATAATGCCCATTGTTAAATTCCGCTTTCCAGGCCAAGAGTACCTAAATAAACAAGAACTCAGAAAGCAAAACGGAGGAAATTCTCAATCAAATCATTCCCCTGTTAATTGGCGGAAGGGACCGTAAAAAAACCTTGGCTAGGAATTTTTTTCATCCGCGGCGTAGCCCTTCTAGTTTAATTATAGGGATGGAGGTAAAAGTCTTGGTTAGAGTCTTTGGATGAGGCATAAGATACACTCACTTAGTAAATAAATAGAAGTAGTAAATAAGCTACCTACTTACCTACTTTATTGGACTAGGTACGTACCTACACAGTGAGACATGTTCTATGTTAAGGGTTTTGGTTTCCACACTTAACATTTAACAATCATAAAATATCTACTTATCAATATTACATCGAATTATTTTTATAAGTAGGTGGGTACTCATTGTTAATTTGACAATAAAACTTACGTTGTACAGTCAAGAGCACGCTAAGCTTGACACTTTGGACTTTGAACCGGCCCTGTATTCTATGGCGCGCAGTATAAATCAGAGCTCAGCTTAAACTGGTAGTGTAAAGCTTGACTTGCTCTTGACTGTACCTAACGTCCTTCAAACGCCCGGAAACAAAACAATAATCTTCAAAACAATAGTTCCTTCGGAATCCACGTACCTTAATGACAACGTGTTTAAATCTTAATCAATTTAATCAGAGCGATAAAATCAAATTACTTAGGTACCTACTTACCTATTTTATTATGCCAACTCCATTTCCTTCATTCATCTCTAAGGGTAGGTACAGGTTTATCAGAATATTGGAGTTTCGACCCTATTGCTGTGCATTCAAGAGTGCGAAGTACCTACTATTTTTTAGCCACATTGGATTAAGTTAGTTCACCCCCGATAAAGCACGATTCGACCGTGCGGCGCCCAAAACGAGTGCCTAACATTTTAACAGTAAAAATGGCGCCAATATTGGTTATTACTATTCATAGATCTGTAGAATTTTATTGGTAGGTAAATAAAATAGGTAGGTATTTTGTGCAAAGTATTACGTGTGTTGTAATAACCACTAATACCGCTTTACCGACTGTTTTACTATTCATTTTGTTCCTTTGAGCATTCCAGTACCTATGTCTAGCTAGCTGCGCCCCGTGTTTTCTGCCGCAAAATAGTCTGGAATGTCTCGGGAGTGGAACATTGTTATACTTATATATATATTTTAAAAGGATTTTCAGATTTTTTCAAATGCCTAGTATTTAATGAAGTTTGTACCTACAGACATAAATTTTGACTATTTTGTCTTTGATTTTCAAAGCATTCAATAACATTCACCTCAGTATTGAATGAATGATATCAAGATTATTGCCATTCGTAGGGTAACGCCACCAGTTAGGGCGCAAGTATTTTGCAGGACGGGACACGACAAGGGCGGGACATTGCGTGTGGCGCCAGCTTTTCCTACTGGTTGTAGTACAAAAGTGATGTAATTAAAAATGTAAACGATTTCAATAGCCCCATGGAATAAATTGTAACTTACAGCTTTTTCAACGCTCGATATTGTCGTATTGTGTGGGTAAAGCCGTAAATTAAATGGTACTCGTACGAACTATAAATGTTTTTGTTGAATGTTAAATTCATAGGCATTTTATGATCACATTATTTAACATGTGTTTAAAAATTTAGAATTTTAAGTTTTATTTTATCGTGACATGCGTGGGTTGTCTGTGAAGTGTCATTTTAAAGAGATTTTTTCTATTATAAAACTAGCCGCGTAGTGTGCGCAATAATATTTGGAATAATTATGACTTAAAGGATGAATTTTCAAAAATGTCTCTCATTGCTCACCTAGATATCTAAGGAACTCATCCGCAAAATTTTATGTCCGGTTTACGTTTTCTGTCAGTTAGTGAGTGTTAGAGACTTATAAAGTAATGATGTGTATGTACATTTATTAAACAAGGATACAGGTTATAAGTTTATTGGTGCTGACCACAATTCTGAAACTAATCAAATTCAGTGAATGCAGCGAGAGCCAGGAGAACGCGATTCTCTAAGCACTTCAAACTTAATAACCTTGTCAAAGTTACTCAGCTTACAACATAGCGGTAGCGTGGAGAGCTTTTAAAAAGCTTCTTTCATTTTATTATCCTTATAAATTGTTAACACAATTGATTTGCAGTGATAGCCTTGTTAGAATTTGCCTCATGTAAAATGCAAGCTCTACAAATACCAATCCTCAGGCCCAGAAGCCTCAAGAGGGCCAATCCTAACTGAAGTAAGATGAGTTGGAGTATTTGTGTATGTTGGTTTCATGTCTGGTCGTTTAGTATTTATTTAAGTATGTTTATCAGTTGTTTAGGACCCATAATACAGGATCTGCCTAGTTTGAGACTAAATAACCGTGTGTGACTTGTGTCCCATAATTTATTATTATTATTATTACTTATTGCTGGACAATGGGCCAAACAGATACAGGACGCAAAAATTTATTTTTAAGTTCTGTCTGTTATATGATAAATGTAACATTGACTACACTTCATTATGTTACGAATCGAAATTATATTCTTTTTAGTACCTATACAACCTTGAGTGGGTTGTCAATACATACAATATTCATAAATTCCGGCAGACGATATAACTGGCACCTGTGCAAATCGTAAACAAGTTTCATGTATTTCTAATTTACATAATAAATATTTATCATAGAAACTTCTTTTTTTTTTGCTCTAAATGGTCCCTAATTTTAGTTGAAAGGGAAATTGTTGACTCACTTTTACTTAAATTTATTACACTTAAACTTGAGTTAAATCATTCTCATTATAGGTACCTAGTTACTTTTCGTGGAGCAATTTTTGAAATGTTAATTTTATCGCGTAGATAACAAAAGTTAAAACTGCAAAAAGCAAAGCAAAAGGTGACCAAGGTGATCCATAATTATCTTTAATTATTAGTAAGTATTATTTATTTATTTCAAGCCAATTTACAACGTTAAATAAAAAACATGCGTTACAACGACGAGTCTATCATAGAAACTGTAAAAATAAGAAGTAGCTTTGTTGTGGTGCGAATGCTCTTTATCTTTTGATTTGAATTTTTTTACTAAAAACCTAGAGATACGATAATTATCAACTAGACGTTACTATTTATTATATTAAGCAACAGTTGTCTGTGCAATAAATATAAAGTCTTTTTTCTATAGCATAACAATAGAGATAGTTTTGCACAAACTCGAATTAAAAAAAAAATTATATCGGAAGCGCTTTACTCTCAAAGGGCATTAAGTACATCTTGTAAATGTTTTAAATAATTGCTATACATTACAGGGAATGTTTGAATATATATTTTTAAGTACTGAATACGACCTCAATTTGTCTCTCGAATTGTGTTACGAATTCAAAATGAGGTTTAGGATAACATTAATCAATATTTGTGAGATAGTAGACAAGGTGAATTTTAATAATTAATTAAGATGATGAATCGTTATGACTCTTCAACCGTCTGCCATATCTTCTCGGACACGTCAATTAAGATACTACAAGTTATGTGGAATTGATTATTAAGATTCTTTATGTAATTGGGCGCGCAATATATTACCGTTATATAATCTATTCATTCGTTATGACTTTCCCTACTTACTGCGGGAGCCCTATTTATTACTTAAAAAGTTTCATGTAATTCGATAAAACTTGGTGCTCTCTCGTCTCATGAAACTTTGATGCAGGGAAAATGATAGCTTGTAAGCGAGGACAAATTTTGTACGTGCCCCTTAAAAGAAATATACTTGTTGAGACAAAGTATAAATGAGAAAAATATGTTTATTTTTGTAGCTATTTATATTTCTGGAGTAGTAATAATGGAGCTGACACCACATAATAAAAATGTAATAAACTGAGTAGGTATGAATTTTGATGTTTCTTTTGATATATAACCGTGTGTAACTTGTGTCCCACAATTTATTTATTTATTATTTATTTTATATTATCTCTGAACACCTTTATAGTGTTGGAATATGTAAATATAAAAAATCTATATTTTGTTTCATATATATTTTCATAGTATAGAACTGCTTCATTTATAAACTAATGACGATGCGACAACGTGGTTAGCGTTCAGAATGAATAGCTTCGGGAAGTTAGCAAACTTTTGACATTAAACCTACTTTCAATGGATTAATAATTTAATGAATGCGATATGAAATGAATATTAATTAAATTGAAAGCTGCCATGAGGTCGTCCGGCTATTGGCTGTTATATAAATGTGAGAACGCAACAGAAATGAACACTTCCGTATTTACAAAATCTATTTACCTACCTACTAACTCAACATTAGATATTACATAAGCAGAAAAAAAAATTATGCAGTGTGCTTACCTAACCACCAGTTAAGCCAATTTAACTCCACTAATAAAATAGAGAAAACCACAGAAATCCTGTTAGAAATAACGCATGCCAAAAAAACATTTCAGATATTTTCTACCTATTTATATTAAATACTGAAAGTAATATAATTATAAGTAATATATAAATATTATGTGATGCTTTGGAGGAGGTATTTAATCTATAGTTTAAGATTTTATATTGTATTTTTAATTATATTCCCCATTCAATATTATAATATATTATTTTGTTTCCGTTAGTATTTATTTTATTTGAAAGTTACAACCTTGTTTATCTAGTTACATAATTATTCTTCGGCCAGCTATGGGTACGTTACCCTACCCAAATTCATTGAATGAAAAGCAGACTTAGTACCTACTATTTATTATACTGTGCTTTTATCGACCTTACTGTAAATTATTCATTCGTTCACCAATTCCTTTTTAAACTAAAATTTAATAAAAATATTCAATGATTAAAATTTTGGTATATATAGTTTCTGTTACTATGTATAAAACTTTTTTTTGATTCTTTTTAGCCAAGAGTGCAAGCACTACAATATTATCAGTCCAATCAAATGATAAAATATAAATAATTGCCACTGTATAAATTTACCACTTTTTAAAGGTATGCCGTTTTGTGATTGAAATAAGGTTGAAAATTTAATAAAAATGATTGTTTGGTCGGTTTCACGCAGAATACATTTGTCCGGAGACAATTTTATTATCATGGGGTTAATTAATTAGAGCGTAATTTTGTAGTCCGTTTTGTTTAGATCCCATCACATTGCTTATAAATTATACGGTTGTAATTGTAAGTTCTTGTAGTAATTTTTAGTATTTTTTTTACATTCGGCATGTTTGTTAAGTAGTGCATTTAATGTGTTTTTTCCGTCGTTATTAACATTACTATTCCAATTTAAATGCTACGGCTTATTTTCTTGTGATGACGAGTGACTGACCAGCGGGCCGAAGCTATTCTTCTTCGTCACGATTCCTAACAACTTCAATAGAAACTGTTCTATTGAATCATTCGATGCGGTCTTCTACACAATGACTAAGACAGCTAAGCGATGAAGAATGGCGTTTTAGCTCTTATTTCATGGAGTTAACGAGCATTTACTACCTTAGACTCATTTTAAATACAGGCTGTGCTTGTACCTTGTAATGAACAACGCAGTCAGTAACCTCGTCAGTTCAAAGCATTCGTATTCATCCCTTTGTCTTTGACTAGGGCCTACCAATTACTCTCTTGTAATTTATGACATCTCTCTATGACTCTGTAGGTAACGAAACGACATTAATCTGAGCCTAATTCTATCGACGAGTATAAACAACCTTTTATAATAAATATTTTTTTCTTTCTTTCTTTCTTATGACAGTGGTTTACTAAAGGTACGTAGGAAGTAACGTGACCGCAACGAAAGCCACCACACGTTCGCCTTTAGTCCTGCGAAAGTAGGTATCACGTCTCATGAACAATGTAGCTGGCGAGAGTTAGGGTCACGTTTGTAGATCGAGTTACCTTCCCTTCCATTATACTGTATCCTATTCATGCTTCGTAAAAAAACTGTAACTAACTCCACGTATAGCAAGCCATGTAGATAGGCCCGACTTGTTTTGTTTGAGACACACCCCGCCCGTGGGGGCACGGAAACCTGTTTCGAGTGCTACGTGTAGACTGTAGAGTATCCTTAAGTATAACAAGGCAACAATAGCCATGAATTGTGTATAATGATAGGTACGGTCGTTGTTATAGAAACCTTTATTATCCTTTTCGCCTTTATTATATATTACCCTTATCGAAGTTGACTTTATTGTTACAGTTGTTCTTGATCAATATTTAACTGACTTGTATGCAGTAATACTCGTATTTGTATCACAAGTATGTATTTGTAATAATCGTAATGCTTTAGTGCAATGCACATAAATTCACCGGATACGTTATCAAATCATTCGCGGACGAGCAAATCGCACTTTCTGGGACAATGCCCTCAAAAGATAATGTTAACTATCAACCGGAACAATGGCAAAATAATTCTAAATTCAAACTTGGCACTATAGTACTACATTTCCTTCCTTTGGTTGGATATACTATAAATAAAATAAAATAAAATAAGTGATGTCTAAATAATTTATGATATTAAAGGTTAAAGATGGAAAATGTTATAGAAATAACATTATGGTCGTATCTTTATCTATCGACTTACAAAGATAAATTGCTAAAGCATCAAATCTTTGCTAGAAAATTTTAAAGTATGAGCAATAACATTAATAGTACCTATTGCGGAGGAGTGTAAAACTACTATATTATCTATGACACGAGACGTTTCGTCATAAACTAGTAATTGGACTAATTTGAAAAAGAAACCCTACATTCCAAAGTAATGTAGAGCAATTTTCAAGTTATTTCTTGGTCTACGCCGTCGGTCAATGCACGCACCAATCGGCTGAACGTTCGATTACTTCCTCATAATTTCGCTTCCTCCGTGTCTGCATCGGTGATCGAAGATGAAAGTACTTACATTCTTTCCGTTTTAACGTCACAAATGTTTCGTGCAAAATAATGATGTGGCGTAGTGTTTGAGAAAATTTTAAAAATACGAGTGTATTTAGGTATTCTAGTTTATGCATTGTCACTATTTGAGTTTGACCTTGTCGAAGGAATTCAACCGTTTCTTTTCGACTTGAACAAAAATCTGGTGTCAAGGTTTGAGAAACTTGTGGCTCAAAGAACGTTACCCTTAAGAACCCTCGTCTGCCTGTTGCCAACGAATTTCTATTAGACGGGATTATTAAATCACGTTCCTCGGTATTGGCACTTGTTGACTTTTATACATTACTTCACAAATTTGTAATTTATATCGGTATTTTTTTGTAAATTGTAAAAAATTAAGTAATATATTATAATGAGGTTTAACTTTTTAAATTATAAAAGAACCGAATACAATTAGATGACACAAAAAGCGTAAGTCTAATCAATATAAAAGTATCTTTAGTATGATGAGTTAATGAATACGCACGATACAATATCGCAAAAACTAAAAAAAATGACAGCATAATAAAAGTATTTCATGATCGTGGGATTATGATACTCGCTATAGCACAGTAGGCACCTGATAAACTGAACCCAAGAGAAAACCATGAATTCAATGCGATAATAACTGTTTTTACCGCAACTAAATAAAATATATCGGTAAAAATATTACAATAAAAACCCGGTCAATCGATGCCAATAGTTCCAAATTTAGCTATCTGTGATATTATGCTCAAGCAGATATCGTACGCAAAAGGTTATATTGCAAGCTTTTGCACCACCAGTGCATATCATGTTACATCTCTTTCGTAAAAGGGCTGAAAAGTGTGTACGAGTGAAACAGATGACAGCGAAGGCTTCGCCGCCTAGGTTTTCCGCCCGCCCCCGCCCAGTTGCTCGCAGTGAGCCGCCCTAGACACAGGGGTGCTATCATTTATGATAGGTCATAGTTTTTATTGCAGTTATTATCTTATCATTCGTGTTGAAGTAAAATATTGACTGAAACGGATTATTTATTGAGTGGTTCCAAATGAAAACATGACGCATTAATGAACGGGTAAGATATTGTTTCTTGAACTTTGATTATTATCAGTATCGTTGTGGTTAATATAAAACTGAATATTTTAATTTAAATATGGAAAACAAATAGATCAATTGATTATTGCGAGACAGTAGATCATTTATATTGTGGGCGTTGTAACAGTTTTTATTAATTCAGAAAAGGCACAGTGATAACTTTTAAATTTATACGTACCTATCCAATTCAGATTAGTCATTGAGATGTGAAGTCAAAATCATAACTCATACAAATATTTGTTAATTGATTTCTGAAGATCTATATTTATATGAAGTACTAGCAGCGCCCCGCGGTTTCACCCTCGTAGTTCCCGTTCCCGTGGGAATACGGGGATATAGTATAGCCTATGTATTATTCTAATGTATCAGCTATTTAACTGTAATGTTTCATCAAAATCCGCTCGGTAGTTTTTGCGTGAAAGAGGAACAAACATCCATCCAGACATCCATACATCCATACAAACTTTCGCGTTTATAATATTAGTAGGATTAGTAGGAAGAGCACAACGTATGACAATAGTGTGTCCACATTATTTCAAATTCAATGTACCTATGTCATAGTCGTCTAGCTTCTAAGAAATCTCATTTCACGCATCGTTTAACGAATTACATATTTCGCGGGTAGGTAGGGCGCAAATGTAGCCTTCATAGCTGCTACTCTTGGCTCTTGCCACATGCGATCGTGTCGTAAACCTTTATTTGGTTGACGCATTGTAGTAATTGGCGTCTCATTCAATAGAGCCGGCAGCGACTATCTCATTATTCTAATTTGGTCGCTTGTATTGACTTTGACGCCTTCAATTGAGTGCCAGAATAAAGAGATCTGACACTTATTTCTCTTATCTGTATCTAACTGCCACTATTTGAGGAGCCTGACTTGTAATTTGCACAATAATTTTATCCTATTCTATTCTAATTTAGACTTGATTGAGTCATTCTGGAATGACAGAATATGCTGAGTCATTCTGGAATGACAGAATATGCTTTTTCTTTTAAAGTTCCATTTATTTTTTCTTTTTGACAGTCTAGATTGAAACAAATAACAAGCGTAGGTTTTTCCAAGGTCTTTCTTTAGCTGTTTTGTAGTCACGCAGTCCTCCGACCGGATGACGCGTCTAGAGTCTCGTGCCGTCGATTGTTGTTCAGAGGAAAGGGGTGACACCCTCCTACGCATCGCCATTCAAGTGGAAGCTGTGTTCCTCATACATTTTAGAGCACCCTTCCAGCATATGACGATAATTTTTTCCAACATCAATCATGGTTAAGGCATAAAGTAACATTTTTGTTATAATAATTCGCGATATTTCAAGAAATTTGGGCCTAGATTGTTTCAAGAGCAGACTATTGACAAGTTTATTGCACTTATGACCGTCTCGTCACTTTCTGTAGTCGTTATTACGATCGAGGTCAAAAGTGTGCTCATTTTTAACGATACCTTATAAGACCTTCAAAAAAGTTTTTATAACGCTACAATGTATTGTAAATATATCTACCTACTTTGCTAAACCACCCGTCCGGCGTCCACCTATCACATAACCCTTGCATTTTAAACCCCTACGACTGCACCAAATTACCCCATGTAGGTAATTACGACATTGAAAGGGGTTATTTTTTTCTTGTTTATCAATTTCGCAATATACCTAAGGGTTTCCGTGTGCTAGGGGAGTTTACCTAATGCATAATACTGAAACTTTTGCAAGTGCTATTTTAACATTTCTTTATTTTGTTACAGTTTACAGCGTGGGTCGATGCCGTAATCTTCGTATTCAGCCTCGACAACGAGATCAGCTATAACACCGTCGCAAACTACTTCAATAAAATGTCCCACTACCGGAATTCCGCAGAGATTCCTATCATATTGGTCGGGACTCAAGGTGAGTCTCTATTAGAAATCTCATTCCCCTTTATCTACTTGGTATTTTTCAATAAAAACACTGATTTAATCTTTGAATTAATTTGATTGCGTACTCGCATCTAATCGACTGTTTCCTATTAGATTGATTGGTTGCTCTTCCAGATGCCATAAGTGAAAGTAGTCCACGCGTCGTGGACGACAACCGTGCTCGCAAGTTGTCGAACGAACTGCGAAGATGTTCTTACTACGAGACTTGTGCTACGTATGGCTTGAACGTCGAACGAGTGTTCCAAGATGGTAAGCATAACGATTTTATAGTGCGCCGCATTTATTTGTTGAGATGATGTCATGTCAATAGTTTTTTCGATCGGTCGGCCACAATAGTTGCGCTGGAATGTTGTTACCGTTTCTGGTTTTCGTATATTGGTTAGATTATCTCTGATCTTGATCTGTATATCCGATATTGGATTTCTTGTCTTGATTTTGACTTGCGTAACATTATTACTATTTCATTTACTGTTGGTAGGTTCTGGGTTGATTTGATCAACACAAATACAATAAAATATGAAGTACCTACATCATTTTCAGGTCGACTGGAATAGATCAACTAAAGCGATAAGACCGCATATTGTAATTAATTATTGTCTATTAATGATATTTACTTTAAACGAAATTATTACCTAACTACCTAAATCTCTCGCGTGTATAAAAATAGGTAGGTACGATAAATATCTCTAAAACTTATTAAATCAGTATAGGTATTTGATACACATCTGTGTCAGACATTAACATTCAGATCATTTGTAGATCGAAACTGTAGGCGTATAATTATATAACATTGATTTTTTACGATGATCGTTCGCGTGATGGGAAAAGTAGATCTTGTTTCGCTGTGCGTGCAGGGTATTCGGGGAGATTTTACCAATGCCAGTGGCAACACAGGCCCCCAGCCGCGCGGTCGTTCCTCGTTCGTTCGTTCAGCGGGGCCACATTGTTTACATTTTTGACGTGCGCGTCGGGTGTTGTGAATTACGCTGGTTCGAGTACCTACCTATCGTTATATTTGTGCATTTAAAATTGAAATCCTGAATGGAATCATGGATCGAACACTCATTTTCAAATCGAACATGTCCCCGATATCAAGTTTGAGGCGGCGAAGTTCATGTTACAATATACAAAGAGCAGAAGAGCGCGACCGTAGAAAATCTTCAAAATTCGAATGTGCGTGAATATTTTACCGTTTATTTTCTATTGATTTCGCGGTTTTTAAATTTTGTGTTATATACGCTGCTGTGATGAGTGTAAAAAAGTAATATGTGCGTGTAATTTGGTCTAAAAGTGTGGTGTTTTTTGCAGCGTGTCAAAAGATTGTCGGGACCAGGCTTTCTTCTTCATCCCAATGCTTGTCTGGGGGCTCCAGGCCAGTGACGCCGCAGCCTTTGGCAAATTCCCCAAGCCACAATCACTCAACATTTCTTTATAAGGTAAGAGAAATTGCTACCTACTGTTCTATGATCTGGTAAAAGCACCTATAAATTTATGAACTGTGGGAGACGTTCAGCCTGTCATCTTAGACGCGGGAACACTATTAACTCTATTTCGACCCAAAATAGGCAGAGCCTGCACAATTGGTACAAAAGTAGGTAGGTACTGGTAAAGACAGGAAACCAGTATAATAATATCTTGATCATGCATAAATGTTGGCATTGGGAACCAAATCTACTCAGCATCACTATTGAGGCCAACATATTTATACTAATTCTACAGTTTTCATGTGTTCTGAACCTAATTTAATAATATGATTGAAAATAATAATAATAAATCTTTATTTCAGGCAATATTTACATTAATAGATCTTAAATAACGTAAACAGAGGCCCATATTATAAGTATATACCTTACAACTAACATACATATAAAATAACTAACTAAACTATTTTACACATAATGTCGGCAACATGCGAGCACTGTCAGCATTATATTAAATATAGCGAGCCTCCCAGGCTTCGCACGGGTGCAATGCTAACACTAAAACCTTCCTCTTAAATCACTCTATTGATTAAAAAAAACTGCATCAAAATCTGTTCCATAGTTTTAAAGATTTAAGCATACAAAGGGATATAGGGACACAGAAAGCGACTTTGTTTTATAATATGTAGTGATAATACTATAATTATTTAGGATCTGTATGTATGTATCTACATACATAATTTTATCAATAAACTAGCGACCCACCCCGGCTTCGCACAAGTGCAATGCTAATACTAAAACCTCCTCTTGAATCACTTTTATCTATTAAAAAAAAACGCATCAAAATCCGTTGCGTACTTTTAAAGATTTAAGCATACATAGGGACATAAGGACATAGGGATATATGGACAGAGAAAGCGAGTTTGTTTTATAATATGTAGTGATAATACTATAATTATTTAGGATCTGGAGTAAGAATGGTTTATAATAATACTATAATTAATTGGTTAGGATAATTAGGTACGTACAGTACAAGACAAGTACCAGAATTAGGAAAATCATATGCTTCAGCATCCCCAATGTAACTACATGAATATGAATCATAACTAATAACTAATTAATTACCTAATATCTACATACATGTCTCTGCCTACCCCTTCGGGAAAAAGGCGTGAGCATATGTATGTATGTATCTGCATACATAATTTTATCAATAAACTAGCGATCCACCCCGGCTTCGCACAAGTGCAATGCTAATACTAAAACCACCTCTTGAATCACTCTTATCTATTAAAAAAAAAAGCATCAAAATCCGTTGCGTACTTTTAAAGATTTAAGCATACATAAGGACATAGGGATATATGGACAGAGAGAGCGAGTTTGTTTTATACTATGTAGTGATGATGATACAAATTGATGAGTTTATTATTGAGCATGAATTGGCAATAAATGAAATACAATTTATTGACTGTTCCAATAAAACTAGTAATAAGCAACAACCATTAAATAAAATTTAATCATCTATGCTGCATTATGCAATTGGGTCAGATCTAGGAGATAAAGTATAATATTTCATAATTTCTAGTCAAAGTAGTAATACAATCTGTATTGAAGTCACCTTACATAAGGAATTTTTTTTATAATAATAATGATAGAAGACAAACACCACTGGGTTTATTTTGACTGTCTTCAATCAAACCTCATAGTTTTATTTTTGATTTAGTAAAGTAACTACTACTAACTTGGCTCAATAATGCAGCTAAATATCAGTCCAATTACTACCTATGAAATCAAATTATTTATATTACATGATATTATGTAGTTTCTAAATTATTCTCACACAATTAATTTTGATATTGATAACAATTAAAGAATTGTGATCAATATGATTTGATAATGCATGTGCAATTGTGCATGCTCAACTTTCAACCGTAAGTGAGCATTAAATACAACTTAGATTTATTTTGTTCCAGTCTGAGCCATTTCAAATCAATTTTTAATGTGCCTTATCATGTAGTGTAGGCGTGAATCAGTTATTTATTTTCTTATTCTTTTCTATTTGTGAAAACCCATAATTGGCAATATTTACATTCTTAGTTTAGTTATAAAATTTAATGTACCTACCGATATCTGTAATTAAGCTGTTGGTTTTCCTATGAAAATAAAATAAACAAAATTATAGGTGTACCCAGTACAATAACAGTATCTTATCAAAGACTTGTTTTATCATTCATTGTGTAACTAAACAGGCGATGGGCATTTGATAACAATGTATTGATGCAACACTTAACTAGTTAATAATATGTTTGCACTCCACTTTTACTTAGCTTTGTAAATCACAACCAAGACTCAATCTTCTGTAATGTGCAGGCAATTTTACAAAAAACAATAAACACATACGGTTAATATTTAAGAAGAATGGTAGCTATAGATGATATTTAGGTAGGTACAATAGTTATTTTTAGGATTATCAGTTGTATGTTAATCTCACAGTTTGTATTAAGCCATCTACGCCGCCCGCTTCTGCTATGCACAAGTACATTCGTTAGCCAATGTTTGATTGTTAAACTCTAAAAAAAACTCACGCCTTTTATCTCCGAGGAGGTGGACAGAGGTATTCCATTTCGAGATATACCCACTTTTCACGAGATGTTTTTGGACCCGTAACGTGATAGGTAGCCCACAGCCGTGACCGGATCTTTTACACACGTCTCAGATTTAATTCTGGGACCTGTGGATTTCCTCACGATGTTTTCCATCGAGCTAGTTGTGACTATGTACGTAAGTTTTGATAAACTCGTTGCTACATGCCAGGTTTCGAACCCGACTAAATTGTGCCATTACTAAAATCTTTCCCGGGACACTCAAGTCACAATCCACGTATCTTTCCCAGGACTCACTTCCACGGGGACACCACACTCTCTCCGCGTCATCCCACCACCTCCACCGCGGCGCTTCATCCTTCGACGCCTCTTCCAACAGCAGCGGAATCTCCTCCACCCACGTCGTAGAAATCCATAGCGCGAACGGCTCGGACACGTCGTCGCGATGGGGGAACTCCCTAGGCAGCCACGGCTCCTCCTCAGGCCTGGTCTCCATAGCAACGGAGAATAACAACGTCAAGTTCACTGCCCCCCATTGCCTAGACAACCTACAGAAGGACCCGAAAGATCTACCGACTCCGTCTTCTACGCCGACTACATCGCGGAAGTCGAGGAGAAGATCGAATCTCTTTACCCCCTCGAAAAAGGGGGATGATCGGCTGAAGAATGGGGAGCTGGGGTCTGGGAGGGCAATACCCCTAAAGCAGGGGTACTTGTATAAGAAAAGCAGTAAGGCTCTGAATAAGGAGTGGAAGAAGAAATATGTTACGTTGTGTGATGACGGGCGGCTGACTTACCATCCTAGTTTACACGTAAGTTTATTTTATTTATATCTTTTCTTCGTGACTTTGACAGCTTTCTTGGCTTAAGAGTAAAAAAAATTATTAAACTATTTATTTCGTAAAAAATAGCAAGCATTTTACAAAAACTTAACTACTAATCTTAAATTTAAAAGAAATTTGAGTTAGGGAGTCTATTATTAATTCATGTATGTCCTTCCTCATGATGTAAGCTATTGTATAACAAAATTGCATTAAGATCAGTTCAGCACACTGTAGCTGGACTAAAGAAACAGACAGATTTACTTTCGCATTTATAATATTGCGTAGGGGTGTTAGCCATGCCACACAATATTGTGCCGTTTAGACCATCAAGTAACTGTATGCAGACACAATAGCATTATCGGGTCGGGTTTGTGTCCTTGAGTGCCAATGGGACGGTAATACTTGACTGGCTGAATGACTAGATTATTCTCAAGAATATTTAAAAATTCGGACTGGTGACAACCACTTTTATTACAACACCAATATTAATTAATCTCTTAAGATTTATTTCAGTCTGTGTGAATGCTTTATCAATAATTTTTTTGGTAATTTAGGTCATTATAATGTTCAATATTCAGCGAATGTTTGATATGAAGCTACATAATTATTCATGAAGTAACGAGTTACAGAATGATAGTGTAATTGGGTCTTCATTAAATTCTACATACCTAGTTAAAATTAACGATTAACACTGCATCGTAAATTGCTGCTTTTCACGTGTTCACGCAAAATTGGAAATGGAGCAATGAATGCTATTTATGTTTTTAACTGTTGATACAAAGTTTTTTTCATTGGGAAACAGAAAGACTGCACTACTGTATTAGTATTATACATTTTGTGCTTATTACTTACTAGCAGCGCCTGCGGTTTCACCCGCGTAGTTCCCATTCCCGTGGAAATAAAATAAAATGTAGCCTATGTGTTATTCTGATGTATAAGCTATATAACTGTAAAGTTTCATCAAAATCCGTTTAGTAATTTTTGCGTGAAAGAACAAACATATATACATCCATACTGTCGCGTTTATAATATTAGTAGGATAAGTGGGTAACCAGCAGCGTTGCCAGCGTTGATTCAGTTTTTTTCCTGTTCCCGTAGGAATTTCTAATAATCCCTTGTTAGTGGTCACTTATATCAATTATACTTATGGTTATAATTAGGCTTATGTATGAGATTGTGCTGTGTTGTTGTGTTGTGTTGTACTGAAACTCTAGCCTTTTCATCCACATATTATGAACTTACTTTAACTTCGTTTAGTCTAGTTATATTTTGCTTTTTGTTAAAAAATAAACGTCTCTTTAGGGTTCTGTAGCCAAAGGATAAAAACGCGACCCTATTACCAAGACTTCGCTGTCTGTCTGTCCATCTTTCTGTATTTCAAGAACCGCGATAGCAAGACAGTTGAAATTTTCACAAATTATGTATAACAACAAATACTAAAAACAAAATAAAATAAATATTGAAGGCAAAAAAAACACATGTTTTTTGCACTTTGGAGCCCGTACAACAAACGTGTTTTTTTTTGCCGTTTTTAAAGATAATGGTAAGGAACCCTTCGTGCGCGAGTCCGACTCGCATTTGGCCGGTTTTTTAATTCCTTGTTGGCCGAAAATGGCTTAATTTTGTAACTTGAAATTTAAGTCGATTATGGTTTGAGTTGCTATTCTAACCTCAGTTAGCCTTAATCCTCGTGTTGAATCCAGGTTAACACTAATCAAATCAAAATACTCTGTGTTATCTAGCAACATATTTTACAGCTTTTTTTAAACCAATTTTCAGGACTACATGGAAGATGTTAACGGGAAGGAGATATCGCTCCAGTATGTCACAGTGAAGGTGCCCGGGCAGAAGCCTCGAGGATCCAAATCCATCATCACGACCGTGCCAGGATACAACGGTTACACCAGCCTGGACATTCACGATAGCATCGGTGGACTTTCGCTTGGTAAGACAACTTTGTCAGACCAGCACCCCTAGCCAAGTGGCATTCCAGAATCTAATCGAATGATCTTATACATTGACATTAGCGTTAGCGCTCGTTAGCAAGTACTTATGTCAATCCCATCCATGTCAATCTAAAAGAACATTAGATTACATTGTGCAATGCTACTTGCCTAGGGGGGAGAGTAGAGTATATTTATTGGACCTCTAATATATGATAGGGTGATGAACCCATCGCTTCTAACATATTCTCAAACATTAATAAATTTAGGTAAAACATATTTTTTATAAGCTTTTCACTTGCTCGACGGTGAAGGAAAACATCGTGAGAATTAGTTCTGAGACATGTGTAACAGACCCGGTCCGGCGATGGGCCCCTATCACGTGTGGGGGTCGAATATTCTCCTGAAAAGTTGGGTATTTCCAGAAATGGAATGCCTACCCCCTCGGGGATAAAAGGCGTGTCATTTTTTTTCAAGCTTTTTTTCGAGTTATTCTCAGCAAGCCCTTTCATTTGATACCTATATTGTAGGAGTGCATTGAAAATTACAGCGATCAGTAAATGTGATTATGCTGAACCGTTTTCCCTTTGAGTATTTTCCAAAGATATGACCATTCTGTTGACACCAACTGACCTGTAAACTAATATGAACTCTCCATCTATGCATTGATGAATTAAAGTCGAAAGACACACAGGTAGTTTGTAATAATAACTCCATAGACATCGGCTCACAACACAACCTAAATGATGGATGAATAATGTATTGCTTTTAAAATTCCGCTTCTATTTTATTATTATTGAGGTTTCCTTACATTTACAATACCTGTTGTTATCTCGTTGTGATAGAACAACGTGTATACCAAATTTGAATATGTATATTAACACCTGTGTTAACATAACCGCGAAAATTAGATTTTTCGCTCAATTACAAAGATAAGTGTGTATACATATAATAACAAATTAGAATAACACCTGTTTCCAAAAGAATCAAATTTCGCCATTTAAAGGCTTTTCTTTGTCATGAATGTCATTATTGCAGGCCTGTTAGCTCAGTTGGTAGTGACCCTGCCTTCTGAGTTGGATTTCTTGGATGATTTTTCTTTTGAATGGTTGGATTTTTCTTCTGAGTAGTATTTACTAGTAAGACATGAGACTAAAAAGAGCTGCCCTTGAGTTTCTTGCTGGCTCTTCTCGGGGTACTGCATTTGGAACTAGCAACTCGTCGGTGTAGATGGGCTGCTGTTTACATTTAGCCAATCCTCATGGACGAGTTTAGTGTGCCTTATTTATATTGACATTTCAAAGTGTATTTTTTATACCTACTGAAATAAAAGAATTTTGAGTTTGGAGGTCGCGGGTTCGATCCCCGCTCGGGGCCAACATTTGTGTGCATGAACATGTCTGTCGGCTTCGTGTCTGGTCGTTTAATATTTATTTAATTATGTTTATCAGTTGTTTAGGTAAAGTTGTAAGTACAGGTCCTGCCCAGTTTGGGACTAAACAACCGCGTGTAAATTGTGTCCCACAATTTATTATTGTTCGATGGCAATTGGCAGGCAACGAGCATATAGAATATTGTTTATTAAATTCTATTGTTCTATTGACATGTCCATTGAAGCCGTGTTCTACTTCATTTGAAGATTCTATACTGGTCGAATGCAAATTCTTTTGTCTTTGAAATGCATTGAATGGACCACGTTTTTTACGTATTGACTCACACATAGTTGGCGTTCAAATAAGGGTGTCTGCTGACGTCAAAATTTTTAACCGACTTCAAAAAAAGGGGTGGTTTTCTATTCGAAACGTGTTTTTTAACTTTCGACTGGGTGAACCAATTTGGATGTTTTTTTTTATTTGATAGCTGGTGCTTCCTGCGTGGCCTCATCTAATTTGGTCCAGTTCTGAGAATAGCATCCATGAGAAAACCATAGCTAAGTTGAAGTCGGGTTTTTACTATTGATTATAGAATGATGGTTGCATATCGACTTTTCCACAGAGTAAACTTAGGTTTGTCGGTGAATCTCGAAAGACTTGTAGGACGTGTGCTTTGATTCTATTGCATTCATTCCGAAAAATGGTCCGACAACGCTTGTCTAATTATCACGGTTCATGAGATACAGCCTAGGGACAGACGGACAGACAGACAGACGGAAGGACAGCGGAGTCTAGTAACATGGTCCCGTTGTACCCTTTGGGTACGGAACACCAAAAACTACTGAACGGATTAAGATTACGGTGGTATGGTTAAGTCCCACCATACCACCAGGGGTATGGCCGGTGGTACGGTGGGTCCGCAATGAAACTTGACTGTGATATAGCGCATACCTACATCAAAATAACGCATAGGCTTTTAATCCTGGAACGCGGGCAAAATCGCTGGCAAAAAGTTTTTTTTTTTTTTATGATAAAAAAGGGGGCAAACGAGCAGACGGGTCACCTGATGGTAAGTGACATCCGTCGCCCATGGACATTGGACACCTGCAACTCAAGAGTCACAACTGCGTTGCCGACCTTTGAGGTGGGAGTAGGGGGAGGGGAGGGGGAGGGGTAGGCGAGATTAGGGCCTCCGGTTACCTCACTCACTCAACGAAACGCAATGCATTGCTTTACGCTGGTTTTCTGTGAGGCCGTGGTATCACTCCGGTCGAGCCGGCCCAAGCGTACCGAAGCATGGCTCTCCCACGTCAAAATTTTAGAATTCAAAGTCACAATCAATACTCTTCTCAGGTTACAAAGACAAGCCGTCGAGAGCGACGGACAAGGCTCTAATGTCGGCTTTCGAGACGATGAAGGAGCCGGCTTCAAGCCGCCAGTCACTCGCCTCCGAGGCCGAAGTCGGTTCAACCAACGGCGCCGATAAGGACACGCCTCACGTGAAGAAACGGCACAGGAGGATGAAAAGCAGCGGGGTTAAGAAGGATGGGGATGAAGGTACGAATTCTGGTATATTGTGCCCGACTTTTCTATTCAAATAATAAAAATGTAACTAGACCGTGTCTGTACAATATTTTTTGTACTTTTGCTTTGGATGATTTGGATTTAGATACCAAAACACAAATTTTGGAAATTTTCAATAACTACTGGACAGATTTTGATGTTTGATGTGGAGATAACTGAGTAACTGGGTCAACATCAAGGGTAAGTACTTTTTAATACAAGAAAATATCTCATTTCGACGGGAAAATTTAAAAACTGGTTAAAAGAGTAAATGTACTACTACGAAACGATAACACCTAGATACTTGAAATATTGTATGTCCGTGTCTTATATGATATTAATAATCTTTCCTCTTTATAATATTAGTGTAGATGGTAGAAGTGTAGATTGTCGATCGCCCGTGGTAGGGGGATGCTTGAGAGGTTTTTTACCCGACTGCGCCAGAAGGAGGGTTATGTTTTTCGAGAATGTATGTATGGATGTATAATTGTTTGGCACGCTCTGCGGCCTGAACGGCTCGATGGATTTTAGCTTAAGAGGTGTTGTTAGATTCGTATTTACTGTAAGTGACACTGGGTATATCAAAATAATAAAAAACTCTAAATGACGGATTTTTATGCCATATTGTGAAAAAGAAAAAAATCTACGAAATATGTTAAGTGGAGTATCATTAAATAGATATTTAAAAATCATGTTTAGGTTTCTTTACTATTTTTCATTTCCAATGACCATTTAGGACTTATAACGGTTCAAAGTTGGTTACTAACTAAAAAGTACAAAATAAAAAAGCCGCCATTCGCTTCTTATTCTCGCCTTCTCAATTCAACAATAAAGACATAATTACACCGACTGCATGAGATTGTTGTAAGATTGTGCAGCAGATGGTCTTGACTTCCTACTTCCTTAATAGCCTAAATGTTTCTAGCTTTTTACGCAGTCGGGATTTGATTTTTTAAATTTATTTATTTAACTTCATGTACCAAGAAAATGTACACATGGAGAACTTAATGCCTAAAGGCAAAGATATTATATATAGAAAGACGTAGATATGTTACTAGAACGCGAAAAATTAGGCCGACAAATGTAGTTAATTAACCACATTTTATTTAGTCGCATTGTATTTCATTCAAGTCGTATTTCAAGCGCAGCTCTTGACAGATAGCTGTATATTTCTTGATTATTCGTTCCGTATCATCTTTCCTCGTCATTGTTGTATGCTATAAATACGCTAAGAAGTAAGTATGTAAATGTTGTAGCCACTCGTAGCGGATCAATTTTCAAACGCGCGCAGTATGAATATAACTCATCCTTAGTTTAATATCTTTGCCTAAAGGCATTATTTACCAGTCAACCATCAGGCTAAGCAGAAATAATTTGGCGGAATTGGCCGCAAATTGTAATTAACTTTTTTCTTCTGTTGTTTCCAGAGGGTGATAGTGCTACCTCGTGCGAGTTCACGATCGTGAGCCTGGACGGCAAGCGGTGGCGGTGGGAGGTGGGCGCTTCGGGGGTGGCCGCCTCCGCAGAGCGGGACGCCTGGGTGGCTGCAGTGGAGGCGCAGATACTAGCCTCTCTTCAGGGCCGGGTCAGTCAAATTTTTTTTTAAATTGATAAATGAACTCCGACTGCACGGACGAAAAAGTGTCACGTTCCGCCTGTGCAAGCGAGAGCGCGGAACATGCGATAGAGTGGCACGGTCGTACTTATGACGTTATCACGTAAAATTATCGTCCGTAAACCGACTTTACAGACAATCAATTATTTCTATTAACAACAATTTAAAAAACATGCGTACTATTAGCAAACGCCAAGCCTGATACATTTGGAAAAATTGTCGCTTGCAAGCTCAAATTTTATTACCCCGACCCTAATTAGAGTTACACAATGAGAAGCCAGTAACGCCGTCTTTTTTTTCTATTGCTATCCATTCATCGACACTAAATGGTCATAAACATGAAAGAACCACTTGTTTGTAATTGTCATTGTTCCTATAAGTGAGGGCTTTGTCGCCACCGGTTGTGAAAAGATAGCTGCTCGCTAAAATGACACTTAGGTGTATCAGGCAGAACTTTTTTCGATAGTACATGTTTATCACTAGCTCGATGGTGAAGGAAAATATCGTGAGGTACCCGCAGGTCCTAGAATTAATTCTGAGACAGTATGACAGGCCCGGTTGGGCGATGGACTCACCACCTATTACGTTTAAGGCGAAGGGTGAGGCAAATGACCTTGGAGGTTTGAACATTTAGAGCCATCCCTTTTTAGGCCATCTATCGGGGCCGCGGCGGTATGAGGTAGCGTGCGTCACTGTTACCCTATCGTGCTACTGAGCTTTTCGGTTAGATGGCGCACCCGTAGTCCTGCTTTTTGTGCTTTTTTATCATTAGCAAGACGTGATATCCGTTTTTTATGATTTCATTGATAATCTTGGTTTCCGTCCTTTTTTATTACCCAATTTCATCAAAAAACTACATAAACAGCACGCGCGAATGAATGAAGCTGACTAACTATTATTATAATAAAAAAGTACTCTGTGAGGCTGAACCAACTGGCAACGTCGCGCGATCGCGGCGGACGGGCCGGCCGCGGCGCGGCAACGTCGCATCCCGGACAGCTGAACACCTGATGACTTTTTGCGAGCAAATGCGTAGTTACAGTTTTAGTAGGCACAAATAGTTTATACGCTTAAAATCCATATTTGTATTAATGTTCGTTATTAACTGACCATCAGGGACAAGGTATGAACTATAGAAATATGTATATCGAGTTTCATTCGAAACGGATTTGACATACCGTTACACGATCTGTCTAGTTAAATTCATAACTTGGCTTTTCAAATAAGTTTTGAATGCTAATTAAAACGAAAAACAAGCATTTTAAACCATTAGGCAAATATTCAAGATATGCTTTACAGCATGTTTTGTTTCCAAAGTACCACATTCTATAACTTAGCTAGGACACTTGCTGAAAAACACCTCGTTTACGTGTTTTCTCTTACCCCTTCGCCTTAAGGGTCGATATACTCGTGAAATGTGGGTATTTCCTAAAATGGAATACCTCTGCATACCCCCTTGGCAGACATAATAGTGGTTAATAGGTCTATGCCCCTTGGGGATGAAAGCCGTGAGATTATTATTATTTCTTTGATCTCGAAATATAGAATTAATTAATTTATTTAACTTCATGTACAGTCAACAAAGTTGTTAGTGTTACATTTCCAAAAATTAAGATTCACTTTTCTCTTAAAGCCTTAAATGTATTTATAGTATTTTTTTGTTAAATTATAGGGATCAAAGATACCTTTCGAAATAAACATTAATCAATAAGATTTATATATGACTTCCCCAGAAAAATGAATTCTTAGTTACTGGCCGTGTAACCCTAACAACTTTGTTGACTGTACCAAGAAAATGTACACATGGCGAACTTAATGCCTAAAGGCGATATCTACTATAGTTCGTTCGCGTTAAGAATGCAGTAAATCATCAGTGCAACTGCAAGATAACAGTGTATTCACAGTGATGTTAAATTCAAACAAATTTTATTTTGAAATATTATATCATTGTGAACTTGGCTTTGTAATTTGAAAAGATTTGATTGGTTAGGGGCGGGGCTAGACCGACGGATAATGATGATTTTACTGCATTCTTAACGCGAACAAAGTAGAAGTAGAAGAACGATTAGATATTGCCTTTAGGCATTAAGTTCGCCATGTGTACATTTTCTTGGTACATATAATATAATAATAATATAATCTCACGCCTTTTTTATCCCCGAAGGGGTAGTTAGGTTAGTTAGGGGTAGAAGTTAAATAAATAAATTAATTCTATATTTCGAGATCAAAGAGTCAACCATCAGGATAAGCAGAATAAATTTGTCGGAATGTGCCGCAAATAATAAAAATCTATTACTAACTAGCGACCCGCCCCGGCTTCGCACGGGTGCAATGCTGAATTTTCTTTGCTATAAACCATCCCTGGACCCACTCGAACCCACACAAAAAGTTTCATCGAAATCGGTCCGGCCGTTCTCGAGTTAAATCGTCAGGAAGGAAAACCCGACTTATTTTTATATAGTAGATTAATGAAACATAACCTTTGCATACATATTTCGGTAAGTTTTACATAAATTAAGGTACCTGAATTAACTAAATTGTCTATGTCCCACAGACGTCCCGGCAACCGGCTCCTACGGGGGCCAACTCGACGGGCGACGTCCGGGCCACCTACTACATCCGTCGCGTCAAGGGGAACGACGCGTGCTGCGACTGCGGGGCTCACGGTCAGTCCCATTCACACTAATAAATATATTTAATAAAGTATGTCAAAAGCTGCCAAAACTTAAAACTGTGTCAAACAGCGAAGCAAAGTGTGAAATTGAAAAATGGATATTAAACATGGACTATTGCAAGACGGAGGAAATAATAAACTTGTCGGAGTCGTGATCTCATCCACACACCACAAACCCACACACAGACACACCCCCACAAACACCCTTGTTTGTACAGAGTACCTTGCGAGGACTCTGGTCGTATCTATCCATCCGAGGACCTCACAGAAAAGGTATTTAGGAACGTCGTACGTCAAAGTTTCCTAGACGAATACATTGCAAATTAAATTCTATGCCTGACCAGTTTGGTTCGAATCTTCTATCTCTATCTTTTTTGACCATATTTTTCACGTTCAATACGAGGACCCAAAATACACACGTAAACAAGACATGCCGTATACAAACCGAGGACGGTGTGTTAAACCATCCGAGGACCCTGCTGACCTGCCCAGTAACACCCATTCGAGGACGTTTTTCTCACACAGAAACCTGCGCTAAGTACTATTCGAGGACGTTGTGTTAGACTAACAATTATCAAACAGAGGACGTTTTTCCGAGTACAGCTTGTACAAAGCGAGGACTTTCGGCATCCACAGTCCACATTTATCAAAGCCAATTTATGACAAACTTCTATTTAGTTTCACCTGTCCCCGATGTTTGTCATCAAATCTTGCAAATTAAATTTGATCCACTTCAAGGTTACCGATTGAGCTGAAATTTTGCATACATGTGTAAATTGCGTGTCAATGCAATATTGTGATGGCATGGTGCTGATCTGTTGATGGGGGTGAAAGGTGGCCATAGGAACTTTGCGATGAAACGACACAACCTCATCGAGTTTGGGCTCGTTTGAATCATCTTGACGAGTAGTTTGTCTTTCAATGGTAATCAGGGTCTGATGATGGAGCTGGAAGGTGGCCATAGGAACTCAGTAGTTAAGCGACACAACCGCGTCGAGTTTTATTCGTCTTAATGGGTGGACCGTTTTGATGAGTGGTGGTGGTTTGGTGGATGTGAATATGCGGCCCCACCTTTTGCAAATAAAGTTCGTTTGTTCAGTTGAAAAAACAGTTAAAAGAAGAATGCTCCTGATTGTCTTATCGTAGGCTTTACCTGTGTACAAAATGTAGGAAACTACTGTAGATCATGTATGAGATATTTATCTTGGTTCCAAATGATTTGCTTCAAGGTCAAGCAATTTTGTCTTTAAGCCGAGTTCGGTCTTTAGCGGGTCTTCAAATCGAAGAACTTGACTGGTCCAAGTTGACGGATGATGATGATGATGATGAAAAATGTTACCAACAACTAACCAGTAATTACATAACTAATTGATAAAATTATTAAAATATAAAATTATTAAAATATAAAATAATACTCGAAAGTTAAAAATAAAATTAAAAGAAAAAAACACTTTAAAAACAAGCTTTTATTATGTTCTTGTTAATGGCACTGACATAATATGAAATAAGTATTAATTCATTTTCAGTAGGCTGGCAGAAAGGTTCGAATTAAAAAACTCGTTCTACGCTAGGGGACAAAATGCACTTTTGCACTCATATTTAGAATGACAAACAGAATCTTTCCAAGCTTGTAAGGTGACAAATATGTTACGTAGAAGCTGTTTACTTATGAATGAAATGTAGGATGTACTGTCCAATTTTGGGTTGGGGAGCCGGTTGATAAATGCACTGAAATCACTCTACGAGGATTCCAGTGCATGTGTCAGACTATATGGCGCCTACACAGACTGGCTATTAACATTCTCAAGGGGTGTTAGACAGGTCTGTGTAGCATCGCCTGTGGCTCTTCAACCTATTCATGGACAGCTGTTTGGATGATTTGCGTGAGAGTGATTGTGGATTGAAAATGATTGAGACCACCATCATATGCCTCTTGTACGCCGACGACCAAGTCATCCTTGCATCGTCGGCGTCCGAGTTGTAAAAGATGGTGGATATAATGAATGCAGCATTTGAAAAGAAGGGCATGAAAGTGAATGTTGCAAAAACGAAAGTGATGATTTTTGATAGAGAAGAGAGTATGACAGACTGTGATATAAAGATTGATGGTGAGAAAGTTGAGCAAGTAAAAGAGTTCGTGTATTTGGGTAGCGTGTTTACAAGGGATGGCAAGTTTGAGAAAGATATTGAAAGAAGAGTATTGAAAGGAAATGCAGTGAATGGGGCCCTGAATAGCCTTGTGAGTAGCCAGGTCATGTCTAACAAGGCAAGGATGGCTATGCATAACGCTGTTCTGGTCCCAACGCTGATGTATGCGAGTGAATGTTGGGTGTGGCAGAAGAAGCATAAAAGCACACAAGGACAGACAAGGGTATGTTAAGCTGGTTTTGTCATTTAGAACGTATGGATGAAATAATAGTAACGAAAGAGATTTAGGGTGCGAATGTTGAAGGATGCAAAGCAAGAGGACGCCCCAGAAGGACGTTCACGGATCAAATTAGTGACGTCCTTCAAAAAGCTGGGGTCAAGAGTGCGAAGATTATAAGAGCGTGCATGAAAAAGCTTATGAATGTGAAGGAAGTTTGCGAAGATCGGGCAAAGTGGCGATCCATCGTCTCTGCCTACCCCTGTGAGAAGAAGGCGTGAGCTGTATGTATGTATGTTTACTTATACTGGTGAAACGTGGATATTTTCAGATCCAGAATACTGGTAAAACGTGAGTATTTCCAGAAATGAAATACAGGTCTGCCTAAAAAAGGGAGACGTCATCTCTCTGAATTTTTGGTGGACGTTTTGAAGCACATGGACTGGGACGGATTTTGAATCAAGATCAATGGCGAATACATCACCCACCTTCGTTTCGCCGATGATATAGTCATCATGGCTGAGTCGCTGGAGAACATTAACAGTATGCTCAGAGACCTCAATCAAATTATGTCGAAATTCCATGTTCCACCCATACCGGATACCGGTAAATGTTGGGAACGTTGCTCTCGAAGTTTGTCAACCAATATGTTTACTTTGGACCACTGTCCAACTAGATAGGTCAGAATTCGACAAAGAGGTCGCCCCAAGAATCCAACTCGGATGGGCAGCGTTCGGGAAACTACGCTATATGTTTTCGTCAAAAATGCCGCAGTGCCTAAAGAGGAGAGTATATAAATAAAATAACTTTAATTCAGACAGGGGCATTCATATTTTGTTAGTTATAACCCGTATGTGTTTCCAGTGCTGACTTATGGCACAGAAACATGGTCTCTAACTGCTGGTCTCTTAGAGAAGCTCAGAGTCACGCAACGAGCCATGTAGAGAGCTATATGCTCGGAGTTTCTTTGTCCTAGGGGTTAATTTATATATTTTAATACCTTAACATATAAATTAGTTAGGTACGTAACTACTGGTTAGTTGTTTGTAACATTTTTTCTATCCATTTCATTAATGCGTCAATATTACAAGGTTTCTTTGAGTTCCTATGGGGGCGTCCATAAATTACGTGAGGTGTTTTTTTAAATTTTCTGTCCCTCCCTCCCCCCCTGGTGAGATGTCGTGAGATTTTATTCAACCAAAGTACTCGTCAAGACAAGTCAAACGAGCCCAAACGCGATGGGATTATGTCGTTTAATTACTGAGTTCCTACGACCACCTTTGGGCTCCCATCATCAGACGAGATCAGACCCTGGTAACCATCTACCACCAAAGTACTCGTCAAGACGAATCAAACGAGCTGAGACTCGATGGGGTTGCGTCGTTTCTTTACTGAGTTCATATGACCACCTTCCAGCTCCATCATCAGATCCGACCCTAGTAACCATCTAAAAACAAAGTACTCGTTAAGACGAATAAAACGAACTGAAACTCGATGGGGGTTGTGTCGTTTCATTGCGAAGTTCCTATGGCTACCTTCGAGCTCCATCATCAGATCAGTACCATGTTATTATAATATTGCATTGTCACGCGATTTAAACATGTATGCAAAATTTCAGCTCAATTGGTAACCGGAAAGTGGATCAAATTTAATTTGAAAGATTTGATAACAAACATCTGGACAGGTGAAACTAAATAAAAGTTTGTAACTTATTAGGTATAGGTAGGATACTAATAACAGCTACACATGTTTAATCAAAACGAGGACGTAAAATTCACACTTTGTCCTCGGTTGGTTGGAAAATTACGCTATACACACAATGTCCGGAAAAACTACCAATTCGAGGACGTTTGTGTTAAGTTTTACACACACGTCCTCGATTTGGTACTGAAACGTGAAAAAAGTGTAAATCAGGTGTGTAAAAAATCGATGGTGGTGCCCTCTACATCTCACACTCCATCACACTCCAACCTGACTGGCCATGACCAATCCGAGTACTTTTTCAGATTTCCTTGTTTTTATTAAAACAAACACGGTGAGTATTCGGTGCAGACTAACTATATTTTTATTTTTCTTTTATACTCTTTACAATGTTTAGTGTACTTATCCATACAGCCTAGTTGTCACTAGTAGACATATTTTGATACTATTCTAATAACTATTACAACACCCCCACTTATCAAAATAAACTAAACATACAAAAAAATCCGAACTTAATATCACAATTTCAAGATACCCAATGTTTCCATAAACTTGTAGTGTTTAACTGTACCTAGACCTTTAGTCAACAAATCTGCTGGCATTTCATTTGTAGATAAATAATTGACTTCTACTTTTCCACTTTTGATAATCTCTCTTACAAAATGATGTTTAACATCAATATGTTTTGACCTATTGTGACATTGATGGTTTGTGGCCATCTTTAGCGCACTTTGGTTGTCACAATTCAACCTAATTGTTAACAAAAGTCCAGTCAACTCATACAATAGTTCTCTTAGATATATTGCTTCCCTACTAGCTTCAGAGAGCGCTACATACTCAGCCTCAGTGCTGGATAGAGCTGTAACTCTCTGCTTTCTGCTCTGCCATGAAATAGCTGTACCTGACATTACAAAACAAAATCCTGTGTAAGATTTTCTGTCCAGACTATCACTTGCCCAGTCAGCATCAACAAAACCCTGTAAGCTTTCTCCTTGACTACTAAATTTTAAACAATACATTTTAGTTTTCTTTAAATATTTAAGAACCCTTTCAGCATAATTCCAATGTTCAACATTGTAGCAAGTATTAAATTGGCTTAAGTAACTAACAGAGTAGGTAATGTCAGGTCTTGTCATAACTGCTAGATACATAAGACAACCAATGAGTTTTTGATAACTGATTCCTGCAGTACATTTTTCTGCTTTTGTTACATTTAATTTATTCTCTATAGGTGTGTCAGCTGCTCTACAGTCGGTCATATTAAATTTCATCAATAATTCTTCTATATACTGTTGTTGATCTACAGTTATCTCATATTGATTACAATCTTTGTGAACATTAATATTCATACCTAGATATTGCTTAACCTCACCCAAGTCTTTGATTTCAAATTCAGAATTTAAAATACATTTTAACTTCTCACTTTCATTCTTACTATTAGAAAAAATTAAAAAGTCATCGACATACAATGCTATTATAATTTTTACATCTTTACCTAGCTTTGTAAATAGACATGGCTCTTGTGTACAGTTTTTAAAATTATTTTTACATAATACATCCTTAACTCTCTCGTACCAGACTAAGGCGGATTGTTTTAATCCGTACACTGCCTTTTTAAGTTTAAGAACTTTCCCTGCCATTTCGGATACAAAACCTTCAGGAGCATGCATATAAATGTCCTCTTTCAAATTACCATTTAGATAAGCAGTTTTAACATCTAACTGAGTAATGTCCAGTCCTAGTTTTACACTCAGTGCAAACAACAATCTTAAAGTGGAGTGCCGCACAACTGGTGAAAAAGTTTCATCATAGTCTAGTCCATATTTTTGGGTAAAACCCTTAGCAACTAATCGCGCACGATATTGCACTTCACTATCACTTTTGATCTTTTTCTTAAGTACCCACCGACACTGCACGATTGTAGCACCTTTTGGAGCATCAACAAGCTCAAAAACTTCATTCTTTCGGAATGACTCCAACTCTTCATCCATTGCTTTCTGCCATTGCACACTTTCAGGACTGCTCAGAGCTTCCGTCACCGTTAGGTCAGTATCTGAAATAGCTAACCAGCCCGTCTGATTGTACCTTTCCGGCTTCCGTCTCTCCCTCTTTGGTCTGTTCAAGACCTGATAGTCTCGTTCTGGTGACTCACCTGAGCTACTGCTGCTTGTTAACGGAGATTCCGGAACATAGGTCTCATCCGCATCAGCTTCATAGAAAGTTAGCTGTGACGATTCACTATCAGAGCTTTCCTGATTATCCAACACTGATCGTTCTTGACGTCCACATTCCCCCACTGAACGATCATTTCCATCAGGAACAGGCAATTCTTCTTCCACACACCACGTCGCTTCAGTGGGTTCAGACATTCCTCCTGACACTGCTGTCTCCATCACCACTACATCTCTACTGGTTGTAGTCTGGTTTTTGACAGGATCATATACTCTATAGCCCTTCACATGTTCTGAGTAACCAATAAGAATATGCTGCCGAGCTTTCTTATCCCATTTGTTTCTCCGCTCCTTGGGAACATGCACCATTACTGGACTACCAAAGATTCGTATGTGGCTCAGAATGGGTTTCTTTTCATGCCACATTTCAAACGACGTTTTGTCATTGAGTCCTGATGCTATAGATCGATTCTTCAGATACACTGCGGTGGATACCGCCTCTGCCCAAAATCTTTTATCTAACTTAGCATCAAACAACAAGCATCTCACTTTCTCAACAATTGTTCTGTTGTTTCGTTCTGACATGCCATTTTGTTCCGGTGTATAGGGGTTTGTTTTTTGGTGTACAATGCCAGACGATTTCAAAAAATCTTCCATTACTTTAGAACAAAACTCTCCACCATTATCTGTTCGTAAAATTTTAATGTTGGCATTTTTCTGTTTCTCCACCATAGCCTTGAATTCTCTAAAGTATTTAAATACTTCATTTTTTTCTTTCATAAAGTAGACAAATGACATACGACTATAGTCGTCTACAAAGAGAAGAAAGTACCTTGACAATCCAATAGATTTAGCTTCCATTGGTCCGCATACATCAGCATGCACAATTTCCAGCACTCTAGTACTTCTTGTGCCTGTGGGGAATGGCACTCGTGATTGTTTGCCCTCACAACAAACCACACAGTTGGATTTTGTCACTTCATAAGTGCCTTCATAGTTAACACCTTCCACGGCGCCATCCTTCATTTTATTCAAGTCGTTAGTGTTTATGTGTCCTAACCTCCTGTGCCATAACAAAGCACTATCTCTGGCAAGTAAACATTTAGCCACTGGTGTAGTACATAAATCCAACTTGTACACACCGTCAATTAGATTAGCAACAGCCACCAGTTCTTTCTTTGCATTGTATATCAAACACTGACTTTCTGAGAAAGAAACACTGTTGTTATTTTCTATCAATTGACTTATTGACAATAAGTTCGTTGTCAGGCTTGGAACACACAAAACATCCTTGATTGTTATATCATAGCCTTGCTGCGTTGATATTTTAACATTTCCTTTGCACGAAACTTGAAGTTTCTCATGATTTGCTACCATAATCTCGGGGCATGTCTCTGGACTCGAAGTTTCCTGCAACCAACTTGCGACAGCCGTCATGTGAGCACTGGCTCCCGAATCCACGTACCATTCGTCTTTACTATATTTAGCGCTTAAGAAAACAGCACTAAATGCATTTGACCACTTATTTTTGCTTGATTTTTCTAACATTGGACATTGATTACGATAATGACCCGGAGTTTTGCATTTGTAGCAGGTTATGTTTTTATTTCCATCTGTCATTTTGGCATTTGACGTTGACTTCCCGGCATTGGTGTTGCCAGGTTTGGGTTTTTGTTTCACCCATTTTGACGCAAACGCCGCCTCAGTATTCTGAGTTTCCTTCGATGTCATTCCCACCATAGACAATTCTAACGGCTCCGAATCTAACAACTTCGTCTTGATGACGTCAGCCGTAATTGCAATACCGGAATGCTCGATGGCCATAATCATTGGCGTAAATTTTTCCGGTAATCCTGCAAGCATCAATGATCCAATCCATTGGTCAGTTATTTCAAAACCAGTTCCACTCAACCGTTGTGATGTTTCCACAATTTGAGTCACGTAGGTGGTCATATCTTCACAATTTTCTCGCCGTATTGAAATCAAGTGACGCAATAATGAAATCTTTCTCGAAAAACCTGAGTCGTCAAACAGAGATTTGAGCCTATCCCACAACTCTTTCGAAGTCTTCGTCTTCTTGATATGCACGTATAAAGCCGGGTCAACGGTTAGGCATAATTTCGCCCGCGCCTTCGCATCGTCTTCGGGTTTTATGTCTTTTCCAACCACTGGCTTCACACAATGTAACATGCCTTCCAATACGAGCACATTTTCAACCGCGAATGTCCACTCATCATAGTTTTCTCTGCCCTTTAGTTTAGGCACACTGGCTAAATAATTTGTCGACATTCTGCACAACTCGACCGATCCAAAGTTTTTTCACTAAAAATACTTTAAAACTGGATTGGCGTGGTAGCCCATAACCTATTAAAACAAACACGGTGAGTATTCGGTGCAGACTAACTATATTTTTATTTTTCTTTTATACTCTTTACAATGTTTAGTGTACTTATCCATACAGCCTAGTTGTCACTAGTAGACATATTTTGATACTATTCTAATAACTATTACAACAGTTTTCGGTACAGAAAGGTTCAAAATCGCACGACAAATATCGTAATTTGGTCAGGTCAATCCGAGGACCCACCAAAAGGTCCTCGTTTGGGAAAGGTCCTCGGGTGTGCCTTGTGTATTCAGGTCCAAGTCCTCGGAAGGTACTTAAAACAAACACACCGCACTCATAGTTCATCTAATATAATATATATATTCTTTTTCTATATTATTATTGTTTAGTTGTTTTTATCTGGTTTTTTGTCTTCCTTGTCAGCAATGTATAATGTAGTAGGCAATTGATTATCAGGGCCCTGCGATACAAGCTGCGCTTAGTGCAGGGTCCGCTGTTTTAAATGTTACTATATATGCATTAATCTATAAGTAGCCTTAAGTTTATGACAGGCTTTGAGTATTATGTATGTAACAATCTTGGAAACAGATAGTAATAAAAATATTCTATTCTATTCTAATAGGGTAGTGTCCTGCCTAGTCAAATCAGTTACTTTTTATGATCTGTCAAAACGAATTTTTACTATGGAAAATGTACTGAAATAGCAAGGCGTGACGTCATAGTTTCTAGTGCTCAATTGCAACACTTTTTTTTATTTTATTATTATTTTAATAAAATAAATAATCTCACGCCTTTTATCCCCGAGGGGGTAGGCAGAGGTATTCCATTGCTGGATATACCCACATTTCACGAGATACATTGGACCCCTAAACGTGATAGGTGGTGAGCCCATCGCCGGACCAGGTCTGTTTACACATGTCTCAGAATTAATTCTGTGACCTGCGGGTTTCCTCACGATGTTTTCCTTCACCGTCGAGCTAGTGATAAATATGTACGTAAGTTTTGAAAAACTCATTGGTACATGCCAGGGTTCGAACCCGAGCCTCACTGATTTTCGGCCGGCTCTTTAACCGTCCGGGCTATCACTGCTCTATTATTTTAAAATTTGTTGTAATTGTAAATTGTAAATTGAAAATCGAAATACATAAATTGAGGTGTTTTGGGATAATCTTAATATCAACCGACTTCAAAGAAAAAGAGGTTCTCAATTAGACTGTATTAGCCTAAGATCCGGCTGCAGAATTAATGGAGTATAATATGCTACAAACCAAATTTTTACGCATATTTACGACTAGCAGCGCCCCGCGGTTTCACCCGCGTAGTTCCCGTTCCCGTGGGAATACGTTGATAAAATATAGCCTATGTGTTATTCTGATGTATTAGCTATATAATTGTAAAGTTTCATCAAAATCCATTCGGTAGTTTTTGCGTGAAAGAGGAACAAACATCCATCCAGACATCCATCCAAACAAACTTTCGCATTTATAATATTAGTAGGATTAGTAGGATATTAGTAGGAT
This sequence comes from Ethmia dodecea, assembly GCA_963855545.1. NCBI lineage: Eukaryota > Metazoa > Arthropoda > Insecta > Lepidoptera > Depressariidae > Ethmia > Ethmia dodecea. Next base: position 15,333,871 of record OY979444.1, on the reverse strand, counting down.
TAGATTTATAGGCTATTCCACTAATCCCTACCAGCTGTCCCTCCTGGTATCTATCTACCTGCCCTATCGAAATATGACCGCTAGTTTATTTTTAATGACGACTAACGAACGTCGTATAAACCGTGTGCGACAGAGATAACGCTCTGTGAAGCCGAAATTATCCGATTGAATTTTTCCAAAAGTCGTGCAATACTTACCACCGGAAATTGTATAGGGATATTTCCCAAAAACAAAGTCGGGCACTTAAAATTTATAATTTTATTCCACAACACACGTCCGTCCTCTTATCACGTCGTCCATCACTCTCCTCTCTCTTTCGCTCCCGTCGTCTCACTCGCACACACATCCCGTTCCATTACATGCATATAGGGGGCCAATTCCACTAAGTGTCAATGGTTCCAGTTGGATGACAATGACATGGTCAGTCGATGGTGTTATTTGCTCTGAAAAGTGTCAAAACAACACCATTGTCTGACCATTGATATGTCATTGTCATCCAACTATAACCGTTGACATTTAGTAGAATTGGCCTGCTGCTGTAGGTACCCACCTACAGGGTTAACTAAAATGTATCTACCCTCCTTATTTATGTACACAGCTTGTATAAATAGAGGTAGCCCAATAATACTTTACTACCGAATCGGTTACACTTTTTTTTTTATTTCAGACCCCGACTGGGCGAGTCTGAACCTTGGGATCCTGATCTGCATCGAGTGCTCGGGCGTTCACCGGAACCTTGGTTCGCATATATCCCGAGTGCGCTCTTTGGACCTTGACGAGTGGCCGTGAGTATACTGAACTCAAACTCAAAATTCATTTATATTTAGGTATATAAAATACACTTTGAAATGTCAATAACAAGGCACACTAAACTCGTCCATGAAGATTGGCTAAATGTAAACAGCAGCAGCAGCAGGTTACCGCCGGTCCGGCGGGCGGCGAAGTATATGGTCATGTAGGTTCGCTTTCATACGTACCGGCGGGCAACCGGGCAATCGGTCATACATTACGCCGCCGGGTAGCCGGCGCCGGCCCGGCGGAAACCGGTACGTGTGAAAAGGCAGTAAGCCCCTTTTCACACGTACCGGTTTCCGGCGGTCCGGTCCGGCTGCGAAATGCATGGCCGATTGCCCGGTTTTCCGCCGGTACGTATGAAAGCGAACCTACATGGCCATATACTTCGCCGCCCGCCGGCTACCCGGCAACCGGTACGTGTGAAAAGGGGCTTCCGTGGGTCGCGATCGTGGCCGAGCTCGATCGATCGCATGTGACTGACAAGTCAATGTATGAAAGTGACAGACGTCGGCCACACGCGTCTGTCGCAGACTTCGGAAATGGCGCCATACATTTTCATACGTTGACTATTGTCGCATCAGCCGTGCGCGTCAGTCGCATGCAATCGGCCGCGACCCACGGAAGTCTACCTTAAATTCAAACTATAGAATTCATAGTGACAGTATAGAGCGAGTTCAAAAAAAGTTCGTGAATACAAATACAAAAATACAAAATAATTTATTTCGGTAAATTACAGGATAAAACAACTAGTTGTAGAGGCCTTCTTTTAAGTATAATAATACCTGTATCAGAAGACCTCACTCTTCCATAGCCATCTTTATTTAGTTACCAAAATATAAAAGAATATAAAAGAACAAGGTATACTAGAACTTATTAATAATAATGTGCATGAATGTGTAAGTGTATTTGGGGGGGGGGGGGGGTGAGTGTAGGGTGAGATGTGCGGGTGTCGGGGTGTGGTTGAGGGTAGGTGTGTAAATGTATAAAAGTGTATGTTTTAGTGTGTGATTGTGTATTTTATAGATATGGTCGTGTAGATAAGTTAGTCTTTTGGCATTATATTTATAAAAAATTCTTGGTACATTAAATTAAGTAAATATATAAGGTATGGATATTATTTTTATAAATAGCAAGGTAGCAGAAAAGTTAGTTAAGGAAGTTAAACTATCGGATGAAAAAGAGATTCTGTGCCGTGTGAAAGCAATTGAGTGCCGTGTCTGGGGTAATAATAAGTCAGATTATGCGGCTGCTCTTTCTAGTTTAAAAATTACATCCCTTTGCCATCGCCGTGAACGTACTGATGCGTTATTACTTTTTAAATTATTAAATCATCATATTGATGCACCTGCGTTACTGCACTTATTGTCATTTAGAGTACCTCGTAGACGTGAGCGAGCACGTAGAAAAAAGCCTCTATTTAATATAGCTCGTAGTCGAACGTCTTATGCAAGCAACAGTTTCATAAAGCGGGCTAGCAGGCTTTATCACAATAAGTTAGTAGATGTCGATATTTTTAGTGAAACCTTAAACAGTTTTAAAAAGTTATTCCTGCAGTCTATCACAGAAACTAACTAAGATATATTTTTGATCTTTTATATCATTGTCACCTGTACTTTATTACAGTTATATCTTTGAGTTTTTATACATAGTGAGAAAACTGTAAGTCTAGATTTTGTGTAATTTATTTACAATACTACTTATAACAACATGTGACTGTTTGTTTCTAAATAAATAAATAAAATTAAGCGGTGAATCTATTTGTATTATAACAATGTTTCTGTATCTTCAGGCTGGGCCACGTGAGCGTGATGGTGTCGTTGGGCAATGCGCTGGCGAACTCGATCTGGGAGGCGGACCTGCGTGGGCACATCAAGCCAATGGCCACCTCAAGCCGCGAGGAGAAAGAGCGGTTAGTGTTATTATTACTCCAACATAAATTTTATACAAAGAAAAAAAACTAAAATATGGTTTTATGTAAAACGGCATGTTACAAGATGAGGATGTAACTATGTAACTTTTAGTTTGTATTGCAATTATTGTTTAAAATAATTTGTTGAGGAGTTTCTTGCCCCGTTCTCGTCACTACATAGTATAAAACAAAGTCGCTTTCTCTGTCCCTATATTCCTATGTCCCTTTGTATGCTTAAATCTTTAAAACTACTCAACGGATTTTAATGCGAGAGGAAGGTTTTAGTGTTAGCATTCCACCCGTGCGAAGCCGGGGCGGGTCGCTAGTCAACTATAAAACATGCCGAAGCGGTGGATTTGCAATGTCTTGGTATAAGTGGGATTTACAAGCCCCTACTTCGAGTAAACACATTTTGATTTATTTGATTTGTTCTTTTTACAATTTTGAGGCCATAATTTAAATTGTATTGGAGTATATAACGCTGTCTGTCGTGTGAACGTTTGACATATTTTATGTTTTGCATGCCACCTACCTTCAATATCTATAAATTTTATGCTAAATTTATTCTATCACTAAAAATTTCTTGTATGGGTAGTGGTACCCTTCAATATAATTATATGTTCAACCGACTTTAAAAAAGGAGGTCATCAATTCGACTTTATGTTTTTTTATGAACGAGTTACAGTCCTTGTTATTAGACTATTGACTATTCTAAGTGTATTTTTTATACCTACTAAAAATAAATGATTTTGACTTTGACATTATGTCAGAACCTCAGAACTTTTGATTTGGGTGATTCTTTTTTATTTGAAAGCTGTTCCTTTCCGTGTGGGTCCCATTTAATTTGGTCCAGTTCTGACAATAGCATCCATGAGAAAACCATGTCAGTTGAAGTCTGTTTTTTACTCTATATGTTATTTACCCTTCATTGTTTTTAACAGCGGCTATTTGTAATGTAATGTTTTTTCATCTCTCGGGCGGAAAGCGGCGAATTTCGGCCCGCTGTGCTAAACGAAGTTGTCGCTTTCCGCCTCCGTCGAGAAGAAAAAAAGTATACACAATTACACACCTCGGGAAGTAAAATAAGAAAGTCTCAGATCACGTGTTTGTAAACATCGGCTTCGCCTCTGTCGACAATTACATGTGATCTGAGACATTTCTTATTTTACTTCCCTAGGTGTGTAATATACTATTCTTGTATGGGTAGTGGTACCCTAATATAATTATATTTTAATCCGACTTCAAAAATGGAGGAGGTTATCAATTCGACTGAACTGTTTTTTTTATATTTGTCACCTCAGAACTTCCACTGGGTGAACCGATTTTGATGATTCTTTTTTTATTTCAAAGTCAAAGTCAAAAGTTTTTATTCAATGTAGGGACTTATAAGTCCTCTTATCGAAAGTCATTGCGACTCCACCGCTTCGGTATGTATAGTTGGGGAGAAGAAGCGGAGCGGGGAATTTGAAAGAGTGTGTTCTGAATATATCATCCTTGAGAAAACCATATAAGTTGAAGTCTGTTTTTTACTCTCTAGATACACACAGCGGTTATAACGTAATGTTTATTTATTTATTCAACTTCATGTACCAAGAAAATGTACACATGGCGAACTTAATGCCTGAAGGCATTATCTACCAGTCAACAATCAGGCTAAGCAGAAATCATTTGGCGGAATTGGAATGTTGTGGTTTATTTTATTTTTAGCATTTGAGCAGTGATAGCCCGGACGGTTAAAGAGCCGGCCGAAAATCAGTGAGGCTCGGGTTCGACTCCTGGCATGTACCAATGAGTTTTTCAAAAACTTACGTACATATTTATCACTAGCTCGACGGTGAAGGAAAACATCGTAAGGAAACCCGCAGGTCTCAGAATTAATTCTGAGACATGTGTAAACAGACCCGGTCCGGCGATGGGCTCACCACCTATCACGTTTAGGGGTCCAATATATCTCGTGAAATGTGGTTATATCCAGTAATGGAATACCTCTGCCTACCCCCTCGGGGATAAAAAAAAGGCGTGAGATTATTTTATTATTATTATTTTATTTTTCATTATAGTGACTCCTAATACGTATTTTTCCATCCCAGATGGATCCGACTGAAGTACGAGCGTCGAGCGTTCCTATCGGCGACTGAAGTGCCGACGGGGATAGACGCGTTACGTTCGGCTTCGACGAGGGGGGCAGTTAGCACGTTGTCCCGAGTGCTGGCCGTGCCACCTCCCCGAGCTCCCGCTACTGCGGAACGAGCATTGGCACTTAGGGCCGCCGCTGCAGCTGGACATTTGGCCGCAGCTCAGCTCTTAATATGGGTTAGTAGCTATTCTAAGGTAGAATCATGAACGAAGTGAGGAGCTTAAAGTACGTGGCCCAAGGTAAAAATGTTTTCATACCATCTATTCGAAAAGTGACGTTTTGCTCAATAACAGGGAGCAAAGTAAGTCTTTTCCGATAGGATTTTAATAAGTGCGAATAAAAGTGTTTTGAATTTGGAATTAAAAATATTTTTCAATATTCTTAGCCAGAGATCAGCAAAATAAGTTTGCATCTAAGGTTGGCGCCACTGTAGCTTCAGTACTATAACAAAACATTAGTTCCATTTTTCATCGCATTAGGCTAACATGGCTGAATGGGGTTCGATGGTTGTGCTACACTGTCAGAAAAAACTCGCTGTGTGTCAGAAAAGACTTACTTTGCTCCCTCTTAATGAGGACCAAAACGTCACTTTTCGAATAGATGCACTTAGGGCCGCCGCTGCAGCTGGACATTTGGCTGCCGCTCAGCTCTTAATATGGGTCAGTACAAACATATTAAAGTCAAGACGAGCTATATTCATACTGCGAGAGTTTGAAAATTTATCCTCTACGACATGTACATACTTACTTCTGAGCGTATTTAATAAAGAGAGACAGCTATCTGTCAAGAGTTGCGCTTGAAATACGATTGTGTGAAAAATGCATAATTTGAGACTAAATAATAATACATATTGTAAAAAACCTAACATAAGATCTAAAATAAATAAATAATAATAATATAATTTGACGCCTTTTATCCCCGAGGGGGTAGGCAGAGGTATTCTGGAAATACCCACTTTTTAGTATATTCGACCCCTAAACGTGATAGGTGGTGATCCCATTGCCGGACCGGGTCTATTTACACATGTCTCAGAATTAATTCTGAGACCTGCGGGTTTGTTCACGATGTTTTCCTTCACCGTCGAGCTAGTGATAAATATGTACGTAAGTTTTTTATAAAACTCATTGGTACATGCCAGGATTCGATCCCGAGCACAAACATAGTGCCTTAAATTGTTTCTGAAGCGGTCAAAATGTGATGGACTGTATGCTATGAAGAAAAATGCAGATCTTCTTCAAACCTCGCTTTAGGGTCGCGCCACATCTGCGGAACGTACAGCGCTGAAGGTTCGGTGAACAACATACATTACGGTTGACGCGGGTGGCTGATCCATTTATATTTAAAGTAAAACGTCAATGTATGTTGTTCACCGAACCTTCGGCGCTGTACGTTCCGCAGATGTGGCGCGACCCTTACTCGTAAAACACACTGACAGACAAAAAAACAAAACGTATCAAAATTCAAATAAAGATCATAAAAGTGAAAAATAAAAACGAGATATAAAGAACATAAAAATGAGAAAATGAAAAACAGTTTCTAATTGTGAAAACTTGTAATTGGCTCTTTGTTGCTCATGATTGTTTCTCACAGTGTTATTTTAGTTGTTGTTTGTTGTTGTTGTTGCGAAAAATAAATAAATATTGAAGTGAAAATTAGTTATACAACGCATAACAGAATAAGCGCAATTCCTCATACACCCAAATTAGTATTTTGGGGGTGGGGGTAGTTATTCCATTTCTGGAAATACCCACTTTTCAGTATATTCGACCCCTAAACATGATAGGTGGTGGGCCCATCGCCGGACCGGGTCTGTTACACATGCCTCATAATAAATTCTGTGATCTGCGGATTTTCTCACGATGCTTTCCTTCATCGTCGAGCTAGTGATGAATATGTACGTAAGTTTTGAAAAACTCATCGGTACATGCCAGGATTCGAACCCGAGCCTCGCTGATTATCATCATGTGTGGGCTCTTTAACCGTAAAGCTATCACTGCAGATCAAATACTCTATACTAACCTGACCATTTCTCTGATTCCAGCACAACGGCAACCCGAACTACCCGGACGCTGACGGCCACACATGCGTTTTCTACGCTAGAGCAGCAGCCAACCACCTCTCGGGAATCCCCACCCAATACCCCAAGAACCTCCAACTGACCTGCCCCCTACATCCCAACCCCCCTTCAAACGGTTCAGGCACAAACTCCACCAGTTCAAGCTCCAGTACAAAAAGCTCCATAAAGAACCCCGAACCTGAATGCAACTGCATCATATTCGAGCTGTTGAACGCTCAGAGCGCGGCCAATGCGTTAGTTGAGCTGTTGATCGGTCTGCAGAACAATCAGTACATGAATAATGGATTCGAAGGCAACGGTATTAGTAGTTCGTTCAGCCACGGCACGCTGGGCAGGCCGTCGCTAGGACCGAACTTATCTTTGACCAACGGGAAATGCGGGAGTATCGTGTAGATGTTCGCTTAAAAATGAATGAATGATTGAAGGGACTGCGAGTGAAGTTTGAAGTTTTTCGTCGATCTAGTGTTGCCAGTTTTGGGGTGCTTGTCTGTGAGATTGAGTGATTTTTAGACTCGATTGGGATCTCCTTTTTGAAATGTACTTTTTGACGTTAAACTTTTTGCACCCCTCACGTCTTTTTGTATATGTCTGGAATGTAACGTAAATGTACGTTTTTAAATGTAAATGTTAAAATGAATATTGTTACATACGAAATAAGTATGTAGGGTGAAACACCCAATTGTTGACACACCACCAATTAATTGACACCCCAACAGCATTATTCAAAATTAACGAAATCACGATAAACAGTTATATTTAGAGTAGTCAAATAAACACGGTGGTTTTATCTAATGATTCGAAATATAATTGTGTATCGTATTTTCGTTATTTTTGGAAAAACCTGTTGGGGTGTCAATTAATTGGTAGAGAGAACTGGGGTGTCAATAATTGGGTTTTTAATTTATTAAAATCTCCTTGTAATAAACGGATGACGAATGGACTGAAAGTTGAGAGACAAGTTAAGTAGTTACCTGTAACTTGGTTACGAAGTTATGATTAAACATTGTATTGATTAATAACAAATTCGCAAAATGACGTAATATTATTGTACTGACTTAAATTTGAATTAACAAAATGTGATTGGTGAATCATCAAGGTTATCATCTAATACCACATCTGACTCGTGTTTAATACAATAAGATGAATGACCAATTCATCGTATCAAACAAAAATAAAAAAACGCCAGAAAAATTGATAAAAATCTTAAACATTTTATCAAAATTCTCTGTGTCTTTAAATTTATTTTTAGTGTAAGCGGTGTTTACCTTTAAATGTTGGTTACGCTAAGCATGAATTTGTAATATTATAATGAAAGTGAATGATTCAGTGTAAACTAACGTTGGTAAACCAAATAAATAAAAAATAAATAAATAAAATGATTTCTACTAGTGTCAAAAAAAAAAGAAATTGAATTTCAAAATTATGTAACTGTTCTTTTAAAAATTGTTATTAGTGATTTGTGTCTGTCAATTTAAAGTAAATTAAAAATATTAGGCAATTTTTAGTAAAAAAATAGTCATAGTCGTTCTGATTTACACATATCCTCCGAGATAGTTCAAAAGTTAGTCGGAAATTTGTTTTCGTAGTTGGTAGATTTAGTCGAAACGCATTTTAGACGAAACCCCCTCCCAAAATGCACGTTTTAACGTATTTACTGTAAACAACACTAGCTTTCCGTTCTAAATATTATATAGGAATAAGTTATCTACTATATAAAAATAAGTCGGGTTTTCCTACCTGACGCTATAACTACAGAACCCACGAACCGATTTCCACGGTTTTGCATTCGTTGGAAAGGTCTCGGGCTCCGTGAGGTTTATAGCAAAGAAAATTAAGGAAAAATTTCAACAGAAAAGCGGGAAAATCTTATAAGCATTGCACCCGTGCGAAGCCGGGGCGGGTCGCTAGTTTGATCTAAAAATATATTCTCAAATAGAAATCGTCTACTTTCACAAAGATATCACTAACAGGAGAAGCTTTCATAGTGATCACAGCATTTAGGTGTATTTTTTATTTTTTCGGTATAGAACCATATAAAAGACAATTTATTTCCCATATGGTAAGAAAAAAGATTCGAATTTAAATAACTCGAATATTAAACAATTTTATTGTTAGTAATTAATTTTTTAAATCACAATTTCACTCATCACATTAATTTCTCACACGGAAAGCTAGTTACGGAATATCCGGGTGCGAGTCCGGATTTTCGTATTCCGGATATCCGGATTCTGTATCTCCCGTAATTTAGGTAGCCGCTAAATATTTTAGGTAATAAATTATTTAATTAGGTGCAAGATCTCAGCTCAATGCTATTTGTAGAGTAAATTAGGATAATTCTAGTTGTTAACTATTGTCGCTTACCCAGACGCCTTTGGGTTGTTTAATAAACACCTGATTCTTTGGACTCCTTGTGACGTCATGTGAATTTAAACTTTTTTTTTCAAAAGTCTTGTAACAAAAAAAGTCCTAAGACAGAATATTTATTAATTGTAATAATAACTATAAAGAACGACGTGTGTATGTCTAAAGTTCTTGAGAGTTTTGCGTCAGTTTTACTTGGTCGTGCTATAAAGGCTCATACCATTAAACTTAACCGGTCTGTGGGCACGCGCATAACTACTGTACGTAATAATATAATCTCACGCCTTTTTATCCCCGAGGGGGTAGGCAGAGGTATTCCATTACTGGATATACCCACATTTCACGAGATATATTGGACCCCTAAACGTGATAGGTGGTGAGCCTATCGCCGGACCGGGGGATCGATTTTTGAATCTCACCAAGTGACTAATTCTCACCGATGTGAGTGATTTCCGAAAGTTCGTATTTTTGAAACTCATCGGTGACTTACATTTGTCATACCTATGATATCGATTTACGAGTGCCCCTACCCACTCGTAATTGAAATCACCATGCGATTGTTTTTGACAGTTGACGTATGTGACATCTGCCAAAAGTGCCAAAGTATGTTTTTTGGAAGAATTAGCAGCGGGGCTCGATTGTAATATTTTGTGATTGCGACGATTTATTGAAAACAGCGTGTGACTTTCAAAAATACGGCTTTTGGATAATGGTGATATAAAAGTCATCGGTGATAATTTTAGTCACCGGTGATTTTGATATCACCAGTGAGATTCAAAAATCGCACTCCTGGTCTGTACGTTTGTCATTATATTCGACTAAATACATATTAACGTTGGGTAGGTCATTTTATCTTCTTCCAACTAATACTGTTAACGTGAAAGCTTGTATGTACGGATGTATAGACGTATGGATGTTTGATGCTCTTTCACGCAAAAACTTCTGAATGGATTTTGATGAAACTTTTGCAGTTATATAGCTTATACATCAGAATAACACATAGGCTATATTTTATCCCCATATTCCCACGGGAACCAGGACAAAGCGGGTGAAACCGCGGGGCGCTGCTAGTAACGTATAAAAATCAATTGCCGTTCGTTAAAACTCAAAAGTGGCTGGACTGATTTTGATGATTTTTTTGTGTGGCTTCGAGTGGATGGATGGTTTATACGGTCACAGGACAACGTCTACCCGGGTCACTACTGTAATAATAATTTAAAAAAGGGAATTTACAGTTTTGCATTTGTAACTTTACTTAACCCTTTATGTAACTTGACAATAAACGAACTTGCTTCAAAATACTTGTGAATTCAGAAATGACGTCAAAGAACCACGAATACGAAACATTCCACAATTTTAAAAGCCAAAGGCGTAATAGTTGATGTGATATCCCTAAGGTTTTCCCGTATGAAGCCAAATGTACTGAACCCTTCTGTGCCTACTTTAGGTAGTTTACGCTTCCGCGCCCGATGATAGACCGGGGGTGTTGAGATTATTTTGTTCGTCGACTCCTGGTCTATTGTCAGGTGTTTTTCAATGTAAAGTGGTACTTCGTATGCATCTACTAGATTAACCCCGCAAGTTAGGATAAAAAAATGTAGGTACGTGCATTTAGTTATTCGTATTTTAGTGTACCGTTATTGAAATAACTATTTTTCTTGATAATAAATACGTTACATCACAGTTTCATTGTATATTTTGATTATTGGTCGTAAATCTCTTTTAAGAACAGTTTCGAAAATGTATTAAAAATTGAAGTAGTTATTCTGTATCTTTTTGTATTAGAGCTTATACATTTTTTGTAGAAATACCTGTGTTTCTTCCTTTGTGTTGTAAAAATAAGGTTATTTTTCGTGTAAATTTTAGCAAATATCATTTACCGACGTCAGTATTGAAGAATTGTATAAAATGCACACGACTACACTTACGCACGTTTTTTTTTGTATAATTAAAACTATTTCTTTTAAATGGTTTGCTGTTGAAATTTTATTTATATTTTTAAATTCGTTACCTTGACTTTGGTTTGCAATTTTATTAAGATATTTTTTTTTAAATATTTTGTGTATATTTTTTTTGTACAGGCCAAAGAGCTTAACGTTGTAAATATTGTGTAAACAGCTACTATTAGCTGTGCTATAATTAGACTTTCGTTATTGTAATTTTTAAGAGATTTGTTGATGTTCTTGATCTTGTGAAAATAAATATGAATTCGATGTTATCGTTTTATTTATAATTTACTATCACTAATTCACTATTATGAGCCAAACCCCGAAAAATTCATCAAAATGAATACATACTTAGAGACATACAGCTTTAACCAAACAGATTAAAATATAATAGGGCATAGAGGGGACAAAGCGGTGAAAATTTGAAGACAAAAAGTTATTCCAAGTGGAATAAGTCTAGTACAATTTCTACCGAATGACAGCTCGCGTTCATACTAACTGACATGACGCTTGAGCTTCATATATTCTTCAAAGTTTAGTATTAAAATATTCTCAATTACCCCGTTATGTCCTATTATATTATTCAGATTTTTAGCCGACAACATTTTGACCATTCTTAAAGAATGGTTATCTTCGCGGTACCAGTAACTAATATTATTCAGCATTGGTCATGTTATGAACAGTAAATATTTGTTTGTATTGAATAGACTTCGAAACTAGGTACTAAACCGATTCTATTCAAAACGAATTCTTACACCAACGGAAAGCTACATTATCAGGGAGTGACGTAGTAGGCTATATTTTATCCCCGTATTCCAAATGGAATGGAATTTCTTTAAACGTCTTTGGGAACGGAACTACGCCGGTGAAACCGCACGAAACACCTATGAAACAATAATATAAGTTACCCACACGTAGGTAGTTCATAATAAGTAAGTAGATAGGTATTACAATTACCTAATCTAACTCAAACCAAGTAAATAAAACATTCTTTGCCACTTGTAGCCAAGCAAGAAGAACCAGCTTTCTACTTCCTCGAGATGCTAGTTATTATTTCTCTGCCAAATTTTATGTAACGTAACACATTACTTAGTTTTCGTATTTATATTAACCTACTAGAGATTTTTACCTGTGAATTCGTCAGTCGGGAATGCAAAATAGTCGATGTCCATTTCTTGAAGATGCCAGCTATATTAACACCAAATTTCACCAAGACTGGTTCAGCGTTTTAGTTGGGAAAAAATATTTAGCGTTTAAAATGTTAGGTACACCCTCCTAAGTCATAATGAGGCTCGAATTCGAATCCTGTATAGGAGCAGTGGTAGCCCGCTTCTCATTAAGGCTCGGGTTTGAATCCTGGGATGTACCAATGAGTTTCTCAAAAAAAGCTTACGTACCTACATAACTACCTATTTATCACTTGCTCGACGGTGAAGGAAAACATCGTGAGGACCCAGAATGTGTAACAGACCCGCGGGCGTATTTCGGAGATTCAAAAACAGAAAATCTGTCGAAAAGTTTAAGATGGGCTATTCATAGATGCAATATTTGACATAAGGACTAATTAATTTCTTAACTTAAGGATGAATACGCCCAACGGTCCGGTCGATGGGATCGCAACCCGTCACGTTAATGGATCTCTAAAATATACAAGTGAAAAGTCGGTATTTCCAAGAATGGAATACCTAGCTGCCAAACCAACCCCAAAAAGGCATGAGCATATGGACTGAGCAGTTAGTCAAATCCTAAAGCTGAATGATTTTCTTTCGCTAGCATATCATAAGTCAGTATGAGTGAGGTGTTGATCCTTTAACCCTTTGAACTGTCTTATTTCAAAGAGGTTGGAACAAGAGGTACTTAAGTATCTAATGTTAAAGCTCGAAACTGCAAAGAGAAAGATAATTTTAATGTAAGTAGTTGTCTTTTGCGGGAATCCGAAGAGGGACGTTATGCTGGTTGTATAATTTTCTATATAATACTAGCGACTCTCCCCGGCTTCGCACGGGTGCAATGCTTATAAGATTTTCCCGATTTTCTGTTGACATCTTTCCAGAATTTTCTTTGCTATAAACCTTGCGGAGCCCTTTTCCAACGAATGCAAAACCGTGGAAATCGGTTCGTCAGTTCTGGAGTTAAATCGTCAGGAAGGAAAACCCGACTTATTTTTATATAGTAGATGTAGGTATTTGGGGTTTTGACTCATAAAGTGAGTGTGCAGTGAATGGGAAATTCGATAAAATGCGAGGGATGGACATTTTTGGATTGCCTCAAGAAGTCACAACGAAGTCTTCAGTAGGTAGGTATATGTGCTTTCATTTTACTGTTGATAAGCAAAGGATGGGATGTAGGTAGAAAGTGTTGAAGACACTGAATTTTAGTGCATGGTCTCTGAAGCAGAGCGCTTCAATTAAGATTAAAGTATAAAATAAATACTTGAAAATTAAATTACTTCATATTGGCAAAATGCTAAATCGCGGTGCCATTAGGTAGCTCGGTAGGTATAAAAAAAAGTTAGGTATATAAAATAATGGTTACGAATTAACGTACAATAGGGTTTGCGATTTAAATTTGGACCCAAAATGGCGTCCACAAATAGAGAATCAACGGTAATTTTTATTTTATGATTGTCTATAGCATTGCTAAATAAAGCTGCGTCAAGATCTTGTAAAAAATATGTGGTTGGTAGGTACCTACGGCTACGACTCCTTGAAAATAGGCACACAGCAAATCAGCAAACCTCAATCATTCTGTTCACCTCCTTAGTACTTTCATGGCCATAATCCTCTATTAGTTCATCTAAGGCCATAATAAAGAAAAAAGTAGTGCTTTTCTTTCCGAGAACTTTTTCTATATTATATCCCCACTCCTCAGGCTTGTCATTTCCATAACTCGATCATTGTTAAGCTGATGACGTCATACCTACGCTATCTCATAATATTGTTCAGGATCCTCGGCACTCATAATTTTCTCGGCAGAAATACGACCGTTTGCCCGGAATGTATGCTCGCGTATTCATTACTCTTTTCAGAGGTATAATAATAATTTTAGGGTCGGCAGGGCCCTTTATAAATTGCGGATTACCGTCAGGGCGTCAGGTATATGTGGGGCTTAAAAGATGACGTAACTTGCAACCATTTTTTGTGTTAAAATCTTTTGCGTTTGTGTATATGTTTTTGTTAGGAATGATTTAAACATAATACGTAGGTGGGACTTTTCGCCAAAGGGCCAAAAACTGGTTGCAACCTGATTTTTTAAAAATTACTTTATTAAATGTGAAATTTCTGTTACGATACCAATTAATGCCTTATTAACTTACTTTTTATAAGATTGTCTTTCAAACAACTCATTTAAATTGGAAGTAATACTGGACTGAAACAAAAAAATCGGGGTGTAACGTGTGCTGCATTTCTACTTTTAAAACTTTGACTCGGTGTACAAAAAAAATACTAGCAAATTTACACTTACTTATGATTTTATACATTAGAATATAGTTTTAGCATTAAGTAAAAATAGAAAATAAATTTGTAGGTGCCTCATAAACATGTTATTTACAACGTTACAACTTCTGGTAGCAATTTTTGTCTTTACCGGTTTTCGTAACAAAATGTTAAAGCATAAGTAAACTATGCACTGCACACATACAAGCGCATCACTGTGCATAGGCAAGCTCGTCATTCGTCCGTTGAGCGTAGAAATGTTAGATAGCGCGCCTTTGTTTTTGCTGTACAAGCGTTCCTTCTAAAAATTTGAAAATATGTCCACACCGGCACCACATCCAGATTTAAGGTAAGTACAATTTATATATGTCTGAGTCCTAGATATATTATAAAAACAGCTTTTTTGTGCGTAATACGTCTGAAAAACCGGTGTAATATTGGAAAGTTTTAGAATGAAGTCACAAAAACCGTCGAATGTCCTTACCACGACTGTCCTCGCCGGGTCCTGTTAAGTAGAGCGGTAAGGACAGTTTTGGGATGGTAATGACATTTAATTTTTTTATAGAATGAATTATCCTAATAGCCCAGTCATATTAGGTAAAAAAAGGGACCTCAACCTCGGAATGAAAGAAAATAAGCTGTAAATTGGTATAAAACTTTGTTTTGTCGTCCTTAATATTGTCTCAAAAGTTACAAATGCTATCGTGTTCGCGTCTTAAGATATTGAAGGTCAAAGGTAATAAAAATCGGTTTTTCGTTAATATATCGGTTCTTATTGCTTAAATGAGATTTGCACCTATTATAAAAGTTGTAAAGTATAAAATTTCAAACAAAAGTTGTAAAAAATTGTATACTCTACAACTTTTATAATAAGTGTAAATCTCATTTAAGCAATAGGAACAAAGATATTTGCGAAAAACCAATTTTCACCCCTAATAGGACTGGGCTATAAAGGATAGCAAGTTATAATATGAATATTAAAGTACTAAATGAACATTATTTTTTTATTTATTTTTAAGGGTATCATTTAAAACTAAAAACTAAAGAATTATTGTTTGTTATTTAGAACATAAATATACTTAAGCATTAAATGCTATAAAAAACTATTAGCATTTGAAGCAAGAGTGTTTTTGTTTTGTATCTTTTTTTTACATTTTGGAGAAAATACGTTTTAGTTCATTCAAGTAAAAGTCTTTTATTATTTCTTATTTCATAAGAATGTTCAAATTATATTATTTGTTTTTGACTGTTGTATAAAATAAAGTGCTTACCTAAGTTACGACAGATTTACAGTTTGGCGAAAAGTTATTTGTTTTTTTTAAATGTTTTTTAAAAAGTTTTGTTATTTTAAATTTGATTGTAACCTAATCATATAAATTGTGGAGAGTTTATATGTTTTTAGTTATTTACATAAATCGTTAGTATAAAGACTGATTCTATAACACTATACAATGTGACTGGAAAATCAAGGGAATTCTTCAAGAGGGTAAATAAAAAGCCGATACCTTTAGCATTTGTATAAAAAAACACCATCTTAATGTATGCGGAATGTTGATGGCTACCAAAATTTTACTAATTTTATTTTCGAATGTTTTTAAAATGTATATGTAGTATGTATTCCGACTAGCCCAACTCATACAACTCGTCGTTATCCGTGGCTTATATCCGTGGATACAAACCCTTCAAAACATCTTCAGAGTTTTTAAAAGTTGTCATTACCGGTCCAAAAATGTCCTTACCAAAACTTTATTGCTAAATATCTCGTAAATTAAGATACAGATTCGGTGCAATCCAACATATTTTTGATGTTCAAATGATCCTTTATGCACTTTGACCCTTTTTACTTTTAATTTTGAACTTTTTTTCTCGTTCTCCCAAAACAGTGAAGTTGGCGAAAATGCCCAGGTAGATCACACACCGCGTCGTAAGTAGGAGCGCCACGCGCCACAACGATATTATTATATTATTATTATCATGCATGTATAGCACATATTATCTAGTATTCGACCGGAAATAAGTCATTCGTTCATCTTATTTACTAGGTTCCACTAAAATTTTATACTTAGTAAGTAGGTACGTAGTATCTTTATACGCGTAAATTAAATTTTCTTGGAAACTAATTAACTTCATATCAAATAAAAGATTTGCTTTGCTCGGGACTTAAGTACCTTTTAATGATGAAAAGAGCATGTTATTTAAAACGGAAAAAATTACATAATTTATTTTACATCAAATTAATTTAGTACGTCGTTATACTTAAGTAACACAAATAAACTATTTTACATACATTCGAGATTTATTTTTTGCTTCAGAAAGATAGTAAAAGTCGGAAACAAATTATCGGACGAGGCTGACAGCCGTGACTTATTGGTACCTATAGCAACTCGGAAACGGATGGACAGACAGAATGAAACGTTGTAGTAACAATTTGTTTCTTAATTAATTATCATCGTAACGACATCACTTCGGGACAATCTCGACTTCTCGAGCAAAATAGGCGTGGCGTTGACGAACCATCAGCTTCCGAGTTGATAAGTGCGACAAATTTTAGTGTAAATTCATTATTCAGATATTAAAAAGTTAATGTTACCTCTGATGAATGATGCGACATCGAAAATTAACTAAATTATGTAACCCAATTTAGTAGAGCCAAGATTTTATTAAAAGGATACGTTGAGGAGTTTCTTGCCCCGTTTCTTTTCCGTGCTGCTTCAACCATCCATGCGGTGAAGTTGAAATAACTTTAGATAAGACGACTTATACTTTAAATAAAACATTTTGACGTTATCTGCAAAACTTTCAGACTTAACCTTGAGCCGTTTCTTGAGCGTTCCGATAGAAATCTGGAGCACTGGATATTGTCGCAACTGTGCTATTATTAGTCGCCCGAGCGACAGCCGTGGCTTACCGACACATCAGATAGTTTGCTTCCATGAAATACCTACCTAGTACTGCTTAAATTTTACACTTTCAACAAGTAGGTTGCGACAGTTTTGATCAGTTCTCCCCATTTTGTTATTTTATATACAATATTACTTATTTGCAAAACATAATTTCACTAAGAGGTTTGGTAAGGTGGAACTGTCTTAATCTTAAAATCTATTAATTAAGTCACATAAAACAAAAAACCACTTACTAACTCACACATTAATCACGATATCTTAAAAAGTATAAATGCTACAAACTTAAAATTATTTAGGAATACTTATAGATAGAGTCCCATCACTCAGCTCACGGACAACTTTGCAAAGGCGCCTGCTAGGATAGTTAAATCTTATTACATGATATCACTACATGTCTGATATCTCTTCTCTACGACATCTTTTTACGACGACACCGCAAACACAACTTCACTATCACAAAAGATTCTACATATTTAAACATGAGGTGTTGTTTCACATTTCGAATACACTTGTTCATCGATTGCAGATTTCCTGCTTAGGCATGGCATACCCATAAATTTCCAATTCTCATACAAAGCTTCAGCATCATCAAATGTTTGAGGCATTTCTTTGTTAGCTGTCTCAGGTAACACTAACGCTAGCAGACCACCTAATGCTGATATGGAAGCTACCAATACCAATGGAAGCCAATAAATAAAGATCTCCAAATACGCTATATACGGTGCCAAAATTGTTCCTAAGAATCCACAAATGTGCACTATCGATACTCCTGATCCCCGTACTGAAGTGGGCATTGTTTCTGCAGCCCATTGTATAATTGCACTATAAGCCATGTTTGTAGAAAACCTTGCAATAATTGCGCAAAAAACAGATGGTAGTCCTCCTCCTACAAATACGGTGAGCAGACAAAAAATGCTTGCAAATGTGAAACAAGTGGCTGCTAACCATCTTCTCCCCATCCAGTCCATAGTCCAGGCAAGCAGTATAATCGAAGGTAATTCAGAAGTAGAAATGAGCGAAAATGAAGTAAAAAAATCAAAATTCAACTGATCTATTGTCCTTATCAAAGCATCGAATAATAATGAAGCGCAAAGGTACACCACGCAGACGCATACGAACGTATTTCTTAGCTTAGGCCTTTTCAGTAGCTCTAATATATTTGCATTTTCTTCTTCCTTTGTGTTAATAGCCGACGCTTTGAACTGTTGTATTAAGTTTTCGGGAATTCGCTTTTTATTTATTCGACCGATATTCAAAACTTTTTTCACAGCATCATCAATCCTTCCTTTAGATAGCAGCCACCTGGGGCTTTCAGGTATTATTAACGGAGTAAATATGGCTAAAGCAAACGGTATACTGGTAACTAGAGATATCATTTTCCAATGTCCACAAGCAAGGGCTATCCAAGGCAGCGTAGCTGAACCAAGGCAGTAGAACACAGCAAATGAGGAATTCGCGATAATTGTTCTATATTTGGGTGCGATGTATTCTAGAACAAGGAGGAATACCATCATCATGCAGCTGTCGTACGCCATGCCCATGATGAACCTGCAGATAGCGAATTCGGTGAAGTTTCTAGCGAAAACAGTGGCGACGCCTCCGATAAATCCAATCAAACAGCTGGCAATGGTTGCGGGTAGTCGTCCATAACGGTCAGATAACCATCCTATGAGGAATCCTCCAACGATCGATCCCACGAAGTTTACTGCTTGAGCTGTAGCTTGGTAGCTTTTCTTATCACATACCCATCCCAACTCACTGGCTATTGTCGGATATGGGATCTCAGTTTTGTTGAACTCCCAGCCATGTTGACACGTCGTGGTATTCCAATTACCATCTGGTTTAATTCCTGATAACAAAACATCAGTCCAATTTGCCACATATGATTCGCATCGAGAGTATCCAAATCTTGAGTCTTGCGCTGAAGGTATCGCCAGATTTCTCCGTTCAACATCAGTTAGATTCTCCAACTCTGGGATCCAGCACCAATGATTCGGAGACACTTCGGTGAGGAACAGCTGTATGAAATATGCGTACACTCCGTAGAAGTAGAATGGCATTGTTGCTAAGAACATATACAATTGGTACCGACCTAATTCACCGGCAGATGAAAGTAATGTATCAAAATCCACTTCCTCACTGTTTTCGTTGCTATTATTAAGAGCCCGCTTTTCCATAAGTTCGATGTCCTTTGAGTTATTCTCCATTTTTTAAAGTTTTGTTTAGGTTTGCTGCTAGTAGGTATTTCACTGTAGACTAGTTGCTTGATGTGTTCATTATATATTATCTACTGGTATCAGTAAAGGCCGCGATATAATACGAGTCAGAGCTAGCTTACTATCTCATTTGCATAAGACTTTACCGAGATATAATTTGATATAAGATAAATCTCGATTATAGCTGCTTTTGTAGTTATGTAATAGTTTTCTGTCTAGTTACATCTGTACAATAAATTGGCACCCAAAATAGCATTGCGAGGAGATGCCCAAATTTCTTTATTAGTTTTGATTTCACGAGGTTAGCTCTCTACATATTTATTCCGTTATAATAAAATGTTCTTACTTGCTAGACTGTAGAGCTGAGTTGATGTTCAATAAAAATTTAAAATCGTTTCGTAAATAAGAATTATACGATAACTGCTCGTTCACTATGTCCGGACGTCACTACCATTTTATACGGCACATTTGGTACTGTCTAATATCTGAAGCATTTACTAAACACCGCTTTGAAATATGTTGTCTCTGTCTATCATCATTGTAGAAAAGAGAGAGGGTCTCTTTTAGTCAGTGCCAGTTTATGCATGCACCGTTATGTGGAGTGCCATGTGGGTATGGTGTGTAATCAGCTTGGTTGATGAATTATCACGGTCAAGTTTTGTTTAGGGTTATCTATGTGTTATCAGCAGTTCGTTTAAAATCAATTAATCTAAATCTACACTATGTAATATTATAAAGAAGAAATATTTGCTTTTTTGTTTGTTTGTAATGTGGCTCCGAAACTACTGGAACGATTTGAAAAATTCTGCAATGGAAAACTCACTTTTCTGGGAGTAAAATTGTTATTAATTAAGTTAATCATTAATTTTTAATTTAATTAATAATTATATTTAATAATTATTTTTCCCTGGGGAAATCCAAAACTACTAGTGTATTTATAATATACTTTTTGCAATATTTTTATTTAGATAAATACTTAAAGTTTAGATTTCATCCAGAAGTGATTAAAAAAAAATATTTAACTGAAATTTTATTTTTTATACTTTATATTTCAAAACGAATTTTATTTTATTTATTTGACATAAGTACACCACAACGGCAATAGTGGTAAGTATACGTAGTACGATAAAGGCAAGCAGGTAAATAGGTAAGTCAATTGTGTTATTTTGGCACTTTTCAGAGTAAATAACACCATCGACTGACCATTGACATGTTATTGTCCAACTGTAACCGTTGAAATTTAGTGGAATTGGCCCCCAGCTTTTCAATCAGGGTGTTGTACCAACTAAGTAACTTACTTACCTAAAACATATGGTTTTAATATAATTAAGTGAAACTTCTGTTTATTATTTAATTATCTAAATAAATTGATGTCTGTAATTAGGTATGCATATAGGCAAACCTTCTAAAGAAGTAAAGAAATATTTACCTAGGTACCTATTATCTTTTTAATTGTTACAATATGTCGTTAGAAATGGTATCATCCTAATATTAGTAATAATTTACTGTTTAATATTATGTAAGTACCTACCTATAATTTACTTACGGTGGAACTGTCGAATGAAATTAAAATTCTGTGTATTAATAGGTACTTAAAATTATGAGTGTCGTTACACCATTAACTTAGTACCTACCTAATTATAAAATTTCCTTATTGACAGCAATTTGTCATACATAACACACTTTATGATAGATATTATAATAATAATAATAATAATATAATCTCACGCCTTTTTTATCCCCGAGGGGGTAGGCAGAGGTATTCCATTACTGGATATACCCACATTTCACGAGATATATTGGACCCCTAAACGTGATAGGTGGTGAGCCCATCGCCGGACCGGGTCTGTTTACACATGTCTCAGAATTAATTCTGAGACCTGCGGGTTTCCTCACGATGTTTTCCTTCACCGTCGAGCTAGTGATAAATATGTACGTAAGTTTTTGAAAAACTCATTGGTACATGCCAGGATTCGAACCCGAGCCTCACTGATTTTCGGCCGGCTCTTTAACCGTCCGGGCTATCACTGCTCTTGATAGATATTACATACTCTTATTGAATTAAATTAACAATCTCACGCATCACGCTGGATACTCGACTTTTCACGAGATATTCTTTGGACCCATGATGGTATTTGTTTATGAGTGATACATGAGGTGTAATTTTGTTTTCTGTCTTGCAACTATCTGTTTCTTGTTTTTTTACGACAGTTACATTTAAAGAGCCGGCCGAAAATCAGTGAGGCTCGGGTTCGAATCCTGGCATGTACCAATGAGTTTTTCAAAAACTTACGTACATATTTATCACTAGCTCTACGGTGAAGGAAAACATCGTGAGGAAACCCGCAGGTCTCAGAATTAATTCTGAGACATGTGTAAACAGACCCGGTCCGGCGATGGGCTCACCACCTATCACGTTTAGGGGTCCAATATATCTCGTGAAATGTGGGTATATCCAGTAATGGAATACCTCTGCCTACCCCCTCGGGGATAAAAAAGGCGTGAGATTATTATATTATATTAATTACCCTCACACAAATTTAATAACAACTAAGCTAACTGATTGGTAGGTACTATCTTGGTACCTTATCAAAAGAGGAAAATACGTGTATAACGGTCTTTTCAACACACTTGCTCATAAAGTGGCTCTAATTTCACTGCAATTAGGCACATAATGACACCTATAATCAAACTGAGACTTTTTGTTTGCTATTATTCACTAGTGAGTTATAGATTTTTTTTTTCAATTTTGTTGCTAGAGTTGCTTTGTTCTTAAAAAAGTTTCGATACAAAAAAGATCGTATTCAATCGTACTAATAAATTAATACACAAATATGGCTTGCTCATTTCATGCAACTTCGTATTTAAATAGATCATTTCAACTTGTACGTGTTTAATAAACAAAACTTTCACTCAAATATAACTTTGGTTTTCTCTGTAAAAACTTTAAATACCCCATTTTGTACGTGGCTAAAACGCTATCCACGACAAACCAAAGAAAAAGAAACCTAATTTTTTTAGTCCATGGCCGATCGCCATTGTAAGATGCGAGCGCATAGGAAAACGAGGCTGTATGGGCCTAGATCCTTTTGCCTTTTCCAAATTATATAAATAAAAAATTGGAAAACCAATTAATTTTCCCCGCCATTGCGAATGATTATTTTAAAATGATTTTTTAGTATTATTTATTCACAAGTGTGTTGAAAAACGTCGTATGATACACGTGTGTATTGATGATTACCGTCCTCGGCTCTCTTATGACCCTCGCCTACGGCTCGGGTCTCAATGGCGCCTCAGCGGTAATCACCAACTTTACTCACTTGTACCATAATGTACTATTAACTGCCACTGGTCTCCAATTAGCAGCAGTGAGGAAATAAAAACACACAATAATAAGAAAATAATAATAATTGTGGGACACAAGTCACACACGGTTATTTAGTCCCAAACTAGGCAGAGCCTGTACTATGGGTACTAAACACCTGATAAGCATAGTTAAATAAATATTAAACCAGACACGAAGCCAACAGATATGTTCATGCACACAAATGTTGGCCCCGAGCGGGGATCGAACCCGCGACCTCCGACCCAGAAGGCAGGGTCAAATAAATTAATACAAACGTGCAATGGCTGTGTTAACCGTCCGGGCTATCACTGCTCTTATTTTACTGAGGGTAATTACTTATTTAGTTTACTAGTTTTAGGAGGGTTTTTTTCCTATTTCACTGGTTTTATATTCAGAAGTATAAATACCGTGGATCGTGAGTATATTATACTAGTGTAATTACATACGCAATAAACATTTTATGAGACTGAAGAAACTCGGTATCAGCACATAGCCTGCTGTTTACATTCAGCCAACCTCAATGCCTAAGTTTATAGTTCCTTTTTCACCGACTTCAAAAAGGAGGAGGATATATTTTTTATTATAGGATGTTTTTTTTTTTTTATGTTTGTTACTTCAGAACTTTTGACTGGGTGAACCGATTTGGATGATTCCTTTTTTATTTGAAAGCTGGTGCTTCCAGATTGGTCCCATTTTAATTTCGTCCAGTTCTGACAACGGCATCAATGAGAAAACCATATAGGTAACTTGAAGATTGAAGTCGGTTTTTTTACTCTTTCGAGTGGTTATTATCAGACTATTGAAGTTTCTTAATGCATTTTTTTTACCTACAGATATAAATAATTGATTTTGGTACAATGATCAATTTGGTTACAATGGTAAATTATGATGGGGATGGTCTGCCTGCCTGCCTGCCAGTCGGCCTGCCTGCCTGCAGCTTGCTTGTCTGTTTGATTGGTTGCTTCCATACTTGAATACACGGTTGGTGTTTGATTTGTAATGTATCGTATTGAGTTAGTTAGGCAATCCAAGGAGGCTATGCCATCCTTGAATAAGAAACTGACGAAGCGGCTTCTGCGCCTGGACAGGGACAGCCTGAGAATGGTGTCGGGGACCATCACCGGACACTGCTGGACGTCCTGAGTAGACTCGGAAGTTTGATCTGCTTTTGGAAGGAGGTAGGATGGTTGGAGTAACCGGCCGCACTGGCTCAAACCCCCTAACATAGATAGAACATAGAGATGTCAATGGTCAGTCAATGGTGTTATTTTGACACTTTTCAGAGCAAATAACACCATCGACTGACCATGTCATTGTCATCCAACTGTACCCGTTGACATTTAGTAGAATTGACCCCCAGTTTAAATGGTCTGTGGTGTGATTTACACCCACCGCTGGAAAAGATATATTGGATCCCCTTGGTTTGTTGCACCTTGTCGAATGTGAGAGGTTGCTTCGTTTACGAAGGAGCGTTATGGGGAAAATAATAATCTTGCCAAATTTTGTAGCTGATCAATTTAAAAGTATTCTAAAAATGTATTAAATTGGTGTTTTGTGAACGAAGTGCCGCGGCATAGATATTTAATTGGTATATTGTTTTTTTTTTATCTTTTGTTTTTTTATCTAGAATATCAGACATTATGAGGCTGACATAATACATACCTTGTATTAAAAGCCTGAATAAAAAATATATTTAAAAAAATCCTCTTGGTCTGCCATCTCGCGGTTAGTTTTCGTAGCATGCACTTGAAATGCTAAAGGCATTTACTTGACTAGAAACATAACAGTTTATGTAGTTCTGCAAGATCCCACAAGATGTCACTGCTGAAAGTGAGTTCCGCTAAACAAAAGATGTCGCTATTGCTTCACAAGGATCTATGTGGATTATTGATCTACTCTTTATTAGATAAAGTAATTTATTTGAAAATGCACTAATTTAATTAAATTAATAATTCGAGCCCGAGTAAATTATAAACGATAGTATTTCTGTGGTAGTACACATTTTTTTTTGTCATAAACATGGTTATTCGCTTTCACACTATTGTTAGATAATAATATTATTCACACTTTATTAGACACACACAACTCTTAGATAACACTGTAACGGATATCTATACATCCTATGTATAGTCTAGTATAGCATCTTCGTATTTATACACTTTTTGCCAATTGTATTTTTATCTCAGAGATCTACATATTATTATTATTTACTGTTTAGCGCCACCTGGCGAAATGTGCCTATCCTATTATCTCTCTGCCTATCTGTGAATTTAAGATTTCGTTTGACTGTTGGCAACGGGGCTGAGCTCATTCCACCGATATTGTTAATCGCAGAGGCTCAAACTGCACAGATAGCAATTTCCGGACAATTTTCGCTATTCGTTTATAGTAGAGCAGGAGCTGAGCTGCATCACAGCGACTAAACTTATTTTAGTTTAGTCCTGTCATTCCTAGAAACGAAAAGAGACGAGAGATATTTAGACCTGTCAAATTAACATTAGTTCTGTCAGCTAAGGTGTGTTTAGCAATTATAGCGACGATGTAAAAAGGTCATTGATAAAAGTGACAGATAAGCACGTTCATAAGGTTCAAACTAGTAGGCTTTTACATGTTTGACATTACTCTTCAATCTATGGTTTGGTTTCTGTCCTTTTTCTTGCGTATTCTATGGAGAAGGGTAGGCTAACTTAAAATTAGGAATTTTAGCTGGTGTGCAGAATCGAGTCCATTATAGTTCTTACAACAATTTTTAAGGAACTTTGGAATTGAGTACCTACCTATATTTTCGATGGTTTTGTGTAGAGTAGGAAAAAGATTATGGTTTTAATTGTGTTTCGAAATTTAATGTCAGTTGCCAATACATTATGGAATAGGCTAGGTATAAAAAAAGAAATAAATTCAGGATAAACAAACCCATTTCTTTTAAACAAAATTCTTCTGCCAAACTGCAAGACAGTTTGTTGGCAGAGGGACTCCCTTAAAACATAGATGGGCAGCTAATTGGCTAGTAACTTTTTAAGTACATCTTATTGCTTATGGTGGTAAATTCATTTTAATTTTGTATAAGACAAACATTTTAAATTTAAACATTCTAAATGTTTTACAAATACCTTATCACACTGTAACGAGGTACTCGTTATCGGACCTCCTATAACCTCCCCTTTTATAAACTTTTAACTTCTTTATCGGGCCATACATTCTAAATTTTGAAATTAGAATGACAGCTCTCTCTTCTATTTTTCTTCTACCAGACAATCAGTAGGTACTTACACAAAGCTGGAACTAGGCGGTCTCGACCTATAATCTGTACTTTAAATAAGATTTTCTACGTAGGAAAGCTTTGCATATTCTAAATATCATAATATCTATGCTTCTAAATTGTGCTGTAATACATAACCCGATAAAACCGTGACAATAAACCTAAAACACTGTTAATAAACCTTTTGGCTGCTGAAACACTCGTTTATATTCATCGTCCTACGAACCCTCGACCTTCACTCCGTCTCCTCATCTCTACGTATCCTCATCTCCACGTGTCCTCATCTCTACGTGTCATCTCTACGTGTCCTCATCATCATCCTGACGTGCTGGCAGTTGCGGCCGAGGAGTAGGCCGCAACGCCGCAACATGGTATTTCATTATACAATTTTGAGACCAACTACTTCCTACTTCTTTTTCCATAATAATTATTATTACCACACGATAGAACCTCTAAATACCAATTCGTCTTTATTGAATTGCTCTAAGGCTAGCAACCCTACCTCCTCATGAACCGGCCAGATACGGCATTCCACATATAATTGCTCATAATAACTTTTTTTACAGCGAGTTTTAGTTTTTTTGTCAATAGGCACATACTAATAGGTATAGGTACAGTCAACAAAGTTGTTAGGGTTACATGGCCAGTAAGTAAGAACTCATTTTTCTGGTGTAGTTACAAAAAAAAAACTATAAATGAATTTAAGGCTTTAAGAGAAAACTGAATCTTATTTTCTGGCCATGTAACACTAACAACTTTGTTGACTGTACCTACCTAACAGCGATTTGCATAATCTGTAATTTATCTAAAAACTTTAAACAACAGTTTTTTTTTAAACTGTCTCATAATCAAAAAGGGTGTGAATTGGCTCAGAAAGAACTAATTCTTGGTTTTGTTTATCGTTAAATAACGTTCCTTGGTATCTTGATATTTATTTACCGGCATGTGAGATCACTGATGCCAGTGTTGTTCAAATAACACTTGCCTATCTAAATAAAGCATCTATAAAGACGTTTTTAAGAAAATAAAAAACGTAAGAACATATACTTTATGTACTCATAATATTTAACTGCTTTTTGTGAGCACAATAAACACCATTTAAATAAATTGACACTTCCATAAATAATATGCCAACCAACCTCAAATTATTTGCTTAGCTACTACAGAACTACATAAGAAAAGCACAATCTACATCTACACTTCTACATTTAATATAATATAATAAAGAGAAAAGATTTGTATTCTTGTATTTTTGTAGGTTTGTAAAGAATAAACCCAAAAACTACTAAACCGATTTTTAAAATTATTTCACCAAAGGAAAGCTACAATATCCCTGAGTAAGGCTTTATGTTATTCCCGTATTCCATCGGGAACCGCGCAGATCCGCTAGTATAATAATAATAGGTAGGTAATTAAAATAAAATACCTAAGTAATATTATATTATTATAACCGTTAGTTTTGTAACTTATGAAGGCAAAACATATACCTATGTCAAATTAAGTATGTATTTTTGGTAAAATCGCGACAGAGCAGTAAAAAAGTCAGGGCATTTTCGATCAGCCCCCGAGCTATCAATCGCTGATAGATAGGTACTGTGGAAAATGTCCCTGTCACAGTGCTTACACGTCACTTTTTCAAATGCGAGTGATCTTTCGTCGATAATACCTAGCTGACATGTTACTTGTGCCTCTACTTTTTTACTGTCTATCTGCACAACTACCTACATCTACACTAACATTTTTATAGAAAACTAGCTTCCACCGGCTTCGCTCGCGCACGTTTATTTCACCCTTTGGGGTTGAAATTTGCAAAATCCTTTCTTAGTGGATGCCTATACTGTATGAGCTTTTTATGTTCTCTGCGTTGATATACCTATCACCAATCAGTCAGTCAGTTTATCCCCGTATTCCCACGGGAACGGGAATTACGCATGTGAAACATGTAATATACATGGAGGGTATTTTCAAAGCTCGTTTGCACTGGAATTTAGATGTTTCCATGGAAGCCCGCAGACTGCAATATGGGCACGACCGCATCCATCAGACTGAATACCAGTGCTATACTACTTAATGCATGCACTGTGCTGCATTGAAAACATACGGGATACGAGATTGACGCCGTGCACTAGATTGAGGGTTTTTTTTATTGCTGACGGGCTTACTCTTGACTCCAGACTTGCCCGAAGGCAAAGACGGGGCCGACGATGGGACGGGCTTGTTTGGGTTGCAGTAAAGTGGGATATTTGGTTTATTATTTACTTACTTACATGAAAAAAAAATTGTCTGTAAAGTCGGTTTACGGACGATAATTTTATGTGATATCGTCATAAGAAAACTGCTCAATATTTTGTCGACTAGTCAATGAAACCGAGGGTTATTAAGTTGGCGTTTAGTCTCGAGGTGCAAACTGTACTTTTCACTTTGAGTGCGATAAAAATAATCAATTTTTATTTAAAATTAAAACTCGTCAAAAATTCTGAAATTTTCGCGGTCAGTTTCTTCTTCTAAACCTGTCACAGATTTAAATCTCGCAGATTAACAATTTAAAACACATGGCGCCACCTTCTTTGCGGAAAAACTATGGAACTAAAACTCTCAACATTTTCGCAATGAGTTTGAAACTGGCTGTTTGAGTTTGTCTATGTCTCATTAAGGAAATTAAAAAACTAATTACTTTTCACTCCCTAGAGACTAAAGTGGACACTTTAGTCCCGCTTCGTAGGGCTATATTGGCGTATGTATTTTCAGAGCATGAGAAGTGAAAAATACTTGTATTATTTTATTATTATTAAATGGAGACACGTGTGCGTGGTGAAAATTAGAACTACCTACATCTTAATACTCACTTTCTCTTACGTTTTGTGCAAAAGCGCTGCGCGCGGAGGTTCCATCATTCAGTTAATTTATTCTGGTAATGTGGAACTCCTTGGTGGAAATTTAATTTCTTAAAAAAAATAACCGTAAAGGTAAATAGTAAATGGGTAGTTTGGTGAGAGTACCTATTTTACTGAACGTTCGAATGTGTGATTATTAACTTTCGAATAATATATACCTACAAGCTTCCTAAATGCACTTTTGAGCAAATAATTACCAAGGTAGGGGAATAAAAAATAGTCTTTTTATAGTCATTTCACTGCCACATTATTTAGAACAGAAACTAAAATATGCTATGAAATTTACTCAATTAAGAGTTCATAGCGAAGGCTGATATATTGGTTTAGTTGGTGGTAAGGTGTTGTATGCGATTTTTGCGAGCGACTGCATGGTCCACCCCCAAAGAGATTAAAATATAATAGGACATAGAGGGGGCATTGGGAATATTTTCATACAAAACTTTAAAGCATGTTTGAAGCTCAAGCGTCATGTCAGTTAGTATGAACGCGCGCTGTGATTCGGTCGAAATTGTAGTAGACTTATACCACTTAGAATAACTTTTTGGCTTAAAATTTTCCTCGCTTTGTCCCCTCTACGCCCTATTATATTTTAATCCCTTTGTCCACCCCTAAATATTCAGTCGAAGAAGGGGGGTTACACTTTCATATCATTACGATCTTTAGCCACATCACCTAAGTTTCATAATTTGACGCCACTTTAGTGTAAACATAAAATAAAACGTTAAATTCTCACTAAATCCCATTTGACGATGTAGATATTGTCAGATTGTCTTAGATAGTCTGTTAGCCATGCTTATCTCTTAAATCCTTATCAAAGGCGAGAAGATTAATCTCTACATTACAATGTTATTTAACTGGCACTCCTTAAGATATCTATCTTATCTACTTACACTAATATTATAAAGAAGAAAGATTAACACCTAAGAAGCAACAGGTCCTGACGTAACTATAGACGACGTAACCGACGACACTAAGAAGGTATTCTTGGAAATTTCATAGGGAACGGGAATGAGAAGAATTCGTGCCTTACTGTCTTTTAAAGTGATAATTCATTTAACGTCGTACAAATACCTAGATATAACATTTCAAGTGATTTTTTATTTTATTACGCTGTTCCTAGCTCAAAAAGTTTTTCGTCGGTACATCCCTACACCTTTGATAAAAAATTCTCTCTACTCTGTGGATAATCTGAACCGTTGCCGGGGTACTAAAACTATATTTTGAATTACTATTTTTAGGGTTCCGTACCTCAAAAGGAAAAAACGGAACCCTTATAGGATCACTTTGTTGTCCGTCTGTCCGTCCGTCCGTCCGTCTGTCAAGACCCTTTTTCTCAGGAACGCGTGGAGGTATGAAGCTGAAATTTATATCAATTACTCAGGTCTACTGTCCCTTGAAGCTGTGAAAAAATCAAACTTCTAAGCCAACGCAATCAAAAGATACAGCCGTTTATGCCGCAAATTTTCGACACTTGCAAGGGAATCAAAACCTACAGGGTGCTTCCCGTGAACTCAGAATCTTGAAATTTGGTACGAAGCAACGTCTTATAGCATAGATACAGGAAAAATTACGAAAACCATAAATTTGCAAGGTTGTACGGAACCCTCGGTGCGCGAGTCCGACTCGCACTTGGCCGGTTTTTAGGCTTTAGGGTGGGTGGGTAGGCATAATGCCGAATCGTGGTAGGTAAATATCTATGTGAATTTTACTTACAAAAGCCATATAAGTATATTTTTGTGCATAGTACTTTCCTCGCTGTAGTGAGGTGAAAAGTGTTTCGCTCGGCAGCAAAGCCAAGTTATTCTTTGACGGGCCTGTCTGTTGGCTCAGTTGGTAGTGACCCTGCCTTCTGAGTCGGAGGTCATACATATATATATAAATATAATCTCACGCCTTTTTTTATCCCCCAGAGGGGGTAGGCAGAGGTATTCCATTACTGGATATACCCACATTTCACGAGATATATTGGACCCCTAGACGTGATAGGTGGTGAGCCTATCGCCGGACCGGGTCTGTTTACACATGTCTCAGAATCAATTCTGAGACCTGCGGGTTTCCTCACGATGTTTTCCTTCACCGTCGAGCTAGTGATAAATATGTACGTAAGTTTTTGAAAAACTCATTGGTACATGCCAGGATTCGAACCCGAGCCTCACTGATTTTCGGCCGGCTCTTTAACCGTCCGGGCTATCACTGCTCATATACATGCATGAACATCATATCTGTTGGCTTCGTGTCTGGTCGTTTAATATTTATTGAAGTAAGTTTATCAGTTGTTTAATAATCATAGTTTCTATACAGGCCCTGATGCCTAGTTTAGGACTAAATAACAGTGCGTGAATTGTGTTCCACAATTTATTATTATTCTGCGTCTCGAAGGGCTCGAGATTTTATATTTGAAGGTTAAAATCCTAGAATCCTTCTCTTGCTCAGGTTTCAATACAAGTACATTCAAACTCATTACAAACAACAAAATAATTTTCTTTTTTCGGTCGTCGCGTTGCCAGTTGGATGAAAATTAGTACAACGAAACTAGACAAATATGAGCAAAATCATGAATAAAATAAGCTACTAAGACCATAAGCCCTTTTCTTCCTTTGTATTTTTTTTTAATACTGTAGGAGAAACATACTTTTTTGTTTTTTAAATGTGGAAACTTGTCATTAGCATATGTTTAACCATAGTGCTTAATTAACCTATAATTACTATTTTTGCTGTAAGTTTTCCAAAAAGTAAATAAATAAATAAAACTATAGTTATTCATATTTATCTAAAAAACTGGTGTACAATGTACTTACATGGTGCAGGCCTAGTCTCCATACATTCCTAAAACGTCTCCTTTTGTTAAGATCGGTTCAGCGGTTTAGCTCTAAAAATGAAGGGTACAGGTGCAGAACCAGGAATGTCACTAAAATTCAAAAAGTTAAGTTTTGATGGCAATATTTTCATTTTCCCTTGTATTTTTATTTGGCATTACACAAAAAGCGTAAAAACAAGTATAGTCAGATGTATTAATTAAGTCTCAAAACTGTATACTGGAACAAAACAGGGAAGGTCCATAGTGTAACGTAACATAAAAAGTAATGTCCAAGCTGTCAAAATTTATAAAAAAATAAAAAACACATTTCAATATTTTATGTTCCTGAAAATAAGACTTTATAAGGTAAACTAAAGTTCCTATTACTAGTTAATAATTTTAAGTGACACTTAAAAATAACCTTTGAAAAATTAAAATGTTAATTACACAACTTTTTGTTTATGTGACATTTCTTGTTTTGCCCATGTACTCTTCAAATGCAACAGCTTCCTACACGCAGAATTACTCTCGTATTTATAATATTATTAGACTATTGCTGGTGACTCCGTTATCGTTGGTCTGTCAATGTGGTCATACCGTATGTCATATTACTATTCCCGCCGCCGTTGAAGGTCATTACTCTTTGCCTATGCAACCTATGTATAGGGTATAATAATAATTTTAGAAACCAATGAGATTCAATATCAAATAAAACATATTCTTTTCCCAGAACGTATCTTTTAATGTGAAAGATCAACAGAGCAAGGAAAAATGTACATAATTGATTTATATCAAACTGGCTGGCATATACCTATAACAATGTGTAAGGGAAAGGTATAAAGGGATGAAAAGTTTACCTGGTATATAATTTCTAAGTAGCTGGCATCAAACTACTAAGACTTCGCTGTCTGTCCGTCCGTCTGTCACCAGGCTGTATCTCAAGAATCGCGATAGCTAGACAGTTGACATTTTCACAGATGATGTATTTCTGTTGCCGCTGTAACAACAAATACCAAAAAAACAGAATAAATTAAGGGGGGATCCCATACAACCAACGTGATTTTTTTGCCGTTTTTATAGATAATGGTACGGAACCATTCGTGCGCGAGTCCGACTCGCACTTGGCCGGTTTTTTCCATTTTGGTAAAGTTCTTATCTCTCTTTTTACTTTTAAATTTATCAGTATTGCCACATTTCAGACGTAATCTAAGTGTAAGCTAGGTGTAAGGAATGTATAGTTAGTCCGAGGATACCTACTCCGTGTTTATTAATGACATAAAAAAAACTGAGGTAATACTTGGTTACTAGCGTAACGTCTGATTATCTTAGGAACAGGCCATTTTTATTAATAAGACCGTTTAATTTTAAGAAGTATTTAAACATCGTAACTTGTACATTGTGCAGACATACAACATGTAACAGAATAAGCGCAATTCCTGAAATTAGTTTGTTCAGTATCGACTGCTTATTCGATTTCAGCTATTTTTAATATATGTTAAATTTTTCCCAAAAATGAATTAGCGTCTTAGATAAAAGCAAAAGAGGAAGATACGGTACTGGCGCCTCGAGCGTGGATCCTTTAAATTAGGTGCAAGTAGCGTACTTCGTTGTAGTCAACTCGTTCGCGCTTGTGCCCGAGTACGTCTTTCTATCTCTTTTTTTCTTTGCGCGTGTAGTTGTATGTATTCCAAATGTCAACGATGATTTCTATGACTATACCGTATCTTCCTCTTTTGCTTTTATCTAAGATTAGCGTAGCTGAATTTTGTGCTTTCTATAGAAATCGTGCTCTTATTAATCGATATTAAAAAAAATTGGTTAGATACAACTAAAGTTCGATTGCATCATATTTTTTTATATTAATTTACTAATTGGGGTGTATGAGGAATTGCGCTTTTTCTGTTACACGTTGTTTATGACTGTTATCGCCTAGTTTGTTATTACCGAAAGAATGCGAGCAATTGATATACCTTTTCTGTAATAAAATATAAAACAAGTCGGGTTAGTTCCGCGACCAACCAGTCGCTGGACGCCTGCTAGTTAAATCATATAATGATAACATCGCCAAATGTCTGATATCTCTTCTCTACGATATCTTTTTATGACGATAACCCGCAAACATAACTTCACTATCACAACAGATTCTACTCAAACACAAGGTGTTGTTTCACATTTAGAATACACTTGTTCATCGTACGTAGACTTCCTTCTTAAACATGGCATATTCAAAAACTTCCAATTATCGTACAAAGCTTCGGCATCATCAAATGTCTGAGGCATTTCTTTGTTAGCTGTCTCAGGTAACATCAACGCTATAAAAGCACCAAATGCTGCTATGGCAGCTACCACTACAAACGGAAGCCAATGAATGAAGACTTCCAAATACGCTATATACGGCGCCAGAGTTGTTCCTATGTATCCACAAATGTACACTACGGATACTCCTGATCCTCTAACTGGGGTAGGCAATGTCTCTGCACTCCATTGTAAGATTGTACCAACAGAAATGTTTGCAAAAAACCTCGCAATAATTGCGCAAAAAACAGATGGTAGTCCTCCTCCTACAATTACGATGAGTATACAAAAAATGCTCGCCAAGGTAAAACTAGCGGCCTCTAACCATCTTCTTCCCATCCAGTCCATGACCAAGATAAGCGTTATTATCGATGGTAATTCAGAAGCACAAAGGAGCGAAAATGAAGTAAAAAAATTAAAATTCAATTGATGTAGTGTCCTTATCAAAGAATCGAATAACAATGAAGCGCAAAGGTACACCATGCACACGCCTATGAACGTATTCCTTAGCTTAGGCCTTTTCAGTAGCTCTAATATATTTGTATTTTCTTCTTCCTTTGCGTTAATAGCCGACGCTTTGAACTGTTGGATTAAGTTTTGGGGAATTTGCTTTTTATTTATTCGACCGATATTCAAAACTTTTTTCACAGCATCATCAACCCTTCCTTTAGAGAGCAACCACCTGGGGCTTTCAGGTATTATCAACGGAGTAAATATGGCTAAAGCAAACGGTATACTGGTAACTAGAGATATCGTTTTCCAATGTCCTAAAGCAAGAGCTAGCCAAGGCAACGTACCTGAAGCAAGGCTGTAGAAAACAGCAAATGAGGAATTTGATACAAATGTTCTATATTTTGGTGCGATGTATTCTAAAATAAGGAGGAATACCATCATCATACAGCTGTTGTACGACATGCCCATGATGAATCTGCAAATAGCAAATTCAGTGAAGTTTCTAGCGAAAGTAGTGGCGACGCCTCCAACAAATCCAATTAAACAGGCGGTAATTATTGCTGGTAGTCGTCCATAGCGATCAGATAACCATCCTATGAGTAATCCTCCAACCATCGATCCCACGCAGTTTACAGCTTGAGCTGTAGCTTGGTAGCTTTTCTTATCACATACCCATCCCAACTCACTGGCTATTGTCGGATATGGAAAGTCAGTTTTGTTGAACTCCCACCCATTTTGACACGTTGTGGTATTCCAGGTATCGTCTGGTTTAGTTCCTGATGACAAAACATCAGTCCAGTTGGCCACATATGCTTCGCATTGAGAGTGTCCAAATCTTGAGTCTTGCGCTGAAGGTATCGCCAGATTTCTCCGTTCAACAACAGTTAGGTTCTCCAATTCTGGGATCCAGCACCAATGATGTGGAGAAACTTCCGTGAGGAACACCTGTACCAAGTACGAGTACACTCCGTAGAAGTAGAATGGAGATGTTAGTAAGAACAGACACACTTGATATCGACCAAATTCACCGCCAGATGAAAGCAGAGTATCAAAATCCACTTCTTCACTTTTTTTGTTAGTATTATTAATAGCCCCCTTATCTATAAGTTCGATGTCTTCATCTTTTTTGTTATTTTCCATTATTTTCATTTGTTATAGTTTTTTTTGTTTTGTTCAATGTTGCTGCTAGTATTTAACTGTGGACTAGCTGTTCAATATGTTCATTATATATGACTGGTATCAGTAAAGGCCGTGATATAACACAAGCCACAGCCCGCCCACTATCTCATTTGATTAAGACTTTACTGTCATATAACTTGATATATTATAGCTCTCAGTTGTAGTTTGTTTTGTAGTTTTATAATCGTTTTATGGTTTTTTAGATCTGTTCAATAAACTCACATTTAAACGGTCATCGTGAGGTGATGCCCAGATTTTTTATTATTTTTGCTTTCACTTGTTCAGGCCGCTTTGTGTTTATTCCGTTATAATGAATCAAATTAATATAGTTTCGTAAATAAGGATTAAACTATAATTCTTCGTTCACTATGTTTGGATGTCACAATCATTTTATTTTAAAATTTAATCGACACATTTGGTACTATTTGATATATAAATCATTAAACAATATTTGTTTAAAATAGAAAACACTTTATTTGCTTGAACAATACTCATACTCAAACCAGACACAGTTTACAAATGAGTACGCAAACAAGTAAATGGTAGTGTCGTGTGTAGAATATGTTGTATTATCATTAATGTAACATAGAGACAGCGTGCGTGCGTGCCAGTCTGAACACCGTTTTAGGTTATGACATGTATGGTATATATTCAGTTGGTTTGAGTTATTATCAAGGTCCGGTTTTTATGTGAATATGAGTCAGCGGCGTAGCGTGCCTTGGCCGGGCCCCGTATAAAAATTTGTTTCTGTGAAGGGTGAAGATTTCTCACAAAAGAAAAAAAAATGTATGGAAAAATTTAAAAGAAATATTTTTTTATCATAATTATCTACCTGTCACTTTGTATATTTAATTTCAATGAGGCGTTTACGGTGACAGCTGTTACTTGAGTATTCAAAGGTGTCAATAGATGGTGCTGATAAGCCTTGGGTTTTTTTTTTACCTAATCTATGGTCGCAAGAATTTGTCAAACAAAAAAAAACAATCTGACTTTTTTTCAAAATAAGGTTACGTACTCATTGCCTTGTATTTTATTATTGTTCTGTTTGTACATTGTTTACTAGTGGTTTGTGTTACAACAAAAGATCCGAATCCACGATAAACAAAAACTCAGTCTCCTTCCTCTGCGAAAATGCACATGACATGACGGACGGATGTGTCACGTAAAGCGACACATCAGTGTTGCCAATTTCTAATTCCCAATGTTGATCAGCGCCATCTAGTTCAATTTTAAGAAATATTATTAATGTCATTGAAAAGTCCTCATAGTTTGTAAAATTTTTGACACTTCCTTGCCTTTTTTTCGGCAAACTGATTGATTAAATCATTTATAGCTGATGATGACTAGTTTTTCTAAAGTTTCTGCCTCTATGAACAATAGTGACAAGTCTGACAGGCGTTCATGTCCCACAGAAGTTCTTAGGTATTTTTTTTATCAGTTTTAAAGGTTTTATTAATTTTTGCTTACGCACGATGAGGGCCCCCTTGGCCTGGGGGCCCCATATAATTGATACGGCTGATACGGCGGTAGCTACGCTCCTGATATGAGTCATCAGCAATTCGTTAATCATATAATGTACATACTTTAATTATCTTCAATATTTTTGTGCAGTTAACATTTACACATACAAATGAAATAAAGTGTAGATTTAGTTGATTTAAATAAAAAAATACGAAGATGAAAAATGAAAATATTGTTCAATATTTCTCCCACAAGATTCTAAAAAGTAACAAAAATAATTCAAAGATAGTAGAGGATAGGTGGGAGACAGGAGCCCACAGTAGAATAACCTGTGCTATGGTACTCCTGGCTCCACCATCACTACCACCAGATACTATTATAGCGGCTGAATGCGCACTTTTCTATAAATTAAACTCTTAGATATATGGGAGCGAGAAAATATAGTTGTGGCTTTTTACACTTCAAAAACATGACAGACAGACTTTACATAAAAACATCAAAAAGAATATAGAGGCAAGTCGGCGAGTACTGGCCACATCACTCCCCTCCAGAGACTGTCCTACAGTCGATACCGCACAGGCAAGCGGGTAGCTCTTCCTGAACGAGTTTTCCGGACAGGTACATCATCATCCGGAAGAGGTAAAAAATTTGGATTGGCATCGTGGTCAGCCAGCAAGAAGGCGGGCTTAAGCCTGTCTATTGTAACAGAAACCGATTTCCCTTTAATGAGCAACTTAAAAACTTTGTCTGTCCTATCTAAAACTTCATGGGGCCCTGTATATGCCGGAGTAAGAGGTGGCTTTACACTATCGTCCCTGAGGTAAACATCAGTGGCCGTAGCAAGCTCTTTGTAGACAAAAGTTGACCTTTTGCTGTGGCGTGAGGCTGCCTGGGGTTGAATAGCCTGGATTAAGCCCCTTAGACGTGCTATAAAGTCTGTGACGTCATAAGTGGATTGGTCCGTGCAAGACTGAAGTAACTCCCCTGGTAATCTTAGAGGCTCGCCATACACGAGTTCTGCTGCAGAAGCTTGTATGTCCTCTTTGAAAGCGCTGCGAATTCCTAGTAACACAATAGGAAGTGCGTCCGACCAGCGAAAGCGAAAGTAATGGGCTTATGATCAGTGAAAATGGAGAAATGCCTAGCCTCGAGCATATGCCGGAAGTAACGGATGCCCTCGTAAATAGCAAGGAGTTCTCTATCGTAAGGAGAGTATTTAATTAGGGATGAACTGAGTTTCCGCGAAAAGAAAGCGAGAGGTTCCCACGCTTCGTTCCGATACTGTTGAAGGACAGCACCAATTGCCACATCAGACGCACCCGTGAACAAAGCAAGCTTTGCATTGAAGTCTGGGTGCGCAAGAAGTGCAGCCGCGCATAAGGCCTCTTTGCATTCCTCAAACGCTTTAAAAGTTCTACCAGCAAGGTTCACTGGATGCGAGCCTTTTACAGAGTCGGTAAGTAGCTCGTGAAGTGGAGATTGAATTTTTGCCGCGTTAGGAATAAATCTCCTGTAAAAATTTATCATCCCTAAAAACCTCCTAAGCTCTCTCACTGTTTTTGGAGTGGGGAATGATTTTACTGCGTCTACCTTCGAGTTCAATGGCTTAGTTCCCTGCTCTGAAATCAGGTAACCTAAGAAATTGACTTCTCGCTGGCCGAAGACACACTTTGCCTGGTTGATAGCTATCCCGTAATCCTTTAACTTATTGAAGACTTGACGCAGATGGATTTCATGCTCTTGTTCGTCTTTTGAAAAAATTAAGAAATCATCTAAGTACGCGTACACAAAATCAATACCGCGTGTGACTTCATCAATAAACCGCTGGAAGGTTTGTGCTGCGTTACGTAAGCCGAAAGTCATATAGGGGAATTCATACAAGCCAAAAGGTGTGGAAATTGCAGTTTTAGGTATGTCTTCTACGTTAACGGGTATTTGATTATACGCCTTAACAAGGTCGATTGTTGTGAAGATTTTACATCCAGCTAAGTCATGGGAAAAGTCATGGATGTGACGAATTGGGTACCTGTCCGGAATTGTTCTTGCGTTTAGCATCCGGTAATCACCACACGGACGCCAGCCGTTGTCCTTTTTAGGAGTGAGATGAAGTGGAGAGGACCAAGGGCTATCATGGGCGCGCTGTCCCATTCTGTAACATGGTCTGAAACTCCCCTTTAGCAATTTTAAGCTTATCAGGAGCCAAACGTCGCGGATTACAATGGACTGGCGGTCCAGTGGTGGTCCGGATGTGGTGGACGGTGTTGTGTCGCGGACTACTAGGAATACCTGAAGGACGAGTGACCTCTGGAAAGTCGCGAAGTAGGTCAAGATATTTAGACTCACCGAACAATACCTTAACAGAAGAAATGGCCTTTGCTGAGGTAGCTGACGATGCAGTGGCTTGAAGGCTGGTTACGCTGTCAATGAGGCGCCGATTGCGACAGTCCACGCCAAGCCCATAAAATGACAGGAAGTCAACGCCGATGATGGCCTTGGTTACGTCCGCCACGATGAACCGCCAGGAATAGTCCCGACGTAAGCCCAGGTTTAGGACTAAATGGGCGTAGCCATATGTTGCTATCGGTGTCCCATTCGCTGCATACAATTGATAGCTGGTTGCAGGTCGGCGTTCACGGAGTGCTGTAAGTGGGAAGACGCAGAGATCGCTGCCTGTGTCAACGAGAAACGACATCTTCGTAGTACGGTCCGTCACGAACAGGCGACCAGGTGTAGTGGGGCAGTCGTCCGTCGCCATTACTGACCGCCCTGCTGGTTTTCCGCCTTGTAATCGCAAGGCTTAATGCATTTGCTTGCTTTACTGCCAAACTTCGCATGATACCAACCAATTTGATCGAGATCTGCTGCGTTTACGGTTGCTGGACCTGTTCCTTGACCTGAGTTCACCAGAACAAAGCGCTTCAACTTGCTTTGTTAGTGCTTCGATCTGCTTGGCCATTGTATCAAGTGCTGAGCCAGGTGAAAATTGAACTGCAGCGACGTGAGGCGAGCTTGGCACCAGCTCATGAAGGTTGTCGGCAAGATCCGCTAATTTCTGCAATGAGGTTTCTTGTTGCGAGACCAAGATGGGTTGCATCGCCGTGGGCAGGCGGCTGGTCCAAATACTTCTAATAAAATCCTCCGGTATTGTCGGTCCTGCCAGCCTTTGGAGATGCCTCAAAATTGTGACGGGCGACGATCGCCCAGCTCCTCGTGCATTAGCAGTTGCTGCACTTCCTTTTCTCGAGAAGCTGACAAACGCTTAATTAGCTCCGTCTTCAACATCTCATACTTTCCCTTCGAAGGCGGTGAAACTATAATGTCTTTAACCTCTGCTGCATACTTCTGTTCCAGCGTGGAAGTGACGTAATAAAATTTTGTATCGTCGTCTTTTATACCGGAAAGTATAAAATTTCCTTCCAGCTGCGCAAACCAGGTAGTTGGCTCTTCGGGCCAGAATGGTGGTGGTCGCACCGCGACACGGTGGAGGTCCGACCCTGAGATCGGCCCTGAGTTTGCATTTTCAGGAATACCGCCGCATCTTCCTTCGTTTGCCATAT
Organism: Ethmia dodecea; assembly: GCA_963855545.1. Classification (NCBI taxonomy): domain Eukaryota; kingdom Metazoa; phylum Arthropoda; class Insecta; order Lepidoptera; family Depressariidae; genus Ethmia; species Ethmia dodecea. The sequence goes on along the minus strand of OY979444.1, from coordinate 15,292,849 downwards.
TACGCCACGAAAATTTTTCCTAGTGTTCTTTTTCAAGAGGGGTCACCAATAAAGCGGCTGAATGCGCACTTTTCTATAAATTAAACTCTTAGATATATGGGAGCGAGAAAATATAATTGTGGCTTCTTACACTTCAAAAACATGACAGACAGACTTTACATAAAAACATCAAAAAGAATATAGAGGCAAGTCGGCGAGTACTGGCCACACTACGTAATTATCTGAAAACGTATTCTATTTTATCTATCATACATACCACAATCAAATACCTCTGCCGACCCCTCGAGGGTAAAGGTGAACATATTTTTTATATATACCTACCACAGTAGTTACCAAAGTAATAAACATAATAATATCTCGTGAAAAGTGGGTAGGTATATCCAGAAATGGAATACCTTTGCCTACCTCGTGGATAAAAGGCGTGAGATTATTATTATAACAATGATTCTTATGGCAAAAGATAGGTTGACAAAGATATACCTGTAAGAATACTTGTAAAACATGATTTAGCGGCAGAAGATGATGTATGTGTTAACTTATGTTTTTAAAATAATAAAGTAAAAACATACATAATCTCACGCCTATTTCATATTGGGGTAGACAATAGACTGCCACTTGCTACGAACCTGGCAGATCTCTCATGCTTCTTCCACATCCTTTAAACGTAAAAACTTAGGTTTTGTTTATTTATCTAAATTCCATTGATGCCTGTAAATGGGTCTTCATTATGACTTATCAGTAGGCCAACCTTCTCAAGAGATTGTCTATTACCAAAGAGATTTAAATACTAGGGCCCTAGTATTTAAATCTCTCTGTCTATTACAGATTGTTGTATCGTTGCTTTTATTTCCTTAGTGTAAAATTATGATCGTCACTTAAAAGATTCTTTCAATTTCATTATTTCGAGTATTTAGAAACATCAGTGGTCAAATCAAATTAAATTCTGTATGTAAGTAAGTATTCAGGAAATTATGAGTGCTTTTAGACCATCAACTTAGTTACTACAATTTCCTTATTTTTATCACGAGCTAATTTTTGTAGACCTCGGCTTCGCCTCGGTCGACAATTACCTACATGTGATCTGAGCCTTTTCCTTATTTTTCTTCCCTTGACACGTAATCCTATACTATTATTGCCAGCATATACAATTCTACCACAATAACAGTACAAAAATAAAGATTGACATGAATTGTCAATCAATTCTTAATGTTTAATGTATCAAACATTGGTTTATTGGATTTTTCTCGAAACGGGTAAGTTTTATCAAACACATCATTGCTCAGATTGTAAAAAAAAATGGTCCATAAACTTTTGTCCCAAAGAATCACCATTTTTAAGTTATCGACATTCTAAAAGATGATGATGTTAGATGTTATATTTTTATCGCGATATTCGGTCTCCCATCGCCATCTGTTGTACGGAGCCGGAACTTTTATAAAGCGAAAACATAATGCTGGCTAGCGTAACGCACTTTACCGCGAGAACGCGATATATTTCTTTGGTTGAAGTTTTAATACGTTTTTTACGAATATTACGGTAAAATATCACATTTTACGTAAGATATCGTATTTATAAATAATAATCTTACGTCTTTTTTTTAAATTTATTTAATAATACAGCCAGAGTACATTTTGTGCTTATAAAAATAGTCCTCCAAAACCGTCCAGACGGTTTGACTGGGGGATCATGCAGTCTCATTTAAGTTACAATTAATTAATTTTATCCCCGATGTATTCAATTTCTGGAAATACCCACTTTTCACTAGAATATTCGACCCCTAAACGTGACTCATCCAGTTTACAGAAACAAAACATTTGACCTTGAGATTTGACTTTTCACCAAAGGCGCACTGCGCAGACGCCGCGAGGCCGCCGGCGTCCTCGTTGACACTAGACTGTAAATCACATTTTTGTATCGGGCCGCCGGCGTCCTCGCTAAGACTTTTCGGGTTAGGTGGTGAGCCCATCGTAGGACCGGGTCTGTTAAACATGCCTCAGAATTACTTCTGAGACCTGCTGGTTTCCTCACGATTTTTCCTTCAGGGTCGAGCTAGAGATGAATACGTACGTAAGTTTTAAAAAAACTCATATGTACATGCCAGGATTTGAACCCAAGCCTCAATGATTATCATCATGAGAAGCGGGCTCTTTAACCGTAAAGCTATAACTGCTCATAATCATAATCATATTTACTGGGTTAATTTAACTGCTTTATATTGTAACAAAAATGCCGGTGTTGAGTTTTAGTTGCACTTTCTTATGCGCACTTATCTTTTTTTTATTTTTTTTTTACAAAAATAAACAATTTCTAGTAACGAATACAGCCACAGTACTCAACACGGTCCGCAAAATTGCACTCGAATCGCTTGAGAGATTCCGATCGCTGTCGCTCCGACCGAATATACAACTGACTGCGCTCGAGGAACACCGCGGTTTATACAACATGTGACAGAATAAACGCAATTCCTGAAATTAGTTTGTTCAGTATCGACTACTTATTTGATTTCAGCAATTTTTAATAATATGTGTTAAATAAAAAAAAAAAGGAATTATCGTAACAGAATTTACTGCTTTCTATGGAAATCGTGCTATTATTAATAGATATTTAATAAAATTGGTTAGACACAATTAAAGTTCGATTGCATCATATTTTTTTTATATTAATATACTAATTGGGGTGTATGAGGAATTGCGCTTTTTCTGTTACGCGTTGTATAGCTGAGGGCTGGTATCGACAGAATTATCTAGACCTTCCAGAAAGCCGATGATCCCCTCATGATCGATATAGTCCATTCCTACACCTTGTAGACACCTTGATGTTTATAAAATACTTGTAATTGACGCCCTGACCAAGATTTCACGTGGGCAAAGTCGTGGGGAGAACCACAACGGTAGATTGGAGATTGGCTGTCAGTGCGTTTGGTCGAGGCTTCAGGTGACCAGTGGGCTGGCAGTTAATGACGTCATACGCTATCTCATTTACTGTTCCCGTTTCTCGGCAGAAGTGCGAACGTTGAAGGGCGTATTCATTACTCTTTGCATAGGTATAGGGTTTAATAATAATTTTAGAAACCAATGAGATTCAATATCAAATAAAATATATTCTTTTCCATGGACGTATCTGAAAGATCAATAAAAAAAGAGAAAAATGTACACAATTGATTTATATCAAACTAGCTGTTCGGCTGAAAACAATGTGATCCGAACTGATAGTTGTATCATATGCGATTATAACATCGTAACATCACTATCACTACATAGTATAAAACAAAGTCGCTTTCTCTGTCCCTATATCCCTATATCCCTATGTCCCTCTGTACGCTTAAATCTTTAAAACTACGCTACGGATGTTGATGCGGTTTTTTTAAATAGATAGAGTGATTCAAGAGGAAGGTTTTAGTATTAGCATTGCACCCGTGCGAAGCCGCGCGGGTCGCTAGTATTATATAATATTATAACAATGTGTAAAGGAAAAGGTATAATAATAATAATCAAAATAATCTCACGCCTTTTATCCCCGAGGGGGTAGGCAGAGGTATATTATTCCATTACTGGATATACCCACATTTCACGAGATATATTGGACCCCTAAACGTGATAGGTGGTGAGCCCATCGCCGGACCGGGTATTTACACATGTTTTAGAATTAATTCTGACACCTGCGGGTTCTCTCACGAAGTTTTCCTTCACCGTCGAGCTAGTCATAAATAGGTATGTAAGTTTTTGAAAAACTCATCGGTACATCAGATACATGACAGGATTCGAACCCTGCCTCACTGATTTTCGGCCGGCTCTTTAACCGTAAGGCTATCACTGCTCTGGTATATCTGATATCTTTGAAAAGGTATAAAGGGATGAAAAGTGTATCTGGTATATAATTTCTAAGCAGCTGGTAACGAAACAGCACGAAAGAGTAAGTATAAAGACAATCCTAGCAAAACATACCAGGAATAAGGGATTTAGTTTTTTTTTTTATGATAAAAAAGGGGGAAAACGAGCAGACGGGTCACCTGATGGTAAGTGACGTCCGTCGCCCATGGACACCTGCAACTCAAGAGTCACAACTGCATTGCCGACCTTTGAGGTTTGAGTAGGGGGAGGGGAGGGGAGAGGAGGGGGGATTGTGGCCCCCGGTTACCTCACTCACTCAACGAAACGCAATGCATTGCTTTACGCTGGTTTTCTGTGAGTTCAATTAGTTCCCCCTATTCTCGTTCTTTCGATTGGATTTCACAGTCGACAACCATATCCTGTCTCGTAGGTTTAATATAGAAATAAGCGAAATGGCACTACATATTATACCGTAGGGAAATTTCGTGTCGAAAGAACGTAGATCGGGGGGCTGGTGTCAACTGTTTATTGGCCGCGGCTGATGTTTTGATGCCAGTGATATGATATTAAATTTAGTTAGTATTTTCTAGTATATATGTGTATTGCGATATTTTATGTAAGTCAAAATAAGTCTAGTAAGTAATTAGTCTTTTCTATATTATGTTCTTAACTTTATACTGTTTAATTTTAAGAAATATTTAAACATAGTAACTCTTGCATTGTGCAGACTTATAACACTGTTATCGCCTAGTTTGTTATTACCGAACACAACTTCACTATCACAACAGATTCTACTCAAACACTAGGTGTTGTTTCACATTTCGAATATACTTGTTCATCGTTCGTAGACTTCCTTCTTAAACATGGCACATCCATAAACTTCCAATCATCGTACAAAGCTTCAGCATCATCAAATGTCTGAGGCATTTCTTTTTTAGTTGTCTCAGGTAACATCAACGCTAGCACAGCAGCAAATGCTGCTACAGAAGCTACCACTACAAACGGAAGCCAAGAAATGAAGACCTCCAAATACGCTATATACGGCGCCAGAGTTGTTCCTATGAATCCACAAATGTACACTATCGATACTCCTGATCCTCTAACTGGGGTAGGCAATGTCTCTGCACTCCATTGTAAGATTGTACCAACGGAAATGTTTGCAAAAAACCTTGCAATAATTGCGCAAACAACAGATGGTAGTCCTCCTCCTACAAATACGATGAGTAGACAGAAAATGCTTGCAAAGGTAAAACTAGCGGCCTGTAACCATCTTCTTCCCATCCAGTCCATGACCAAGATAAGCGTTATTATCGATGGTAATTCAGAAGCACAAAGGAGCGAAAATGAAGTAAAAAAATTAAAATTCAATTGATGTAGTGTCCTTATCAAAGAATCGAATAACAATGAAGCGCAAAGGTACACCATGCAGACGCCTATGAACGTATTCCTTAGCTTAGGCCTTTTCAGTAGCTCTAATATATTTGTATTTTCTTCTTCCTTTGTGTTAATAGCCGACGCTTTGAACTGTTGGATTAAGTTTTGGGGAATTTGCTTTTTATTTATTCGACCGATATTCAAAACTTTTTTTACAGCATCATCAACCCTTCCTTTAGAGAGCAACCACCTGGGGCTTTCAGGTATTATCAACGGAGTAAATATGGCTAAAGCAAACGGTATACTGGTAACTAGAGATAATGTTTTCCAATGTCCTAAAGCAAGAGCTAGCCAAGGCAACGTACCTGAAGCAAGGCTGTAGAAAATAGCGAATGAGGAATTTGCTACTAAGGTTCTATATTTTGGTGCGATGTATTCTAACACAAGGAGGAATACCATCATCATGCAGCTGTTGTACGACATGCCCATGATGAATCTGCAGATAGCAAATTCAGTGAAGTTTCTAGCAAAAGTAGTGGCGATGCCTCCAATAAATCCAATCAAACATGCGGCAATTATTGCTGGTAGTCGTCCATAGCGATCAGATAACCATCCTATAAGGTATCCTCCAACCATCGATCCTATGAAGTTTACAGCTTGAGCTGTAGCTTGGTAGCTTTTCTTATCACATACCCATCCCAACTCACTGGCTATTGTCGGATATGGAAAGTCAGTTTTGTTGAACTCCCACCCATTTTGACACGTTGTGGTATTCCAGGTATCGTCTGGTTTAATTCCTGATGACAAAACATCAGTCCAGTTGGCCACATATGCTTCGCATTGAGAGTGTCCAAATCTTGAGTCTTGCGCTGAAGGTATCGCCAGATTTCTCCGTTCAACAACAGTTAGGTTCTCCAATTCTGGGATCCAGCACCAATAATGAGGAGACACTTCCGTGAGGAACACCTGTACCAAGTACGAGTACACTCCGTAGAAGTAGAATGGCAATGTTGCTAAGAACAGGAACACTTGATATCGACCAAATTCACCGCCAGATGAAAGCAGAGTATCAAAATCCACTTCTTCACTTTTTTCGTTAGTATTATTAATAGCCCCCTTATCTATAAGTTCGATGTCTTCATCTTTTTTATTTTTTTCCATTTTCTTCGTTTGTTATCGTTTTGTTCAATGTTGCTGCTAGTATTTAACTGTGGACTAGTTGTGATCAATATGTTCATTATATATGACTGGTATCAGTAATGTCCGTGATTTGATACGACTCACAGCCAGCCTACTATCTCATTTGATAAAAACTTTTCTGTGATATAACTTGACATAATATGATAGTTCTCATTTGTAGTTTGTTTTGTAGTTTTATAATCGTTGTGGCTTTTTAGATCTGTTCAATAAACTGACATTTTAACGATCAACGTGAGATGATGCCCAGATTTGTTATTATTTTTGCTTTCACTTGTTCAGGCAGCTTTGTGATTATTCCGTTATAATGAATCAAATTAATATAGTTTCGTAAATAAGGATTAAACTATAATTCTTCGTTTACTATGTTTGAATGACACAAGCATTTTATTTTAACATTTAATCAACACATTTGGTAGGTACTATTCGATATCTAAGGGTACTATTCAATATCTAAGCATTATAAGCATAATTTAAAAAATCAACTGCATGAGATTGTTGTAAGATTGTGCAGCACATGGTCTTGACTTCCTACTTCACTAATAATAGGTCTTTCGGCAGTCGGGTTTTTGTTTTTTTTAAATTATCTTTTTAATTTCATACTTTTTAGTGAGTAACCCACTTTAAATCATTTTAAGTCTTAAATGGTAATTCTAAATGGAAAATGGAAAACAAACCTAAACATGATTTTCAAATACCTATGCAATGACACCCCACTTAACATATTTCTTCATTTTTCTTATTTTTCTTAATTCTAACGACACCTCTCAAACTAAAATCCATCGAGCCGTTCAGGCTGCAGAGCGTGCCAAACAATTATACATACATACATACTCTCGACGAACATAGCCCTCCTTCTGTTGCAGTCGGGTGAATAAAATAGAAAACACTTTTTTTGCTTGAACAATACACAGATTCAAACTAGACACAGTTAACAAATGAGTACGCAAACAAGGAAATTGTAGTGTCGTGTGTAAAATATGTTGTAAGTATTATCATTATTGTAATGTAGAGATAGTGTGTGTTAGTCAGTGCCAGTCTGAACACCGTTTTAGGTTATGCCATATGTGGTATGTACCTATTCATTTGGTTTGAGATATTATCAAGGTCTGGTTTTTATGTGAATATGAGTCATCAGCAGTTCATAATCAATCAATGTACTTAATTATCTTCAATATTTTTTGTGCAGTTAACATTCACACAGACAAATGAAATTAAGTGTAGATGTCGTTGATTTCTAAAAAAAACTAAGATGAAAAAATGGTTTAATATTTCTCCCACAGGGTTTGACGTTATAGGACAAGTTCTTTACAAAGTTCTAAAAAGTAACAGAAATAATGCTAAGATAGTAGAGGATAGGTGGGAGACAGGAGCCCAAAGTAGGACAACCTGGCTTTGGTACTCCTGGCTAGGGCATGGATACCGGTATACCGGTATACCGAAATACCGGTATACCGGTCAATTTTTTCGGTATTTTGATACCGGTATTTGAGGATGAAATACCGTAATTTCGGTATTTCGAAAAAAGTGCTCTACTTTTGCAAGGGTTTTAAAGACCATGCAGAACGCTCGATTTCTATGGTTCATAGTGTTGTTCATACTGCAAATGAGTTTTCATGACACGAATTACCACGACTATAGAAAAAAAATCACTACAAAACTAACTGCGCAAAACACTGCATGCACATATACTAGCTATGCACTTCTGCTCTAGATGGTATTTTATGATATTGCTTTCAGTTGTTCATCTAATGTTCTACTCCCACAAGCGTTGAATCAGAAATAGCCTTTTCGGCTGCAAGTTACATAATATGTAACAAAAAAATATCGGTGCAAAACGACACAAGTTTCAGCGCGTTGTGTTTTCTTCTATCAATGTCCCAACACACGCGATCTGCCTGATTGATGGCGTTGAGTTAAATTGCGCCTGCGCCTACATTTTGGTTTATTTTAAAATTACCTTCAATGATACCTTCATTTGAAATTTTAGTTTGTTTTAATAATACGTTCGTATTCATAATATAAGCTATGACTAAGAGAGATTTTAAAAATTTTTACTACAAGTTTTCTTATCGTTAGAGAGTAAAACAGATTTTAATGCCTACATATTTCATCATTTACTTACTCTTTTTCCATTATTTGGGGTCGGCGCAGTATGTTTTTTCCTTTCATTTTGGTCTCTCTACATTCACTTCCATCTTACACATATCATCCTTAACACAATCCATAAATATTTTCTATGGTCTACCCCTCTTCCTATAGCCGTCCATATTCATATCAAGCACTCGCCTTACAACATTACTCTCATCCCTCCTCATTATAATATGTCCATAACAAGACAGACGATTACCTCTCAACTTCTCCATCGCGGGTGCTACTTTCAGACTTCCTATTATGAATTCATTCCTAATTTTATAAATTTTTGTTACTCCACACATCATTCTCAACATTCTCATCTTCGCTTCATGCAGTCTCCTTTCATCCTCCTTCCATACATGACGACAGGTCTTATCATGGCCTTGTATACTTTTCCCTTTACTTTGAGGGGCACTCGGGGGTCCCAATATTGATGTCCAGCCAGTGATGACCAGTCACTATTTCATCCACCCTGAGATAACCCTGTGATTTTTATAGCTATTTGATTGTGATATTTGTGGCAATGAAACAATATAAATATTTTTTGGATCAAATAACGAATTTTCTTTGCTATTCTTTATTACCTCTACTTTAATAACTCATTTTGTGGTTTCTAGGGAGTTGATAAATAGTTTCTGACATAAAGCGTAGTTTTTGTAATCATTTAAAAAGCTAGTTAGCAGTATTTAAAAAAATACCGAAAAAATACCGAAATTTCGGTATACCGGTAATTGAAATTTCAATACCGGTATCAATACCGGTATTCCATGCCCTACTCCTGGCTCCACCATCACCACCACCCAGATACTACGTAATTATCTGAAAACGTATTCTACTTTTTCTATTATACATACCACAATCAAATACTTCTGTCGACCCCTCGAAGATAAAGGTGAGCATATTTTTTTATAAATACCTACCACAGTAATTACCAAAGTAATAAACATAATAATATGTCGTGAAAAGTGGGTAGGTATATCCAGAAATGGAATACCTTTGCCTACCTCGTGGATAAAAGGCGTGAGATTGTTATTATTATTATTTATTATAACAAACATAAATATGATTCTTATGGCAAAATAACAGATTGCCAAAGATATATAAGAATACTTGTATAACATAATTTAGCGGCAGAAGATGATTTATGCTTTATTATGTGTTAAGTGGCCACTAGCTTAACATCCATCTCCCAATCTCATCGGTGTTAAGCTAAGAAATAATATTTTTTATTATTTATCTAAATTCCATTGATGCCTGTAAATGGGTCTTCATTATGACTTATCAGTAGGCCAATTCTCTGAAGAGATTGTCTATTACAGATTATTGTATCGTTGCTTTTATCTCCTTAGTGTAAAATTATGATCGTCATGTAAATAATTATATAAATTTCATTATTTCGAGTATTTAGAAACATCAGGGGTCAAATCAAAATAAATTCTGTGTGTAAGTATACAGGAAAATATGAGTGCTTTTAGATCATCAACTTAGTAACTACAATTTCCTTATTGACAGCAATTTATCACGTTTACTCTGAGCATTTATAGTTCGCAGTAGTAATTCTGTCATATTTACAAATGTCATAACAGCTATTACATGTTAGCTCACCTTATCGGCCTTTGCTCGAACTACTCAAGGACTCGCATGCTGATCCATTTCAAAACTGGTATTGCGCCAGCTACTAGTATCTTATCAGATCTTCGGTATCATCGAACGAATGCGGATTTGTCGCAAATCTATCTTCGCTGTTACTGGTAGGAACTGATATATTTTCGTCGTTAATGGATTAAATCGTTCATCAACATCTATTTTCGCAACAGCATTATCATATTTAATATTATGATAGTGTTCTGTGATAATATTATGACATATAACATTACCGATGTCACTTATCTACAATATGATTGAATCAAAAGAGATTTAAGTATAATAAGACAGAGGAGACAAAGCGAACAATAGTAGGTAAGTAAGGCTTAGATAAAAGCAACAACAGCACTCTCAAGAGTAAAAACCGTCTTCAATAAACAATACTAAAAAATAAAGTCGAATTGATCTTCCTTTTTAAAGTCGGTTAAAAAAGGAGTTTTATCGAAATCGGTTGGCGTGATAGATAGTTATTCGTCCATTTGTCGCGCACATACCTAATGCAAAATTTAAGACTTATATAGTCTTCTCTTGGATGACATTATCAGAACTGGACCAAATGATATTACATGTATTCAATTCAATGCGTAACATATTTGCTCTGAATAAATATACCTAAATAAAATAAATTAAAACCTGACCACACGGGAAGTACCTACAAGCTTTCAAATAAATTTCAACCGTGACTTACTTATTAACGTTTAAAAATGACTTATGTAATGCTTTTGCGAAGAGATCTCAAGTAGACGTAATATATACCGACTTTGCTAAAGCGTTTGACAAGGTAAATCACCGGATCTTATTGGGTAAACTAGAATATTACGGTATCCATGGTAACTTGTTGCGATGGATTAGGTCATATTTAGATCGAAGAAGTCAACTTGTGAGCATCAGTGGTCATTTGTCTATGCCAGTTGCCATAACTTCCGGGGTGCCGCAAGGATCCCATCTAGGACCCTTGCTGTTTTTGATATTTATTAATGACTTGGCTCAGCGTCTTTCATGTGAATGTCTATTGTATGCTGACGACTTAAAAATATATACTACCGTCAACAACATTAACGACTGCATATTCTTGCAGCGTAACCTATCCTGTGTAGCTGAGTGGTGCGCTCTAAATAGAATGTACCTAAACATTGATAAGTGTTTTATTGTTTCTTTCTCCTCGTTAAAACAAAATTCAATCTTTGACTACTCCCTGGAAGGTACTGTACTTCAACGCAAATCTGTAGTCAGGGATCTGGGGGTTTACTTTGATGAGAAACTAACGTTTCGCTCTCATTATGACCATATTATCTCCAAAAGCACCCAACTTCTAGGCTTCATTTCCAGATCCACAAAAACCTTCAAAAATCATACTGCACTGTTTCACCTGTACTACGCACTCATAAGAAGCATCTTGGAATATGCGTCAGTTGTTTGGTCACCTTTTTATGAAGTTCACAGTACGAGGATTGAGCGAGTTCAAAAAAGATTTCTGGGCATCATTTGCTATAGGTTACAGCTTGGCCGTGTGTATAAATCATATAGCAGTAGATTAGACAAATTTAAACTGCCTTCGCTTGCATCACGTCGCGAATACAATGAATTAATGTACTTATTTAAAATTATCCATTCACAAGTTGACTGTCCCGACCTTCTCTCCCTATTGAATTTCAACATCCTTTTTCGATCCCGTAAACCATCAACCAAAATATTCACTTTACAGATTTATAAAAACAACACTTCATATTTTAATCCTATTGTCCGTATGTGTAGGCGTTACAACGACATAATGAGTGAGCATTCTTCTATTGACATATTTAACCATAAACCACATAAATTTATAAATGATATCCGCAACTTGTTTCTTAATAATTTTAATAATAATTCTTAGGATTCCTATCACAAACCAACTAACTGCACATTTATTACTAACATATTACTAACAGCTAGTTACGTAAGGTACTTTTAATTATGTTTTAACACAACTAACCCTCACCTTTCTTATATGAGATACAATTTGTTCATTCTGTGCACACATCTTGTGAGTTGCAATCTAGTTTTAAATTTTACTATATAATTTGTGAAACTCTGTACCTATTTGATTGTAACTTGTTTTGTGAGCCATAAATAAATAAATAAAAAAAGAATCGTTAAAATTGGTTTACCCAGTCGAAAGTTCTGAGGTAACAAACATAAAAAAACATACGCTACGAATTGACAACCTCCTCTTGTTTTGGAAGTCGGTTAAAAAGGCCATAGGTCATTTATGAATGAATGAATGAATGACCTAGCTCGCGTTCGTACTTATATAATAGTACATTTATACTATACATATACTACGTCCATGCTCGTGGATAATTCGTCCAAGTTATTATGATATCGACTGAAAACAATATTGAAATGAAAAAGTAACCAAAAAATATAAAACTAGTTTTGAAAATGTTCAGGTATCTTGATAGAGGTAGGTAATGGAATCAATTCGACAGAGCTCAATTTTATTTATTTATTTTTGATTGATTTATTTTTAGGAAGACTTGACAGATCCGTAGAAATAGAGTGCCAAAAGTTTTTTTTTTTGGGAATTTTCTCGAAACCGGTAAGTTTTATCAAACACATCATAGCTCAGATTGTCAAAAAAAAGGTCCACAAAGTTTTGTCCTTGAATCACCATTTTTAAGATATCGATATTCTAAAAGTGATGATATTAGACGATATACTTTTATCGCGATATTCGCTCTCCTAGCGCCATCTGTTGTATGGACCCGGAACTTTTATGAATCGAAAACATAACGCTGGATAGCATAACGCATTTTCCCGCGAGAACGCGATATATTTGTTTGGTTGAAGTTAACACGTTTTTTACCGATTATCACGGTACAATACCATATTGAATGTAAGATGTCGTATTCACCGGGGTAATTTATAATATAATATTATAATCTCACGCCTTTTTTATCCCCGAGGGGGTAGGCAGAGGTATTCTATTACTGGACATACCCACATTTCACGAGATATATTGGACCCCTAAATATTATTATTATTATTAGCTGACACTCTGCTGGAGCGATTCTCTATTCTTGAGAATGTATTGTTTACGGACGAGGCCCATTTTCACATCAATGGATATGTAAACAAGCTGCGGGACCCGGCTGCGGCTGGCACCCTGGGTAGAAAGCGGTGTACACCTCTCGAGACCCTTAGCCGCTTACATTCTGTTGCCTCCTTGTCGCTCCCAGCGTGCGGCCGTTCTGTGGGGCCCAGACCAGTAAGTTGGCAAGTCACCGCCTGCCCTTTTTACGTGTTCATAACACTGTTACCATCTGGCAGGTGCCGTAGCTTTCCATAGATTCTGTATTCGGCCATTAGCACTCCAACTCAATAGTCCAAGTAGGTAACTGTAGATTTTTACTCCATTTTCCAATAGTCCTACACTAACCGGCGACTATCCTTAGATGCATTCCTATAATGTATTTTAGGAATAGTCGCCGGTTGGTGTCACATCTTCACATTTGTTTATAGCATAGTTGTCTAAAAGGGCCTCTACATGTTGGCTTCGGCCCCATGCACGCCTCCCAAATGTCTGGGACTCTATAGTCCCTTGAATTTGAAAAGACATACATAATAATAATAATATAATCTCATGCATTTTTTTATCCCCGAGGGGGTAGGCAGAGGTATTCCATTACTGGACATACCCACATTTCACGAGATATATTGGACCTCTAAACGTGATAGATGGTGAGCCCATCGCCGGACCAAGTCTATTTACACATGTCTCAGAATTAATTCTGAGACCTGCTGGTTTCCTCACGATGTTTTCCTTCACCGTCGAGCTAGTGATAAATATGTACTTACGTAAGTTTTTTGAAAAACTCATTGGTACATGCCAGAATTCGAACCCGAGCCTCACTGATTTTCGGCCGGGTCTTTAACCGTTCGGGCTATCACTGCTCCATAATTAACTAATATCTTATCAAGAGCTATTTGTATTTCCACATTACAGGACTATGTGATTTCAGACATACGCAGGTCTGTGGATTAGACGATGACTTATCAAAACTATGATATATTATCTACATATATTTACAATGGCCATATTTTAAAGAGGAAAGATTTATGTTTTTGTATGATTGTAACGAATAAACTCAAAACTACTCCCTAGCCAAGTGGCATTGTACAATCTAATCAAATCAAATTCTTTAAGATTGACAAGTATGGTATTGACATACATAATGCTCACGCCATTGTCCCACAGGGGTAGGCAGAGACGATGGATCGCCACTTTGCTCGATCTCTGCATACTTCTTTCGCAACGAGCACTTACCAACGAGCGCTAACGCTAATGTCAATCCCATACATGTCAATCTATAAGAACATTCGATTAGATTGTGCAATGCCACATGGCTAGGGGGGCTGGTCTGATTTTAAAAATTCTTTCATGAATTTTAAACTTAATTTTTTGGGAGTAACAACGGCTACAATTAATAAATAATGAATTAAGTAATGCACTGGAACGGGACTAAAGCGTTCAAAATCGTGCTATATATAGTCTAAATTAATATTATAAAGAGGAAAGATTTGTATGTTTGTATGTTTGTTACGAATAAACTCAAAAACTACTGGACTGATTGTTAAAATTCTTTCACCAATGGAAAGCTTTAATATCCCTGAGTAACATATAGGCTATATTTTATTCCCGTGTTCCCCCGGAATAGGAACTACGCGGATGAAAAAAGGCAGAACTGACTGTCTGATTAACTGATCACCGCATAATTGAAACCACTGGGTATATAAAAGAGATTTTAGGAAATTCCCTCGAGAACTGGAAAAATCAGAATCCATCCGATATCCCCCTAACAGTACAATACAAATAATACAATAACTATTTAATTGTGCAGTGATAGTCTTACGGTTAAAGAGCCTGCTTTACATGATGATAATCAATCAGGGAGGCTCGGGTCCGAGTCCTGGCATGTACCAATGAGTTTATCAAAACTTACGTACATATTTACCACTAGCTCGACGGTGAAGGAAAACATCGTGAGGAAACCCGCAGGTCCCAGAATTAATTCTGAGACATGTATAAATAACCCGGTTCGGCGATGGGCTCACCATCTATCACGTTTAGGTGTCCAAAGAACATCTCGTGAAAAGCGGGTCTATCCAGAAATGGAATACAGAGGTATTAACCTACCCCCTCGGGGATAAAAGGCGTGAGATTATTTATTAATTTTTATTAACTATTTATTTCTCACCAAAAACGGTATGGATATAAACATTTAAAGTGATGATCCATTTATATAATTTTACTATCACGACAAAAATCAGGTCAACTGATTTTGATTTTATTACGCAGTTCCCAGCTCAAAAAGGTTTTCGTAGGTACGAGAATAAATAATTCCCTCCACTCTGTGGATAGTCTTAACCGTTGCCGTGTACTGAATAATATATTTTAGAGTCACTATTATTAGGGTTTAGGGTAATGCCTTTGAGTATTAAACCAACAGGAGACGCCACGCGCACTAGTTTCTTTACAAAAAAGTCTGCCAATTTCTGCGGGGGGGACGAGGAAACAATCACAAATAATGTTAAAACAAACGCATTTTTTGATAAAAAAAATTAAACACTAGCTTGAACTAGGTGCACACAAATACATTCACCAATACAAGCACTCCGTGAACTCAAACAAACTAGTTGTATTTAACCGGTGTGCTCAAAGACCGACACGTTTTTTTGGCAGAGGGGAACGCCTGTCAGTGGCGTCTCCGGTTGGTTTAATACTCAAAGGGTAATGCTGAATCGTGGTAGGTACATATCTAAGTATGTGGTTTTTATTTAAAAATATATTTTGTATTCATATTGAATATATTTACCTCGACAGACACACATATGAAGTAAATAACATAGAACTCTAAACAGAAAAAACCGACTTGAAAGTAATACTATAAAAATACAGTCTAATTAAGAAATTCTTCTTTTTTGAAGTCAGTTAAAAAAAACATCGAAATCGGTTGCCGTGAAATGATTTACTCGTCCATTCTTCTCGCACATACGTAAGTTGTGCAAGTTGAAGGCATAAGTGGTTTTCTCATGGATGCCATTGTCAAAACTGGACCAAATTAAGAGGGAAAAGAATTATCAAAATCGGTTCACCCAGTCGAAAGTTCTAAGGTAACAAACATAAAAAAAAACATACGCTACGAATTGATAACCTCCCCCTTCTTTGAAGTCAGTTAAAAATAATATGAATTAATATCCCTTGTAGTAGGTACCTAATGTTTAATCCTAGCAAAAAAAAAAAAAAAAAAAATTGACAAGACTAGTTCTTATGGCTCGCACTGTCAAAAAGTGATCATATCTCATGTAGAGCCAATCTTCTAACTCTACACCCCACTGTATTTTCCCCAGGGAATAGTAGATTGTTATACAAGGTTCGGAAGGAATCAATTCCCATACAAGGTGTTTAGACGCCCGAGCGTAGCGAGGGCGGATATAGTCCGAGTAGGAATTGATAACTTCCACCCGCGTTAAACACTCTACTTTTCATATCGAATACAAGGAAAGTAAACAAAAAAATGACAACAATACAACATTACAAAAATTCGAAAATGCAAAAAATCAATAATACCTACAAAAAAACAAAAATGTCAACAATACAACCAAAGAGGTTGGAAGAAAGAGATTATTTTTCTTTTAAACGTCTTTGAATACAACATTACAAAAATAATATAAAAATCCTCCCTCTTTATGTATTTGTTAGTGTCGATGAAAAACAAGATTTAGAGTTTTGGAACAGCCTACTAAATTATTAGTCTTTTTTAAATTTTAAATATGGAACACGTCACCGCCGCGCGCCGCCGGTTATTTTTAGTTGTTTATACCTACACTCCCAATGCCGCACCTTTTTTTTTAATCTATGTAAAAAGTTTAGTATCAGACCACCTAACCAAATGTACAACTATTTTTTTAATTCATTCCCGCCCTAAGGAGGGAAGCAATTACTATGAGTTTTTCCCGCCCGAAGGCGGGAATCATAACCCTGAATCTCTCTGTGATGGGAATCATCGCTTCCGACCCGGTACTCAGATCAAACATACACTACTTTCCGAGTATGAGATATGAAAAATACATTACTGCATACGCACCCCACCCGGCGGGGTGCTTCCACTAAAAACCCTGGGGTGTTCCTCCTAGCCGCTTCGGACCCAGCCATGGCACCGCGGTTATGCATCCGGAGCTGGGTCACGGAGAACCTCCTCGAACCCCGGGGTATCTCCGCTTAAGACGCCCCGGAACACCAGGGGCGATCTAATTCTAAACGCCCTAACTTTACAAATTCTACATCAAAGACGTTTAAAAAAAGTTTATTTCTAATGATTTTCTTCCAACCTCTTTGCTGTACAATAGTCAAAATATTATGTGGCATTGCGTTACTAGAAGAAGTGTTGTAAAAAAAAATGCACAGTGAATAAATTGACCATGTGACGGCAGGTAGCGGACGGTAAGGTGGTGCAGCAGCTAAGTTTATCCCAGCGTAAATATTCCAGTCTTGAAGGTTAAGTGTTGAGGCAGAAAGAATAGACTTAAAGTCCCTTTTCACCCGCTTTTCACACGTACCGGTTTTCACCGCCGGACCGAAGCCGGCTACCCGGTCCGGCGGCGAAATGTATGGCCGATTGCCCGGTTGCCCGCCGGTACGTATGAAAGCGAACATACAATAGCCACAAACTTCGCCGCCCGCCGGCCCGGCGGAAACCGGTACGTGTGAAAAGGGGGCGTCACCTCTCGTGCTTCATCTACATCCATCAATCGGTTCATACATGCTTGTCAGTTTCGGGGTACACTTTACCTGGATTTTCTTCAATACACCATACATCGACAGTATGATTTACACATATTTTTTAACCTCTCAGACCATGAATCACAGACACAATAGATTTTTAATTGTGTCTCGGTTCCAATTGGAACCGGCGGTTCTTACCTGAAGAAACAATACTGGCAAAATTACATATTATTTTAATCGATTGTTGTAAACAGCGCCATCTGTGCGACAAATGGAAAAATACGAAATTCATGTTTCTTAGCTTTTACTCTACAGTATATTAAAATTTTAATTTATACAATATGTATCAGAAAGGTGAAATAATAATTAAGGGTCATATAAAGTAGCTTATATTATACAGTTCGTGAAAAATGTCTCTTGTTTAATATATACTATAAATTTGGAGTAAAACAACGTTGAAGTTATCATTAAAAAAAATCATTTTCAACCCTTAAATCAGCTGCTAAATGCTGTTGAACTCTCTTTTAAGTGACTAAACATGGTACAGATAAGACATCGTGTTTTTACCTACGAAAAACTAGACCGAGCCTACACTATGAGTACTAAATAACTAATAGACATACTTAAATAATTATTGAAAACCCAGTCACGAAGAAAAATGATATGTTCATTCACACAACTGTAGGCCAACATGTTGTTCAGTGGGAATCGAACCCGCGAGCTCCGGTTCTGAAGGTCACTACCAACTGAGCCAACAGGCCCGATAATACCTACTCCATCATTATTTTAATTTTTTTCCCATAGTTTTAAAGAAAACCTACTAATTTACCTACGTAAATATCTGACATTATTAGTCTTTGATAGAATTTTGTTAGTCCACGTGGTTTGCGGTCTTAGATCAATGAAAAATCCATTGATCACTAGGAACGCCCGCGCGCTCCTTTTTGGCCAATAAGGACACTGCGCAAAGGTCAAAGGGCCGGCGGCGGCGTTACTAAGGACTCTAGCTCCACCCTCTATTAATTGAGTGGTTCCGTATGTTTTAAAAAATATTCCTAATTCTAAGTCTTTAATCTTATTTCACGTTATTATTATTTCACAATTGGCAAAAGTAAATTGTGTAATTAATTGGTTCATTATCCTTGTATCGCTTACAAATATTTTTACGTCTTTTATTTTCATAGGGTTATGTTTAATTTTCAACTGAACCCTACAACAAAATTTTAGAAAATCGGCAAATTCTTTCATTTTCAAATCAATGAACTTAGTTGCTTCCTATCTATCAACGAGTGAAGACGTGTTATAATCAAAGAATATGACTCGCAACAGTCGCTACAGTGTCTCGCGATTATTCAAGTGAATCTTATGAAATGACTTTATGTCGGTGCTCCTGATGGCAATATCAGTCAAGTTAGGGAGCTGTGTCACGTGCGCTTCGCTGAAGGTAGACTGCTGGATGAGCAGCGGATGCTACCTTTCAGCTGCTTCGGGAGAATTTGTCAGGTGTGTGTGTGCGTCTGCGCGAGGCTGGTTCGTTCCGCGCTCAAACCCCCCAAGCACATGAGTAAAGAAACGGAACAGAGACAAAGCTTCTAAGGAGCGTGCAAAATTCTTACCTATTTTAGTAGGGTTGGCAAAGGAGAATAAAATAAACAAAACGTTTATTAGACTTTTATTTGTACATTAGATTATTTACAAATTACCTACTCTAAATATTTTTTTATAACTTTTTATTTTTAATAAATTATTAAATCTTTTAATCTAATGATGAATTCTAAATCTAATGGATATAAAGTTTTTTCAAATAATCATTAAGGACGCTTCCACATGGCATAATATTTTTACAATCTTACACTCGATTCAGAATATCATTAGGTACCAATATTTACAATGCTTACGTCGAGTTTTTTGTAATGAGTAATTAAAGAATCTTTGCCCATATTTATAGGTTGTTCAGGTCTATTAACAAACAATTTTATTTCGTCACATATGTGATTTTCAAGACATTCATGCAAACTGTACAGTAGGTAACCATTTTACACCTCCGAATCTAATTATTTACACTTTCTTGACTTTTTAGTTTAATACTTTATTCTACCATAAACAATTTAAAATAACCATTTCTCACTAAGCAGGAGCGCGAAACAAATACGGCAACCATTGCGCGGCCCTCGGCATTTCTACTGACCGAGCCGGTTTTATCCAGTTGCGGCCATAGTAGGTTGGACCCTAATCCCAAAGTGTAAAAGTTTGATGAAACTACATAATTAGTATGTAGGTAGGTATTACTTGTTTAATGACAATGTTTTGATCAGTTAAAGTTATTATTGAATAAAAACTACGCTGTTACCTTTAATTTTTTTTAAATAAATGATTACTGCTCTAACTTTTATTATTTCCAATAACATTTACCATAGAATAAAATAGGTAGGTAGGTATGTTAAGGCGCGGGCGGCGACCGGCGCTCGGCGCGAGCGATCAGCTGCGCGCGCAGCGCTACCTACCACTACTACGGTCAACGACAGTCGACACTAGCGCGTAGGGAGCCCGTAGGTACGCTTTTATTCTTCAATCTAAAAAGTAATTATTAAGTTTGTATGAAAGAAAAAAGTTGCTATATTAGATCTGATATTTTTGTAGGTATTTCGTTACACGATATACATATACACCCTTCAATATTATTTCACCTTTCTGATACATATTGTATTCATACAGCAAAATGGCAAATGATTTTGGAAATCTTTATATGACATACCATCTATGTATCAGTACACACAATAATGAACAATGTTTGAAGTGTGAACAATATTAATTTGTATTTACAAACAAATTGAAAGATATTTAAAAGAGAAGAATATTAGTGGTATTTTATTCCTCGTATTTTATTACCGGAACCATATATATATCATTGTAAAGCAAATTTACTGGGCTATTTGATAACATAATGAAATATTTTAAAATGCCACCCTATGTTTGAAAAATTCAGTAATATATGAGGGTTTAGGTCACTGAGAAACGAACGTCACCCTTTTGGTCTAGGGACCCAAAATGATTTAACCTGTGGGCCTATAATTATTTAGTTATGTGGTCAATTAGGCTAATCGAATTTGTATGATTATTTTGTATTACCTGAATTATTAAATTATTATTTTTTTGTTAGTCAAAGTGGTATGTTCGTTTCATGGTCCAAGGTCCAAGGAGTAATAGTGTTCTGTGCTCTATGTAAGTGAAGAAATGTCATATTGACATTGGCAGAGTGGCAGACCGACAACATAATAAAAAATAACTGTGTTTTATTTCACTTCCGCATAAATGCTAATGACAGATAAGAGTGAGAAAGAAAGTAGAGCGCTATTTCTTTCACATAGCACATCAATCGCTACTTTCGTCCAAAAAAAATATTTATTTCTTTTAAATATTTCTTTTTACGACTCTGGATTCAAGCTTTTTTGATTTCATGTACAAAAATGTATGTTGGATGGGTTACCAGTATTTTGATAATGTTGCAAGCAAATTTTTGTACTTTAAAGAATTTTACAAGTCAGGGGGCATTCTGGGGGGTGTTTTGTAGGACATATTTGTTTAAAATAATATCTTCTTACCGCTCTACTAAATCAGATCTCTATAGTATTTTTCATTTATTATTATACCACCCTCTATAGATTTTCTGGACATCACCTTTAAGGTGTTGTTTCACATTTTGAATACACTGGTTCATGGTTTGTAGATTTACTACTTAAACATGGCATATAAAAAAACTTCCAATTATCGTACAAAGCTTCGGCATCATCAAATGATTGAGGCATTTCTTTATTAGCTGTCTCAGGTAACATCAATGCTAGCACAGCAGCGAATGCTGATATGGAAGCTACCACTACAAACGGAAGCCAATAAATGAAGATCTCTAAATACGCTATATACGGAGCCAAAATTGATCCTATGAATCCAAAAATATGCACTATCGATAAAGCTGATCCTCTGACTAAAGTAGGCATTGTCTCTGCAGCCCATTGTACAATTGTACCACAAGCCAAGTTTGTAAAACACCTTGCAATAATTGCGCAAAAAACAGATGGCATTCCTCCTCCTACAAATACGGTAAGTAGACAAAAAATGCTTGCAAAAATTAAACTAGTAGCCGCTAAATATCTTCTCCCCATCCAGTCCATGAGCAAGATAAGCACTATTATCGATGGTAATTCAGAAGCAGAAAGGAGAGAAAATGAAGTAAAGAAATCAAAATTTAATTGATCTATTGTCCTTATCAAAGCATCGAATAATAATGCAGCGCAAAGGTACACCACGCAGACGCATATGAACGTATTTCTTAGCTTAGGCCTTTTCAGTAACTGTAATATATTTGCATTTTCTTCTTCCTTTGTGTTAATAGCCGACGCTTTGAAATGTTGAATTAACTTTTGGGAAATTCGCTTTTTATTTATTCGACCGATATTCAAAACTATTTTTACAGCATCATCAACCCTTCCTTTAGAAAGCAGCCACCTGGGGCTTTCAGGTATTATTAACGGAGTAAATAGGGCTAAAGCAAACGGTATACTGGTAACTAGGGATAACGTTTTCCAATGTCCACTAGCAAGAGCTAGCCAAGGCAACGTAGCTGCAGCAAGGCAGTAGAATACAGCAAATGAGGAATTTGCGATAATTGTTCTATATTTCGGTGCAATGTATTCTAGAACAAGGAGGAATACCATCATCATGCAGCTGTCGTACGCCATGCCCATGATGAATCTGCAGATAGCAAATTCGGTGAAGTTTCTAGCGAAGATAGTGGCGATGCCACCAATAAATGCAATCAAACAGCTGGCAATGGTTGCCGGTAGTCGTCCATAACGGTCAGACATCCATCCTATGAGGACTCCTCCAACAATCGATCCCACGAAGTTCACAGCTTGAGCTGTAGCTTGGTAGCTTTTCTTATCACATACCCATCCTAACTCACTGGATATTGTCGGATATGGGATCTCAGTTTTGTTGAACTCCCACCCATTTTGACACGTTGTGGTATTCCAGGTATCGTCTGGTTTAATTCCTGATAACAAAACATCAGTCCAGTTGGCCACGTATTCTTCGCATTGAGAGTATCCAAATCTTGAGTCTTGCGCTGAAGGTATCGCCAGATTTCTCCGTTCAACATCAGTTAGATTCTCCAACTCTGGGATCCGGCACCAATGATTCGGAGACACTTCGGTGAGGAACAGCTGTATGAAATATGCGTACACTCCGTAGAAGTAGAATGGCATTGTTGCTAAGAACATATACAATTGGTACCGACCTAATGTACCGGCAGATGAAAGAAAAGTATCAAAATTATCTTCTTCACTTTTTTGGTTGCCATTATTAAGAGTCTGTTTATCCATAAGTTCGATGTTTTCATATTTCGTGTTATTTTCCATTTTTACGTTATTTTCCATTTCCCGTTGTTTTTTGTTTTGTTTAACGTAGCTGCTGTTCTTCGACTGTGAACTAGTTGTTCAATGTGTTCATTTTATATTACTGGTATCAGTAAAGGCTGTGATATAACACGAACTAGAGCCAGCCTACTATCTCATTTGCATATGACTTTACTGTGATATAACTTGATTTAAGATAGCTCTCTTCATCTATTCAATAAACTTACATTAAAAATAACCTCGTGAGATGATGACCCGACTTTTTGTTCCGCTTGCTCAGGTCGCTTCATGTTTATTTCGTTATAATGAAATGTTTTTAATTACCTGATGTAGGTGTTCAATAAAAAATAATTTAATTACATTTTTTTTTATAATAATATAGTTAGTTCAATATGTCCGGATGTCATAATCATTTTATTTTAATCTTTAGTCCACAAATTTGGTACTATTCAATATGTTACGCTTCGCAACACATTTCTTTAAAATATAGTGTCGTGTAGTGTGTTAGCTTCTGTTTTTGTTAGTGCCAGTTTGAAAACCGTTTTAGTTTATGCCAGATACGGTAGAGATACGGTATGTATTCAGCTTGTTTGAGGTTATATCAAGGTCAGGTTTTTACGTATATTTCTAACTAGTTTTTACTTGCGGCTTAGCTCGCGCACGTTTATTTCACATATTTATTTTACATTTTATATTTATTGGATTAATTTTGCAAAGTCCTTTCTTAGTGGATGCCTACAATGTACAAGCTATCTATGTGCGTAATTTCAAGTCTCTAGACCCAGCGGCTAAGGCTGTGCGTTGATATATCACCAATCAGTCAGTCAGTTTATCATTTTATATTATATATAGATATAGATTCACAAATTCGTTGAAATCATCACATTTATACTTTAAATATTTTATGGTAACTTATTTTTAAAATAATAAAAAAAAGGCATCTTTTTTATTTATTTATCTAAATAACATTTATGTCTGTAAATGTGTCTTCGTCCTGACTAATCAGTAAGCAAACCTTATAGAGAAATAAAAGTATATTACACAGACACTTCTATTATACAAGCTAACATATAAAATATGCTAACATCTTTGTCTCCTAAGCATAGGTTTTCAATTCTTCACAATTCCCATTTTATTTTTACAAGTTTATAGAAATGGGTATGGATCTCTTTATTATGTTAAATAACGGTGGGACTAATGTTGCGAAAATTTAAACAACGTCAGTAACGGTAGATCCATATAAATCAATGTATTCTCAAAATTCTTCTACACTTTTTTACAGTTTGTCGTATCCGTTGTTTAATAACACTACTATAAATATACTAAAGTATTTTTTATTTAATGATTCTTTCAATTTAAATATTACGTGCTAGCGGATGCCCAGCGGTTGCCGGATCCAGTTTATCCCCGTTCCCCTTGTAATCCCTTCATAGCGGTTGCTTACAACATATAGGTACGACACCTACAAACAATATTTCAAGTTTATAGGTATTTTTGTTGCGGAGTCGTACGTATTTCTCTTTTTGACCAGGTTTTATGTTTTCCAGTGGGAATGAGATATTTTCCAGTAGTAAAAATTACCCTAAATGTTGACCCAGCTACTCAGTTAACTCCACACTTTTTATAAAAATTTGTCCAGAGTATTTGCGTGAGGCGTTTACAGACAGACAGAAAAAAATGACAAAAAATATGTCATGTACAGAACCGATCTCATTACAGAGATATTAAGAAACGTAAGTAGTGTTTACTATTAAATAAAAAATGTTTGTGTTGATACAGGAAATTATGTTCATGAGTGTTCTTAGACCATCAAATTAATAACTATACAATTTCCTTTTTGACGGCAATTTATCATACACTGAGGGATTATAATTTGATTATTTTTCTTATCGAAATCGATTATCTAACAATATAGCTCACCTATAGCGTTGTTTTTTGTGTTCTGATTAAAAGTTAGAAATAAATTTTTAAACTCAGTGTCTCCAGAAAATACACTGAGAGTATGTACCCGAATTAGACCGATTGCGACTTCACAATGACTTAACAATATTAATTTCTAGTCATCACATCTTTCTTTTTAAAATTTTGTTGTTATCTTCGGTGTAGTTTTATCAGAAATGACAAGTCTTAAAGGCTACCCTGTTTGTTTTGGATCATTGTGCAGTATACGAAAACTCGTACCTACTAAAAAAACTACTCCGCAAAAATATAACCATGAGACCGTTAGGGCTGGAGGCGTAGCAGCTCCCCAAAAAACTGTCTGTGAATTTGGTCGTGGCTTCAGGTGACCAGAGGGCTGGCAGCTATCTCTATCAAAGGATCAGCCTATAGCTTCAGAGAGGGAATGAGGCCAGTATTCTGGGCACTGTCCCAATATGTCCTCTTTGGAGGACATTTTTTTATTTGTAAATATTGTAAATTTGTCAAATAATTTTTTTAACTTTTAAATTTTTTACGTCGTCGAGCGTGCACAAGTTATATTAACACTGTGACGTCACAAACAACACGACCAACCATGGTACGTTTGGAGTCAAAGGACTCTTTTTAACATTTTAAATTTAAATTGTTTATTATTAATTTTCAAAAATCAAGGTTTTCACTTCTACTATCAAAATTATTAATAATAAAGTGTTAAAACTGATTAAAAATAGTTTTTTTTTACAATAACCTGATTCCGCAATATTTGAACATCTTATGTTAACTATTACATATTAGCTCAGCTTATCTAACTTTGCTTGAACCACTTAGGATCATTAAGGACTTGCTTGCTGTTCCATTTCGAAATTGGCATTGTTGTGCGCACTATCTTTAATATTTTTTCTCAAACATGGCATATCGAAAAATCTTTGATTCTTTATTAGTTTTTCGGCATCATCACATGATTTTGGCAAATCTATTTTCGCTGTTTCTGGTAGGAGTAATGATATCACGGCACCAACGGCAGCAATGAAAGCCACTATAACATATGGGAGCCAGAAAACGAGCGTCTCCAAATAAACTATGTAAGGAGACGTTAGAGTCCCGATTAAACCACAGATGTGTACTACCGATATCCCTGATCCTCTTACAGGTGTTGGCAGCATTTCCGCTGCCCATTGCATTGCTGCACCATAAGCCATGTTTATTGAAAACCTTGCAATGACTGCACAAATAACTGATGGTAAACCACTTCCAATAAACACTGTAAGCAAGCAAAATACACATCCAAAAGCATATGAAGTCGCTGCTAACCATCTTCTTCCCATCCAATCCATGACAAATGCCACTAAAATAAGAGATGGCATTTCGGTGAAGGATATCACCGAAAAGGAAATGAAGAAATCAAAATCTAATTGGCCAATGCTTCTTACTAAAACATCAAATATTAATGAACAGCATGTATATTTCAAACATATGCAAATATACATGTTTCTTAGTACAGGCCTTCGTAATAGCTCGAGAACACTTGTAGCTTCTTCTGTTTTACTTGCAACCGAAGATTTGAACTCTTGAATAAGTTTTGTTGGGACTTCTTTTCTGTTTACTCGTGCGATTGTCAAAATTTTGCTTACAGCACTATCGACTTGTCCTTTAGAAACCATCCATCGCGAGCTTTCAGGTATTATCAGCGGAGCTATAACGCCGAATGCTAATGGTATACTTGTTACTAATGACAAAGTTTTCCAGTGTCCACATGCAAGAGCTATCCACGGAAATAGTGTCACTGCAGTTGAGTAGAACATAGCGAACGATACGTTTGCTACAATAGTTCTATACTTTGGGGCAATATACTCCAAAACAAGGAGGTATACCATCATCAAACAGTTGTCGTACGCGAAGCCCATGACGAATCTACAGAGAGCAAATTCAGTGAAATCTCGAGCGAAAATGCTAACTGTACCTCCAACAAACCCGAATATGCAGCTGATAACAGTTGCTGGCAGTCGTCCGAAACGGTCGGCAACTTTTCCAATGATGAAACTTCCAATAATGGACCCTGCGAAAAATATAGCTTGAGCTGTTGCCTGGTAACTATTTTTGTCACACACCCACTCCATTTCACTTGATATCGTTGGATAGGGTATCTCCGTTTTGTTGAATTCCCATCCATGTTGACATTTCGTTGTGTTCCATGCTTGATCTGGCTTCATCCCAGTCATTAAGACTTCTGTCCAATTAGCAACGTACGCCGTGCAATGTGAGTATCCAAATCTTGTAGTATCATCTGAGGGTATTGCTAGGTTCCTTCGGTCGATATGAGTCAGATTCTCCAGTTCCGGTATCCAGCACCAGTAGTTCGGAGATACTTCTGTCAAGAACAGCTGCGAAAAGTACACCACGACTCCGTAGAAGTAGAACGGTATGGTTGAAATTATTAAAAATACCTGGTATCGGCCAAGTTCACCTGCAGAAGAAAGTAAATCATCGAAATCGATTACGTCGCTCTGTTTAATTTTGTTTTCTGTTTTGCAACTGTCCGAGTCTTGTTTGTTTGCGACAGTTGCATTTAACACAGCCATTTTGGCACTTCTATATTTATTTATGTTCGTATTGTTTAAATTATTGTGTTTTTATTTCCTTACTGCTGCTGTCTAATTGGGGACTAGTGGCTGTGAAATACCGTTATATATGTCTTTTCCGCTGCCAATGAGGCGCCAAGATAGTGTCACTCAGTTATCTTACTTGTTTAAGTTGTATAAGGCTTAGTTACTTATTTAGTTTACTGGTTTTTGCAGGGGTTTTTCCTATGCAACTGGTTTTATATTTAGCAGTATAAATATCATTATGATTACAGTATTTATAATTGTAATTACTTACACAATAAACATTTAGAACATTATACTAAAGAACTGGTACTGGAATCTGGAGTGCAGGTGACAAGTAACCATCAAGTATCCCGTTGCCGGACCTTAACATCTTCTATGATAATCAACTCTCTTGGTTTGAAAACCAGGAGTGAACTCCTGAGGATTTTTCCTCTTTATAAGATAGGACAATTTATAGTATGTATATTTTGTTAGATAGCACTTAAATCATTATTTTCTCCCCAGATAGGCCCTAAAGAAACAGAAAGCCTGACATTTTATGAGTTTCTATGAAATTATAAGACTAGTGGTGAGTGAATTCCGGTTAAAAATCTGTAGTTAGAACAAACCAATGAGTGTTTCAGAAAAACTTTTTTTTTGTGAATTGTGGTTAGTGAAAATAATCCAGAAATACATTTGCCTACCCTCTCGGAGATGAAGCGGGGATGTTACAATGTCTAACGACGGAGAGTAAATATAATTGTAAAATATGTTTACTACTTCAGACGAAGTATTTAATCATTTTGCAAATAAATGTGTTAGTATCAGTAATGTTAATTACGCGATGCAATACAGATAATATTGTAGATTCATTAATATTGACATTTTAATTATCTTTGGCTCAACAGTGTAGGAAAACATATAGTAAGGAAACTCGCAGCTCCTTTTTTTTAGTGAAGTAGCTACTTATTTCTAGAATAACTCTGCCAACGTCTCGGGGATGAGGCGTGAGTGTATAGCGAAACATATTGCAAAATATGTTCAATACTTCAGGCGAAGTGTATCAATAATGATAATTACGCAATGTAAGATAGGAATTGCATATTTACTAATATTGACATTTGAAACCGTCTTACTTCAATCAAAATAAAATATAATTAAATAACGGATTGGTGGTTCCAGATTTTACCTCCAAAAGAAGGGGAAGATTTTCGTCAAATATGTATGGCGCTGTCAAAATCGCAGTGTTACGCGCAACAACGAGTGTTGCTATACTTAGGTATGTACCTACTATGTTTTACGTGCCAACCAGTAGCGTAGCGTGCCTTCAGTTTAAAATTAGTTTTGGGGGCGAATGAAGGGTCTTTACCCTTCATTTGGGCAAGCAATTTTGTTTCTTTTGTGAGAATCTTTTTTTTTCCTAAGAGAACGGGGCAAACGAGCAGACGGGTCACCTGATGGTAAGTGACTATCGTCGCCCATGGACACCTGCAACTCAAGAGTCACAACTGCGTTGCCGGCCTTTGAGGTGGGAGTAGGGGGAGAGGGGAGAGGAGGGGAGGGAGGGTTTGGGCCTCCGGTTACCTCACTCACTCAACGAAATGCAATGCATTACTTTACGCTGGTTTTTCTCACAAAAGATTAAAATAAATATTTATTGATTAGAAGTTATCACTTCCTCCTACAAATTGAGCTAGCCAAACAATTCAAATTAAATATAAACTTTTATTGTTTTTTTCCAGCAAATTGATTTATTAAATCATCTATAGCTGAAGACCATTTCAGTTTTTCTAAAATTTCAGCCTCTATAAACAATAGTGACAAATCTGATAGCCGTTCCTGTCCCATCGATTTCCTAACAAATTTTTGCTTACTCACGTTAGGGGCCTCTTTAGAACGGGGGTCCCATATCATTACGGCTTATACGTCGCTAGATACGCCCCTGGCACCAACTCACCTGGGAAATTCGAGTTACCTACCTGCCTAGGCGACGTGCAAAGATGGAATAAGTTGCTAGAACTTCCGGGAAGTTTCTAGAACAATCTAGAAAGTTCTTGTCGAGTGATTAATGAACCTGTCAATGTGCTCGATCTTTCTGTAGTTTAAACTGAAGTTATAATGAGGTTCAGGTGTAATGAACAAGGGGATTTAGTTCTGCAGTATTTATCAGGTCATCTTTATCAACAGGTGGTTAGATTTAAGACATGAGATTAAAAGCTCTTGAGTTTGTTGCTGGTTCTTCTCGGGGTACTGCATTTGGAACCAGCAACTCGTCGGTGGAGATGGGCTGCTGTTTACATTTAGCCAATCTTCATGGACGAGTTTAGTGTGCCTTGTTATTAGACTATTGACTTTTCTAATTGTAATTCTTATTACCTACAGAATAAATACTTTTTCATTTAAAAAATAAATACCTACACAGTGCGTGCGTACGTATACGTGCCTTTTTGCGGCACTGTTTGTGTGTATGCATGCGTGTCCATTATGTTTGTTAAAGACCATTCAATTCCAGCTTATACTGATATCCTAGAATAGCTAGCTTATCATCATAAAGGAAAGAAAGAAAGAACGACGAAAGAAATAAACTTTATTCGGCATAAACAAAAATAAATAGAAATTCCAGTAGCACGCATAAGAACAATTTTATACCGAAAGGGCCACAGCTCAGCATAATGCCACAGCCTGGGCTTTTGAGGCCAGATGACCACATACAAAATAAACTAAATAGTGTAAAAAATTTTATTTGAGAAGGTGTATAATATGGAGCAATGTGGGTGTGTGATATTATTATGTAAAGGTTGATTCATGTTACAACGGGACGGACCCAGTCCGGGCCCGGGCGGCCCCATCCGGGGCGAACCATCCTACAATACGCCTCGACATTTGGCCTCATACAAAAAGTATTTGACCGTGCCCCGGACGGGGCCCGTCCCGTTGTAACATGAATAATGATGTCTCTTCCACGATACTGTTACTTATTCTTTTTATGATTTACTAAATTGTTGTTTAGTTGCTGATAACTCCTAGGTGAGGCTGTAATGTAAATCCAGATGTGAACTCCCTTTTCCATAAGGGCAAACATAATATATTTTATCAAAATTTTAGACAACTCTAATATCAGACCACTTTTTCCACACTGACAGAGAAAAAACAAAATGTAAACACAAAAGTCGAATACTTACAAAAATGGAACATTAAGTCAAAGAGGCGCGCAATCCATCGGCCCAGGCTACCTACATATTTATGAAGAAAAATATTTCTTTTATTGATTAGATAGTCTAAATAAGTTTTTGTTTTCCCGTTCAAAGACCCTTTGATCTCCAGTGTAGCGTATAGCTACATGTACTTCCAGATTCTGAGTTCCAGTGGTTGAAATGGATCCATCTACAGAAATAATTTTTGTTATAAAGCATAAATGGAGTACGATAGAATGAAGAACAGTGTAATGACAGCATTGTGGCTTGAAAGAGGATGTAGTGACTAGATCAGAAGATTGAGGTTCGGATATATTGAGCGGCTGGATGAAAGATGCCGATTGCCGACCGATGGAGTGAAGAGGGCGACCCGACCTATGCGTACGTAATTTTTTTTATATATTTTTTTATTAGGAATAGCAACAGCCAAAACAAATACAAGTCCATCTATTTCTAAATACACTATGTACTTCATTGATTAAATCGGTGACGTCTTAAAGACAAAATAAAAAACCGGCCAAGTGCGAGTTGGACTAGTGCACCGAGTGTTCCGTACAAACATGTAGGTATATAAGTAAAAGTTCACACTTTAATTGCAACTTCAAGTTTAAAATTATAAAAAATATTTTTATATGATGTAACTAAAAATTTACGGTTTTCGCAATTTTTCCTTTACCTATGCTATAAGAGGTTGCTTCGTACCAAATTTCAAGATTCTGAGTTCACGGGAAGTAGTAGAAGTAGTGAGAGTGTCAAAAATTTTCGGAAATTTGCGGCATAAACGGCTGTATCTTTTGATTACGTTGGTTTAGAAGTTTGATTTTTTCACAGTGCCAAGGGACAGTAGACCTGAGTATTTGATATCAATTCCAGCTTGATACCTCTACGCGTTCCTAAGAAAAAGGATCTTGACAGGCAGACAGACGGACGGACGGACGGACACCAAAGTGATCCTATAAGGGTTCCGTTTTTTCCTTTTGAGGTACTGAACTCTAAAAAGACTACCAGTAAACGACTAGCATTTATGAGTCGGTTGATCATGTGGATGATGCTGTAAAGGTGGGCCAGGTTCGTAGGAGATGTATATTTTCTCTGCCTACCCCGTCGCGCAAACGTCGTAGTAAAGTATGTTATTTGAACTGGTTGTTTGTCTCAAACTTGGCAGAATATAAGTCATATTTGCATAATTTGTAGATCAATAGTAATGGTGAATTTGTTTACTGCGAGGTTTGGGAAAGGGTTCAGTCGTCTCCTCAGGGAATTGAGTTGTGGAGATGCGAATAAAAAGGTAAAATTGTTCTGTATTCTACCAAAAAAGGGAACAAATCTGCGCATAAACAACAGAAAAAAACCTCGTTTTATTTACGAAAAGGTTCATTTCTCACAAATATTGCCGTCTAGTGATACAACACCAAAAGCTAAGCTTGTAACGGGGTACTCGTTTTATTGAAAAATATAGCTAAGATAGCGTTAACCACGCTGTCATGAAAAATATTAGTTCATCGAAAGCCCGTTTATCCCATATTTACTGCGATAGATCCTGGCATATTTTCTCGACGCCCTTTTAGTAAACAACTTTTATAATACGATTTCATCATCGGGAACACAATACTCTTGTTTTGTATAAGGTAATTTAGTTAATAACAAAAAGAAGAAATAGGAATTGTCTAAGCCGTTAGCCGTGGGTCCTAAAAATAAATAAATAATAAAATAATATCTATTTATTTCATTTTCGAATAACAAACCAGTAAATATACATACTTCCTTACTGTTGTGAACTTATGAGAGAACAAAAAACCTTTTAGACCTTTTTTAATCATTATTACAGTACTTAATACATTACAGATGCAGCATAATATTTATAGAATTAAATTTTTGATTGGGTAGTGTGCGTTTATTGTTTATAAGCGACCCGCCCCGACTTTGCACCGGTGCAATGCTTATACTAAAACCTTCCTCTTGAATCAGTCTATCTATTAAAAAAAACGCATCAAAGTCCGTTGCGTAGTTTTTTAAGATATATAGGGATACAAAGGGACATAGGGATATAGGGACAGAGAAAGCGATTCTGTTTTGTTTTATACTATGTAGTGATAGTGATGATGGTACAGAGCGTGATAGTTTTTTTAAAATTTTGTATTAATCGACGTTATCTAGTAAAGTAGCGTATGAAAAATCAAAATTAATGACGAAAATAGTTTCTTGTAGATTTTTGATTAACATTTAAATATTTGCACTTAATTTAAAATGGCCATAATATGTGTGTTAAATCCCTTCTTCAATACTATTATTAATGCTAATGTAAATCTGTCTGATTGTATATTAGCTTTTTACGGATACACAAGGAGCATAGGCGACTTTTCATTTCGGAAAAACCCAATTTCTAATCGAATCAATAACCTAAATTTGTACCCAAAGTTCATACAGATAGAGTCGTGCCCAATTATTAACTAGTAACAAGTTTAAACCGGATATTAGGTCCAAGGGATAGGCCGGACACTACTCAATCAGGACATCCAAACTTTGCAAACAAATACAAGCTTCATTAAGCTGCTGTAGGCAGAAGTTAAAATAAAACCGGCCAAGTGCGAGTTGACTCGCATAGGTTTCGAAGTTTCCGTACTGCTTATACAGCGCGTAACAGAATAAGATCAATTCCTCATACACCCAAATTAGTATGTGGGAGATAGGGTATAAAAAGTAAATATCATAAGATTGAGTCTTTAACCATCAGCCATTTATTTAGTTATAAAGCAACATAATTAACTCTATATCTCATCTTATCATTATAATATTCATAAATTACCGTATATTGGCAAATTGGCAAAATAATGTATAAATTACCTATCATATTATTTAACTTATAGTTTACACAAAAACTAACATAGTAACAGAATAGTACTACCTGATGAAGACAGTTCAGACCACCGTCGTGCCGTGCTTACAGACGAACACCTTCTGATCTGTCGATATGGTCGCTCGAGTATTTAAAGGCGTGCTCGGCCGAGAGTGGGGCTAATTACCTTGTTTACGTCAACCGAATGCACGTGGTGTTTACCGAATGCACGTCGTATTTATCAAAAAGGTTTTTTGTGAAATAATATCTCCCACACGGCCATTCTGACGAGCAGCCTTTATGGCTCGCGAATAACAATATTCTCAATACATTTAGTTATTCATGATTAGAACGAAACAAAAATTTCAATAACACAACAATAAGTTTTTTTTTTCAAATCTCATAACCATACTTAACTATTTTAGGTTTCTGGTTATTATAGGTTTCTATCAAATCAAATGACACCGAAATGTTACTGCCAATCACATGACATATTTAAATGTTTCTACCAAATCACATAACATATTTGTGCGTTTCTGACAAATTACATGACATATTTGAGCGTTTCTGACAAATCACATGAAATATTTCAGCGTTTCTGATAAATTACATGACATATTTGAGCGTTTCTGACAAACTACATGACATATTTGAGCGTTTCTGCCAAATCACATGACATATTTGAGCGTTTCTGCCAAATCACATGACATATTTGAGCGTTTCTGCCAAATCACATGACATATTTGAGCGTTTCTGCCAAATCACATGACATATGAGTGTGTTTCTGCCAAATCACATGACATATTAGTGTGTTTCTGCCAAATCACATGACACAATACTATCTGTCTGTCAAATCACATGACACATTACTATCTGTCAAATCACATGACACAATATTATCTGTCAAATCACATGACACAATATTATCTGTCAAATCACATGACACAATATTATCTGTCAAATCACAGGATACATTACTATCTGTCAAATCACATGACACATTACTATCTGTCAAATCACATGACACAATATTATCTGTCAAATCACATGACACAATATTATCTGTCAAATCACATGATACAATATTATCTGTCAAATCACATGACACAATATTATCTGTCAAATCACATGACATTTTATTATCTGTCAAATCACATGACACAATATTATCTGTCAAATCACATGACATTTTATTATCTGTTCTATCGTCAGGATAGAAAAGGATAAATATGTTCAAGGTTACGAACTCATGGTACAGGCCTAGCAATGAAAATAAAGGCGCTTGCCATTAAATAATAAAATCAATGGAACGAAACCTGTCCTTCAATATTGGTTGCTGCTGGTCGAATCACCAACCGCCGCAATGCCCCTTGAAGCCGCCGTTAGAGTTGCCCGCTGACCCAGTTCTTTTCGAGATTAGAGAACTCGGCGCAGAGCAGCAGCTCAGCATCGGAGACGTTTCTTGAGAACGCCCATTTTCAGGCGCAGCAGGTCTGTCGCCATGCCTCTCACAGCCATCTGAAATCATAAGAATTCGTAGGCGTAGTTTGGGTGTACGTAATCCCGATTCTGATGTAGGAGATAGGGTATAAAAAGTAAATATCATAAGATTGAGTCTTTAACCATCAGCCATTTATTTAGTTATAAAGCAACATAATTAACTCTATATCTCATCTTATCATTATAATATTCATAAATTACCGTATATTGGCAAATTGGCAAAATAATGTATAAATTACCTATCATATTATTTAACTTATAGTTTACACAAAAACTAACATAGTAACAGAATAGTACTACCTGATGAAGACAGTTCAGACCACCGTCGTGCCGTGCTTACAGACGAACACCTTCTGATCTGTCGATATGGTCGCTCGAGTATTTAAAGGCGTGCTCGGCCGAGAGTGGGGCTAATTACCTTGTTTACGTCAACCGAATGCACGTGGTGTTTACCGAATGCACGTCGTATTTATCAAAAAGGTTTTTTGTGAAATAATATCTCCCACAAGTATAACAATATAAAAAAAATATGATACCTTCGTACTTTAGTTGTGTTTAACCAATTTTCTTAAATAAAGAGCAATAATAGTATGATTTCCATAGGTAGCACTAAATTCAAATATTCTAATTCATTCATTAATTTTAAATATTTTTTTTTTATCAAAGCCGTGCAGATTAATAACGAACGAAAGTTGTTATTTTTTATATATTGTTATTTTACATTTACTAAATCATTTTGTCCCTTATTTTATATTTTTATTGGTGTAAAATAAAGAGTTGTTACTTACTTACTATATTCAATAAAATAAATTAAAAAGTACTACATAACTACTTTACTTATAAACAAAATAAATTGAAATATTCCTTATCGTTTTGCCAGTAGGTAACGAGTGTTTTTATTGAAGCTGTTAGATGCACCTGTTTGTCGGAAACGGCTGCGGTTTATTGATATATTTTCTGCAGTCAGATTAAAGTTTAATAAATTAAAACAAAGTTTCAGCTCAAGTGCGAAAGAAATAGTATATTACATATACTATTTATTTCTGCGCGGATCCAGTTTATTTCCGTTCCCGTGGGAATTTCCGAAAATCCCTTCATAGTGGTTGCCTACGACATATAAGACATCTACATACCATATGTCAATGACATATAATGACACATAGACATTACATTTAAATTACATTATTACAAAATTCATTACAATAAATAATCTTGTTAGCATATCTACGTACTGTGGAAGACGAGAGGTATAAATGGATACCTCAAGGGTATGAAAGGTATGAACAATAATATTGGAATGTTAAATAACATAACTGTTATCAAAGTTCGGGCCGAGTTGTGAAGGTTTGGGTTTTGGCAACTTAGGGTTTGTGTACTGTCTTCTATATTAAATCTGTGCGAGTCCATTTTATAGGGATTAACGCATATTTATTATTATTATAGGATTGTACAAAGGTCCAGTGTAATACAAAATAATAATAACCCACATAAAATTTAAAATATATATTTCTTAGCAGTTTGAACACTTTTCTGCATGCTCGATGTAATATTCCCGGTTTTATTGATTCACTTGATCTTCTCAAACGTCTATGTTTATCTGTCCCTCATTCCGGTAGCCGTCTACCATACCGTAAAGCATTTGTTTTTCCGGTTTGGTTTTAGAACTGTCTTTGGTCTTTACTGTATGTGTTCGTCACATAATGCCATTCAATCTTATCTAAATATATTTTCTGGTTCGGTAGTCCTCACTAAGAATACCATTTCTCGTATTTTTAATGTTTAATCATAATACTTGATCCCTTACTTATAAGCGTAAGTGATAGAGCACTTCTCACAATATTTAAATAGGTAGGTACTACGAGTACATTAGTCATTAAACTTGTAACACCCTGTCCCTAATAACAAATATTAAATACTGAAAGAATATAAAACAGCTTGGTGGGGCTGTAAACATGTAAACACATGTAAATATAATCAGAAATAGAAAATTATCAAAATTTAGGAAAAGTTTTAAAATAATGAAAAATCAGTAAAGTAGAACTTTGATTGGTCAAAGAGATGTTAACCCATTACAGCATAACGTCCGATAAATCGGACGCCAGAAATTTTAAATATTTTGTAGAAATAATTAATAATTTAGTAGTTTTTGTTTCTGAAAGATAGTACTATATGTTTTTTACATTACCAAACCTATTTGCAACAGTTGAACCACTTATGACACTTGTCATGTGTCATTTTCGAAAATGGCGGGTCACGGTCAGTCGAATTTGAGGAAAAGGTAAGCTTTTGATTTTTTCGTCATTTATTACGCCAAAACATTTCAAAAATCCATTGTATTGGTTGAAATAATGTGTATTTATGCAGAAATAAGCTTTATTTCGTATCAACGTTGTTACTTTTGTTCTTATGCGTGTGTTTTTGATAGTGTCCGATAAATCGGACGCTATGCATGGCGGGCTCTACAGTGGTGGTGTTTGCTTGCTTTTGAAGCGTGAAGGTGAATGAAATTTTATCAGTTTTAGAATGCGATGATATATATATATGAGGATGCGGAGTGCGGTATTTATGTTGAACAACATACATACATGGATAGAAAATAGTGGTCAGGTAACGGATGAGGACAGTGACAAGTCAGACGATGAACATTATGGCAACCTAAACCACTCAGGACGCAACTTACTTCACGGTGGATATGAACTACGACGTTTACGAGCAAATGGAATTGATACTATGCCGCCCACATCTTCAGGTCTCCAATTATCATATACTGAAGCTTCGCAGGCCACTTCATCGAGTAAAAACAGCGACGATGAAAATAATGAACCACTTTCTGATGTAAAAGAGCGTAATAATCTGCCAGAAAAGTCCGAGGCTAAGAAGAAACGAACAGATTTGTCGAAAAAACAATTACCCTAAGTTTCAAGCCCAGATAATAACACACAACCATCATCAGTAGAAAGTCAAAGCTGTAAAGACAACTCAAACTTTTTTCCACAGAGATTTACTTACACACATTGTATAGCAAACAAATCTTTACTCAGGCAAGAAAAATAAACAATGATGACTACAGAAGATGGAATTTATGTTATTTTTGAGAGCTGTGTTATTGTCCATAGTTACGCCAAGTTACCAAGTAACAGATTGAATTTCTCTAAAAATTACGATGTGCCAAAAATTCTTGCTGTTTGCTGTCACACATGGAACTCCACTGCATCAAAGTCCACCACACGGTATGATGGCAAAGAACATTGTATTGTACCCATAAGCACGGAAAGCTGCTGTGGTAGTCAATGTAGAGGGAAATAGAAGTTCAAGAGCCTGAAATGTGAAGTGGGCCTTCACCATAAATCATTTATGGACCACCATATAATCGGCCATTCAACGTAACAATCGCACCCGATTTATTCCTTTAGTTATCTAATAAATCATGCAAAATATTCAGTTGTTTTATTCATTTCATTTTATACTGCTAATACTTCCGCCGGTGTTCCACAAGGTGGCGTATTATCTCCTCTACTATTTGCTATTTTCATCAATTCAATTTCTTCAAATCTCTCTTCTTCCTACCACCTGTATGCAGATGATCTCCAAATTTATGCACACGCTTCGCTTGAAGATCTGGATAAGGCCATATACGACACTAATTTAGATTTAGCTCGGATATCGGAATGGAGTAATCGTTATGGTCTAAAAGTAAATCCTACTAAGACACAGTCTATCATCCTTGGTAGCTCAAGACTAATAGCCAGAGTAGATTGGGACTCCTTACCGCATGTCAGTTTCGATGGCGTTCACATTCCTTTCTGTGCCCAAGTAAAAAATCTAGGCCTGATTATGGACAGGAGAATGTCTTGGTGCCCTCAGCTAGCGGAAGTTAGCAAAAAAATGTTTGCTGCATCCGCATCCCTTAGGAGGCTTCGCAGTTTTCTACCCACTGCCACTAAAATTTCGCTTGCACAATCCCTTCTGTTGCCCATACTTGATTACGCCGACGCCTCTTATCCTGATTTAACTGAAGCCCAACTTGATAAGCTTGAACGTCTCCAAAACTTCTGCATAAGGTTCATATTTGGTCTTCGCAAATATGACCACGTCTCTGAATTTTGCAAGCAGCTCAAGTGGCTTCCTATTCGCCGCCGCCGGGATCTCCATCTTCTCGCCCTTCTTTACTCAGTGCTATTCATTCCATCAACCCTTTCGTACCTGAAAGAGCGTTTTCAGCAGCAGTGCGACTTCAGTCGGTCCTGGCGTCAAAGCAGAGATCTGTTACTGAAATTTCCACGCCACACTACAGACTTTTACAGCTTCTCATTTACTGTGCAGGCTGTAAGGCTATGGAATGGTCTCCCTCTGTCCATAAGGAGTGCTGAATCACTGCCAATTTTCAAAAACAGACTAAAAATCCATTACCTTGGCTTGGAATCCTCCTTATAATAAATCAAATAATGTATGTATTTAATGTATGTATTATGTAATAATGTATTATGTATGTACTATATTCATGTTATTATAATATGCTATGGTATCTATATATATATATATATATATATATATTTATTTACTTTATGTATGTATTGTGTTTTTATTTTATTTTTTTATAAATTTATAGGAAACGGTTTATGTATTTAAGTACCTTAATCCATTGTTAACTTTAGTGCACCACCTACCTTCATCTGTTTATCTCAGTTACATCCATCCTAAGGTTGTCTGGAAGAAATCGCTTAAAGCGATAAGACCGCCCCTTGTACTTTTCTGTATCACTATGTCACTTGTTGCATATTTTTATTGGTGTACAATAAAGAGTTGTTACTTACTTACTTACTTACTGCACCAAAATAGGTTATGATTCCACAGTGCATAGCGTCCGATAAATCGGACGGATCATAAAATCCTAACTATATATATATGCTGACTTTTAACTGACTGGACTTCTCATATGACCCCCAATAAGCCCTTATATTACATAAAAATCATAATAAGTATTATAACAAACTTTATGCTGTAATGGGTTAAGATAGCATAAAAGTTTCATAAAAGTAGTTAGAATTAGGTTTCAGTAGGGTTTAGGAAAAGTTAAAACATCTTCCCATGGAAGGAAATGCGAAACAGGTCTCGTATTGAAATAAACCATTAATCGGTTATAACTCCTGAACTAATGAAGTTAGAGAGATGGGAAGCATATCGTTGTGGTACTGTTGACGGACACTATGATATAAAAGAGGTTTCATCGAAATCGGAGATGGTCGGGTTTTTCTTATTTTCCGCTGCGGGACACGAAGATAAAGTCTTGGCATATATGGTGAGGGAGGGTGCGCAGCCAGGATGCGAGGCTGCCACCTCAACCATAGGTTGGACTTAAGATGTATGATACATAGGTCGGTCTGTTGAGCGATGTTGAGTATAATGGAAAATAAATATATAAATAAATAAATAAATTTATAAAATAAATTTATAAAATTTTCATATGGCGTTATTGGCTGGAAGGTTCGTTAATAACAGAAGTTATGAGGACAAGGCAGGTAAGGGTTCCCTGTCTGATTAATGGAATATGATAGTTTTATGCGATATTCTAGACGAACCTAATATATGAAAGCATGGCGAATAAAAGTAAATAACAGAGCTGGACTTATAATACATCTGGTTTCTCTCCCGCTTATAGGGCAGCTAACGCTGTCCGCTCGAATTCAAATATCGGGACAAGGTAGGGGTTGTAGTGTTTGAGTTATTGAAGGAGTGTGTAGTACTGCCCGAGTGGTGCAGCGGTAGTGTTAGTACGTTTCACCGTTCCATGGTCGGTGTTATGTCAGCACGTTACACCGTACCGCGGATGGTGTTATGTCAGCACATACCAATGTTAGCTTGGCGGTGGCGGCACCTCTGCTCTTTAACTTGCATTATGACTTCTTTGTGATGCAGAGGCTTACGCTTCGACACAACGATCTTGTTCAACACTGTTTGGCGATATAGTGCGAAAAGGTAAAAAGTCCGTGCCTCGAGCACTGCCTTACGGTACGGCAAGGTGATGTTATATAGACTTAGTTTTTGGACATAGTCCATAAGCTTTGTTGGATGTAACGATCGCTCAAATATTACACATTGGGGCTAGTAGTGGAATGACTGACGACGCACCTCTTAGCGCTGTCTTGTGGTTCACAGTAGATACCCCGGGACTGCTTCTGAGCTTCTTGATGCTAAGTAACGGAGACGATGGTATCGACTAACACTTAATTGATGGAGGTTGATAACGTCTCTCATTGAAATGTGAAAAGCAACATCTAGCTTGATTGTAGACCTGACGGTGCGAAATGGGCATTAACATAAGTTATCTTCGAGGAGTATTGTTGGTCTAGTACGCGAACACTCGACCAAATCTTCAGAAGTAAGCTCTTCGGAGTCTGGAACTGGAGTCATGTTGGCATTCGTGTTGGCATGGTAAAGGGTCTAGAGACTTGATTAGCTTGACGGGGATGTCTGTCACAATTCTGTTGAGTTTGATATTGCAATAAAGTGATACCACGAATGATCGAGAAAGGGGAACGCCTCATATGTCTTATGATGATAACCATGTATTTTGCAGAACGTACAT
This sequence comes from Ethmia dodecea, assembly GCA_963855545.1. NCBI lineage: Eukaryota > Metazoa > Arthropoda > Insecta > Lepidoptera > Depressariidae > Ethmia > Ethmia dodecea. The sequence continues at coordinate 15,250,871 of OY979444.1, read as the reverse complement.
CGGTTACTCCATACTATCATATGAGTGCGCGCGCAACGCGTATTAATATAAATTAATGGTTTTACCATTATAAGCTCATTCAGGGTGTGACAGTGCCTCTGATGGCTGAACGAGAATCGATGGCTCGTAGGGACCGAGGTCGGGTTATGTTAAGCATTAAGACCTATGAACTAGTTGTCCAATGAGAAATATTGCCTTACGGGGCTTACTGCAAATGATCCTGAGGTCGTAAAGACCAATTCAAACATGTTCGAGATTGCCTTACGGGGCTTGCTGCAAATGAACCCGAGGTCTTAATGACTGGCGTAACTCGCCTTCGGGGAAACACGACTGCGGTCGCAACGGTCCCTTCGGGGCAACACACGGCTACGGCCACACCCATCGACTACGGTCGCACCGGTCCCTACGGGGCAAAATACGGCTACGCCGCACCAATCGACTACGGTCGCACCGGTCCCTTCGGGGCAAAACTCGGCTAAGGCCGCAACAATCGGCTACGGCCGCACCAATCAGCTCCGGCTGCAACAATCAGCTTCGGCTGCAACGGTCCCGCTTCGGCGGGATATAAGACCGGATATCCGGCAAAACCGGCACGTTCGGGGGGGTCGCAAACGCAATTGTGGAATGTTGCGGGTCGGCGATCACCGTATGAAGCGAGGCGGAGCTTCCTACTCTTCCCACCAACCACATTTTTATTTCTTTTCTTGAAAGGAGGTGAGAATGTGGGGAAGGCGATTTTATCTCGAGTCTGTCATCAGATAAGAGATAGCAGGGGAGGGGAACATGAAGTGTCCTTCATGAAAATATTGCCTTAGGCATGAATGGCGCTGAAGTGGGCAGCGCTATTAAATATTAAAGATTAAAAGCGAAAGACAATTTTATAAATACGCGATAGATAATTAAAGGTATAGGTTGATTCAAGTTAAGATTTCTTTTGATGGCAAAGCATGATCCTCAAAAAGGATCTGGATTACTATTCACAAAGTAGTGTCCTACACTCTAGACGATCACATAAATTAATTAAAAGGCCAAAATTGCAGGAGATATTTGACGGTGTCGACCTATTTAGCGATGCCTCCAAAGTAAATACTTTGGAGATCATCATGAAGCTAAGTCTTGAGGTCGTTTAAAAACTATGCGTAGGACGTGAATGATGGTTACTCATTTACGTCTATACGTGTAAAATTGATGTTCGTTTGCTACAAGTTAGCAGCGGAATGTCATACAGTGGATTCTCTCTAATTCCGTGCAAGAGAACATGATAACAAAATATTGAAACGATATCTTGTGAATGAGATCCTTGCTTTGAGCTGTGCAATACTTGCTTAGCATTATATGATGTTTAGCTTTGCATGGCTGGAATAAAATCTATTACGTTGGAATTGGTGGTTCCAATGTGTATAGAGAGAAAAAGTAGATATGTATATAGATATTAAGGAGGGGGTTCAGTTACAAACTTAATATTTGAATTGTTTGCTTTATGCGTATATTGGGTCCGATTCCGCTTTACAGCGACCTAAAGTTATTTTAGAAAAGAAAAGAAAAGAGAGATATTTAGTCCTGTCAAATTAAAATTAGTCCTGTCAACTAAGGCATTTCATAACGTGTAATTAGTGCATAAGTAAAGAAGTCACGCCTAAAATACAGCCTCTGACAGGACTACATTCGGTAGGTTATCTTCTCTTATATCCCTTTTCTTTTTTTGAGGCAAGACAAAGACAGGACTAAACTAAAATAAGTTCAGTTGCTGTAAAGCAGAATCGAACCCATTTTTTCATATCGAGTAGAGTTTATTCTCTCGTCTTGAAGTTAACCTCTTACTTTTATGTACGTTTTTGAATTTGAAATTGGACTTGTAAGTTCCTATTTTGAATAAAACATTTTGACTTTGACTTTGATTAGTACTTAGTTTTATGAACCTGAAATTTTTTTGTACTCACGGTCTTAAAATTTTAGTTCTGTGCGTGTTTGTTATTTGACCACTATTAGTTTAGATAGCTTTATCGGATTATTTCTATTGAATTACACTTGAAATTAGACCTTATTAAAAAGTACAAAAAAACAGAATGAAAGAGGCACGTATCACTGCAAACTTTTCCTGTAAGTACTTTTCTCAAAAATCTTTTGTGCCGAAATCTCTTTGTAACTGAGATGGAGTACCCACATTTATGGTTTCATCTTTCAAGTATTCTTAAACGAGTAAGGCGTCAAGAATAGAACATTATTGAGTTTTTGGACGACCTGTAATGTATAAGGTTCTTGAGGTGTTTTTTTTACAAATTGATCCACGAACTCTTCTAAAATGCAAGGCGGAGTGACTCAAGTTAGAAAAAATAACATCACTATTTTGGGATTCCAGATAAGACCTTAAAATGGATTACGCGATTAGTGCTTCCGTTCCCAAACTTGTTAGGTACTAAGTTCCGTCCACCCATCCGTCCATCTATCGCAACTTAAAAGAGCTTTATCTTTTGATCCGTAATATATAATAAGAATATTTATTATTTCAGCTATATCATCAAACCAATATAGAACCTAAAAGTACAAAATTTAGGAACGGTAAGTTAGTTTGTATTAACAAGAAAAGTCTTTTATGAATGTTTTTTGATAGGATGGAACCTTCGGAGCGTGAGTCTGACTCGCACTTGGCAAAGGTATCGTTTGATCCCAGCCAGCTGCGGCTAATCAGATAAACACGGTGTACACAAGCTTTTAAAATAATTAAAACTCAAACGAAAGTAAACATGACATGTACCTACTTCGTATTGATTTTTTTCTACACAATGTAAATGCATTTTAATCTTTGAGTATTAAACCAACTTTAATACTCAAAGATTTTAATTAGTGAAGCAGCACTTTGAGACGCAGTTCCAATTAAACAAAAACAAAGTTAACGTTACATTACATCAGTGAGGGAAGAGAACCGAGCATTACAGTATATTTTGATATAACTTGTAACATCAATGCGCAACACTCGTGGAATCAACTAAACGCTGGACATCGAATAATAAGTATGTTACATTACAGGCGAATGCTTGTCAGCCAGGGATTCAGAATTGTAACATAATGCTCAAAACCTAATCTAAATGTTATATTACAGGCGAATTCTCGTCAGTCAGGGATTCATAATTGTAACATAATGCTCAAAATCTAATCTAAATGTTACATTACAGGCGAATGTTCGTCAGTCAGGGATTCAGGATTGTAACATAATGCTTAAAATCTAATCTAAATATTACATTACAAGCGAATGCTCGTCAGTCAGGGATTCAGAATTGTAACATAATGCTTAAAATCTAATCTAAATGTTACATTACAGGCGAATGTCCTCGGTGATTGAGAATGTTTAGAAGCAAGTCGCAGCTCGCAATGAGTTTTCCGAACCAATGCACTTCTATCAGCTGAAGAAAGCTAGAATATTTATTCAAAGACCGAACATTGGTTTAACAATTAATGTTAGAATTCAAATCCATAAAATAATTGCGATTTCCACCAACTGCTGTAACTTTGTTGAGGTCCTCGCAAAATTTCGTCATGGTATGTAATTCTATATGTATGGAAAGTAAACATGTTTGATTTGCACTCTCATACATAATAACATGGAAACAACATTATGTTTCATTGAACAATTTTAAGAAGAGCCCATCTAACATACCTTTTCAACAAATTCGGAGCTCTTTCTTAAATGGCTAACCTCACCATTTTTGGGAAGATATCTCCAAAGAAACAGTTTGTAGAAGGTTATGGGTCGTCATATGGTTGTTTTGTGACGCTATTTTTAAGGTCTGACAATCGTATTTTCTCCGAGAAGGAAAATTTAAGTGTTTACGCACAATTTGAAGAGTAATCTACTTTTTCTCAAATTACGTTTCTCTTGAATCATTTATCTCGTATTTGCCTTTCATGGGTCTGAATTTACATATCGTTACGCTAAAGTTTATTCGAGAATGATATGCTTGGTTTTACGGCTCTTTTCATTGTGCCGTACCAGTAGTGTGCTAACCAAAGAGATTTAAATATGATATTTAAATATAATAGGGCATAGATGGAGCATTGGGAATATTTTCATACAAAACCTTGAAGCCTAAGCGTCATATCCTTGTCATGTCAGTTAGTATGAACGCGAGCTGTCATTCGGTCGAAATTGTACTAGACTTATCCCACTTGGAATAACTTGTGACTTCAAATTTTCCTCGCTTTGTCCCCTCTATGCCTTATTTTATTTAAATCTCTTTGGTGCTAACCCTATTACTAGCCTGCTCTGTCCGTCCGTCTGTCCGTCTGTCTGTGGGCTGTATCTCATAAACCGTAATAGACAGACAGTTAGTTTTTTGTTGTTTCATAATAGTAGCTCTTTTGGCCGGTTCTTATTTTATCCCACCAAATAATAGGATGGTAACTTCACAAGATATGATTGCATTGCAAGCACCTAGATCTAAAGATATTCATTTAAGTGGTTGTAGAGAAAGAAGAAGTGAGAAATCGACAAATCACGGCAAAAATGAAAATATAATATCTCAAGCAAACAAAATTGGTTGCTACGGTAACCGTGCGCCTATAGATACACAAAACATTATGTACATAATATGTATAAAAAACATCAAGTAAAATCTGACCGTATGTTGACATCGAAGACCGCCACATATATATATTAAAAGTTGAATTCCCCAGAATATTTAATGTAAAGTAGAAGAATTTTGCACAGATAAATGTTTTATATTTTTTGTAATTATTTATGTTCATAATTTAATTGAAATTTTTAAGGAGAAAAATCGGAAAGAAAAAACAATTTTTTTTTTCGGGCATGTGTTGTCAATTGATATCTCTTTATTCAGCCTTTAGTCTCAAAGGGAAATTGCTTCGTAAGATGTTTATATTATCCTGAATACATCTAAAGACCTTTAGACCATAAGCTGTTGGGAACAGACATGTTTTATTAAAATAAATAAATGTCAGTCTCGTCCTTCGTTTCTTGCCGGCTTCTTATAGTTTTCTGAGAGGGTCCTGTCAGACTAAATATGCCTCATATTTATTGCTTTATATAACAATAATAAGTATCTTTATAGCCTTTCCACATGTCACACAATGACAATAGTAAAGCAAATAAAATAAAATTGTTAACTACAAGAATATTTAATAAGAATCAGAGATATACCGTGTACCAATATATGATTAGTTACTGATGGTACGCAGCTATTTTGTTGACTGTGTTAAGATTTGGATTATACCTTTCTTTTGAAAGAGCAGTGATAGCCTTACGGTTAAAGAGCCTGCTTTACATGATGATAATCAGTGAGACTCGGGTTCGAATCCTGGCATGTACCAATGTGTTTTTCAAAACTTACGTACATATTTATCACTAGCTCGACGGTGAATGAAAACATCGTGAGAAAACCTGCAGGTCTTAGAAGTATTATAATTCTGAGACATGTGTAAAAGACCCGGTCCGGCGATGGGCTCACCATCTATCACGTTTAGGGGTTCAAAGAACATCTCGTGAAAAGTGGGTAGGTATATCCAGAAATGTTACCTCTGCCTATTATCTCGGGGATAAAAGGCGTGAGTTTTTTTCAAGTTAAATAAATTTTGTTTCACTTGCATATGGATACTATAAAAGGTATGTGACGTTTCGGAAAGTGCGTTCTAGCTGGGAAGAAGCAGCCCGCTGCTATGTCTATAAAAATAATACACTATAAGATTTAATATTAATTTAATTTAATTAATTTAATTTAATATTATTATATTATTAAGATTTTATCGTGCGAGTTTCAAGTCCAACACCTCACTACCTATTTTAATTTAAAAACCAAACTAATAGACGTGATCACTACACAATGTTATGCAGTCAATTCCATTGTAGTTTATAAAACACAAACAAAAAAATTTACAGCGACGACAAATTAGTTTAGCGGACTTGTTTGTCAGTTTTTTCCGTATCGCCCCATCTGGATAATAGGGAGGGAACTGCTAAGCACGTATTATTAATAATACATGGGTTCCGTATATTATATAGATTGGCGGACTCCACTCGGAGAGTCGGAGGCGCGTGGTCAATGTGTTTTACATTTTCCATACAAACTTGTCTAAGTACGAGTATAACTTAGTGGCCATGGCCACTACGCTCTATGTTTTTATACTTCACTATCACTATCACTACATAGTATAAAACAAAGTCGCTTTCTCTGTCCCTATATCCCTATATATCCCTATGTCCCTATGTCCCTGTGTATGCTTAAATCTTTAAAACTAGGCAACGGATTTTGATGCGTTTTTTTTAATAGATAGACTGATTCAAGAGTAAGGTTTTAGTGTTAGCATATTGCACCCGTGCGAAGCCGGGGCGGTCGCTAGTTAAAACATAATGTCAAGATTTTGTGCTTGTCATGCATGGTTTTTTAGATCTGCCTGGATTTTAATTAATCATTTGTTTACTTAGCCTATACCAATAATAAAACTGAGTAAATTTTACACACTGTTAAAATCCGTTGATAAAATCCTTAACTTTATAACTTTCTAGAAAAATAAAACAACATAAAACACTTTTATTTTAAGTGCGAATTTTATTTATTTATTTAACTTCATATACCAAGAAAATGTACACATGGCGAACTTAATGCCTAAAGGCATTATCTACCAGTCAACCATCAGGCTAAGTAGAAATAATTTGGCGGAATTGGCCGCAAATAGTAAATTATAAATTAAACAAAACATTACGGAATGTTACTCAAGCACGGCTTAAGATGCTATACGATGTCTTATCGGCAACATCTACCTAAAGTAACAAATAAATACCGGCTGGTAGGACTTGAAAGGGGCTTAACTCTCTAACGGGCATAGGCAGTTTAAATTTTTCATTGGTTTTGAACCTTATTTCAATTACATAGAGTTCAATATTTGGCGGTAACTATTTGTCCTCTGCCCGTATAAGTGAGGAAGTAAGAATCACAAGTTTTCGGGTTGCTTCAAAAGAGATCTGCCAGGTTCGTTGCAAGTTGCGGTATCTGCATACCACGATGGAAAACAGGGGTGAGATTATGTATTTCTTTATGTATAACTAGCGACCCACCCCGACTTCACACGGGTGCAATGCTTATACTAAACCTTCCTCTTGAATCACTCTATCTATTAAAACCGCATCAAAATCCGTTGCGTAGTTTTAAAGATTTAAGCATACATAGGGACATAGGGATATAGGGACAGAGAAAGCGACTTTGTTTTATACTATGTAGTGATTCTGACAGTTCTGCTAGATTATGGGTTGAAAACTCTCATAAGGGCATCACGAATTACGAGCATCATGAATTGATGAATTGAGCATCTACAATTTTGTAATTGCATTAAATTGTATTGTGCATACACTATGTTGATAAGTCGTGTAAGAGGTATCAACTAAAATTATCACGCGTTTTTTTTTTATTATATTTTAAAAAATCGATTACCTGTTTTTCCTTGCAAAACTGTATAAGACAGTTTGTCTGCAAGTATAAATCTCAGATATTATAATAGTTTTTTTTTTTTTTTTTACTAAAAAATGGGCTTGCTCTTGACCCCAGATTAGCCCGAGAGCAAAGACGGGGCCTACGTTGGGACGAGCTTGCCCAGAAGATGCCTGTTCACTCGATCCTTAAAGGCTTGTGGGTTATATGAACTCGGAAATACAGACGCCGGCAGGTAGTTCCACTCCTTGGCGGTGCGCATAATAAAAGAACTTGAAAAGCGCTTTGTGCGTATAGATGGGATATCCACCATGTAGGGATGAAGCCCAGCCGTGCGTCTGGAAGTCCGATTGTAAAAAGGGGAAGGCGGGATGAGCTCGTGCAGCTCTTGGGCACACTCCCCGAAATGCAATCTATAGAATACCGACAGACTGGCAACTTTGCGCCGATGGGCTAAAGATTGCAGCCTAGTCACCATCATCAGTTTTATTTATATTTTTAATTATTTTATGAGTGTCACCAAGAGATATTTTTAAGCGACTTCAAAAAAGGAATAATAGGTTATCAATTCGTTTGTAATGTAATGTTTTTTACCCCAGAACTTTGGACTGGGTGAACCGATTTTAATGATTCTTTTTTTATTTGAAAGCTAGTGCTTAAAGTTGGTCCAGCGGACGTATTCACGGAGATTCGATACTTGGAATCGGAAAATCTGTTGAAAGGTTTCGAGATGGGCTATACAAAGATGTCATATTTGACATAAGGATTCGACAGATTTTGCGATTCCGAGTCGAATATCGAGTATCGAATGTCCGTGAATACGCCCGCGGTTCTGACAATGGCATCCATGAGAAAACCATATAATAGTTGAAGGCGATTTTACTCTTTATGTTATTCAATCTAGTGGTCCCCACATTTGCTATGGATCCCTAAATAAAAACATTCTCAGAAAAACTCGATTGGATTGCGTCATGCAGGATCGTTCCAATGCGAGTATTGTGTATTATGCAAGATAAAATAATCAAGGCTATCAGGGAAACTATTCTTGCCGTAGCGCTTTGTGTATGCCAGAGCTTTAAATTATGTGCCACTGAGAGTGTAAAACCCTAAAAAACTGACTCAGAAATACCGCTACCCGTAAAACAAAGGTAATAGTAACAAACGGGGAATGCTCTACTTTTGCAGCTGCTCAGTAATTAAGCCTCAACAAACGAGACTAGTCTTAGTATTCTGTTACATAAAATTGAAAACACTAAGGGTGAGGCCAAACGAGCGTTATTTTGTGAGTTGTGAGTAGCAGAATTTCGGTTGTAGTTAAAGAGACGTAGGGGGAGTAAGAGAAAGCAACATATAGAATATATCTTATTTCTCACTCCCTCTTGAGTGATCCGTCACAATATTCCACTCTAGTATCTCTTTCACACATTTTACTTATGTATTATTGTATAGAAACACTGACGCTTTGCTCGGCCCGTGCCTACCCCCTCGCCCCGCAAACTCAATTCACAACTCATTTTGCGTCGCCGTGTGAATCAAATAGGACTTTTATATAAAACCGAATGCAGCAGAATTTCTGCGACCGAAATTCTGCTACTCATGACTCACAAATTTACGCTCGTTTGGCCTCACCCTAAGAGAGCGACAGTTTGAAGTATACACATTAAGCTTTGCTCAGGTTAAATCCTCGTCGCGTTAGTGGAATAGACAGAGCGAGGATCTCCAATTAAGAGGTAACTCTGAAAGAGCACAGCTAGGCTAAGGTATGGGCTGTAGCGATTGACGAAAATTACCACCATCTATTTACCTTCTGTCTGACAAACCCCCCTAGCCAAGTGGCATTGCAAAATCTAATCGAATGTTCTTTGAAATTTATTTTATCTTTATTTGTTAACAATTAGTTATATAAGTTTTTTTTTTTATGATAAAAAAGGGGGCAAACGAGCAAACGGGTCACCTGATGGTAAGTGACGTCCGTCGCCCATAGACACCTGCAACTCAAGAGTCACAACTGCGTTGCCGACCTTTGAGGTGGGAGTAATGGGAAGGGGAGGGGAGAGGAGGGGAGGGGTAGGGGGGATTGGGGCCTCCGGTTACCTCACTCACTCAACGAAACGCAATGCATTGCTTTACGCTGGTTTTCTGTGAGGCCGTGGTATCACTCCGGTCGAGCCGGCCCAAACGTGCCGAAGCATGCCTCTCCCACGTTCAAAGTACATAATATAGAGAATACAAAAATACAAAACTTTCCTAAATTATAAATAAAATACGTCATCGAACGCGTCCCCTCGAGGTGGCATTGTGCCTAGCAGGCAGGCAGCATTCCCGCGCTGAATGGCTAAACTCAGCCTTTGCGATAGGAAGCTGTTTTTTTTTAGATTGACATGTATGGAATTAACATTAACGTTAGCGCTCGTTGGCAAGTGCTTATGTCAATCTCATACATGTCAATCTAGAAGAATATTTGACTAGATTGTGCAATGCCACTTGGCTAGGGGGCAAGGTCTAGTAAAGAGTCCACTGTGTCAAAATGACCAGTAACCCTTAATGTGTGCATGTGTGTCAAAATGATCAGTCTCGAAAGGTCCATTTCCCAAATGCCCAGTGTGTCACAACGTCCTGAAACGTCCGGTGTAAAAAGGCCCAGTTACCAAAATGCTTACAAGCACTTTGGGGGGAGGGACGGGGTCGACGAATTGTGACATTGTGTGAAAAGGGGGTGGGGAATCCTAAATTCTGTGACGTCACACATGAAAATCTAATATTTTGTATTTTTTTCAAATGTTTGATCTGTTGTTGATTTTATTAAACAACAATTTAACAAATTATTGACGTCCGCTTGGCTAAATTTTGCCATACATTTTCCATACATTATTACAATGCAATATTATGGCATCCTCGAGATGATTTGATAATGGAGTCGGGAGGAAAAGGGTGGAACTCCTCACGACTGGCAACTCGTAAACCCTGCAAGTTTGGTCTCATTTGTTTTATTATTACTTACGGACATATTTATCACTAGCTTGACGGTGAAGGAAAACATCATGAGGAAACCCGCAGATCTCAGAATTAATTCTGAAGCATGTGTAACAGACCCGGTCCGGCGATGGGCTCACCACCTATTACGTTTAGGGGTCGAATATTCTTGAGAAAAGTGGGTATATCAAGTAATGTAATACGTACCTCTGTCTACCCCCTCGGGGATAAAATGCGTGAGATTATTATTATTATTATTGTTTTATTACGACGGTTCGAGCTTGTCTTTCGGTTTTTTTATCTCTATAAGCAAAAAAAGCTATCATCGTTGATGAACGTGTTAAAACAACATTACTCATATTTTCACCATGATTCTTTAAAACAGTAGTATTTTGTTCCTGGAGTGATGTAAAGGAAATAATGATCGTCTCATTATCGTTTATTTGGCTTAGGTGGCTACTCGATCACAGAAATCTCGGCCAATGGTCGAGAAGCCACCTTTTGAACGGTTAGGTGGCTACTCGACCACATAAGTCTCGACTGATGGTCGAGATGACACTTTATTAAACGAGGTAAACCTTCATTTTGGATAGCGTCATCACAACTATGCATCGAGGACACAGAGGTGTACAGTATATTATTATGTAAACCGACATGTTTCTTTATGCGTAACTTGCCACTCGATTTAACGCTCTTCAGTTGACCGAGTAGACCTACATAGGGCTAAGTGACTCGACGCTAGGTCAGGCTATTAATTATAATTATTATTGTAAATCATAATTATTAGTAAGACATGACATTAATAACGGCTACCCTTGAGCTTGTTGCTGCTTCTTCTTCATCTAACGAGACCAACAACTTGTCGGTGAAGACGGGGTTCTATCACGCTCAACGCATTCAACTCAAAGTTTTACCTATTCTGAACAATAAGTTGAGTTTTAAGATTCTGAGAAAATTATTCAACTTCAATTACCGCAGCCGTTCATAAATTGAACCATATTGATCCCATCTGATCCGCTAAGCTCCTTTCAGGTCTTAATCCAGCTCATGTAGACAGCGACATGCGAACGGGAATTTCTAGGTGCCTACTGAACCAGTGTCGGATCAAGGTGCCGCGGGGCCTATCATCAATGCTAGGAGGCCCTGTAAGAGGACCAGAGGACGGCAGGTATAAAGGAGCGGACTGCCGGGCTGAGATAACTATGTAATAAATTAATTAAAGAAATGCGAATTATGGAGACAACCGTTTAATGCAAAACTGAAAATACAACTGAAATAACCGACACAAAAAAACTAACAATTTAAAAAAAATGAAAAATAAATAAAGCTTTTTGCTGGCCTGTGGCCAGTCAAGTAGGTGTTGTAGCATACCCATCTAACATGGCAAGAAGAGCTGCCATTGAGTTTCTTGCTGGCTGCTGTTTACATTCAGAAAATCTCCATGGACGAGTTTAGAGTGTTATTAGACTAGTGACTTTTCGAAGTGTAATTTTTTTACCTACAGAAAATGAATGTTTTTGAATTGTTTTTAGGGTTTCGTATCCAAAGGATGCCTTATTAGTAATAACTACTAAGCCTGTACGTGTACTTCTATTAGCGACAAAGAATTAAAATGTTCGTTGATATTGATGGTGCATATTTTCATTTTGGGATACGTAAGCTCAGCTTGGTACCTTTTTGTGCAAGTAAGCTATACAGATAAGATTTTCTTATGTGTACGTACTAGGTAGTATTTTGTTTTTATCTGTTTTTGATACCTACAAATTATATAAGCGAGATTACGTACCGAAAACTGTTACCTACGGGGCCCTATGCCCAGGGCCCAAAATACATGAAGTCCAAATGCGTGGGGCCCCCCATTCGTGAAGACTGTAACATTTGCAAAATTTTTTAATACAATATATAATATGTAACAGAATAAGCGCAATTCCTGAAATTAGTTTGTTCAGTATCCACTACTTCATCGATTGCAGCTATTTTTAATGTGTTATTTTTTTCCGAAAAATGAGTTAGCTTAACTGAATCTAGGGCTACCTGTGGAAACCGTAATATTATTGCTCTTTATTTATGAAATTTGGTTAGACAAAATTAATTTTTTTTATATGGATATACTAATTGGGGTGTATGAGGAATTGCGCTTATTCTGTGAGGCGTACTCGTAGCTAACCCGATATTGTTAACTGAATTTTCCACTAAGTCTTCCACAATGTGGTACGTACATCAGTCTACAGAATAAATTATTACTATTAGAAACCAGTTTCCCGAGTTGCGAAAGCGTGTGGTAATGACGCAATTCGCACAAGATTATTTAGTCCCAAACTAGGCAGAGATAGGTACCTACTATAGGTACTAAAGAACTGATGAAGATATTTTAAACTATTACAAACAAGCTACGGAGCAGCGGAGGTGGTGATAAGGGAAGATCTTCTGCCAGGCGAGGTCATCGTGCCTGGGGATCGTGGTTCAACGCTTGATGTTGGACAGTTGTATTTATAGAAAACTTCGATAGCGCGGCTTAGAACTCGGCCGTCATTGGCGCGTTCTATGTCGCGAGAAAGCTATAAGAGTATTTAATAATGTGAACGTGCCAACTATCTTTAACCAACCTCCTGACCCCCTCGGAGATAAGGCGCGCGTGGGTTTATATCTATTCTAATATTATACAGAGCAAAGATTTGTATTTTTGTATGTTTTATACAAAAACTTACTACACTTTGAAAAATTCTTTTACCAATATAATGCGAACGATATCTATACCGTAAAAAGCCGGCCGAGTGACGGTGATCTGGTTACTTCTCCTTACTAATTTTATAAAGCGGAAAGATTTGTATTTTTGTATGTTTGTATCTTTGTTACGAATAAACTCAAAAACTACTGGACCGATTTTAAAAATTCTTTTACCAATAGAAAGCTCAAGTATTCCCGAGTAACATATGCTATATTTTAATCCCGTATTCCCACGGGAACGGGAACTACGCGGATGAAACCGCGCAGAACCGCATAGTGTTTAAATAATTACAGAAAAGTATGCCAGGCTGCGGTTTCTTTGTAAACAGTTTTTCTTCATTAAACTCTCTTTTTAGAAAAGATTGTTAAATTAAGTCTACCACACAGTAATCTAGCATTCAAGTATGTACTGAGCAGTTCAAATAATCCTTAGATATTTGCGGTGAATCCGAAGTATTGAAGTAGGATTCAGGCAAAATAAGGGTCAGTGAAATCAACTATATAGTACTTAAGAGGTTTTACCCACGTATCTTTCAATTGGTATCCAGTTGGAGTACCCAGGGAATAGTGGGTACAGCTCTTATCGTCGTACCTGTGCAAATAGTAGAATGTTATATTAAAGTTATTGGACCTAGGAGGTAAAACGGTGTTTTTTTGGAATTTAAGGCCGATTTTCATTTCTCAGTCAACCGTTTGCGTTCCCTTTCGGATTCCTCTAGACATAATAACATCATCGTGTCATCCTAGGAGAAAAGGTTTATGACATGTAAAATAGTTTAGTTGGTTATTTTATACTAGCGACCCGCCCCGTCTTCGCACGGGTGCAATGCTAATACTAAAACCTTCCTCTTGAATCACTCTATCTATTAAAAAAACCGCATCAAAATCCGTTGCGTAGTTTTAAAGATTTAAGCATACATAGGGACATAGGGACAGAGAAAGCGACTTTTTTTATACTATGTAGTCATGTATGTTAGATATAGGTTATATTAGAGCAGTGATAGCTTTAAGGTTAAAGAACCTGCTTCACATGATGAAAATCAGTGAGACTCGGGTTCGAATCCTGGCATGTACCAATGAGTTTTTCAAAACTTACGTACCTATATATTTGTCACTAGCTCGACGATGAAGGAAAGGTGACTAAACCCAGGTCCCAGAATTAATTCTGAGACGTGTAAACAGACCCGGTCCGGCGATGGGCTCACCACCTATCACGTTTAGGGGTCCAAAGAATTTCTCGAAAAAAGTGGGTATATCCAGAAATGGGATACCTCCGCCTACCTCCTCGGGGATATATAATATGGGCATCTGTTTACGTTATTTAAGATCTACTAACGTAAATATTGCCTGAAATAAATATTTATTATTATAATTGTTAGAACCTTCCCCTTTACCAAGGCATTTTTAGTTGTAAGATATTATGTAACTAGTATTACTAGTGTTGTACTGTTATTAAACCTAATAAACGGCGGTAGAACGCCGACTGCTAACTACTTATTTCTCCATTGTATTTCCCCAACATAGTTTCTTCTATGTTGATTTAAACCCTGGCTTGTACATAAGAGGCGGGGCTCTACCAACAAATCTATAGTAGGTGAAATAACTTCTAAAATCGGTCCAGTAGTTTCGGAGTTTATTAGATAAAAAAAGAACTCGATGTAGATTAGTTCTGTTCAGTCTTATTCAATTTTTTTTTCTCGTAATAAGCTTTCATTTTCGTCCTACTCTTGTTGTGTTACAAAAAAATGTACAAAATTGGTTTTCTGCCCATAAACACCCGAGTGTCCTATTAACGTCTAAATTTGTCGGCAATAACCATAATATCCCCGTTAACTATGGCCTGGAAAACCATTTCCAGATAACGAACGGTCATTCGTATCCCCTGTCGAGGCTAGGGATGTACCTGACGTAAAAAAAAATCGATTTTCTAGGTGTCATCGGTTCGGAGTAGTACGTATTTCTTTTTGTAACAAGTCAAAAAGTCAAAAGTTTTTATTCAATGTAGGGACTTATAAATCATCTTATCGAAAGTCATTGCGACTCCACCGCTTCGGTATGTAGTTGGGGAGAAGAAGCGGTTCAAAAAACTCCTCAACACATTTTTCTTATAAACAATCAATACCATACAAAGTACAAGATACATGGTTTTAGTGCTTTGCTGAGCTGGAGAAAATTTACACCAAACATCATTGTTATTCAAATATTCATCTAACTTATAATATTTTACACAAAACCATTTTAACGTGAGTTTTGAACATTTTTTCTGGCAAATCTAGAACAGCTTGTTCTTGTTGTAAATGCGTACACACAAACCCATGAAGGAAGAAAGTTCATATGTTTTCCGGTGGGAATGAGATTTTTATTGCAGTAAAAGATGTTGACTAGATGTTGACCCACTTACTCAGTTATCTCCATACCAAATTTCACAAAATCCATCCATTAGTTTTTGCGAAAAAAATGTGTTTTGATATGTAAATCGATAACGATCAACACGACCGCAAAAATTCAATAAATATTACATGTACAGATACGGTCTTGTTACAGTTTTATTATATGTAAAGATATTATGTAAAAATAGAATAGAAATAGGATTGACTGATTCCGGACCACAACGCTGCACTCCAAAACTCAAATCATTGATTTTGTGGAAATTCAAAGAGATTAAAATATAATAGAGGGGACAAAGCGAGGAAAATTTGAAGCCGAAAAGTTATTCCAGACAGAACGCGTTCATACTGACATGACGCTTGAGCTTCAAAGTTTTGTATGAAAATATTCCCAATGCCTTCTCTATGTCCTATTATATTTTAATCTCTTTGTGGAAATCTGCCACTCTAGTGGGAATAGGCAGGCCACGTTTGTCGTACCTATGCGGTCGGATAAATGATCAAAAATCGATAGAGTCTCTAGTATGACTACTAAATGTCTATCAGTTATTTAGTAGTCATACTAGAGACTCTACCTAGTTTTAGACTCAATAACCATCGTGTTCTGTTTACCTCACAAGCACATGCATTTTTACGCTATTGTAAGTAAAAGTTAGTTCACTTTCAACGTTTGTCGCGCATACTCATTTCAAGCCCTTTTGTAAATAAAATCAAGTTATTATCAAGTACTCAAACTATAGCAAGTTATCACTATCAAGTTAAGCTGTACGGTTGACCGTACATATTTTATGGTCCTTCGAGCCGGATTGCGTGAATTGTGTCCCACAATTTATTTATTACTAGCAGCACCCCGCGGTTTCACCGTCGTAGTTCCCGGTCCCTAAATATTATAGCCTATGTGTTTATCAGATGTATAAACTATATAACTGCAAAGTTTCATCAAAATCCATTTAACGTTTTTTGCGTGAAAGATGAATAAACGTCCATCCATACAAACTTTCGCATTTATAATATTAGTAGGATGTTATTAATTATTACTAACTGTTATTTTCACATGTCTACGTTTATCCGAACCGTCCGTCCATATCTAAATCCTTAATCGCATCTCCAGGGGGAGGCCCGAAAACAGGGGCTTGTCAGTATCCCAAAATCCCTTATGTAGCTTTATCCTGTCAGTATCTTGCGTCGGATGACAGCCTACCTATTTTATTGTGGTACGTTTTGTGTCCTGCCTCTTCTATACATATAATAAAATTGTAACGGTATCATGACTGTACATAAAAATTATGGTTGACCCAGTCGAAAGCTCTGAGATAACAAACATAAACGGTGTACACTGTAAGTCTGTTGAATAAATGTATATAAATAAATAAATAAAATAAAATAAATTAAAAAAACATACAGTCGAACTGATAACCTCCTCCTTCTTTGAAGTCGGTTGAAAATAGTACACATATTTAAGAGAGCTCAAAATAACTGTGAAACTCTAAAGTAGTAGATATAATAATAATATAATCTCACGCCTTCTTTATCCCCGAGGGGGCAGGCAGAGGTATTCCATTACTGGATATACCCACATTTCACGAGATACATTGGACCCCTAAACGTGATAGGTGGTGAGCCCATCGCCAGACCGGGTCTGTTTACACATGTTACAGAATTAATTCTGAGACCTGCGGGTTTCCTCATGACGTTTTCCTTCACCGTCGAGCTAGTGATAAATATGTACGTAAGTTTTTGAAAAACTCATTGGTACATGCCAGGATTCGAACCCGAGCCTCACTGATTTTCGGCCGGCTCTTTAACCGTCCGGGCTATCACTAGTAGGTAGTAGCTTTATAATGTTACGTTTAAGTTCTTATAAATAGGAACTTAAACAATACAGAAGATTATAAAGCTACTACTCGGATCATTGAAACATGCTCTACTGATAATTATTATAATATAATAATTATTATGTCACTGGTCAGAATAAACAAAGATTGACCTCTGCGATACAGGCTCCGTGCCTATAGTTCAGAGGCCGCTGACTATCCCTTTGCAATAGCAAGCGCTAGCAGGGTAACAACTCTGTATCACTATTGATCTTGTACCTACAATTTATTGCTGTAATTTTTTGGTAATTATATGAATTATTATTATATTAGTACTTAGCTGGGTAACATTATATATATATATATATATATATATATATAAAATGATTAACTGACTGACGGGTTGGTGATATATCAACGTACAGCGATACCGCTGGGTGTAGAAACTTGACATTTTGCACATACATAGCTAAAACAGTGTAGGCATTCACTAAGAAAGGATTTTGCAAATTCGCGAGCGATTAGAGAGGTAAAAACTAGTTTTGTAAAAAATATAGTCCACGATCGTCTACGATAAAATCTATACTATAGTAGGAGTTATGGTTCCCATTCCTATGCGATTTTGTTCGGTAAAGTTTGAATGAGTTCACTAGAATAACTATTTTGAGTCAAAGGAAATAAGGAAAGAAAACATTGGAAGTTTCCTCCTAACAATGGGTGCTTTCAAAAGATTCCAATTCTGTCTCTAATCTATATTTATAGCTCTGACGAGAAGTTTGAAAGAGAATTCGTAATATTAGTTTGACTAAAATATCTATATCTATCGAATAGTGATAGCCTTTACGGTTAAAGAGCCAGCCGAAAACCAGAGAGTTATTTATGTCTGTCTACATTATTTATTTTATCTATTTTTGACTAAAATATTTATGTACAACTGACCCAGTTACTTATCTAGGTATATATAGATAGTTAATCTGTAGATAAGTCGACATCTACGGCGTATCAAGGTAAAGTATGTATCAGATTATAGTACAAGATCAGTATCAATACAACTCTGAAAATCGATTGATCCAATTTGGCGCGAACAAACATTCGGACAGACAGACAAAATTTGTAAAAATAATTATTTTTGTCTCCTATTTGTTCAGCGTCAACGGTCACCGACCATTGACCATCACCATTGAAACATAGTCATTTTAAATTAAGTGCAAATATTAATAACCGCACACTACCCAATGAAAAATTGCGGGCGAACATATCAAAAGAAATTTACAAAAATGGCGTTTTAGTGCGGTAGTTTGTTTATACATAGCATGTTGGAATAATAATATTTTTTGTTGTTAGAAAATAACAAGAAAAAAAGTAACGTTTTTTTCTCTCTATATGTTAATTCTATTTTTCTTACATATGTGTACCCTACCTTTAAAATGCTTTCAATTCATTTAAAAGGACCTTATATATTTATAGATAAAAAATATCCTTCAAACATGGACCATGCATTCGCTCAAATCCGCTCAGACGCGAGGTCTAGGTGCTTGCCAAAAAGCCCATTTTGCATTTTGACTACTTCTTTAAGTGATTAATTCGCAAACTACTTGTCAAACAACGACTGAAGTATAGATAAAATTACTGGTCTTATTCAATGTACACAACACGTAACAGAAAAAGCGCAATTCCTCATACACCCCAATTAGTATATTAATATAATAAAAATATGATGCATTCGCACTTTAATTGTGTATAACCAATTTTCTTAAATATCCATCATTATTAGCACGACTTCCATAGATAGCACTAAATTCAGCTATGATAATTAATTTTTCGGAAAAATTTTACACATATTAAAAAGTAGTCGATACTGAACTAAGTAATTTCAGGAATTGCTCTTATTCTGTTAAATGTTGTATAAAATGTCATTGGTACAAAATGTTGACATAAAAAATGGTTTTTCGTCTCTATAAAACTTATACCGTGATAAGAATCTGTCCTAACACTAATAAGGGAAGGTCTGTACTACTGTAACTAACAGATACTTTGATTATTATAATTAATCTACTATATAAAAATAAGTCGGGTTTTCCTTCCTGACGATTTAACTCGAGAACGGCCGGACCGATTTTGATGAAACTTTTTGTGTGGGTTCGAGTGGGTCCAGGGATGGTTTATAGCAAAAAAAATTCAGCATTGCACCCGTGCGAAGCCGGGGCGGGTCGCTAGTTATTTTTATAATTAAGATTATTAAGATTATTATTATTATAATTAAGAGCAGTGATAGCCCGAACGGTTAAAGAGCCGGCCAAAAACCAGTGAGTCTCGGGTTCGAATCCTGTCATGTACCAATGAGTTTTTCAAAAACTTTATACTTATTTATCACTAGCTCGACGGTGAAGGAAAACATCGTGAGGAAACCCGCAGGTCTCAGAATTAATTCTGAGACATGTGTAAACAGACCCGGTCCGGCGATGGGCTCACCACCTATCACGTTTAGGGGTCCAATATATCTCGTGAAATGTGGGTATATCCAGTAATGGAATACTTCTGCCTACCCCCTCGGGGATAAAAGGCGTGAGATTATTTATAATACGATGGTTAAAAAGCATACAAAAGTATCTCTTTTTGCAAGAAAATTATTACTCGTAGTTTTATCTCTTAGCGGATCATTATAAGTTCACAACCGAGGCAGCTGAGAATAAATAAAGCAATGGTCGTCTCCTGATGTATGGCCCAAGTTAGGAGAAAACATACATAGGACTCAGAAGGCAGTGACCTCGCCTTCTGAGTCATAAGTCGACGGTTCGATTCCTTTCCGAGAAAAAAAAGTTCCTGAATATGTCTGTGGGTTTCTTGTCAAAGTTTTTCTATGTAGTCTAAGCATGTCTATGGTAGCCCTGTGTGTGTTAATATCAATAATTTAACTCCCTTAAATTTTAAGTAGCCAGATAAAGAGTACCCGAAACCGACGAGCTTGTATGAACCGATTGATGGATGTGGATGAGGCACGTGAGGTATGCCAGGATCGTAGCAGGTGGCGGGCTGTTGCCTCTGCCTATCCCTTCGGGAAAAAGGCGTGAGCATATGTATGTATGTATGTCCATTCTTAGTTATATGGTTTTAAGTGGTTCCAGTGCAGCAATTCATTTTCAATGGTCGGTGCGATTTTTGACGCCTCCATATATATAAAGAAGCTACACGAGAAAACAGCCGAAGCACGTCGAATGTTTACGTTTCAAAAGTGTTAATAAAAAAATATTCCCTTTAAAGTTAAGAAAATAAAAGATACCGAAATGCCATGTTCCCAGATTTAAATAAAATAATCTATTAAAAGCAATATTGAAGTGAAAAAAAAATTATTAGTCCTGACTTTGTAAACGAATAGGGATCCAAAAAAGCCTCCTAGAAATAGAATAGAATAGAATAATCATTTATTTAAATCTCCAAACACACAAATATTAAACAAACCTTACAATAACATCCATAATATAAAACAGTGGTAACCTATCAACAGTTACGAACATGTGTGTGCTGCAGCAATTCAAAAAGGGCGCAGCTCAGTGCAATGCTTTGCCAGGCAGACAAATCCACTGGTTTTCAGCCACTAAGTTCTTCCACCACAAATACTGGGTTCTTCCACGAACGGAATCGTTTTTTATACACTGGCCAACAGACATTTTTGTGTCATGTTGGCCTGGGAATCGAACCCGAGACCTCCGGCTCAGAAGGCAGGGTCACTACCAAGTGAACCAGCAGGCCCGTCATGCGACTTCAATCAACTCCTGCATATGTAGAGACAGAGCACTTACTAATAGTGATAAAGTAAAACTATCAGTAGTTTCAATTGTTTTAGATTGTAATGTTGTTTACACTTCTGATAATATCTAAGGCCTTTTTCGCCTGAAAAACAGTAAGTAAGTAGTAAGTTAGTATGGAGCATGCTATTAAATTTTATTTGGAACAGTTCTAGAATAAAGTTATTATTACATATTATTATTGTTTATTTATATATTCTCATAACTTGTACCAGGCATGTTTCACTTCAAACGACCCAGTCTAATTGGATTGGGCCGTGTCGCAAGAAAGAAGTTGATCCTAATTCTATTTGATTAGCTAACAAACTGCGGTCCAGTGCGTTGGTAAGTGCGAGAGAGATATTTCATTTCCTATTTCACCAGGACCTTACAATATTTGTATACTTCTACAGTAATATTATAAAGAGGAAAGATTTGTATTTTTGTAACAAATAAACGCAGAAATTACTAGACTAATTTTAAAAATTCTTTCACCAATGGAAAGCTACAATATCCCTGAGTAACATAGGCTATATTTTATTCCCGTATTCCCACAAGAATGGGAACTACACGGCTAAAACTAAAAAAAACAGAACCGCTAGTTACTTCTTTATCCACATGCCCCTTGCATGTTGTATGGGACAGTTACCTAAATAAATAAAATAAGTAATCTCATAACCCCGAGGGAGTAGGCAGAGGTATTCCATTTCTAGAAATACCCACTTTTTCACGATTACCTACTTTACCTATATCATGTCATCTTGCCATCATCTAAAAAAATCATCAGAAAATAATATAATTATTTACATTACCATAGTTAATACATATTGAAATGGGACACATTTAAATACATATGCTTACTCTTATATTTCACAATATACATATATAAAAGAGCAGTGATAGCAAGAACGGTTAAAGAGCCGGCACGAAATCAGTGAGGCTCGGGTTCGAATCCTGGCATGTACCAATGAGTTTTTCAAAAACTTACGTACATATTTATCACTAGCTCGACGGTGAAGGAAAACATCGTGAGGAAACCCGCAGGTCTCAGAATTAATTCTGAGACATGTGTAAACAGACCCGGTCCGGCGATGGGCTCACCACCTATCACGTTTAGGGGTCCAATATATCTCGTGAAATGTGGGTATATCCAGCAATGGAATACTTCTGCCTACCTCCTCGATGATAAAAGGCGTGAGATTATATATATATATATATACATATATATATATATATATTATATATATATTTATATTTAGATTATTTATATATTTCATAATATTTAGAGCTTATAGGTAGACTTCAGTGGGTCGCGGCCGATCGATCAATCGCATGCGACTGACGCGCGCGGCTGATGCAACAAATCAATATATGAAAATGACACCAATTTCATCGACGTAATTTAATGTTCATTGAAGAGCACAAGACATTGCCTGCATTACCTACTAATTATAAATAAATACCTAAAGCAATTCAGCTCTAAACAATCTAGGAAGGTCAAAGTACAATTAAAATAATGGAATGTCTCCTGAACGTGATTAATGAAGTGGTTAACCATTGTTTCTCCTATTTCGCACCAATGGTTACAAAACACTGCTGCATTTAATTTATTATAGAGTCAGTAATGATCAGATTCCCACACGGAGTGAAATCATCACAGACCCCCAATAACTAATTTAGATTGAAATAATAAATAATGTCAAATTTGACATACAGCGTCTAAGGTGTAAGTCGTCCGTGAAAGGCATACAAAGGGGCACTCCGGTGGCGGAGTGCTGAAATTAAGACGCGCGAGCCACATCATGTTACATACTCCATCAATCTCAGATAAGGTTGATTTACATGGGGTGATTTTAAGAACTTATTTCAAATACTTTCTTAAGAGACATACATATTTTGAATAACTAGGATTCTGAACAGTAAAAAAACTTATACGGTTTTTTTAAGGACGCCATTGTCAGAGCTGGACCAAAATGGCATCACACGTAAAGCACCAGCTTTCAAATAAAAAAACAATCATCAAAATCGGTTCACTCGCTCGAAAGTTCTCAGGTAACAAATATAAAAAATATTAGACGTGGGAGAGCGAGGCTTCGGCACGCTTGGGCCGGCTCGACCGGAGTGATACCACGGCCTCACAGAAAACCAGCGTACAGCAATGCATTGTGTTTCGTTGAGTGAGTGAGGTAACCGGAGGCCCCAATCCCCCCTCCCCTCCCCTCCCGTCCCCCTACTCCCACCTCAAAGGTCGGCAACGCAGTTTTGACTCTTGCAGGTGTCCATGGGCGACGGACGTCACTTACCATCAGCTGACCCATCTGCTCGTTTGCCCCCTTTTTTATCATAAATAAATAAAAAACATACAGTCGAATTGATAACCTCCTCCCTTTTTGAAGTCGGTTGAAAATATTAAAAAAGCCCTTCATATTATTTGTAGTATGTCATATTCGATGACAGCTACATCCTTTATGGGGACTGGAAAGTAAGGCGCCGCATAAGTAAGCAAAAATACTTCCTTATATGGGATTTTGTGACGGAATTTTAATAAAGTTTGATATAACACGCTCGCGTTTGCTTTAATAAAAGTGCGTTTACTTACTTAGGTACTATATTATACGAGTATTTTTAAAGGAGGCACATTCTAATTTAAAACGAAAACAAACCCAAACTGTTACACAGTTTTGGGAAGCAACAGTTACATAAAGTTAATAATAAATTAATAAATAAATATCATTATTTATTAATTTATTATTAATCAAAGAGGCCATTTTTTACACACACATAGTGACTTGATAAATGTAATAAAAATATAACGTAGATTTTTCAAGTACATAACAAAAGTAAAAAATATTTTAGTACCTATCCAAATATTGTTGTAATGAAAATATTGTGATAATAAAAAATATTATAAATTTATAGGTAGACAATTTGTATGCTAACTGTACTTAATCAATACCGACAATACGAGGTTTCACATTTGATTTTAATCAGAAGAGATTAGATGGTCACTCATTCACAGATTATAGATTAAAGTAACAATAGGCATAGGTACTTGTCGAAGCACAGAAACACCCGTACTCTGCATTTTTTTTTAAATTCTAATTACTTAATTGCTGAATCACTGCCAATTTTCAAAAACAGACTAAAAATCCATTACCTTGGCTTGGAATCCTCCTTATAATAAATCAAATAATGTATGTATTTAATGTATGTATTATGTAATAATGTATTATGTATGTACTATATTCATGTTATTATAATATGCTATGGTATCTATATATATATATTTATTTATTTACTTTATGTATGTATTGTGTTTTTATTTTTTTATATATTTATAGGAAACGGTTTATGTATTTAAGTACCTTAATCCATTGTTAACTTTAGTGCACCACCTACCTTCATCTGTTTATCTCAGTTACATCCATCCTAAGGTTGTCTGGAAGAAATCGCTTAAAGCGATAAGACCGCCCCTTGTACTTTTCTGTATCACTATGTCACTTGTTGCATATTTTTATTGGTGTACAATAAAGAGTTGTTACTTACTTACTTACTTACTTAATCTTAGGAATACTATCAGCTGTAAATAACTACATGTAAATGCTTACATGATAAAAGAAAGCCAATAATAAGTCTACTGAAGTAACATCTTCTAGAACATTGTTCTGTACAAGAATTTGGCGTCGGTGTCTTAACGTTAATTAATTGGTCTCATAGCAGATGTTCTTAATCTGTCATCCTTTATTAACTTATTCGAGAGCCTAGCTCCTGTTACGTCCCATATAGCCTAAGATTCGACTGCAAAAGAAGTGGTTTTTCAGAGTCTTTATGTATATTGCCAAGAAGAGTACATGGGCAAAACAAGAAATGTCACAAAAACAAAAAGTTGTGTAATTAACATTTTAATTTTTCAAAGGTTATTTTTAAGTGTCACTTAAAATTATTAACTAGTAATAGGAACTTTAGTTTACCTTATAAAGTCTTATTTTCAGGAACATAAAATATTGAAATGTGTTTTTTATTTTTTTATAAATTTTGACAGCTTGGACATTCCCTCTTATGTTCCGTTACACTATGGACCTTCCCTGTTTTGTTCCAGTATACAGTTTTGAGACTTAAGTAATACATCTGACTATACTTGTTTTTACGCTTTTTGTGTAATGCCAAATAAAAATACGAGGGAAAATGAAAATATTGCCATCAAAACTTAACTTTTTGAATTGTAGTGACATTCCTGGTTCTGCACCTGTACCCTTCGAGGTGGACGATATTTTATGTAAAAAAACAAGTGAATGAAATTTCGTCCAAAAAATCCATTTTTTTATTAAAAATACTAGCGGCCATATTTTGATACACCTTGGTAGATATATATTTTCCTGATCATAAATATGCGTAAAAATTTGGTTTGTAGCATAATATACTCGATCCCTACACTTTTTTGCAGCCGGATCTCGTACTAATATCAGCGGATCCTCAGCAGTGAGACGCCTTACCATACTATTACTTATTCTGTGGCCTTACCCAGTTTAGTTTAATTGGTCTGGCTTTTTCCAGTCTCGAAAAAGCAGGCTTTTGTACACCGAATAGCAGTGATAGCCTCACAGTTAAAGGGCCTGCTTCATATGATGATAATCAGTGGGGCACGGCTTCCAATGCTGGCATGCACCAATGAGTATTTGAAATACTTACGTACCTTCGTATTATCGGATGATTAATGTATAATGCGATGATCTTATTATGGTCTATTATTAAGTTACACTTTCAGATACTCTGGCAAACATTTATATCAATTAACTATACGCGCTGTATGGGTGACCGCCTAGTGGCATTTATATATATCACGAGTGCTTCCGTGTTTCGGAAGGCACGTTAAATTGTTGGTCCCGGTTTTCGTTGTGTTTACGCACAATGGAAGTCGTTAAGATATGTCAGATACCCTTGGGTAGCTTGAAAAATTCTGACTGTTAAGTGGCCACTAGCTTAACACCATCTCCCAATCCGCGGTGGGCTCGCGTGGGAGATTAGTATAGCCCATACTTCCTCAGTTTGAGGAAAGACCCTTAGCTCAACAGTGGGCTGTTACGGGTTGATGATGATGATGATGATGATGAACTATACGCGCCACAGCTTAGCTCGTCAGGAACAATACGCGGGATAATTGACAGTTCCTCGTGACGTCACACGTAGAGACGTAGTTCCAATAGAGTTCCTCCAATCGATATGTATGGGCTAACAGTATTTATCACTAACTCGACGGTGAAGAAAAACATATTGAGGAAACCCAGAATTAATTGGTCTCAGAGCAGATGTTCTTAATCTGTCATTCCTTATTAACTTGTTCGAGAGTCTGGCTCCTGTTACGTTCCATATCAGTGGATCCTCAGTAATGAGTTGGTCTGGCCTTTTCCAGTCTCAGAAAAAGCAGGATTTTGTACACCGATTAATGTATGGAAGTTTTTGTGTGATGGAATCAGGGATTACAAAAACATTAAGAATATCGTATAACCTTTGTGCAGTATTTCACGTTTGTAGACCCAGTGGTTGTGGCTATGCATTGATTGATCAGTCAGCCAATCAGACAGTCAGTTTTTTCTTAATAGGATCCTTTGGCGTACCCAGCAAAGGGTAAAACGGGATCTCCGCTGTCAAATAGGTAGCAAATAAGTTTGTGTTATACTGATTACTTAAAAGAATAATGTGTTGAGGAGTTTCTTGCCCCAGTTCTTCCCCTCAACTATACATACCGAAGCGGTGGAGTCGCAATGACTTTCAATAAGAGGACTTATGAACCCGTATATTGAATACTATTTTTAGTAAGTGTGTAATTACTACTTTTAGTAAGAGTAGTATGAATACGCTTCTGGCTAAGTGGCAATCATTTGTCGCTAGTTCGATTCCCGCCCGTAGCCAATTATTTAATTATTGTTAGTCTAACTAACACTTGATCGGTTTTTTCCTCATTTATGAACAGATCTCTTACCATAATACATGTAATATTACTTAGGTATTTCATACCACCAACAATGAAAATGAGGCAATAGCGCAGTATTTATTTAGTTTTCCACTTTCTTTCTACTTTTTCCAGTGATTTCACATTGTATGAATACAAAAAGCCTTTATTGCTGTGAGTGATATAATCAAATATATTATACTGTCTGAATCGTGTCAAGTAGAGTTGAATTATATTTTCCAAGTGATATTGCTTTATTATTGAAAATAACGAAAGAATGTATAATACTTTACTCGGAATAAAAAATTCTGCAAAAACATGTAGCATGGAGGTAATGTGGATTAACATGTGTATATTTTAGAGAAATATTATGTTGTATTAAAATCCTAATAAAATTATGAATGCGAAAGTTTTTGAAAGTGTTTGTTGCTTTTTTACGCAAAAACTACGTAACGGATTTTGATGAAACTTTACAGTTAAATAGCTTATACATCAGAATAACCCATATGCTATTTATCGCTTATAACAATTATATTACTAGCAGCGCCCCGCGGTTTCACCCGCGTTGTTCCCGTCCCCGTAGCAATACGGGGATAAAATACTTCCCATTCCCGTAGGAATACGGTGATAAAATATAGCCTTTGTGTTATTCTGATGTATAAGCTATATAAATGTAAAGTTTCATCAAAATCCGTTCAGTAGTTTTTGCGTGAAAGAGGAACAAACATCCACATATATACAAACTTTCGGGTTTATAATATTAGTAGGATAGGATAGGATAAGTGCAATTCCTGAAATTAGTTTGTTCAGTTTCGACTACTTAATCGGTTTTAGCTATCTATATCTACACTAATCTAAATCTTCCAATATTAAAAAGAGGAAAGGTTTATTCTTGTATTTTTGTATGTTTGAAACGAATAAACTCAAAGGCTACTGGACCGATTTAAAACATTATTTGACCAATGGAAAGCTGCAATATCCCTGAGTAACATAGGGTATATAGTCCATGTATTCCGTCGAGAACGGGAACTACGCGACTGAAACCGCGCAGAACCGCTAGTTTATAATGTGTGTGATTTTTTTCCGAAAAATGAATTAGCGTAACTGAATTTAGGGATACCTATGGAAACCGTAGTATTGTTGCTCTTTATTTAAGATAGCGAGTGCCCAGCGGCGTCGCAGACGTGGATCTAGTGTATTCCCGTTCCCGTGGGAATTTCAAAAACCCCTTCATAGCGATTGCCTACGACCAAAGAGAATAAAATATAATAAGGCATAGAGGGGACAAAGCAAGGAAAATTTGAAGTCAAAAGTTATTCCAAGTGGAATAAGTCTAGTACAATTTCGACCGAATGACAGCTCGCGTTCATACTAACTGACATGACAAGGACATGACGCTTAGGCTTCAAAGGTTTGTATGAAAATATTCCCAATGCCCCCTCTATGCCCTATTATATTTAAATCTCTTTGCCTACGACATATGACACCTACATACCATTTTTCAAGTTGATGTGTTCGTTTCGGAGTACCTAGTAGGTATTTCTCTTTTTAACCAGTTTTTAATTGGAGTAACAGAATGTGTAAAGGATGACTGACCTTGGTACGTGCATTCCTTCTGTTTGCATGACATTTGTATTGTTCTGTATTGGTATTTATTAGGTTTTCTTTGTAATTTCAGTTTCAACATGATCTTCTGGTAATATTTTTTCTCAGCTTCTTCATTTTGTAAAAAATAAATACAAAACTCAATTCACATTTGCATTGAACAAATATCAAAAACGTCATTAAGACAGTGTCAAAGAAAAATAAAATAGCAATTATAGATAGATAGATATAACAATTAGCAGACCCAATTTATTAGGTTCCCAATGATCCCGTTATTCCCGTTCCCGGGGGAATTTCCAAAAATCATTTTATAGTAGTTGCCTGTACACGTTTATAAGACACCTACTTACCATATTTCAAGTTTGTAAGTGTTATCGTTTCGGAGTAGTAAGTATTTCTGTTTTTAACCAGTTTTTATATTTTCCCGTGGGAATGAGATATTTTCCTGGAATAAAAAGTACCCTAGATGTTGACCCGGGTAATCAGTTATCTCCATACCAAATTTCATCAAAATCCGTTCAGTAGTTTTTGAGTGATGCGTGCACAACCAGACAGACAGACAGACAAAAATTCCAAAAATTGGTGTTTCGGTATCTATATCGATAACTATATACACTACCGTTAAAATTTTCAAAAAATATTTCATGTACAGACACGGCCCCGTTAGAGTTTTATTATATGTATAGATAAAACGCGGTGTTTGGCAGAGGTATTTTGATCCTGAAAATACACATGTTTCTCCCGTATATTTACCCATAAAGGTGATTTTGTATCTCAGTATTAATGGGTATGACAAAAAAAAAATACGTAAAATCAAGCTTTTTTTATGACCATAAATCTTGTAATAGTCTAATGTCTAATTTAATGAAATATAAATAAAATTTAATGTTATCAGTCTAAGTACTTTATTATTAGTCAAATAAAGTCATCAGTCAAAATTGTACTCGTTTGCGAAATGTAAAAAGCCTAACAAAGGCCGGACAGGCTGGTCACCGTTTATTTTGGCCGGACACGCAATCAAAAAGCCTAACTATCTCCTGCTGTATCCCGACGGATGGCACCGATAAATGTGGTAATAGGTTTTCACGTACGTGCTCTACCCAAGACTAAATCCCGAACTGTCGAACTTAAAAAATAATTGTAAATATCGGTTTTTATGCGTATCAAGATGAAACGTACCCGATTTGATATTGGACCGGCAACAACTGAAAACCACATCCAGTTTGGTGCAGTAGTCTTTGCGTCATGCGTTTACAAACATACTTACAGACCGACAAAAAATCAGAAAATAATTGTTTTTTATTAAGACCTCTGATATTAATTTTTCATAAATATCTATTACTAGCGGTTCTGCGCGGTTTTTCCCGCGTAGTTTCCGTTTCCGTGGAAATAAAATAGCCTATAGCTTTCTATTGGTAAAATAATTTTTAAAATCGATCCTGTAGTTTTTGGGTTATACAAAAATACAAATCTTTCCTCTATAATATTAGTGAAGACGTACAGATTTTGGCCATGAAATGTGTAGAAGTTGCTAGTTTAAATTTAATATATGTGAAATTTAAAGTTGACCCAACTCAAGCTTAGATTTCAGTGAACTATAAATTTCAATGAGCAATATCAAAGGAAAGGTACACAGGCTGGTTATTTATAGGCGTGAGGCAAATACGAGAGTATTTTCTGGAGCACACCTTCATTTGCCTTATAAATGGCTTGAAAAAGGAAAAAAAGCCTTGGGATGAGACAAACTGCGGTAACTCGTGGAGAGGATTTTCGAGATTCAATTGTTAAATCTTTGTTTTAATAAAATTTATATACATAGGTACACTAATTGTCTGATTTAGCGAAGTACGACACAAGTTTAAAAAAACAACAGGTCTACAAAAAAAGTCGACAAGTGTGAGTCTTGACACCCGCACCGAGGGTTTCGTAAAAACTTGTATGTAAATTTATCCAACTGCAAAAGAAATAAATTAAATTTTTTTATGTGATACAATTACAAAGTAACGACTTCCGCATTTTTTCTTTACTTTTGAGACCTTGTATCTTGCAAAAGTCCATGATTCTAAGTTAACAGGTTTTAGTTTATTGCCAAGTGTAAGAATGTTATAAGCTAAATATTTTTATAAAATAAAATATGTGCGAGGGTTTCGTAAAAACTTGTATGTAAATTTATCCAACTGCAAAAGAAATAAATTAAATTTTTTTATGTGATACAATTACAAAGTAACGACTTCCGCATTTTTTCTTTACTTTTGAGACCTTGTATCTTGCAAAAGTCCATGATTCTAAGTTAACAGGTTTTAGTTTATTGCCAAGTGTAAGAATGTTATAAGCTAAATATTTTTATAAAATAAAATATGTGTGAGAAAAAGATAGATCGAATAAAAATTATAAAGAATTAGGTAAAATTTCTTGGTTTTTACAAATACTTGGTTTTGACACAGAATAAGTAATTTATTTAAAAGTTTGATTATTTATTGCCAAGGGACCCTAAAATTTAGTACTTGACATTAATTTTAACTTATTACTCTAAACCCTGCTGAAAAAATAGTTATAATAAATAGAAAAGTGATACTATAATTCCTTTTTTATTTATTTATTGCATTCATGTTGTATAAAAGGTCTCAATATTGGGTGAATTGGGATATATTGGGTTTATGCACAGAACCCGAAATATTAGTAGTAACTATTGTCTGCCTTATTGAATGATGTATCATTAAATAGGTAAGCTAAAATTCACCAAATGTATTTGTTAGTATTATATTATAACGTATTATTATATTGTTTTTGTCACCATTTATTTTGTGCTGTATTTAAGATTAGGTATAACGTGTCTTGGGTCTACCTATAAAATATCATAGCTTTCAGCTATATATTTTAGGGTACTCAAATCTTTGCAGCTGAAATAAAATTAAACTATGAGAGTATGCTAATAAAATCCCATTTCGAATAATAAATATTGAATGTATATTTGAACTGAATACAGAGGAAAGTAATAAGATCTTACGACGAATGAATTTCGACTACCAGATAAAGAGATTTTACAGAGAAACTTTTCGCAAAGTTGACGTGAGGTAACAAAGTTGGAATCACCGTTGTAAATTATATGGACGTAAATATTAAAAAAATATTTTTTGAGTTACACAGTTTTGCTTCAAAACTTGGGACAGAATATTTTTTTCATTTGTTCCAACATTGGTAAAATTTTTTTGTTGCTTGTTGTATTGTTCTATGTGTGTATTTGTGTTGTGTTGTATGTGTGTTCTACTACTACGCAGTTTGGATCTTATTATCAACGAGATTTTTGATATCAGTAGGTATATCTACCTACATATTAATAGTTCCTACTTACATACTTAAATATGCTCACGCCTATTTCCCGGCGCGGTAGGCAGAGACAATAGACCGCCACCTGCTACAATCCTGGCACACCTCTCGCACCTTATGCACATCCATCAATCGGTCATACATGTTCATCGGTTTCGTCTCGTTAGACGCCTTTCATCCATCCGCTCGATATGTCCAAACCACCTGAGCATTCGTTTCTCGATCTTTGTCACTACATCCTCTTTCAAGCCACAACGCTCTTACAGTATTTTTTATTCTATTAATTAACTTAGTTACAAAAAGGCTAGTAGGTACATTACCATTACTTATTTTTCAATAAAGTTGGCATGAATCCGATTATTCAATGGATGAAATATTACTGGATAAGACTGGCTACGCCTAGTACAGGGAATCCTAGTTTGGGAGCCAGGAAACAACAATGTACAATATATATATATATATATATATATATATATATATATATATATATATATATATATATATATATATATATATATATATATATATATATATATATATATATATATATAAGTAGTATAAAATAATCTAGTCGACCACAGAAATAATTGTACGACTTGTTTGTTGTTGTGTGTTTGTTTCTACAAATTGTTCATATACCAAAGTTCATTTTACCGTCCTGAATACTCGTCCTTAATGCTCTGAACAATATAGTGAAACTCTTTAAAGAACAACACAACTAAGGCTTTGTTTCACTAATTAGATTGTGGTCTGAACGTTAAAAGAGCAGTGATAGCCCGGACGGTTAAAGAGCCGGCCGAAAATCAGTGAGGCTCGGGTTCGAATCCTGGCATGTACCAATGAGTTTTTCAAAAACTTACGTACATATTTATCACTAGCTCGACGGTGAAGGAAAACATCGTGAGGAAACCCGCATGTCTCAGAATTAATTCTGAGACATGTGTAAACAGACCCGGTCCGGCGATGGGCTCACCACCTATCACGTTTAGGGGTCCAATATATCTCGTGAAATGTGGGTATATCCAGTAATGGAATACCTCTGCCTACCCCCTCGGGGATAAAAAAGGTGTGAGATTATATATACTGAACGTTAACCGTTCCTGCCTTAGCTTTCTCAGTTTTTAACCGTTTTTTGACGTGCAAGAGCCATGCTTCGGCACGCTTGGGCCGGCTCGACCGGAGTGATACCACGGCCTCACAGAAAACCAGCGTAAGGGTCACAGCACACATATTGACTCGGAAAGGGATCGGCACAGTATCGCCTTTCGCCTCGCCGTCAACCAGGCGTCAACCTAACGTATGCATGTAACCAAAGCGTAGCAGGGGCTCCTGTACGTCAACTCGGCTACGGCTAGGCGTCACCGCGCTTACGCCTCGCCGACCGCTGGCTGACCGGGTTGGCACCAAATCGTCACCAAATCTACGAAGAGCCGTGAGCTCGCGTACGGAGAGACGTAAGCGGGGGGACAGCGAGCCGTAAGCGCGGGAACTGCAAGTTGACCACTCACCGCATCGCGGTTCGGAGCCTGATCCGAGGCGAGGCGATTACGTTACGTTTCCAATTAGTGTGCGTTGCAGTAGGGAGTTTCATACAAACAATACTGAACGGCTCGAGGCGATACGGTGACGATCCCTTTCCGAGTTGATAAGTGTGCTGTGACCTTTAAGCAATACTTGCATTGCATTTCGCTGAGTGAGTGAGGTAACCGGAGCCCCCCGCCGCCCCCTCCCCCCCTACTCCCACCTCAAAGGCCGGCAACGCAGTTGTGACGGTAGTCACTTACCATCAGGTGAACCGTCTGCTCGTTTGTCCCCTTTTATCTTATAAAAAAAACGACTGTACCAGAAGAGGCAATGCGTTTTGGGTGTTATCAAAGAGGTTGGAAGAAAATCATTCTCTTTCCTAGAGAGAAACTTTTTCTTTAAACGTCTTTGGGTGTTATATTATAAAGAGGTAAAATTTTGTGCTTTTTTGTACGTTGGCGGTAATCTCTGGAACTATTGAACCGAATTTTGTTTTTTTTTTTCACTTTAAGAAAGCTATTAAGCTATTATTCTTGAATAACATAGGCATATTTTATTTGGATAATAAAAACAATCAAAATTTTAAACACTAACATACAACTCTAAAGAGTAAAAAACCGACTTCAAGAAATAATACAGTTGAATTGAGAACCTCTTAATGTTTTGAAGTCGGTTAAAAAAAAATTTTTCAGGGGATGAGGAAATGTTTGACGCTATAGATAAGAATAGTTATGAAACTTGGGAAAGACGTGGTCCCGGTGATAAATTACTTTTGGTGTGTTTGAACACGTCATTCCCATGGGATTAATTCTATAATTTATAGTGAAACCGTAAGAAGACAGTTTAGTAACACAACTAGTTTTATCTCGTGATTTCGTTCGGGTTCCGGGACTTATTTACACTATTCCTTCTCAAGTTTCATGAAAATCAGTTTATTTGACTTCTCAGTCCATACGCTCTTCTCAGGGTACTGCATTTGGAACCAGCAATTCGTCGGTGGAAATGGGCTGCTGACGAGTTTACTGTACCATGTAATTAACGTTTCAAAGTGTATTAATATACAGCTACTGAAATAAATTACTGAATTTTGTATAAGTACCAACTTCTTACCAGTGTATCGGACATTTAAACATGAGTGGGTGCCTTCCGAATCAATTTAGTTTTCTTTGCTCTTGAGAAAAAATAATATTAACGCAATATCAAACTATTGTATTAGATTAGGAGCAGTGACAGCCCGGACGGTTAAAGAGCCGGTCGAAAATCAGTGAGGCTCGGGTTCGAATCCTGGCATGTACCAATGAGTTTTTCAAAAAACTTACGTACATATTTATCACTAGCTCGACGGTGAAGGAAAACATCGTGAGGAAACCCGCAGGTCTAAGAATTAATTCTGAGACATGTGTAAATAGACCCGGTCCGGCGATGGGCTCACCACCTATCACGTTTAGGGGTCCAATATATCTCGTGAAATGTGGGTATATCCAGTAATGGAATACCTCTGCCTACCCCCTCGGGGATGAAAGGCGTGAGATTTTTTTTTTAATTTGTATTAGATTAGTGTAATTAAATTAGCGGTGAAGCGATCGTAGCCCTGTAATACTAGAGGTTTGTAGCCATCACACGTGGATGGGTGACTGCCATGTGGCATTATATCAAGCGCCTCCGTGTTTCGGCAGACACGTTAAAAAAACGTGGTCCCGGTATTCTTGGAGTCTTTTTTTTTATAATAAAAAAGGGGGCAAACGAGCAGAGGGGTCATCTGATGGTAAGTGACGTCCGTCGCCCATGGACACCTGCAACTCAAGAGTCACCACTGCGTTGCCGACCTTTGAGGTGGGAGTAGTAGGAGGGGAGGGGAGGGGAAGGGGGGATTGGGGCCTCCGGTTACCTCACTCACTCAGTCTTTAATATACATTGTGTGACACAATTTACACACGGTTATTCAGTCCCAAACTAGGCAGAGCCTGTACTATGGGTACTAAACAACTGATAAACATACTTAAATAAATACTAAACACCCAGACACGAAGGCAACAGACATGTTCATGCACACAAATATTGGGGGATCGCACCTGAGACCTCAGGCTCAGAAGGCAGGGTCACTACCAACTGAGCCAACAGGCCCGTCGTTTAAGCCATGTCAGATACCCTTGGGTGGCTTGACACATTCTGGCAGTTGGTAGTCACTAGCCGCAAACCATCTCCCAATCCGCGAAGGGCGCCAGTGGGATATTATGACCCATGCTTAATTCCTCATGTGAGGAAATACCAATAGCTCAGCAGTGGGCTGTTATGGGTTGATGATGATGATGATAAACTAAATTAGGTTTGAGGTTAGTTACCACGCCATTACACAAACTTTTAGAACAGCCTTTGAGAGACGTTTAGGTCATAAAAAGTTTTGCCGTTACAATCACATTAACTTTTTTGGAACCCTTGTTAGAGACAGTTTCGGGGCAGGTGGGGTTAAATGGCTCAAAGTTGGCATGTAAAAAAGTTTTATCAACGCTTTTAGAACACAAATTACTAATCTGGTAATCTGCAGGGTTGTCGACTGTAATGTTGTTTAAGTGTTTAACCTTGGTGTAATAAGGAGTGACTGAAAGGTGAACTTAGGGCTTATTGGTTGTGTAGAATTAATAATAATTTCGGAGCAGGTAGCAGGTCCCGGCCCCGTCTTATTATTATTATTATTATTTTAGAGAATGCATATTTTTATAACGTATTTTTAATAATATTACGTAAAGATTAGTGTATTTTGTTTATTATACAAAATATTCGAGTAATTTAATATTATTTATCGTAATAATTCGGATATCATTTTAGGCTGATATTGGGATAACGTGAATATTCGAATATTCGGATTGCAAACCCTAGTAATTGTTATGCTCATTCGCAGAAAAGGGTAAATGCGATTGGTTTTAGCTCTGTAATTAAATTACACTTATTTGCTGTGGTATCTATATAATATTTACTTTATATATT
The DNA here is from genome assembly GCA_963855545.1 of Ethmia dodecea. NCBI lineage: Eukaryota > Metazoa > Arthropoda > Insecta > Lepidoptera > Depressariidae > Ethmia > Ethmia dodecea. The sequence goes on along the minus strand of OY979444.1, from coordinate 15,214,358 downwards.
ATCTATGTAAGTACTGAGTATTTTATTTAGGCCCGCCCCGCACGGCTGGCGGCTTCGCATGGGTGTAATGCTAACACTAAAACCTTCCTTTTTTTATATAAAAAAGGGGGCAAACGAGCAGACGGGTCACCTGATGGTAAGTGACTATCGTTGCCCATGGACACCTGCAGCTGAAGATTCACAGGTGCGTTGCCGGCCTTTGAGGTGGGAGTACGCTATCTTCTTGAAGGTTTGAAGGTTGTATCGGTCCGGAAATACCGCCAGCGACAATTTGTTCCACAGATCGGTTGTGCGAGGCAAAAAGTTTCGTGAGAATCTCATAGTGGTGGACCGCCAACTATCCAGGTGGTGTGCATAATAGTTTTGTCGCGTTGAAAGTTGGCGAAACGCTGTGGCCACTATAAGTCCGAACAATTCCTCGGAGCACTCCCCATGATACATGCGATAGAGAATGCAGAGTGAAGCTACATCTCTACGCAACGCCAAGGGGTCAAGTCGGTCTGAAATTGAATGCGGTCCAGAGGGAGAAGCTGGTACTGGGGTGCCCCTACATACAGATGAGAACAATATTCCATATGCGGCCGAACCTGCGCCTTATAAAGTTGTAGACGATGGGCCTGAGTGAAATACTATCTCGATCTGTTTAGCACACCAAGCCTCTTCGAGGCTAGTTTTGCCTTACCGTCTAAGTGACCGCGAAACTGGACTACGCTCGATATATCGAGGCCAAGGATACTGATGCTGGTTGTGGCAGTTAGGTAGGGAGGTGCCCTCAAAGCGAGGTGACACGACAAAGGGTATCTTTTTTGCGGTGAACGCGCAAACCTGTGTCTTCGTTGGCTTAAATTGGACTAAATTAAGTCGACCCAAATCTGAAACTCAGTTTGCACCGGCTCTCGGTGACGTTTTCCCGAGAAATATTTGAAATTACTCTAATAAAAAAAACCGCATCAAAATCCGTTGCGTAGTTTTAAAGATTTAAGCATACGCATGAAAATAGGCTTTCAATGTAAATAATTATACATTTTAATAATACATACAATAAGGATGATAAGAAAATATTATCTTTGTGCGACATTTTAAGAGCTCTAAATAAAGCAAATAGTGAAATGCAAAAACATTGTTTGTCTATAGTTTTATTTCTTGACTTATTATTTTTTTACAATTGCAAACAGTAAAAGGCATAAAGAATGAATAATTGTTTTTATTTGCCAATTTTCTTTAGAGAAACACACAGAGTTATATAGTAGTTCTGTTCGGCGCGGTTTTACCCGCCTAGTTCCTGTCCCCGTAGAAATAAGGGCATAAAATATAGCCTATGTTACTCATTGATAATGTAGCTTTCAATTGGTGAAAGAATTTTAAAAATCTGTTTATTTGTTTAGGAGTGAAAGGCGCGTAGCAAACAAAGAATAATTATAATATTTATAGATTTTTCAATTGTGTGCTCCATACCTATTAGCCCATGCATAAAAACTACACTCGAAAACATGTTTAAAATCACCTTACTGTACCGATTTACTTTGGTAACGACGAAGCGACAAAACAACATAAATAAAACTGAGTAATAGCTTCTCATCTCATATAAATAACCGTTATAACGTGCCTACGTTATTTATAAAATAACCTAACGTTCTCGTTACTGAGCCGTAACAACGTTAACGTAACTTCACGACTCATTAGTCGGGCCGGGAGCGAGCAGGGGTCGAATTTATAAATAGTGGATGTTGGAAATTGTTTATTGGAGGTATCGTGATATATGAGGACCACGCTTTGATTAATGGACTAAAGTTGTGGTATTGAGTAATGAATTGGAAATTTCAGAGCGTCATCATCCTCTTGCCTTTTTACCTACGACCAAAGAGATTAAAATATAATAGGGCATAGAGGGGACAAAGCGAGGAAAATTTGAAGCCAAAAGTTATTACAAGTGGGAAAAAAGTGTAGTGTGATTCGACCGGGATTCGACCGAATGACAGCTCGCGTTCATACTAACTGACATGACGGTTGAACTTCAAAGTTTTGGTATGAAAATATTCCCAATGCCCCCTCTATGCCCTATTATATTTTAATCTCCTTGCCTACGACAGAAAGTGTAAAGTACTGATTAGGTATTGTTCTTTTTTCCTGTTATAATGTTAGTTATAAGTTATTGTCACTATAAAATGTCATTTACTAAAATTTCCTTCATAAGTTTGTTGTATGGTTGTGCTGAAGTTGTTGTGGTTGTTCCGTGTTTCAGATTCAATTTATTGTGTTCTTTAGTAAGTGTTAGTACTGATTAGGTATTGTTCTTTTTTCCTGTTATAATGTTAGTTATAAGTTATTGTCACTATTTCTTTATAATATGTATAGATGTTTAATAATAATAATAGTCTTAACTATTACATAATAATGCTTGCCTTTGTTTGTTTATTAAGTTTATAATGTGTGGAATAACAGCGCAGTTGCATTGCGCACGCACTGTGGCGCTACGGAAGATCAGCGCTGTCAGTCTTCTGCTGCAGCACAATGACATGCTGAGTAGCGATCCTTTTTGGTAGCTTCAATAATTAGTTTAATATCTAAGATTATACAAGAATGTTTTTAAGTTTACCAAAATAAATAATTTTCTTTCTTTCTTTCTTCTTTCTAAAGCTTCGTGTACTCTTGACTGTACGAGTATACGTTTACGGTGAGATGTTGTATGCAAATTAACGTTATTTTTTATCTCCGTAACGGTTAGACCGATTTCAATGCGGTTTTCTGTAAAGGGTTTTTCGATACATAGGCGATGTTTGGATAGGTTTGTAGGCTTAGCTCGCCAAGAAGAGTTACAATTAATATTATTTATAAATAATAAATACCAACTATTAAAATAAGTTTTCGCTTTTTCAGTACGGGTTTTTCCAATATTATATTTTTTTTATTCCTATTATATGGCGTCCATCTATACTGTAAAAAGATTGCTATCGTGGTAGATAAAAAACTTAAAACTAAACTACCAGACAATTTCAACAACACAATTGTAGACCCCAAGCAGGAATCGAACCCGAGACCTCCGACTCAAAAGGCGAGTCAGTAGCCAACTGCCCCCCCCCCCCCAAACGTGTAAGTAAAAATTTTTACTGATTATACATGGCACCATGTGATGATTACAGTAATTGGTTAGCTCCAATAAATACTCAATTCAGAGAAAACATTTATTTATTTAGAAAAATACAAGTCATACATTAGATACGATGGTTTTTCTACCTAAATTAACATTAACAACTATTTAACAATAATGATGATCACTTGGGTACATAATTAATTAGTCTAGATCTTAAAATCTAACCCCTTTCTGTATTATAGGGTATTTTTATGCCATTAGGTACATTAAGTATCTATAATTATGGAGAATTTAAAAAAGTTATATTACTAAAGGAACTTTTACACACTATCTTAAAGGGACCTAGAAAATAAAACAGAACTCTGCAAGTTATAAAAAACCCAGCTCAAATCAATTGGGTTGTTGACAGCATCGAAATTAAAATACATGTAGGTATTTCGGTTTTTAACGTAAAATTATAGAACATTTAAAAATACTAAAACAATAAAAAAAAGTGTTGCAATTGAGTACCTACTACAAACTATGACGTCAAAACCTTGCTATTTCAGTACATTTTCCATATAATAATAAAATTTCGTTTTGACAGATCACAAAAAGTAACTGATTTGACTAGGCAGGACACTACCCTATTTATTAAATCATATTTTTTCTCATTTTGTGTCTATTACTCTCGTGAGTAACTTCCTAATTCTGTAAAATCCTGCAAAGCCGGTTCGCTAGTTACTTATACGGTATGTAACAAAATAAGCGCATCATCATCATCACCCGTAACAGCCCACTGCTGAGCTAAGGGTCTTTCCTCACACATGAGGAAGTATGCGCTATAATCTCCCACGCGAGCCCGCCGCGGATTGGGAGATGGTGTAAGCTAGTGGCCACTTAACAGTCAGAATTTTTCAAGCCACCCAAGGGTATCTGACATGGCTTAACGACTTTCATTGTGCGTAAACACAACGAAAACCGGGACCAACAATTTAACGTGCCTTCCGAAACACGAAAGCGCTCGTAATATAAATGCCACTAGGCGGTCACCAATCCACTGACTGACCGCGCCCAACTTTGCTAAACCAGTATGATCGTTACAAACACACTGGTACCGCAGGGCTACGAGCGCTTCAAAATAAGCGCAATTTCTGAAATTACTTTGTTCGTTGATTTCGTCTATTTTTATTTTTTCTGAAAAATTAATAAGCATAAATGATTTTAGGTCTACGTGTGGAAACCGTACTTTTAATGCTCTTTATTATGAAATTTGGTTAGACAAAACTAAGGTAATAATGCATTATATATTTTTTGTATTAATCTACTAATTGGGGTGTATGAGGAATTGAGCTTATTCTCTCGTTTAAGGTACGGTATTACTCAAATGTGAAAGTTACATCTCGATATAGTCGTATACCAATATCGTGGAAGCCATGCTGCAGCAGCTGATATTAAAAAAAGCCATTGTGACTTACAGACGGACTAACACTTGCACGTTTAAGGTGAACCCCAGAAGTGTTATTTACCTAATAGATATTCCATTACATAAATTGGTACACAACAGAGGGATAAACTATCACTTTTACGGTAATACAAAACACGTTAGAAGCGTAGAAGTGACCTATTAGAATAGGGCTTGGCTTTTATGGTTTTCTAGAAAATATCACCTATGGACCTTTCACACTGACAACATAACGCTGCCGCTTATAGTTGTGCGTTTTTTACGCGTGCCAATGCATCCTGCATCGACAAAATTCTTTTTATTTATCGTATAGTAGAATGGACTGATAACCTGTACATGCCATTAGCAGTCATAAGCTGCAGAAAGATATATTTTGTTTGTACATTTTTTTAGTAGTAGGTGTAATATTAAAGTGGGACCCTAAGGGATTCTTAGCTACTGATACGTAGTTTTCATAGTTATTATAGGATTAGATGTTTCATAAATAACTTTTCTATAGAGTTATGCCCGAGGGTTGATTTAAGAAAGTTTCTTTATAATATTATAAGTAATGTGTCAGTTTTTAATAACATTTTATAAAGGCAACATTTAATTTCAGTAATTAGTTTTATGTATCAATCGTTTATTTGTAATATTATAATGTAAATTCAATAATATTAACAAACTCGATGGGGAATTCTCGTAATCGGTACTAACACAGATACACAACAACTGCAATGTAAACACGGCTTATACTTGACTTACTACTTGACTAGCGAGTGCCCTGCGGCGTTGTCCACCTGAATATCCCTCCATAGCGGTTGCGACGTATACCATGTAGGTACGTGTGGTGCATTTGTATGTGTCAAATTACTCAACTGAATTGGATGAAATTTGGTGAGGATGTACTCGAATTGTGAGAACGATGTAGTGTACTTTGACCCCGAAAAAAGTCATATCACAAATTCGTCTAATAATCAATGGTGTTACATGCATTTCAAAATCGCAACGCTTCTTTGTCAATCTAAAATCACCTTTATGCGGGTGTAGATACCGTGTATATTATTATGTTTTATGACTTCACCAAGTGCGCAAACGACGCGCCTCTCATTTCTCCCGTTTTATTGTTGCAGTTTAGTGGTATCTTTATTATTTTCCATAGAATAGACAAGGAGGGTTGATTGTTAGGAAATCATAAAGTCTTACTTCTGGTTCTGTTCAATGAATGAACTTGAACTCACAACTTAAATTATGAACTATAGGTTTTTTCCGGTGAGAAAGTACCTGATATGTATTTTTGCAAGATGTAAACTATCTTGAAAATGTATAACTACTGACAGATTCACTTTTGCATTTATAATATTAGTAAGGAAGAAGTTTTATAGACGTTGTCATTTAATCTTAGAATAATTCTTAGTATTAGTATTCTTCGTATTAGTATACGATGTTCTTTTTTTGATTTTCCGATTCTGAGTCGAATTTCAAATGTCGAATCTCCGTGAATACGGGCCCTGATGTCTCAAAATTAGTTCTGGGACCTGCTGGTTTCCTCATGATGTTTTCCTTCACCGTCGAGCAAGTAAACTCGTCGTCGTTGTATGGACTGTAGTCTGAAATACATGATTTATTATTATAATTTATAATAAAAAATAAAAGATATAATCTCATGCTTTGGATCTCCGAGGGGTTAACGTGATAGGTGGTAAGCCCTTCGCCGGACCGGGTCTATTACACATGCCTCAGAATTAATTCTGGGACCGAATTCTTCACGATTTTTACCTTCACAAGATTTCTTCGCTAGATTAGACTCGTAATTTGTTGCCATGAAAAAAAGTTTGATTATAAACAATGTTATCAGTTATCATAATATTGGTAAGTAGAAGCTGTCCTTTATCGGTTAGTAAATTTAAAGATGTTGTAACTAATCTATATCTAAGGATTACAATCTTTTAGTTTAGTATCTAAATCAGTATGATAGAGCGATAGAGTGATAGACCTGATGCGGTTAAACAGCCCGCTCTCAGTCGTGAGACTCGAGTTTGAATCCTGGCCTCTAGTTCTTCCTCTATAATTTTCTAGTTAGAAAATTAAAAAGGAAATTTTTTACATATTATTATTGTGAAAAACTTTATCCTTAGATAGACTATAATTTAATAAGAAACTGTTGTAAGAGCGGCAAGGGTAAAAAAAAATTAGTCGGTCAGCCATGCAGCGCCAATCCATAATAGAGCTGATGCCAGAAAAATACGTATTTAACCCACTTGCTCCTACTGTGTCGTTTACGACACCCCAACTTTAAAAAAATATTGAAGTTTACGAGGGTAGATTTATATTATTTTTTATGTTGTTATAAGACGTTGAGGTATTAGTCAGTCAGTGTAAAGTGATACCCTTGACCTGCGGTTAATTTAACTATTGTGAAAAAGGGTTATTATTTCGTGATTTTTGCAATGAGTACTTCAAGGTAAGATAAACATTGTTTTATATTGTTTTTAATTTATGCATGATATAATTACCAATATTTGATTCCAATAAACTTTGAAAATAACAAAATAAAGATCATTTTATAACATTGTCATTGAAAAATTTCCTTTTGTTTTGTCTGTTCCTTTAAAGACACAGTAGGAAAATGTACTACTATCTATAATGCGGTATGCATACTTGTTATAGAAATTTTCAACTCACTTTGAATGAGATAATTGAGGAATTGGAGCAAAATGATGAGATGGGTACCTGACTCCATAACTATCATGCCTGTTAAGTTATGGATGAAGATTCTGGTAATGAGGACTTGTTGTTACTTCAAAATCTCCCTGGGTCTCAACTACGAGCACCTGCTGAAGTTTGACATGAAGATTCTTCTGATGACAGTGAAGGCAGGAAGGAAGGCTATATATCTTTACTTTATATATCTCAACAACAGAAGAAATACGTATTCGTAGACCAACCTGCTATCATAAAGGACTATAATGAAAACATGGGCGGCGTCGACCGTTCAGATGAGAATAATATCGGCCTTAGGCTTCAGGACCAGTATTGGTGGAAAATAATGGTATTTCTCACTTATCAGCCATTTCCTTGATATCACTACACAACACCTGGCAATTGTAAAAGCAAAATGAAGAACAGCTGGACCATCTGAAACTCTGAAGAAATATTGCCGTGAGTCTGCTTGAGATGAACAAGAAAGCAGACAGTCACAGGGGTGGTCGTCAAACACAAAGTGTTGCTGGGGAATTACCTACAATACGATCACAAGGGACATTTGATAAAGTATAGGGAAGATCGGTTGCGCTGTGGCTTTGCTGCAAAAGTGCCAAGTTTTACGGTATAAAATGTAATGTAACATTACATGCAAAATCACGTTTCGAAGGATATCATACCCTTAGGAAGTAGTGTTATAATAACAGTCAAATAAAACAGTTTGTGATGCTTTACATCATGCATTTTAATATATCTTTCCCGACTTATGACGAAGCATACTCAAATCAACATAGTATATGATTATAGTAGTAGATTCTCCTACTGTGTCGTTTACGACACGGCATTTTCCCGCTTTTCTAGACATGAAATATATTTTTTATTATTTTTTATCTGTTTTACGTCACCTTTTTGATAGATATACTAAATTTCAAATCAATTGTACAAAAAAAGTTAATTCAGGAACAAGTGGGTTAAGAGAACTAAGAGCGAGATTCTGGACGAACTAGTTCGCATAGTTCACTGAAAAGAGCGCTCTTTCGAACTAAGTAGGTCGTTCGCGAACAACCCACGACTACATGGTTGCATAGTCTTTACCCCAAACGGCACAAACATGTCGTCCTCACTGAGTGGGTATATTTGTGGCGCCTGAGGCGACCACCGGCGCCTCAGCGCTCACTGAGGTGACACTTATGTGCGATTTAGGAAATGTTTCAGTACAAACAAATTGGCTTCAATTCTGCTTCACACCTACTAAACTTATTATAGTTTAGTCCTGTCTCTGTCTTTCCTCAAAAAAGAAAAGGGATAAAAGATAACCCACAGAATTTAGTCCTGTCATAGGCTGTATTTTAGTCGTCACTTCTTTACCTATGCACTAAATACGTTATGTAATGCCTTAGTTGACAGGAATAATTTTAATTTGACAGGACTAAATATCTCTCGTCTGTTTTCTTTTCTAGAAGAAAGAAAAGGACAGGAAGAAACTAGAATAAGTTTAGCCGGTGTAAAGCAGAATCGAACCCATTTTTTCCTTTACATAGTATTGTTATACATTTTGGGTACTACTAGACGAAACCTATCGCAATTGGTTCTAAACCATAATTTCAATAAAAATTACCACAGATCTATAAGGTTTTTTTTGACTAGACAACGTCTTATAATTGTTAAATTTTTATTCATCCTTCTCAAATGAAACGACAATTTGATTTGTTTTCAAAATCTTCATCTAAAATACAATAATAACATTGTGGAACACAATTCGGACCAGTTATTTAGTCCTAAACTAGGCTATACGGTTTTAAATTGCGTCCTGAATTCAGAAGTGCTGCCTTTACATCCTGAATAGGTCTGTGGAAATTTAATAATATAAAAATTTAAAAAAATATATTTATATTTCAAATAATAAAAAAAAACGGTTTCTATGTCAAAAAATCAGAAAGTTAATGCAGGCAGGAAATTTAAAAATAAAGTCGTCTAAGTAGATAATATTCGATTAATTAGTTAAGAACCGCCGGATCCAATTGGAACCGACACACAATTAAAAATCTATTGTGTCTGTGATTCATGGTCTGAGAGGTTAATCAAATCAAAGTCAATGTACTTAAATACAAAATTTTTTTAAACCTCAAACGTCGTCTAAGTAATGTTCGAGTAATAAAATGAAAGTCGATGTAAAATACTACATTTATTGAACCACATTCCACGGACTTCCCATAAATATACAATTATACCTGCTTAGTCTAATTAACAATATTTTCACTACCTAACTCTATATTTACCCGGTCTACCTCGAATGTAACATTATCATACGCGTTGATTACACGTGCGAAGCGTATACTATAGTTAGTAATTACTTCATTCTCAAACTCCCTTACGTTCCGGAATCAACAATAGAACTACCCTGAAAGGAAAACCCTTATAGAAACGTGACTTCTTGCGAAGAATATTAATTTACTTTCGACAGAGGTCCTGCCAAAAATATATTACTGTTGGACTTTCGTTTCAATACGCATTCGTCAAATTGATATAAAAAAAAAAATGACAGAATTCGCAAACCGTTATTTAGTACCAAACTAGACAGGGCCTGTACTATGGGTTTATTACAACTGATAAACATACTTAAATAAATATTAAACGACCAGACACGAAGCCAACAGACAACAGGATCTATCACGCGACCTCCTATTCAGAAGGCAGGGTCACTACCAACTGAGCCAACAGGCCCGACAAATCAAATAGAAATAACGTTTTCAAATACTCCGCGAATCAAACCCACGATCATAAACTAACACAAAACCACTAAGGCTAACGTTATCACTTTGTTACATACTTACAACTCGAGACGAAAAACACAACTAGAAATAGTAGCATTTCCTGAGTTATGTTTCTGTTTCCAAACGTAACCCACGAAAGTGTTGACAATTCAGTTCGTTATTAATAACAGGGCGCGGCACTTTATATGAGCCATGCAACGCGTCCTCTCTCGCGTTCCACCGTCACGTCTTCGGTAGCTGGTACGTCACAGGCGGTAGCGTCAGCGACAGCGACAGTGGGCGCTTCGCTTATGCGGCGACGAGTGAGCGTGCGCTGCGGCTCGCGTCATGTACTGCAATCGATGCGTGCGCACACCGCTGCACTGAAGAGTGTGGCGGCTGCGAGCGCGATTTGAATGCACGCGATCACTATTAGGTCACGCGATGATGGTTTTGCGTCCTCTTCAAGTTTGACCTCTCTAGAAGACAAACGCTTTATAAATATTTTGAAAACATTGTTATTCTAATTCTTACCTAAAAGCCTTATAAATGCATGTTTTTTTGTAAATGTTATTACTTCTTGGTAAATTATTGTTATTATTAAACATTGCTTCAAATTCTTCTTCTTCACATCAATAGATGTGGACAGAATTTGAAGCAATGTTTTAATAATTCTTAATTATTTGAAGCAATGTTTCCAAATAATTGAATAAACGAATGTTACCTAAATTAGATTTTTTTTTGTAATAACACTTACAATCTAAATGAGACGTGCATTAATAACTACTTACTCAAACCCCGGGGGATCCAGTATTGTTCTGCAGCACTGCACGACTAACGCAAGCAGTAGGCATACAGCTGCAGCCCACAGCACGCTCGCTGCGCCGGCGCCGACAGCCGCACGCGTTGCTGCCCCCCACCCACGGGACGTGTGGATCGACACCGCTATAAACAAAAGGTGAAATGTTACGCACCACCACCTAATTACTAAATTTCATGTACGTGATTGTAGCTATGATGATCCCTAACGATTGCACGTTTTACCCGTGGTCCCGGTGAGTTGACCCATTACCGGGTCTACGGGGAATTTTAATTACCCGTGGTTCCATGGCACTAGGGATTACAATTTGCCGAATGTTTCGAATTCAGTTTTAATACACAGGGTAAGTAGGCCCGCATGTGTAGCACTGACCTTAAAGTTGTCTCAGATTTGGGTTCAGAACAAGAGAGGCCTGGGGGCGATTCTGCTTTACACCGACTAAACTCATTTTAGTTTAGTCCTGTCTTTGTCTTACCTCAAAAAAAGAAAAGGGATAGAAAAACTACCGAATGTGTACTTTCAGAGGCTGTATTTTAGTTGTGACTTCATTACTTATGCACTAAACACGTTATGAAATGCCTTAGTTGACAGGACTAATTTTAATTTAACGGGACTAAATATCTCTCGTCTCTTTTCTTCTCTAAGAGAAAGAAAACAACAGGAGTAAACGAAAATAACGTTTAGTCGCTGTAAAGAAGAATCGAACGAACTAACGCCACTAACAACTACGTCTTAGCAGTATAAATTAACAAAAAAGTGATTAAAATTAAACTAGTCTTAAATCGCTCTCCGCTCCGCCTGACATCAGCATCAGCAACACCCTAACAAACTGTGGATTGACAGAGGAGACGAACAAATACTTGGGTTACGACTCTAGTCGAGGCGTTTGTATTGTTATGTCACGTTTCCTCTAAAACGGATTGACCCTACACACGTACTGAATTCTATTGAAGATGAAGGGTTCAAGGATAATGTGATAGTAAATAGAATATCCTTTCATCCATAATCCTAAGACGAATTACTTTGAGATGTCGCAGATACTTTTAACAGCGCTATACTCGGACATATTTTGATCTGCGACAATTTGGCCACTCTAAGTTGTCCGGATACCCTTTTTTATAATAAATAAAAAGATCATGCCTTTATAAAGCTTTATCCGCAAAGGGATCGGTAGTGGTTTGCATTCCTGAAAATACCCACTTTGTACCAGCATTTAGGTATGCATTTTTTGTTTACAATAAAGTGCGGTGAAAAAGTAGTTTTATAAACCTAGTATAATTATAAATACAAAATGAAACGTAACTCCGTTCATAAAAAAATTGTCAAAACGTCAAATTTTTGTTTCGAAAAAAAAAAAGTTCCTAAGTAAGTAAAAAAATATGTAATATTGTGTGACGTTTAATGTGTATCTTACCTTACTACTTATCTTACTTATCAATGTTTGTCAGAAAGTTTTACAACCAAAGTTCAGTGACACGCAACAGTTGACAAATTCCGTTAAAGTATAGACGACTAATTCGTGCTTTTTGGCGGGAATCCGTAGAGGGACGTATATTTTGGAGTTTAACTCATAATAGTGATAAGTAGTATAATATATGGGAAACTTCCGGAAATTCGATAAAATGAGTGCAACGGAAGTTTTCGAATTACTTCAAGAAACTTCTTTAAAATCTTCAGTAAAAGTCAAATAGATTAAAATATAATATGGAATAGAGGGAACAAAGTGAGGAAAATTTTAAGTCAAAAGTTATTTCAAGTGGAATAAGTCTTGCACAATTTCGACCTAATGACAGCTCGCGTTCATACTAACTGACATGACGCTTGATTCAAACATGCTTCAAAGTTTTGTATGAAAATATTCCCAATGCCCCCTCTATGTCCTATTATATTTTAATCACTTTGGTAAAAGTGTACTGTTGATAACATTGTGATAAGTTTTAAAAAAACTTATTGTATTTTTGTACATAGACTCTGAACTCTGAAGCAGAGCTAAAATATCTTTAATTTCGTGTCGTGTTTAGTGCTGATGGCTAAATGCCAATGCCTTAAGTAATAATAATGAAAAAGACGAATTCAAATAATTACTATTGTGACATACGTAAGTTAGATTACCATCTGACGGTATAGAGAAACGGCTTTCTTGGATCAGCCACGGCATTTCCATAAGATATATGTAGTGCCATTTCATTCTTTTCTATAATAAATGTACGAGACAGGTATCTAGTTATCGACTGTGATGTACAATCGAAAGAACGAGAATAGGTGGGCAACACTATTGAATCTGTAATGTTGTAAGTGACGTGATATTTCCCGAACGTTGCTATGTTAAAGTGCGACTAAATGAAATTGATACAACTATCCTAAAAACTTGTATTTCCTCACCGTCTCCTACATTGTAAGGGCTATTTCACTAGTCCCTACCAGCTGTCCCTCCTAACACAATACTATCTTGCCATAGACGGCTAACATGTGACTTCTCTAAACCGCGCTATCGAAGTTTTCTCAAGAGTTTATAAAAGCTACTGTCCAATATCAGTCGTTGAACCCCAAGCACAATCACCTCACCTGGCGAAAATCTCCCCTTTTCCCGATGGAGGAGCATTCTGCCTCCACTCATCCACAAATTGTTGGGTTTTATCGCTAGTGTTGTAGTTTTTGCCCAATTCAGGGTTTCAAGTACACTCTTACCTGCAGCTAAGACACTGATGCCTCCAGCTGGAATGCCAAGCCCCATATTAAACTTCTGCCGCTCTTCAATGAAGGCCACACTGCCCATAACCATCGCTGATATCCCGCACACTATCTGTGGACAAATAATCTCGTCATCGTCCGGGTCTCATTCTATATTTGAAAATTTAGCGTAACTATTACGGGCCATTTTCACGAGGGCAATCCACTAAGACAATCCACTAACAACTGCATACAAAAAAAACTTAAGGACAATGGAATGGATTGTCCTCAAGTTTTTTTTGTATGCAGTTGTTAGTGGATTGCCCTCGTGTAAATGGCGCCTTAAGAGGTATTGGAGAGGCACCACCAAATCAAAGAGCTGTCAGACCGTTTAAGCGAGGTTTGAGGGGAGCAGAGGGCTGGAAGTTGTGTTACACTGAAGGTTCGTCGCCCTCCGGGTACAAAATAAAAACAGGTTTTTCACTTTAAATGGAGGAAAAGGAACCTGGAAAAGAATACAATTATTTATCAAAAATCTACATGGCCTATACAATAAAAAACTCTTTTAGATAGAACACAATCCTAAATATCACCTAAGTTCCTGGTTAGTATTTTAAAACAATAATTGAACATTGCCTTTTGTATTTAATCATCGCTTCTGCCAACGAATTCAGAGTGAATTCACCAAAATATCAAGTATTAGAACAAAAAGAAGATCTGAAATTCGAAATATAAACAATTCACAAAGATGTCAGTAATGAAGGAGGTGGTAGTGACAACGTAACAGTTGTTTTTGTCAAAGGATCAAGAGATAGAGCCAGGTCTAAGATGCACTTATAGACTTCGTTTTTTTTGGAACATAAAATTTTTGAAATTTAATATTAATGAAAAATTTAATTATTTTTTCGTTTGGCTTGTCATTGTGCTGTACGGTTCCTTAAGATAGGAGTTATTTTATCAGTAAATTTTGTTTGCTTTATAAATGAATTATAAACAATATGATATGTAGATAAATGACGTTTATATTTCTATTTGAAGTTTATTATGTCATGAGCCTTCTTCTCTAAGTAACAAAAACGTTTTAATTACTTTATTGCTTCCGGCGATGTAGATACACATCACTAGCTGTACGTATATTAACCTATTGTTTACGCTGTTAAGCTGAGAGTGTTATACGTTAAATATGTACAAGATAAAAGCGAAATATCACTGTCTCAGTCATTACGAAATCTCGACGCTTCCTAGTCAATAAATAAATTACTTATCTTTATTCCATGCAAACATATTGACATAAACTATCTAGATGATAATTATGGTTCTGTTTTCAGCTCTATGTATTGTAAATGAGTCGGTAAAGAACTACATAGACCATGAAAAACCAAGTAAAGAGTACCCGAAACCGACAAGCATGCATGGATGTGGATGAAGCACGAGAGATCTGCCAGGTCCGTCAGTCTATTGTCTCTGCCTAACCCCATGGAAAATAGGCGTGAGATTATATATGTATGTATAAAACTTAAAGGTTCACGCGCCATAATTTAAATAAATAAAAAAAATGAATAATCTCACGCCTTTTATCCCCAAGGGGGTAGGCAACAAGGTATATCCAGAAATACCCACTTTTCACGAGATATTCTTTCGACCCCTAAACGTGATAAGTGGTGAGCCCATCGCCATAATTTAAGTACCTACATATTTATTAATTATTACAAATGAATTGACCGGTGAAAAGTCTAAAGATGTTTTCCACTTGGTACAGGAAAATGCCAAAAAGGACAGAAATAAACAGACAAACGAAAAAAAATTGCCACTCAAAATGGTTCATTATTTCTATGAACCCAAATTCTGGGAAATACAAAAGGGCTTACAGCTGTAACAAGACGTCTACTTGAGCCTTTCGTAATACACAATATTATGTATTGGTGCGAAAAGCTTTCAACAAATAAAGAAAAAGGTTTTTGAGAACAATAGTATTATTTATACGTTGTTTGTGTCTCAAATAAAGTAAGCAGCGAATCAAATCGCTTGAGTGTATGATTCCTCTGTTTTGGTACATCTTTTGCTAGATTTTTGTATTGAATAGTAAGGTACAATTAAATTGCTTGCTGTTTACAAATGATTTCAATTTTTAATTTAATTTTTCCTGTGTCGAAATGAAGCTTAAGTTTAACGGGGTTTAAACAGCCTTTATAAC
Organism: Ethmia dodecea; assembly: GCA_963855545.1. NCBI lineage: Eukaryota > Metazoa > Arthropoda > Insecta > Lepidoptera > Depressariidae > Ethmia > Ethmia dodecea. Next base: position 15,198,704 of record OY979444.1, on the reverse strand, counting down.
AGATGCTCAGTTTTTCATTAAAATTTTAGAAAGCGACAGCACCTGTTTTTAACGTTGTTTAACTTTAAACCTCGATTTTTGGTTCCATCGCGAACTGCGACAAAACATTTCTAATCCGTCACAATTTCTTACAAACTGACTTTCTTACAAAATAACCAACGACGACCGTTGGTTATTTCGAAATAACGTCATTAGGTGGAACCTCAATGTCTGAGTTTGAGACAAAGGATTTATTTATTTGTAGTCTTCGAAAAAGTCAATTTATGGTACTGCTGCATCAAGACATAAGCTCGTCAGTTTGTAGAAAATAGTTGACGGATTAGGAATATTTTGTCGCAGTTCGCGATGGAACCAAAAATCGAGGTTTAAAGTTAAACAACGTTTAAAACAGGTGCTGTCGCTTTCTAAAATTTGAATGAAAAACTAAGCATCTGCTATAAACGGTGTTTAACTTTAACCCCGTTAAACTTCAGCTTCATTTCGACAGAGGAATAATTCAATTCAAAATTGAAATCATTTATTTCTGTAGGTAAAAAAAGTACACACAAGGAACTCTAAACTGTCCATGGAGATTTAGCTAAATGTAAGCAGCCTCTTCACCGACGAGTTGCTGGTTCCAAATGAAGTACCCCGAGAACGTTCTTGGGTTGGAAACTTAAAGGAAAATTTAGAGTTCATTGTTATTAGACTATTGTCTTTTCTAAACGTAATTTTCAATAATATAAACTAATATTACTGTAAACCTAAATGAGGAAAATTGTATTTATATAAAAACAAAACAAATAGTTCATTTTGTTTAAAAATTCAATTTCATTAATGTTTGTTTGTTTGTTTTCTAATATTATCAGTTTTTTTTTTACTTTTTGTCGAATACTATATGAAGTTTCTATACAAGAGCTATAATGCTGGCTGTAACGAGGGTCGACCAATCCTGAAGTCGACGAATACAGAATTGGTCAGAAACAGAAATAGTATAACCAGAAGTGGGCATAGTAAGAAATGGACAAATGAAGTTTGTTGTTTCTAAGTGTATATTTTAATACCAATAGAAAATAAACGATTTTGAATTTGAATTTGAAGCAAATGACTTAAAAGAACTTGTCCTATAACGTAAAACCCAGAAGAACCAGTAAGAAAGTCAACTTTTTAATGTCATGTCTCTCCCTCCTGCCATTATGTGAGGTAATAGTACATTCGATGATTAAAAACAACTATATAGTAACCAGTAACATTCAAAATCTTTTGTCCATTTGAAGTTATATGTAACCGCTTAATATGGAGATGGATGTTCTGCTGCACTTGGCAGTGCGTGGTCGCCATTAAGCTGGGGTCCCACGGTCCGCTATTCTACGGATCAGCCACACTCAGCCGACGAGCACGGACGGCGACGCACCGCAGGCAGGGCTGGTCCGACGGTGCGTGTCGGTGTGTGTAGATGTTTTTATGTTGTCATAATGCAAAGCGAAAGAAAGAGAGAGAAGAGCGCACCTTCGAAGTTACCGACTCACGATGGATACGGGCGCACCGCCACAGACGTTCTGTGCTATCACGGACGAGGCCGGTCCCACGGTGCGTCGTGCGAGTTGGTCTGCGTGCATCCGCGATTTTACGGACCGTGGGACCCAAGCTTTAGAGAACTTGTCATCTATTTAGATGTAGTAAGGCATTAAAAACACTTAATCAAACGTAGTTTCGGGTGCACATTCAATGTGTATGTTCCCCGAAATATGATCCGACGTATTTTCATGAGAACTGTCTTTACATTTTTTTATGGTACACAGTACTCAAAATAAAATTCTTAACAATTGTCTGCATAAAACAAAGTCTTCACTTTAATCACTTTATTGGATACGATCATCTAAGAAACCATCTACCCGTAAAATTGAAATTTTCGTTCAGATAACCCTTTTATATTTTGCTGGAGACCTGTGCTGTGTTGGACAGGATCTAGATAACTGTCCCGTGTTTTAAATTTAATTCTAATACCATGTGTATAATAAATAGACCCATACTCACATACAAAAGAAAGTCGGAAGGAAAGTCGAGAATTTGATTCCAGTTTTGAGTGAGATGTACTGATTAGGTTATAATTAAGGGTCCAAAAATACACCAGTTAAAAGTGGGTAAGTACTTTCTGAAATTTAATAACCAACCCTCTCGAGCATAAGTGGTAGTATGTGTATATTATTTTTTTCTAAATAATTATTGGTTTGATAACAACAATATTCAACACATTTTAATTCTACTATAGTTAAAAGTAAAAAAAAATCTGAATTCTATTAGGTACCTACTACGACTTCATTCTATCTCCTTTGAGCTATATGATAACGCTAATATATATGAAAACGCTAGTAAGACATGATATTAAAAAAAAAAGCTGCCCTTGAATTTCTCGGGGTACTGTATTTCTAAAAAGCAACTCGTCGCTGGATATGGGCTGCTGTTTACATTTAGCTAATCTTCATGGACGAGTTTAGAGTATTATTAGACTATTGACATTTCTTAGTGTACTTTTCGTACATACAGAAAAATAAATGTATTTTTTTGTAACCGCAATAACGTGCAATTAGATCAATTAGACAACATCCGGCACATGCCAGTTAAGTGTACAGTACTATTTGTACAAACAGAAAATAAGTGATTTTTGAATATAGAAAAAAGAATAGCGAAATTTGAATTCAATCCATATACGCATTAACAGACGACGAAAGAGATTAGGTGCACAATGCCACATTCGCAAAATGACACATTGACACAAAATGCCACACTAACAAAGAGCCATATTATCAAAATAACAAGATTCAAACAAAAAAAAAAAAGAATGTGACATTATGAGAAAATGGCATTTTGCTAATGTGACATTTTGCGATGTGGCGTTTTGAGAATGTGACATTTTCCGAAATTCCCAGGTGTCATTTTGCTAATGTAGCATTGTGCGTCTAATCCGACGAAAGGGAATGAGACAGATCATCCGCTGGGATGTACGTATGACTGAACAATGACGTTAATACCTTGTTCTGTGTCAGCTGTGGCGATGTGACATTCGTCGTGATAATTTCTGCTAGGTCGTGGCCAACTATTTGTAATTAGTCTGTCGACTCAGTCGTGTCGTTGCTATGCCATTGAATTATAATGAAAAGCATGTCTGATGGATGGGGAATTTTATTTATAACTTATCTAATTTAAAATGAGTTTTTCAAAAACTTACGTACATATTTATCACTAGTTTGACGGTGAAGGAAAACATTGTGAGGAAACCCGCAGGTCTCAGAATTAATTCTGAGACATATGTAAATAGACCCGGTCCGGCGATGGGCTCACCACCTATCACGTTTAGGGGTCCAATGTATATCGTGAAATGTAGGTATATCCAGTAATGGAATACCTCTGCCTACCCCCTCGGGGATAAAAAGGCGTGAGATTATATTATTATATTATACTAATATAACATTTAAATTCGAAGCATGTGTAAAAGACCCGATCCGGCGATGGGCTCACCATTATCACGTTTAGGGGTCTCGTGAAAAGTGGGTATATCTAGAAATGGAATACCTCTGCTTAACCCAATGGGGATAAAAGGCCAATACCCATATTTCACCAGTATATTCTCTGGACCTCTAAGTAATTGAGACCATCACAGGGCCGGGTCTGTTACATCATGCCTAAGAATTAAATTCTATGAAAATTCCTCCCGATGTTTTTCTTCACCATCAAACTAGTAATAACTAGGAATGAATATGAAACCAATTGTACTCGTATAGCCATTATTCTGTCACTACAACAATCAATCACAGATACATTGGTGAAGCATGACTTTCTCCAGAGTAAAGCGAGTCCAACGTATGGCCTCCCACGCAGCACTCCAGCCGACGTATCAACCGAAGACCTGGCGGCACCCCCGAACCCATCGTCAATACTATGCACAAAGTCAAGGTCATGGGGCAGCAACCAGGTTTCCTGCAAAGCTATAATATCACTTAAACGACATAAATCTTGTACGCTAGAGAGGGACCTTTTAATTGACTTGCAATTAAAAGAAATTAAAGTTTTTTGTGTGCGTGTATTATCCATTTCTATTTACTAAAGTTGTCATTATCGTTGCTTGCACGTAGCGTTCGGTCCTTAAACAAGCGGTATTTAACACCTTCTGGCCAAAAATCGTTATTCAAAAAATTTGGCAGTCTATTTTTTGCGACAAGAATTTTAAATGAGTTAAAAGATGTTTCATACTTTTGTCCCAATAGCATGACATTCAAACATACTTCTCCATTTTCTTCAATATGTCCTTTTATATCATCTACATTTGTCGTCTTAGATAATCTAGAAACATATATAGCAGTGGGTAGTTCCGCCACTTGAATTCTACCCGGCTTCTGTCCAGTGCCTAGTAGATTATTATTGCGCTTGCGCTTTTTGCGTTCCACCAGCGTAAACACAGAGTCATCGCTAGCATCATCAGTTCGCTCGATCGACCTCGTACGGTTCATTTTTGATTGCTGTGTCTTACCTGTGAACACAATGTCTCGATAAGAAGGCGTGTGCACAGACTCATTAGCCTTTGAACGAGCGGACCGTGGTTCAAACGTAGGCGCTGAGCGGGTCTTGTGTTTGATTGGTGTCGTTTTTATTTTGGTTTCAGTCGGTTTTTTACCTTTGCTTGAATCTTGAGAACTTGTAGCAGCCAATTCAGCTTTAATCTGTGTCTTTAGCTGCATTAGCTCGTCTTTGTAAACTGCTTCTCTACGTAAAGTTTGTAACTCAGTCTTCATAATCGTCAGATCTTTTAGTAGACGTGTAACATCTATGTGGTCAAAACTGACGGGTGGTAGCCGGTTTAAATCTTTGGCCACATACACCGGTTGTTCATTCGGGTCAGTTTCTTTAATAACTTTTATAACGTCCTTAATATTCTTCTTACTTTTATCATCGCCTTTACGGTTTATCAGCTTCCTTCCTTCGGCCGGACACGCAGCATAAATTTCATTTTTACCGATTTCAATTTCTAACTCCGAAAAGTTCGTCACACAAATCTGTACAATACTAAGTTCATCTAATACGTCAACCTTGTTTTGAATAAAAGTTAAAAATTCATTTATAACAATATTTGTATTAGCAGCCATTTCTCATCACTTGGACCACACACCATTTATACCTGATCGACACTGAGCGACATTATTAAACTATAATATGCTGCGCAGGTAAAGAAAAAGGCACGGGTCGCAGTGGCACGTCTAATCACTTAACCGATTACCACTGACTGAAATAAATATGTCTCTTTTTGAAAAACTCATTGGTCACATGCCAGGATTCGAACCCGAGCCTCACTAATGAGATGCGGTCTCTTTAATCACTCGGCTATCATTACTCCTTTTGATAAGATATGCTACCAATTTATTTATCTTTGGTAATACGATATTATTGAGTATCAGATATCAATCTTGGATATCTAGGCGATGATATCGGCAGATCGTACCGGAAGCGGCGGATTACAACACCAAGGACGATCGCGATTACGAAAGTAATTTCTCAACCAGGACACTTGCTGATTCATAGTTCTACATATTAAGGGGCGGCACTTACAAAAGTGGCCTATACTATTAAGAAAACTGTAAAGCTGGTAATGCTAGCGACCTGTCTCTCTTCGCTTGGTTTTAACGATTTACGTACTTATTAAAATTTTATGTAAAATATTATTTGATATAATGAAGTACTGTCTTCTAAAATTATATACAGATGTATTTGTCGTATAATATAGAAACCTATTAAAAAAAAGTGCAATGAAATCTTCAGCTGAGTGAGCATTTTTCTGGTCTTTTTGAGAACGTGATCGTACGCGGATTTACCCAAAAAAGTCAGTGATGATACCAAAAAATTTCTAAGAGACCTATTATATGAAATATTCTAAAGGCTAGAACACATTGTGGCGGGCCGCACTGCACTGCATCGAATAGGTAACAATAATCTCCCTAAATCACTATGTACATTTTATGTAGAAATAAATAAAACTTAGTGATAACATACATACATTATGTAGTCTATATATGATAGGTACTGAGAAAGGGACGGCTCTACATAGCTTGGGGCCTAAGGCGGCCAAGACTGCAAAACCGCCACTGCGTGAGTATGTATCTAATATAGCCGATTAAATATTTGGCGTTCACTGGAATGAGAAGATTTCGAACAAAACAGGTGGAAGAAAACACAATTTAGATAACGGCTATTTATAAAATTTTATGGTAGTGAAAATAAATTGGATTGGCGCTCACAAAGGAGTTACAAAGCTCTGGTAAAAAAGATTGAAGGAAGAAAAAAATAAAAGCCGAATTGCAATTCCAACGATTATTAATATTGGAGGCTTTGAATATTGCTTTTGATCTTTTTCTATTTGCACGTTCTTTTTATCCAATTTCTTTTTGTTTGCCAACTTATTTTCATCTTTGTCTAGTCTGAGTGCGACAATTGAAGGTGTACTTTGAAAATAATTTGATTTAACTATGTAAAGGCTGCACAAGCTTGCACAATATCATACCTTCATTCTATAGGTAAGTATGATTATCAGGTGTAAGAGTATAATCTACAGGTGGCTGGTTCATATCCGGCTCGAAGGACCAAATAATGTATTGAGTGATTATTATATTGGTTGGTTGGGACATTAACGCACTGGTAGCACTAAAAAATATTTATTTATAAAGTGAAAAACAACCTTGCGTTAACCGCCATTTTATCGCACTGTCTGTAGGGGGCAGGTCTAGGAAATAATAATACAATAGTTTTGTCTGTTATAATTGCTTAAATTTTTATTTCCGACTCCCTCTAGAATTCCCATCACAATTCCCTCTACCCCACTCACCCCCAACACCCTCACCCGGACACACACCCTCACCCTGACGCAAACGTCACATATCCACTACTCACCAACACAATTATTGTTATAACCCTACAATGTTAATTTTAGTATTACAGTAAGCTGCGGGGTGGGTTCCTGGAGACCTATAACACAGGCCACACCTAGCTTAGGCTCCAGTCTCCCACAATAAAGATTTGCCCTGTATCCCATAGATTTAAAATGTAAATTTTTGTAGAGAGAAAATAAAAATACATTAATATTATTTTTATCAGTTTTTTTTTGTGGGACACAACTCACACACGGTTAGTTAGTCCCAAACTAGGCAGAGCCTGTACAAAGAGTACTAAACAACTGATAAACATACTTTAATAAATATTAAACACCCAACCACGAAGCTAACAGACATGTTCATGCACACAAATGTTGGCCCCGAGCGGGGATCGAACCCGTGACCTTCGACTCAGAAGGCAGGGTCACTACCAACTGAACCAACAGGCCCGTCAAGTTGTTCAGTAGGTGCCTCTTCCGTTTTTGAGATTAAACAAGCCTATGTGTCGCAAAATTTATTATTATATTAAAAAAATATAGCCACAATAACCGTTAATGCTGTTCATAAATTCTCAAAATTATACCCAGGGGTTCAATACAGGACTGTATACCTCCAGAGTAGGTAAAAAATATATAGGTAAGATATATACATTATTCGTTGTTGCATTCTTTTACTTCAAGTACCAGTAACTATTTATAAATCGGGGATAAAAGGACTGAGATTTTTTTCCGCATCTTATGTACATGGTCATTTTAAATTAAGAGAAAATATTTAAATGGTGGATAAAAAAAATAACAAAACTGTTTTCGGAATTGATTTTAATTTTTCATACGCTACTTTACTAGATAATATAACAAAAATACATAAAATCAATACACGCACATCTCTCAATCAAAAGTAGCACGAAAATAACAGAATAAAGAAAAGAGAAAGAAGCGCTCGTAGCCCTGCGGTGCCAGTGTGTTTGTAACGATCATACTGGTTAAGCAAAGTTGGGCGCGGTCAGTCAGTAGATGGGTAACCGCTCGCCGAGTGGCATTTATATTACGAGCGCTTCCGTGTTTCGGAAGGCACGATAAATTGTTGGTCCCGGTTTTCGTTGTGTTTACGCACAATGGAAGATACCCTCGGGTGGCTTGAAAAAATTCTGACTGTTAAGTGGCCACTAGCTTAACACCATCTCCCAATCCGCGGTGGGTTCGCGTGGGAGATTATAGCCCATACTTCCTCATGTGTGAGGAAAAGACCCTTAGCTCAGCAGTGGGCTGTTACGGGTTGATGATGAACAGAATAAATAAAAAAAGCCGACAATAGTGGCGTTTAAGAGTGCTAGAGAGGGTTTATGCAAAACATGTTAAAAATAGAGCAGTGATAGCCCGGACGGTTAAAGAGCCGGCCGAAAATCAGTGAGGCTCGGGTTCGAATCCTGGCATGTACCAATGAGTTTTTCAAAAACTTACGTACATATTTATCAATAGCTCGACGGTGAAGGAAAACATCGTGAGGAAACCCGCAGATCTCAGAATTAATTCTGAGGCATGTGTAAATAGACCCGGTCCGGCGATGGGCTCACCACCTATCACGTTTAGGGGTCCAATGTATCTCGTGAAATGTGGGTATATCCAGTAATGGAATACCTCTGCCTACCCCCTCGGGGATGAAAGGCGTGAGATTATATTATTATTATTATTATTATGTTAAAAAATATATATTTTTTAAACTAATGTTTCTTTTTCTCTTTTTATGTTAATTATATTTCTCTTACATAATGCTACCCACCCCTAAAATATTTGCACTTGATTTAAAAGAACTTTATATAACCGATTTTATCGATCAGGTTATTTCTGTACATTGGGTGTCACAGTTCGTGACACTCTACTTATTTTGCGGTGAACACCTTTTGACACAGCTGTCGGCACAGTGACATTGGATGCGGGCGTAGGGTTGCCACCTCCCCAGAATCGAACAAAAAAAAAACATTTTTCGAACTAGTTTTTTTTTCTAACGTCGTTTGCAAACTTTGACCTTATTAAAAAACAATATGTTTTTAATATTTTTATCAAACTGACAGCAACAGTGTCTAACTTTTAATCCCGTTTTGTGGTAATTGTCAGTTCTTTTATTAATAAAAAATTTAATCTAGGTATATAAGGTGTCATCTATCACGTTTAGGGGTCAAATATATCTCGTGAAATGTGGGTATATCCAGTAATGGAATACCTCTGCCTACCCCCTCGGGGATAAAAAAGGCGTGAGATTATATTATTATTATTTATATAAGGTGTCCCGGAAGCAAAGAGCTTGTCGCAACCCTAGTAATGGTACCTGAGCATACCTTCGTCATTAGTCGCCTGGTCTCTTGCTACATTATATTTACTCATGTTATGTTGGAGGTCTTTTTGTAAGAACCTTCAACATAACATAAGTAAATATAATGTAAGAAAGCCAACCTCTCATTCATGAGACCCGAGTTCGATTTTAGGTCACATATTCATCATTTGCTTGGTGATGAAGGAACACATTAGAAGGAAATAGTCAGGTCCCTATATTGGTTCTGAAGTATGTGTAAGGCACTCGACCGCGTAGAGTCACCAACTGTTATGTTTAGGGTTATGAGAGAATATAGTGATGGGAAGTGACACATTACATATTATATTTATTTCATATCTCCTTCAAAAAAAGTATAGGGGATATTCAGTGATTTTTTGGAGATACCTACTAGTAAATATCTTTGTTGTATAATAAAGCGGTAGTGGCTTGAAACTAACTTTTACGAACAGTCGATTGTGGGGTAAAATAGTTTTCCCTTATATCCCTTACCCTTCAGATGAAAAGTAGCCTATATCTTTAAAACAACAATTATCCCCAACATCTTGCAATTTCATTGCTATAATACAGCTCCTTTTCAGATGTGCGAAAACATTGGTCCGTTCCTTTTATTATCGAGAAATAAATGTTTCAGTCCCGGAGAGTCGCTCACTAGCATTTTTACTTCGACCCATTTAATAATCAACTGGAGTGGGCATCGAAAAAATAACAATATCCCTTAGGCAATTTCTACTTACTTCTATGCGAATTTATTTATAAAAAAATTAAATTAGGGCCCGCGGTTATACACGGTACTACACAATTTTATTTCTGGAGTTTTAGAAAACGAGGTATGTATCTCCAAAGATGACGTTATTATTCATGAATTCTACGCTAATAATCCTGATCTACATACATTCTACACATGTGCATACTAATCTACATCTACACTATGTCTATACTAATATTCTAAAGAGGAAAGATTTGTATTTTTTTAAGAAACATTACAAATAAACTCAAAAACTACTGGACCGATTTTAAAAAATTTCACCTATGGAAAGAAAGATAGAATATCCCTGAGTAAGATGGGCTATATTTTTTTCCTGAATTCCCACGGGAACGGGAACTACGCGGGTGAATTATTATTATATTATTAAAAAAATATTTAAAGAGGAAAGATTTGTATTGTTGTATGTTTGTAACGAATAAAGTCAAAACCTACTGGGCTGATTTTCAAAATTCTTTTACCAATAGAAAGTTACGCCAACACTGAGTAACACAGGCTATATTTCATTCCCGTGTTACCACGGGAACAGGAACTAGTTATTCATATAGTTATACCTGTAAGACCCGCAGTCGCAACACGAGGGCCAAAGGATATGTGAGAGAGTGATGGAAGATGCTCCCGTCCCTTTCTGCCGTGAGTGGAGCGGCCGACTCTTTCCGCCGGGATAGAGCTGCCTGTGGAATAGAAAGAGACATGTGTCATCATCATCAATATCATCTCATCATCTTCGCATAATAGTCTCATCATCTTCTTCAGATTTTTTTATTTAAGTAGCACTAGATCAAATTTTATGAAAATCTTAAACTATGATGCTGTAAATAACTGACGTATCGAACCAATTTTATTTACGAAGGTTGCTTTATTTCTGAAATGAACCCTAAAATGTTAACTGCCGGGTTCACTGGAGTTTGACACCACAAATGCTATTTGGACTCGCGCCAAGAGGCATTGTCTACTTCCACTTAACTTTGCTTATAATTTAATGTGGTATGCTCTCAGAATCCTGTTGTACCAGAAAGTCAGATGCTAGTAAATAAGTAGTAGTAATATTTTAAGCTACATCATGATAAACTAGTTTTTAATCTACAGTCTATATCTTAACTAATTCTACTAATATTATAAACGCGAAAGTTTGTATGTATGACTGGATGATGGATATTTGTTCCTATTTCACGCAAAAATTACTGAACGGATTTTGATGAAACTTTACAGTTATATAGTTTATACATCAGAATAACACATATTTCCGAAGTGAGGCTACATTTTTACCTAACTGAATTAGAAATAGGGAAATGTTCAAGGAATTTTACACGCGGTACATTTTATGGTGATCTTGCTACAGTTTCTAATTTAAGCTGCTTTCATTAAAGCTATTCCAACGCTCAAATGTAACTCAAATATTACAAAATCAAATAAGTACGCATGCGTAATATTCTGTGCTGTCTAGCAACCTTGTTTATCAACAAAACGCTACAATCTTAATATTAAAACCCGTTTAATTCTGAGTAGGTTTAATTTAAGGTAAAGGGTTTTAGATATTATTATATTTTATATCATTTTAATTACTTTTGAAGATCTTCTTAGACATTTTGTGATTTATAAAATCTATTTTAATATCTATTGAAATCAAGACATTTCCTAATATTGATTAGGTACAATAAATTAGAAAAAGGATAAGTTAAATATTTGATAGTAATTTAATAAATGAGTGATTCGGACAGTGAAGATGGAGTTGAGAAGCGACAAGAAATCAATGAAGGTTCATCAGATTCGAGTTACGATGAAGAAGATGAGAAAGAAGACGTGGCTGAAGAGCCACCGACGGAAGGGACTTTGGTGGAACGTAAGAAGCTTGGTTCAATAGCCAGTAATTACAAGCTATCTGAAGAATAAACATCATTTGTCACTTTTCCATTCTATTGTGTCAGACAGTGACAGCATCAATCTATTCTCCAGATAAGGTTTATCTGACGATTGAAAAGTCAGCCCTTAGAGAATTTATTTTAATTTTGCAATGACATGTTTACATATTTTTCAGAATAAATGGTAACAGTTATATCATGTTTATCACTTGTTTAGTACCCATAGTACAGGCTGTGTCTTTTGGGACTAAATGACCGTGTGTGAATTGTGTCCCCCAAATTATTTATTTTATGTATTGTTGTGTTTATTGCTTGCACTATTGAGCTCTGAACTAGGCTGAACCTGATCTATGAGTACAAACAATTGATAAAAATACCTAAGCATTTTATGAACACCCAGACACAAAACCAATAACAAATGTTCGCTACGTTAGGGAGTCGAACACGTATTTTCTGACTCAGAAAACAGAGTCACACTAACTCTGTCAACAGGCCAGGCAATAGATACATATTTACAATGTCTTAATTGTACACTGATAGGGTTTCATCACTGATAATTCAGAAGCCTAATAAGGTTTTATTTTTTACCCGACTGCGCCTGAAGGAGGGTTATCTTTTTCAAAAGTATGTATGCATGTATAATTGTTTGGCACGCTCTGCAGCCTGAACGGCTCTATTGATTTTAGCTTGAGAGGTATCGTTAGATTCTTATTTACAGTGAGAGTGACACTGGATAAATCAAATAAATAAAAACTAATTTTTGGCGCCATATTGTGAAAAAGAAAAATAAGTCAATTGAATAAATATGTTGAGTGGGGCAATAAGTCTTTATTGTTGAATTGAGAAGATACCGCCGACTGCATGAGATTGTTGTAAGACTGTGCAGCACATGGTTTTTACTTCCAACTTCACTAATAGGTCTTGTTTTCAGCTTTTTAGGCAGTCGGGTTTTTTATTTTTTAAATTAACTTTTTTATTTGCGACCTATTTCTGACAGCTTCGTTTTAATTTAGTTGTGTGTGATATGTTACGTCGATATAAGCACCCAAGGGGCGCTTCTATTTTTTACATAATAACTAGCTACCCACCCCGCCTTCGCACAGGTGCAATGCTTATACTAAAACCTTCCTCTTGAATGACTCTATCTATTAAAAAAAACCGCATCGAAATCCGTTGCGTAGTTTTAAAGATTTAAATTACATAGGGACATAGGGATATACGGACAGAGAAAGCGACTTTGTTTTATACTATGTAGTGATATTGAGGTTTTGAATTCTTATAATAGAGTAGTGATAGCCATTACGGTTAAAGAGCCGGCTGAAAATCAGTGAGGCTCGGGTTCGAATCCTGGCATGTACCAATGAGTTTTTCAAAAACTTACGTACATATTTATCACTAGCCCGACGGTGAAGGAAAACATCGTGAGGAAACCCGTAGGTCTCAGAATTAATTCTGAGACATGTGTAAACAGACCCGGTCCGGCGATGTGATCACCACTTAGTTTAAGGGTCCAATGTATCTCGTGAAATGTAGGTATATCCAGTAATGGAATACCTCTGCCTGCCCCCTCAGGGATGAAAGGCGTGAGATTATTTATTTTATAAAACTCATTAAGCAGTACATTTTTTGCGCAAAAAGTTTGCATTCAATCTTTTATCATGTCTACAACAAAAGTATTTGACGGATAAAAAAATATATTTAAATAGAATTTATACGTCACTGTCATAATATTTAGTTTTTGATAGATCGATAACACACTGGAAATAAATTAATATATTCGTTTATTTTAGAGCAAAAAGACGATAATATGAGCATCGCGGGACCGTCGTCGCCGCAGCAGCCTCGGCGCAAAAGATTTATACCCAAATATGAGGTTGACGGGGTACACAAGGTCATAATTAGTGAAGAAACACAATTAGCTGTGGAAATAGTTGTTGGTAGCCACGTGAACGCCCAGTATCCATGGAAGTTTGTGGACAAGTCCAAGATTATGGACAATATCGATATCGGCGGGGAACTGTCTGAATTCTTTCCATTCAAAGAAGAACTTGAGGAATACAATGCTGATCTTATTCTAATGGGATACATACCCGATGAATCGAAAGATTATAATGAGTTTTACATAGCTTGTACTATAGAAGCCAGGGATCACTGTAAAGAGCAGTCTGATAGGTTCATCAGGAGACAAGAGAAGAAACTTGAAAAGGCTGTTCAAAAAAAGCCAAGGCCCTGGAAAAGCCTAGGAAGTGAAGCAGAGATCATAGAATTATTGCCTGTCTACTCTAGACCTTTAATGGAGATTGAGATTGAAGCCAAGTTTCCGACTGTATATGATCCTGAAAAATTTAATACAAGAGACGTTCTATCGGTAAGAGATGGCTACATAGAACTGACTCCTTATCGACAGAAATTTAATAATGTTTATCGCCGTAGAGTAGATGTTATTGTTCAAGTCGGCGTACCAAAACATGATAAAGCTGCTCAGACTGACTTACGATATCCTCAAAATGTTTGGACTCAATCAATTGCTGATGCTCTTGGTCAGTATACCGACCCTGGGGCAGGTGGTGATGCTGATCAGGGTAAGAAAGACTTTGATGAATTTTTTGGAGATGAAGATGATGATGAGAGCTCTTCAAGTGAGGATGACAAAAAGAAACAACCAGTTGATGAAGTAGGATTAGCTGTATACAGAGCAGCATATAAACGTATGCGTCGCCCCTCCTATATTAAGATGATCAACAAATTTGTGGCAAATAGGAGTACTGACATGGACTCCATCATAGAACTAAACACTGTAATGGATATATATTGCAATGATTATCCTAATTTGGTAACGGAAAAATCTGTTGATGTATATGATACCATGGCGTTCGAAGAGTACATTTGTTTTACAGACGTGCGAGCTAAAGATAAATATGTATCATATTCAGTATTTCATCCTATGTGGTCGGGTATCGTAGCTTCGTGCTATTCTGATGGTTCTCCCACTGTCATGAAGTTTATAGGTACTCGGCCTGACCCTATACAAAGAGCAGTATACGGATTGAATCCAGTTATGATTTGGAGTCACACTGATACGTTATTTCCAAAACTTTATCTAGAATGTCCGCGTGAAGTTAAAGTGCTTCAATTTTGTCCATTTGATGAAAATATACTGGTCGGTGGATGTGTTAATGGACAAGTTGTGGTATGGGATCTGACGAATAAACTGGAAAATGTAGAGAAAATTGAAGTCTTAAGTGAAACTAGAGAGAAGTATAGAATAGCAATGAATGCACACATGGGCTGGATGAAGTCTGTTGAAGATAACGCCGTAGTCCAAGCTACGGTTCTGAGTAATCTTCAGACAAGTCATTATGGCCCTATTACTGCCATTAGATGGCTTTCACCAAACTTTGAGGTGACGTCAACTGGTAAAGTTTTTCCAATGACTGATGAGAAGAAATCTTTAATGTTTTTTACTGGTTCTGAAGATGGTACTATATTAATATGGAGTCTATCAGCAGATAATATGCCACTTTTTACTGAATCTAAGAAAGTTAAGAAGTCTAAAAGAGTTCCGAGAAGGCCTTCTGGTTTATTGGTTGACGTATCTCCATATAAAATATTAGATCGTAATTTGCAGCCTTGCTATAAAATAATATTAGGTATCGCAGGTCATCCCCAAACATTGCCGCTGCAAAGCTTTGGAATGGATCCACCTTCTGTTCGTTACATATATACACCGAAAAATTCTGGCACTGGCAGAAAATATTTCAAATGCGAAGTATTACAACAGGATGAAAATAAGCTGCTCACATCTTTATACTGCGGCTCACAACACGGAGAAATGCGTAGGATAGAGTGGGAAGGACATGCATTTAATACTGGTGAGATTGTCAATTCAGAATACTGCGATATTAAATACAGTTGCAGAATACACGACGGCATCATAAGCTGCACACAGAAAAACCCATTTTTGAATCATATTACTGTAACGGTCGGTGGCAAAATATTTGCTCTTTGGTGTGACCAGTATAAGGAACGACCACTAATGTGGAAAAAACGTCCATGTCGTCTGACAGACGCAGTTTGGTCATTGTATAAACCCAGTTTGTTGTTCATTTCTACTTGTGAAGGTGATCTTGAAGTTTGGGATCTATTGTTGAGGAGTGATCAGCCTACATCAATTCAGACACTCTCTGGATCTATGCTCACTTCCGTTTCTATACATACTTTACCTTTAAAAAAGAACATTATTGGAGTTAGTGACCTCAATGGTTCTTTCAGAATGTTTTTGTGTCCTCCAATATTTATGATTGAAAATCCCAGTTACATACATCGTATGGAGCATATGTTGAAAAGACAGCTAGTTGTAATGAAATCGTTCCAAGAATGGCAAGATGAATGGATGAAAAATAATCCTCATATTCTACTAGAAATGAAAAGAAAAGAAGGTTTACTTTTAGCTGAAAAGGAAGAAGAAAAACGAAAAATAAAAGAAGAAGAAGATAGAAAACTGGAAGAAGAAGCAGAAGCTAGAAGGCTACTGAAAATGAAAGTTATAGGTCCAGAAGAGAGATGGCAAATGATTATACAAAAACTTATAGAACGAACTATTGCCGTCAAGAAGCGGATAAATCGGGCAGAATTAATAGAACATGAAAAACCATTAAGAGAATTAGAGGCACAACGCTTAAAGAAAGAAAAAAGGATGTTTGAAATTATGAAAAATCAAAAAACTATTTTCAGTGACACCGTAGCAATACTATTTCCTGAAGCTATTAAGAAACCACCAAAACAAAAAAAGACATACGTAGCTGATGATAAAACGAAGCTAAAAACAGAATATTTAGAAGATTATGATTATTTGAAGAAGATGGCTTGGAAGACGGTAAAAGAGAATCCATATAAGGTTGTCTTCTCTTGGGAAGCTACTGTTGCAGAAGGAAAGGAAAGAAGACAAGCTCTCAATGCCTATGAAGACTATGTGAATATGCACAAGTGTAGATTGGAAATAGATGATGGTAAAGAAACACGTCAGCCGTGGAGTCCTGAGAAACCTGAACCAGATGACATGGAAGATGACGACGAAGAAAGTGAAATAGTGACTGATACGAAATTTTAAGAGATTTGTTTATTTCAATTTCATTTCAAAAGCTCATTAGTTTTTTGTTAGTTAATATTAATTATGTAGTACCTACAATATATAATTTACTATATCTTAGTACGTATTATAACTTATTATTCAATACTTGAATTTTTGTTTTATTTTGTATATTTATAGTTAATTATATTTATCACTAGCTCGATGGTGAAGGAAAACATCTAGTGGAGACCCGAAGGTCCCAGAATTTATTCTGAGACATGTGTAACAAATCTGGTTCGGCGATGGGCTCACCACGTATCACGTTTAGGCGCAGAATACTTTTACTCTTAGGGGTCCAAAGAATATACTGATGAAACGTGCATATATTTCAACAAATGGAATACCTCTGCCTACCCTCTCGGGAATAAAAGGCGTGAGATTATTTATGGGAAACTAAATGGCATCTTGTTTTTTCGCAGCTTCCTCTCTATATAGGTATATTAGACTTTTGTATTCTACATCAATGTCACAGCAGACATACAAAAAAAAATGGGATAAGAATTCCGTTTTTTTAATATTAAGGAAACAGAGTGAAACTTACGACATTGAGCTCTTCCATATCGTCTTCACAGTTGAATGATGGAACTACGCATATTTTTCGCTTCATAAGTGCTGGTTTAGACTACTGCTGGCAATGACTCCGCTATGCTGGCAGCGTTGATGGTAATGATGGTTGCATCTGAAAAGGAAACCAAGAAGCAGTAAGCAAGGAGTTTTTTGACCCGCTTCTCCTCAACCATACATGCTGAAGTTAAAATGACGTTTAATAAGTGGACTTAAAAGCAGAGATCGGCATTAGGTAGTGTGATTTGGTACCATAGTAGGTAAAGTTGCTACGAGGATGTAATATGGAGTTGCTAAAACCACTACTTTATTTGAGACTTCTGAAAATTTCCCGGGAAATTTCCGAGATTTTTCTACAGTATCATATTTACTTACTAAATATAAACTTCTTTTGTTCTTAGGTGATTTTCTCTACCTCTACAGTGGCCGGTTATGGAAATAATCAACAAAATCTGCATATTTGTTATACGACGGCTCCTAAGCTAGAAAAAAATTGAGTTTCGGTCCCATCCGACACAAAGCACACATATGAAATTTGGCATTTCATATGTGTGCTTCGATTTAAAAGTAGCAACATGGTGGTTTTAACAACTCCATATTATATCCTCTACCGACTTGGGTACCTAATCATCACACTACCTCATGCCGATCTCTGCTTATAAGTCCTTACTTTAAATAAAACATATTGATTTTTAGTCGAGTTATATATATAAGTACCTACAACGCGTCACAAAATACGAGCAATTACTCATACACCCCAATTAGTATATTACTATAAAAAAGTTACAATTTCCATAAGTAGCACTAAATTAAATTTTCAGCTATGCTCATTCTTTTTTCGGAAAAATTTAACACATACCATTAAAAATTGGTGAAATCCATGAAGTAGTGGATACTGAATACAGTAATTTAAAGAATTGCTTTTTGCATTTTGCATTCTGTTACAAAATGTAAATGTTGTAATCCTCACACTCTAGTGGCTATGCATCCAGTATTCCCACTATATGATCAAGACATGATCCAATGAGTGTTAGACGGAAAGTTGTTACTGAAGTCGATAGTGAAGATAGACAACAGCCTTTCAAGAAGTTTTGTTACTGATGAAGCGTAATGAGATTTGTTGGGTTATTGAACAAGAAAAATCTTGGCCACGATTGCGTTTTTAGGGTTCCGAACTTAAAAATAAAAAAAACCTTTAAAGGATTACTTCGTTGTCTGTCACTTTTATGTCAAGACCTTTTTCCCGTTCCCGTGGGAATATGGGAATAAAAAAATTTGCAACTTTTTGCTAACGTATAAAAACTTTTCAATATCTTAAAAAAAACTTTTTTTAAGAAACGTTCTTATAACATAAAAAGCATTGTACGTTCCGTGTCCCCCGCTATTCAATCATGCGAAATAAATCCAATTTTTTGTCTAACCATTCTAAAATTGAATTTTCGACATGCGAAAAAAACGACTTGAAGATATCGTTCGAACGAACGACTGTCAGGAATTATAATTGGAATTCCGAATTGAGCCGTTTGACGTCGTGAAATGGAACGTTATAATTACCTAAACTGTTTGGTGGTGGGGCATATTACGGTATACTGTATAGTCCCTATTCGAAAAATATAAAAAAAATGCTAACGCCCGAGGGACCGGCAGGGGTCCGCATTTTATTCCTGGAACTACCGATTTTTTACAAGTACCTACATTTTCTGGTATAAACTAAGAAGAAAGAGAAGTTTATTTTGGCGTAACTGGAACAAATAAATACAACTAAAAAAAGAATATTTTTCTAAAAATACACCAAAAATGGTCACCAGCATGTGCTGCAGCAGTTATTTGTGTTTATCGAGGTATAAAAACTTAAATTTGGTAGGTAGGTTTTAGAAAGTAGCCACATACTATTAAGCGTTTTTATATTCCCACGGGAACAAGATAGAAGTCTATCAAAGTATGATTATTATAAGGAAAACGTGGAAAAACAAGTTCAGCGAATATCTAAGTCGTTAATATCGGAGAATATACATTAATGATGTTACATCCCCCGAACGTTAATGAATACCCTCGTGGATACAATAACAAGATACAAATGGACACGGAATGACTTGGTTTTAATAAGGATCATACGGTTGTAGCCCTCCTGAAACATCTTAGTATGTTTTAGAGGGCTACCACCGATACTCCGATTTTCTCGTAACTAACTACCTTGAGTGTCTCTTTCAATATAGCGTTATTGAGTGTCACTTTTTTACACCGATTGCTCCGAAGTAAGGTAATCGTCAGAATGAACGTGATTTCTTTTGTAATACGATGGAAGCAATTCTATACTGATAGGAAGCAAATGGAAGCAATTGGGAAGCAATGTTTGAGCATAATTTTAAAGTTAAATACGTCTCACTACGTCTAGTGACCGTTGATTCTGACGATCACGAAGTAAGGCCTCATTCGCAAGAGCGCTTTTACAAAGGGCGTTAAAAAAATCTTTAAAATGAAGCAAATGTGCTATTAGTAAAAGTTCTACCTGATACACCTAAGTGTCTTTTATCCAGTAGCTATATTTTCCCACCCCGCAGTCACAAAGCTTTTTTTACAGTAAAATTGACAATTCAAAACTAAAATTCCTTCATGTTTATGACAATTTTGGGACAAACGACAAAAAAAAAACAGTGTTACTGGCTTCTGATTGTTTAACTCTAATTAGGGGCTTGGTAATGAAAATTTGAGCTTTCAAGCAACAATTTTTCGAAATGTATCAGGCTTAGCGTTTGTCGATAGTACATGTGTTTATTCACACGAAGGGTGTTTTAATGGCAGCGCTTTTTGATCGAATATTGGTACTGTCGGAGTATCGACGTTGAGCGTTGAACGAAATCGAATTGAGCATACGAAACTCCAAAAAGCGCTAACGTCAGAACGCTTTTTAGTGCTCTTGTCAATGAGGCCTTAAGCCGTATACAGAAAGAAAGCTAAAAACTTATCAGCGCTTATAGGCGCCGGTCTACGCAGGTAACCGGCGCAGGCATTTATATGAACAAGCGCCGATAAGCGCCGACAATCTTCGACAGGCACCGGTCAGCGCTGGTGCCGCCCGCCAATCATCGTACGACATTTTGCTGGCTCTGCTTCAATCTGCTTGCTTTATGTAGAATGGACCAGCGCCGATAAGCGCTGATAAGTTTTCAGCTTTCTTTCTGTATACGGCTTTACTTCGGATAAAACGGTGTCAAAAAGTGACTCCTGTCATAGTAAAAGTGACACCGTCCAAGATAAATTAAACATAATACAAACTTACATTTGTTTTTATGCTTCATATTTTTTGACTTGCGATGATGACGTCTAAAATATTCTTCCTCTTTCTCTTATATAAAAATCAATTGCTGCTTGGTAGTCTCGCTGAAACTCAGAAATGGCTGGACCGATTTTGATACAGAAAATGTGTGGGTTCCCGTGGATCCAGGGATGGTTTATAAGGTTGCAGAACAGCGTGTGCCCGGGCCACTGAGCACGAAGCTTTACTGTACACTTGTAGTGCAAGTCTGACCTCTAAGGCGATTGTAATAAGAATGTTACAAAGTCCAATTTCTCAAGCTGCATGTGCTCGCTCTTGACTGTACCTACCTTATATTTTGGATGGGGCTTTGAATTGTAATTTAGATATGGATATTTATTACTATATAATTATCTGAATACGAGGAAGAAAGAATAAGAAAATGAATGAATAATAAATACTAAATTATTAACCTAATTCAATATTCTTATCTAAAGATGAAGATGCAGAGTTTATTTTTATTCAAAGATTGCTAAACTTTGAAGATTTCATTTC
Organism: Ethmia dodecea; assembly: GCA_963855545.1. Taxonomy (NCBI): domain Eukaryota; kingdom Metazoa; phylum Arthropoda; class Insecta; order Lepidoptera; family Depressariidae; genus Ethmia; species Ethmia dodecea. Next base: position 15,177,346 of record OY979444.1, on the reverse strand, counting down.
CGCCTACAAAATGCCAAACTTCCTACGGGGCTTAAAAATGTTTATTATTTTCGAAAATTTGTAACGCCTACATAATTCAAAATAATAACTACGTCAACGAGTAATAGAATGGAGGAAATCCTTTCAAGCCAATAAAATAAAACTCAATTGATTTTTAATCGTTACGGTGCCTATTAGAACCGCGCGGTGCTCGACGATTTAAGAGTGAAAGTACATTTATTTTCATAATATATATAATAATAATATAATATCACGCTTTTTATCCCCGAGGGGGTAGGCAGAGGTATTCCATTACTGGATATACCCACATTTCACGAGATATATTGGACCCCTAAACGTGATAGGTGGTGAGCCCATCGCCGGACCGAGTCTGTTTACACATGTCTCAGAATTAGTTCTGAGACCTGCGGGTTTCCTCACGATGTTTTCCTTCACCGTCGCGCTAGTGATAAATATGTAGGTAAGTTTTTTGAAAAACTCATTGGTACATGCCAGGATTCGAATCCGAGCCTCACTGATTTTCGGCCGGCTCTTTAACCGTCCGGGCTATCACTGCTAATTTTCAAATATAGTAATAATAAAAATTTTAAACAAAAATACAAACCGAATTCAACGAGTAGCATTTTAAAGACTAGTATTTGCATATTCAACATCCATTACCTACTGTTACTAAACCTATTACGCTGATAGCGAGTGATTTGCTGATGTCCGTTGAGGAGTTCTGTTTTCCACCTAAAGTTCTTCATCAGATATTCCCAAAACTATGAGACTACCCTTGAGGTATACCACCATTGTGTGTTCGATGATTCTGTGACTAGAAGTAAATTGTCTTATAAAGACTAGCGGTTCTGCGCGGTTTCACCCGCGTAGTTACCGTTCCCCTGGGTATACGGGAATGAAATACAGCTTGCTAGCGACCCGCCCCGGCTTCACACGAGTGCAATGCTTACATTAAAACCTTTCTTTTGAATTACTCTATCTATTAAAAAAAACCGCATCAAAATCCGTTGCGTAGTTTTAAAGATTTTAGCATAGGTACATAGGGACTTAGGGATATAGAGACAGAGAAAGCGACTTTGTTTTATACTATGTAGTGATAGTGATGATGTTACAAAATAATTTTTATAATCGGTCCGGTAGTTTTTGAGTTTGTTCATAAAAAAGATACAAACATACAATAATATAAATCTTTTCTCTTTATAATATTAGTGTAGAAGTGTAGTATAGATTAAGTTTTAAATTTATAAAGTTTTGTTGACGCAGCGGAACTGTCAGTAGAGGTTAAAAAGCATTTTAACTTTATAAAGTCCCCTTATTCCATCCGTACTTTAAATCTAGAAAGTTTGGACAAAATTATCTCAATAACCCTCAAAATCGGAGCTATGACTCAGTAAAGCAAACGTAATAAAGTCTCCATCGACCGAAATGGGCTTGCCAGAGCCGCCGGGCGTTCTCAATCGTAAAATCATCATTTTGCTGAGCCACCCATTATGCAGACGATCCCAGCGACAAACGTCGCATTAAACTGTAAAAAGTTTGCCCAGTTCGAAGTGGTAGCTTTGCCTGGCAAAATAACTCTATAGAGTACAGGAAACCAACTTCATCAAATAAATTTTTTAGACTTTTGTTGATTTTTTAATAACCGCTTGACCGATTTCGATAAAATTAAATGATTTGCCAAACAAAAACGAAAGACATACAAAATATGTTCATAATTGGCGAAATAATCGCGTAACATACATACAAAAAAAACATACAGTCGAATTAAGAACCTGAATCTTTTGGTTACAAATTGACGTTTCTGAAGCGAATGTCAGAAATTTTGCAAAATTGGTCAAAATATGCGGATAGCATAAAGCGAAAATTGTCGGGATCTTTTGTAAAATACTATTGTGTAGGCCAATTCTAGGCGATCGTTGAATTAAAGATAATATTGGAAAATGTGCAGCGAAACTACTATTGAAAACAGTTGTGTCAATGTACATAAAATCAAGAGATCAAAATAAGATAATAAAAACTGACTTCTATTTTTTAACAGGCGCAATGCAACTTTTGCCATTCCACACTGTCAATTGATAAAATGAAAATAAATAATCTCACGCATGTCATCCCCGAGGGGCTAGGCAAATGTATTCCATTACTGGATATACCCAAATTGCACGAGATACATTGGACCCCTAAACGTGATAGGGGGTGAGCCCATGGCCGGACCGGGTCTATTTACACATCTCTCAGAATTAATTCTGAGACCAGCGGGGTTCCTCACGATGTTTTAATTCACCATCGCGCTAGTGATAAATATGTACGTAAGTTTTTCAAAAACTCATTGGTACATGCCAGGATTCGAACCCAACCCTTACTGATTTTCGGTCGGCTCTTTAAAAGTCAATTGATTTAATTTTTAAATGGATTTCGATACTGTCAACTAATGCTTATTGAGGCAAAATAAAAAAAAAACGTTTGCAATTTGTGCTCCAACGTAACTCAAAACGAAGATCGGCTTTAATTTAGATTAAGTACATTTTCGTACACGTAACAAATTGCCGTCAGTCTGTAAATTTCGTGGGATTCATTGAACGTCCCGCTAAAGGCGTTCCCGCACAATATAAATACCTGTCCCGAGTCAATTTGGTAGATTACTGCCTAATGAAAATTGCTTTTTAAAGGTGTATAAAAGAATTGAAAGCAAATTTTTGAAAGCAGGAAAATCTTTTCCTTCGTATCCTAAAAAAACTCTGAGATTAACTCGCAAAATGCCACGAGTTGTTCTATTAGTCCTTGACATAAGGTTTTTTAATCCCCGACCCAAACAGAGAGGTGTTATAAGTTAAACGTGTCTGTCTGTGTATCCGTCTGTGGTATCCGTCGTAGCTCCCAAACGGATGAACCAATTTTCGTTCGGGGGTTTAATAAATTTTTAATTTGATGTTATTGCAAGCTGGACTCCAGCCTTAGATAATACCCATCACATAGAACCCATCCACGTAGAACTCCACCGTATCATGTGATAGCTATATTAAATTCTGTCTAGTGATGTAGTTAAAATACATCATAACATAACCTTGCTTAACCAGGGTGATCGTATACACCGAGGCGTGGGTGTAGTAAGGATTATTTTTCTGTACCTATTTCTTGTATTTTATTTTTCCTATATGATACCTACATTATTAATACCTAAAAAAATTTACCTCGGGGTTTGGTTAAGTCAGGGTCAGCCCCGTTTAGCCTTGAAATATTAAGAAATAATAGTATCAGTATACTTTTATACAAAACTAATGAATAAACATTTTATTTTTGGTCATGTCCAAGGTGTCTCATAAACAATATTTCTGGAAGAAAACTCAATGAGTCGAAATTCCGAGAACGAATTCTAAAGCTTAAAGTATTCTGTTCCAAATTTAAACAAAGGGCTTTTGAAGGCACTCTTAGGTCTTTTCGCTTGTAATAAATCGAAAGGAATTTTAAAATGTATTTTTAGAAACTCTATGGGGATTTACGCAGACGAGCAAAAGTAAGTAATGACGTGATATAGATAAAAGTTTTATTTCAGTAATTATGAAAAAAGAACTTATTTTGCAGTGATAGCCTTACGGTTAAAGAGCCGGTCGAAAATCAGTGAGACTCGGGTTCGAATCCTGGGATGTACCAATGAGTTTTTCAGAAACTTACGTACATACTCGTATTTATCACTAGCTCGACGGTGAAGGAAAACATCGTGAGGAAACCCACAGGTCTTAGAAATAATTCTGAGACATGTGTAAATAGACCCGGTCCGGCGATGGGCTCACCACCTATCACGTTTAGGGGTCCAATGTATCTCGTGAAATGTGCGTATATCCTCTGCCTACCCCCTCGGGGATAAAAGGCGTGGGATTATGAGATTATTGATTTTGCTCTTGAGTGTAGTAGTCTGTACTGTACTGTACGTTATAAACAGGTAAAATTGTGTGTTAGTTTCTAATATCTGTAAATACGAAATAACTATTTCAATTTTAAAAATTGATATTATTAAACTAGGTACAAAGGCAAATAAGCCCAGCAGTTTTATTGGCGTGTGTGCAACGCATATACACCGAAGTGAAGTGAAGCGAGGACAGTCGGTCGTGAGTCCGTTCAGATGCCAGAGGTCTTCATCTTAAATACATCAGAACTGTGTACAGTGGCGGACTAAGCCTGTCGGAGGCCCGGGGCGGAAAAACTGAGTGAGACTAAAGCCGTATACAGAAAGAAAGCCGAAAGCTTGTCGGCGCCGATCGGCGGTCCATTCTACAGAAAGCAAGCAGATTGAAGCAGAGCGAGCAAAATGTCGTACGATGATTGGCGGGCGGCACCAGCGCCGACCGGCGCGAGTCGGCGCCGATCGGCGCCTATCGGCGCCGACAGGCGCCGGTCGGCGCCCATCAGCGCTTGTTCATATAAATGCCTCCGCCGGTTACCTGCGTAGACCGGCGCCTGTAGGCGCCGATAGGCGCCGATCGGCGCCGATGGGTTTTCGGCTTTCTTTCTGTATACGGCTTTAGGACTAAGCCTGTCGGAAGCCAAGCCACTCGCGATATCTTTTTTAACATATTAAAATATTTGACATAAAATACTTTTCATCCAATAAGCAGCTCGGTGAAGGTCATCTTATATTTGTATCTTAAGCCGTATACAGAAAGAAAGTTGAAAACTTATCAGCGCTTATCGGCGCTTATCGGCGCTGGTCCATTCTACATAAAGCAAGCAGATTGAAGCAGAGCGAGCAAAATGTCGTACGATGATTGGCGGGCGGCACCAGCGCTGACCGGCGCCTGTCGAAGATTGTCGGCGCTTATCGGCACTGGTTTATATAAATGCCTGCGCCGGTTACCTGCGTAGACCGGCGCCTATAAGCGCTGATAAGTTTTCAGCTTTCTTTCTGTATACGGCTTTAGACTAGAATACAGTCAAAATACCAACTAGTAACTACTATTTTAAATATTCTTCTTGCTTATGACATGTACATTGCAAAATCGAAATTGCTTTTGAACTTATTATCCTGAACGCGACATTCGCTTTATACCTATACAACGATTGTCGCAAGGATATTGTCGATATTTCTACCTTTGCAAATCTTTTGTTGAAATCTGTAAATACGCGAGTAGCGGTCCGTTGTTTTCGTTATTTTGAGTCCTTCCAAGTAATTTTGTTCAATGTTTTATTTACGCTGTGGAGATTCTACATTAAACTTTTTCATGTTAGTAGGTAAAACTTTGGTTTTTAACGTATTTATTTTAGTTAGTTACGTTGTCGCCCCCCGGGTCGGTCGGTATGCAATTATGCATTTTCCCTGGGCAACAAAAAAAAAAGGTTCGTACTGTTTAGGTCGGAGACAAAGTTTCGAATTTAAATAATTAATTTCAATCATCTGCTGTTAGCATTTTCAAATAGATTTTGTGAAAACGGTTGATATCCTTAATTATCCTGTATGTAGGTATTTTGTTGCAGCTTGTGTCGCATTTTTTTCTTTTTTAATAAAAACTTTTATTACTGATTATATAGTAATATATTCAAAATTCAATTTGCTTTAAGCGTAGTTGTCGTTTAGTATTTATTATCTATGTTTTCGTCGTAGAAACAGATTATCTAGAATTATAAACATAATCAAGGGAACCACATACTATTTAAAAAAAATGCGAAATGTGCTTATTACAAGAGGTGAAAATGATAACGAATCTTTCGAATATGAGTCGTATAAGTTATGAAATATAAAGTCATATACCGAATGACTACGCAAATTATACCGAAAATCAGTATAACATTATTTCATAGAAACAGCACCACAATGATAAAGTAATAGAACAGATTATACCTAGCAGACGGTAAAAAAATGAACGAAGAATGATGGGTTAGAGCCGTGAAATATTGCTGCCGTGATTTCTGAGCCGTCTGATATTAAAGTGAGTAATGGAGAACAGAATATTGAGGCAATCAGATATTCCGAGGCATTTGGAGCAATTTTGCTAATGGCTGGCACTAATTGCCGACAGTAGATCCAAAACAATTGACTTTTCGGGGAGTGTTAAGTGATCAAGCAGCATTATCGGGCAAAATATTTCAATTTCCTGATGAACCTACCATTACAAGGGGTTTTGTACACTTAATATAACAGAATATAGTCTATATAACAAGAGGCCTTAGATTCCTGGAGAGGGCATTTACTAAGGGGTTTAAAAAACTAACTTCGGTACATATTCAAAGAGAAGGAGCATCGTGAGGAAATCCAAATACTTTAGAATCACTTCTGAGGCAAAAAACGAGTATAGTGTGTTACCCTCAGTACGGCGATAGGATCACACCTTGTCACATTTAGAAGTCCAAAGAGAGACTCTGGTAAAAAGTGGTAATACTTTGATCCTATGCTACTCCTACGGGGATAAGAATAGGAGAATAATAACAATTAGAAGGTAGCTAGTGGGAGCTGGAAGCAAACAATTGAAGGCTGACAGCTATCTTTTGCCTTGAGAAAGACGTTCAGAAATTAACTTCGAGGATAATGATCTGAGTCCAGTAAAGATTCTCTTTCAATAAAGTTCAACTATCTAAAATTAAAATAAAATATACATCATAACAAGTCTAAAATAGAAAGGACTAAGCCATACTTAATACACTGCTGGATTACAGAATGGATAAACTTTGTTAAAAAATTTGCTGGAAAAAGTCTGTCAATGAGAATATTTTTTGCAAGGCAAACAATTTCGATTCCATCCATCAATTTGGCCCACATCTACTCGCTACGACTAGTTTTATTGGCGATGAAATATTCAAGACAGCGCTATGTAGCAGAAAAATAGATGTGACACTCAATCAAATAGACAGGGAACCATTTCGGGTAGAATTTTGTCGAAACTGACCCAACAGAAATATTATATCCATCCGATACATCAACGCCTCTTTATTCAAGATCCGGGAAAATTTAATGAGAACCGTTTTAATGATTGCCCATTTGTTTGACGTTCGATTGATTGCTTCCCTTTTACGTTCATTTGTGATTTCAATTACTGGTGTTTCACACCTAGAAAATTCTTTTTACTTTAAATTTTGTAGGTACTCTAAATAATTATAATAAATTAGTTGATTCTTTGTTATGTCAGTTTGTTCATCTCGTCATCAGAATTTGGATGCTTTATTTAGGTATATGTGGTATATTATGTATCTTGTGAAATACAAGAACATATAAACGAGGGTGGGTATAAACATATAAAGTCGGTAGAGGATGACCCAGGTGATGACATTGCCTTGATCGACGATTTCCCTGAAGAAAAGTTAAATAGAGCGTACCCAAAGCCAACGAGCATGTAGGTATGTTACCTATTAATAATCGCGGCGCGAAAGATCTGAAACATTCGTAGCAGATGGAAGTCTGTTGTCTCTGCCTGTCCCAATGGGAAAGTGGTGTGATCTCTTGAGGTAATTAAATTCTGTAAATAATATCTTCTCTCATAAATAGTGTTCGGTTAAGGATAGAACAAACTTATCCTTAACATTATAATATGTATCGGCCTGATAACATTGATAATCACATATTATTCGAATCGAAATAGATGATGCAATTTCGCTATTGTTATGAAAACTATCTGCAATGCCGCTAACAAGTGTTATTTGGAAACCTTCTTGTGCGGCAAATAAATTTTTCGTTTTCTACGTGTATTAGACATTTTTCTACTGATGTCTTAAGCTGGGGTCCCACGGTCCGCTATTCTACGGATCAGCCACACTCAGCCGACGAGCACGGACGGCGACGCACCACAGGCAGGGCCGGTCCAACGGTGCGTGTCGGTGTGTGTAGATGTTTTTATGTTGTCATAATGCAAAGCGAAAGAAAGAGAGAGAAGAGCGCACCTTTGAAGTTACCGACTCACGATGGATACGGGCGCACCGCCACAGACGTTCTGTGCTATCACGGACGAGGCCGGTCCCACGGTGCGTCGTGCGAGCTGGTCTGCGTGCATCCGCGATTTTACGGACCGTGGGACCCAAGCTTTACAGAGGTAACGATCGGATGTGGACAGCGCAGCAAGTAGAGTCACTACTGACACCAGGGGAAAAATACATCGTTAAAGACATACATCTATCACCCTTCACAGACTTCAGGTTAAAGCGAAATCGTTAGAGATAATTGGTACGCGTAAATGTACCCCAAAGCCGGAATACAAATTCACAGAGATTAGAAACTTCAATGTCGTCTTGTTACTTAACAGATAAGTTGAATGCTTAGTGAGTAAAGTTAGCTAAGAGAATTAGATTAACTTAGAGTGCGGGAAGGCTTAATTTGGACGGAAGCAATTTTTAACCGTTGCTAACAGTTTGGCTTAATAAGTAATAATAGGAAAATTCGACAGACACGAAGCCTACAGACATGTTCATGAACTCTAATGTTGGCCCCGATAGGGGATCGAACCCGCGACCTCCGACTCAGAAGGCAGAGTCACTACCAACTGAGCAAACAAGCCCGTCATTGCAAGAAAATGATGCTAGCAATTTGAATGTACCTGATTTTTATCGGACTACATGCTAATGTTTGTAACGGATTTTGATGAGACTTTACAGTTACATATCTTATACATAAGAATAACACATAGGCTATATTTTATCCCCGCTTTCCCACGGGATCGGGACTACGCGGGTGAAACCGCGGGGCGCTGCTAGTACCTACCTAAGTTTGTAATTCAATATCAAACGAAAATGATTGAAAGGCGCCGGACTCGTGGTTACCCTGTTTTGTCACCCCAGGGTGACTACGAGTAATTTCACTTGTAGTCACCCTGCGTCGTGTGTGCAACAGTAAATGATAAAAAACACAGGACTAGTGGTCACACGGCTAGTGTCGGGAAATAATGACTATATTTGTGAAGAAGAAAATAGTATATTATATATCGAGGGACTAAACAAAGCCATTATATAGCAGAGGTGGTTTGACTCAATTAAACCGAGGGTATTTTAAGTTGGCGTTTAGTTTCGAGGTGCAAATTGTACTTTTCACTTTTACAAAATTATTTAATACTCTCGACGAAATTCTTAAATTTTAGTTTTCAGATTAACAAAGAGATTTAAATCTCTTTTAAAATACATGGCGCCACCTTCTATGCGGAAATACCATGGAACTAAAACTCTCAACATTTTCGCAATGAAGATAAACCACAATCAACAGATATTTACTGGCTGTTTGAGTTTGTCTACATCTCATTAAAGAAATTAAAAAACTAATTATGGTTACCTTCGTAGGGCTATATTGGCGTACGTTTAGAGCATAAGAAGTGAAAATATTATTTAATTTTTAGAAATGTCGACAAATTGAACAAAAAAGTACTTATCAATCATTCCCATCACTATCCATTGACTCTTAGCTCAGACATAAAATGTCAATATCTTCCTACAGATGCTTATAAATAACGGAGTGACTTCATATTCCTTATTCTCTCTAGCATGTACTCGTACGTAATACGTTTTCTCTGACATAATGATCTACATTTTAATAAACCACCCCCATTTCACTGCCTTTGTATCTCTATCTTTTATCTCTGCAACATTAGAAGCGAAGCACCCTAAACAAGATAGATTGCTAAAGACATTAACTCAAAGATGTATACCTTAATTATACTTTCATAAAATGTTATACGTTACCTTTGATAAAGTAAGCAATTTATTTAGCATCTTTTGTGGCAAAAATATGGTTCTATTTCCGATTCTATGCTTGTTAACGAGAGTTCCTCGAGCTGCCGCTGGCGTATTATCGGTTTTCACAATAATAATGTTATTTTTACCAAAGTTATTTGCTTTTTGATTCTGTTTCACCCGTTTCCTATTATAATAACTGTCTTTACGACTTTAATAGCTGTATCTTAATGCAAAATGTACTATAATTGCGTATATTATGCATGTTAATTATCCAAATGTACATAAGTAAAACGAATTGCAAAATGTGTTGCATAGCGCAAAAATTGTGAAAGGTTCGACCGATTTGGCAGTTTTTTTTTTGTATTCGAAATTGTTCGTACAAATTTTGTATGAAAGTTAATTTGAGAAATTCTCTTATGAACAACGCCGCATGGCACCCGCTATTTAAAAAAATAAAATGGTAAAATCAAAGTAAATTTACTGAACCTAAAACATGACTACGTACCTAAAAGGCTAACCAATGTTTTTAAAACATTACGTGCACTCGAATAATATGGTAGACAAATAGGTAGAAAACTTGAAAAAACAAAGTATGGAAATTTTGTTTTCAAGAAGCGCTGGAACCCGAGACTATAAACAGTAGATTCACTTTGTACAGTCAAGAGCAAGTCAAGCTTGACACTACCAGTTTAAGCTGAGCTCTGATTTGTACTGCGCGCCATAGAATACAGGGCCGGGTCAAAGTCCAAAGTATCAAGCTTAGCGTGCTCTTGACTGTACAAAGGCCAGTGGCGTAGCGTGGCGGGGACAGGTGCAAAATTTGACAATAAAGAATTATAATATTTAAGTTAACTATAAATATATTTTTATACATATAAGTAAACTGAATCCACGCGGGCAACGCCCGCTGTTCACCCGCTAGTTGTTAAATAAACGTGATTGTAAAACTTCGATAAACTTTTTTATTTAAAATCTAACCTCTATTAAGAAGAATTATGACTGTTTACTGCCGAAAAGTTCCCTAGACCTAATATATGTACTCGTAATGTATAATATACATTTGAAACACATAAATAAGAATCCTTCTCCATAGAATACGAAAGAAAAAGGACAGAAATAAACCATAGATTGAAGAGTTAATGTCAAACATCTAAAAACCTACTATTTTGAACTATGAACGTGCTTATCTGTCACTTTTATCCATGACCTTGTTACATCGTCGCTAAAATTGCTAAACACGCCATACATGAGAAGACTAATTTTAATTTGACAGGACTAAATATCTCTCGTCTCTTTTCTTTTATAGGAGAAAGAAAATGACAGGACTAAACTAAAATAAGTTTAGTCACTGTAATGCAGAATCGAGTCCAATGTTTGTGGTATTGCAAAAATCCAAACATACAACTAATCTATTTTATTACCTTTTGAAGTTCTGCTTACTTTGATAGCTGTGTGGAATAATATGGTACCTATAATATACCAAGGGAAGTAAGCTGAGGTCTACAAACATGTCATCTGAGGCTTTCTTATTTACTTCCCGAGTTGTGTATACTTTTTTTCTTATCGACGGAGGCCGAAAGCGGCAAATTTGTTTAGCGCAGCGGGCCGAAATTTGCCACTTTCCGGCCGAGATGAAAAGGATTTTTTCACCCCTCAGATCACATGTAATTGTCGACCGAGGCGAAACCGAGGTCTACAAACATGTGTATTACTTCCCTATGTGTGTAATATACTATTGTTAGTGCTTACTTAATTGAGCAATATTTAGTGTTTTTGTACCCTTAATTATTGCTTAGAAATTATATATAGTACATCATTGGGGTAGGCAAAGACAATATACTGCCACTTGCTAGTTGCTACGAACCTGACAGATCTCTCGTGCTTCATCCACATCCATTAAAAGACTCGCATGCTCGTTAGTTTCGGGTCTCTTTACTAGGCTTTTCTTCAATATATCGCCGATTTACTCTGGTCTTATTAGATAGAAAACTTGACCAAAAACTGTGTGTTCTACTGGCTTACCAGGGGTTGGCATTTTTTCCTGATTCATAAAGTTCAAAATTTCGTGCTTCTAGCTCACCGGCTAGCGTTTTGGCTGTGTTGGGTCAGTCTGTCAGTGTAAGTATTATTAAGTCAGAAATAGGGACAGTGTCATGACTTGCCTCGAGTAGTTTTGAGAGATTCAAGTCAACTTTGGCTACGTCAGCCACCTACGTAGACGCGGAAGGTCCACCCACGTAATCTGTAGAGAAATCCGACAGGGAGAGTTTATAATTAACAAGCACATTCTATATTAAAAGCAAAGACTCGACTGTTTGTAAGAGGCAATTAAGATATTAGAAACATTACTCTAATTTGGTGAAGTCTGGTAAAAATATATATTATGTGACCAAACGCTATCTATCTACGAGAATATATAAAAACAAATACCTATTTCCCTTGGTCGCGCCATAACATGAGAACGACATAACTGATTTTGATGTCATTTTTAGTGCGGATAGGAGTGGGATGATTTATGTTTACAACACGACCCGATAGATGGCGGTCTGTAGCAGGATAACGTTTTTCTGGGTCACTTACGCATATGGAATAAAACAAATAATCTCACGCCTTGTATTCCCGAGGGCGTAGGCAGAGTTATTCCATTACTGGAAATACACACTTTTCACGAGAATATTCGACACCTAAACGTGATAGTTGGTGAGCCCATAGCCGGTTTTCTTACGACGTTTTCCTTCACCGTCTAGCTAGTGATGAATATGTACGTAAGTTTTGAATTGGTACATGCCAGGATTTGAACCCGTGACTCACTGATTATCATCATGAGAAGCGGGCTCTTTAACTAATAGGAATATTCTGTCTAAAATTCAAGTCTCTAGCTTTAGTAGTTTCGACTGTGGGTCGAAATCAGAAAGTCAATCAGGTTTACTCTCTCTGTATTATACCTAGGTATAAATATAAAAAATATTAATTCAGGATAAATAAACAAACAAAATTCTTCTGCCAAACTGCAAGACAGTTTGTTGGCAGAGAGGAGACTCCCTTAAAAACATAGATGGTGTAACAATAATTATTATTACAGTATATAATTTAATTAAAGGAAAAATATATAAATAGGTATGTTCGACATTATGTGAACGGCCGGACCTCTTGTCAATATTTTCTAATGTTATTTAAGAGACACTCGTTTGGATGCGCAAGAGTTTGACACATGGTTTTAAGTACGGTTTCTCTTGAAACTTCGAAGGAATCACTTTACAAGATATTCTTTGTTAAAAAAGGGTCGCTATTGCTTTACCTACTGCTAAAACAAAAACTATTCGCCGTGGGAATGGCGAGTTCAGCTCAATAGTGTTAACACATGTTGTCAGAGCCAAAGATTTCAAAGTGGACTTTTGTCTCAAGTTGCACAATAATAAATTCCGCTTTTAATGGCCTGTCGGGATAGTTTTTCGGTTGAGGAATTTGGCGTGGTTTAAGTACATATTGGGGTGGGGGCATAGCGTCCTTTTGAGAAGTTATAAAAGGCCAAAGGCAGTCAGACGCGAAAAGTCAGTCGGTCGGTCAGACACGGAAAGTCAGAAAGGACAACGCCGGGTCGCGGAGCTGGACAGTCGCAAATTTGCGCGTCCTTTAGCAATAGTGAAATTAAGTTATATTTAGTGACATTGATCTAAGTACTTTTAGTTTTAGTGACTGTGAAATTGTGTACTTAATTGGACTGTGTGTGTATAAACTATGGGGTATCGTATTTAACAATATATTATATCTATTTTTATTATATGTCATATCGCTTAGATATTTAGGGACGTAGGTCTACTCTTTCATTTCAGTGGCAGTTGGTTATCGCCTTCGTTGTCACATATTAATTGGACGCTAGACTCGTCTATTGTGTTCCGTTTCTTTGTAATCACAGGAGGTTCCAGTTTTGACCACTTATTTGCCATGATTGGGTAGAGTCTTTATATGTTGTCTTTATTAAGAGTAGGATGAAAATTGAGGTGATGCATGACTATTAATTTTGAGGACTTTATATCACAACAACTTAATTGCGGCAGGACATTTAAAACATATCTAGATAGAATTAAATCTCTACAGATACGCTGTATCAAACTATTAGTTGACAAAAAAACTAAAACACGCTGTAAAAAAAGTGACTATGAGCAATTATTTGTGGAATGCCGTATCTTGCCGGTTCATGAGGAGGTAGGGTTGTTGCTGGCCTTAGAGCAGTTCAAAAAAGATGAATTTAAAATCTACATTAACCACACAAGATCAACAAGAGCATGTACTAGAAATAGTAGAAAAATACTAGAGATTCCATCGTGTGGTAATTATAATTATTATGGTAAAAGAAGTAGGAAGTACTTGGTTCCAAAATTGTACAATGAAATACCGTGTGATATAAGAGAATGTCAATCATTTCAAATGTTTAAATTTAAATTTAAAAAGTTTCTCTTAAACAAAATTAAAATGAATTTACCACCATAAATAAGATGAACTTAGAAGTAACTAGCCAATTACCTACCCATCTATGTTTTAAGGGAGTCCCTCTGCCAACAAACTGTCATGCAGTTTGGCAGAAGAAATATGTTTATCCTGAATAAATGATTTTTATTATTTATTATTATTATTATTTGTCCCACTTACCATCAACTTGCGATAAAATTTTATCACATAAATGAGATATTTCTGACGTTTGAACAATATAAAGTCTCACAGGTGTTATTTCGGATTTATATCCGCAACGATTTCTACGATTCTATACCAACAACATATTCGACTACGGTCGCACCAATTTCTTCATCACATCTAATTTGACTATATGTCGCAACGACAATCATCATCATATTCGACTACGGTCGCAACGATACATCACTCGGATTAAGATATGCAGCTTAATTTCCGCAACGAAATAAAATAAACCAAAACGAAATAAACCATAGTCTAAATTAGTTGATGGCTGGCTAAGACTTTCTAAATTTTCTTAACAGTAAATCTTTATTCAACAATAAATATAATTTTAATATTTACTTACTATAAATACACTACACATGCACTATTCTGTTAGGCGGTCCGGAAAGCTCGGTCTGACACCGTGTCCCGTCTTTCTTACCCCGCTCGTCGGACATAGAATAGGTATTCACCAAGGCCCTGATATTATTTGATTTCATTGTATGTTCAATTGTGGTTCCTGGGGCATTGGCCCGGACACCTTGACCGGTCATGTGTTGGATCGGGCCTTCGCTCGCTTTAATCGGCGGCATGTCATTAGAGGAAACACGCTAAGTTGAATATATGAAGTTACCGGGTGATTCAGGAATCCTTAGACAGATAGGGAACAAAACTAAGTAGAGAAAAATGCGGATTTATATTATAAAAGAGAAGTATGCAATATTGTTGATCGGAATGCAGAGTGACGGTTTGATAGGTCTGCTAGCATAGGGTTGATAAGTCGAATACGGACGACGGATTCGATGGGCATGTGAGATCGTAGAACACTGGGGTTTGCGATCTACATGTGGGCGCAGGCTAAAGGTGTGTAGGGAGGCCTGCTTATTTTCCCATTGTACTAGGAATCCTATTCTAAGACCGTAAGGTCTAATTTCACTTACCATTCCTTTTAGAAATAATAGTAGTACATCGTCGTTTGTCGGAGTTGTGTGCTAATTGTAAAGAATATAATATATTATATGTAGTTAATGTATTTACATTTTAATATACTAATAAATAATTATACAAAATAGTTATAAGTACACATATCTAGCGTGGGGTTTTGGCCAAGAAGAAAGAAGATCAACCTTCGTGAATCTGCTTGGTTCCAGCCGTCGCGTTTTGGATTGCTAGCTAAGTTGCATGAATTTTGCCTTTTCTTTATTTTATTGCGTTCGGCCTTTGTGGTCGCGTACTTACCTGTTTTCTTTATATTGTGTTTTAAAATTGCGGCACGTGTTCATATTTTGAACTACAGTTTGGATTTATTTTATAAACGCGGTATTTTAAGGTTTTGTTCGAAATCTTACGACTAAGTTTAATGTGTTTTTTTTTTCGTTTATAACACAACGTATGGGTCCTTTATAAGTTACGAGACGATTAAGCGGTTATCTAGACGATCACTATTTCGGCCAAAATATTGTCAACTTTGACAATTTATTAAATTGATTTAAATATCATTTGATACGGGTTTAAACGTATTACAATGGGTAGATTTAGCAAATTTTTTAATTTGGTATACATATAGAAGTATAGCAAAAAAATAAACTGTTGCCAAGTGAGTGCATAAAGGAATAGAATACCTCGGCAATATATTTATTACCTGAATAGTCCGTCTGGTCAGATAGGTAAAAATAGACCGCAGTAAATTCAACTTCGGAAATAGACGAACCTTTTAGTTGAAATCCAAACTAAAGTCCTGACCAATTAGGTCATTTTAGTTGACCATTATCTGGGTCAAACCACTCTGGCGTCGAATTGGATCCGATTGAATTTTCAGGTTTAGTTTAAATGGATGCTTCGAAAATTCCACTATATTGTAATTAGTGATCATTTGGTTTCGAGGACTGAAAGTGGTGATTTCGTCTAGAAATTGGAATTTCATTTGATTATTGCGAATACAATATTATTGTGCTTGAGCATTGCTTTTAATACGAGTACATAATCTATCAATGTGTCTGGTTTTAACCATCTTATAAATAGAACATTTCGTATGACGAGATTTTACTAATTCATTATTCTCAAGCATTGTATTTAATATACCCTACATTGAAAAATAATATTAATGTATTTGATCTGTTAGCTGTTTACCTCATATTTTTCAAGGGACCAAAACTAACTAGACGGTGAAGGAAAACTTCGTATGGAAACCAGAAGACCTCTAATTTAGTATAACCACTGAGATGAGCTTACCACCTGTCACATTTAGTAGCGTCTGGCGCAGGCCTTGTTTGTAATTGGATGGAAAACAACCTGAAATTATATCCCAAATTTCCATGCCATCTGTTTGCGTAATCTGCTAGTGAGTCTTAATTTGATTCCCCTGTAATCAATTACGTATTTCATCTATATATAAAAATGATAAACTGACTGATTGATTGGTGATGTATCAACGCACAGCCTAAACCGCTGGGTCTTGAGACTTGAAATTTGCACATATATAGCTTATACAGTGTAGGCATCCACTAAGAAAGGATTTTGCAAAATTCATCCCCTGAGAGGGTGAAATAAACGTGTGCGAGCGAAGCCGCGGGTAAAAGCTAGTTCTGATATAAATTGACCTGTACGGGTAGCTTCCATTCGCCTTAGCACGCGCGGCTGTTTACCTTAAACAACGCGTAACAGAAAAAGCGCAATTCCTCATACACCCCAATTAGTAAATTAATATAAAAAAATATGATGCAATCGAACTTTAGTTGTGTCTAACCAATTTTCTTAAATATCGATTAATAATAGCACGATTTCCATAGAGATTCAGCTACGATAATTCATTTTTCCGAAAAACTTAACACATATTAAAAATAGCTGAAATCGAATAGGTAGTCGATACTGAACAAACTAATTTCAGGAATTGCGCTTATTCTGTTACATGTTGTATATTATTATGTTGTATCATAGAAGACAAAGGGGTATAAGATTATTACTATGACCTACTCGTCTTATAGATTAAATAATAGACGTTTTAAACAGCTAGGTACTAAAAGTCCTGACCAAATCGTTTTTGTGCAAAACAACTTTGTTCGTCTACTGATAACATTTTGGTTGACATAACGTGATTATGTCTTTGAGTATTAAACCAACAGGAGACGTCACGCGCACTAGTTTCTTTGCAAAAAAGTCTCCCAATTTCTGCGCGGGGGACGAGGAAACAAACACAAATAATGTTAAAACAAACGCATTTTTTTACAAAACAATTAAACACTAGCCTGAACTAGATGCTCACAAATACATTAACCAATCCAAGCACTCCGTGAACTCAAAACAACTAGTTGTATATAAACAGGTATGCGTGTTGACCGACACTTTTTTTTGCAGAGGGGAACGCCTGTCAGTGGCGTCTCCGGTTGGTTTAATACTCAAAGGATGATGTATACGCAATGTTTAAAGTTGGTCTCTGAGCTTTAATACATCCAAAATTAAGTCTAAATCCGTTTATTAGTTTTTGCGTGATACACGGTAAAACAGCCAAACCATTTCATATACATTTCACGTACATTCTGTCTCAATGCTGCGATCACAGCAACTTCATTACGTAGATGGTAAGGAAAGACAAATAGTATTCATAACGTTCTTTCTTCTGTGATTATGTCAATCCTTTCTCGTGTATTGTTTGTAGAAGTGAACTTCTTATGTACTTATTTATCAACACTAATATTATAAAGAGGAAAGATTTGTATGTTTGTTACCAATAAACTTAAAAAACTACTGGACCGATTGTAAAAATTCTTTCACAATTAGAATGTTACACTATCCCTGAGCAGTGGTAGTCTTTACGGTTAAAGAGCCGGCCGAAAATCAGTGAGGCTCGGGTTAGAATCCTGGCATGTACCAATGAGTTTTTGAAAAACTTACGTACATATTTATCACTAGCTCGATAGTGAAAGAAAACATCGATCGTGAGAAAACCCGCAAGGCTCAGAATTATTTCTGAGACATGTGTAAATAGACCCGGTCCGGTGATGGGTTCACCACTTATCACGTTAAGGGGTCCAATGTATCTCGTGAAATGTGGGTATATCCAGTAATGGAATACCTACCTCTGAATACCCCCTCGGGGATGAAAGGCGTGAGATTTTTTTATTTTTTTATTTATTTATTTTATCCCTGAGTAACATAGACTATATTTATTCCCGTATTCCCACGGGAACGGAAATTACGCATATTAAGCGCTAGGAATTTATAAACTAAGTGTGGGCTATTTGATGTAGAGAGAGACCAAGGGACCGTGGAATCCGAATTCGAAGTTTCAAGTGAACAAAGGGATGGCAGTTTTTAAAAAGGCCTTTGTAATAAGACTGTTTATAAATAGATAAAAATACACTGAAATCAGAAATTAAGTTCAAAATTTCCAGAATCTTCTCAAGTTTTCAAACAAACTTGGCAAACTTTCCAACTATGTCTTTTATATAACTTTGCATTCTACTTGGTTGAGTAAACTTGTGGAGATTTAGTACCTACAGCGGCCGCGTTTTCAAGCTGTGACAGGCTAACATCAAGTTTCATCATTCATCTTGGTATTTAACTTTAAACTAATTTGTCTTGTTCGCATCTTTACAAGAAAAGTTTTGACAGTTGACGTTATTGTAAAACAGTGTGTATTTACTGGTGAATAAATCCTACTAATATTATAAAGGCGAAAATTTGTATGTATGGATGTACCTATAGATGCATGGATGTCTGTTCCTCTTTCACGCAAAAACTATTAAAGGGATTTTGATGAAACTTTACAGTTATGTAGCTTATTAGCTTTTACCAGCGGCTTCGCTCGCGCACGTTTATTTCACCCCTTAGGGGTTGAATTTTTGCAAAATCCTTTCTTAGTGGATGCTTACACTGTATAAGCTATCTATGGGCAAAATTTCAAGTCTCTAGACCGAGCCGTTTAGGCTGTGCGTTGATACATCACCAATAAGTCAGTCAGTAGTCAATACTATTGACATTATCTATACATCTATACATAATATAATAAAACTCTAACGGGGCCGTGTCTGTACATTAAATATTTTTTGAAAATTTTAACGGTAGTGTATATAGTTATCGATATAGATACCGAAACACCAATTTTTGGAATTTTTGTCTGTCTGTCTGTCTGTCTGGTTGTGCACGCATCACTCAAAAACTACTGGACGGATTTTGATGAAATTTGATATGGAGATAACTGAATACCCGGGTCAACATCTAGGGTACTTTTTATTCCAGGAAAATATCTTATTCCCACGGGAAAATATAAAAACTGGTTAAAAAGAGAAATAAGAAAAAGAGAAAGAAACGATAACACCTAGAAACTTGAAAAATGTTATGAAGGTGTCTGATAATATGTCATAGAAAATTGGTATGAAGGGATTTTTGGAAATTCCCACGGGAACGGGAATAAACTAAATCCAAGCGGGAAAACGCCGGTGGGCACCCGATATTTGAAATATGGTATGTAGGTGTTTTAAATATGTCGTAGGCAACCAATATGAAGGGATTTTCGGAAATTCCCACGGGAAAGGGAATAAACGGAATCCGCGCGGGCAACGCCGCTGGGCATCCGCTAGTTATATAATATAAAGATACATCAGAATAACACATAGGCTATATTTTATCCCAGTATTCCCACGGGAACGGGAACTACGCGGGTGAAACCGACGTAGTCCGACAATAATGACAGCAATCTAAATTTACATAATTGGACAATTCCCGGCAAACTTATTTGGAAATACTATTCTGGCAGTTAAATTCAGCCCCGCCATATATAAAGTTGACTGCCCTGTGTAACGATTGCCACATTAATTGTTAGACTATTCACGACAGGTTTATTGGTTTGTTTGTCTATCTCTCTTTATCTGGTTACAAAAAAACTGGAAAGGACTCGCACACGAAGGGTTCTGTACCACCGAAGAATAGAGTTTAATCAGGGTTGAGGCGAAGACAATAAATTTGAATGATGAGCAATTGGTACAATTTCTCAATCTGTACAAACACTGGCAATTTGTACAATTTGTCATTATCCGTCAATTATTACGCGCAGTCAGTACAACTTCTTGGTTTGTACAAAATACTCAATTCGTTCTAATTTCGGTAATAGGATTTAGCAATTTGTACAATATATAAAATTATTAATAAAATATATAAAAGTATTAACTGACTGACTGAACGACCGATTATATGCATAACAGCTTTTACTCGCCGCTTCGCTCGCGCACGTTTATTTCACCTCTTTAGTGGTTGAATTTAGCAAAATCCTTTCTTAGCGGATGCACACTGTATAAGCTATCTATGTGCAAAATTTCAAGTCTCTAGACCGAGCCGCTTAGTCTGTGCGTTGATACATCGATCACCAATCAGTAAGTCAGTTTATCATCACTACATAGTATAAAACAAAGTCGCTTTCTCTGTCCCTATATCCCTATGTCCCTATGTCCCTTTGTATGCTTAAGTCTTTAAAACTACCCAACGGATTTTGATGAGGTTTTTTTAATAGATAGAGTGATTCAAGAGGAAGGTTTTAGTGTTAGCATTGCACCCTTGCGAAGCCGGGGCGGGTCGCTAGTTTTATACATAAATAGATTGCTTGACACTTGATCTTTGTGGTAAATTGGTTAGTAAATTAATATCATACTTTAAATACCTAATATTAAATAATAAATTAAATTGTGATATGACTTTCATACCGAAAGACAGACAGACAAACATGTCGCAACTTTATACTTCCTTGTTTTTGGTTACGGAACTCTAAAAAAACCTTTAATTTTGATGTTTTCTCTAATATCTTAAGAACCCGTTGCAAAAGCTCTGAGGCGTTATTCAGAAGAAATATTGTTTTAAAACTGACATTTAAAAAAATATGATCCTTAAAATGCTACTGAAATATTGTAAAAACCTACCTAATTTTCAAAAACAAAGAAAAAAAAATTTTTTTTTTATATATTTATCTGTTAACAGATAAACAAGGACCTCGAAAGAGAAATCATGTGAAACAGTGCTCAGAAGACTGGCCGCAATCCTTCGCTGGATTACTAGGCTCATTTTTTGGTAGAGATTACTGGCAGCTTTCTGATCACCTGAAGCCTCGACCAAACGCACTGACAGTTCTTGTATCTTCCGAAAAAATAGTTTTTATTTATATTGATTTTAGAAGGCCTATTCAAATAAAGGAAGCCTAAGCCTTAAAGGAAGTCCTTAAAAGTTTTAAAAGTACCAATGAGTTTTTATAAAACTCACGCCTACATATTTATTACTAGCTCGACGGTGAAGGAAAACATCGTGGGACCTGCGGGCATAAATTTTGGCATTAATTCTGAGACATGTGAAAGACCCGGTCCGACGATGGGCTCACCACCTATCACGATCCAAAGATCATCTTGTGAAAAGTGGGTAGAGCCAGAAATGGAATACCTCTGCCTACCCCTCGGGGGTAAAAGTCGTGAGATTATTTAATTTTTTTATACTTATTTACGTTCATTCATCCAACTATTTTAAGGTATATCTAGGCAAAAATACTAAGAGAACTTACCCCCAAAAACGTTTGAAAATAAAACAAGAACGCTTATTTCAGCACAGCACGGAACAAAAACCTTTTCGAAGCACGTTTTTTTTTATTTCCACTTCTAGAATTTTTATAACGTATAGAAGTTTAAAGCTTATTTATTCTCTCAATGTTAATAAATACTACCCGGAAAACGAAAGCTCTTTACCGAAAGCTTCGTCAGAACAGAGAGCACGTAGCGACAAGCCGAAAGCTTTAGGACGACTGAACGCAATTGAAAGACGGGACGACTGTGAATGATATATAATATATAAATAGTACATACTACCTTGTTAAAATTTCTATATAATATCTTGAATGATTTTATAGCTTTCTTGTATATTATTATGTAAGTGCTATGTTTAATTTATAACAGGTTAAAGATTGGTTTAATCTAAGCAGATATTATTCTAAAGTTGTGTTTAAGTGTTATTGGCCATTTACACAAGGGCAGTCCAGTAAGACAAACCAGTAAGACTGCATACAAAAAAAAACTTGAGGACAATCCATTCCACTGTCCTCAAGTTTTTTTTGTATGCAGTCTTACTGGACTGCCCTCGTGTAAATGGCCCGTTATGCGTGTTTAGCCTGCGATCTGAGAGGCTTTGTTCAAAAGAGTTATTACTAAACTTAAGATAGAACTATAAATTATTTCATCTCAGAATTCATCACAGTGTGAAAATAAATAAATATGCGCAAATAATCGAAGTAATGATGGAAACTGTATTTGAAACAAACAGCGAGATTTAAAATTCAAAAGAGAATAAAGTTGTTTCCACCGGAACAAGGAATAATTTAAGCATATTTTACGGAACAGAAAACTTGCTGAGATAAAATCTTTGGTTCTGTTTCGAAAATTAAAATGAAAATGTTTTTATTTTCTGTAGGTAATTAAAAATTACACTTATAAAGGTCAATAGTCTGATAACAAGGCACTCTAAGCTCGTCCATGAAGATTGGCTTAATGTAAACAGCAGCCCATCTCCACCGACGAGTTGTTGGTTCCAAATGCAGTACCCTGAGAAGAACCAGCAAGAAACTCAAGGACTCAACTCGAGAACCTCTTTCAGAGAATATCTAGACTATTAAGAAGAGGAAAGATTTATAATTTTGGATGCTTGTAACGAATAAACCTAGAAACTATTGAACCAATTTTAAAATATCTTGCACCAATGGAAAGCTACATTATGACTGAGTAACATAGGCTACAAAATATGCCCGTATTCTCACGGGTGAATACGCGGGTGAAACCGCTCGCATCAGCTAGTATTAAAATAAATATTGAACCCATTTAAAAACAATGGACAAATGCCAAGCCTGATATATTTGAAAGAATTGTCGCTTGAAAGCTCAAGTTTTTATTACCCCGACCCTAATTGCCTATGCCATTAAATATGCCGAATAAATAAAGTTTCTTTCTTTCTTTCTTTCTTTCAATTAGAGTTAAACAATCAGAAGCAAGTCACACCGATTCTTTCTTCATTCTGATCCATTCATCGACCCAAAATGGTCATAAATACGAAAGAAACTCTTTTTTGTAATTGTCATTGTTACTATAAGAGAGGGCTTTCTACTCGCAAAAATGACACTTAGGTGGTGCAAAATTTTTACTGATAGTATGTACGTTTTTGGGGATGTACAGTCAACAAAGTTGTTAGTGTTACATGGCCAAAAATTAAGATTCACTTTTCTCTTAAAGCCTTAAATGTATTTATAGTATTTTTTTGGTAAATTATAGGGATCAAAGATACCTTTCGAAATAAACATTAATCAATAAGATTTATTTATGACTTCCCCAGAAAAATGAATTCTTAGTTACTGGTCATGTAACCCTAACAACTTTGTTGACTGTACTATAAAAAAAAAGTTCTGTCTGATACACCTAAGAGTCATTTTAGATTTTCCCACCCCGTGGCGGAAAAGCCCTCACTTATAGTAACAATGACAATTACAAAAAACTGTTTCTTTCATGTTTATGACTCTAATTAGGGTCGGGGTAATAAAATTGGAGCTTACAAGCGACAATTCTTCCAAATGTATCAAGCTTAGCGTTTGCTGATAGTACACACATGTACTCGTACACACATGTACTCGTACTATCAGCAAACGCTGAGCCTGATACATTTGGAAGAATTGTCGCTTGTAAGCTCCAATTTTATTACCCCGACCCTAATTAGAGTTACACAATGAGAAGTCAGTAAAACCGTTTTTTCTCTATTCCGATCCATTCCTAGTCACTAAATGGTCATAAACATGAAAGAAACACTATTTTGTAATTGTCATTGTTACTAGTGAAAGCTTTCTCGCCACGGGGTGGGAAAAGATAGCTGCTCGCTAAAATGACATTTAGGTGGGGCAGAATTTTTACTGATAGTACGTTTTTGGGGATGTACGACTACATGCGTGTACCTACCTACATGCATGTGTGAGTGCGTGAATGTGTGGTTTTGTATTGAAATTCTTTACTATTGCCATTACGAAAATCCATGATAACATCGACATATTAATACGTACCTTTATTAATAACTCTTCTTCGCATAAAGAAACCTTACATGACTTGTAAAATCATTTAGGAGCGTAGGCAATATCTTTGAAGTAGGGTGCGAGCACTCTTGATATGTGGCTTGTGCCTTTATAGGAGCATTAATGGATGTACGACGCTATGTTGAAGGGTACTTAGGAACTTAATTGGTCCTTAAACAAGCGACGTTCGAAAATTGCAAAATCGTTATGCACAGTACTTAGCATTAAAACAGAATAATATTACAAAAGTTTTCTAAAACAAACAATAATCGGGAATAGGCCTAGACCACGATAATAAAAATTCTTTCACCAATGGAAAACTACATTATCAGGGAGTAACATCGGCTATATTTTATCATCGGCCCATTTTTCGGGAACGGGAACAACGCGGGCGAAACCGCGGGGTACTGCCAGTCTGTACGTATAATAAAAAAAAACTCACGCCTTTTGTCCAAGAGGGGGTAGGCATAGGTATTTCATTTCTGGATATACCTACTTTTCACCAGATATTCTTAGGACCCCTAAACGTGATAGGTGGTGAGCCCGTCGCCGGACCGGGTCTGTTACATACATATAATTAAAGAGTATATAGACACCGTGTCTGTAAGTACATAGAATCAATTTATGAAGTGGTCTATAAAAAACCGGCCAAGTGCGAGTCGGACTCGCGCACCGAGGGTTCCGTACAACCTTGCAAATTTATGGTTTTCGTAATTTTTCCTTTATCTATGCTATAAGACGTTGCTTCGTACCAAATTTCAAGATTCTGAGTTCACGGGAAGCACCCTGTAGGTTTTGATTCCCTTGCAAGTGTCGAAAATTTGCGGCATAAACGGCTGTATCTTTTGATTGCGTTGGCTTAGAAGTTTGTTTTTTTCACAGCTTCAAGGGACAGTAGACCTGAGTAATTGATATAAATTTCAGCTTCATACCTCCACGCGTTCCTGAGAAAAAGGGTCTTGACAGACGGACGGACGGACGGACAGACGGACAACAAAGTGATCCTATAAGGGTTCCGTTTTTTCCTTTTGAGGTACGGAACCCTAAAAAGAGTCTAGAAAAAGAGAATAAAACAATTTCAAAAAAGACTGAAGCTACTCTAGAGACAGCTTTTTGCTATACCTATTTACAGCGAAGCTCGGCTTAAGACAAAATTTAGGCTTTGTTTAATTAAAATCTAACGCAGCGGTCTTACTTCGACCAGAGCTTAACCAAGTGACTTTGTAAATGTGAACGTCGGTCGAATAGAATGACAAATGTAAGGAATTGACATAAGCGTTCGACTCGTCACTCTCGCGCCATTATAGGTAAGTAGGAGTAGGATGGGTAGGAAGCGTGGGGGGGATGACCCACGCATGCTGCCCCGATGGGGAAAGAACATAGCCGGCCGAGTCACGAAAGAAACTGTTTCCCGGGACTCGGACTTAGGGCGAGAGGAGGCACAGGGGTCAATTCCACTAAATGTCAACGGTCATAGTTTGATGACAATGACATGCCAATGGTCAGTCAATGGTGTTATTTGCTCTCTTGAAATTTAGTGGAATTGGCCCCCAGCCTGACATAACCTGGTTGTCGTCCCCGCTACCACCAGGTATGCTTAAGGTATTTTCCCCGCATGTGAAAGAAAAAAAACTAGAACCAAGTGAAATTTACGCAACTCCCTAAAGAAGTACCTATCAAATCACTGCCATGTCGCGTTCATTCTTAAAAGTAATCGTCACAATAAAGAGAACACCAATTAAAAGCGAATGCGAATGAAACTTTCTCTTGCCATTTGGTTAAGGGGCAGGCTATCATTGCTTCCAAAGAAGTTTAAAGAAAAAAAATCTAATGATTTTCTTCCAACCAATGAGTTTTTCAAAACTTACGTACATATTTATCACTAGCTCGACGGCGAAGGAAATTCTGAGACATGTGTAAACAGACCCGGTCCGGCGATGGGCTCACGACCTATCACGTTTAGGAGTCGAATATATCTCGTGAAATGTGGGTATATCCAGTAATGGAATACCTCTGCCTACCCCCTCGGGGATGAAAGGCGTGATATTATATCATTATTATATATATTTTTCCAACATTTTTGACTGCTCCTTTACAACCTATAAAACCGAACTAGGTGGCGCCTGTAACAAATAAAATAAATATTATTCTATAATACTTTCGGAATATTCATTAGGCATTCCTAATCAATATTCTCAAAGTATTCCGATAGCTACCTCGTAGATTTTTATGAGAATTTGTATCAGAATTTGTTTTTTTTTTTGTTTTGTTTGACATTCTATGCGGCATTGTAATAATTTTATTATTTATTATAAGTGTTGTAACAAACCCGTCTTTGTTTTATAAACAATATGTAACAGAATAAGCGCAATTCCTGAAATTAGTTTGCTCATTATCAACTTCTTAATCGATTTCAGGTATTTTTAATATGTGTAAAATTTTTCCGAAAATTGATTTAGCACAGCTGAATTTAGTGATATCTATTGAAATCGTAAATTATTGCTCTTTATTTAAGAGAATTGGTTAGAAACAACTAAATTACGAAGGCATCATATTTTTTTATATTTATTTACTAATTGGGGTGTATGAGGAATTGCGCTTATTCTGTTACGCATTGTATATAGATAATGGCAGACATTTTGGTGTTTTGGACATAACTCGGCTAACCAATTATGATTGAATAAATTCATATAGAAAAATAGAATCTAGAGATTCTAACTGTTTGTGGAGCAATACATATACAACGCGTAACAGAAAAAGTCCAATTCCTCATACACCCCAATTAGTATATTAATGTAAAAAAAAATATGATGCAATCGAACTTTAGTTGTGTCTCACCAATTTTCTTAAATATCGATTAACAATAGCAAGATTTCCATAGAAAGCACTAAATTCAGCTACGATGATTCATTTTTTTGAAAAAAATAACACATTAAAAATAGCTGCAATCGAATAAGTAGTCGATACTGAACAAACTAATTTCAGGAATTGCGCTTATTCTGTTACATGTTGTATACATGTAAGTTCTTCGTTTCGTATAAATAATTGGTATGGAATAAAATAAAAGTTTTTTTCTGTGCAATTTTTTATTAATACAGAGTAAGAAAGTAATAAATTATTTAAGGATTCCTCAACAATCTTATAAGTTATTCGTTGGCAGAATTTTTAGAACTACACTAGTATGATCATAAAATAACACAAAAATATAAACTTATCAATTTCTATGAACTGATATTATGAAACAGAAAAAACGTAATTAAACGAAAAGAAAAATATTATAATAAATCCTAACTGAGTTGATTTACTGAAATCATCCCATGTTTGGGAAACTTTTACTTATTGAATTTAAAACGATTTCCAATAATCTCATATTACTTTATAATGATATTTACTTACTAAGATAAAAACTCCAACATCGGTATCGAAGGTACAAAATTCACTGAATCGCATCAACATCTTACAAATTTCAAAAAAAACACGGGTTGCACTTCGGGAGTGCCGGCAGAAGTGAAAACTTGATTATCGATTTCGGTGTTACAACACTACTCTCCAACCGTCTTACGGTTTTTCGATCAGCACACGTGACCTGACGCGAGTTTCACAGTATTTACCCATCCCACAAAAGTGCTCAACGCCGCTAAAGAAGTTTTCACTTCAAAAAGTTAAACAGAAGTATAAAAAAGTACTTGCAAGTATGAAACAGTCTACAAATTAAGGCACAATTTTATGGCAGTTTCAAAACTCTTAAGTCTACACAATCTTCAAGTTTCACAGTTAATATCTTCTTTGATTAACCAAAGGCAAATACTTATACAAGGGATTTTTATCTTCATACTTAATATTGTGTAACATAAAAAAACAATCTCACGCCTTTTATACACGAGGGGGTAATCAGAGGTATTCTATTACTGGATATACCCACATGCCCACATTTCACGAGATATATTGGACCCCTAAACGTGATAGGTGAGCCCATCGCCGGACCTGTGGGTCTAAAATGGCCACTTTGAGCAATTCCTCTGAGCAATTGCTCCTTTTATGAATTCCCAGCAAATCCTAAGCAGTTACTCTAAATTTCGTTAAATGGTCCCTCATTTTGGTGATTCACTGACAATTCAATTCATTAGCAGATTCGTATTTGGTGAAAATTTCGAATATGAATCGAAATAGGATCCTATTATGATTCACCCGAAACGGCCTTTTTAGACCCCCGGGTCTATTTACACATGTCTCAGAATTAATTCTGAGACCTGCGGGTTTCCTCACGATGTTTTCTTTCACCGTCAAGCTAGTGATAATTATGTATGATAATTGTGTAACATGCTGTTAGCAAATAAATTATTATTATTATACTTCGATTTTGAGTTGTTGTGATCATTTAGACCTTTATGATGGAGACTTATACCTTTCCATACACCATTTAATCCTTGCATTTGCCTTTGATAAATTAATACGATCTCATCAACCAATCTCAAACATTAAATTCTCAATTCGTCAAACAAATATAATTAAAAACAATAATGTATACACAAAAGGAACACTTTGGACCCTAATTCACTTACTAATTCAAAACCACTATTATATAAGTCATTATTTTGCATTCTAATGCAATTGTTTGGTTTCGTATTTAGGTATACTAAAAACTATATTATTCCATTCAAGTTCAATTGAAGACATTTAGAAGAATTAAACTCATTGTACTGACAACAATACTCTTACAAATTTTAATGATTCCATTTGCAATTCTGTTTCTCTCAGTATTTCTTTGTAAAAGCATTAGCTTCAGCTGTATAGTTATTCTTCCAAATATTTTAATATATTATTACACTACGAACTTTAATATTGCTTACGAAAAAGCAGAGATTAAAATATAATAGGACATAGAGGGGGCATTGGAAATATTTGCATACAAAAACTTTGAAGCTCAAGCGTCATGTCAGTATAAACGCGAGCTGTCATTCGGTAGAAATCGTACTAGACTTATTCCACTTGTGATAACTGTTGGCTTCAAATTTTCCTCGCTTTGTCCCCTCCATGCCTTATTATATTTTAATCTCTTTCAGTAAAAGTAATAACGAAATTCAAACTATTCCACCTTCGTCCTCTTCTTAATCTCTAGCAACTTCAGAGTGTACAGACACCAGAACATAGCAGACACAACGTAGACCATCTGCAGGACTGTGCCAACTCCAGGGCTTGCCACAGACCTGGTGAGGAAGGCAAGAGCTGAACACCTCAGGACTTCGAACATCGGAGCGTATTTGGAGTCGTCGAAGAGCATTCCAATGATTGTGAGGGACGCAATGATGTACATCACGAAGATGAGAACTGAGATTGGTGTCATTCCCTGAAAATAAAAATAAAAGATATTTATACAATAAAATAATAATAAAAAAATCTCAGAAATTGTTCTCAGAAATCCAACTAAATTGTATATGTATGTTACAGAAATCAATCAATCAGCAACATTAGTTTTTTTAAAGAAGAAGAGCTGTTGTTACTAAAACTAGTCTGGTCATCGGATCAGACAACACATGGCGCAAAGTCACTTCTAGATTATTTCTCAAGCATTCAACTGGAACATTTTAATTATGTCCATGTACTTTTACAAGTAAAAAATAAAAATTTAGACAGTGAAAAAAACACGTTACATTGAATATTTCGGCAGTTTCGTGAATATTTAAATTATGCAAATGTTAGAACAAACTAACAAATTATTTTATAGAAATCTACGAGTACCTATATAACGTTTCTAAAGTCAAAGCAAATTATAAAAACGTGAATCGTTTCGCGAGCGTAATTGAAGTAATTGCATTGTAAGCTACTTGGTCGTGGGTATATAATGAACTCATTATGATTCCTGTTGGGAAGCACAAGCCCCGAGAAATCCCCGTCCAACATTGTATGTACAATGTAAGTCTCGTACCTTTCCACGACCTTAGAACCATCTATTTAATCAAATATATTCTAATGTCAATGAAATCACTATAGCACTCAAAAATTTTCATAATAATTTCATATACTGATAGTCTTGTTACAGTTTTCTTATATGTGTAGATTTCGTAGAGAGCGACGAAAACTTAATATTGATAAGACTTGGTGCTTATTAAAGCCTATTATATTCTATATATTTCTATATATATTTTCATAAACGTTTTATCGCATTTTTACGAAGGTGAAGACTTACAGACTTATAAAGATGAATGGTAGCAATTTGTCTTGCCTCCTAGTTTCCCTGAGGGAATTGAGGCCGTTTAAGGTTAGCCCATCAGCGTCGACGATATTTTTTATTGGATTCAACAAAAGATGCTGAAAGCTAGCAACGTTATTGTTCCAACTTCTGTATTTGTTGCTCGGATGATTTGAATTTGGTTAGGAATTTGGACCGTTGAATTTTCAACAAAGACTCGTCTTGATAATGTGCAGGCATTTCATTCTTGCTAGTATTCAATTTGAGATATTAGATTTTATTATCCGTATCTTATAGGTATAATAAAACTTTATAGACGAATATTATATGTGCAACAATTTTTGTCATAAAATTTGGAGTAGGTATGACTTTAGTCTATGTTTCTTACGAAAAAGATATATTGTTTAGTTTAGAATGCCTTTCTAATTAAGTGAAAACCATCTAGGCTTTTAAGGCACTTGTACACTATTATTACGGCGTGCTCAAATTAATATATTATATAATTAAATAAAATAATAAAATGATAAATTGACTGACTGATTGGTGATGTATCTACGCACAGTCTAAACCGCTGGGTCTAGAGCCTTGAAATTTTGCACATAGATAGTTTATACAGTGAAGGCCTCCACTAAGAAAGGATTTTGCAAAATTCAACCTCTAAGGGGGAGAAATAACCGTGCGTGAGCGTAGCCGCGGGTTAAAGCTGGTTTAGTATAAGAGAGATTTTTCAATTTCATAAAGTTATTTTTAAACATATATCTTACCATGTATTTAGCGGACAGCTCAAAGAATCCGTACAGAACTACAGCATAATGCAGCACTAGGTACATGTTGCACCACGCTGGTAGGTGAACGTCATACTTTTCACGACTTTGGACCTAGAAAAAAAAAACAAAAATTAATTACAACTTCAAAGTCCAGAAAGAGCACACAAATGTTATTTTGTAACCCTTGGGAAAACTGCCTTTAGTGTCTTGAAAAAGACCGTCAAGTTGGAACCCTCACCATGGAGTTGAACTGTTCTAATAATGCCAAAAAACTCTTCTTAAATTGTGCCAAATAGTTCTTAATCTTGACGACATTGACGTCAAGATAGCAGCCTCATTGAACGACCTGAATATCTCCGAAAGTATGATAGCACTATTTATATGCTTCGGGCACTATTTGGCACAGTTTAAGAAGAGTTGTTTGGCATTATCAGAACAGCTCAATTCCATGCTGAGGGTTGAAAACAATCATCAATCAACAATCATCTAACAATCCGTGTTGGACTCGCAAATTAAATTATATTAATTATGGGAAAAACTTTCTCATGTGTGAGAAAAGACCTACAGCTCAGCAGCGCGCTACGATGATGATGTTGAGAAAGTAATATAAAATGTGAACAAGCTTGGAAACAAAAAAGATAATAATATGTCCTTATAAAATACTAAGCAACGCCCCGCGGTTTCACCCGCGTAGTTCCCGATCCCGTGGGAATTGCCTAGGATAAAGTATAGCCTATGTGTTGTTCTGATGTATGTATAAGATGATGTAGGTATAAGCTATATAACTGTAAAGTTTCATCAAAATCCGTTCAGTAGTTTTTGCGTGAAAGAGTTACACCCATCCATACATCCATACTCACTATCTTTCGCGTTTATAATATTAGTAGGATAATGGGTTCGATTCTGCATTACAGCGACTAAACTTATTTTAGTTTATTCCTGTCTTTATTTTACCTCAAAAAAAGAAAAGGGATAGAAGATAACCTACTAAATGTAGTCCTGTCAGACGCTGTATTTTAGTCGTGACTTATTTACATAATATGCACTAAACACGTTATGAAATATGCCTTATTTGGCAGGACTAATTTTAATTTGACAAGACTAAATATCACTCGTCTCTTTTCTTCTCTATGAGAAAGAAAATGACAGGACTAAACTAAAATAAGTTTAGGCGCTGTAATGCAGAATCGAACCCATTATTACAACAGTCCTTACTTATTTATTTTCTAAAATTGAAAACTAAAATCCACTCTACATTTTAATTTTATCTAATGGAAATATAAACAAAACATTGGCAGCTAAAAATTAATTGGTGTTCCAAATTGAAAGCGTTTGTAACTTTTCCAACGAGAAGTTTCGCGAGCGGAAAGCGTTAAAGCGATCTTGGTGGATGTAATTGCTTGGAAAGTGAAATATTCGAATTGGACAACTTTTTCGGTCCTCATTAGTAAATTTTGGGGGCTTATAAGTTTTTCAAGGACTTTAATAATAAATCAAAAATAATGATCTCACGCCTTTTATCCCCAAGGGGAAAGCCAGTGGTATTCCATTACTGGATATACCCACATTTCACGAGATATATTTGACCCCTAAACGTGATAGGCTGTGAGCCCATCGATCGGACCGGGTCTATGCAAGTACTTTTTCAACCAACATCTTCTATTTGGCGTCAATAATCGCATATGGGATATTTATACATGAAGCTTCAGGGTTATTTACCGATTATAGTATAATAAAATCACGGATGTCAATGCCAGTTAATATGAATGTAATTATTTTATAATTTAATAATTTTAATGCGTAAAAATTTTATGCTTGATAACGCAAATTGCAAAGGAACAATAATTTTATAAGAGACCTTTTAATGTACTTGCAATTTGAGAATAAATATTTGGATTTGGATAACTATAGGTATGAACCTTTGAGTATTAAACCAACCGGAGACGCCACTAACAGGCGTTCCCCTCTGCCAAAAAAAAGTGTCGGTCAACGCGCACACCTGTTAAATACAACTAGTTTTTTTGAGTTCACGGAGTGCTTGGATTGATGAATGTATTTGTGTGCATCTAGTTCAAGCTAGCGTTTAATTGTTTTGTCAAAAAATGCGTTTGTTTTAACATTATTTGTGTTTGTTTCCTCGTCCCTCCCGCAGAAATTGGCAGACTTTTTTGCAAAGGAACTAGTGCGCGTGACGTCTCCTGTTGGTTTAATACTCAAAGGTATGAACTTATGTTTTTTTTTTGTTTTATGATTGTGTGTAGGTACGAGTACTATAGAGTCTATTTTACGGTTCAGTGACAGTTCACATTTTTCCGTTTTACGCTTACTACTTTCGACTAATAAAAA
This sequence comes from Ethmia dodecea, assembly GCA_963855545.1. Classification (NCBI taxonomy): domain Eukaryota; kingdom Metazoa; phylum Arthropoda; class Insecta; order Lepidoptera; family Depressariidae; genus Ethmia; species Ethmia dodecea. Next base: position 15,143,661 of record OY979444.1, on the reverse strand, counting down.
ATATTGTATTTTTGCAATGATAAAATTTAATAATAAAATCATAATTATTTTTAATCCTAGTATTTTTATTAGTCGAAAGTTGTAAGCGTAAAACGGTAAAAATGTGTACTGTCACCGAACCCATGCTAATGCTGTGTGAAATAGACTATAAATCTTGTTTTACGTTTTTTTCATTGATGGTTAAAAAGAGATTAAAATATAATAGGACATAGAACATTGGGAATATTTTCACACAAAACTTTGAAGCATGTTTCAAGCTCAAGCGTCATGTACAATAGGACATAGAGGGGGCATTGGTAATATATTTTCATACAAAACTTTGAAGCATGTTTGAAGCTCAAGCGTCATGTACAATAGGACATAGAGGGGGCATTGGGAATATTTTTATACAAAACTTTGAAGCATGTTTAAAGCTCAAGCGTCATGTCAGTTAGTATGAACGCGAGCTGTCATTCGGTCGAAATTATTACTAGACTTATTCGACTTTTAATAACTTTTGGCTTCAAATTTTCCTCGCTTTGTCCCCTCTATGCCCTATTATATTTTAATCTCTCTGGATGGCTATAAATTTCAGAGTTTTTTTTTGTATGTTTACATCCAAAGAGATTAAAATATAATAATGCATAGAGGGGACAAAGCGAGGAAAATTTGAAGTCAAAAGTTATTCCAAGTGGAATAAGTCTAGTACAATTTCGACCGAATGACAGCTCGCGTTCATACTAACTGACATGACAAGTACATGACGCTTAGGCTTCAAAGTTTTATATGAAAATATTCCCAATGCCCCCTCTATGCCCTATTATATTTAAATCTCTTTGTTTACATCATACCAAATTAAAGCGAAAATGGCTGAGGCAGTAGAACCTCAAATATTTCGCTTTAATTAACGAAACATTGTATTTTTTTTAATCAGTAGCAAGAAAGGTAAACGTTATGAATATACATTACTTTATTAATCGAGCAGGGTTGGAAAATCGTTCAGCTTTGAATTTGCCATTTTAAGTGTAAAATTTTTTGAACTTTTCGATCATGTCGAAAAGAATTTTTAGAAAAAAAAAAGAATTATTGAGTACTAGCGGAAATGCGCAGTTTCACCCGCGTAGTTCACGTTGCCGTGGGAATTCAGGAATAAAATTTAACCTATGTTACTCAGAGATCTTCTAGCTTTCCATTGGTGAAATAATTTTTAAAAGCGGTCTGATAGCTTTTGAGTTTATTCGTAACAAACGTACAAAAATACAAATATTTTGTATAAATAAAGTATAGATAAATTGATTCGGATCCAATTTGTAAATATCTAATGTTTCTACCCCATAATTCATTTGAACTGCTGTGTATAAGAAGTAATTCAAAAGTGAGATTCTTGATTTATTCTTGCCAGGGGCGATTGAAATGACTAAAGAAAATTCAGATTCTCAAAGTTTTGGCTCTTATTTATGAACCAGAAAACGGTTTTAAAAGTTTGCTTTATCTCACAAATGTATTTCCTTAAAATTTTCACTTGAATCTAATTGCACTAGAACCGAAGATTTATTTTAGTCTTATCACAAACGTTGATTCTAATCAAGGCATGATTCTCTAATGTAAGCTCAAAACAATCAATCGCTAAAAATGTTTGCCAATAATCTTGCCGTCAGCCTTAAATTTGGGCAAACTTAAAATTTTGCAGGTATATTCCTCATTGTTAGTGACTATCCTCTAGGATTTTTTTTCGAACCATCAAAAAATATCAGATACGCAAAATGACGGATTCGCAAAATGACGGATTCGCAAAATGACGGAATTTTAAAGATACTTCCCACGACACTAGGATAGACGAATTTGAAGTCTTGTCGATGAAATTATGATAATCCAGTAGATATTTTGAAGAGTGCAAGTTTTTGCGAATGTGACATTTTGCGAATCCGTCATTTTGCGAATCTGACATTTTGCGATGGTTCCTTTTTTTATTTCCCACGGGAAAATTTCGTAGTCTAAGGTACTATAGTATTCTAATATCTGTGTCTAAGGGCACTAGTTCTCCGCCCATTCATTGACTGATCGCGGTACACATTAGTCCACTTTATAACAGGCGCTTCAATCATTGATTAATTTTGTGGTTATTGGTTATCTACACTAATAATATTACAAAGAGGAAAGATTGGATTTTTGTTTGTTTGTATTGAATAGGCTCCGACACTTCTTCACCGAACTTAAAAACTATTTCACCAACGGAAATATTTCGTTTCTGGGAGTAACATGGGTTATAATTCTCCAACGGGAACACCTAGTATTATATATGTGGAAGAGGTCTGAATGTTGATACGCCGAAGAGAAAGAGAGTAGATATTATGCCCCTAGCTGTTAAGAATATTTTTGTTAAAGAAATAAACAAATTTTATTTATTTATTTATTATCCTAACTAGCGACCCGCCCCGTCTTTGCACGGGTGCAATGTTTATACTAAAACCTTCCTCTTGAATCACTCGATCTATCTAAAAAAACCGCATCAAAATCCGGTGAGTTTTAAAGATTTAAGCATACATAGGGACATAGGGATATAAGGACAAAGAAAACGACTTTGTTTTATACTAAGTAGTGATAAAACAATCACTCACATCAATTTTCAGTGCCTCCTCTCCCAACCGGGATGTCCCAGGCTCCCAGCTGGGCCCCCAAAATACGGCCCTGAACTTATTACCCCAAGTATCATATTCTTTAAACTTTCTGATCACGTACCGAGTGTAGAATGTCTGAAACAGAAATATTAAAATAGGTACATATTCATCATCATCAGCCTATAGTAGTCCACAGCTGGACAAAGGCATCTCCAATCTTGCAATGTATGTTTGTTGGGGTGGAACCTTGCAACTCAATTTTGAAGCACATATCTTCAACAGATTGAGCTGAAATTTTGTACGTGGGAGGCGGAAAGCGGCAACTTCGTTTAGCGCAGCGGACAATTTGCCGCTTTATGTCCCAAGGAGATGAAAAAGTTTTTTTTTTACTTCTAATTAATTTTTGACTGCCACTAATACTCATAAAGCATTTACTTAAAAATATACTATAGTCTATTGTCTTTAGTCTATATAAGCAGTGATAGCCTTTACGGTTAAAGAGCCGGCCGAAAATCAGTGAGGCTCGGGTTCGGATCCTGGCATGTACCAATGAGTTTTTCAAACTTACGTACATATTTATCACTAGCTTGACGGTGAAGGAAAACATCGTGAGGAAACCCGCAGGTCTCAGAGTTAATTCTGAGATATGTGTAAACAGACCCGGTCCGGCGATGGGCTCACCACCTATCACGTTTAGGGCTCCAAAGAATATCTGGTGAAAAGCGGGTATATCCAGAAATGGAATACCTCTGCCTACCCTCTCGGGGATATAAGGCGTGAGATTATTTATTATTTTTATATTTATTTATTTCATATCTTAAGTTAGGTTTTTTTACAATATGTATATAAAAGTAAAATATATAAAAACATTTACAAAACAATATAAAAATTACACATTATAAAAAACCTAACCTAGGGTGCCGCCGGCAACGGGGCAGAGGCCCAAGCTGCCGGTGGTCAGGGCTGCAGAGAGAGGAACCGGCGGACTATCCGCGCCGTGTCCAAGATCACCGCCTTCTGTATCTGGCCCTTGATCCAACCACCTAGCGAGAGTCTCTCAAGGTGTTGGTCGAGACTCTTTATTATTTTTATTATTATCTTCAACGGATCGAGCTGAAATTTTTTTACGGCGGAGGCGGAAAGCGGAAAATTCGTTTAGCGCATCGGGTAATTTGCCGCTTTCCGCCCGTGAGGAGAAAAAGTTTTTTTTTTACTTTTAATTAATTTTTGATTGCCACAAATACTCATAAAGCATTTACTAAACAATATACTAAAGGACTTACTTGTAAATAGACAGGGTTAAACGATGGCTGGTTGTAAATTAACCCGTACACGATCTCAATCTTGTCGGTTTCGGGTCTGAACGACCCGAACAGGCGGTCCCAGATGATGAGGACCCCTCCGTAGTTCACGTCGAGGCAGTATTTGTTGCTACCTAAAAATAGTAAATAAATAAAAATGAAAACTAGTAAAAAATTAAAATGATGTTGTTTAAGACAGCCCCAGTAAATGAATTTATACTTGTGTTGCGGTAGCCTCACTCTTTGGAGTTAAAAAGGTTCCTATAAGTGTGATTGGATACAAATGATTTAATTAGAAGCCAATAAATTATATTTACCCAAGAACCACAGTAAAATTTGTATACTTAGGATATTTTTTTTAAACATGATATTGTAAGCGCCTATTTTAAAAAGTGTGATGCTATAGGTATAACGTACATATTAAACTATACCATATAATATAATAACTACTTATAATAAAACTAAAAATAATACAACGAGATAGAAAAGATAATATGGTAGTTAGGTTTTCTTAAATTTTCTATAGGTTCCGACCAACTTTCTTATTTTTTTCTTTCATAAGCACCTTCTCCTCTCAATACTAACACAAAAAAAATATAAGCGAAATTTGTCCAGCGGTTCACGCGTGATTTCGTGACCAAGGGAAATAGGGATTCATTTATATACCTATATATACCTAAAATTCAGTGCAGTAGATACCTACTTGTACTTATGTGAAGAAACAGTTTTTATTCACCAGGTAATCAAATATTGACATATTTCTCCGAAGTTATTATACATAAAATATTCGGGAAATTCTAATATGAGCACCGAAAGAACCTAAGTAATTTTATTATGGAAGCCTGTAAATGTATATAGGAATCCAATTATCCCTTATATTAAAAGCCATAGATATGCCTCTCTATTAGAAAATTTCTTACAAATTTTACCAATACCTGATCTTGCGATTTATAGGTATGAAATTGTATCTTTCCAATTTTTATTATGGTACACATGTAGCACTGTTATTGTAAGAGCCGTGAGATTATTATCACTAGTGGTATTATAATTGCACGGAATTTTGCAAATCATCTACATTTTATTCAATATCACGGGACAATCTAAGTTAGATTATAATTTCCTTAGGAGCTGGGCAAAGCAGAAGTTTTTATTCTGTTTTGTGAATACAAAAAAACTCAAATAAAATGGCGGTGTCTGCACTTTTTACCACTGTATTAAAAACTTTTAAGTATGAACATCGAAACGCTTTTGCATAATAAATAACCAACGTCATAAGAAAACTAAAAGTCTTTGAAATGTAAATGGAGGCTTACTTAGCAAAGTTGATTTAAGGTCTCAAAGAAAGACGAATTATAATTTAAAGTACTTAATAAGAAACGAAGATATTGCAATATGAAATTAAACCGATGATCATTCCTTTAAACGCTTATCAAAATACGTCAGGATCGAAATTGTTTTTGCGTATTCAACATTTCCTTTCAGCCTCTAGCCAAGATGCAATCTCAAAAAAAAGAGAATGATTTTTTAAATACTCTTGCCAAAATATCTTTGGCAATAGTATTAAAAAAAAAGAAAACAAAATATACTAATACTACCTAGACTTCAAAAACATATATTGTTTTATGGAAAAATTGACTAAGATGTTATATTTGTTAATTATTCATTTGACCAAACTTAGGTATAGTTATACTTTTCTGCACTTTTTGTCCTTTTTCTGTCTATCATAATAGTGTCATAATAATATACTTGATCATATAAATTGTTTAAATTTAGTAAATCAAAAGCTCATTTTGATTATCTAAACGTTCATGAATACATTTTTAAAATGAAGGATTTTGGTCACATTTTGGTATTGAAAATATATATTTTTTTTTCGTTGTATATATTTCTTCAACACTATACAACATGTAATAGAATACATATGCGCAATTCCTGAAATTAATTTGTTCAGTATCGACTACTTATTCGATTTCATCTATTTTTAATATGGGTAAAATTTTTCCGAAAAATGAATTAGCGTAGCTGAATTTAGTGCTTTCTATGGAAATCGTGCTATTATTAATGGATATTTAAGAAAATTGGTTACACACAACTAAAGTTCGATTGCATCCTATTTTTTTTTTATATTAATGTACTAATTGGGGTGTATAAGGAATTGCGCTTTTTCTGTTACGCTTTGTATAGTATGCATACCCAAAATATAGTACAATACTATATCATTATAGTACGGTTGGGAAACTTAGCTTCTTCACATACTTCTTTATTTAGCGGTATTGCAAATGAACTTACCATGGTGCACTCTATGATGGCTAGGAGTGTTCAGGACGTACTCCAGAGGTCCGAGGCTCTTGATGGCTTCGGTGTGGATCCAGAACATGTAGAGGTAGCTGAACTGGTGGTGCATCACAAACTGGGCTGGTGGGATGGCCAGCGCCAGGGGCAGGTAGAAGATCTGAGAATGGAATTGGAATTTAGAGTACGACCGTCATAACTTGGCATCTCTCAAGTTGCGCAAATCGCTGCATCATGCATCTGTATAACGACCATTTGGCGGAATGATGCGTCTGCGCTTTTCGACGCTATATTAAGAGCAGCCAAGTAAAAACTACCGTACTGTATTTAAAGTATTTATCTCTTTAGAAAATCGTAGGAGCTATCACATCCTACTAATATTATAAAAGTAAAAGTTTGTATGTATAGATGTATGGATGTTTGTTTCTCTTTCACGCAAAAACGAATGAACGGATTTTGATGAAACTTAACAATTATATAGCTTATCATATTATTAATATAAAATAATATAATCTCACGCCTTTTATCCCCGAGGGGTTAGGCAGAGGTATTCCATTCCTGGATATACCCACATTTCACGAGATATATTGGACCCCTAAACGTGATAGGTGGTGAGCCCATCGCTGGACCGGGTCTGTTTACACATGTCTCAGAATTAATTCTGAGACCTGCGGGTTTCCTCACGATGTTTTCCTTCACCGCTGAGCTAGTGATAAATATGTACGTATAAGAACCCGAGCCTCACTGATTTTCGGCCGGCTCTTTAAACGTTCGGGCTATCACCGCTCCATTATACATCAGAAATCATGAAAAGAAATCAGAAATCATCAATCAATCTTTCATCATTACATATAGTTTATATTTTATCCCCGTATTCTCACGGGTACGGGAACCATGCGAGCGAAACCGCGGGGCGCTGCTAGTGTGAACATAAACGGAGATTTACATAATTATGTTTTTCATGCATTTTAAATAATCTGTCGAAATAAGCATAACGAATTATAAAAACAAAAAAATGTTTATTCTTTGCTTAGTAGTCATAGTACAGGTTCCTATTAGAATTACGGTGTGTGAATTGTGAAAAACAATTTATTGTTATTATATACAACATGTAACAGAAGAAGCGCAATTTCCTCATACACCCCAATTAGTATATTTATAAAAAAAAAAAAAGATGCAATCGAACTTTAGTTGTGTCTAACCAATTTTCTTAAATATCGTTTAATAATAGCACGATTTCCATAGAAAGCACAAAATTTTGATACGCTAATTCATTTTTGAGAAAAAATTAACACATTATTAAAAATAGCTGAAATCGAATAAGTAGTCGATACTGAACAAACAAATTTCAGGAATTGCACTTAAATAATAAATAATAAATAAATAAATTGTGGGACACAATTTACACACGGATATTCAGTCCCAAACTAGGCAGAGCCTGTACTATGGGTACTAAACAACTGGTAAACATACTTAAATAAATACTAAACACCCAGACACGAAGCCAACAGACATGTTCATGCACACAAATGTTGGCCCCGAGCGGGGATCGAACCCGCGACCTCCGACTCAGAAGGCAGGGTCACTACCAACTGAGCCAACAGGCCCGTCATTCTGTTACATGTTGTAAATTGAAATAATATGCAATAAATGCCGGAAGCTAATATACCTACAGATATAAAAAAATACCTAATCTAATTTAATATAATGATGACACATTTAAAATGCTTACAATACCTGCATTATCGATTAAGTGTGTTGTCATCAAGTTTAGTATTAACAGGCACGTAAAATAAATTAAATTTCGGCGAATGTTCTGTTTTACTCTCACGAATTAACCAAAATAGCATTCCATTGCGCCGTGTGGAGGCAAGGGCTTGTACCAATGAGTTTTTTCAAAAAATTACGTACACATTTACAACCAGCTCGGCGCTGAAGAAAAACATCGTAAGGAAAATCGCAGGACCCAGAATTCTGAGACATGTGAAGCACCTAGGTCACCACCTATCATGTTTAGGGGTAAAAAAAATGTCGTTAGTAAATATTTCTATGAATGGAATACCTACGTCTACCTATACTTGGGGATAAAAGGCGTATAAGCATATTTAAAAAAAATGTCAATTACTGTCAGCAATTACTTCGATTTTTACTTTATAATCGACTTCAAACAAAGAGAAGTTGTAACGACGCGTATTCTTAATTTTAATTCATATTGCCTTCAAATATGAACGGATTTAAAAGACTCTTTATTGTATGGTCCTGGAAAAGACTTGGTAGTAGTACGTTATCTAATACAGCTGGTTTTACTCACAAATCCACACCATCCTTGCAGCACGGACTGTCTGATCCCGACTCCCATGTTGAAGTCCTCAGAGGTGTGGTGGACCTGATGCTGGGCCCACAGGATGTGCACCTCTGGAAACGAAATCAAATGAAATAAAAAAGTGATCCAACTTCGGTGGTTACGACTAAGAAGCAGCAAGAAAAAGTTATAATAAATCATTTTGATAAAGAATTTTAAATTATATTTTCTAAATTTTTTTATTTAATATTAATTTATTCAAATCAAATTACTTACAAATAAATAATCTAAAATTAACACACAATTTAAAAGAATACAGAATAAAAATCCACATCAGACTTCGTCAAAATTAAATTATATACCTACTTATTTCAAAAATATCCAGCATGTCAAAATATTAAATTACTACTAGCCAAATAGACTACCCCGTACTGTCTCCTGTCTAAAATTACCCATTACTCTGGCCGCGTTCCCCCGCTGGATGGCCAAAGAAATTCGTTGCGAATACAAAATTTATTTTATGTAGATACAAAAAGTACGCTTAGAAATGCCAATAGTCTAATAACAACGCACTCTAAACTCGTCCATGAAGATTGGCTAAATGTAAACAGCAGCCTATATCCACTGACAAGTGGCTGATCCCAAATACAATACCCCGAGAAGAAACAGCAATAAACTCAGGCAGCTCTCTTTAACTTTATTGTATTACTAGTAATTATGGTTTACAAAAATAATTATGATTAATAGCCTTACATAGCGTCGAGTCAGTCGGAATGATAATAGTCTCTTATCTGCAAGACGCAAGAGTTAGATTTTTGGTATTTGTGGTGGCTTACCGGTGTTGCGAAAACAATTCAAAATGAAAACAGTATGAAAATGTATCAGGCTGTATGACAATATTTGTGCCTTTTTTTTTGATTTGACTTTCATTCTACCTCTCGCCTCCAGCTCAAAATACGGAATCCAGGTCACTACTTAAAATATGGAATTTACTATTGTTGCATTAAAATCGAGTCATCGACGACACAATTGTCACAATCAAGAGTCAAAAATGGTCAAGAGATTCTGAAATAATAATAATGAGTCCACAGATAAAAGCGTTGCCATTTTGATGACTCTGCGTCTACCTGTGCCTTTCATTAAAGTCTTTGTTTCGATAAAGTCTTTGTGTTACAAATTGGTCAGACTTATCTCATTGGTAAGAGCACACAAGAAACACACTCACATTCACTCACATAACTCACACACACATAAACCTTAAGAAATTCAGGAGTACATCCTCAAATGTGGCAATGTCTGGAATTTACCTGCTCAGATAACCCTCCACAGATAACTACAGCCAATAGACGCTTTATTCTAAAATTAGATTGAAACTGAAATCTCACAATCGGTGGGATGGGAGCTATGTAATTATTTACAAATATAGATCGCCTAGCTTTAACCACAGGAAATAAAAAATAGGAATTAGGTTTAGAATATATTCTGAAGTATATTTAAGAACCGAAGCAACAACTGAGAAACGGATTTTCCGACCCATGGGTACCGTAAAAAGCCGTCAAATCGACTGTGATCTGGTTACTTATGTATTAGTAAAGTCTAAGTGTTTTTCTTTATATGCAAGGTCTACTCAGTGGGTTGTCCGTGGAACTTACAAATTCCGTGTATCTGAGCAATGTCTTTGAACTACACAAAGTTTTTCAAAGAGCCGAAGTTTCTAGAGTTGCAAGAAGTTTGTGGAGCCCTAGTGGGAATATGTCACTATAATAGTATATGTATGCGAGATAGAGTTGGTTTTAGTTTCAAAAAAAGAAACATCGCTACGTGAATTCTCCAGATAGGTACTTAGATGATGACCGAATTAAAGCCTAGTCTAAACCCGCTGAGTAGTTTGGTGCTATCGTTTATTATTATATAGGTACATATTACGTAGGTATAATAATTCTGAGGCATGTGTAACTGACCCGGTCCGGCGATGGGTTCACCATCTATCATGTTGAGTGGTCGAATATTCTCGTGAAAAGCGGTGGGTATTTCCAGAAATGGAATACCTCTACCTACCCCTTCGGGGATAAAAGGCGTAAGTTTCTTTTATACGTAGGTAATCATAAGTAACCTATGTCAGTTCCCGATCCTCTAATTGTTTCAATGCGAAAAATGACGTTTAGGTCCGTTGCACACTTTCGCATTGAATTTTATATGTACCTAATATTACCGACATCCCGATTAATAGTTATAGCAACATGTGAAAAAGTAGTGATAAAAAGGGTTCCTGGCATGAACCAAAGTGATAAATATGTACGTAAGCTTTTTGAAAAACTTTCAAAAAGCTTACGTACATATTTATCACTAGCTCAACGGTGAAGGAAAACTTCGTGAGGAAAATCGTAGGACCCAGAATGGTAACTGACCCGGTCCGGTGATTGGCTCACCACCTATCACGTTTAGGGGTCCAAAGAAAATACAGGTGAAATAGGAGTCTCTCCAGAAATGGGATACATCTGCCTACCCCCTCGAGGACAAAAGACGTTGTACTTATTATTTATTTTATTTAGTCATCCAAATCATACCGTGGCAAGCTCTATGCATCCAGTAGTAGCAGAAGTCCACTGCAATAGCTGCGGCGTACCAGGTCATCGTGTTGTCCCATGGAAGCTCCACTATCCGGTAATTTGAGTAGATCCAGGTGTATATGTACGACTCCGCTCCTCTCCATAATAGTCTGGAAGAGGAAAATATGATGAGCATCTTTTTTTTTCTTGAATATATTTTACGGTAAGCAAACCCGCAAACTAAGCAAACTCTTAGTGTCGATCCACTCGTAGCATAGCCTCACAACAACCATACCACAACCACTCCAGGTGGGCAGGCGCATATTTTGTATTGAAAATGACTAGTACGATTTACAGGTGCCACATTTTGTCGTCATTATCGATCGCGTCAGTGATACCGGCCACAACGCAACCACAACGGAATCACCAGCGAGCGGCCAGCCACATCGCAGACACAACATTTTGACGGTACCACAAAACAACTGCAGTTAGCTGATGCGACATCATTCACACGTTACTACTTGACCACATTTTGACGATTTTATCTGGTGTGGTTGTGGTACGTCTGGGTTAACACTATGGCTAAGACACTAACTGACAAGGATTTGATGTTATAGGACAAGTTCGAAGACCTTTTCTGCATTTGTCCATTTCTTACTATGCCCACTTCTGGTTATGACTATTTCTGTTTGTGACCAATTCTGTATTCGTCGATTTCTGGATTGGTCGACCCTCGGTACAGCCAGCATGTGGATGTGAGTTGGAAAATTACCTTTGGCCGTATAACCCACCCTTCCGGACAATTGGACAGACAGAACCTTTAGAGATGTAAGACAAAAAGCACTTTCAAATAATGAAAATAAAAAATATAACAAATAAGATTTACCTTCCACATTCCTGTAAGAGTCCATGGGATATACTAGTGATTCCATCGTTAAATCTAATTCCTTTTTTTCCTTCTAGCCTCAATAGTATGTGTTCTAGGATCATAAATATGAAGAAATACGGCCATGACTGAAACAAAGAGAAGACTCAATGACATTATTGTTACCCGTCAAGTAACGAAATCGAGACACAATAGATTATCTGCAATCCTTGACCCCGCTACTGTAGCTTGACTGACAGCGTTTCAAACAAACATACCATGTATTTGTGAACTTCATCGTTATGATCATATGGTTAACATATTCTATACGGCGATTCACACCTCATGCCATTGGCTTACGTCCAAACTCCAAATCTCAATAATTTTGGCCTATGTTAAGATGTTAAATAAAGAAAAAAAAAAACATATCAATAATTTAATGACCCTTCAATTTCTATGTAGAAATATTTTGATACCGTCCCACAGACATGCGTCGTATAAATTAAGTAAATGTAAATATTTCTCTAGGTAAATAAAAATACACTTAGAAATGTCAGTAGAATAACAAGGCACTCCCGCGGAAACGCGAGCGTCCGACTGAAACTTAATTTTTGACCGAAATCCATTGTTCAACTCTGTAAAAACTCATAGACTTTTCAGGACAGAGGAATTCCGTTTCTGGAAATACCCATGTTTCACCACTTTGGACCCGTTCACTTTGTACGTAAGCTTTTTGAATGACTCAAATAATTTTAAACTATCGGGTTACAATATCGTCAAGTCTCCTGTCACTGCATATACGTGATACTACTGCACGAGTCTCACCCCAACCGCACAACGCACTAAATCCTCAACCTTATTATTCGAAACCATTGTAAGACGATATCCAGTCCGGTGTTTCACTAATGCGGGTTCATTTGAAGGTGTCCATTACAGGACGACCATTTTTTATTCTTATTTGGTTTATTATTCATCGAGACGAGCCAGGGGAAATGACAATCTACATAATAATAATGAACTTTATTCCGAAAAACAAATTACTTTTATTAAAAAGGTAAAATATACGTTGGATGTAGATCCATCACTTTTTTAGTTGGTATGTGGGATGTCAGTAAAGTCTAAACTAGGACACATTACACTGCTTCTAAAGCTAGGCTACATATAAATGGGCCTGTTTGCTCAGTTGGTAGTGACCTTGCCTTCTCAGTCGGATGTTGCGGGTTCGATCCCCGGTCGGGGCCAACATTAGTGTGCATGAAAATGTCTGTTGGCTTCGTGTCTGGTTGTTTAATATTTATTTAATTATTTTTATCAGTTGTTTGGTACCCATAATACAGGCCCTGCTTAGTTTGGGACTAAATAACCGTCTAATTTTTTTTTTTTTTTTTTAAAGCAGATAAATTAATTCTGAGACATGTGTAAATAGACCCGGTCCGGCGATGGGCTCACCACTTATCACGTTTAGGGGTCCAATATATCTCGTGAAATGTGGGTATATCCAGTAATGGAATACCTCTGCCTACCCCTTCGAGGATGAAAGGCGTGAGATTATATTATTATTATTATTATTATAAAAGCAGATAGAACGTGGGGCTACGCCATTTTTTCGGTTGACTTTTAAATAAATAAATAAATGTCAATAAGTCTCGCTGAGCTAACTTAGAAATAAAAAATGAATAGCAGACCCTTTCAACACAGATGTTTCAGATATCATCTTCTAGACAACAGTCAGGAAAATCAAGAGAAATATCATGTGATTCAGTTTTAAAACGTAATTTCAAAGAATCTTCGCTAGCAAGTGGGTGAATTAATAAAAGTTCATAAACAAATATCAGAACGAGCACATTTACACCTACTTACATATTATATCAAAAACAAATACAGAAACAGGTTGCAATTGGAATTCGATTTGAGATTTCAACTCATTAGTAACATCTGGACTTAAAATTCAAAACTATAATATCTAGAGATACCAAACAAAAATAAATACATCCATACACGAAACGAACGTTTAAAGTAATATGAATTTGATCAATGGTTACGCATCTGTCTAAACCAAAAAGATTTAAATATAATAAAATTATACTTTAGTGTCTTTGGTCTAAGTCAGAACATAATTGTTTCAAACCTTCTTTTATCCCCTAATGTGAGGGACATTATGTTGTTTTGTGGTTTTGATCGTGAAAGCAAAAACGATATAAAAACTCTTTGTTTTGCTGTTTCTGTATGTTCAGCACGTTTTACTGCAGACAGCTTAGAATTTCTGATAGAGTTCTGACATCTGTGTATTTTTTGCAGATCTATGCCAACATTTGTCAAGGGCACTTGACAGGTGACAGCTGTGATTCTACGTGAGTAGAGCCCATGTGTGGAGTGGAATTCATAATGTGTGTTATGATCAACTCTCGTATACACCATTACATTTATTATCCCTAGAGATGTCTGTCATATAGAATAAAAAATTATAAAAAAATGAAACTAAATATATAAAAAATCTCACGCCTTTAATTCCCGATGAGGTAAGCAGAGGTATTCCATTTCAGGAAAATACTCACATTGCACTCAGTCAAAGAGATTAAATTATAATAAGGCATAGATGGGACAAAGCGAGGAAAATTTAATGCCAAAAGTTATTATAAGTGGAATAAATCTAATACAATTTCGGGCTTTTTGGCGGGAATCCGAAGAGGGACGTCATGTTTTTTGTATAATTTTCATTTTGCTGTGTATTTCGGGTTTTGACTAATAATAGTGATAGTTTATTATGTGACAAGTGTCCGTGAAGGTGTGCAGTGAATGGAAAATTCGATAAAATGCGAGTTATGGACATTTTTGGATTGCCTCAAGAAGTCACAATGAAGTCTTCAGTAAAAGTGCTATCATTTTACGGTTGAGTGGAGTTAAGGATTTAGAAAGTGTTAAAGACACTGTATTTTTGTGCATGGACTCTGAAGCACGGCCATATAACTAAGATTAGTGTAAAATAAAGACTTGGTTTAAAGGCCTAGTAGCCAAACCATAAACTCCTTAAAAAAAATACAATTTCGACCGAATGACAGCTCGCGTTCATAATATCTGACACGACGCTTGAGCTTCAAAGGTTTGTATGAAGGCTTTTTGGCGGGAATCCGAAGAGGGACGTCATGTTTTTTGTTTAATTTTCATTTTGCTGTGTATTTCGGGTTTTGACTCATAATAGTGATAGTTTATTATGTGGCAAGTGTCCGTGAAAGTGTGCAGTGAATGGGAAATTCGATAAAATGTGAGATATGGACATTTTTGGATTGCCTCAAAAAGTCACAATAAAGTCGTCAGTAAAAGTGCTATCATTTTACTGATAACCAAGTTAGGGCACGTTAGGGTTGTAGAAAGTGTTAAAGACACTGTATTTTTGTGCATGGACTCTGAAGCAGAGCCATTTACATAAGGATATCATTAACTAATGACGAGGCTGCATGGCGTAATGCCTTTGCCTACCCTGTAAGGGGTGAAACAACAACAAAAAAAAAGGTTTGTATGAAAATATTAGCAATGCCACCTCTATGTCCTATTTTATTTTAATCTCTTTGCACTCAGTACCCCATAACATGATAGGAGGTGAGCCCATCGTCGGACCGAGTCTCGTACACATGCCTCAGAATAATTCTGAGACTTGCGGGTTGCCTAACAATGTTTTCCTTCACCGTCGAGCTAGGGAGAAATATGAACGTAAGTTTTTAACTCATTGATACATGCCAGGATTCGAACACGAGACCTCACATAAGAGGCGGGCTCTCTAACCGCTGGGCTATTGCAGCTCAATAACAATTCTTACAACTGTATCCAAGAAGTATTCCATTTCCGGAAATAACCAGTTTTCACTAGTGCATTTGTTCTGTACCCAAAGGGTACCGCGACCCAATTACTACCTATAAGCCTCCGCTGCTAGTTCTGTATGTCTTTCAATTGGATCATGTACCGTTATAGGTACACAATTGAGATTTATACAGAATGTGTTATTTATAGTATATACATATACAGTATATGTAGTATAGTGTTGTATTTTTATATTTCGAAGCCATAGCAACAAATTAAAGAGATGAGTTTCTTATTATGAAGTACATAAGAAACGGGTTTTATATTATACTGTAGTACAGAACCCTTTACGTGCGCGTGCGATTCACACTTGTCTGATTTTAACTATAAGTTCTATTTATATTCCATTACATTCCATTCCACAAATGAAAACATAGTACAAAATATCCAATAAATTCGCAAAAAATAAAGCTAAAAATATCTCAGGTAACTTAACTAGTCCTCGGTCAATAACACCCTGTATGAAAATGCGTATACATTGCAACCTGACACCTACCATACAGGTGTATGTACAATATGGAACTAGAGTATGGCTTCAGATTACTAACCAACAGTAATGTCCTCGCTCTGAATTCGATTTGAAGCGAACTTGTTTGTACTCTTTAGATAATATGAATGTACGCTCTAATATGCTGTCGCTACAAAGGTCGTGGGCATAACAGGTGAATTTTAATTATAAGAACCAAAGACTAAGGGCCTGAGAGGCACTCCTCGCGAAATGGACTTCAATCTCGAATTCGATTGTTTTAAATTATTTTATTTATTTAACTTCATGTAGGTTGACATACTGCCACAAGATACTTTTGTACTTCAACGAGCTGTCTTATACAGGACTAGCAACCAGCCCTAGCTTCGCTTCGGTTTATACGATATTATCAGTGTTTTTCTACTGTATTATGCATGTATTATATACATATAAACCTTTCTCTTGAATAACTCTATCTATAAAAAACCGCATCAAAATCCGTTGCTTAATTTATACATACAAAGGGACAGACAAACGGGAAGCGACTTTGTTTTATACTATGTAGTGATCGTGAAGTTATGGTCATTTGTGTAAGTGACTATTTTGCTCGTCAGTGCAGTTATAATTATGATAAAGAGGATATTAAGATAATTGCATCCACTGCTATTTCCAACCGTATTCCCATTACGTCTTTCAAAGCAAAAGCAAAATGAATTCTTAGTAACAGAACTACTTTATTGGCCCGAGGGTTGCTGAAAGGAAGGCTCTCTGAATGGACATAATAGTATTTCCGGATGCTAATAAAACTGTAGGTAGTACGGCAATTGGTTGTGATTTATGCAACTTGGTACGGATAGAAAAAAAATGCGAAATAAATAATAGTGCATTTATTCACCATAATTTGTTCAATAATTAACGCTAGCTTTTACACGCGGCTTCGCTAGCGCACGTTTATTTCACCCCCTTACGTTACGTTATTTAGTTACGTTTATTTTAACCTTAGGGGTTGAATTTTGCAAAATACTTTCATAGTGGATGCCTACACTGTATAAACTATCTATGTGCAAAATTTCAAGTCTCTAAACCCAGCGGTTTAGGCTGTGCGTGATACATCACCAATCCGTCAGTCAGTTCATCATTTTATATATAGACTAGCGACCCGCCCCGACTTCGCACGGGTACAATGCTTATACTAAAACCTTCCTCTTGAATTACTCTATCTATTAAAAAAAACCGCATCCAAATCCGTTGCGTAGTTTTAAGGATTTAAGCATACAAAGGGACATAGGGACATAAGGATATAGGGACAGAGAAAGCGACTTTGTTTTATACTATGTAGTGATTAACTATCTGCCAAACTGTGCCCGTCCCGTTGTAACATGAATCAGCCTTTATACCTTAACTGCGGACTCGGACAGCCCTGGCAACGTATTGAAGATTAACTTAGAAATTATAGAAGCCCTTTTTACGGGTCACAAAACACGCTAGTACAAGCTTGAATACTTCCAGAAACCCCATAGCTATACCGCAGGGATATGGCGTTAGCATATTTGGTTCATTGATAATGTTACATTATTTACAAAAGATATATGACGAGAGATAGAGATGAGATGATATTTCGTAGGTAAAATTTTAACAGGTTTGAGCTCTACAGAGAAATTGTGTGGAACAAGCTGTCTACATTTAGTCTCTGATGTTGTCTGATGCGAAAAATGTACCCTTGAAAAATGTAACCTAACCTAACTTAACCTAAAAATGATTAGTACCTAGGTACAACTCTAATACTGACTGACTAACTTACAGCAAACGCACAGCCTAAACCGAAGCAAAAATTTTGAAAATTACTTCTTTATAAAACGCAGATGTACATAGAACGGATATTTGATAATTTTAATAGACGGAAGTTACTATTTTTTCAATTCTTAACGGGCTTAATTCTTAATTTGTAAGTATAAGTAAGTGTAATGAAATGCAATTAAGTTCCTTTATTAAAAGAAAATAGTCAAATTACATCCATTTTCGTATTCATACTTCCCACTGCCTGTCAAACAAGAGCATTTCTAAGTAGGGTTAGCAACAGTCAAAGGTCAGCCTTTGAAATTTTGATCATACCGCACCGAATAAAAATAATTTAACAAGGTCAGAAAGACGAGAATTTTTTGGAATATTGCTTCCATTGCATATTTAATTTAAAAAACTTGTTTTGTATAACGAATAAGCTTTATGATTGAAAGTAATCAATGAATCTGTGTCAATTTATATTGGTTGCTATGTGGATTGAACTTGTTAATTGTTTCAATTGACTTGGTTATTTGTGATACCACATACATACAAATTGTATATTAAAGAATTTCAAATAAAATAATAATTATATACACAGCTAACATATTTGTTGTAAGAGCTGTTTGGGGATTCCATTTTTAATTATATTGGGGAAGCTGTATTTTTGTAAGGATTTTGTAGCGTTTGTATATTTTACGATGTTGTATTTTTTGGTGATCTTGTATACAGTGTAATGAAGAAAAACAATGTGAGGAAGCGCAGGATCGCGCAGGTCCCAGAGTTAATTCTGAGGAATGTGTAAAAAACCTGTCATACATTGACTTGTCGCATCAGCCGCGCGCGTCAGTCGCACGCGATCGATCGCGCACGGCTGCGATTGGACCACTATTTGGCTACCCACGGAAGTCTACCTTAAGGCTATCACTGCTCTTTTATGTAATTCAATAATAAAGTAAGTAATATGAAATTTTTATTTATATTGTAGAATTTCATAAGGAAAAAGATTACTTTCTCAACACACCTTTTGAGTATTCGTATGTGTCTAAAAACCTTCCCGAAGAAATACTTTAAGATACAGTGAAAACCGTATCGCGAAAGCGACTTTGTTATAAACTGTTATCAGCAGGTGCCCAGCGGCGTTGCTCACATGGATCACGATTATTTCCGTTCCCGTCTAAATTAGGTCAGGTTAAAAGGTCACTACCAACTGAGCCAACAGCCCGTCTAATATACGGATTGTAGGCTCAGTTAGTAGTGACCCTGCCTTCTGAGTCGGAGGTCGCGGGTTCGGTCCCCGTTCGGGGTCAACATTTGTGTACATGAACATGTTTGTTGGCTTCGTGTCTGGTCGTTTAATATTTATTTAAATATGTTTATCAGTTGTTTAGTACCTACTCATAGTACAGGCTACCTAGTTTGGGACTAAATAACCGTGTGTGACTTGTGTCCCACAGTTATTATTATAAGAGGCCTTTGTGCTAAATATCATGCTTCCAGGCCCAATGGTTTTGGATGTGCTTGGATCAATCAGTCAGTTTCCTTTTTAAACGGCTTCAAAAATCCTCCGGTTATCAATTCGTCTGTTTTTTTTTATGTTTGTTACTTCAGAACTTTTGACTGGGTGGACCGATTTGGATGATTCTTTTTTTTATTTGAAAGCTGGTGCTTCCAGATTGGTCCCATTTAATTAATTATTAAATTAATTTCATCCAGTTCTGACAACGGCATCCATGATAAAACCATAGTCGAAGATTGAAGACGTTTTTAGGGTTCCGTACCTCAAAAGGAAAAAACGGAACCCTTATAGGATCACTTTGTTGTCCGTCTGTCCGTCCGTCCGTCCGTCTGTCAAGACCCTTTTTCTCAGGAACGCGTGGAGGTATGAATCTGAAATTTATATCAATTACTCAGGTCTACTGTCCCTTGAAGCTGTGAAAAAATCAAACTTCTAAGCCAACGCAATCAAAAGATACAGCCGTTTATGCCGCAAATTTTCGACACTTGCAAGGGAATCAAAACCTACAGGGTGCTTCCCGTGAACTCAGAATCTTGAAATTTGGTACGAAGCAACGTCTTATAGCATAGATAAAGGAAAAATTACGAAAACCATAAATTTGCAAGTTTGTACGGAACCCTCGGTGCGCGAGTCCGACTCGCACTTGGCCGGTTTTTTTTATCTTTATTTAATCACAAGCTTTTATTTAACTTGAAATGTATGTTTGTTTGGGTGAAATCAATTTTGAATCAGATATCGAAACTTTGTATACACGTTTAGTTTGGATAACAATGCCTGATAAGTGAGTGACGGCATTCTAAATCCAACATTGTGGAACAGCCAAGACTCCGGCAAAGGGATTTTTTTAATTCCCTTCCACCCTTTCCGCCATCCGCCAGTTCAGCCTTAAATCAAAATGAGTCACTATAACTGCAAACTAGGTTGAAAATGGATTGTACCTGTGTTCCACGTGACTAACAATTATCTATATTCAAAGATAAATGTGCTTACACGTGTTTGGGATTGACAAATAGAGACTTGACGACCTTTGAGCATGCACCAGCACCGGCCAATTGCAACACTCAACAAAATTTTGTTTTGCAATAACTGCCCCAGTTCCGATATGCTTATTTGACTTGAATTATATTGACATTCCTGTACGGTTCTCAAATTACTATCTACGTTTTTAAAATTACCATTTATGCTTTGATAATTATTGTCTCCTTACTAGGTAGGTACATGTGTCATACCGAATCGCTAAGAAGTTGTGTCAGATAAATGTTAAGTTATAATGATTATCAAGACACCAAAACCCGATTTGTGACATTTAAAACATTATCCTCCTTCTGGATCAGTTGGGTAAAAATAAAAAAAAATTACACTCCGTACATGAAGTCGAACTACCTACTAACTAACTTCAAACTACACCTTGCACTTCAAAATGCAGACTACAGAAGGTGACAAGGGAATACGCTTACATATAGGTACCAACAAGCCTGAAAATCATTATCCTTTTGGCACAGTCGGGTAATCAAAATTATAAACCATAACATAGAACTCTAAAGTGTAAAAAACCAACTTCAACTTATATGGTGTTGTCATGGGTGCCATTGTCACAACCACATTGATCAAACACGGGAAGCAAAAACTTTCAAATTTAATTATTAATAAAAAAAAAAACATCAAAATCGGTTCCCCCAGTCGAAAGATCTGAGGTAACCTCTTCCTTTTCTAACAATCTGCGTGCTTTCTGGATATATAGATGACTAGCAGCGCCCCGCGGTTTCACCCGCGTAGTTCCCGTTCCCGTGGGAACACGGGGATAAAATATATAGCCTATGTGTTATTCTGATGTATAAGCTACATAACTGTCAAGTTTCATCAAAATCCGTTCAGTAGTTTTTGCGTGAAAGAGGAACAAACATCCATCCATACATCCAGACATCCATACATCCAGACATCCATCCATACAAACTTTCGCATTTATAATATTAGTAGGAAGTAGGATGTGTTATTCTGATGTATAAGCTACATAACTGTCAAGTTTCATCAAAATCCGTTCAGTAGTTTTTGCGTGAAAGAGGAACAAACATCCATCCATACATCCAGACATCCATCCATACAAACTTTCGCATTTATAATATTAGTAGGATAGTAGGATTCGTTCGGAAACTTATTTGATATTTCTTGACAGAAATTTATGGAAATGTTTCATAATGTATTATTTATTAGCTCCGGGTCGTATATTTTAAAACTTATTAAATGCAAGTATGAACATACCTGTCTAAAAAAGTTAGGTACGTCATCTTTGTTCTCATACATCGTTTCTTGAGGTGAGTGAATGTAGAACAGTCTTGCTACGCCTTTCAAGTGTTCATTAAACATTTCCGAATAGCCATTTTCTACCGTAGTGTTGGCGAAAGAAAATTCCACCGCCGCCATTTTGATTTTTTGGTAATCTGCAAAAGAAAATGAATGATGTTTAGAAATAATGATAGTGATTTTCATATTTTCAATTCCTATGTAAAATTTATTTATGAAACATAAATAAATATGTAAATCAATTAAGTAACTACATAACTTTAGTAGTAGGTATGGGTTTTATTAAGTATAATTAATAATAGTCTAAGATACGAATATAAGACGACCTTCACCGAGCTGCTTATTGGATGAAAAGTATTTTATATCAAATTTAATATTATTTTAAAAAAGATATCGCGAGTAGGTTGCCTGAAAAAAATCAGTCCAGAATATGATTAATTCAATACTTAAAATATTTAGTGTATCGCTATCCTTTTCTATTTCACGGCAAATAGCATGCGCACTGTCTTTCATTCAATGATGGTTCGCTGAGACTTTTCAGTCGTCCGTTTTAATCACTCGCATATTTTGATTTTTAACAACCGAAATTCATTAATTTCAAGACTGTTTTCATATTTTATAGACTTCATACTTTCGATTGGTATGTAATTTGTCTATTGAACAAATCAGTGCAATTTTTTTTTTTTTATCCTGGACTGAATTTTTTCAGGCAACCCACTCGCGTTATCTTTTCTGAGATATTAAATTTGATATAAAATACTTTTCATCCAATAAACGGCTCGGTGAAGGTCGTCTTATATTGGGATCCTCTATTACTATAAGAATAATTATTATTTCTGCTGTTTTAGCTATGCTATCCATTCAACGTATCGAAAGTATGTGAGAAATCAGAGCTATAGGTAGACTAAAATATAGAAGTAAGTAGTGTCCCACAATTGATTATTGGGTACCTATGTTAGGTACCTATTATTATTTAAGTAAAATGACTTTTAATCGGTGACGTTCTTGAAGTTTTTTAATTATAATCAGGTTCAGGTTCTCAATTCAATTGTACCTTAGAACTCTGCTATTCATTTATAAAACGATTTGAAAAAGTCTTTTATATTAGAAAGGAAATATTTTTAGGTAGGTCCCGTTTTTAATTAAAACCTGTTCTAATAAAGGGATCCATGAGGATCTGAGGGAACTTCTCAAATTTAATTTGCAGACTTATAGACATTTTAATATTTTCAGCAACATTTCAAGCATTTGCATTCAGAATATATCATTTTGGCGAAGTAGAACTGATAAGACCACAAATTCGGTTTCTAATATTTGAAATTGTTTCTATTTGTTTTATTCTATTACAAAATACTAAACTGTTTTTATTTGTTTTGTTTTGTACTATTCTGGGACCTCCGGGTTTCCACACGATGTTTTCCTTCACCGTCGAGCTAGTGATAATAAATAGTAGGTACGTAAGTTTTGATAAAGTCATTGGTACATGCCAGGATTCTAACCCGAGCCTAACTGATTATCATCATGTGAAGCAGGCTCTTTAACCGTAAGGCTATCACTGCTAAAAAAAAGTTATATTTACTAAAATTTCCGCTCAATTTTGGAGGAGAAAACAGAAGAATGCGAAACGTCGGTTTTTGTACATATAATCGGTCTTATCAGCAGTGTCCCTATCGCACTCTGCGGGGGGAGATCAGAAGGGCAGAGAGGGCAACAGTTTCTTCTAGAACCTATTTCTCAATTCCCTCGCAGCCCGGGTAATAATCATCCATTTAAATAGATACCTTTTCTACTATTTGTCTTGGCAATTGTGTTGTTTGTTGATATACAAGTATGTTAAATGTACCTAAGTTTACTCCAACTGTGTATTTACCCTCATTTATATTCCTTTTGGTTTGATGACGTGTTTGCTTCTTGTTATAGGCACTAACGGGTAAGATTTTTCTGGAAAGTTCTAGAATATTTAAGTGAAGGTTTTTCTAGAAAGTTCTAGAATGTTTACGTGAAGGTTCTTCTGTACAGTTCTAGAATGTTACGTGAAGGTTAAGATTGATACCTCATTACATTTTTAAGCAGCAAGATTTATTATTTTCCTGAGGGATTAGCCAGGTGGCTTTATGCCAACGTAAAGATTAATTGAATAGAATGTCAAAGTGTGAAAAGGCCGGGCAAAAAAAAAGACAAATAGATATGTATACAACGCGTAACAGAAAAAGCGCAATTCCTCATACACCCCAATTAGTATATTAATATAAAAAAAATATGATGCAATCGAACTTTAGTTGTGTCTAACCAATTTTCTTAAATATCGATTAATAATAGCACGATTTCCATAGAAAGCACTAAATTCAGCTACGATATTTCATTTTTTTTGAAAAAATTAACACATTTAAAAATAGCTGAAATCGAATAAGTAGTCGATACTGAACAAACTAATTTCAGGAATTGCGCTTATTCTGTTACATGTTGTATAATGACATAACTTTACAGCGCGATCAAGTAAAGTTGACGCAACTCTCCCATGAATTATAGTTACTGGCACTTATTAGTCCTTCATAGTTAATTAAACAATTAAACGAATGCCCGCTAAGTGAATGGAAGTTTTTCCACATGGACTAAAATTTAAATAGATACCTAAATATCCCAAGAATAAGTCTCAAAAAGTTGACTTTTCAGACTTAATATTTTTTGATTTACCTAATCTCGAATAGAGTAAGCCAATTCATTGAAAGAGTCTTAAAAATAGTTAGTTAGTGTAAATATGTTATGTAAGCAAATAAATATCTAACAATATTTTTTACCTCTTAACCTCTCAGACCATGAATCACAGACACAGTAGATTTTTAATTTTGTCTCGGTTCCAATTGGAACCGGCGGTTCTTAACTGATTAATCGGCTCTATCAACAGAAATCATTAACAAGTTCTGTAAGAAAGTATGAGAAGTATTTTCTCTAGAACGAATTATAGAAAAACTGTTTCTGTTCAGAGTTATACGGCTGTTTTGTTTCGTAAAAGTGACGAAAGGCTCCGTCCGATTAACAAGTTTTAATGTGAACATAAAAGAAAAGAGGCAAAGTTGGCTGTCGCTTTGTCCATGAAAGCGGCATCCAGCATCGCTTCCCATCTTTACAGAAGGCTAAGTACAGATACTAATTGGTTGTTATGTGTACGATAAAGAGTTGTTTGTTACTTACATACTCCGAATCGATAACACATTGAAACTTGAAATATGGTATGTAGGTGACTCATGTCGTAGGCAATATGTAGGGATTTTCGGAAATTTCCACAGAAACGGGCCTAAACTGGATCCAAGCGGGCAATATAGACGAAAGATTTTTGGTTTGAATTAAGTAGGAGCGTAACTAGACTGCTTCGAAAAAAATCTTTCGCCACTAAAATTCTACATTATCCCTGATGAACATAGGCTATATTTTATACCCGTGTTCCCACGGGAACGGAAACTACGCCTGTGCTGCTAGTTGTATATTTTATCCGTGACCTCGTGATATATATATCAAACATGACTACACATTTAATATTTCCGTAGATTACAGAAATTTCACAACAATAATAGGAAGTTTCACATCCGAAGTCTTCATTGTTATCTTCATTCAATCGTTAGGTCATTGATCATTCAATTATTTGTTACCATAACAGTTTTTGGCAATAACCTAATCTAATACTTTATCTACACACATTTTTTATTTGTATTTATGTTAAGTTATTTAGGTTTATATCAAAACCATTTAGTCTATAGATGCTCTCAAGGCACTATTTTGAATTCCGTAAGTAGTAAAAAAGTCCTTAATAATGTCAAAATATTAACGATATTAAAAAAAATGTAGACCCGTTTACAGAATTGTGCAATGTACCTAGACATGTCAATAATGCTTATAGAACATATCTACCTACTCGTCAAATTCCTAAGTGGTATAGTTTCGGATATGAGGACATAGTGGAATTTCGCTTTACATCAAAATCATTATAACTGTGTTAGGTATCAAAGAAACTGATCAACACACACATACACTAGAAACAATTCCGAAATTACAAGAAAAAATCTGCTGTTAGGAATATTTTGGTCATTTAGATACTATTGACTGTACGCGACCACTAATATTTTTGACAACCGTGGAAAGATTTACGTAATAGTTTTTGTATGATTATGTTTTGTTATATCGTTTCCAGTTCACAGATACCATTTTTTACTTGACTTTTCACCCTCATTCGAGTTCAGCATGATAAATAGTAGGTATACCTACTTAGTAGTAAGTAGGGTTCTGTATCTCAAAAAGAAAAAAAACGGAATTTTATCACTTTGTTGTCCGTCTGTATGTCAAGACCCTTTATCTCGGTAACGCGTGAAGGTATCGAGTTGAAATTGAAACCATACACTCAAGTCAAGTCAAGTTTGATTTTTTTACAGCTTCAAGGGACTATATCCCTTGATGCTGTAAAAAAATCAAACTTCTAAGTTAACGCAAAAACTTACATTTCGACACTCTCAAGGGAATCAAAATTTACAGCATACTTCCCGTTGACACAGAACTATGAAACTTGGCAAGTAATATCGTCTTATACTAAAAATACAGGGAAAAGTCTGAAAACTATCCATTGTAATTAATCAGTCATGCACCGTGCGGTTCGAATGCTGGATAGAACAATTAGAAATCAATTGTATCTCATTTTATTGACTGCAGAGGTTAAATGATAAAAATATAATCTTTAGACCTAATAAATGATCGAGGTATAATGTATATGTACCTACTTGGTACGGAACCCTCTGTGGGTGAGTCCGACTAGCACTTGTCCGGTTTTTAGGGTTCCGTACCTCAAAAGGAAAAAACGGAACCCTTATAGGATCACTTTGTTGTCCGTCTGTCCGTCCGTCCGTCCGTCTGTCAAGACCCTTTTTCTCAGGAACGCGTGGAGGTATGAAGCTGAAATTTATATCAATTACTCAGGTCTACTGTCCCTTGAAGCTGTGAAAAAATCAAACTTCTAAGCCAACGCAATCAAAAGATACAGCCGTTTATGCCGCAAATTTTCGACACTTGCAAGGGAATCAAAACCTACAGGGTGCTTCCCGTGAACTCAGAATCTTGAAATTTGGTACGAAGCAACGTCTTATAGCATAGATAAAGGAAAAATTACGAAAACCATAAATTTGCAAGGTTGTACGGAACCCTCGGTGCGCGAGTCCGACTCGCACTTGGCCGATTTTTTTTATATAGAACAGCCAATCAAAACATTCGTTGAGCCACGTGGCGCTGCAGTGGCTGAAGTGCTGTCACAATTTGTAGATGAGTGATACATCGTCAAACATCAATGACGGACAAAACGACTAGCTAATGTGATGACGTTTTAGTCAACCCAAATTATTTCTGGCTACAATTACAGTTAAAAATCCTGGGTTTTCTTAAATAAATTAGTCTTAAATTTTTAACTATACCTAATATACTAATGTAATATACTATTACAATCCATTACCAATTTATTTAATTTGCATACTTTTAAATAGTTTATTTTGGTTAAAATCAGGTCAGCTATTTTTGTGCCATATAACTCAGATTTAAAAGAATTTAAAGACCATTCTTTACATAAACTTCCTCAAATAACTTCTTCTTAGTTCTCAACGGTTCACCTAACTTCAGAGTGGTCTCTTTGGCAAAACTTGAAGCTCGCAAGAGAGCCAAATAACTTCTAAACCAATTTTAGCATGAAACTGTGAAGTAAGTGGTAGATTTTGTTTAAAATTTCGGAAGTTTTACATAATTATCTACTAAAGTGTTGAGATATTTCGAACTTATGGAATGACTGACGGTTTGACGCTTACATTACATGAAAGGCGTGAGATTATATTATGTTAATTTTCACCTCTCTAACCTTGCAAAAGAACATTTTTACTGAAATTAGTGAGTAAAGTCCACTTTTACTCTCTGTTTTAAAGAGTGAGTTAAAGTACCGGATATCCGGTTGTCAATTCAAATTCAAAACCAAAAAGATTGAAAACCTCCTTGCGTCGGTTTGAAATTGTTTGAATAGTTTTTATTAAAAAGTTTTTAGTTTAGAAACGTTCTAAAACTATAGTTGGGATTTTCATTATGTTGCCACCAGTGCAGAATTTTTGAAAAAAATAGTGGAAATTCACTTTCCTGGAATTGTTCCAAAGAATATTATTAGAATTACATAAAAATACTAAAATAGTGGATAATTATTATTATAAATAAAATATTATCTTTAAATCGGAAACAAGTTTCAGAACGCACCCTAAAAGAAAAATGCGTTTCATTTGTTTCGTCGTGTTTTGTTGTTTGGCGGGCGCTATTTAATTTGTCACTTTTGTGTTGAATTTTATCAAAATTTGTGCAAGAAAAGATGTTATAGTGAGGATGAAAACGACCAACTGACACCTAGTGAGTGTAGGTACTTACTTCAATTACTGATTTGTACTCATTTAACTACCTAGTTAGTTTCCTTTGCTCGCTTAGAGAGGTGAAAAGTTCTGTCATGGGGAATATTTTCATACAAAACTTTGAAGCATGTTTGAAGTTCAAGCGTCATGTCAGTTCTAGTACGAACGCGAGCTGTCATTTGGTCGAAATTGTACTAGACTTAATCCACTTGGAATAACTTTTGGCTTCAAATTTTCCTCGCTTTGTTATCTCTATGATCTATGCTCTATTATATTTTAATCTCTTTGTTCTATACCAATATAATAAGATGGAAAAGTTTGTCTGTACTTTCGATTTAATTGCCAAAATTGAAGTGAAGCCTACTGACAATCTCTACTGAAATGACTGTATTTAGATTTTTTGTCTGTGTGTGTGTCAGAAATACCAACTTAAACTTATTTTATTATGTTTTATTTCGATATCTTGCAGGTTTTTTAATTATCGAAATATGTAGCTAAGGGACAAAGACGTGAGAATATGATTTTGTACTATTTTTATTTGTATGAGTTTAAAATTGAAAACTCTTAATTTGACGATACCTACTCGATGTAAAATATTCGCTCAAGAAGTAGGTATTCATGTCAAAAACGTGCGATAATAACTCAAATAGTAATTATTATCTTGACCTCAATAAACAACAGCAAATAAGTTATTTATCAGTTATCACTCACAAGAAAGCATTTTATTTTACTTGAATTAAGAATGTGAAATCTTTGTGAAATTATAATGACACTAAGTGATTTAATTAGAAAAACAAAATTGTTTGACCACAAAAATTGGGGCAGTCTAATCTCTTTAGATAATATTGATTAGACATATTATTTTAATTTTATCTCATATAAAAATCGGTCCGAAAGATTTATGGGAATGTTGTGTCATTAAAAAACCGGTCAAAATTGATTACTCTTTGTTACTTCAGATAGTTTTTACCTTTTGAAAAAAATCTCGACTGTTTAGATTCTCGTCCAAGACAAACATCGTTGGCTAAATTCAAATATAAATGTTAGTAATTTAATTTTAAGGAAAGCGTCCTTATTTACTATAGTTAGGGAGGCGAGGTAGCTAAATGGCGTAATTCAACGGCACCGTCGAGACCTATCAAAATCGAAAGATAAAATAATTTCGAAAAGAAAAGCTAATATGGTAAAAACCATTTTAGCGGTGGGTTTGGCGTGTACGGTTTTTCAAAAATGTAAAAAAAAACAGTTACTTGGGCATTCTCGAGCGCGTCAGATATTCATACTACGTATGCCCCAAGTGCCTCTGATAACAACGGTATACTAATCTGCCGGTTTGCGTGGTGGGGGTAGGCATAAAAAGTAGTCAAAAATGCAAAAAAAAAAATTACTCGAGCGCGTCAGATTTTCGGAAGGGGTGTTAAGTAGGCCCCAAGGAAGCTCCCTTTAAAAAAACTGACAATTTGGGCGTGACGATAAGTTACGATGAATGTTTGAAAATGCAAAAAAAAATAGTTCTTTTGCAATACTCGAGCGCGTCAGATTTTCATAGGGGAGGTTTATCTTGGTATCCTGAAAGCATATTTTCTTAATCTGACAAAAATGTTGGTGGGTTCTCTTAATCTGACCGAAAAAGGTTTTTTGGTTTATTTTTTTCCTTTCTTTCTCCTTGATAAAACGGGGAATTATATATATATATTAAGGTGTACCGAAAATTCCCTTCTACCGCTTTTTTCCCCACCATCAGTGTTGCGAAATAAAGGAAAAATACTGGTGGGACGGCATATTTCCGCGAAGCGCTGTCTGTATTACATGTTTATGGCAAATTCCTCTTTTTTGCTTCAATTCTTCACTTCGTTTTGCTTACGAGTTACGGTACGACCAAAAAACTATTTGAGGATCAACAGGCTATTGAATAATATACATACATGGAACTGTACATGTTAATAAAACTTTTGTATACAGATACGCGTAACTTTTTCCGAGTCCACGAAAATTGTCGAGAAGCTTTAGAAAAAAAAAAATTGAGATATAATAAAAGTTCAATAATTTAATCATCGTTATTTCATATCAATTTATTTTAAAAACCTCAGTTTTAGAGATATACTCAAAAAACCGGGAGTTTGAGTTTTTATGATGCTTCAAGTCTAAAAGTTTTAACTTTGGACAAAAATGTAAAGAGACATTTTTTGTGTAAAATAAAATTACCTTTTTTGTTTATTTAAACTTTTTTTGTGTAAAATGTATCATTCGCGACTTATATGCCGCAACGCGTTTTTCGGGAGACGAAATGGCTCCTCCACACTTCCGGTCATGCGGAAACCGGCAGATTTTGTATTTTTAGTAAGTTTTAGATAAAAAATAAAAAAATCGTGCTCGAGAATGCCGGATTAACGTTTTTTTTTTACAAGTTCGCGACCCTATAACTTGGCGGCGTCAAGGACTTATCGTCAGATTAGTTAAATTTAGTCTTAAAACACTAAAATCAACCCCCAATATCTTAATCTGACGCGCTTGAGTATTTCAGCTTGACTATCGATTTTTTTTTACTAATCTGATCGTCTATCCTAGGCGCGCGTCACTACTTATAGAGCTAAATACTTGACAAGGTTGTTCTATTAGGTCTAAGGTATCTCTCATATCTTAAACTGCCACGCTCGAGTATTACCGAAAATTCCCCTATTCGCCTCCCTAACTACTAGTTGTTAATACTTTTTAAAGTATTTAACACATTATATGTCTATGAGGTTAATTGTGCCTCATTGGGGATGAACACAAACTTATGAGGTCACTCTTGCCTCATACTAATTTAGATACATTTTTCATAATTCAATAATGTCTTTTTTAATAAAATATAAATAAAGTCTACCCATTAAAGTAATTGGAAACTGGAATAGCTATCAAACACATCTAAGGCAAAAATATAATAACCGGTTCTATAAATTATTATTTCAATTTCTTTTATACAGAATTCAGATATTTTTTTCTGCTCCCGTATCTGATCAAAATATGTGCACATGTTTTTACGTTACCATGTAACAAGTAAAAAACCGGCCAAGTGCGAGTCGGACTCGCGCACCGAGGGTTCCGTACAACCTTGCAAATTTATGGTTTTCGTAATTTTTCCTTTATCTATGCTATAAGACGTTGCTTCGTACCAAATTTCAAGATTCTGAGTTCACGGGAAGCACCCTGTAGGTTTTGATTCCCTTGCAAGTGTCGAAAATTTGCGGCATAAACGGCTGTATCTTTTGATTGCGTTGGCTTAGAAGTTTTATTTTTTCACAGCTTCAAGGGACAGTAGACCTGAGTAATTGATATAAATTTCAGCTTCATACCTCCACGCGTTCCTGAGAAAAAGGGTCTTGACAGACGGACGGACGGACGGACAGACGGACAACAAAGTGATCCTATAAGGGTTCCGTTTTTTCCTTTTGAGGTACGGAACCCTAAAAATGAGACTAAATAAAAGGTAACAATTTTTATTTAACACGAAATAAACGAAGCGTTGGCATGATCACTTTGGCATTGACTTACAGATGAGGTCGCAAGGACCTCATTCTATAAACAGTGAATAAAAAAGAATACCTAAAACTTTTTAGGTATACATAATTAATTGTCTTAACCTTAAAACAGGTCTAAAAATATCAACGAGTCTTAAAATATGTATCGGTATATTGAACTTGACCAATTTTTCTAAGCATTTCTTCATCTATATCCGTTAATTTAAATTCAACAGACAGTTAATTAAAGTCTCATGGTCAGGTGTCATCACGATCACATGTTGTAAGATCGAAGATTCAATCTGTACGATAAACTATAAGTAAAACTAAACTTAGTACTCTTAAAAGAGAGCTGTCGACATAATATTACTTTGTAAAAGGAGACCTGCACATTGTACACCAGCGTGAAAGATAATTAAAAATCAAGTGATTATGAGAAAAATATTAAAAAAAAATCCATCTATTTAACTTGCACAAAAGTAATTAAACTTTAATGGATCCACATGGAATCATATTGAAATAATACTATTTCTGACTTCTTAAGCCCAATTTCCATGTTATTGTGAATTAGTCCGACAAACATCAAAATATATACCTAGGTCGCAATTTTTTTTTCGGTCGCCGCGATTCTAGTTTAATGAACATTAAAGTTTATTGTAAAACGAAACTAGACAAATATGAGCAAGACCATGAATCAAACTACAGTTATTTTATTTATATTTATCTAAAAAACTGGTGTACATCGATCGTACACTCGACTCCATACATTCATGAAACGTCTACTTTAACTGGCTTCTGGCAGTTTGGAATTTACATCGAGAATTACCAAATGGATTCCGTCTTTTCTAAAAATGGAAGAGTAAAGATGAGTAAAGAGAAACCAAAGAGATTAAAATATTATATTATAATCTCTTTGAGAGAAACGAAGAATATAAGCTGTTCAAACATTTCTTTAACTTTTACTTGCCCTTTACAGATATCTATCCCATTATTACAATCGTCTTACAGATAATGCATATTACGCTATCAGAATCGCGTCGTTATTTAAAAAATGCATTGGGAAGAAGCGAAAAATACAGAAAGTGAGCAATTTAGATGGATCTAGCTAGCTATGAACAGGAAAAGTAAGCAAACAAACGCGGTTTTGCTCAACTCGTTAATAACACTCGTGTTTTTTCTTCACTACGCTTAATGATCTTGTCAACTGGTTCTTGACGATTCCTAATTATGAATAATTAATAACAGTAATGCCCCGCTAACTGTGTAATTTGTAGTAAATACAATAAAGAATCCGAATCATACTTTGCCACGCTCTTTTTAATTGTTTTTGACACGCTTCTGTATAGATTTTGTTATATACTCGTAAATAGCTCATTAATAGCCTAGCCATTATTGCCTTCGTTTTGTAAAAGCAAAAAGCGGTTACAATTAATGGAATGCTGCACTATAAAGCGAAGTGAATGAAAGAGCGAACCGTTATCTCATTATTGTCTATTTTTTCCAATTATTCTACAGCTTTGTTTTTACGTTAAAAGAACAACAAATTGATATTAAGACCATAAATTGGTGACTATAGCAATACTTTCTATCAATAGTAGTAATAAATAAAATAAAAATAAATAATCTCACGCCTTTCATCCCCGAGGGGGTAGGCAGAGGTATTCCATTACTGGATATACCCACATTTCACGAGATATATTGGACCCCGAAACGTGATAGGTGGTGAGCCCATCGCCGGACCGGGTCTGTGTACACATGTTTCAGAATTAATTCCAAGACCTGCGGGTTTCCTCACGATGTTTTCCTTCACCGTCGAGCTAGTGATAAATATGTACGTAAGTTTTGAAAAACTCATTGGTACATGCCAGGATTCGAACCCGAGCCTCACTGATTTTCAGCCGGCTCTTTAACCGTCCGGGCTATCACTGCTCTATAGTATTAATATTAAATTTTAAAACTGATTACTTACTTTCCAACTGTGACTTTCCCGTGGGAAATCAAAGTCCGAGTACCTTTTGCCTTGAATCGTGAGGGTTAAATAAAATAGCAACATGACAAATGTCTTGGGATATCGTTTCATTTCGACTTGTAGCTTTTCTTTACCGTTAGTAACCCGTTTTCTTATGCTTGAATGGATTTTATCCGACATTATTTTTTTAGGAATCCATGGAATATTTTAAGTAATTTTCAGAGCCTCCCTTAAAAAAATATTTTTAGTCTTGCTTCATTCGTACAATGACGTCATTATAATGTAAGTTTGTTTTATTATTGTTTTGCGGAAAGGTGTGATATTTAAAAAAATATTTTTTATGAAGCAAAAGATGGTTAATAAAAATATAAGAAATTTGCTTCTCCATCATTACGCAGGGAAAAAACTGCATTGTTAAAACAATTCTAAAGAAAGAAAGAAAAATATTTATTAGAAACACAGGAAGTCTTAAGACTAAAATACAATCAAAACCCATGGTACCTATATATTTGAGTGTCATTTTTTTATAAAAAATACTTTTTTAAGATGTCATGGTACGATTCTGAGCGTTGTTTT
Source organism: Ethmia dodecea (assembly GCA_963855545.1). Lineage (NCBI taxonomy): Eukaryota > Metazoa > Arthropoda > Insecta > Lepidoptera > Depressariidae > Ethmia > Ethmia dodecea. The sequence goes on along the minus strand of OY979444.1, from coordinate 15,109,377 downwards.
AAGCTTAAAACAAAACGCAATGATAGTTTTATAAAAGCTAAGTTCCTGGATTATTAATTCTTCGATAAGTAGTATGTATCTAAACATCTCAAAACGGTTAGTTAAACATTTCAAAAAGGAAGTGAATCCGTTATCACGTGCATCCTCAAAGCGGCAATGTGTTCAGAATAGAATATTAAAGGAGATTGCATGATTTACTGTAAGTACACTTCGTTTAACACTTGCTTGTATTTTTTATTGTTACGGAAGTTGTAGTTGTAATAAGTATATCACGGAAGTCATGTTTACGAGTTAATGTGTTATTCTGCACAATTCTTCTCTTGCGCAGTTGGATAATAAGGAACTAATTTTGCCACAGATGAGTATATTATGTATAGTTTTAAAAGCAGACTAAACTTGTTAATCAGAAAAACAACGTGTAAAAAACAATATTTTTAAGGATATTCGATAGGTGTTATTGTAGATATTGAAAAAAACCGGTAAAATATTGGACCGGTTGCCAGAATTATAAGGAAACATAGGATTTTGCAAATGGATGGTACCTAAATAAAGATAATAATATGACCTTGCCTTGTTGATAATGGAAAGGTTTTGATCTCTGATTTCGTTGAGGACTAAAGGATTATCGGACAGAGAAAGAGGTATAAACGGTTATGAACCAAGCTTTACCACATAAATCGAATTATAAGAAAAAAAACTTACAAAATATTTTAAAGACCCACAGTGAAATGACAAAGATAAATTACCTACGAGTATAAATTAAAAACAAAAATAAAACTATTGCAACATTTAAATACTCACATTAGCAAAAGTTGAATGAAACTTATAATAAACACGAGTCAATGTTCACTCCGCGAACTATTTTCACATTATAACAAATTCACAGATTACCACAAAATTTGTTATCTGATGACGTTTTTAACCCTACAAATAACTTCACAGTTTAAAATGTCCAGTCCATCAACAGTATTTTGTTTTAAAAGTAAATTGTCAACACGATTTAAATTTCGAACATCGATTCGAATTGATCGCGCGATCCCGGCAAGCAAGCGTTGCTCACTTGTCTAAAGTATTGAATGCAGGCGCAGTTGGCGAGTGGGTCGTATTTGTATAAATAGCCTCTATAGGTACGTAATGAGTGTCAACACTGCGACATTTGCGTGACTTTTGTATTGATAGCTTTTTTATAATATTCTATTTTTTCTGTTTTTTTTTGTATTGCGATTAGATAATTTTTGTTATGGTTGGTATGATGACATCAGTGATAATTGAATACATGTTTATCCTTATCTCGTTCGCATATATAGCATGCATTTGCTTATGATGACGTTTCACCTTCACTCTTATAACGCATGCAGATTATATAGGTACTTACCTACTACCAAATATTCTACAGTACAATCGATTGTATGTTTTTAATTATCATTCATAGATGGGTACGAAGTTGACTGCCAAGTTAAAACAACAACATTTATGACAGATTAAAGTGCTTATTTATTATGGAAAGTGTACTGAAAATCGAATTATGACGTGAATCTTACCCTCGGTTTCCGATAGGCCCAAACTACAATTATCACAGCCAATAATATTATTACAGCCTGTTAAGCTGTTCTGATTGGTTGAATAGAATCGTAACGCTATTCAACAACCAATCAAAAGAGGTAACATGAGATTTAACAGTCTGTTAGCAAATTTTAGTTTTTATTTCGGAACGGGGTTAGTATTGAATTAAGTACTTATAGTACCTATTTGTAAAATTATTTTATCATTTTAAAATGAAATTTAAATCACTACATTCTATGAAACAAAGTCGCTTCCCGTCTATGTATACTTATATTTTGATGCTTTTTTAACCGACTTCAAAAAGTGAGGAGGTTATCAATTCGTATGTATGTTTTTTTTTATGTTTGTTACCTCAGAACTTATGACTGGGTGGACCGATTTGGATGATTCTTTTTTTATTTGAAAGCTGGTGCTTCCAGATTGGTCCCATTTTAATTTTGTTCAGTTCTGACAACGGCATCCATGAGAAAACCATATAAGTTGAAGATTGAAGTCGGTTTTTTTACTCTTTAGAGTGGTTATTTTAATAGATAGAGTGATTCAAGACGAAGGCTTATTTCATAATACAGTAGAGAAACGCTGATAATATCAAATAAACCAAAGCGAAGCTAGTACATTAATAAATACTTGTAATAGTTGTTAAAAGGTATTTTTGTATTTTGATTTCCGGTCAAGTCCAGCACGGACAACGGACAAAATCTTATTGTGTCTGCTTCCGTTACTTGACGGGTATAGTAACACAGTCCAGTGTCACTTTTAGGCCCTACATGAGTTCGGTAGACAGGGGGTCGATCAGACCCCATTCGCACTCCAGGGTTAAGAGTATTAATAACACCACAACTAGTTCGCCGCACACAGAGCGACAGTGTTTGTTTACTTTCCGATTGTGATTATATTACCTACTAATAAAATCCGTAATCTAATGATTGCTTTGTAATAATTCAATGATTGAATTAAATCAACATTCCTTGATGTATAATTAGTTTGTTCGATAGGCAAGCAACACTGTTGCATTTTAAGTAATGTCCTTTGGTTTTTGACATAACTGACAGTTGTACAGGACAACATCTGTCGGGTCTGATAGTAAGTTGAGAATACATATTATGAATCAGTGAGGCTCGGGTTCGAATATGGCATGTACCAATGAGTTTTTCAAAAACTTACGTAAGTACATGACAGGAAATGACATAATTAACAAACTTACAGACAAAATTGGAAAGCTGAAAAGGTTAGAAGCTGAAAGAACTGTAAAATGGGTTACTGAGCGTCGCAAAAATATACTAGATAATTACTGTAAAGTTTTAGATCGCGTTCAAAGAAAATACAGTAGCTTAGCAAAAACCATTTTGTATTAATTTAAAGCTAGTTTCTACCATCAATAAGCAATAATTCTTGTATGAAAACTAGCCAAGTCAGACCTTAGGCTACAATATATTATCCTAAGTTATAAGAAGAAATGATATTTTATGTTGTTATAAATAAATTTCAGGACTGACCGTTGAACTTGGCACCCATTTAGATCTCACTTCTTTTGTCGTTGAAGTCAACAACCAAGGCATAATATTGAACTTGGCTCTCATTTCACATTTATGTTTTTGATGGGATATTTATCACTAGCTCGACTGTGAAGGAAAACATCGTGAGGAAACCCGCAGGTCTCAGAATTAATTCTGAGACATGTGTAAACAGACCCGGTCCAGCGATGGGCTCACCATCTATCACGTTTAGGGGTCCAATATATCTCGTGAAAAGTGGGTATATCCAGTAATGGAATGGAAAACCGCTGCCTACCCCCTCGGGGATAAAAGGCGTGAGATTATATTATTATTATTTTATTATCACATATGAATGTAAGTTTTTTTAAACTCTTTAGTACAACGTAAAAGACAACGCTTTATCACGCATTTATATTTTTATGTTTGACCTTTTTTAATCAGTAGAAAAATTACCAACCCCAGTTAGGTTATTGTAAGATTGTACTCAAAGAGATTAAAATATAATAAGGCATAGAGGGGACAAAGCGAGGAAAATTTGAAGTCAAAAGTTATTCCAAGTGGAATAAGACTAGTACAATTTCGACCGAATGACAGCTCGCGTTCATACTAACTGACATGACAAGTACATGACGCTTTTTTTTTTTTTTAAATCATTTATTTAAACGGGCTTTTAAAGAAAAACCTTTATGTCAGCCCTATTGGGCAAAACTAGGGATGCAATACACACAAAAAAAAACAAATATCTTGTACACTCCCTAACTACCTAATCTTGAGACAGTTTACAACGCTTAGGCTTCAAAGTTTTGTATGAAAATATTCCCCATGTCCCCTCTATGCCCTATTATATTTAAATCTCTTTGATTGTACTCAAGTAGTTAACGGGCCTGTTGGCTCAGTTGGTAGTGACTTCTGAGCCGGAGGTCGCCGGTTCGATTCCCGCTCTTGGCCAACATTTGTGTGCATGAACATGTCTGTTAGCTTCGAGTCTGAGTGTTTAATATTTATTTAAGTTTGTCTATTAGTTATTTGGTACCCATAGTACAGGCTTTGCCTAGATGTGCGAATGAAATTGAATTATGTCTCATAATTTATAAAGTACGTGAGAGAGTTTCAGTATGTAGTTTAACAAATTTTTGTGTCCATGAAAATGTCAGTTGGCAAGTAATTCCCAAATGAAATTACTCTCATCCCGTTCCCAGCGATTTTACCCTCTCTAAGTTCCGTTCCTCTGGTCAAGTTCCCATGTTACACCCAGAAAAGTAATCTTTGCATTGGTAAAAGAATTTTTGAGTTCGGTTAAATATTTTCATACTCATTACGAACATACAAAAAAATGAGTTTACCACATAATTGCGACAAACTAAACATAAACAAACTCAATAGTGACAAAATCTTTCTCTTTTTTTATAGAAGGCAACCGAACAGATGGGTCACCTGATAGAAATAGTGACTACCGTCACCCATGGACACCTGCAACTCAAGAGTCACATAGTAGTGTAGATAGAAGATAGATAAATCGTTTTATTTGCAACACAATACACACAGAGAGCAAGTGATAGCGTTACAGTTAAAGAGCCTGCTTCACGTGATAAAAAACAGTGACTCTCGGGTTCGAATCTTGGCATGGACCTTAGTTTTAAAACTTACGTACATATTTATCACTTGCTCGACGGTGAAGGAAAACATCGTGAGGAAACCCGCAGGTCCAAGAATTAATTCTGAAACATGTGTGACCCCTGTTCGGCGATGGGTTCAAAACCTATCACGTTTAGGGGTCCAAAGAATATCTCGAGAAAAGTGTTTATTTCCAGAAATGAAACACTCTCTCACTCGGTTATAAAAAGTCATGAGATTATCTATCTATATAAATAAAAATGAATTGATGTTCGTTAGTCTGATTAAAACTCCAGAACGGCTGGACAGATTTTGATGAAACTTTTTGTGTGGGTTAGAGTGGGTCCAGGGATAGTTTATACGGTGGCAGAACGACGTCTGCCCGGGCCACTAGTAATTAATAGTATTATTATATTAACAATACACACATAGAATAAGAAAAATAGGTAGGTACTAAAAAAACACTACAAAACAACATTAAATTACAAAATACCTAAGTACTGGATTGTATAGATGTAACTACGCCATAGTATTCAAAAAACACAACAACACAGATACACTTAATAAACATCAACTGCCTTCTAACCAAAGAGATTAAAATATAGGACATAGAGGCGGCATTAGGAATATTTTCATACAAAACTTTGAAGTATATTGAAGCTTAAGCGTCATATCAGTTAGTATGAACGCGAGCTGTCATTCGGTCGAAATTGTAATAGACTTATTCCACTTGGAATAGCTTCTCGGCTTCAAATTTTCCTCGCTTTGTCCCCTCTATGCCCTATTATATTTTAATCTCTTTGCTTTTAAGGTAGTTGGGTAAAAAGAGCTATAACCAACTGAACTAACCCGCCAATCGCTTTATTGATCAACAAGCCACCTACGAATTTTAATTACAAATTATTTTTTTGTACCAAACACATTTTGCTCAATTTAAAACTCTATAACTACTACACCTTCCTGTTTATCTATAAATTTTGGATTGTGCAAAATGTTTTTCATGTGTTTATTCTACCGTGGCATAAAGTGTTAGTTAAAGTCAAATGATTTTGTGTGTCACTTGGAATATTTCTGACAACCCCCTGGAAATAAAGGTGCGTGCATATTTATTTTATTTTCGGCCCAAACAATAATTATTTGATCACTTCGTAAACTAAGATTTATTAACAATTCGTTATATAAGTACATAATTATAAAGAATACAAAAATACAAAACTTTCCTAGATTATAAATAAAATACGTCATCAAATGCGTCCCCTCGAGGTGGCATTGTGCCTAGCAGGCAGGCAGCATTCCCGCGCTGAATGGCTAAACTCAGCCTTTGCGATAGGAAGCCGCCCGCTCTGCGGTCGCCAGGTACCTCGACGAGACGCGTCGATAGGTCCCTAATAAGCCGTTTCGCTTCAGGGCCCCAAGGTCCCATCGTTTCGAACCCAACCGGCACGAACAAGTATCCGCCCTGGAGGTCCCGATACTTCCAAGCCTATTTCATCTCGGCACCCGCAGCAGCTGAACCCGCACAACCAGCAGTCGCTCGCAGATGACTCGGAGCCAAAGTATCCACGCAGGTTACATCCCACGCAAGAAATTTACCACCACTCCACGCCACATGGGAAACTCCATCGGGCCTCTTGCCGTCAGAGCGAACGACTCCTTTTGGTTCTAACGTAGCAGGAACGTTCGCCGAGACAAGGGCCCTCCGGAGCACATCATTTAGAGAAACGTGGCGTGGGATGCGGCCCGCGCTCTTCCTGCAGGAGAGCCCGTGGTGTCCAAGCTCACAAACACTAGCCTCCCGGCACCTGCATAGATGCGGCTGGACCGTTTTCACTCCCAGTCGTAGGCCCACAATGAGAGAAAGACTCGTATTATCTATTAGCGTGCCAATTAGAGGCGATGGCAGGGCATTTAGCCAATGGTCCGACTCCTTCTCAAAGACGGCCAAAAGGCGGGCCCGATCAGTGGAGCACGAGCTGGCGCTCTGAAAGTCCTGTTGGACCCTCCGGCACAACGGCTCATCCCACCGCTTCTGTGAGGATAAATCCAACGGGGCAGACTCCTCCGGACATAGCTGCACCCACCGGTCTCTGGCCTCGTGCAGGTAGGAGACCTCAGCATAACCCATAGCTGGAGTTGTGATCTTCGTGAACAGATCCCGGAAAGCGAATGCCGAAGAAAGAAAAGCAGGTAAAGACACATCCGAAGCCTTCCTAATACCCAACCCCCCAAACCGCACGGGTAACGAAGCCTGAGCCCATGCCTTATCGGACAGGTTGACATTTAGTATTTCCGAAAGCACACCCGAAACACACGCATCAACATTCTGTAGCAAAGGCTCAAACTTCCACAAATGTACACACCGCAGTAGGTAAGTAAATTTTGGCACAAACAGACAGAATTTAATTAGGACTAGGGCCATATGGGCATTAATGTTGAACAGACGGTCTGAAGTCGCCTGAAACTTCTTCATCTGCCGGTCCATGAAGCCTGGAATCGCTCCATCCAGCAATGGTGCCCCCAGAAGTTCCATTGAATCCCCAGAGACCACACCTATGCCAGGAGCCACAGCCGCGAAATTTTCCCGAATTTTCCGCTGCTCAACGACACTTATAGCCGGTGGAATGAAAAGCTCGCATTTGGCATAGTTAAGATGCAAGCCAATGGACGCAAACTTTTCCTTGAGAGCTATTAAGTCGGCGAGGACTGTATCCGCATCGTAAACTTGTATTATATTTTATTAAAGACTAGCTATTACTCACGGCTTCGCTCGCGCATGTTTATTTCAACCCCTTAGTGGTTGAATTTTGCAAAATCCTTTGTTATTTGATGCCTACACTGTATAAGCTATTTATGTGCAAAATTTCAAGTCTCTAGATCCAGCGGTTTAGACTTTTTGTTGATATATCACCAATCAGTCAGTCAGTTTATAATTTTTTAAACCTATATAGATTTATTAACATAAGATAATGCGATTCGTATTTTAGAGTTGTAGTGTGAATAGTATAGTTAGTAGTGCCTAGAAAGTTATGGAATTTGTTTGTATGGGAGTTGACACTTTAAACACCACTTTGTATTATTACTTTGTGCAAATAAGTTGTTGCTTCCACAATGTCAAAGTCATGAATTAGAGTCACTTGTGTCATCTACAATGGTTAATTACTTTGATTTTGTTACAGTCAGTCAAAGAGATTTAAATAAAATATAAAGAGGGGGACAAAGCGTTGAAAATTTTAAGCAGAAAAGTTATTCCAAGTGGAATAACAGAATCACAGCTCGCGTTCATACTAACTGACATGACGCTTGAGCTTCTAACATGCTTCAAAGTTTTGTATGAAAATATTGTGTATGTTATATATTTTAATCCAAATGGTAAAATGGTATATCCAGTAATGGAATACCTCTGCCTACACCCTCGGGGATAAAAAATGGCGTGAGATTTTATATATATTTTAATCTCTTTGCAGTCAGTCTTCTGTCTTATAGTATTACTACCACTAGGTACCACAGTGTTAGAATCCCTACAGTAGAGAAGCCAACATAAACCGACATTAAACGGTATGCGGAAGTCGTCCCAAATGACAGTATGACAGTTCGGGCTAGTTCACTAACCTCAATTTTTTCAACACCTCCGTTGGAAGCTACGAATAAAATATTCCTTATTCGTAGTTTGGAAGATGGTTGGAAGACTACAAAGACGTTTAAAGAAAAAGTTTCTGCTAGGAAAGATAATTATTTTCTTCCTACCTCTTTACTGCTGTACTGACTGTTTATTGATATTCCATGCAATGACATTAACTTTCTCGAGTCTATGATAATGACAACAAACGTAGTTTCCGAGTCACTTACAAGACACATAGTTTCCGAGTCATAAATATCTTACAGTTTGTTTACATTTAATTTCTCGGTCATAAATAAAACCAAAGATATTATATATAGAAAGACGTAGATATGTTACTAAAACACGAAAAATGAGGCCGACAAATGTAGCTAATTAGCCACATTTTAGTTAGTCGCATTGTATTTCAAGTCGTATTTTAAGAGCAACTCTTAACAGATAGCTCTCTTTTTCTGTATTATTCGTTCCGTTTCATCTTTCCCCGTCATTGTTGTATCCTATAAATACGCTAAGAAGTAAGTATGTACATGTTGTAGCACACTCGTAGGGGATCAATTTTCAAACGCGAGCAGTATGAATATAACTCATCCTTACTTTAATATCTTTGAATAAAACAATTATTATTAAAACGTATTTATTTTAAGTTAAAACTATATAATTAAGTAAATACAGAATTATAAATTTTGTCCTCAACGAATAGGCCACGAAACACGCGAAAACCCTAAAATTATTTAAATTCAATCCAACAGAAATTATAAAGTCAAAGTCAAAATTCTTTTATTTCAGTAGGTATAAAAATACACTTTGAAATGTCAATATAAACAAGGCACACTAAACTCGTCCATGAGGATTGGCTAAATGTAAACAGCAGCCCATCTCCACCGACGAATTGCTGGTTCCAAATGCAGTACCCCGAGAAGAGCCAGCAAGAAACTGAAGAAAAGAAAGGGCAGCTGTTTTTAGTCTCATGTCTTACTAGTAAATATGGTTCACAATAATAATTATAATGAATAGCCTTACATAGCGCTGAGTCGGTTAAACCCATGCATTTTGGTCTACTAAGTAGTCGGTAATTTTATAGTAGCCTTTTTTATATAATGTTTGCTTAACTATTTATTTAAATTTGTCAAGAGGCAAATTTTGTAATGCAATAGGAATCTTATTGTAAAAGCGTATACATTGACCCTTATAATATAATGGAGATTCCATTAGAAATATTAGAAATAAGATGTTTTATTAGTCCTATAGACACACATAGGAGTTGGTAATATATCTATATGTACTTATAATACTATTATGTAGAAAGACTAAATGTTTGCTATAACAATTACCACCATCAAAGAGATTAAATCCTATTATATTTTAATAGAATTTTTTTGTTTTGACCACCATGTTTTAGTATAAGCAGAATCCCAAACCAAGATTTACTATATAATACTAGCAGCACCCTTGGTTTAAGCCGCGTAGTTTCGGTTCCCGTGGGAATATAAAATATAACCTGTGTGTTATTTTGATGTATCAGCTATATCAGTTATATAGCTTATACATAAATTTTCATCAAAATCAGTTGAGTAGTTTTTGCGTCAAAGAGGAGCAAACATCCATACACCCATACTTACAAACTTTATATAATATTAGTAGGAAGTAGGATAAGTAGGATACAAAAGTGATAAACGTGGAACTTTTATCACTCTTAATTTGTGAAAACCGCATCAAAAGCCGTAAAGTGGTTTAAAACATAAAATAATGATTAGATTCACACATAGTTTACAGTACATGCAATTATTTATTATTATATATTTATTATCCGTGGGAGAGCGATGCTTGGGCCGGCTCGACCGGAGTGATACCATGGCCTCAGAAAACCAGCGTAAATCAATGCGACGGTAGTCACTTACCATCAGGTGACCCGTCTGCCCGTTGGCCCCTTTTTTATTATAAAAATATATATATATATATATATTATTATTTTTGGGAAGACTTACAGACTAATTATATGACAATAAATTCAAAAAATAAGTAATCAGGTTGCTGACAACAAGTCTCCACATTTTCCACACATTACCAATTTACCTACTGGCACCTACTGGTCTCTTATTTCATAGCCTGATACTCACGTTTCTACTAACGCACGTGACTCGGTTCAATGGCCTTATAATAGTTAAGCAATTTTAGTTCTGACTTCCGATTTATTTGGTTTAACCGTGAACGAACACTTTGACCTAATAAAATACACATTAAGTCAATGGTCAAATATAAACATATGTGCCGAAAAAGGGTTTTTGCCAAATTTATCTACAGTTGGGTTAAATGTTAATTATCTTAATCATATTAATGAAATTCAGTCACGGATATTCTAGAATCTGTTCTTTTATTTTACACATAATTTTGATTTTGCTGTATATTTCGGATTTTGACTCATAATAGTTATATAGTATATTATGTAGCAAGTGTCCGTAAAAGTGTGCATTGAATAGAAGATTCGATAAAATGCTCGAAATGGACATTTTTAGATTGCCTCAAAAAGTCAAAATAAAGTCTTCAGTAAAACAAATATCACTTTCTTGTCGATAACCAAAAAGGGGATAGGCAAAGACTGATGATTTTCTTCCAACCTCTTTGGAAATAGGTAAAGAAAGTGTTGAAGACAATGTATTTTTGTGCATCGATTCTGAAGCAGAGATATTGATCTAATAATATAACGTAAAATACAGACTTTAAACACCCATTAGAAAACTATAAACTCCTAAATAAAATATAGTTCATTATTAGATCACTAATACCTAATGAACTGCAGCTAGTGTTGTTACATCGTCGATTGATTTTAATCACCTACTTAGTAATAATATCTTTTATCTGGAGATTTTCCTTAAAGTAACCGCATCCTTTTATTAACAATAGAATATTTCGAGACGTACGCGATATTCCAAGGAACTTTGAGCTCAAAGTGTACCTTCATCACGATTTTAGAAGTTAAATAGAATTACTGCTAAAATTAAGATTGTTTGTACATTTTTCCTGTAGGTGTACCTGCAATATTGTAATTTAATATTCATTGAGAAATAAAAAAGGCTTTGTGGTAAATTCGTGAAAACACGTCATGTTATATTTTTAGTGAATTGGTATGTTGGTTGGTATTATGTAAATGCGGTTTGTTCCACAAAAACTTTTAAGTTTTTTCCAGATAGTTAAATCCTACTAATATTATAAATGCGAAAGTTTGTTTGGATGGATGTCTGGATGTATGGATGGATGTTTGTTCCTCTTTCACGCAAAAACTACCGAATGGATTTTGATGAAACTTTACAGTTATATAGCTAATACATCAGAATAACACATAGGCTATATTTTATCAACGTATTCCCACGGGAACGGGAACTACGCGGGTGAAACCGCGGGCCGCTGCTAGTTGTAAATAAACCTATTGACGTGAAATTAAAACTCCAATTAGTAATATTTAATATTTTTTATTACTACCGCGTCACAAGTTAGCATAACCTGTAAATATCACGTAGACAGATTTTTAAAAACTTTTGTATTTATTAACTAACTTCGACTGAAATTATGATGTACCTATTCTATGGTGAATAGATTTTATTAGAATATACAAATATAATCTCACGCCTTTTACGCACGGTAGGTAGAGGTATTTCATTTCTGGATATACCCACTTTTCACGACATATTCTTTGGACCCCTAAACGTGATAGGTGGTGAGCCCATCGCCGGACCGGGTCTGTTACACATGTCTCAGAATTAATTCTGGCACTTGCGGGTTTCCTCACGATGTTATCCTTCACCGTCGAGCTAGTGATGAATATGTACGTAAGTTTTGAAAAACTCCCCTACATGCTACGATGCGAACCCGAGCCTCATTGATTATCATCATGAGAAGCGGGCTTTTTAGCCGTAAGACAATCACTGCTATTAATTGTTATTCAATGTTACATATTAATTTAGAACTGAACAGATAAATAGATAAATAGTCCAGTCATATTTTGCCAAGGACTTTTAGAAACAACTATCGATTATTCACAATGGAAAACAACATTCAATGGAGTGACGTAAAAACTTATTTCAAGATCGCACATGTCAAAGACTGGTTCTATAAGTTGACGGAAGTGATTGAACTGGGCCAATGTCTCTTACGCTACTTACGGCTCGGAAGAATGCCGAATAAATCCAGCTACTAGAATTTGGCTGTGGTTTTGTCCGGAAGTTTGGATTTGAAAATGAAGCCTTTATGTTATTCTGATGTTTGTGTACAGTAGTTTTTACTTGCAAGAGCTACAAACACCGATCCATCAATACTCAGTAGGTACAAAATTTCGGGTTAATAATATTGCTAGCAGTGCCTTGCTGTTTCACCTGCGTAGTTACCGTTCCAGTGAGAATATGGGGATAAAATATTTATTTATTTATTAAAATATCCAACAGCTGGTTTACATATAATACTTATACTATAACATGTTTAGTATAGCAACGCCAATAACAGGATATCATAGTTATACAAAGCTATTCGAACAAAACGGGGTCTGCGTGTGAGTGGGGGAGGGTGGCTGGGGGTGTGTAAGGGTGGATTGGGGTGCCTATATTACTTCCTGATAGTGTAGCTTTCCGTTGATGACATAGTTTTTTTAAATCGATTCAGGGGTTTAGGCGTTACAGCGTAACAAACAAACTCACTTTCGGATTTATAATACTAGTTAGGATTAGGATACTGTTTGCTGAGTTGGTAGTGACCTTGCCTTCTTGCGCTCAGGGTCAAAAATTTAGTGCATTAACGAATATGCCTGTTGGCTTTGTTTCTGAATAATAATCATTGAAGTATGTACATCAGTTGTTTAGTACCCCATAGTACAGTCTCTGCCTAGTTTGGAACTGAGTGGCCGTGTGTGAATTGTGTCCCAAAATTTATTATTATTATATTAATTTAAAAACTTACAATGAGTTCGCTGAACTTCAAGGCGCTATGCCAAGCGCCGTAACAACTACAGTTTTGCAGAGTCATCTCAAGTTCAGGGACCAAATCGTGAAGTAATAGTTGTTTACTACAGCCTAGGCTACTGACTCTTCTGTTCAGGAAATGGTAAGGTTACACACTTGTCTGTCTGCATGACTCGTTACTAGAGGTTATTTTTATCACAGAGTGCAGTGATAGCCTTACGGTTAAAGAGCCCGTTTCTCATAATGATAAATAAGTGAGTCTCGGGCTCGAATCCTGGCATGTACCAAATAGTTTAAAAAAAAAATACGTACAAATTTATCACAAGCTCGACGGTGGAGCAAAACATTGCGAAGAAGCCCGCAGGCCCCAGTATTAATTGTGAGGCATATGTAACAGACCCGGTCCGGTGATTTGCTCATCACTTATCTCGGTTAGGCGTCTAGTATATAAGTGAAAAGTAGGTATTTTCCGAAATAAAGTACCTTTGCCTACCCCCTCGGGATAAAAGGGATGAGATTTTTCATATATTTTTTTTTATTGTGGGACAAAATTCACACACGGTTATTTAGTCTCAAACTAGGAAGAGTCTGGAGCGGTACTAAATAATTGATAGATATACTTAAATAAATATTAAATACCCACACACGAAGCCAACGGACATGTTGCACACAAATGTTGGCATCGAACCCACAACCTACGGATCAAAAGGAAGGTTAACTACCAACTGAGCCAACAGGCCCTCCAGGTATTAGACAAACACTAGGTTAAGAGAACCAATACAACATTCAAAATAAATAACTAAATACGCAGAAGATAGAAGGTCGTTCAAGTTCGATTTCGAAATGTCATTGTCAATAAAGGATAAAAATAAAAAATTGTCTAAATTTTTTGTGACGTGTTTACAAACTAATGACTTGGTGCTGAACTTACGAGACTGGATTTTATTATGATTTGTTAAATATTATTAACTAGCGACCCGCCTCGGCTTCGCACGGGTGCAATGCTAACATTAAAACCTTCCTCTTTAATCACTCGATCAATTAAAAGAAACCGCATCAAGATCCGTTGCGTAGTTTTAAAGATTTAAGCATACAAAGGGACATAGGGATATAGGGACAGAGAAAGCGACTTTGTTTTATACTATTTAGTGATTAGTGATAGTGAAGTGATTGTTATTAAATGCTCAAAGGCGTTGCCTATCCAGTTTTTACTATAACTAAATTCATTTGCGTATTAGATCAAGCAAAACCACCCCGGTAGCACGTAGGTACGGGGTTGTTTTGATAAACGAATAAACATACCTAGTGAATAACATAGAACTCAGAGAAAAAAAAACAACTTATATGGTTTTCTGATGGATGCCATTATCAGAACTGCACCAAATAGAAATTACACTGGAAATCAATAGCTTTCAAATAAAAAAAGCACCATCCAAAACGGTTCACACAGTCAAAAGTTATGAGGTAACAAACATAAAAAAAAAACATACGTGTCGAATTGAGGAGTTTTCTTCTCGTTGACTAAAATACAAATCAACGTAGGTACTTTTAAAAACCACTTTCTAATTATGTTGTCTGTAAAAATATTATTAAAAAAATTTCTGAACCAACATAATATAATTTTAACAAAAAGGGTTACTTTTCCACGGCTAAGTTAAAATTGAAAAGGGTTTCCTTAATTAATGCCAAAGTTTTGAAGTGAGATTAATATTAAATAGTCCCAAGCTAAAACTAAACACAACAAAAACAACATTCAAGATATATTCACACCTTTCTTAGAAACTACTCGTATTAAGTCATAATGATAATTGAATGCCGCTAAGCCGATTACTCAGTGACAGTATTCTCTGAGAGATTCTTAATATAATATGTATATATCGTAATATAATTCGACCCGAAGACAGAATCGAGTTAGCGTCACCTTCATAAGCGATTAACAGCTAGTTTCAGGCCCTACTACAGTTCTATTCTAATTTTATCGAGGTTTTTATGGTTCAGTTATTGTACGAACTCTGACATAATATGACATTTAAAAAAACTGTCATCGTACAATAAAAAAAATCACGTTTCTTGTATGTATTAGGACCACTTTAATTGTATTTGTTATAGCGGCCATAGTCCTACTAATATTATAAACGTGAAAGTTTGTATGGATGGACATTTGTTCCTCTTTTACGCAAAAACTACTGAACGGATTTTGATGAAACTTTACAGTTATATAGCTTATATATCAGAATAAGAAATTGTATCCCCGTATTCCCACGGGAACGGGAACTACGCGGGTGAAATCGCGGGGCGCTGCTAGTAGCTAGGAGTGGGCCGCAACGCCTGCATGTAGGGATGATGATAAGGACAATAGAGATGAGGATCGAGGGTTCATAGGACGATGAATATAAACGAGTGTTTCAACAGCCAAAAGGTTTATTAACAGTGTTTTAGGTTTATTGTCACGGTTCTATCGGGTTATTGATTACAGCACAATCGTAGAAACATAGATATTATGATATTTAGAACATGCAAAGCTTTTACATATAGGAAAGCTTATTTAAAATACAAATTTTAGGTTAAAGACCGTCTAGTTCGAGCTTTGGGTAAGTACTGATTTGATAGTTGTGGCCATGGTAGTGGTCCCGAAGCAATAAATATATTTTTCTTGTAAATTTATTGTTGTTATTTTCGATAACAGATTAACGATTACCGATGTTTACTAGTAGAACCTGAAACCAAGCTTACTTATAACCGAATCGTAAACGTACAAACCGTTTGCAAACTACGTAGATTAGTGACGTATGGTATGTTATTTCAGAATTGTAATTCTAGCAGGATTCTAAGTTAAACTAATAGTCTTCGAAATTGCTATTTACTTATAGCCTATATTTATACAAAATATTATAAATAGGAAAGATTTATTTACAGAGAAAATATACATTCAATACGAAAAGATTTGTATTTTTGTATGTTTGTTTGTTACGAATAAACTCAAAAACGACTGCACCGATTTTAAAAATTCTTTCACCAATGGAAAGCTAGAAGATCCCTGAGTAACACAGGCTATATTTTATTCCCGTATTCCACTGGAAACGGAAACTACGGGGGTGAAACCGCGCTATGGTAACCTAAACTAAAAACTATGCTGTGTGTGTATTGCAGTAAGCGATACAAATCAAATCAAAAAGGGGGGATTTCGAGTAGTAATTGATGAGTTCCTCTATCCACAAGCTGACTCCATCATCAGACCCTTGTCACTGTATTATGTATACAACTCATGAGCCCAAACATGAAGTCTGTATACAGACTTCGTATACGAATAGCTATTGAGATTTTTTATTATACATTCTAGTTCCATTACAAGATCAGCTCGATGAGACCAAATTATTCTGTTGTCATCAAAACTAGAAGTTTTAAGTCTATATGACAATTAGAAAGGTAATTTCGACTTCCAATTCATCAGATTTGTTTACATCAAGTAGAGCTAAATATAAAGCGTGTTTCAATTAATTAATTTGCCAAGTTTTATAAATGAGCGAAATGGGTCTGGTTTCCGGCGTAATTTTAGACTAATTACAAGCAAAAAACTGAATATTCTTGTTTCGTTTTATGTATCCAAAAAATATTATTTTTCTCAAAAGAAAAAAACTATGTAAAAAACAACGACGTTCTCAATTTGGTTTTAGGTGTGTTTATTTTCATTTCAACGCTTCTCTGTAAACCTGTGAGGGTTTATGTAAAAAAACCGGCCAAGTGCGAGTTGGACTCAATCAATGAAAACGGCAAAAAAACACGTTTGTTGTATGGGAACCCATATAAATTTATTTTATTCAGTATATTTTACTGTTTTTAAATATATGTAGTAATTTTCACCAGTGTATATTGTTTTAAACTCTTAATCAGTAAAGAACCGCCGGTTTCAATTGGAACCGAGACACAATTAAAAATCTATTGTGTCTGTGATTCATGGTCTGAGAGGTTAAACGTGATTACCGATAAGCGATGAGCTTTGTTTTTTGCCTTTGTTGATTTTTCAGAAGTGGAAATTTCCTCAATGATCAATCGATATGTAAATACGAGTACCTGTTGCCTTCTTTTTTTACATTTAACGTAACACAAAATGACTGTATTCGTGACACAAATATAAATCGCGGCCATTATCTTTTCATCCAGTTCCGTAACGTAAAAGGAAATATCGATTGCCGCCAGGGACCTCCACAAATTACATTTCCAGCCTTTTAGTAGCAATTTGCTACGAAATTGGCCATCAGAGTAATCTATGGAAACCGTTTAATGCGATTCACAAAGTAAAGCGACGACGTAACGGCTACTTTTGTCTGCGAGATTGACGTACGACTTTACGACACTGTAATTTTTTTGAGACGACTAACATTCGAACGGCACTATGTCGACAACAGGCGTTATCGGGGGGTCTAAAATGGCCACTTTGAGCAATTCCTCTTTTTATGAATTCCCAGCAATATAATAATATAATCTCACGCCTTTCAACCCCGAGGGGGTAGGCAGAGGTATTCCATTACTGGATATATCCACATTAACGTGATAGGTGGTGAGCCCATCGCCGGACCGGGTCTATTCACACATGCCTCAGAATTAATTCTGAGACCTGCGGGTTTCCTCACGATGTTTTCCTTCACCGTCGAGCTAGTGATAAATATGTACGTAAGTTTTTGAAAAACTCATTGGTACATACCAGGATTCGAATCCGAGCCTCTCTGATTTTCTGCCAGCTCTTTAACCGTAAGGGCTATCACTGCGACTCCTAAGCAATTCCTCTAAATTTCGTAAAATGTTCCCTCATTTTGGTGATTAGTGAATCACCAAAATTCAATTAAATTCATTAGCAGATTCGGATTTGGTGAAAATTTCAAATATGAATTGTAATAGGATCATTGTAGTAGGATCTTTTATGATTCACCCGAAACGGCCTTTTTAGACCCCCTGACGTCTGCCGTCGATTGCTCTGCCCCTATAGCCAATGCAAGCGCTAACGAAAGTGAATCCTACTATCCTGCTAATATTCTAAACGCCAAACTTTGTATGTATGGATGCTTGTTCCTCTTTCACGCAAAACTACAGAACGGATTTTGTTGAAACTTTACAGTTATATAGCTTATACATCAGAATAACACATAGGCTATATTTTATTCCCGTATTCCCACGGGAACGGGAACAGAACGGGATTGACATAAGCACTTGCCAACGAGCGCTAACGCTAATGTCAATCCCATACATGTCAATCTAAAAGAACATTCGATTAGATTGTACAATGCCACTTATATAGGGGGGCTGTTATGTTTAGGAATCGTAAATGCATTATTAACCAGTGGGTTTCCTTTGCAAAACCACCTCGGCGATAAAACGTCAGTAATTCATAACTGTTTATTAATGAGTTTTAATAAGAGTTTAACTTGTTAGTTGACTAGATTACATGATGTAAGAACACACCCACCTTTCATGATAACAGGTTCCTTAATTAATGTAACTTAGTGATAATATAGTGCAAATTTTATTAATTTAATCTACAAATAGATACATATACGTCTATAGTGTTAGTGACTGTATTAATGAAGCATAATGATTGCACAAACGTCAGTTAAGTTTAACTCGTCATTATTACTACTTTTGCCTTTTTATCAAATCAAAACTTGATGTAGTAGAACAACTAAGGAAACTTCTATAAGTAGAATGAGAAATTTGTATTAATAAACATACTTAAATAAATATTAAAGGGCCACGAGCGGGGATCGAACCCGCGACCTCCTACTCAGAAGGCAGGGTGACTACCAACCGAGCCAACAGGCCCGTCAAATCAATAATCAATATCTCATCAACTGTCATTTCAAAATCATTACAAACTAATTGATCTTTCCAAAGGATCATCTGCGTCTTAATAGCTATTTACTAATTGAAATTTATGACCTCAATTAAATTAGTCTCTTTGTGGTCTAATCTAATGTCACACTACCTTAATATTGCATCATTTGTATTGTAATAGCATCTCGCAACTTAATCGATTGTTGCATGAATCTATGGTTTTATTGATTGCTTATCCTGATTAATTTTATAATTATGCTTAGACTAGTTTATCAGCATAAAGCCGTATACAGAAAGAAAGCTGAAAACTTATCAGCGCTTATAGGCGCCGGTCTACGCAGGTAACCGGCGCAGGTATTTATATGAACAAGCACCGATAAGCGCGCATAAGCGCTGACAATTTTCGACAGGCGCCGGTCAGCGCTGGTGCTGCCCGCCAATCATCGTACGACATTTTGCTCGCTCTGCTTCAATCTGCTTGCTTTATGTAGAATGGACCAGCGCCGATAAGCGCTGGTAATCGGCGCCGACTATCAGCTTTCTTTCTGTATACGGCTTAAGAAAGATGAATGACAAATTGCATTGTATTTTAAACTAAGTTCCTGTTTTTGTTGTTTAATTTGTCTTTGCACAATACTGTGCTGGGCGTATTCACGGAGATTCGATACTCGACTTCGAATCGGAAAATCTGTCAAAAGATTTTGAGATGTGCTATTCACAGATATCATATTTGACATAAGGATTCGACAGATTTTCCGAGATATTCCGAGTCGGATATTGAATCTCCGTAAATACGCCTGCAGGATTCCTTAGTCAAGCAGCAACTGCGCTTTGTGAAAAGCGATGATCGTAAAAGGGGCTATCGAACCAGCCAAGTGACTGTACGACGTAAACTCTAGTGGAATAGAATGGTGAATGTTTAGGTTTCAAATAAGATTTATATACTTACTATTGATGTTGATCGTATGTTAAACACGTATTGGAAAGCTAATTCTATTACTTTAAACGAGCAATTCTTGTATTTATGTATATTTCGGATATCTCGGAAACGGCTCCAACGATTTTGATAAAAAAAATTATGCAGATACATGGCAGCTGTGACAGACAAACAGAACGGCACGATAAGGGTGTTCGTTTTACCACTTTATTACAATACCCTAAAATTACTATCCAGGAGGTCGCCAGTGAGAGAGTTTACTAAAGGTTAGTTGAATTCTAAACAGCTGGGCCGTCCCTTTGAGAGAGATATTAAATTTCGAACCCTTTTCACAATACCCCGATAATAATGTTAGTACACCACCATTACAATAGAAGGCGCAAATTCATTAGGGATGTATCGTTTCTCATCCGATTACCTGGTGATGGACAGGGAATTTAAGAGGTAAAGGTGAGTAGGCGTCAAAAATAAGCCTGTTTAATTAAATAAAACTTTTTAAAGTAGTATTTAACTATTTTCAATTAATAATCTTCAATTTATTACTATTCGATGCTGAGTTAGTTGTACTATTTTCATTTTTATTCTTCGCTAGGTATCTAAATAGATAGGTAGGTACCACTCGTAACAGTTCAAAGAAACTTTTCTTTGTAAGTCATAATATAAGAAATGCTTTCTGTAGGCAAGATAATAAAATCGCTGTATTTTAAGAAGGTACGATACTTTATTTAAGGCACAGTTTTTGTAAAAATCATCTTTATGACATTTCTTACGAATTAAGTAGGTAACATTTACAATAAAAACAAAACATTTTTAGCTAATTAAACAATCCGAGTGAAATCGTGCAATACAGTGAAGAATGCGGATATACGAGAGAAGTGGGGTTTGAAAGAAGAAGTGACAAGGATGGAAAAGGGTATGTTACGCTGGTTTCGTCATTTAGAACGTATGGACTATAGAAGAGTAACGAAAGATATTTATGATGCTAATGTTGAAGAATGCAAGGAAAGAGGACGCCCCAGAAGGACTTTCACGGATAAAATTCGTGACGTCCTTTAAAAAGCTGGGGTCTGGAGTGCGTAGAATAAGAGAGCGTGCATAAAAAGGCTTACTAGAAGGAAGGGAAAGAAGTATGCAGAGATCGAGCACAGTGGCGATCCATCGTCTTTGCTTACCCCCGTGTGACAATGGCGTGAGCTGTATGCATGTATGTAAAAAATCTTTTAACTTATACAAAAACTAAAATCCTTAAGAATTTCCTAAATGTATACCTCACATTTTTATTTATCTTCTACCGTCCTTGACATTAAAAAACATATTCTACACGCAAATACTCGATGACAACATTTGCTCGTCTAATTTGTTGACTTAACAACCTTCAACTGAACATTCTTAGACACAAACATGAACCAAAACAGTCCAGAGACGATGTAAAAGATCTGCAATGGTGGGGTAATACACAAGTCCCATGTGGGAGTGGACCACGTCGTTATTACGACTGTGGCGAAGCATCGCAGCATTTCAAGCAGTGGTGCCTTCGGAGAAGCGTCGTGAATCATTCCGAAGACAGTAAGTGAACCCAGGATAAGAAGCACTAGCATTAGAACAGTAATTTGTGGCAATGTCTGAAAATAAAGTGAAAAGAATTATGCTTTATAAGTATAACAAACAATTAAAGAGTAAAAAACTTCAACAAAAAATATTTTTTTAGACTTCTGTAGATTTTTAAAAACTGCTCGAGTGATTTTGGTCAAATTTAAATGGGACCATCTCTGAAGCATCGTTTCAAAAACATGCAGTCTAATTGAGACAGGATTTCAGTCTTTATTGAAGTTGGTTAAAATGAGGGTTGCGGTTCGAAAATTGATTCGTAGAGTTATTGATCCTAAATACTTCGATACCATTATGATAAACCTGTACTTATAAAACCAAAAAACCCGACTAAGTGTCACATTCAACACCAAGTCTGATCTTTGTAAATGAACAAAGTTGACTTAGAGACTTGAAATGAAGAACAGACATTTCTTGACAGTAAATGTATTGTTCCCCTGTCCATTGGTCACGAATGACTTCAAGTCGTTATTGGAAACGCTACTTCTGAATGAGCTTGTTGGGCCTTTGATTTCTTCTGTGTCCTCTGTCTTAAAATGAGGTCATATAAATCCATTAATAATAATAAAAAGAGTTCACTAAGTAGGGACTTGACTCCCACGGGAACTGGAAAAAACCGCTCTTGCAGAGGCGCCGGTATAATTTTATTATAGCTTTAAACAAATTGAAGAGATAATTTTCATTTAATTCGCTTTATTGTATTTTAGGATCCGTTTTAAATTTACTACACGATCAAGTGGTAAAATTAGATTTCACAGTTGGAGCTAAACTAAAGACATTGAGGTTCCTTTTAATCTGCTCAATAAATAATACAATTGAGAGACATGAGGCATTTCTATGGTTTTCAAGAGACTTTATTTATGTGACCCGATTAAAACTCCTCAACTACGAGTACGTACATATTAATTTGGGATGTAAAACGACGAATTTTCTTAAAGGGGAAGAAAATCACTTACCTCGTGAGTAAGGAACAGCTGATAGAATCCATACAGGACCAGACTGTAATGAGTCAGCAGATACACTGTACACCAACGAGGTAGTACCACGTTGTATTTTACTTGCTGGTGGATTTTCGGCTGAAACGAAATACAATTTGTTACAAAGACCTCTTTGTTAACTTCGATTCTAAGCGAAGCTCTGTGAACATACTCGTTAAACTTCTAGCGAAACTGTTACTTGCATTGAGCGGAATTTTGTGCAGAAACAATATGAAATTGGAAATGCAATGCCCGGTACAGGATCTGTGTTGGATTATCTTTTTCACCTTTGGTTTCTTAGATCTAATTTTGTATCGTGGTAGCTAGCATAATATCCAACTATTATATTAAAGACTGATTTAAATTACATAAAACTTTAAAGAGTAAAAAACCGACTTCGACGAAGAATAATACTAAAAATATGAACTTGAAGACGTTTAAAAAGAATCATCGAAATCGGGTGGCGTGATATTGAGATACTTAATGAAAATTTAAGACTTAAGTATATGGTTTTCTCATGAATGCCATCGTTAGAACTAGACGAAATTAAAATGGGACCACACAGGGAGCACCAGCCCTGTGTGGTCCCATTCTTTCAAATAAAAAATATCAAAATCGCTTCAGCCAGTCGAAAGTTCTGAGGGAAAAAAACAAAAAAAAAACATACAGTCTTTATACAAGTCTCCAGAATTCAAAAACGTGAGTCGACCCTCTCGGAGATTAGGAGTAAGCTTATTTACTTATATGTATAAGAGTTTTAGCGCATTTCCAGAAATGTAATATTTACGACCCCCTGGGGTATATCGTGTGGGAATAATTATTTACTAAATAGTTATCTAATATCCATTTCCAAAGTTTTCTAGCTGAGAATAAGGGGTGCAAAAAAATCCACATTATTGTATCTTTTAGCTATTCTTTGTTATTTTCTAGTTATTAAGAGGCTCGGTAGTATCAAACAGCAACGGCAGCACAAAATCAAAATACTCACATCTTCCTCCATATCCTTGAACCGGATGGATACGCCCGGCTTCCAACTGGGCCTGCTGAACACTGCCCGGATTTTGTGAAACCAGTTATCGTATTCCTTGAATCTCTTCACCACGTAACCTGTGTAGTATGTCTGTAAAGTGTTAGAAAGTAGGTTAAAATATCAACGAAAGACAGACACATTATGCTTACGCCTATTTTCCGACAGGATAGCCAAAGACGATAGACCGCCTGCTACTATGCTGGCAAATCCCATTCATCCTCATCCATAAATCGACGCATACATGCTCTTAAGTTTCGGGTACTCTGTATCTGGCCTTTTTAAAAAATACCTCGCCGATTTGATCGCATATTGTATAATTAAAATATCATCTATACATTTTAATAAAAGTTAAACGAAACTGAAATATTTTTTGTAAATTTTAAAGACAGTGTAGTAGTTATCGTTGAGGATATAAAAACACCAATTCTTGAAATTTTTGTCTGTCTGTCTGTGCACGCATCTCACAAAAACTACTGAAAGGATTTTAACGAAATATGGTGTGAAGGTAACTAAGTAGGTAACTGGGTCAACATTAAGGGTACTTTTTACTACAGGAAAATATGTCATTGCCACTCGAAAATATAAAATTCAAAAATCCTATGTAAGTAGGTACGCCTAGGTCGCCCTCTGCCGACTCGGCCACTGATAATTCCTTTATATACTTGTGTCGTTAGACGCCGTTCATTCAACGCTCGATATGTCCAAACCACCCCAGTTTTCTTTAGCCTAGTAACTACATCATATAGGCGTAGTGCCTATCACATTTACAATGTCAGTAGGGATTATTCTTACCTGCAGATGCAATGGATTGAATGAGGGTTGCTGGTAAATTAGTCCGTACACAATACGATCTCCTTCCATCTCTGGTCTGAAAGTCCCAAAAAGTCTGTCCCAAATAATGAGCACTCCGCCATAATTCACGTCTATGCAGTAGGGGTTGCTTCCTGTAATCATAATTGTAAGGTTGGTTGTGAAGTGTATTATTTTAAATATGCAAAGTTTATGTTTTAAAACAAAAATAACTTTTTATTCATGTATGATTTTACCAATATAGTCAACTTTTCATTATAACCTTAGTAACTGTAATGATGTATAATGGCACAACCAGTAACTAAACAACCATACTTAAACACTTAAGGCGACTGTAGCCGCCAACGGCCTTGGGCTTCAGGGCGGAGCTTATGTTTCCCGCTCCGCGCTTCCCCGCATTTTGACCACGCATCTTGATAATGCAGTAGGGTCAGTAATAAAATATATACAATACAAAACGAAACTTGCATCAATATAAAAATGAATCTTTGATCTAACATTCATAACAAAACATTTTGTGAATGGAACGTTACTTCAAACACCAAACATCTCTTAGTAATTTTAAGTAATAAACTGATAACAAAAACCTAGAAAGCAAAATTGTGGAAGAGTTCTCCTGCCACTTCACCATCAACTCCACTAACCATAGGTAGTATGCATTGTGACAGACGGGCATAAAATGCTTGGCAACTCTATCAAAGTAATACTAATAAAAGTAATATTATTATTATTAATACAATCGCAACAAATAAAATACTAATCATTGAGTAGTTCAGGTAGCCCAATCTGGTCTTCATCATCAGTTCCACTTCACCAAATGGTGCTTACCAAGAGTAAATGTACTAGTTAAACCCAAATTGCAATAGGTGTACACTATAATATTCATAGATTTATAATATTGGAAGAGTTCCCTCGATTTCTCGAGGATCCCATCATCGGATCCTGACCTGATGAGTAAGGTTCTACCTGGAAAGTATACGATTTCAAACGAAAAAACAATTTCCCGAATCGCAGCAAGCAGTCTTCGAGTAATCTGGGAACACACAAAAAAAAAGAAATAAAAGATTTCGACACTGATAACTTTCTCTTTTTTTTTAAGTTGGTTAAATAAAAAAAACGATTTAATGAAGGAGATTCGTGAAAGCTAACATAGATCATGGTAATAAACATTGTCTATGTACATCTTTTCCTGATTTTATATTGTGTCTAATAATGTTATTAGCCGACTTCAAAAAAAGCGCGAGGTTCTCAGTTTGTCGGTTTTTTCCCCGATTACTCGAAGTCGACAAGACAGGTTCAGAAAATTCTTTTTTTGTTTGAAATCCTATACTTTCCAGGTGTTGTTCCCACTATCATTAAGTCAGGATCTGATGATGGGAGTCTGGAGAAATCAAGGAAACTCTTCAAATATTATAGGAACATCTATAGTGATTTGCGAATTGGGTGTTTTCCGTCCGATCCGATCCGGTTGGGTACAGTCCGATGTGGTCTAATCCGGTCTGGTTAGATCCGTTCGGGTTCGATCTGATCTGAACTGGATCGGTCCGGACCGACCTGATCAGACCAGACCAGGTCGGATAGGATCAGATCAGACCCGATAGGCCCAAACCGGATAGTACCGGACCTGATTGCATCATATTGGATGGGATCGGACCAGATCACATAAAATCGGACCGGATCGGATCAGACCACATCAGACTGAATCAGATCAGATCACATCGGAGCGGATCGGATCAGGTCACATCGGACCGGATCGGATCAGGTCACATCGGACCGGATCGGATCAGGTCACATCGGACCGGATCGGATCAGGTCACATCGGACCGGATCGGATCAGGTCACATCGGACCGGATCGGATCAGGTCACATCGGACCGGATCGGATCAGGTCACATCGGACCGGATCGGATCAGGTCACATTGGACCGGATCGGATCCGTTGCTTACATTACTATGGTTGGTATGGTTATGTTTTGCATACATAACATAGAACTCTACAGAGTAAAAAACAGACTTCAACTTATATGGTTTTCTCATGGATGCCATTGTCAGAACTGGACTACACGGGAAGCACCAGCTTTCAAATAAAAAAAGAATCATCAAATTCGGTTCACCCAGTCGAAAGTTCTGCTGAGGTAACATAAAAAAACACGCAGTCGAAATTGAGAACCTGCTCCTTTTTTGAAGTCGGTTGAAAATCCATTAGGAGTAGGTAAACTAAACTAAACTAAAAAACAAAAATCCACTAAAGTTAAATTAAATCTATAAATAGAAGACCTCATCCAATGCATCGCACCGAGGCAAGGTCCCAGCAGACTGGCAGCATTCGCTCTTAGTATTATTAAACTGATTCTTTGACAAAAGTAGCTTTATTTTAAATTGTATCTCAGCAAATTAAATGAAATGAAATGTCTTTATTCGCAAGAACATAGTATGAGTTGAGGTGGTCACATAATAAATTGAATCATAATATATTCTGCCGACAACGGCATGCATTTTTTTATAGGCAGATACTTATTACTGTACCTATTATTATTTCCCTATTTTATTTATTATCTATTTATATACACAATTAAAATTCCTATTATCATTAAGATTTGATTAGAGACAATAATGTAGGTAACCTAGCATAATTGGATAGTTGACAGTATCGAAATTAAATTGCGAGTAGTCATACATTAAAAAGATTATCCCAAAACACCTCAAAATATGTATTTCGATTTTCAATTAACAATTATAGCAAATTTAAAAATAATAAAACAATCAAAAAAAGTGCTGCAATTGAGTACTACAAACTATGACGTCACGGATTGCTATTTCAGTACATTTTCCATAGTAAACTTTAGTTTTGACAGATCGTAAAAAGTAACTGATTTGACTAGGTAGGACACAACCATATTATGGATAGTGATACTAGACCTGATTCACAGAATAAAGGCAACAGCGAATGTGAGAGTATCCAGTATCAAACGGTCAATAGTAATCATAGACATAATATTAACACACACACACACAGGTCTATGATAGTAATTTATTGTGTGCAAGAGATTATTTTAAAAATTATTAAATGTTATCCCCTAAGGTTTAATTAACATTTTCATGACTGTTAAAAAATACTTAAAGATACTTAAGGTTGTCTGGAAGAGATCGCTAAAAGCGATAAAACCGCCCATTGTACTATTGTGTTGTGTTGTTTTTGGTGTACAATAAAGAGTTATTGTATTGTAATGTATTGTAAAGAACTTTATTCTTCTTTATTTATAAACTTATGTGTAAAATTTTAGACTAGAACCACTGGTGTAGACTGTGCTTTATCTGACAGTATAAGTTTAAGAAGAAGATTTGAAACCCTGAATCTAAAGACAACACTTGACACACAAAAGGGTCTTATGTAAAAAAAGATACAGTAAACGTTTGCATTAGGAAATCCCAATGCAAGTCTTTAAATGGAAAATTTGTGCGTTTTTATCGGGTCAGGCATAAATTGGTCGAAAGAAAATCATCATCTTTAGATCATTTTATGTACCACTACCACACTGAGCCAACAGGCCCGTCAATGTAATGTTATGTTGATGTTACCCTGTTGGTTGACTGGTGGATAATGCCTTTACTCATTAAGTTCGCCATGTGTACATTTTCATGGTACACGATGTTAAATAAATAAATAAATTTATTTTCTTCTATTTGCTAATATAAATTTTGCCATGTCATATTCATATCATCTACAACTCAGGCTTTTTTTTAAGTTTAAGTAGTTGCTAAAAGAACAACCTGTAATTCTCTGATAAGATCACTACATGATTTTATGGGTAAAAAGGTATAAGGATGGAAGGAGATAACGCATATCAGTAGTAACCAGCAGTATGTTTTCTCAAATAACTTCCTTCTTCCAAAACCAATAATACCAGTAATACCAATAATACCAGTATAAGAAAATTGTTGAGAATAAGTTAATCTGAGCTTTACAGTAAACAAGTTGTGTTTATCTTCTTGTGTCATAAAGGGTCGGAAGACGAGACTTAATAACGTTAAGAAAATATCAAATATTGTGTGTATTTCTTTTTTGTGGTACGTTGAACGCACGGTTTATCAATTATCACCCCGTAAGGTCCAGCGCACACCGCTGGAAGAGCGGTGGCGCATTTTGAAGACAACAATTTAATAAAAGCCATGTGAAAGCATGTTCAACATACCATACTTACTACATAAGCAATAAGCATATAAATCGACGGGCCTGTTGGCTCAGTTAGTAGTGACCCTGCCTTCTGAGTCGGAGCGCGCGGGTTCGATCCCCGCTCGGGGCCAACATTTGTGTGCAAGAACATGTATGTTAGCTTCGTGTCTTGGTGTTAAATATTTATTTAAGTATGTTTATCAGTTGTTTACTAACCATAGTACAGGCCCTGCCTACTTTGGGACTAAATAACCGTGTGTGACTTGTGTCCCACAATTATTATTAGTATTAATATATTTAGAGTTATAATCTAGTTAAATAATAATTGTTAGAGTTGTCTGTACTTTTAATTGATTAAAAATAAAAATAAATATCTTAAGACTTTTATCCCTGAGGACCCCGGAGGCAGAGGTATTCCATTACTGGATATACCCACTTTTCACGAGATACATTGATTTTAATTGATTATAACTTGTTTTGTGAGCCATAATAAATAAATAAATAAATAAATAAGGATAAAGGAAAAACTAAACTTGGCTAGAGGGCCAGTAGCAACATACCGTGATGAATCCTATGATGACTAGGAGTGTTCAGGATGTACTCCAGCGGCCCAAGAGTCTTGATGGTTTCAGTGTGGATCCAGAACATGTAGAGGTAGCTGAACTGGTGGTGCATCACGAACTGGGCTGGTGGGATCGCCAGCGCCAGGGGCAGGTAGAAGATCTGAGGACACGACCACATGAGCAAAAAATTAACTAGCTAAACAATCTTCTATTTTATAGTCGAAGATACATCAGGCATTAGTACTTCATAAATGATTAAATATATGTAACAGTTGAGTGTGTGACTAAAATGTTTTGTTGGTCTTGGACACCTACAGTTTTATTGTGCTTGGTCAAATGCAGAAAAGAATAGAAAAAATATTAAACTAACAAAAAACCCTAGAAAAGAGAAAAACAACATCTGACATAATAATATGTTATATAGTAATTTAATATAACTGGTAAATAGTATTGCAGGCGGGGAAATAAATAAAAAATACATATACTTCACAAAACGTGTTCCTATCGAAAAAGGTGGAAACGAAAAGTGTACTGTTAGTTAATTTGTAATTTTAAAATGACAGTGTATCAATTATGTAACAATATTTCAGTATACATTATTCATATTTCATAACCTAATAAAAAAACAGAATGTGGTTGATTTTGTAAATGTTTCCTCTCCAACGAACTTGAATAGAGAAAGATGAAAATAATGAGCACTTTGAAATTCAACAAGACTAAGCCTGCTACTCCTACACACAAATAATTTATTTTGAGTTTGTGATGGAAATGGACGGACAAAAAGAAAAAGAATGTGTAATTTCCTTTTAATTTGCTTAAAACGCCTAAAAGCGCGAAATTACCGAGGAAATTGTGGACCTTCAAGTTTGGCGCTTCATTAGACGACTTGTATTTTATTTTTACTTTTTCTTTCATCTCCTCATTTAAAAAGATCGAATTAAAAATCTTTTTATTTCTTAAATATAAGGTACCTTATAAAATGTATATTAAATGGTTTAAAAAATCTTAGCTCTGTATTATAATAGATAAAGTTTTAAAATAAAATTACTTGAAAAAAAACTTTACAAGAAACGGTTGTAAATCCATACGTATCTAATATTAAAAATGTGAAAATAACTATTAATACAGCGTGTTACGGAAAGGGTATATTAAGCCAAAAGGGGTGAAGAGTGTATCTGGCATAGAATCTCTAGGCTGAGTTTTAGCTAAAAATGAATTACTTTAAAAATTCATAATAAATTTATGATTTAGTAAGTTTATTTATTTCAAATCAAAACAAACGTGTCCCCGCACTATGTGGGTCGTCATACTATTTCGTATCTTAGCGGTTCTGCGCGCGCAGCTTTGAATGACAATGTTCGCTGCGCCACAAGGTTATGAGAAATATTGCAGATATTTATTTTCAATGTCTTTACGTAATAAATAATATCGTTATTTAATAGAGCGAACCGATTACGTCAAATTAAGTTTTTTGGGACCTACCGAATCTTTGCTAAAACGCAAGTAAACACTCCTGCCATTAGAAAAGTACTAAAGACACTGACCCAAAGAAGGTAGCTCCAGACGCTCAGCAAATGGTTTGCCAGCGAGGAATCTTTCATGATAAAGCACTCGGGTAGCACTCACATTTCCACAATATCATTTCCCTATTAGTCTACGACATTTTCACAATATTATGTAATCAGTCACAAAAATTCTGATATTTTTTTCAAAAAACATTTACTAACACAGAACACTGGTTACTAAGCAACATACATTGTCTTTGGTTGATACAAAGAGATTTAAAATTTTGTAGAAGATATTTAAATCACTTAGGGTTGATAAAATAGTTTTCATTTACAACAAAAAAAATAAGGTTGGTTTACAAAGAGAAAATCTCTTTGGTTTATTTTTAGGCGCAGACAGTCCCAACAACTTCTGCTACTTAAGGGGTCCTAGTACTTTCATTAACTTTTTTCCCTAGTTGGATAGTAATTCAATAGGTGGTATGTAGTTGTACGCCTAGGGGTACTGGTAGGTCTTAGGTTTACTTATTTATCCCCGAGGGGGTAGGCAGAGGTATTCCGTTTCTGGAAATACCCACTTTTCACGAGATTCTCTGGACCCCTAAACGTGATAGGTGGTGAGCCCATCGCCGGACCGGGTCTATTTACACATGTCAGAATTAATTCTGAGACCTGCGGGTTTCTTCACAATGTTTTCCTTCACTGTCGAGCTAGTTTTACTAATTAATTGAGTAATTTCGTACGTACATTTTTTAATAAATCATTGGTACGTGACCTCGATAGGATTCAAACCCGAGCCTCAGGAATGGGAAGCGGGCTCTTTAACCGCAAGGCTATTGATGAGGCAGCAGTGCTGATCCAGTTTAGCTGAGCCTGGATAGGTTTGGAGTGCGAATGCGACCTAAGAGACGGTTGTTCAAAGGAGGTATCACGCTTGTTTTGACACACTGGCACATGGGTTTGCTTTTTTTAGTTTTTTCTCATTTTGACTATGTCACTCGTTTTTGAGCAGTAATTTGTATTCTCTTTGGAAGTAATAGTGTTCTGTGAATTTGGATGTCTCCGCTATCGCCTTTTTATAAGAAATATAAAATACCTACGCAAGATCAGAGTCAAATGTCGGAGCGGGCCCGCAAATCAGAGACCGTCGTTTTTAAACGTGAGTACGTATTCCTATTTGGCTCAGCAGACGGTCGACAATTCCGTCCACACTCGGTCCTTGCCCTCCTACGGTCACGAGTTACGTTCCCCGCCTGGTCTGGGCTATTTACACGCCCCACTAGTTATCACTGCTTTTGATAAAACTTAATACTAAGAACTTCATAATAACATGTTAAAAATATTGATTTAGTTCAATCAGTTCAGATGTCAAAAGTTTATTGACCCTGGTCTGCTATTTTCATACCAGTGATGTGCAAAATATTAAATTTTTCAATTTACTTTAAATGTAAGGTTTTAGGAAATCCTCATAAATTCGTAACATGTGTTGCAGGCATAACAGGCTGTGTCCGCATAGTTTGTTATTACCTAAAGAATGCGTGCCTTTGAGATTGATATACCCTTTCCGTAACACGCTGTATATCTGATCTAACTGTCTATTGTTTTTTATGACTAAACACCGAACATCTTGATGAAATTCGGCAGCGAAATAGCTTGCATCTTGAGATAGGAAGGTAAGCTTCTTTGATCCTGTAACGCGAACGAAATCGAGGCAAAAAGCTATATTATGTGAAGTAAAAATGGTACGGAGACTGGAGTACAGAAACTCTAATTCGGAAACATAAACCAAAGTTTCTCTATTCAATATGCTAACACTAAAACTAACTCGTACCAATACAATTAATACAGAGCTCTAACTAAATCATCTGTATCTAAAACTAAGTATAGGTATTATTATTCGGATACTGAAACATGAACACAAAACAATGTTTTGCAGATATAAGAGAGGTTGCATACTAGATATTTTGCTGATAGTTTTACTATAATTATGATATTACTTCACACTTAAATCTAGACCAATAGATATTTTTTTTACACAATTCACACACGATTATAACAGACACAGTCCCAAACTAGGCAGATCCTGTACTATGGGTACTAAGCAACTGACAAACATACTTACATAAATATTAAACAGCCAGACACGAAGTCAACGGACATGTTCATACACACAAATGTTGACCCCGACGGGGATCGAACCCGCGACGTCCAGGTCAGAAGGCAGGGTAACTACAAACTGAGCCAACAGGCCCGTTGAAACGTATAACACTAACAATTTTCTGTTTTTCTGATGGATAACAAATTTAAATCAAAACAATTTATTTTTGATTCTGCGTATTCTGAATTACAGAATATTGCAATTTAAATAAATAAATTTTGAAATGAGAATACTTTTCGGGGTAAAAATTAACATATTATTTTTGTCTTCCTGCAGGCGTATTCAGGGAGCTTCGATATTCGATATCGGAAAATCTGTCGAACACTTTCGAGATGGGCTGATGTTGGTATCGAAAACTTTCGAGATGGGCTGATGTTGGTATTGAAAACTAATGTCATATGTGACATAAGGATTCGGAAAATTTTCCGTGGCTGTCAGAAACGCCTAGAATAATAATAATAATAATAATAATTTATTTATTTGTAGAACATAGGTACATACGAAAGGTGACAAACATAAATGAGTTCATTGCTATGTCCAGCCGTGAAGCATACAAATATGAATTGTTAAAATCTGAATAATTAATGATTTACATGTCTAATGAGGATCAGTAAAGTTATAGCAAATCCATTAGAAATAGTATTCACGTTATTCTTTATGATATAAGAGTGATATATCTTTTTGAATTATCCAAATCGGACCATTACTTACGGAGATATCTATACATATAATAAAACTCTAACGGGGCCGTGTCTGTACATTAAATATTTTTTGAAAATTTTAACGGTAGTGTATATAGTTATCGATATAGATACCGAAACACCAATTTTTGGAATTTTTGTCTGTCTGTCTGTCTGTCTGTCTGTCTGTCTGTCTGGTTGTGCACGCATCACTCAAAAACTACTGGACGGATTTTGATGAAATTTGGTATGGAGATAACTGAGTACCCGGGTCAACATCTAGGGTACTTTTTATTCCAGGAAAATATCTCATTCCCACGGGAAAATAAAAAAACTGGTTAAAAAGAGAAATACGTACTACTCCGAAACGATAACACCTAGAAACTTGAAAAATGGTATGAAGGTGTCTGATATGTCATAGGAAATTGGTATGAAGGGATTTTTGGAAATTCCCACGGGAACGGGAATAAACTAAATCCAAGCGGGAAAACGCCGCTGGGCACCCGCTATTTGAAATATGGTATGTAGGTGTCTTAAATATGTCGTTTTTAACCACTATGAAGGGATTTTCGGAAATTCCCACGTGAACGGGGATAAACGAAATCCGCGCGGGCAACGCCGCTGGGCATCCGCTAGTTAAATAATAAACATATGCCGCTCATGTCGCAAAACTCAATGAGCGCGGGAGCATGGTGACGTCACTGTGACGGAACCGAGCTCGGCCGGCCGGCCGGCACTCACGATTTGAGGAAGCGGCGCGTAATATTTGTGTTGTTAGAGTGTAATTTTGTGATATTTAAGTATAAAACAAAAGAACTTACATAATATGAGTAAGTACTAATAAAGTAGAAGCAGGTTTTGTGCCAACTCAATCATATAACCTTCCAAAAGTGCATTCTTTCATGGTATTTGATTACCTAGGTAATCATTCTAAGTTGGTTGGTCGTTGGAAACTACAAAGGTAAGGGTACTGCTTATTTATCTACGATTACGTACATACGTACTTATTAGTACTCTTAAATTTGGTAGTTGTTGGTAGGTGTAAGAAAGAATGAATATAAAGTGTAGGTACAGGGACGTATTTAGAACTTATAAATTTTGTTTACAGTATCTTGATAAACGAAAGTTGTTTTTTGTTTATTCATACGTAGGTACATCATTACGCGGATTTACTTTTTAACCTATGTACACTTTATTTAGTTATCTACACTTGTTGATCAAGGTATGACAGAAACCTGAATATTTGTTGACAACAGCTGGTTTTTTTGCCATCTCGCTTTTTGTTACAAGTCAGTCGCTCAGTATGTACTTAGGAAGGATGACTTGAGTATAAAGCAATTTTTTAGGGTTTCTTACCTCAAAAATAAAAACGGAACCCTTATAGGATCGTTTTCTTGTCCGTCTGTCTGTTAAGAAAACCTACTTCCCATTGGTCTAGCTAGAGCTATGAAATTTGGTAAGAAGCAGGGCCATATGACACAAGTAATGGAATAACATGAATGCACCCCTGTTGAGTAAAGGATGCTAGGTGCGGACTCACGCACGAAGAGTTCCGTACCATTTATCTATAAAAACGGTAAAAAAACATGTTTGTTTTGTGGAAGCAATTATTTAAGATCTGTGAAAAAGTACAAGGAATCGTATTTAAAAAAATATATGGGAGTACCCCCTTAAATATTTGTTTTATATTAAATGAATTATTTATTTAAAGTGTATATATTATAACTAAATATTCTGTGAATATTTGAAGTAGGTAGATACCTGTTGCCGTTATCAATATCGAGCAAACATAAGCAAAAAATATTTTTTGTATGGGAGCTCCCTTAAATATTTATTTTATTATTTTTGTATTTTTTGTTATAGCGGTCAGAGAAATACATCATCTGTGAAAAATTTAACTGTGTAACTATCAGGGTACATGAGATACAGCTTTGTGACAGTCGGACGGACAGCGGAGTCTTAATAATAGGGTCCCGGTTTTTTACCCTTTGGGTACGGAACCCTATAAATTCACTTCGGTTCGATTCAGCTATTCACATAATATGCTTTTAGAACTTTTCTAGCTGCTCTGGTAGACACCGCACATACATACACATACACACGTAAATTTCGTTGGCAACAGCCCTTTCGTAGAATACGAATTTGCGCTAAAAATATTATTCACTCTTGATTTTTACCCGAGTACGTCCCTGTGTCATCGTATTATCCTTTGAATATTACACAGAAATGGGAACGATCAAATAGATAAGTACCTACGTAGGTTTATCCACAATACTCAGGAAAAGTAAGGTATGTTTCTATAAATACAGCAGGATTAAAAGAAGAGAAGGTACACTACACGTACCACCTTATTTCCATGAATATCAACTAAATAATAGGTATATTATAGTTAGGTAGGTACATACTTCGAAATGATCTTCAAAGTAATGTCTTGTAGCCTGGGCAGAGGGTGGAGTTTCAACATCTCTTTTTACAACGGAATAACATTTTTCACGAAGTTTTGGATCTTTCGGCACCTTAAAAATAGTTTTTCTGGCGTTTTTATAGAAGTGTTTGTACATTTCGGTACTATACAATATTTGCACATAGTTAAAAACTTGAATTTATAAACTAGAATAAAAACTTAGATATAAATCAGACACTTAATTTCTTTTAAAAGTCCCAATTAAAGGAACAAAACACTTCGCGCCTTATCGCTGCCTACGGCTGACTCGCGGCTTCCGTCACAATGACGTCACCGCTGCCGCGGCGGCTACTCGGTGAACTTCGCTAGGAATTCGGTCATAACTTTGTCAATTTTTGTCGTAGAACAAAAATTTTTGTACTGTATGTTAAGGATTTCTTAGCTCTATAAATCTGCATTCTCAACTAAAAACGTTACGGATCCTCATTAAATCTAAAAAAATAATTCTTAGTAAGTAAGTAAGTAAGTAAGTAATATTTATTTGCAAGAATACATGTTATGTTTACATTTAACAGATCTTAAGATGTCAGGGTTAGTAATGTATTCAGCCCTCAATCAAGCATGCAAATATTGATGGTTAGTAATAGTAATACAATTTAAAATTTAAAAAAAAGAATAAAAAAAAAACCCTGAATGTCAATAATAACAATTACCTACATATGAAAAAAAAAAAAAAAAAAGTCATAAATTTAAAATCAACATCTTCATTAATAGTAACAATTCCATTCAATTTTATGTCAAAAATTAAATAGAATAAAGAATTACATAACATAATCTAAATATTCATTTACACTATAAAAACAACATTCCAATAACCATTTACTTAAACTTCTTTCAAAATCCTTTCCATTTAATAGTTTTATTTTATCTGGAAGTTTATTAAAAAGAGTGATACTCATATTAAAAACATTTTTTTTATAAATATCAGCGCGTGAAGGAGGTTGATGTAGCATATGTATGTATTGAGCTCGGGGTGTCTTAACCCGAACATCTCTGAGATTTCTGAAATATTCCGGGTGACACTTTGTAAACATACAAGATTTACGGATGTACATACATGGCAAAGGCAGAATTTCTAGTTCTTTAAACAGAGGCTTGCAACTATCCCTAAACCATGAGTTAAATATGGCACGTATGCACTTTTTCTGTAGCTTGAAAGCTCTTTCAATATCGACAGAATTGCCCCAAACAATCAGGCCATAATTTAGAACAGAAGAGACGTGACCGTGGTATGCTGTTATTGCTGCCTGTTTTGATACGGTTTGTCTCAAACGCCTAAGAGCAAATACAAAACGATCTAGTCTTTTACATATATAATCTATATGTTCTTTCCATGATAGATTACTGTCAATATTAATACCTAAGAATTTGTATATATTAGTTTCGTCAAGTTTATCATTATTATAATTGATATTCAAAGTTAATGGTTTAGTTAAATGATGATACTATATACAAGTTAACATTAAAATTAAACAATTAAATCGGCAGAATTCATTTTAAAAACATTAATTAATTAGCTAAAGATTATATACATTCAAAATTATGTCCATTATTAACTTTATAGTAAATATTTAACTATTTTTGTAGAAATTCGTCAATCCTATAAATACACTTAGAAACCAAATATTCTGTCAGATGTTTTTTAAAATTATGTGCGTTGAGGTCTCTTATATTTTTAGGAATTCTGTTAACCATTTTTGGCGCCATACATAGGAAGCTTTTTGACATGAGCGCTGTTTTTGCCTGTGGTACGTAGACCTCATCATTGTCTCTTCTGTTTCTTTTTCTAATGATCGTCAATCTTTGATACAAATGTGGGTTGTTTTTGACAAATGTTGCCGATTCTAAAATGTAAATTGAGGTACAGGTCAATATCTTATATTTAATAAAGTAAGGCCTGCAACTGTCTGTCTGTGCTAGTCTGAACATAGCTCTCACGCATCTTTTTTGCGCACTTAATACCAGCTCTCGATGTGTTGAGTTACCCCAAAACATCACTCCGTATCTAAGACGAGATGCCACTGTACCATGATATGCTGTTAGGAGAGCATCTATATTTAACTCTGGAGCCAGTTTATAAAGTGCAAAGGCTGCAGTACTTAATTTCTTACACATATTCTGGACTTGCAACTTCCAATTCAATTTGCTATCAATAACTAAACCTAAGTATGTAGTACTCTTGACTGGTGCAATTATTTTATTGTCATAACTAATCTCGATGGTCGAATCTTTACACCTCTGACTAAAATGGGTTATTTTGGTTTTGTTTATATTAATTATCAAGTTATTGTTCTGAAGCAATGTAAAAACTGATTCCAAGGCTTCATTTATGTAATTTTTGTAACTTAATCTATTTTTGCATCCTATTGTAACAGTACTGTCATCAGCAAATAGGGATATTTGTTGCGTGGTTGCTTTTGGCAAATCGTTTATGTATATTATGAAAAGTAGGGGGCCTAATACACTTCCCTGTGGTACTCCAAAATGAATAGTCCTCTTTCCGGATTTATACACTTTCTCCAGTTTCTGATGTATATCTATTTTTGATATTTCCGTTATTTGTTTTCTATTTTTAATGTAATTTTCAAGCAGCTGTAAAACATTTCCACGTATTCCATATGATTCCAATTTCCTTATTAGAATATGATGGTCTACATAGTCGAATGCTTGAGTCATATCACAGTACACTGAGCACACTGGAATTCGCTTATCTACGTGACCAATTACTCCTTTTAAGAAATCAAATATCGCCATATTTATATTCATTTTGCGTCTGAAACCTTTTTGCTCTATCGCTAAAATATTGTATTTTTCTAAATAGTCATATATTTTGTTACCAATATATTTTTCAAAGATTTTTGATAAGACTGAGAGTAGTGCTATAGGTCTATAGTTTTCCATCAATTCCTTATTAGATTTCTTAAAGATTGGTTTTACAATAGCAAGTTTTAATTTTTCAGGATAAACACCCTCTTCTATACACATATTAAGGATATGGCTTAGTGGTTGACTTATATTTTCAGATATCTTTTTTATTACTTTCGTCGATATTTCATCATGTCCTACGCTTTTGGTATTCTTTAAAGTTCTAATTATTTTATTTATGTCGTGCGGTATACTTGGTGGCATGAACATAGTGTGTCTGTTTAGTTCCACAAGCTTGATGACATTACTATCGTCTTTTTGAGTTGGTATAATTTTATCAACAAAATAATTATTAAAAGTCTCTGCCATATCACTAGGGTGAGTAATATCTTGATTATTTACTTTTATCTTTGTTATAGAGAAGGGGGGTAACTTATTTTTGGAGCTATTTATGATTTCCCATGTTGCTTTTGACTTATTGTCTGAAGTTTTTATTTTATATATATTTTGACAACGTTTTGTACTTTTAATAAGTTTTTTGAGTAACCTAGCATAATTTATATAAGACAATCTATTACTGTTAGAGGGACTTAGCCTATATTGCCATAATAATGCTCTCTTTTTTTTGCTAGAGACTATTATACCTTTTGAAATCCATTTTACTTTGGCTTTTGCTTTAATTATCATAACTTTCCAGGGAAAGCATAGATCATAAAACATCTTGAATTGACTAATAAATTTATCGTAAGCCGTATTAGCTTCAGTGCTTTCATATACTTCAGAAAAATTTAAATTCTCTATGCAATTTTAGAATTTTATTACATTATCTTTACTGTAATCGCGTCTCTTTATGCGCCAATAGTTTAAAAGAGAGGTTCTATCAACATGAAGTTTCAGTAGTTGTGAAGTGTGATCTGATAGGGCAAATTCAATTATTTCACAAGTATGACCCTTTAGAATGTTATGAGCAAAGTTATCAATACAAGTGTTACTTCTTAATCTTGTCGGCTGTCTTAATTCTAGTTTTAAATTATAGTTCAATAGTATACATTCAAATTCGAGAGATACATCATCATTTTTTAAAATATCGATATTAAAATCACCTGCAATAATAATTTTACAATTCCTTTTATTTTTATACAGGTTTCCCAACAATATATTTAACTTTTCAAAAATATTGGTATGTCATTTCTATTTGGAATTCTGTAAATACATATAATTATTACCTTGAAAGTCAACAATTCAATAGCACAAAGTTCTAAAACACCACAGATAGACATTTTTTTAACTTCATCAATTTCTCTCCATAGATGTTCCTTTCTCACTAATATACAAGCACCCCCTCTGCTGGTCATCTCCCTGCTGTAGCACGCAGCAAGATTATAATTCTCTATTTTTAGTAAAGACTCATTACCTGTCTTTATAAAATGTTCTGTTATGCAAAGTACATCTATATTAACTTTGTTTTCCCTAAGTTCTTCCAGACACAGTGTAAATTCATCAGATTTATTTATTAGGCCTGCAATATTTTGATGTAGTATGTAGATGTGATTATCGAAAAAACATTTGATCGTTATTTGGTTGTTGAATCTCTTGTTCAGACTCATAGTCATTATTCCAACTTTTGATCTCATCTATCATTTCATTAATGTGATATAGTATTGTATTCATACCCCAGTTATTAATAGCGCCTGTGTGCCATTTGAGAATCAATTAAGTATGCGTATTTGTTTCTTTCCACATCTTGATACAGCATTTTATTAAAACTTTCAATTCTCCCATTAAACATATCTTTGGACTGACCATGTTTGAACGTGGGTAAGCATAGAAGAATATTGGTGTTAACAACTCTCAATAAAACTTCTTTTATCTTTTCAATAATATATGTGTAATTTGTTGTAGTTCTAAAGTCTTCTTCTCCTATAAATATAACGCAGTAGTCTTGAGTAGTAAAGTTTTCAATCTTCTTTTCCAATTTCATTAGTAAGTTTTGTATATTACAACCTGGCATTAAATAGTGACATAACTCATAATTTTCAAATACGTTTTGAGCTAAGGGTAATGTTTTTACATATTTGTTTGTACTCAAAATACATATCTTATGCTTATCAGAAGACCACTTAAATGTTTCCTTATAATTTTCTGCTTTTCCATCGTGTTTTGACGAATTTGATTGCTCGCAACTGTTTCCAGATCTTAATTTATCAATATAGTTCATTAACAAAGCTATATCCTGTTGAGATTCATATATCTTGGTTTGTAAATTCTCAACTTTATCATTTATTTTGTTTATAATTACATCGATTTTTATTGTAGACCTTAAATTAGGTTCTATTGAGCTTATTTTCGGTGTTGATTTCATGCTTTCAAAATTAGTTTTACAGCTACTCTTACTTAATATGCTGAATTCTTTTTTAGAGTTTGTTATGATAGCTTTTTTACTAGTAGTTGTACAAATACGAGTTAAATAGTCAATTTTCTGTTCATGTTTTAGTATTGTTTTTTTTAACTCTGTATTTTCTGTTAGTTGATTTTCAATTTCATTTTCGGCTATCGCTAGTTTTTCT
The DNA here is from genome assembly GCA_963855545.1 of Ethmia dodecea. Classification (NCBI taxonomy): domain Eukaryota; kingdom Metazoa; phylum Arthropoda; class Insecta; order Lepidoptera; family Depressariidae; genus Ethmia; species Ethmia dodecea. Next base: position 15,067,980 of record OY979444.1, on the reverse strand, counting down.
TCAACTAATTCTAATTTACTTTTCAATTGTTCTAAGTCTTCCTTATCTATTAATCTCCTGCTTATGTCAGGACAGCTTCTGTTAATCTGTAGTTCCGATTGACTGATTGAGGGATCCTCTTCGTCTGTTGGTAGTGATTCAAAAGAGTTCCGTATAGGGACATTAGCGTAAACTTTTTTTCTCCTTTCATTATTAACAAAGGTTATAGTTGTTTCTTCATAGGAATTTGTCAAGTTTAATGACTCTCCGCCGTCGGTTTCCTTAGTCAATTGTTGATTTTGAGATGCAGATTCCGTTATTTCATTAGCTGCTAGATTTGTTACCATCAAACTAATATCGTCTTCTAGAAAAACTTGTTTTGATTCCTTTTGTATCTTCTGATTCGAGTTGTTACTATCAGGCATTTTTTTCCTCTTTTTAATGCAACACTCTTTACATTTCCATACAGATTTGTGTTCGAGTGTCATTGTATTGTTAAATCTTTGTATAGAGACATTCGCACATATCAAATCATAGCTATTTTTACATTGTGAGCAACTCATATATTCTCTCTTTGGTAGGTCACGCTTACATTTCATACATTTCTTGTTACTTGCCATATCTCTCAGATGCACACGGGGATAGGTATATATATTTGTCCGGTCTGCGCGGTCTAATCGTCGCGATGGAATGCGCTTACGCCGATCGCAAGCGAAAATGACCTGTCCGCAATGCGTTTAACCGTGCGAATCCTGTGCGCTTATAATGCACTTGCCGTGTGACACGTCGATTCCGGAAATTTTTCACCATAAAATCATCTAAATAGATGAAATTAGATTCAGTCACTTATCACAGTCAAAAGAACACTTAATTGCAATCACTTTACACTCGTTTCCAACTATTAATGTCTCGATTTAGCACAAAAAAATAGTTATAAACGAGAGACAAAACACAATACGCAGCTGACAGTTTAGTCGCTCGTCAAAGAGAGCTCGATAAAGTTTCCGAAGTCGATAGATTCGACATCGGAAAAATTTTCACTCGATCTGAATCGAACGGAAACGGTATCGAGTCTCCGTGAATACCTACGCTGATGCAAGTTATTTATTTGCTAAACTTAGTGAAATTCGGTTTAGCGATTTCGCCGTTAAAAGTTTACAAAGATACATATAGATAAATAAGAGTAACTTTCGCATTTATACATTCTAAGTAGGGTATTCTATATTATAATTATCTATATACTTAGGTATTATCTAGGTATTCAGACGGGCCTTTAGCTCATTTGGTAATGACACTGAATTCTTAATCGGAGGACGCGGGTTCGATCCCCGCTCGGGGCCAACATATGTGTGCATGAAGATGTACGTTGGCTTCGTGTCTGGTCGTTTAATATTTATTAAAGTATGTTTATCAATTCTGCAGTACCTAGTACAGGCCCTCCCTGCCTGCCTAGTTCGGAACTAAATAATCCGTGTGTAAATTGTGTCCCACAATAATTTATTTTATTAGTAAGAATACACAGCGCAAACTCGGCTAATGTGAAAACACTTTAATGCGTTGGAGGCTAACAATGTTCTGCAGTTTGAGACAGCAATTGTGTCGAGTGCAGTCTAGTTCAACTGGAGCTACAACTACAACAATTTCAGTTCGCTAACTCGAAGTAAGCAAACTAGATATAGTAGTACACTACCAGGATTCTCTTGCCTCGAGACAAGTTAGTTGAAGTTACAACAATTAATAAGGGGAAAACTATACAGTTGATGAAATTGGTCGTCTCTCGACTGTCCTGACTGTCTCGACGAAGCCCGGTGCGAATACAATACAATACAATACAATAACTCTTTATTGTACACCAAAAAAACAAAATATGGATACCAACACTAACTAAAGTACAATGGGAGGTCTTATCGCTTTTAGCGATCTCTTCCAGACAACCTTAGGATGGATGAAACTGCGAGATTAAAACTAGATAATTGATTGTCATAACTTTAAGACATTGACGGAGCCTGTTGCAGACATTAATTTGTTTAATAAATAATAGTGAATGTTTTCCATATACCTTCAAGAAACAATTTCTTCTCAATAATCAGTCATGTAAATATTTTACGGAGGAATGGAACTCTTCGTGTGCCAGTCTGCCACGCAAAATTACAGTTTTTTACATGAATACAATATTATAAAAATATCGTCATTTATGAGACTATTTATTTTGGCTCGTCACTGTATTTCCTTTTTATGACGCTAGAAATGGAGTAATCGTGAAAGTTTCGAAACAGAACGTGTATTTGAAATTAGAACTAAAACAGAACGAACCGAACAATACGTGGAGTTACAAAGCCCAGCCGCAAGCTGTGTTAACAGTGAAATATGCGGTCTAATGAACGCTTTCAGAACGTTGTGAAACCAAAGCCGATTCCACACACGACATCGACGCTTTTCGAGAGTACCTAAAGCGTAGTAAGTAAGTAACAACTCTTTATTGTACATAAAAAAAATATGCAACAAGTGACACAATGATAAAAAAGTACAATGGACGGACTTAGCGCTTTAAGCGATATCTTCCAGACAACCTTAGAATGGATGTAACTGAGATAAACAGATGAAGGTAGGTGGTGCACTAAGTTACCAATGAATTAATAACTTATTTATATACATAAACCGTTTTCTACAAATATACAACGCGTAACAGAATAAGCGGAATTTCTCATACACCCCAATAACGAGTAGTATATGAATATGAAAAAAATATGATGTCTTCGTACTTTAGCTGTTTCTAACCAATTTTCTTAAATAAAGAGCAATAATAGTACTATTTCCATAGATAGCACTAAATTCAGCTATGCTGATTTATTTTAGTAACGCGAGCGCGATCCCCCCCCGCTACACCAACAGAAAGTATTGCTCAATCGTTCTCTGATTCCGACTTGGGTCAAACAAGCAGCAGTAAGGAGAAAAGTTATAGCAACGCGACACCTCGCCATAAACGTCCCCGTAGTGAATTCTCCCCAGGAAATGATTTCGTGAATTTTAAACGTGAGCTGAAGGAAGAGTTCAAGGTAATGCTTACAGAGTTGAACACCAATCAGAGTAATACCATTACAAATCTCTTGGAAAAACAAAACACGATCCTCAATCGGCTAGCAACCGAAGTGAATGATCTGAAGTCACAAAACACTTTGATTCAAAAATCCTTAGGCGATTTCGAAAAGTCTATGAATTTTATAAATACGCAATATGAGGATATCCTTAAGAAAGTTGATACCCTTGAGAAAGAACGTTCCGAGTTGAAAAACTACGCTATTAATCTAGAGAGCAAAATTAGAGATCTCTCGCAAAGCTCTCGTAACTCCTGTGTGGAGATTAGAAACGTCCCAATACTTCCTAAAGAATCCCACTCAGACTTAGTATCAGTGGTGACCAAAATCGCTTCCACTATAAACATGGAAATGAGCCCTTCAGAATTTAGAGACGTACGAAGACTTCCAGGAAAACCCGGAAGTAGCTTGGCAATAGTCGCAGAATTTTCTCAGGTTAAGACTAAAAATGCCTTCTTGGCAAGTTCACGTGATTATAACAAAAAAAAGGACAAGAACGACAAACTCAATACGGAGCAAATTGGTATCCAGGGTGACAGGCAACCAGTTTTTGTAGCAGAATATCTACCTTCAAGCACAAGGAAGCTTTTTTACCTCGCCCGTGAATTTGCCAATAAGCAGGACTACAAGTTTTGCTGGACATCAAATGGAAATATATACCTTCGCAAAGATCAAGAAGCTAAACACGTGTTCGTCAAATCTGAGCAAACATTAAGTGATTTACAAAAACAGCAACAATGACTAAGTGTAGTATACTCATTGTTTTACTATTCCATTTTGTTACTTATATTTTTCTTTAGATACTCTACTTATCCATATTATGTTAAATCTAACACATTCACATACACACTCCAAGTCAACACTTACACTACCATAAACTCGCTTATACTAAATACCTATAGAGAGAAAACCAACAAACATAATTCTAATACATACTTAGCGTATCTGTTCCTATTCATAAATCCACTGCATATTGTCACGCCCTGTTTAATACCATATAAACTCCACTGTTGTCCATATATCCCCAACCGGCACCTTCTTTACGTCCAATATTGTTTATTATTATTTTTTAAGCTATAAATGGCTAATATAACCGATTTAAGCACCGACCTAGATAACCTATCGGTATCGAAAAGCTATTTATGTGATCCAAACAATTTTCAAAGATATATAGATACTAGTTCTCCCTCCATAACGCTTCTGCATATGAACATAAGAAGTATAAACAAAAATTTTGACGAATTTAGGACCCTGCTCTGTTCACTTAATATAAAATGTGATATTCTTATACTATCGGAGTGCTGGTTACTTAATACCCACAACTTGCCTACTCTTGAAGGTTATACCGTATACTTCACTAAAGCTGTTAAAAATAAAAGCGAGGGAGTAGTAATTTACACAAAGCAGTACCTTAACTGTAAAGTATCTGAACCCTTCTTTGAAGAATCTAATTGCCTGGTACTAAAAATTGGTAAATCTCTAGCCATAGTGGCTCTATATAGATCTCCTTCGTACAAGAAAATAGATAAATTTCTCATAGGTCTAAGCAATATTCTCTCAAAATTATCGTGTTACAAAAACGTTGCGGTGATTGGTGACATAAACATCGACATCAAAATGAATAATAATGACATTAATTGTAATGAATACTTAAATTTGGTCGCAACGCACGGCCTATTACCCGCACACTATATCCCAACGAGACTTAATAATTGCCTTGACCATGTACTGTTAAACTCCAATAATTCAGCGACTACTCTTATAGTTGAATCATCGATAACTGATCACTTTCCAGTCCTATTAAATCTTCAGCTTTCAACACACAAGAATCAAATTGTCCGTGTGGGAACCCGAATTAATTATCCAGCTGCTATTTTGGACATAGAAAATACTAATTTCTCCGTAATCCTGGACTTCATTGATGTCGACAAGGCTACTGACACATTTCTGAACATGCTGATGGCAATAATCAAAACTCACACTATCACTTATGCAATTCCTTGTAAGCATAGGATTATAAAACCTTGGATAACCACCGGGCTCCTAAGATGTATTCGTAATCGCGATTCTATGCACAAGAAAGTGAAAGCTGACATAAATAATGTTATCCTAACCATAACCTATAAGCGCTACCGTAATTTTTGTAATTATTTACTTAAGAAATTGAAACGCGAGTATGAGAGGTCTGAATTTGAACGCGTTAAAAACAATCCAAAAAAAACTTGGGAGGTAATAAAGAAGGTCATTCAGACTAATAAAGAAGTTAGTCCTCCTATCGATCTTCTTAAGTTGGCAGGAACTCCTCACGAATCTGTTGACTCAGTAAACAGGTATTTCGCCAACATAGGGAAAGAGCTTGCTGACAAAATTAGATCTAACATTAACTATCTTCCTGTCCACCCAGCTCAAACTTCTACGCGTTGTCGTCAATGTAACTCAATGGTATTATTAGAGGTTACGGAGGAGGAGGTCAAACACATTATAAATGGTCTCCGTAACGATTGCGCGGTGGGATGGGATGGTATTTCAGCGCCACTTTTAAAATCAGCAAGTCATGTGCTGACTCCTGTCATCACATTCATTTGTAATCTTGCGATTCGTTCGGGTGAATTTCCTACATCTCTCAAAAAAGCGATTATACATCCTGTATATAAGAGTGGTGACAGAGGCAGTGTCAATAATTACAGACCCATTTCTGTATTGCCTACCTTATCAAAAGTCTTAGAAAAGGTTCTTAATTTTGGTCTGGTTTGTTTTCTGGAAAATAACAACATTCTCTCTAATAACCAATACGGTTTTAGGAAAGGCAAATCAACCGAAGATGCTATTGCTTCGTTAACCAGTTATGCTGTTAAAATGGTTGACAATAAATATAAGTGTCTGGGAATTTTTCTGGATCTTTCTAAAGCATTCGACACTGTCTCTGTCCCATTGCTGCTGAAAAAGCTAGAAACAGTAGGTGTTAGAGGCGTCGTCCTCAATATCTTTGCGAACTATCTATCAAACCGCTCCCAGTGTACAAAAATTGACGCCTGTATCAGTCAGCCTGAGCAGATAAATTACGGCGTGCCTCAAGGCAGTATTTTGGGCCCCACCCTCTTTCTCGTATATGTAAATGAACTTTGCAATTTGGAATCTCAAAACTGCCAACTCGTCGCCTACGCTGATGATACCGCTATACTCGCACATGGTGTAAACTGGGTAGATACTGTCAGGTTTGCTGAGGGCGCGCTCAGGAAAGTCACAAATTGGCTTTCTGATAACCTTCTAACCTTAAATGTAGACAAAACCAAACTTATCACGTTCGCCACAAGACCCTCCGCGCAGCCGTCATTTTCCGCAGTTACAGTTCGGGCCCACTCCTGTGATGATAAATCTTTGACCTGCGAATGCCCCTGTCTGTCCAGAACAAATTTGGTTAAGTATCTTGGAATCAATGTTGATGACTGCCTTAACTGGTACGCCCACCTTCAATCGCTTTCGACTCGAACTAGGAAACTTATCTTCGCTTTCAAAAAAATACGGAACTCAGCAGATGCACAAATCCTTCAAACGGTCTATATGGCGCTCTGTGAGTCCCTTTTATCATACTGCATATCCATTTGGGGAGGTGCTTATAAAACTACTTTCCTAAATCTCGAGCGATCCCAAAGAGCAGTGCTTAAGGTATTGTATCGGAAGCCTTTTCGACACCCGACTAGCCTGCTCTATAGAGAAGCCAAAGTTTTGACAGTGAGACAGCTATTTATACTACGGTCTATATTGCGTCGTCACAGTAGTATCCCACCGCAAAGTACCATTATCCCTGGAAGAAGACCTAAACCAGTCTGTCCCGTGGAAACTTCTAGGACAGCCTTCGCAAGGAAACAGTTTGAGTCTCTTAGCGCTAGAGTCTATAACAGGATTAATGCAAGTCTACATATTCAAAAACTCAATAAAGTTGAATTAAAAAAAATATTAAAAAATTGGCTTCAAGAATTAGACTTTCATGCAACAGAAAATCTAATATCCTAATACTTATCTCTATAATAAATTCCAGAATTCCGTTTACATTTATCTTAAATTATAAATTATACCTTTAAACTAAATTATATAATAACAGCAAATCCCACACTCACTCACATACACTCACACACCCTAACATCACACGCACGCTCACACCAAACCCACCCTCTCTACATGAACCCAAAATCTAACACACACTCTTGCTACACTGTGCTTTATATAAGCCCTTGATTTCTGTATACCTAATAATTAATAGTTCATTATTTTGAGCATTTGTGCTTGAATAATCGCCGCAACATGGTACCACTGGCTTTCGAAACACAGGGATTCCTAGCTCGAAAGCCAGGGGAAATTTTAATGTATAACTAAATAACAAGCCCTTATTGTACTACCACAATCATGTAAACTATACCTCACCCATGTAATTTTGGCTTATGAATAAAGTTTATTATTATTATTATTATTATTTTTTTGGAAAAAATTAATACAAAAATTGCTGAAATCGATTCAGTAGTCGATAATGAACAAACTAATTTCAGGAATTGCGCTTATTCTGTTACATGTTGTATAATAGGTTATAACAGCATTGTTACTTACAAATCCACACCATCCTTGCAAAATGGACTGTCTGATCCCGACTCCCATGTTGAAGTCCTCAGACGTGTGGTGGACCTGATGCTGGGCCCATAGCACGTGGACCTCTGCAAAATGAGAGAATTTCAAAAGTCAAAGTCAAAATGTTTTTATTCAATGTCTATGAGTCCACTTATCGAAAGTGACTACGACTCCACCGCTTCGGTATGTATAGTTGAGGAGAAGACAGGGTAAGAAACTCCTCAACACAATTAATACAACACAAAGTACTAGTTACATGATTTTAGTGTTTTGCTAATGTGGAAAAGTAAGACCCTAACAGATCAAAGTTTATTCAGTAACTTAAGTTCCTATTCATACGATGTATTTATAACAGTATTTAAACAACATTGAGAAGTCAAAGAGTTGATTGATTAGATGCGTTCTTGAGAAATACACTTCTCTCTCTCTAGGTCTGTTTATTACTAACATTGTTACTATATTTTGTGTTTTAGAATGTATGTATAATAAAAAAAATATTCAGTGCAAATTTTTACCATGACAAGCTTTATGCATCCAGTAGTAGCAGAAGTCTACGCCAACAGCTGCAAGTATCCAGGTCCAGGTGCTGTCCCAGGGCAGGTCAACTAGTCTCCAGTTTGTGTAGATCCAGGTGTACATGTAGCACTCAGCGCCTCTCCAGAGAAACCTGTTATAGTAATTTTGACATAAAAAGAAGTAATAAAATTTTACTCACTTTCTGAAGATTTTAGTGACAATTTAATCATAATAAAATGCTTGAGCTATAATCGTAAAAGTACTAATTATACTAACTTTTAGTTTTATGTTTCTTTGTCATTGCTCTAAGGTGAATGAATATTGTTTTGAGCTGTGGTACATCAACCCAACTTTATGCTTGATGATCGACTTCGAATCCTACTGAAGACATGTATCAACATTTTTTTTCAAAGGCAAACCCCGTGAGGAAACCCGCAGGTCCTAAAATAACTTCTGAGACATGTGTAACAGCACCCGGTCCGGTTTGGGGCCCATTTGTATTTAGATACTTGGTACAGTCAGCAAAGTTGTTAGGGTTACATGGCCAGTAACTAAGAACTCATTTTTTTGGGCTAGTCATAAATAAATCTTATTATTAAATGTTTATTTTAAAAGGTATCTTCGAACCCTATAATTTACAAAAAAACTATAAATACATTTAAGGTTTTAAGATAAAACTAAATATTAGTTTCTGACCATGTAACCCTAACAACTTTGTTGACTGTACAAAGAGGCTTTACACATTACTTTGCAAGTTGAAATGACATTTTGTTATATCTGAAACAGTCATCTCAGTGAGAATTGTCTTACCTTCCAACTTCCAAGAAAATTCCGTTTGAAATACTAGTAATGCCATCGTTCAGTCGAACTCCTTTTTTTCCTTCCAGTTTCAGAATTATATGTTCCAGTACCATGAACATGAAGAAAAAGGGCCATGCCTGTAAAAAAATATTTGGGGATACTTATTCACATTTTTGTTTCATTTTGGAGAAAAATTATACCAAGGAATTCTTCAAAGATTTGCATCCATTTGTCAATAACTTGACTTGATGGTAAAGGAATGCAACGGGAATACAACAATATTTTCAAGAAATCTGGAATAGATATTGAATGTGTTCTCGGACGAGGCCCTTAAATTCAAGAACACTGTGGTAAGCCCATAAACTTACTTATTGTTTTATTTTGCTTGTTTTAAAATTTTATATACCTACTTACTTATTGAAATTGTTTAAATATTTATTTTATACTATTGTGTAACTGTTTCTGATTGCTTGCTGTATTTGCTTTTAATTGAAGCGGCAAAAACCTGTAAATCTGATATGCGATGTTCGTATTGCTTTGTTAGCAATCCTAAATAAAAAATAAATTGTGGTATAGGATTCTGAGGCGTGTGTAACTGCAGTCGGTCCGAAGGGTGAAGGGTGAATGGCTCGCCGCTTTTAACGCTTTGCTGATTCCCTCAGGCATAAAATATTGAATAGTCACTACATAGTATAAAACAAAGTCGCTTTCTCTGTCCCTATATCCCTATGTATGCTTAAGTCTTTAAAACGGATTTTGATGCGGTTTTTTTTAATAGATAGAGTGATTCAAGCATTGAACCCGTGTGAAGTCGGGGCGGGTCGCTAGTTAGATAATAAATAGTTTTTGAAAGTTTACCTGCACATAATAGTTGGGCACGTCCTCTTTATTTTCAAACACGGTATCCTTGGGGTCTATTAAATAGAACATTCGACCTAACCCCTTAGTGAACTCCGAAGGGCTTCCTAGCACTGTAACGTTTGCACGACACCCATCCATCGTAGGAGGCAAGATTAATACTAAACATACACAATTAGTTTTTAACATTATATATAGAAATTGCTCTGTTGCTAATAGATGGTATAATTAATATGTCCATTAAATATTTTTAAGATTGACAATCTGTTGTGTAACAAATCAAGAAGTGGAATAATTCGTTATTATTGTGCAACTTTGGCAGCTGGGCTGATAAAGAATTTTAGGAAGGTATATAATTATGTGACTATTAAATAGTAATAAAATAAAATAATAAACTTATTTCTGAAAATAACAACTTCATAACAGGGTATTTTGGACCCCCTACAGGACAGGCGGTGCGTTGAAAGCGGTTACTATTGACATGTGATTTATTTTGTGTAGGTATGAATGTAAATGTAATGATTTTAATTTTAATTTTATAATGTTTAATTTATTTATTTTTGATTTAATGCGTTGACATATTTATATTCCTATGGAACTTGTTTTCTGAAATAAATGAATTTTAATTTTAATTTAATTTAATTTAACTATTAAAACAGACCTCAAAAACAGTTCTAGTTCATCTGGGTTTCTTCACGATAATTCCTACACCCTTCAGGGTGTGATAAAATGTGTGTATGTAGGTAGGTATACCTATTTTTATTAAACTCATTGGTACATGCCTCCACTAGGAATCTAATAAAAACTCTTATCTACACTTCTACACTAATAATATAAAGAGGGAACATTTTTATTTTTGTATTCTTGTACTTGTGTATGTTTGTAACGAAAAAACTCAGGAACAACAGGACCGATTTAAAAAATTCTATCACCAATGGAAAGCTACATTATCACTGCGTAACATAGTTTATATTTTATCTCCGTATTCCCACGGGAACTACGCGGGTAAATCCGATCGGAACACAAACCAAAACCACTAAACCGTTAAAAATTATTTCATTAATGGAAAGCTACATTATCTGGGAGTAACATAAGCTATATTTTATTACCGTATTTTCACGGGAACGGGAACTATGTGGGTGAAACCGCGCGGAACCGCTAGTCACCAAATTGGTATTAGTTTTTCATTTCTAGAAGTATACAATTTTCATCAATGTATTCTTCAGACCCCAAAACGTGATACGAGTAGGTGGTGAGCCTATCGCTGTATCACGGTTGCACATGCAAGTTTCCATCCTTCACTGGCAATCCTATTATAAGCGCGAAAGTTTTTACGAGTATGTATGGATGTATTGATGTTTGTTCCTCTTTCACACAAAAACTACTGAGCGGATTTTGATGAAACTTTACAGTAAATAGCTTATACATCAGAATAACACATAAGCTATATTTTGTCCCCATATTCCCATGGGAACGGTAACTAAGCAGGTGAAACCGCGGGGTGCTGCTAGTCAAACATAATCCTCATCCACGAAAGGCGGCTTAACTTCCAACAGCTCTACCACTGCTCTTTATTATTGTACTTATTATATGTACATTAAAATAACATAATTACCTACATAACAGCTTTTAATGTATTTTTAGTTGTAACAATTAAGTTCTGTTTTTATCATTGAAGTAGCTAAAAAAGGTGTTCTCACACTATGACGCAGGCGCCTGCGTCACAACGACTTTAGCGAACATGGCGTCATTAAAGAGGTGTCAAAAGTCGGTCCGACGTACGTCATAACATATATAATCTCACGCCTTTTATCCCCGAGGGGGTAGGCAGAGGTATTCCATTACTGGATATACCCACATTTCACGAGATACATTGGACCCCTAAACGTGATAGGTGGTGAGCCCATCGCCGGACCGGGTCTATTTACACATGTCTCAGAATTAATTCTGAGACCTGCGGATTTCCTCACGATGTTTTCCTTCACCGTCAAGCTAGTGAAAAATATGTACATAAGTTTTTGAAAAACTCATTGGTACATGCCAGGATTCGAACCCGAGCCTCACTGATTTTCGGCCGGCTCTTTAACCGTAATGGCAATCACTGCTCAAGTTACTAATATTATTTAATATTCTAAATCATTAATTAAAATTAATTGTCTCTTTATTCAATTAATTAAATAATTATACCAAATGGTCTTATTGATTTACTTTCTGGCTAAACTTGAAACGCAATGTTAATTAGTTACCACAAACCACATCACAAAAGATCTAAATTACTAATAAGAGACAAAATGTATCTATCATCTAAAGATGGGTCATTTGAGGAGTAGAATGTAAAAAATCATATAAAAAGCATAGGCAGTTGTGTTCCATTCCATTCGACCCCTAAACGTGATAGGTGGTAAGCCCATCGCCGAACCAGCCCCCCTAGCCAAGTGGCATTGCACAATCTAATCGAATGTTCTTTTAGATTGACATGTATGGGATTGACATTAGCGTAGCGCTCGTTGGCAAGTGCTTATGTCAATCCCATACTTGACAATCTATTACACATACCTCGGAATTATTTCTGAGACTTTTTTTTTTTTTTTTTTTTTTCTTGACTTGCTGGTTTCCTCACGATGTTTTCCTTCACCGTCGAGCTAGTGATGTAATCTGTAATATGTACGTAAGTTTTGAAAAACTCATTGGTACATGACAGAATTTGAACTCGAGCCTCACTGATTATCATCATATGAAGCGGGCTCTTAACCGTAAGGCTATCAATGCTCTTAAAATTAATATTTATACAAACAACCTTACTGAACTCTGTCATCTAGCCTCATACTTGGGAAATTAAACTCTTTTGGGTCCCTATTAGTTTCTCAATCCAAATTTTTTATATGTAAATACGTGTATTCATTCTTTGTTAATAAAATGTAGTATTAAAAAAAATATTTACATGAAATCATATGAATTGTGACGATTTTTTTCCGGCGGGGTAGGCAGAAACAGTAAACCGCCACCTGCTTTAATTTAATTATAATTTTGTATTTGGGAATGTAATAATAATAATAATAATAATCTCACGCCTTTCATCCCCGAGGGGGTAGGCAGAGGTATTCCATTACTGGATATACCCACATTTCACGAGATACATTGGACCCCTAAACGTGATAGGTGGTGAGCCCATCGCCGGACCGGGTCTATTTACACATGTCTCAGAATTAATTCTGAGACCTGCGGGTTTCCTCACGATGTTTTCCTTCACCGTCGAGCTAGTGATAAATATGTACATAAGTTTTTGAAAAACTCATTGGTACATGCCGGGATTCGAACCCGAGCCTCACTGATTTTCGACCGGCTCTTTAACCGTCCGGGCTATCACTGCTCTCAATTTGGGAATGTAGTGATAAAATATTTTCTTACGTATAGTTCATATGGTAAAAAATACATATGTCTACAAAAATATAATATTATGTGGCTCTATCTAGCTAGAACTTACATAAACTACTTCGCAGGAGTGGTAACTTAGTAACACTTCGTCCTTTGCGAGAGGTAATGAAACAGGTCCATGGTTTCAAAACTGCCTCGCTAGATGGTGCGGTGGTTTTAAATACATGTTTGTGATATTGTTCTTTACGGACGCATAAAGATGGAGTGCTTCGTTTTTTGGGAGTGTTATAGTCTTTTAAACTTAACTTATTTTCATGCGGTTTTTTTAATAGATAGAGTGATTCAAGAGAAAGGTTTTAGTATTAGCATTGCACCCGTGGGAAGCTGGGGCGGGTCGCTAGTTATACAATATTATTATGTTAGTCCTTTCTTTTTCCGCGATTCTGTAGAATAAACAGTGTAACAGGTTTTGAAGTGCTATGTGTCACTGGATTTGTCTTAATCTTCCAAATGTTTTGCCAATTTACCCAAACTGAAACAGAAACAGAATTAACGTTATACTTTTTGTGACTGTAAGTACATGCAATAGGGGTTTTTGGTAGGTATATTTATTGATGCGTTTCAAACCGCGCCGGGCGCCGTTACCTACTACAATGTTATTTATTATGTGGATCTGCACACTATTCTAGCTATTGTAGTTACACAGATAGAGCTCAGAATATAAATATCATCAACAAAGGTGAGAGAGCGATTCTAAAATTAACATAATATGCCCATTGAACTACAACAACCAGATTAGATTACACACATGAATGCGTATCTGGATACAACCTCTTAAGCCAATATTATGAAACACAATTGATTTTCAACAAAGAGATTAAAATATAATAGGGAATAGAGGGGACAAAGCGAGGAAAATTAGGAAGCCAAAAGTTAATCCAAGTGGAATAAAGCCGTATACAGAAAGGAAGCTAAAAACTTGTCAGCGCTTATAGGCGCCGGTCTACGCAGGTAACCGGCGCAGGCATTTATATGAACAAGCGCCGATAAGCGCCGAACGGCGCCGATAAGCGCCGATCGGCGCTGATAAGCGCCGACAAGCGCCGACAATCTTCGACAGGCGCCGGTCAGCGCTGGTGCCGCCCGCCAATCATCGTACGACATTTTGCTGCTTGCTTTATGTAGAATGGACCAGCGCCGATAAGCGCCGATAAGCGCTGATAAGTTTTCAGCTTTCTTTCTGTATACGGCTTAAGTCTAGTGCAATTTCGACCGTATGACAGCTCGAAGTCATACTAACTGACATAACGCTTGAGCGACAAACATGCTTCAAAGTTTTGTAAGAAAATATTTCCAATGCCCCCTCTATGTCCTATTATATTTTAATCTCTTTAATTTTCAATTATTCTGTCGCGCACTACTATCCTACTAAACACATTATATTAGGTAGGTATCTCATGTGTTACATACATAAAGGAATTAGCTCTAAATGCGTTCAAGCTCCCGATCTTGCAAAGAAAACATGAGTCTTGCAATGAAAACTAAAAACGAGCCCGAAATGCCATTTTGTCTTTCAGCTTGAGCATCTACATAAGTTACTCTATGGCATCTACGGCTTATGTAGATTTTCCGCAAACTACAGAAATTCTTGCACTTTGATAATAGACTACGGTTTTTGTGATAGTTAAACTCAAAGACGTTAAAATATAATAGGACATAGAGGGGGCATTGGGAATATTTTCATATAAATAACCAGTCTTCAAAGTCTTTGAAGCTCAAGCGTCATGGCAGTTAGTTTAGTATGAACGCGAGCTGTCAACCGGTCGAAATCATACTAGATTTTTTCATTTCTTTCTTCACGCAAAAACTACTGGACGGATTTTGATGAAATTTGGTGTGGTTTTATCTGAGCCGGGTTAACATCTAAAGTACTTTTTACTGCGGGAAAATGTCTCATTCCCAAGGGAAAATAAAAAAAAACTGGTTAAAAAGATAAAATACGTAAGTAGGTACTACTCCAGAACTATAACACTTAGAAACTTGAAATATCGTATCAGGTGTCTTATATGTCGTAGGCAACCGGTATAAAAGTATTTTTGGAAACTTTCACGGGAACGGGAATAAACGAATCCGCGCGGGCAACGCCGCTAGGCACCCGTTAGTGATAGTATAAGAGCGTAGAAAATGTCATCATAAAATTTCGCCAGCAATTAATCACGGGGCATGCCGAGAGCGCATCACTTTGCCTTTGCGGTCCAATTACCGCCGTTAGTTTGAAACATCACTCACAGTTTAATATGGAGTTATCAAAAGACGGGGAAATTTTAGTTTAGTAAATCCTAGATGGATGCCTTTGTTGTTGAAGTAAATACAAAAGCTACTTTGCTTGTTACTTTTTCATGCCTAAACCACTTAACTGATTTTAAAAATTCTTTTTCCAATGGAAAGCTACATTATCAGGGAGACCGTCAAGTTAGAAGCCTCACCATGGAATTGAGCTGTTCTGATAATGTCAAACAACTCTTCTTAAATAGTGCCAAATAGTGCCCGAAGCATATAAATAGTGCTATCATACTTTCGGAGATATTCAGGTCGTTCAGTGAGGCTGCTATCTTGACGTCAAGATAGCAGCCTCATCTCAGTACACAAAAACCACAGCACTGTTCTTGAAGGACTATATACCAAAAAACTCTTCTTAAATAGTGCCTTAGATTCGCAAAGTTTCAGAATTAGTGCTTCAAAGGAACCGAAGATATTAGGGTACATTGATGAGGCTTCCAACTTGACGTCAAGCTGGAAGTCACATCATCAACGAGGAAGAATTTCGAATCGAGACTAATGCCAAAAATCTCTTCCTAAATAGTGCCTCCGGAATCAAAACACAGCGGAACGATTTAACTTGTATTTTAGTCAATAAATGATGATAAACTTCCACGTACATTTTGGATTCGGTACAGATAGGAATAATCCAACTAGATCAAAATGGAGGCTCAGCTTTAAGCTGAAAGAGCAACATCTCAGAATGTTTTTTTTTGTTTTTTTTTTGTAGATAGGTGTGCAAATTGGGATGATTTATCAAGTATCAGGATGCAGACTGATTTAGTTTTTGAGATATAATTTTTTGAAGAATTATAACTTAATCATTTATAACCTCAAATATCAAAGAAAACGCAATGTCCAATGTCAAACTTCAAAAAGGCGTTTAAAAAAAATTTTGTTCATTGATGAAAATCTATTGGTTATTTATATTAAAACCTATTTTTATTTAATAGTTAATGTTTTGTGACGGAATACATTTATTAAAATATTTAAATTTTCTTTCATCGCCGTGTCCTAAACATGTTTAAACAATATTGTTTTATCTTAGGATGAATGTCAACAGGTCCATTAAAATCTTCATTTCCGTGGATTTTTTATCTTTAGTTTTTCAAACAAAATCGAGTTTTTTTATAATGTATTCTTGCTTAATATCTAGCAGATGAGGGTGTATTTCAACAGGCCCATAAAAATCTTCATTTCCGTGGTTCGATCGAACGACGATCTGTGCCACAGGATTGAAAGAATCAAACAACGGAAATGAAAATCCATATAAAACATAATATTTTATATACTTACCTGAGTATTATACTTACATAAAATATATACATGCCTGTCTCCGAGAGGGTGAGGCATACCCAGACTGTCTCTCCATCGGATCCTTTAAATTCCTACCAGTCCACAAACAATGGCTTGGTTCTACCCAAAGTTTGTGTTTGGGAGAAAGATTTGAATTTTTTTATCTTGTGTCTGCTATTTCACGCCGCAGACCTTATAGTCGTAGTTTTTTTTATAATTTAATTATTTAGTTGCACGCACGAGCATCAATGTGTTAGGTATACCTTTTTATATTTATTTGTATAAAACCGTAATGGCCAATCGTATAGCTCCACTTGTACGCATTGTGCGCATTACTTAATTCTTATGCTATTTTAGCTCAGTAGCACATTGTAATTAGGGCGGTAGCGCAGTGATAGCCCGGACGGTTAAAGAGCCGGCCGAAAATCAGTGAGGCTCGGGTTCGAATCCTGGCATGTACCAATGAGTTTTTCAAAAACTTACGTACATATTTATCACTAGCTCGACGGTGAAGGAAAACATCGTGAGGAAACCCGCAGGTCTCAGAATTAATTCTGAGACATGTGTAAACAGACCCGGTCCGGCGATGGGCTCACCACCTATCACGTTTAGGGGTCCAATATATCTCGTGAAATGTGGGTATATCCAGTAATGGAATACCTCTGCCTACCCCCTCGGGGATAAAAAAAAAGGCGTGAGATTATATTATTATTATTATTATTATTATTATTCCATATTTTAATTGGTAACCCTTTCACTAAGACCAGTTAAAGAAGCCATCTTGTCAATTGCCTTAAACACGCTCGGTTTCGCGCTCGTGCAATGTATGTATTTTATACTTTAGATTTCTAAAAATTAATTGCTGAAACCCCAAAAATAGAGCTTTTTTTATTTCCCTTGTTCCTGTATCGAACATCTTATACATCTTATTAGTTTTTTAAGTTACCTGCTACATATTCAGCAAGAATACATACAATATAAAGAAAACTTAAATAAAAGCTATGTTTTAAAAAAAACTTAAGATTTTTTTTTATCAATGAACAAAATTTTTTTTAAACGTTTTTTTGAAGTTTGACATTGGACATTTATTTATATTTGATAAATGATTAAGTTATAATTCTTCAAAAAATTATATCTCAAAAACTAAATCAGTCTGCATCCTGATACTTGATAAATCATCCCAATTTGCACACCTATCTACAAAAAAAAAACAAAAAAAAACATTCTGAGATGTTGCTCTTTCAGCTTAAAGCTGAGCCTCCATTTTGATCTAGTTGGATTATTCCTATCTGTACCGAATCCAAAATGTACGTGGAAGTTTATCATCATTTATTGACTAAAATACAAGTTAAATCGTTCCGCTGTGTTTTGATTCCGGAGGCACTATTTAGGAAGAGATTTTTGGCATTAGTCTCGATTTGAAATTCTTCCTCGTTGATGATGTGACTTCCAGCTTGACGTCAAGTTGGAAGCCTCATCAACGTACCCTAATATCTTTGGTTCCTTTGAAGCACTAATTCTGAAACTTTGCAAATCCAAGGCACTATTAAGAAGAGTTTTTTGGTATATAGTTATTCAAGAACAGTGCTGTCGTTTTTGTGTACTGAGATGAGGCTGCTATCTTGACGTCAAGATAGCAGCCTCACTGAACGACCTGAATATCTCCGAAAGTATGATAGCACTATTTATATGCTTCGGGCACTATTTGGCACTATTTAGGAAGAGTTGTTTGACATTATCAGAACAGCGCAATTCCATGGTGAGGCTTCTAACTTGACGATCTCTTATCAGGTAGTAAAATTTACTATACTCATTTTAACCCCGTATTTCAACGAAAACGGGAATTGCGTGGGTGAAACCGCGGTACGCTCCCAGTAATATCATACACGCGAAAATGAGTTTCCTTAGTTATTACCTTTTCACTGCTAAGTCTGTGGACTGATTGTGATAAAATTTTCTCATTACAATAGTTTGCTCCTTGAGGAAGGACCTTATATCTCGGAAAAGGACACCAAAGGAGACCCTGAAGTGTATGTAGAGCGTAGACGGAGTCGAGGGCAAAAGCTAGCAATAATGGAAATGTGATTTAATTTAATACTTTAGCAGAAATGAGGCTTATCGACAAAATAGAATCAGATATTGAAGAAATATTTTAGGATATTTTTGTCCCAAAATTCGGACGAGTTGTGTCTCAATGTGTTGAGACTTGAGAGGCAAGACAACATAGCAAAATACAACTGTTTATTAATTTACGAGTTTAAATAGGATTAGGCAGATATTTTGTTTTTTGATTTTTGTGTTGGGTATGCGCTGACCCTTATTGCCACTGTGTTTGATCAAGTTTAAAACTCACGTAGTCCATTTGGGACACGTGTTCTGTGGAAAAAGTGGCTGTGGTCAGGCTATTACCGTAATGTGTTGCACGTTGCAGCTTCTTAAAGATTTCCTAGTCGATTAAAGTCGATTACAGACATAGATAGGTTTTTATTATGACCTTCAGTCACCCACAAATTATTACCTACACTGAAAAAAAAAAACAAAAAAATAAAAATAAAAGATTCGAATCGAAGAAAGAACTATTGAAAACCGAACTTTTTCGTGTTTTTGAGCTTCAGATGGGAAACTTGCAAACTAAAAAGTATAGTAATAAAAAAAAAAAAGTATAGTACCTATTTACGGTTGTGTACCCACAAGGATGCCAACGGGACTCTATCACTGTCCGTCTCATGAACCGTAATTAGCTGTAAACAGTTACAATTTTCAAGAATATGTCTTCTATTATCTTCGTATATAACAACAAATTATTCAGTAAAAGAATTCCTAAACGACGAAAGCCTATAGACGAATCTGAATTACACGGATGATAATTTGTAATACCCTTACCTACTGTGACTTTGACGATGATAAAACTTTATTTTGTATGTATCCAACATAATCTTTATTTGTATTAATTTAATCTCAAACAATTTTGTATAATGGATTTAATCTTAGGAATGTTTATAGTGATGTACTTCAGAACCTACTTTGCTGTACCCTATCAGTCAATATGGTTGTGTCATGTAATTTGCAATAAATAAATAGATGCAAATAAAAAAAAAATACCATTATAAAGATATAGAGAGGGTCATGAAAGTAACGTGTTTTTAAGCGTTTTTAGTGGTACAGTACCTTTCGTGTGCGAGTTCAACTCAGTTTACCGGTTTAGCCGTAAAGAGGTAACAAACATACAGAAACAGTCACTTTCGCATTTATACTATTTAGGCACAGTAGTTACCTATGTAAGTACCTATAGAGTCTATATTCTACTTCTAAATTTTCCTCAACAAAAATGTTCTCGAATATTCCTTTCTCTCAGCTCTCATTGATATGAAGAAACTGGTTTGTATTCTGGAAGTTCTCTTCCGTTTTATTCGGGGAACTTGAAATATTTTTGATATTAAACGCTCCAGAAATAAGATAGAAAGCGTTGGCTCGAATAAAAGAAATTGCTTCCCGTCTCACTGTAGGTATAATTTAATACAGAACATTAGTATGGGAATGAGATAATAGATACTAACTGATAGTATTTAGCATAAAGAAAAAAACTAAGACATATTTTATAATATACTAGCCACCCGCCCCGGCTTCGCACGGGTGCAATGCTAATACTAAAACCTTCCTCTTGAATCACTCTACACTGAAAAAAATGGTTTGTTGCATTTACCAAATTAGCAAAGGTTGGCTGAATTACATGGAAACTATGATAAATATAACAAAACCTCGCTATTGAACTTACAAAACTAAAAAGGTTAAAGTCGGTACCAGAGTTCCGGTGTAAATCAACAAAGAGTATTGTACATTTTACAAAACAAATGACAACAATTTGGTTTGGTAAATTTTATCATAGAAATTTAATAAATATAACAAGACCTCGCGGTTCATCTTGCAAAACTAAAAAGGTTGAGGTCAAAATATAGTCCCTACCAGAGTTTATAGTGTAAATTAACAAAGAGTATTGTACATTTTACAAAACTATTCTCAATAATTTGGTTTGGCTGATTTTATCATGAAAATGTGATAAATATAACAAGACTTCGTGGTTGAACTTACAAAACTAAAAAGATTGATGTCAAAATATAGTCCGTACCAGAGTTCGTGGTGTAAATTAACAAAAAATATTGTACATTTTACCAAACAAATCTCAGCAATTTGGTTCGATTGGTTTTATCATGAAAATGTGATAAATATAACAAGACCTCGTGGTTGAACTTACAAAACTACAAAGATTGATGTCAAAATATAGTCCGTACCAGAGTTCAAGGTGTAAATTAACAAAAAATATTGTACATTTTACCAAACAAATCTCAGCAATTTGGTTCGGTTGACTTTATCATGAAAATGTGATAAATATAACAAGACCTCGTGGTTGAACTTACAAAACTACAAAGTTTGATGTCAAAATATAGTCCGTACCAGAGTTTAAGGTGTAAATTAACAAAAAATATTGTACATTTTACCAAACAAATCTCAGCAATTTAGTTCAGTTGATTTTATCATAAAAATATAGTAAATATAATAAGACCTAGCTGTTGATCTTACAAAAGTAAAAAGGTTGGGGTCAAAATATAGTCCCTACCAGAGTTCATAGTGCAAATTAAAAATCAGTATTGTACATTTTACAAAACTAATCTCAACAATTTGATTTGGCTGATTTTATCATGAAAATATGATAAATATAACAAGACCTCGTGGTTGAACTTACAAAACTACAAAGATTGATGTCAAAATATAGTCCGTAACAGAGTTCATGGTGTAAATTAACAAAAAATATTGTACATTTTACCAAACAAATCTCAGCAATTTGGTTCGGTTGATTTTATGATAAAAATATGATAAATATAACAAGACCTCGTGGTTGAACTTACAAAACTAAAAAGATTGATGTCAAAATATAGTCCGTACCAGAGTTCATGGTGTAAATTAACAAAAAATATTGTACACTAGCTTTTGCCCGCGGCTTCGCTCGCGTTTAAATCGGGGTAACGCCTAAAGGCTTCTGCTATCGAATTTAATCGCGTTAAACCCAGATTACCGTCTTGCTACCCTGATGGAACTTATCAATTGAACTAAACATTATAAACCAAAATATCAATAAATTATTGAAAATAACAGAGTTTCCCTTTTTGAGATACCATCCCATTAAGTGGCGCAAAAAAAAACAACCCTAACCTAACCTATCCGAGTCATTTCTGTCACTTTATTCTTTTGTAACCTCGCAGCGGTTAGTGTCGTGTAAGAAGATGTACATGATGAAATTTTTCGGTATAAAAAGTAGCCTATGTGTTAAGTTAGGGTATCTCTGTTCCAAATTTTATGCAAATCCGTCTAGCCGTTTCGGTGTGAAGAAGTAACAAACATACACATAGACAGACAGACACACACTCAAACTTTGGCCCCCTATTTCAACTCCTTTAAGCCTCTTATCGTGACAGAAGCTAGATCCTTCTCCAAGGTAAAATCTATCGTAACAATTTTTTTCAAAGGAACGGATCCGTGCTCTTTTGACTTTTCGTCCGCGTATACTCCTTAATCGCCGTAAGGATTTAATAAAATGCCTTAACAAAATTGAGTGGCAAACATTCAATTAGAAGTATTATTCTTACTATATACCTATACATTATTATACACAGGCGATGCATGAATTATCACTTTTTTATCCCACGGGTTCATTTTTCCGGGATAAAGTAGCCTATGTTCTATTCCGGACTATAATCTATCCCTGTGATGAATTTCATCCATATCTGTTCAGCCGTTCCAGCGTGATTGAGTAACAAACATCCACCTTCACATCCTCAAATCTAAACTTTCACATTTATAATATTAGTAAGATTTTACCAAACAAATCTCAGCAATTTGGTTCTTTTAACATAAAAATATGATAAATATAACAAGACCTCCCTATCCCTCTCATAATGAGAGGAGGCCTGTGGCCACCAGTGGGACGTATATATCGATGATAATGATGATAACAAGACCTCGCAGTTGAACTTACTGAACTGAAACGGTCATGATGATATCACAAGGAAAAACAGAAAGAAAATTGTTATTCATGGTAAATACCATTATAATTCAATTACAATATCACAACAAAAAACACAAAGTTTTTTTTTTGCAACAGCTGGGGTTTGAGCCCAGGACCCTTGCCTTGCCTATTGCTACAGGTGAATCTTACTATCAATTTAGTTTCTATTAAAATTAAATTAAACAAAAAATAGGAAAGCTATTTCAGAGATAGAGATAGGGTACGCTAACTAATCATAAAGGTAGGTAGGGTAAAAATATATGTAGATTGTGGAATCACTATATAAAAAATCTCGGGATTTTGTCTTTTTTCTGTTATTATGGACATAATTTTAAAATAGGTACCTAAAGCGCGTCACACACGGTGAAGATGCTATAAATTTTATGGTGTACCAATAATCGATTTATGTTTCTTTAAACCACCGTTTTTATTAGGCCCTATATTTAATAAGGATACTGATAATTAGACGTATTCTTTTTAACTGAAAAATAAAAAATAAGACAATTTGTGAATGTCTCTATTAACAGCTGATTTTCGGATAGCCTACATGAAGTTTTAACTGCAAATAAACTTCACAATATCTCCCTTAAAAGGAATATGTTGAGTTACCAATAAGCCTTTATGTTTTTGAAGTGTTAGTCAAACGAATTTAAAAAAAAATATTTTAGGGTGTGGCCACGACAGATATTCTAACTCTACTCTCTCTCTCTCTACTACTCTCATACCATGGTTTTAATCTCATACCATGACAGCAATATTGCACATACGCTACTAAATTTCTAATTTTCAATGATACCACACCCTATTAATATTCTAGAAACAAAAAAAATGTGTTTGGTAACATTTACCTAAAAAGTTGTGTACATTTTACTAGTGTTAGTTTGATAAATTAACCAAACTAACACCAGTAAAATTTATGCTATTTATTTGGTATGTTTTACTAAACCAAGATCGGTACAATTAGCAAAACAAACCTTGATAAGATATTGTAGATATTACCAGTAAAAGGTTGGTAAAAATATAGTACTAATCTTTTAATTATTACCAAACAAATTTTAGGAAAAAATACGAAACAGATGATAGTGTAGTGACGCTACATAGAACGCGCCAATAGACGGCCGAGTTCTAAACCGCGCTATCGAAGTTTTCTAATGAGTTTGTATAAATACAACTGTCCAACATCAACCGTTAGACCGCGGCCCAAAGGCACGATCACCTCTCTTCCCTTTTCACTATGGAGGAGCATTACACCTCCGCTCCTCCATACTGGTGACCTTCGACACCTGGACATCAGCGCAACCTTCACCTGGACTTCAGCGAAACCTTCTGGAAGACCTGGACTTCAGAAGCAACATCGTATCGCCATCACTCGTCACTCCCACAACAACCTTCACTCAAGGTCATCAGCAGCAGTCGCACAGCAAGCCAGACTCTCGCCCAATCAGGTCCATACGCAGCCGACGCACCGTGCTACCTGGTCCTGAAGGCTCATCACTCACAGCGACAGCACTCGGTCCACACAAAGTTCACCCCAGTTCACGTCCGGATCTTCAGCGGCTGGTTACCGTTGCCAGCGTGGCAGTCTCTTCACACTGAACTACGGGCACTTCAATAGTCGCAGTCCCTAGGCACGATCACCTCGCCTGGCGGAAGATCTTCCCTTTTCACAATGGAGGAGCATTTCATCTCCGCTCCTCCATTATTATCCTCCTCTATTAAGATAATACTTAATTATATTTGATAAAATCTGCTATACACTTTTGGTAGATAATACAAAATTATTTTTGATAAAAAGCACGATCCACATCTGATAGATTATACGAGATATTAAGCTAACTTTGATGAGAACTACATTACACATCTGGTAGATGTATCAAACAACCTTTGGTAGTAACTAAATTATAAATATGGTAATTATTACAAATTAACACTGATAGAATACACCGAACGTGATTAGTAAATACTGCTAAACTTTGTTTGTCAGAGTTTACCAAATAAAACAGATTATACTTACAAGTTAAATTCAGTTTTTTATATCAAACTGATTTAATACATTCTATCATATAATAAGTGCTATTTATCAAAATGTTGTTGTAGATTTTACTAAATAACTTATGCATTTGCCACTACATAACTTCGGTAATTTGCACCAAAAACAGTGACAGTACAACATGCAAAAGGTATTTGGTAAAAAAGAGAAAAATGTTTGGTAAAATATAAAATATCTGTTTGGTAGATTTCCCCAAACTTTATTGTAAAAAAAATTACTAAAGTACTTTGATCAAAAGGTTACTAAAGTACTTTGGTTAAAAATTTACTTAAGTTCTTTGGTGAGAAACGTTACTAAAGTACTTTGGTGAGAAATGTTACTAAATTATTTTGGTAAAAAAATATACTAAAGTACTTTGGTGAGAAATGTTACTAAATTACTTTGGTAAAAAATGTTACTAAGTACTAAAAAAGATTAGTGTAAACTATCAAATAAATTTGGTACAACGCCAACTTATTTAGTTTGGTAAAATCAACAAAAAATCGTGATAGGACCGAAATCAACCGCTAACTTTGGTAACATTTACACGGAATCTGGTAAATCCAACCTAACATTTTTTTCAGTGTATCTATTAAAAAAACCGCTTCAAAATCCGTTGCGTAGTTTTAAAGATTTAAGCATACATAGGGATATAGGGACAAAGAAAGCGACTTTGTTTTATGTAGTGAAACATAAATAATTGGAACCAAATATAAAAAACCCACAAAGCAAACTCACAAATTAATTTATTTGTCTTGTAGTCTTGGCAGCTTGGAAATGGGAAGTTAACGTGACATAGGAACAAACAAAACCACAAATAACATAATTATTCAAATCCTTTGCACTATGGCGGTATTTGAATTTCAATGGGTGTTCGAATATCATTTGCAAGTTGCTGGTATTGTCAGCACCACAAAGAGGAACTGCCGTGCATTTCAATTTGAAGCGTGGAGCCTTGAATACGTTGCCAACGGTCGGCTTTTAGAGATTTGCTAGAAGGAATTGAATTTCAGACGATTCTAGAGTCTAGAACATTGGGTCTATGAGAACACTGAAGTCAAGATCCCAACCCTCATACACACAAACTAACTTATATATGTATATAATAAATATAATATATAGATATATATATATATAAATATAATCTCACGCCTTTTATCCAAGAGGGGGTAGGCAGAGGTATTCCATTACTGGATATACCCACATTTCACGAGATATATTGGACCCCTAAACGTGATAGGTGGTGAGCCCATCACCGGACCGGGTCTGTTTACACAGAATTAATTCTGAGACCTGAGGGTTTCCTCACGATGTTTTCCTTCATCGTCGAGCTAGTGATAAATATGTACGTAAGTTTTTTGAAAAACTCATTGGTACATGCCAGGATTCGAACCCGAGCCTCACTGATTTTCGGCCGGCTCTTTAACCGTTCGGGCTATCACTGCTCTAACTAACTTATCTTGCTGATTATTTTAAATTTGTAAAAAAAACTAAAATTTATTATTTTTAAAAAGCACAGGGGCCTTATTGTCTATGTATTTATAATTGTAATCGCTATTGACTTTATTTGACATTTGTTACACAGTCAATGCTTGCTCTGATAACATTAGTGATAATGACAGATGTACGGAAGAAGCAACGTACCTACTTCAAATGAAGACGATTACGATTAAGGCTGTAAATAGACAATATGCCAGCAGATAATATGAAAGAGCGGGATCTTCTGGCACAGGTGTTATAATAGAAGTTCCCAATCACAGATAACTTATTGTACTGCATGTTAAAGAAATAAACATTTTTCATTTTTCAAGGTAACTTAGGACTTGCTGGGTGGCTGATATCTTCTTTGAATGACGTCCTTAGATTTATAAAATCAACTAACCCTGCAGTGGTCGCGGGAATTACATATGTAAGCCAGGGTGGTAAAAAACTGAATATTTCGCAGACGGTTCAAATCTGTTAGCTCAGACTCAATGTACTTTAAGCTTGATAGTCCCGGCCCCTACTCTGCTCTGAGAGTCTTATGTTGGGCGCTGTTTTCACTGCGGACGAACACGTAATAAGAGCACCCGAAGATGCTGTTTTTGGTAATATTTAAAAGAATTATGTCATTTTGAGTTTCTTTTCAGTTTTTATTGAGTAGTAAATAAGTTTTCTTGTAATATTAATAAAGATAATGTCATAACAATGAATTTTATTATTAAAAAAACCTGAAACTATAGCGGACTACATATCGTATCGTAATCGGACCACTTGTGTGACTTTTGGGGGCGCGACCAGTGTAGGGTTAAACTCAATCTCATTATTAACACTAAAAACCGGCCAAGTGCGAGTCGGACTCGCGCACCGAGGGTTCCGTACAACCTTGCAAATTTATGGTTTTCGTAATTTTTCCTTTATCTATGCTATAAGACGTTGCTTCGTACCAAATTTCAAGATTCTGAGTTCACGGGAAGCACCCTGTAGGTTTTGATTCCCTTGCAAGTGTCGAAAATTTGCGGCATAAACGGCTGTATCTTTTGATTGCGTTGGCTTAGAAGTTTTATTTTTTCACAGCTTCAAGGGACAGTAGACCTGAGTAATTGATATAAATTTCAGCTTCATACCTTCACGCGTTCCTGAGAAAAAGGGTCTTGACAGACGGACGGACGGACGGACAGACGACAACAAAGTGATCCTATAAGGGTTCCGTTTTTTCCTTTTGAGGTACGGAACCCTAAAAATCAACAAGAATATAAAATTAATTGGAAACAACCAATGAAGCAATCCCAATCAAAATTTGGCTAGAATATAGCTTGAATCTTGTGCGAGGATATACGCTTGTTTTTATTTCAGAACGCGGAAGATGTTGCGGGCAAAAACTAATTCCAGGCACTTATCATACAGATATAATCATATTATTATATTTCATGCGCACATGATTCAAAATTTAGGTAGGTTAGTATATAGCTCTCACTAAGCACCTAAAAACCCTTTTGTATAATGCTAAATTCAAGCTAGGTAAATCTCACCAATATATATGGTGTAAAGACGGCAAAGTCTGTGTGAGGAAAACTGGTAATAGTAAAATATATCTTATTCGTTCAATGGAAGACATTAACCTTATCAATAATCATGTTAAAGACTCCACTCCGCTTTAATTTATATAATATTTATACGTATCCTACCCTCAATTTGAACTATTGTTAAATACTATTGTGGATTCCCAAATTAAAGAATTTTTCAATTGCACAACCATTAATAACTATTACCAACAATTACCTCCAAAAAGTCATATAAGTTTCTCATGCATTCATATAAATATTAGATCACTCATAAAAAACTTTACGAAACTGCTTCAAACAGTTAACAGCTGTGTCCTTCCACTGGATATTATTGTAATTACCGAAGCTGGTATCTCTGATACGATTGTGGACCTATATAATATACCTGGCTATAATGTGTACTCACAACTGCGTGCTAATAGACGGGGCGGTGGTATTATAGTTTATGCTAAGAACCATATTAAATTTACGGTAATTCCAACAAAGACTGTCACATTTGAAAGTTTGACCGGAGTTATGAAGTTAAACTCTGATCAGGACGTAGTTGTGTGTTCCATATATAGGCCACCATCGACTAATAAACATACTTTTGTTAAGGAACTTGGTGAATATATTTCTAAGTTTGACTCGAAACAAAACCTTCTATTAGCCGGCGACACGAACATTGACCTAAAATCCATATCAACATCTAAAGATTTATATTTAGAAGCACTGAGCGAGCGCGGATTGATGTGTGGAATCTCGGATTTTACTAGAATTGAAACAAAACTGGACGTTATCACCAAATCTTGTATAGATCACATATTCGCACGGTTTCCCACATTGGTTCCGTGCTCGGCTGTGCTAGACGTCGTACTGGCAGACCATCGAACCATTATCCTTACCTGTGTTGACGACACAGCAACCAAATGTATACAGGCTGTTACAAGATACTCAGTTAATCAAGAAACACTAAAGAAAGAATTAACCAACGTTAATTGGCAATCAACAAATGACATGAATAATGCCGATGACATCTATAGCTTCATTCGTGATGCATTCCAAAATGCAACTAAGCTTGCGCTTTCTAGTAAAACACATAAATTTACAAAAAATGTTCATCCAAAGCCGTCCAGACTACCATGGATCGATGAAAATATCAATCGTCTATGTGTTAAACGTGATACATTATTTAATTTGTGGAAAAAGAGTAGCAACGATCCTCTAATAAGGCTTGAATATAATAAAACTAGAAATAAAGTTCACAAAATCCTAGAGAGTAAAAGAAATTCTTATTTTATGAACCAAATCAATAGTAACTTCAAAAATACCAGAAAAGTATATCAAATTATTAACCGAATGCTAGGAAGATTGACCTTGTCAATCGATGAAACGATTCTTAAAGCGTTTAAGGCTCAGGGACTCAGTACTAAGGCTGTCACCGATAACTTTGCAACTGGATTTGATAGAGCCGTAAAAGATATAATTCCAAACTGTAGCATAAAAATAGCAGACCCTAGCACCTATGGTAAACCAACTAATTCAAGCTTATTTTTTCAAAAAGCTACTGGTGATAAAATCCATAAAATTATAAACGAGTTAAATTCTACTAAGGCACCAGGTCCAGACAATATTAAAATATCCGAAGTCAAAATGATAGGTCCCGATGCGTCAAATGCCATTGCTAACCTCATCAATTGCAGTGTGAAATCAGGTCTATACCCCTATGACTTAAAAATTGGATGTGTAAGACCAGTTTATAAGAAAGGTAGAAGAGATAACTACACCAATTATCGCCCAATCACATTACTCTCTTCTATTGACAAAATAATAGAAAAATACGTATGCCAACAGATACATAGTTTTTACAAAAAACATAAAGTCATCTACCAAAATCAGTTCGGCTTTCAATCGGGAAAAGGTGCATCTGACCTTTTATCAAAATTCACTGATGAAGTTAATGATAAATTAAACCAGAAAACCGTTGTACTAGCCCTTTTTGTTGACTTTTCGCGTGCCTTTGACACCCTGGATCACAAGCAATTAATCAATAAATTGGACCAGAGTGGAATACGTGGTCCATTGCTTAGCTGGTGCAAAAACTACCTTCAAAACAGGAAGTTCACTGTTAAAATTGATGGTACACTAAGTGAACCAATCAAAGTCACGGAGGGCACGGCTCAAGGGTCAGTATTGGGACCGCTTCATTTTTTGTCTTATGTAAACGACATGAATTACTACATCAAAAACTGCACATGTTACCAGTTTGCGGACGATACCTGTCTGGTAATCGCTGACAAAGACCCCCAAAAAGCCTGTGACCTTTTGCAATCGGATCTAAATGCCTTATTGAGATGGTGCCATGACGCTGGCTTGGTTCTAAATGCTAATAAAACCAAACTCTTAGTCATAAAATCTCCATACCTAAAACGCTCTCCTGTCAAAAATATTGTGGCACATAACCATAGCTGCCTACACGATGTGTATAATGGGACATGTACTTGTCCTCGTTTAGAGGTAGTAGATTCTCAAAAGTATCTCGGAGTAGAAATCGATAGCAAATTTAATTGGAGCAAACATATCGAACATGTTTGCAATAAATTGAGACATTTTTTGGCTAATATCGTAATTCTTAAAAACCGTATACCGTTCAAAGTAAAGTTAATGTTGTATAACTCAATTCAATTCAATTCATTTATTCATAATAAAAATTACATGTCATGTTTATAATTCTATCGGAAATGTCAGACTGTATATAATGAGAATTAATTTATACAATTGCAAGTTATGTCAAGTTTTTTACACAAGTCAATCATATTATAATAATATGTCATAAGTACAACCAGTTATTTTTCTACGCGGATGAGTCAGTGAGCGAGAAAGTTTTTGTTGTGAGCGTTGTCTAGGAATTCACCAACCGTATAATAGGCCGCATTCATAAGGAGGTTTTTTAATCTTTCTGTAAAGGTGTGTAAGCTAGGCGCATCTGTGACGCTTTGCGGGAGCGTGTTGTAGATGGCGGGCCCAGCAGCGTGCAGGCAGCGGTCAGATCGTGCGAGCCGGCGTGGTTGAGGCAGTAGCTTGTGCTGGTAACGGGTGTTCCTGCCGTGCATATCACCCCTCGTAGGGAATTGATCTAAATTTTTTCTTACATATTTTGCGACTTCAAATATGTACAGACATGGTAATGTTAGTATTTTATGTTCTTTGAACAGTTCTCTCGCCGGGTGGTCCCAATCGACGCCCGCAACAATTCGCACCGCTCGTTTTTGGGCTCTGAATACTCTGTCACGATCGGCCGCCATCCCCCACAAGTAAACACCGTAGGCGATTATGGAATTGAAATAACCATAGTACGCCTTTTTAACGTTATTTGGGTGTAGGCTGGGTCGCAGTCTACTTAGTGCGAAACTCGCGGACGCAAGCTTGTTGCAGGTAGCATCAATATGGGCATTCCAGGTGAGTCCTGAGTCTATCGTAAAACCGAGATACTTGACTTGGTTCACCTGTGGCACAGGGAGCTGATTGCAGGTGATATCGAGATCCGGATACTTTTTCCCGCGTAGGCTAAAATGGACAATGTTTGTCTTTTCGACATTTAATACCATACCGTTAGCTTTAAACCAAGATGCGATGTGGTTCATGACATGGTTTAATTTAGTTTTTAGTTGCTCGTAGCTGGTAGCTGACACGATTGCACAAGTGTCGTCAGCAAACATATTTAACTCACTAGCTGAATCCTACATACAATATGGACTCAGCAGCTACGGTCGTACATACAAGTCTTATCTAAATCAAATATATAAACTTCAAGTAAAAATTCTTAAAAATATTGTATCCACTAAAAATAAATATCAATTTCAAAGTGACGAACTTCTACTCTTCAACCACTGCAAAATCTTACCTATCTTTACACAACTAAAATATATGCTACTTAAAGAACATTTTTTTAATGATAACTTAAGAGAAGTGATTCAACATCCTGTATACACGCGGGCTGTCGCTCAA
Source organism: Ethmia dodecea (assembly GCA_963855545.1). NCBI lineage: Eukaryota > Metazoa > Arthropoda > Insecta > Lepidoptera > Depressariidae > Ethmia > Ethmia dodecea. The sequence goes on along the minus strand of OY979444.1, from coordinate 15,036,000 downwards.
AACCGGTTGCGTACGACTAGCGCAAACAATACCTACGGCGAGCGGACGACGTCGTATCTGGTTCCTCGCCTGATTAATAACCTACCTAATGAATTGCGTACTAAAATTACTCGTAAAAATATTAAATCTACTCTTAAGACCTATTTCCAGCAGCACACTGAACTGTCAATGGCTTAGAAATGTACCCACCGATTCCAGTCTGTATGCTAGCTACTTACCTAGTTTGTTATTTTTTTAAGTTTGTTATTTTTATTTAATGCCGATGCAGACTGCTGATAGCATTAAGCAAACCTTAGTGGTTTATAAATGCTATGTATGATAATGTTTTGCCTATGTTAAGATGTTAAATAAAGTAAAAAATATATATATATATATATATACTCGTTCGAAGCAAACGCATTTCTTTAGCAGAATTTTATTCGGTTCATCGTACAAGTCGGGATATTTCAACTCCGCCCATATAGACGAGAGACAGTCTGGCGCCAATGATAAATAAAATACCGGCTAGTCCGATTTTGTCTACCGCACGGATGGTTCCGTACCTTTTCTACGAATATTTATAGGTGTTATTATTATTAGTAAGCAATAAAGTACAGTTTTTTGAGACGGCTTGTCTAAGTTTGTTTGCATGTAAAAGATTTTTTCTAAAAAAACTGTTATAGTAAGAGGCATTGATATATTTTTCTAGTTATATTGACATAAACTGTGACATAAACAGAATTATTTCAGATATTTCGAACTTTGCAAACTTCGGAGATAAGGGATAATTATTAGACATTTTAACTTAAAATATATTATGCTAAATGTGCAAGTGAAGCCCTTTATAATACCCCTTTTCCTTGAAAACCCCACTTTTTAATTTCAACTCCTTTTTGGTCCAAAATAAAACTATTATTAAAATGTTTAATTTGCAATGCAGTTATGTCCAATCCACATTAAACACAGGGAGTGTTTAAGGTGTTTGCTTAATTTTATTATAAATATTTATGGCGATGGGCTCACCACCTATCACGTTTAGGGGTCCAATATATCTCGTGAAATGTGGGTATATCCAGTAATGGAATACCTCTGCCTACCCCCTCGGGGATAAAAAAGGCGTGAGATTATATTATTATTATATTTATGACGTTCGGGACTGTGGTTGCTATCTTTTGTGTTAAAATTATGTTGGAAACCAAAGAGATTAAAATATAATAGGGCATAGAAGGGTCATTGGGAATATTTTCATACAAAAACTTTGAATGTCATGTCAGTTAGTATGAACACGAGCTGTCATTCGGTCGAATCCCGTTCGAATCACACACTACTTTTTCCATCTTGTAATAACTTTTGGCTTTAAATTTTACTCGCTTTGTCCCCTCTATGTCCTACTATATTTTAATCTCTTTGTTTGAAACAGAGTTAATCGTTAGTAAGGTTTAATTAAATATAAAACATTTTCATCAGGCCAGTCCAATTGTGACCACACATTATGGTCGGATTTAGGTCAGATATTCGGTATTTGTATAAATGACTATTCAAGGCATCTCTATTTTTTTACTGACTGCAGAACTATAATAAACGAATAATGAAGCGAAATCTGAGTCAAGTATACTATATCCTAGTTTAGCAATAGGTATTACACATACACTTATATATAGATGTCATAATAAGTAATTAAAAATTAATACAACATCCTATTGAGTCTGCATTCCTGCATTCGTATCTACAAAAAACAAAGTCGTACAAAACCCGAAACTCCGAACAGTGCTAGTCTAGAATTCAACTTAATAACACAAAAAAGGTGAAACTCCAAACAAATCGCACCCAATCAGCTATGCGCGTTTAAAAAGTAATCTAATACTTGTTTGTTCTATCAGCCGTTTTAATTACAATGTTTCAAAAACACTGGAGTTGTTGGAAACCATTTTCGGTAGGTTATTGTACAAAGTTCGGTGGGTAGAATATTAACTAGTATTGCAAAGGCTTGACTACATAACCGACAAAAAAAAGTTATTAGAATTGACTGTTGAGTCGACCGCGTATTCGGTCAAATTTCTGGTTGACGCCTATGCTATAATAGACAGAAGTAATAGATTAAATAAATGGAACTTTATGAGCGCTTGCGCGCTTGCGCTCTCTACGCACAATGACCAATACGCAAAATGACAACTTCATTCCTAGCTTTCAATACGCAGAATGACTATACGCAAAATGACTACATGAGTACGCGTAATGACCAAAACGCATAATGACCACTACGTGAAATATACGCATAATAACTCATACGCGTAATGACCAAAACGCATAATGACCACTACGTGAAATATACGCATAATGACTCATACGCTTAATGACCAATACGCGAAATATTCGCATATTGACCAATACGAAGTTGAAGACATAAACATAAGAAAAAAAAATAAAAAAATCTTACGCCTTTCATCCTCGAGGGGGTAGGCAGAGGATTACTGGATATACCCACATTTCACGAGATAAATTGGACCCCTAGGTGGTGAGCCCATCGCCGGACCGGGTCTATTTACACATGTCTCAGAATTTATTCTGAGACTGCGGGTTTCCTCACGATGTTTTCCTTCACCGTCGACCTAGTGATAAATATGTACGTAAGTTTTTGAAAAACTCATTGGTACATGCCAGGATTAGAACCCGAGCCTCACTGATTTTCGACCGGCTCTTTAACCGTCCGGGCTATCACTGCTCTAAGACTGCACTAAATAAGAGGTAAATATATTAAAGAAAAAATAAAAATAATTTTAACATAAAAATTGTTGTGATAGAACTGAACTTTGTAACCTCAAAATAAAACAAATTAATTAGTAGTAATCAACCTTTTAACTTAAAAATTTCGTTATGAATTTATTAAGTATTTAAAGTTAAATTAAATTAATAAAAAATTTGGTAGCAGATATTTTTTTTATTATTTAATGACTAAGTATTTGCGATAAACAATATTTATTTATATAATATATAAAGCTGGACTACCACTCACTGACTCACTGACTGATTGACATAATTGTTCTCCCAGAAGGAGTCGTTTTGGAGAAAAGTCTTGTAGGGGAAAAGTGTTCAAAATGGCGGAGTGACCCAGGGAAAATTCCGACTTTTCAAAAAAACAAAATGGCGGCCAGTCGTGCCTATCGTATCTTTTTTGTTTTCTGGCCGATTTAAATCAAATTTTTGGAATCGCTTAAACTTTAAAAACTATTTACGAATATTATTTAAAAAATTAAAAAAACAAAATGGCGGCCGCGTAGTAATGTTTCAAAGTTGGAGTGGTTTTAGACCCCACTTGACCCGAATTGATCTCCCAGACGCCAATATGCTAAAGGGATGTGTTTGATGTCATCACATAGGTCATATCCTGTAGTTTACCAGAAAATCCTGAAAATTTGAAAAACCAAGATGGCCGACCGGTGATTTGCTCCGAAAGAAAAATATTAATTTTAACACATTTTGATTGTCGATTTTCGGCAAGTTGGCAACACCTGAACGAGTTGGTCTGTATAGCGGGGTTAGAGGTCTTGCTACGTAGTGTTGCCGTGTTTAATTATTTTCCTGGAATTTGGCGTATTTTTTTACTTTTAACACAAAATGTCAAAACTGTAAATTTTACCATTTTGCAAAAACAAGTGACAGTCAGTGAAACATTTTGTGTTGCCCTATGACTTTCAGTAGGTTTTTTGATTTTTGTCTGGCAACACTGAAAGTTATGGTTGATTTATTTTTTAGGGTAGACCTCAAAAGACCCGAATTGATCTCCCAGATGCCGATATGCTACAGGGATGTGTTTGGTGTCATCGCATAGGGTATATCCTGTAGTTTACTAGAAAATCCCGAAAAATAGAAAAAACAAGATGGCCGCCCCGTTATTTTTGTTTTACTAAAAAATTTCAATTTTCTTAATAATAATCGGCTTTTTTAGCCAGTTGGCAACACTTTGGAAAGTTGGGTTGTATGGAGCGATTGTGGGTCTCAAAAAACAGTGTTGCCATGAAAAAAAATATTTAACAAATTTTATTATTTTTCGACTTAAAATGGCTAAAACAAGATGGGCACCCCAAAATTAATTTATTTTTCTGTCAAAATACGACCCCACAGAGACACGCGTGGCCGCTTGTGGCCTCGCGCACCGCGCGACATCTAGTCTATAATATATAAAGCTCGATTACCACTCACTCACTCACTGACTCATTGACATAATTGTTCTCCCAGAAGGAGTCGTTTTGGAGACAAGTCATATATGAGAAAAGTGTTCAAGATGGCGGAGTGACCCCAGGAAAATTCCGACTTTTCAAAAAAACAAAATGGCGGCCAAGGTTGCCTATCGTATCTCTTTTGTTTTCCGGCCGATTCGGTTGAAATTTTGGGAATCTGTAGGATCGCTTGTATGATTTACGAAAATAATTAAAAAATTTGAAAAAACAAAATGGCGGCCGCGTAGTAGTGTTTCAAAGTTGGAGTGGTTTTAGACCCCACTTGACCCGAATTGATCTCCCAGATGCCAATATGCTACAGGGATGTGTTTGGTGTCATCACATAGCTCATATCCTGTAGTTTACCAGAAAATCCCGAAAATCTGAAAAACCAAGATGGCCGACCGGTGATTTGCTCCCAAAGAAAAGTATTAATTTTACCACATTTTGATTGTCGATTTTCGGCGAGATGGCGACACCTGAGCGAGTTGGCTTGTATGGCAGGGTTAGAGGTCTCGATACGGCGTGTTGCCATGTTTAACAATTTTCCCAAAATTTGGGGTATTTTTTGACTTTTAATGCAAAAAGTCAAAACTCTAAATTTTACCATTTTGCAAAAACAAGTGACAGTCAGTGAAACATTTTATCTCTCCTTATGACCTTTTGTAGGTTTTTTGATTTTCACCTGGCAACACTAAAAGTTATGGTTGATTTAATTTTTGGGGTAGACCTCAAAAGACCCGAATTGATCTCCCAGATGCCGATATGCTACAGGGATGTGTTTGGTGTCATCGCATAGGGTATATCCCGTAGTTTACTAGAAAATCCCGAAAAATAGAAAAAACAAGATGGCCGCCCCGTCATTTTTGTTTTACTGAAAAATTTCAATTTTCTTAATAATAATCGGCATTTTTAGGCAAGTTGGCAACACTTTGGAATGTTGGGTTGTATGGAGCGATTGTGGGTCTCAGTAAACAGTGTTGCCATGAAAAGTAATATTTGACAAAATTTAATTTTTATTGACTTAAAATGGCTAAAACAAGATGGCTGCCCCAAAAGTAGACTTTATTTTTCTGTCACAATCGAACCGCACAGAGACACGCGTGGCCGCTTGCGGCCTCGCGCACCGCGCGACATCTAGTCTATAATATATAAAGCTGGACTACCACTCACTGACTGACTGACTCATTGACATAATTGTTCTCCCAGAAGGAGTCGTTTTGGAGAAAAGTCATATATGAGAAAAGTGTGCAAGATGGCGGAGTGACCCCGGGAAAATTCTGACTTTTCAAAAAAACAAAATGGCGGCCAAGCCTGCCCATCGTATCTCTTTTGTTTTCTGGTCGATCCGGTTCAATTTTTTGGCATCTGTAGTATTGTTTAGATGATTTACGAATATTATTTAAAAAGTTGAAAAAACAAAATGGCAGCCGCGTAGTAGTGTTTCAAAGTTGGAGTGGTTTTAGACCCCACTTGACCCGAATTGATCTCCCAGATGCCAATATGCTATAGATATGTGTTTGGTGTCATCACATAGGTCATATCCTGTTGTTTACCAGAAAATCCCGAAAATCTGAAAAACCAAGATGGCCGACCGATGATTTGCTCCCAAAGAAAAGTATTAATTTTACCACATTTTGACTGTCGATTTTCGGCGAGATGGCGACACCTGAGCGAGTTGGCTTGTATGGCGGGGTTAGAGGTCTCAATACGGCGTGTTGCCATGTTTAACAATTTTCCCCAAAATTTGGGGTATTTTTTGACTTTTAATGCAAAAAGTCAAAACTCGAAATTTTACCATTTTGCAAAAACGAGTAACAGTCAATGGTACTTTTTATCTCTCCCTATGACCTTTTGTAGGTTTTTTGATTTTTGCCTGGCAACACCGAAAGTTATGGTTGATTTAATTTTTAGGGTAGACCTCAAAAGACCCGAATTGATCTCCCAGATGCCGATATGCTACAGGGATGTGTTTGGTGTCATCGCATAGGGTATATCCTGTAGTTTACTAGAAAATCCCAAAAAATAGCAAAAACAAGATGGCCGCCCCGTTATTTTTGTTTTTCTGAAAAATTTAAATTTTCTTAATAATAATCGGCTTTTTTAGCCAGTTGGCAACACTTTGGAAAGTTGACTTGTATGGAGCGATTGTGGGTCTCAGTAAACAGTGTTGCCATGAAAAAAAATATTGAACAAAATTTTATTATTTTTCGATTTAAAATGGCTAAAACAAGATGGGCGCCCAAAATTTGACTTTATTTTTCTGTCAAAATACGACCGAACAGAGACACGCGTGGCCGCTTGCGGCCTCGCGCACCGCGCGACATCTAGTCAACATATATAGTTTTCTTTCTGCCATTGTTTGTTTATTTTTCAATTTTTTTTTATGATTTTGTGATCAAACTCGCGATTTTTTTTGGGTTTCGTAGCCTTATAGCAAAAAATTATATTATTAATCCCTTATGGATTCGTCATGTCTGTCTGTTTGTCCGTCTGTCAGCCACTTTTTTCCCAAACTATAAGAACTAAACTGTTGAAACTTGGTAAGTAGATGTATTCTGTGAACCATATCATTATATTAGAATACTCTAATCTACTAGTCAAGCCCTTTCATTTTATACCTCACCATTAATTCTAAATTGACATTAGTCGCCAAACTCAATTTCGGAGTGAAGTATAAATTTAGTAAAGTTTATTGGTCATTTTGCGATTGGTCATTGTGCGTATCTGTAAGGTGCAGGTCGTTCCGCGATTTGTCATTCTGCGTATACAGATGTGCCATTTTGCGATTGGTCATTCTGCGTATACAGAATGTGTCATTTTGCGATTGGTCATTCTGCGTTTTGGTCATTTCGCGTTTTTCAGGGCACGATCAACTGGTCATTGTGCGTAGAGAGCATGCTTGCGAGTGCTTTCACTGACAAGAACGAATCTAAGTATGTTTTTCTTTCAGTTCATGTCTTCGGTATTTTTGGGTAAATAAAAATCTTGAGTAAAAAAACTAATTAGTTTTACCTGAAAAGTTATTTTAACACATTGTGAATGCGTAAAATTTTTAACAATGAAATATACGTGTCTTCATAGTCTTAAATAATAAATAAATAAATACGCTCACTCCTCACGAGGGCGTTAGAAAAATTCTTCCATTCCTAGAAATACATACTTTCAAATGTTTTTATGATATAGATTTATACATTGAAGGTACATGTTTTGGCTAAGAGTCTTGAACTTTTAATGTGCACCTAACTTATCCCAAACTCCTGTCATTGTTTCAAGAACATTAAAAAACGTATTTCTGAATCTTCTAAATGCATTGAACCATCGATATACAATATCCGAGAAATATTCAGTGGTTTAGGTGCAATGTAGTATTTATCAGAAAATAGACTTCACTATTTGGTTCCCCGTCTGTAACTAATTGCGCATGCGTGGTACATTTATAGGGTTGTGCCTGATAAAACGTTTTTGACATCGGTAAAAGTGTTTACCAATGGAAGAAGAAAAAAAGCTCAATGAAGTATGTTTTTTTTGCTTGTAATCCAATAAAAAAATTTAGGAGCTAATAATTGTTTTGTACCTGATTGATTACCTACTAATTATTACAAAAATATGATTTTTAGCAGCAGTTTTCGTAAACAGTAAGCTAGGAAAATCCATTTTAATTTTATTTTACATAATATTCTTCATACTTTATAATATCTAATAATAATATAAAAAGGAAAAATTGTGTTTATTTGTAGGTATGTTGCGGGTCATCTATGGAACTATTGAACCAATTAAAAATAAGTTAAGTCTCTACATTGTCTCAGACTAGCTATTTATGTTTTATTTTGACAAAAATAACATTAAAAACTGCATCAACTGCGAGTCAGTACGTAAATCTCTCTCATCATCATCATCAACTGGAGCGTGATATTAAAAATCAGTCTTTGTAACAAAATTATTATTTTGTTACCAGTAGTTTTATTTAGAAATGTATAACCAACGGTAAAAAAAATACCTACCAGTCACATCCCTAGTTGAAATAAACCCCGTAGTCCGTGGCCGAGGTGAAACGGCCGCACCCGCGCACCCATCCGCCCAAAACGATCCGCATTATATAAAAAAAAATACTGCATTTAATAAAAAGTCGCATTGGAACTTTAAAATAATATGCGCCTGCAATAATTTAATAGCAAAAGTGCTCCGCGACGCGTTTAAAGTGTTTACTGCGTTAGGCGGTGGGGTTTTGACACATGTGGCTGAAGGGAATAAGGTTCGATACCGCGTGGCATACGCCTGGGTAGTCTAGTGTTCAAAGGTCTTTGTGCGACGGAATGATACGGTGAGTCAATTTGCTACTTTATTTGTTTTTTTATTGTTACTAAGCGCCACACGCTTTCTAAAAATACGCCCAAACTTATAAGACATCGAATTTTGAAACTGTACAAAAAGACTTACACACGTCATATTTTTAAACTTGTCACTACATAGTATATAAAACAAAGTCGCTTCCCGTTTGTTTGTCCCTAGTATGCTTAGATCTTTAAAACTACGCAACGGATTTTGATGCGTTTGTTTAATAGAGTGATTCAAAAGGAAGGTTTTTATATACCTACTATAATATAAAAAGAAGCAAAGTGAGGGCGGATAGCTAGTTTAAATATATGTTAGAAACAAAATATTTCTGAGATTTACCAAAAACTTTGAGTGGACGGACAGCTTAACCTAGACTACACAACTTGTAAGTTTGTACATAATATAAAAGAGCAATATGAAAAGTGTAGATATACACAATCTCACTTAACTCACCTACTTAATTACTAAGAGGAAATTTAAGTTTTATTTAAGTATGTGTTTTACTACATACAATAAAGTGTTTCATTTTCAGTTCTTAATTTGTAACTGAAATAGTTTTGCAATGCTGCAGCATAACTGAGTGACGACCATTTTTGGTGTACTTATTTCATAATTCCATTTTGATTTATATTTTACTTGCGGACATGGGCCCGTATTTTAAACAATATCTTATAACCAAAAATTATAACCTATTTGCTATTCCGATGTATAAGTTATATTATTATGACTGTAAAGTTTCATAGTAGTTTTTGCGTGAAAGAGGAACAATCATGAATGCATCCTCCACTGATGTTATACAGTATATGTAACATAATAAGCGCAATTCCTGAAATTATTTTGTTCACTATAGACTACTTAATCGATTTCAGCTATATTTATTTTGTTATATAAAAAAATCATGCACGGCATCATGCTGAGTTGGGACCCTTTTGTTTCAGCAGCACATGTACAGACGAAATTTGGAAAAAGTAGGTACCTAATGATTGTATTATTAACCTGTTTATATGTGCTGTAAAAGTAAATAAATCTTTTATCTATCTATCTATCTAAATAGCATACCTGGATTAGTATGGAAACTGTTCTATTATTTCTCTTTATTGAAGAAAATTGGTTAGACAAAACTAAAGTATGAATGCATCATATTTTTTTATATTAATATACTAATTGGGGTGTATAAGGAATTGCGCTTATTCTGTTACGCTGTGTATATTGAAATAAATCTTTCTTTCTTCATTATCCAAGTAACATAGATGTAGAGATAGGATGTAATAGACATTTATTACACATGCAATGGTTGTACTAACGTCATTTAAATTGTATGTCATGACATCCCTTCTTTCAAACCATAACTTTATGTTACTAGTCCGTGTATTGTATAAATATTCTAGTAGTTACCTGTATGGAATATACAAGGATGTGTTTGTGGAAGTTTTTACGACAGAAAAGACTGGAGAATAAACATAAGCATTTTCAAGTTTTTTAAATTTTGCTCACGGGCAGATTGTAATAGCTGAAACATACAAGACAAATATGAAAAATGCTCTACTTTAAACAAAAGTCATGAAACTAAATACCTAAGTACTTTTACTAGGGTCTGATATGTCATTTCGAATGCCGTCGTTGCGACGCACGCTGTTGCGAAAAAAAAATCGAGTTTTCGCCCTCGCGAAAAGTTAGTCCTTCAAAAACACGAAATGCTGAAATATGTTAATTTGATTTTGTAGCCTATTTTTATTAGCAAACCGCTCGACTTAAATATACGTATTGCTATAATATAATATGAACACACAGTTACACAAAGATTACTATTATTACAAATCATCGTTAAAATTTCTTTGACAAATTTTGTATTCAATGTAAACTATATTGGGTAGTGTAATGAGAATTGGAGTATAAATTTCCCTACGAAACGACATGTGATGAAATCTTAAACAAAGATCTTGATCAAAAATCAATTGTTGTGATAGTGTAATAGGAGTCATTAAAAAAGAAGGAGGTAACAGGAAAGTGGACGACTTGAGAAAGTGGACGACTTGAGAAAGTGGACGACTTGAGAAAGTGGACGAAGTCATCCAGGTACATATCTAATAAGCCGAAAGGGCGTGGCTAGAAGACTGTCAAAATTGTTTAGTGGTTTTTGAAAGGTTTGTATGGGCATGTTTAAGAGTATTAACGACCGTTGGACAGACAAACCGCTAAATACAAAATAATAAATAATAATATAATCTCACGCCTTTCATCCCCGAGGGGGTAGGCAGAGGTATTCCATTACTGGATATACCCACATTTCACGAGATATATTGGACCCCTAAACGTGATAGGTGGTGAGCCTATCGCCGGACCGGGTCTATTTACACATGTCTCAGAATTAATTCTGAGACCTGCGGGTTTCCTCACGATGTTTTCCTTCACCGTCGAGCTAGTGATAAATATGTACGTAAGTTTTTGAAAAACCCATTGGTACATGCCAGGATTCGAACCCCAGCCTCACTGATTTTCGGCCGGCTCTATAACCGACAGGGCTATCACTGCTGCAAAATATACAAATATACCGACAAATCAATAAACGACATAAACCATAAATGTAGGAAATAAGTCTGTGGTTTAAACATGATTACTAGTGTCCTCAAAGGAGGTCAATGTTGTGGGTTGGAATTTCAGGTTTTGTGAATATTCATCATCCCGTAACAGCCTATTGCTGAGTTAAATGAGTTATTTGTTGGATATGGATAAAGTGCGAAAGGATTGACGATTAAGCATTGGATGGAGTTTCAGAAGCTACTTCAAATATTAGTCCCAATTACATCTTTGAAGATTGTTTATTAAAATGTGCACTCACAGGTTTTGAATTTCATCGATGATCAAAAGGATACAAATAAAGAACCATTCTAATGCGAAGCCAAGGAAGAAATAGTCTCAAATAAATAACATTGCGTTACATACAACAGTCAAACAAACAAAATATTACCATCAAACGAAAATTAAAAAGTAACTTGGAATTGTACTTAGGTACCTACTGGTATTTTAAGTGAAATTCAACTGCTAAATATAAGAAAACTAAGTTGATTCTCTAAGGTAAAAAAGCACAAAAGACAATTAAGGGTAAAGTTACAACCACTGCCCTGTATTAACATTTCAAGAGCTGTTGACTTTGTATAAAGCCTCTCCCTTTTCCTTCAAGGTCCGTTCACAAGTGGACTTAATGAAATCGGGTCGATCTTGATGGGTTTAGCTACTTTTGATATTCCGTTTGATATTTCCAGTAGAGAAGTATTTTCATTAATTTATTAATAATATAATAATATCCTACTAATATTATAAATGCGAAAGTTTGTATGGATGGATGTCTGGATGTATGGATGTATGTTTGTTCCTCTTTCACGTAAAAACTACTGAACGGATTTTGATGAAACTTTACAGTTATATAGCTTATACATCAGAATAACACATAGGCTATATTTTATCCCCGTATTCCCACGGGAACGGGAACTACGCGGGTGAAACCGCGGGGCGCTGCTAGTATTTATTAAAAACAAAACGATCGATGTTTTTTTAACGATCGTTTTGTTTTTTATGTAGTCACTATTGTAACGTTGTACCTACTTTCGTATTGAAGCATTTAATATTGTGACTCAAAAATAGGCAGAATGTGATGATGCCTTTGCCTTTGCCAAACGTCATTGTAAAAAGAAGTCGGTGTTGTCAATTTCTACAAAAGATTTACCTTTTGTTGACAAAATTATGTTATTCAATTTAAAAGCAAAAAGGGAAAATGGTGTTGTGTTATTATATTTGAGATCACTTAAATGTCAAACAGTTTTGAACTATGATTTTTGCACAATTGTATCTTGTGAATTTGAGGTCAAGATAGCCTACAGTTGCCGTGTTTTTCGGGAAGTGTGTGAGAGATGGTCTTCCAAATTTAGAACGTTAACTTCGTTCTTTCTTAGCCGTGATGTCGTCGAAATAAGTTGACTAACGACATTTTACAAAAGCAAATGCTTTTGAGCAAAAACTTGAAGATCCTGAATCTACCCTACCTTCAAACTTTTATTAGGAAACCCATTGTAAAAGAAATAATGTTTCCTGAAGTATTCTTCTATATTCCAATTTGTATGGGTTGATATACCTACCCACATTTTTGTAAGAAATTTCCGGGGTTGACATGAGATCCTGATGCTTCAAGCTTGACTCTTCTCCCCCACAAGGTATGTAAATGTGCAATAACTAATTTCAATTAGGTTCTGTTTTCCAACTTTATAGATAATTTTTTAACCGTCTCCGAGTCAAGTCATGTAGATAATATTTTCCTGTTAATTGCAGGAGGTTTCTACGATACGCAAGTTTCTACAGTACCTAAATTTCTACAGTCCCTAAGTTTCTCCGAGCTCCGAGTTTTTAAGAATGGTGAAGCGCTTCTCGCTATTTTTAAGATAAGTCATCATGACCAAGTAGGTGTTTTAAATTTCAACATATTAATGATAAATTTAACCTGATTGGTGGTATAACCTCGTTAGGATTTTACAGTTAAATTATTTTATTTGCCCCGTGAACCCCGCTCTGCCGATTAACTAGTCTGGTATAACTTTAGTTACAACTTATCTGTAATAGTGTTAACGGTAAATGTACAACAACTGATATAAAAGATCAATAAATACTTAGCAATAGTCATTACCCACATTCAGTTTATTTTATTTCCAATCACAAGCAAACCCAAAACCCAGAAGTTCACATCATTATTTATTCCGGTTTATTTTACTTTGTCATCAAAAATTCTTCGTGACACTATTCATTTCCGTCTTAGTGAGAATTTTCCAAAATCCTTTCTCATCGGGCGCTTATGTCATATTATTTAAGTCTCTAGCCTCAGTAGTTTTGGCTGAGCGTTGATGAGTCAGTTAGTCAGTCAGGTTTTAACTCCAGATTCAATAATTGTAATCGAATCGTTCCTAGAGAAAAACAATCAAGGAATAAGGGGTGTCAAACGGGGAAAAGGCCCGAAGATGACGAAGAAATCGAACGAAGAGTCGAATAAAAAGAAATTAAATGAATATAAAGTTTATTCTGGTGATGACTAATCTAATAAAAAAATATATATTTGTCATATATATCTATACAGTCCCAAAGAGGTTGGCAGAAAAACAATCAATTTATGTAGTTGAAAATCTTTTCGTCTATGTCAACTAATAACAGGTTAACCCATCAACCCATCTTTTTCATAAATTCATCAATATGCTCTACATTATTGATAACATTCTAGGTATCATAAGAAATAGTTGACACATATTTTCGCAGTAAGGCTTTAATATGTTAAAAATACCCAACGGAAAGGCTGTCTGTTTATCTACCATAACAATGGGAACGTTGGTTTTGGCTGACGTACCGTATTTCAGGCAAACCTTGGTTCCTGAATGCAAAACGTCTATTTACGGAGATGTTTCTATTCATCGATTTTATTTGTAAAGCTCTATTCAATGAACAGAAGATTGTATCTTAGAATGATCGATCGAATGAACGAAGGGAGCGCTTGGAATATTGATTTAGAACTATTTATAAGCAAAGTATTATAAACGTTATTGTATGTAAGATAAACTGAGATAAAGAAACAGTATCATTATCACCTAAGTTTTATAACGGTATATTATCTAATTTGGCGCTGTTTTATTTAGTAACGATAGAAAATCAAAAATAGCTGTTGATCTCTATTCTTTGTGCAATAAATTCCTAAAAGAAATTTGACATACTTCTTACTTATACGTCTTAGATATTAGGCCTGCGGAGAACAATACGGATAAATAAAAATGTAAATTAATGTATATTAATGGTGAGTTCGATGACTGATTTGAATTTGGAGTTCAGCTTTATTGTCAAGAATCTGACAAAATCTTGTTTATTTATTTCATAACTTATTGTGTTGTGTTGTGCTCTTTAGAAACCTATTTCAAACTATTTCTTTTGAATTTGACACAATTGGCCTTACTACAAAACAATGTTTTACAGTATTGTCAAAAACAGAGTTAATTTTTGACAATATACTTGTCAATTTTGTCATAATTATTATTGGTCATCAATAATTTAAGAGTTGTTTCTAAACTAACTTACTCGTTGAATTAATAAAAAAAACATCGTTTACTAACCAAATCAAAGAGACAGTTTGGCGGCTGTGGTAGCAACGCACGTAATACAATGACGGAGATTCTCGGCAGACATGTCGTGCGACTTGTAGGGCGCTTTGCGTTTCTGGCTGGCACTTTGCCAATGCCACAGCGGTAAGAGGGCGAAACGAGGGCGCTGGATTAAAGACGACGATTAGTTCTTTAAAAGCAGCTATTTAGTAAAGAATTCTTTTGCTGTATTATTTGAGAATGTTTCTACCTGTATTCTTGTATTTTTGTGATTCTATCTGCATTATTGAAATAGTTGTCTGAATATTTTTGCCGATGTTGTTCCTGGTTACGGCACCAGATTGTAACAATATTACTTTTTAAAATTAATACAATTAGTAAGCAAATTCTGTTTAATATTTAATGAAAAATATATAAAATATCAGATTATATAATAGATTATGCAGCAATTTATACACAATAATTTATTCCTAAGCTAATTGTAAGTTATCAAAAGTCAAGTGATATTAACAAAATTTATACTAATATTAATTAATCCTTACGAAAGTCACTGTTTGCTTTTTTTTATATGTTTTAATAAAAATTTACAGGAGATTGCATTTTGAGGAAGGATAAAAACTACTTATAATCGCAAAAAGTGAACAAAATTGAAAAACAAAAGATTTAATACAAACAGCACCAGCAAAGTTAGTGCCAGGCTAGAAACTCTAAATGGACATCTGATAAGATCTGCCACTTATCATAAATTCTATGACTACATCTATTTTAACCACAAACTATCTAAAATTTTATAGTCACCTGAGATATAACTTTCTGACGATTCTCCACAGCGGTCGACGTGACTTTCAAACCGCTATTTCTGTTAAATTTCTAATTAGGTCATCGCAAATGTACTCTGCATTGAATTTTAAAATCTGTCCTAGTGCAAATTCTAATCCCTTTTACAAATAGTAGATAATATGATAATTTTCAAATTAAATTGAATAAAACGATCTAAACATAAATGCAATATGTTACATATATCTTCTTTAATATAAAAATAAATCGCAAAATGTGTTGGTAAGCGCATAACTTAACAAGGGCTGAACCAATTTGGCTGAAAATTGGTGGGGAGGTAGCTTAGAACCAGGAGACGGACATAGGATACTTTTTATTCCTATATTCCCACAATTGACTAGCTTGACAGTGAACTAAAACATCGTGAGGAAATCCACATGCCCCAGAATTGATTCTGAGGCACGTGAAACAGCAACCCAGGAAAGGCTCATCGCCTTTTATACATCAGTGGTCCAAAAAATATTCTGGTGAAAAGTGGATGTATTTATCAGGGACAAAGGTGTAATAACTTTTAATTTTAATACATACACACATTAAATATAAGTTAGACAGAGAGATAAATACAGTATAAAAATATTGTCTTGCTATTCAGCTATTAATGATTACACGCTTTTATTACAAAGAAAAGGTAATGCGCCTCACCACAATCTCATAATAAAAGAAAGCAAACTAAGAGCTTCAGAAGAAAATAAACATCTTCCCAAAGTAATTAACAATGTAAGCACGTACAAAAGTTGCTACAGCCTGCAATCCTGGAGTAACAGAAGTTTGTCTGATGAGAAAATGGACCGAGAAGCTAATGAACATAATGATTGTGTTCTGTTTATCTTTTGTAGGTTATTTGAGGTTTCTTCTGTGTGGCGATTAATTTTAGACTGATATACCTACTGAAGTTTTGCCTGCGTCATTCATATATTGATGATATAGATATTTCTGTCAAATGATCAACCTAGCTATCATAAGAGAAAGTGCGGTCAGCTTTTAGTTGCTGTTTTTATCTTGGGGATTTTCTGTTATTGCTCTTCATAATAGAAATTTTATATGTTATTGTATAAAATACAAAAGATGAACTTTTCGTTTCAGACGATATGAAGCTTAAAAAAATGGTAGAATAAAAATGTTATCTCTCCTCTCAAGCGGAGCCTTAAAAAGTTAAGAAGGCTGCTGACAATTTCCTGCGATCCAATGTTAAATTTCCGAACCTAAAACCTAATTTATATTCCGCAAACATATTCCCAATTACTTTACGAGACCCGTTGATGGGATGGAGACAAATATATTCGCATTCACAAGAATGAGAGAGGTAGATTGATACGGTTCATAAGTTTCTTCGAGTTCATTGAGAGTGAAGCTGTCAGATTGTAATTCTTCATTGTCACCTATGGTGAAGTTAGTCATCGTATCTTATTGAGATTTTCTGTCTTCATTCATGAATATTGCATTAATATCTTCTTTGCATTTTTCTTTTGTAAAATTAATCATCATTGAGGTTTAGGTACTCTTTAACATATATGAATAATGGATGTGGCTTGTAAATCGATTTATCCAACAGCGGACTCTTCCAGTATTTATAATTCAATACTACCTTTCTTTAAAATTCGTGTTACTTTTTTATTCCTAGTCTTGAACGGAAAGGTTAAATGTTTTTTTATTTAGAATAATTTTGTGCTTTTCTTTTTTTCGGACTTAACCAAGGAATCTTAAATTTGGAATGTAGGTATAGAAATACGTTGAGGGTTAAAGAGAATCCAACGAGAATAAACGAGATTCACACGAGTAACGCCATTGGAAGCCTGCACGTTACACATAATTAACCCTCATATCCATAAACCCAAATACAACACAATTAGTTTTTAAGGTAAAATTGATTGATTTAGATCATATTTTTTTAAACCATAAATTTAGATATTTCATCATAATGACGATTTAATTCAGCAACAGCATTTGAAATAATTTTTTTTGGGCATACAATAAGTACGTCTTTTACATGACCTATAAGTTATAATTGTATTTCTTTTTAACCGACTTCAAAAGTCAAAAGTCAAAAAAAAGTCAAATGTTTTATTCAAAATTGGAACTTACAAGTCCACTTATTGAACGTCATTTCAACTCCACCGCTTCAGCATGTATGGTTGAGGAGAAGAAGCGGGGCAAGAAACTCCTCAACACAATATTCTTTTAATCAATTGTTACATATTACTAAATTGGGTTACATAATTTCGTTTGTATTTTTCAAAAAGGAGGAGGTTATCAATTCGTCTGTATTTTTTTTAAATTATTTTTTTATGTTTGTTACCTCAGAACTTTCGACTGGGTGAACCGATTTGGATGATTCTTTTATTATTTGAAAGCTGGTGCTTCCAGATTGGTCCCATTTTATTTCGTCCAGTTCTGACAACGGCATCCGTGAGAAAACCATATAAGTTGAAGATTGAAGTCGCTTTTTTTACTCTTTACAGTGGTTATTATTTTATTTGTAATTGATTGAACTCAGAATTCAGAAAAAACTCATATCAGTTCTTTCGTATATTATTTAGGTACGTTAAAAGTTGTTTAAATATTTAATATCACACTTCCAGTTCTGTTCTCTACATATTGTTTGCGACAGTCTTATTGTCCAATACAAACTTCTGCAAGATTAGATGGTCTAGCGCGCAGGTTCTCAAACTTATTCCAACCACTAACACTTTCATGATTTTTTTATTTTTATTTACGTAAATACTATCTGCAGAGTATCATAAAAACAGTAATAACAAAAGTAATTTTCTTAAATGCTTTATTATGTGCAATCGTTAGACATATTATGTAGTCCATATCCTATTTCTGAGATCAAAAAATATTTAAATGAGAATTTGTAAAAAAATATATTTAGAAGTATTTTATTAACATTAAAGGAATTATTTTATTTCAAAAGATATATCTTCAATTTCGTTATGAAAAATTCCCTAAATCAAGGGAGTAAATTAAACTATTTTTATATCAATTAGCTAGAAGCTGCTTCTTAAGAGAAGATTTCTTTAGGTTACAAAGATTTGACTGCATTTGATATTAGTTTTCAATGGGTAGAGACTCTTCGGTTTCTGTCGTATGGCGATTTATAAGCGACTTTAAAAAAAACGAGGAGGTTATTAATTCGACTGTCTGTTTTTTTTGTTTGTTACATCAATGATTATTTATTTATTAAAAATAAGAAGCAGCAGTGATAGCCCTTACGGTTAAAGAGCCAGCTGAAAATCAGTGAGGCTCGGGTTCGAATCCTGGCATGTACCAATGAGTTTTTCAAAAAAACTTACGTACATATTTATCACTAGCTTGACGGTGAAGGAAAACATCGTGAGGAAACCCGCAGGTCTCAGAATTAATTCTGAGACATGTGTAAATAGACCCGGTCCGGCGATAGGCTCACCACCTATCACGTTTAGGGGTTTAATATATCTCGTGAAACGTTGGTATATCCAGTAATGGAATACCTCTGCCTCGGGGATAAAAAAGGCGTGAGATTATACCTTATACCTTTCTACTGTCCCCCCTTGAAGCGTCTACTCACAAGGGGACACCCCCGTGTGAGTGTTAGACGCATCCACTTTGAGAAAGCCTGGGCTTTTGCACACATTGCATCTAGCTATAAATTTACATCTTTAGTAGTTTCGGTCGCTTGGCCATTTACGTCAGTCTTACGTTGCAAGATTTACACTTCGCAAGTTGTTCGCAAGCAATTCCCAAATCCAATCGTTTCGTAATCAAAAACCACACTCTAGGGTGCTCTATGATAATAAATATTCATTCTGTATATAATTTTTTTGCACCATTGGGTTATTCATGTATGATTGAGATGTTTATGCTCAAGAATCAACAAAGAAATCTCTATAATATTAATGCGAAAGTTGTGTATCATTCTACGTTTAAATTAAAAAGAAGTCACTATTCATACATAAACTAAACCTGGAAGAAGCATATGCTGTGAGTACTAAACAACTGAAACATACTTCAATACTGATAACATGTTTGAAAAAAAGATAAAAATGTAGGCTCCGTATGGTAATCGAAACCGCAACCTACAAAGCAAAGGGCAGCGTATATACGGATTGAACCTGTTGAAAGGACGCATCACTCTGTATCTACGTACGTGCAGAGACCAGTTTAAATGCGTACGAGCTTCTAAAACGGTATATTAAAAAAAACTGGCCAAGTGCGATTCGGACTCGCGCACGAGGGGTTCCATACCATTATCTATAAAAAACGGCAAAAAATCACGTTTGTTGTATTTGAGCCCCCTTAAATATTGATTTATTCAGTTTTTTTTACTATTTGTTGTTATAGTGGGAACGGAAATACATCATGTTCAATCATCTGTGAACATTTTCAACTGTTTAACTATCAAGGTTCATGAGATAATTGGTCCCGTTTTACCTTTTGGGTACGGAACCCTAAAAATGCCAAGTGTGAGTCAGACTCACAAACAAAGGGTTCCGTACCACTATACTATAAAAGAAACATTTTTTTTACTATTCTTTATTATTTTTAGGGTTCCGTACCTCAAAAGGAAAAAACGGAACCCTTATAGGATCACTTTGTTGTCCGTCCGTCCGTCCGTCTGTCAAGACCCTTTTTCTCAGGAACGCGTGGAGGTATGAAGCTGAAATTTATATCAATTACTCAAGTCTACTGTCCCTTGAAGCTGTGAAAAAATCAAACTTCTAAGCCAACGCAATCAAAAGATACAGCCGTTTATGCCGCAAATTTTCGACACTTGCAAGGGAATCAAAACCTACAGGGTGCTTCCCGTGAACTCAGAATCTTGAAATTTGGTACGAAGCAACGTCTTATAGCATAGATAAAGGAAAAATTACGAAAACCATAAATTTGCAAGGTTGTACGGAACCCTCGGTGCGCGAGTCCGACTCGCACTTGGCCAGTTTTTTGCTATAGTGGTCAAAACACAGTGTGAAAAATAAAAACAATTCAACCTCGACTTCTAAATTCGAATGATTTGGTACTTATACGGGAACGTAATAGAATACACGTGTAGACGTGTCCCTGGCGTCAAATAAATTCGATCAGGAGGGCTTGGATATACTTCCAGAGAGGGTAGCCATTTTGTTAAGAATCGTTCCGTTTTCTGCAAAACAAGTAAATGAATTACTAATAAAACCTAAATCAACTTTCAGTAGGAATAGTCCTTTATTTATAAACCATCAAGATTCCTAACGTATTTTTGTAATAGCTCGAATTATCTCCTCCATGTTGTTTGGCGGCCCGTTGGCACAGTTAGTAGTGACCCTGCCTTCTAAGTCGGAGGTCGCGGGTTCGATCCCCGCTCGGGGCCAACATTTGTGTGCATGAACATGTCTGTTGGCTTCGTGTCTGGGTGTTTAATATTTATTTAAGTAAGTTTATCAGTTGCTTAGTACCCATAGTATAGGCCCTGCCTAGTTTGGGACTGAATAACCGTGTGTGAATTGTTGTTCTTGGATCCTCTCTGAGTGATTTATAAATAAAAGTATGATTTCTTCTTCTAAATTATATAAAATTATAAACTGACTGACTGATTGGTGATGAAACCGCTGGGTCTAGAGACTTGAAATTTTGCACATAGAGCTTATACAGGCATCCACTAAGAAAGGATTTTGCAAAATTCAACCGTTATGGGGGTGAAATAAACGTGCACAAAAAGCTAGTAATAATATATTATAGACGAGCGGGAAGCCTCTTTCTATATACTGGAATTATTAAAAGTACCTATTAATTCACAATATTTTTAGCATAACAACTATATATTTTCAAAAAGAGTTATAAAAATTAATATTGAAAAAAAAAGTATCACCACCTAACTTGCGTTTGCTTCTCGCTACCAAAGCTGCAAATTATCCAGAGAAAACTCTTATCTCAGTTCATGAGAATTGACATTTACTTAATGTTTGCAAAGTAATAAACTGTACATTGAGCCAAGTTAATTAAGAAGTTGTTGGTGACGTGAACTGCTGTTATTCAAAACTTTTTAATTAGGTACCTAACTTCGGTGAATGTCAAAAATTTAAGCTTACGTTGTCGAAAGCAGTTGTAAAGTTACATAATAAATTGTTTTCAGTTAAATTTGAATATGATAACATACTTACATAATATGTTAGAATAATAAATTAAATAAGTAAATTGTGAGACACAATTCACACACAGTTATTTAGCCCCAAACTAGACAGGGCCTGTACTATGTGTACTAAGCAACTGATAAACATACATAAATAAATATTAAACGACCAGACACGAATCCAACAGACATGTTCATGCACACAAATGTTGGCCCCGAGCGGGGATCGAATTCGCGACCTCCGACTCAGAGGGCAGGGTCACTACCAACTGAGCCAACAAGCCCGTCGTTAGAAGTTGGTTAAGTTAGTTATACTTCAGATTTATTAAAAACTTTTGAAAATTTACCTTCCGTTTACCCTTGGTATAGTCGTAGCGTCTTAGTAATTACCTACACATTTATTTTAAGTGTCTACCTAGTCTAAATAATGAATGAAAGAATCAATAATCAACCAGCAATATCCCACTGCTGAGCTAAGATTCTTTACTCTAACATGGGGAAGTATGAAGTATAATCTCCTACGCGAACCCACCCCGGATTGTCCGATGGTGTTAGGCTAGTGGCCACCTAACTGTCACAATTTTTCAAGCTACACAAGGGTAACCAACAAAACTTAACGACTTCAATTGTGCATAAACACAACGAAAACTGGGTCCTACAATTTAACGTGCCTTCCGAAAACCGGAAGAGCTCGTGGTATAATGCCACTAGGCAGTCACCCATTCACTGACTGACTGCGCAATACTTTGCTTAACCAGTGTGATCGTTACAAACACACTGGTAGCGTAGGGCCACGAGCACTTTTATGGAACTATGGTACTACAAATGGAACGTACCTACGCAGGCAACTAAAAAATATATACTTATTTCAAGATAATAAAAACTTATAAAATAAATAAAAAATCTCACGCCTTTTATCCCCGAGGGGAGAGGCAGAGATATTCAATTTCTGGATACCCAACTTTTTCATGAGAATATTCGACCCCTAAACGTGCTAGGTGGTAAGCCCACCGCCGGTTGGAGGACTGTGCAGAAGGAAACCAGGGTGTAGAGCATATCTACACCTCTCGGCTCAAAAATTGAAGGGAAAGTGGGTGCAGCCCTGTCATTGTGGAAAAATGGTCGAGAGGTATACTCCAAAAAAGTCAAACTGAGTTCCTTTTGCACAGTGTTCCAAGCGGAGCTATTGGCATTGGAGAAAGCAACCGAGCTGGTCCTAAAGAGATCGGTAGAATCAGTCAGGATCTATTGTGATTCTAGGTCGGCCCTTGAGACAGTGGTGAACACGGTTTCCCTCCACCCCTTAGCAGTAAAAATCAGAGATAATTTACAACTGGCCAAATCTCGCCCCCAAAACATTGAGCTGTTTTGGGTGAAAGCTCATGTGGGGTTGGAGGGAAACGAGAGAGCGGACAGTCTAGCGAAGGAAGCTGCGCTGGGGCTCAAACGCAAACCCGATTACGACCAGTGTCCGGTCTCATTCGCTAAGCGTCAGATTCGTCTGGGGACGCTTGACGAATGGAACCGGCGCTACAAGGATGGTGACACAGCTGGGGTCACAAAAATATTTTTTCCTGACGCGTTGGGGGCGTACACGGTCATAAAAAAGATTGAGCTGGACCAGACAATAGTACAGGTCATGACGGGACATGGCGGGTTCTCCCAGTACTTGCATCGGTTTAGGTGCAAGGAGAGTCCGGCGTGCATCTGCAACGAGGAGAAGGAGGAGAGCATAATGCACCTCATAACGGAATGTCCGGTTTATGCTCAGGAGAGAACGGAAATCGAGACAAAAATGGAAGTCGAGGTCAGCACAAACATCATCTGCCAGATAACGCAGGATCCCAGGAACCGTCAAAGATTCCTGAAATATTGCAAAAACATAACAGAGAAAACTGCAAAAAGAAACAAATAATGGTCAAGAGGTGCGGCATATATAGATAGTAGCCACAGCTATAGATATAAGTAGGCATACGAGATCCATAAAATTCTGATAGAATATTTAGAAATTGTATTAGCTAATAAGAATAAGATTTAAATGTTTTAGCAATAGAGTAGGCTAAGGAGTAAAGAAAATGAAAATGTAAATAAGAATAAGTAAATGAGAAATAAAAGTCTCTGACCTCCATGTCAGAGGTAGAAGCACAACGCCCTGTGATGACGGGTGTCTATAAAAAAAAAAAGCCCACCGCCGGACCGGGTCTATGATGGACATGCCTCAGAACTAATTCTGGGACCTGCGGGTTTCCTCACGATGTTTTCCGTCACCGTAGAGCTAGTGATAGATATGTACTTAAGTTTTTGAAAAACTCATTGGTACATGCCAGGATTCGAACCCGAACCTCACTGATTTTCATCATGTAAAGCAGGGTCTTTAACCGTAAGGCTATCACTGCCTCTTTGTGTAAAAACTTCTGATACATAATCTACCTGTT
Source organism: Ethmia dodecea (assembly GCA_963855545.1). Lineage (NCBI taxonomy): Eukaryota > Metazoa > Arthropoda > Insecta > Lepidoptera > Depressariidae > Ethmia > Ethmia dodecea. Next base: position 15,011,984 of record OY979444.1, on the reverse strand, counting down.
GGTCTATCCTTTTCAACCGCCAACTCCTCAAACGCTAACACAAAGTTACGACGCTTTAAAAATTACTTCGATTCCACTTTCCTTTAAACGCTGTCTACTGGCGGATACAAATTTACAACATGTTTTATGTATCTGTACCAAGGCGTGATCGGCACCGAGTTTACGATGTCATGCGACGATGACTAATTATCTTTGGTATACATTCTTGGTTGATGTCTTTTGCGAGACAGTTGAAAACTTTAATCTTTGACACTTAAATGTACCTAATATGTTATGAAATCATGATATTTTATGGCATAAATAAACCATAGATCTAGATACACATATAAACAATGGATTAGATTTTGCTTTACAGCGACTAAACTTATTTTAGTTTACTCCTGTCATTTTCTTTCTCCTAGAAAAGAAAAGAAACGAGAGATATTTAGTCCTGTCAAATTTAATACTGGCTAAGTTCACAATTATCACCATACTGATTGTTCTCGACAGTAGGAGAAACATATTCTTTGTTTTTTAAATGTGGAAACTTGTCATTAGCATATGTTTAACCATAGTGTTTAATTAACCTATAATTACTGTTTTTGCTGTAAGTTTTCCAAAAAGTTAATAAATAAATAAATAAAAAATAGTTCTGTCAACTAAGGAATTTCATAACGTGTTTAGTGCATTACTGGGGTGTCCCAGAAGTAAAGAGACAAAATCATTTTACCAATATTTAATTAAAAATAATCCGATATCATATAAACTTGGTATGCAAATGAAAGTAAAAGTAAGTAATTTATTTTTAATGTCTATATTAAATTTGCTCCAGCGATACCTTTGTGTCCTATTTTTCTCATATTAATAGCAGCACGCTTCATGACCGCTTTTCCAGATGAAGCTGCTACTCTTTTGGCCAATCTAGTCCATCGGTGTTTGAAGGATGTCAACGTTTGTGGTATATCTGTGTATTTTTTATACTCTTTTTTACACAGGGCCCAAAACATTTCGATACCTCGAGCTTGAGGAACGTTCGGGGCATTGTTTTGTCGAGTTATGAACTCAACACCCGCAGTCTGTAAATACTGAGTAACTTTAAACTCATAATGGCATGAAGCTAAATCCGGCCAAAAAAAAACATCTTCTCGCTGATAATGCTTGTCTATAAAAGGTATTAGACGTTTGATAATGCACTCTCTAAGATAAATCTGGGAGTTCATAGACCCTGTACGATAATAGGGTTCGGAAACATTGCCGTTTTCATCAATAGCTTGCCAAACAAGGTATTTTTTTAAAAACTTAGCCTTTGGTACGATTTTTTCGCTATAATCAACAACGTCACGACTGGTTGCGTGGAAATATTGTTTCCCAGGAACGTCACTCGGGTCAACCGGTACGTATGTCTCATCATCAATTATAAAAATTTTTTTCAAAGTTTTTTCGTAAACTTTACGGCACCCTCGCTTTGCACGCGCCTCCTGGTCTTTGACATATTTGGGGGCAGCTAATTTTACAAAAGCTTTCAAGCCTACATCGTTACATTTAATTCTAGATACACTGGACTTAGAAATTTTCAATTTATCTGCCGCAACTCTCACCGATGTTGAAGACGCCTGTTCAAAAATCTTTTTTACTTTGTTTATATTTCTAGATGTAGATACTGTACGTGGTCTTCCCGGAATCTTTTTGAAATTAGTCTCTTCCGTTTCTTCGTAACGTTTTATTATTCTGTACAGACTAGTTCTTCTTGCTCCTTCTTGAATAAAATGACGTATTGTCTCAGATTTCCCATGACACAAATAGTACTGAACAACTCTCTTTGAAAATAATTCTTGTTCAGATCGCTTCATTTTGAAAAACATGCAAAAGAAATGTTAAACCCGCCTATTTTGATAGATATGTTATCTATGGTTACCATGACAACCATTTATTTACCTTTTTAAATCTTTCTCCGTGGCCAGTTTGATTTTGAGAAAAGTCTCTTTACTTCTGGGACACCCTTTAGTAAATAACTCACGACTAAAATACAGCCTCTGACAGGACTAAACTCGGTAGGTTATCTTCTATGCCTTTTATTTTTTTGAGGTAAGACAAAGACAGGATTAAACTAAAATAAGTTTAGTCGGTGTAAAGCAGAATCAACCCCAGTGTCAGTTTAAAAACGAAACGAAAGTGTCAATTTAAAAGTAAAAAAGTGTTGTTCCAAATATCGACAAAATTGATCTGACAGGCGAGGGAGTGATATTGAGTAAAGTTTCTGAATGTTTTACTAGCTATCTTTTTTTTTTCTCTAGCCATTTTTATTTAGTAGGACTTCTCGCTCCCACGCGTAGTGGATCTGTTCGAACACATTGAAAATTTCATGATCTATTAATACAAAGTGAAGTGACAAAGTAAAATCTGCTTGTTTTTTTTTTATTTATTGAAATTTATCAGGAATGTTGCTGTTAAAGTATAAAAGATACGTCTACAGTAATAACAAGCGTGATTTTATTACAAACTCTTTAAAACCCGTTACATACGGGTCTGATATGTTATTTCGAATGCCGTCGTTGCGACGCACGCTGTTGCGGAAAAAGATTCAAGTGGTACGCCCTCGCGAAAAGCCGTCTGATTCGATTACCGAGAAATAGGTATATTTGATTGATTAGGTTCATCCGAACTCAAAAAAATTGTGACACGTTATTAACTTTGTGTGGATTCAATTTTGTTGCTTTTGAAGGACTAAAACTATTCAGTAATTGAATCAAATCTCTAAAGGTGCATCTTTATCGACTAGAACACCCTAAAATAGTATGTATTCGATAAGTGGTGACCGTAGTGACAAAGTGATACAATGAGATTTTTGGATTACAAACTAAACGAACGAAAATACACATTGGTGGCGTGTTTTATTTATAGGACTCGTTCAAACTTCAAGTAAGCCAGATATATCAGACTAGGTAGAACTATTGATTTATCGCGATTGAACTCAGTGGACTGTGAAACCAATAATGTTTATACTCTTGTAAATAAACATTTGAATCTACGAGACGGAGAAAATATATATCTTATAAGCATTCCTGTTGAGAAGGATCATATACATGTCCAAAATAAACAATCACAAAGCAAATAGAATACAAAAACAATATTGCTTCTTACTGAAGAAAATTTGTTGGATAGTGGAAATTCCCGACCTTTTTCAAAGCATCCCTCAAAAGGAACACTAAAACTGTTGATCCTTGTCTGTTGATCCGCTTACAAACAGCCGAATTTGGAACAAAATCATTAGCATGAGTTACAAAACCGCAGGAACAATCTTCCACGGCAATTTCATTTATCTCGCAAAGGCTGGAAAATAGATTTGTTCGTCGGGAATGTTTAGGCTTTACCTAATTGGGTGGAAATGTTTCTAGCCTTTTAAGGATTACTTGTATTGTCTGTAGGAAAGTTTATAGAGTAAGTGTTCAGCTTAATATCTTTCTGTTGTGGATGAAGTAAAAGGTCTTCAATTATGTGAGTTGAACTCCCATTTAGGTGTAATACTTTTTCTGCAAAATGTTCTGAGTCAGCGTGTATTATGTTATTAACATTTTATTAGGTTGAAAAATTCTTGCAATAAACTCCCCGTGACTTTTTACGAAATAAACTAGTAGCTCTATGATTTTTTACATATCTTTTGATCCTACAATTTCGCAACAAAAAAAATACTTTGTTCAACCTTGACGACATTAGTTGTCAATATCCCTGCTTAGCTTACTGTTCTGGGTGTACCAGCGGGAGTTTCTCAATTCCATTTTTCTTTTACATAATATCTTATTTTACTTTACTAAATTGACCACAACTCCTCCCATAATGTCTTTTAAATCGGTAAGTGCATTAAAACACTTTCAAAACTTTTCTACCTTTAGCGGTGATGAAGTCTTTATCCGTAGTATTTTAGTCGACGAGGAAACCTTTATTGAACGACATAGTTTGACCCGAGGAATCTAGTTACGGACCAAACTCACATTCTCGGATGTGGAGGAATCCGTGTGCTATAAATAAACGTCCAAACTTCTGCCTTATGTTCAAAGGGGTAAAGATTTAGCTGTTCTTGAGAAAAAACATGTGAATTTTTGCTACTATGGTATGCTTTTATGGATTGGGTAGGTTGTGTTGTGTGTGTTGTGTCGGGTATGTTACAAATTCTAGAAGCTTTGAGGTATAGAAATAGATTCAATATGTAGATCAGAGGTTTTTAATGTAAATCCTTTGAAAATTTATTAATTTATTGTTAAATAAATGAACTAAAATCCAACTGGGTGTAGAAGGCACTGGAAATATAAAAACAAAACCATTATCTACCCTCTTGCCGATAAAAAAGCCAAGGTAAAACAGTTGCTAATTACATTTCGGGGATGAAGAAAAATCTTGCGATATTCTTATTTCAAAATCCGTCAAATCATTACATACTGAGACAAAGAAATATCCTCTTTATCTGGTACCTACAATCGAGTAAAAATGCTGCCGGTACTGACAGCTGCCATCGAACCGATTTTGATTCGTTTCGTAAGTTCGTTGACTCAATGCCTACCGTTTATCGTCCTTTTATCAAACTAAACGGTGAAGTTCTCCTAGTAAAGATGGTATCTTGCTGAATGACAAAAACACATTTGCCCCGCCTGTTTTGCGTATAAAGTAAGTATTTTACTTTCTGTAGTGATGAATTCTTTGCAAATTTACCATTTTGTAGACTAACAAAGCTATTATGAATGAAGCAGACCTAATGTTAGTAGTTAGTTTAAGCACTTTATTTGCTTGATACCGCTATGTAATACTTAGGTACGTGATTGCGACCGGATGTTTTATCGGCCGGCGGATATTGCGTTATCTAAATCCGGATGTCGTTGTCGACCGATTAATGATTATCACACTTCCATGGATTATCATGTTGTAGCTGTTTAGGTATATATCGGTTAAGCTCGTTCGCTGGGCAAGGGTTCTGACATATGCCTCAAACCCGATTTAGATTTAATTCAGAATTAATAATTCTGAGTCCTGCGGGTTTCCTCACGATGTTTTCCTTCACCGTAATGAGCTAGTGATAAATATGTACGTAAGTTTTTGAAAAACTAATTGGTACATGCCAGGATTCGAACCCGAGCCTCACTGATTTTCGGCCGGCTCTTTAACCGTAAAGGCTATTACTGCTCTAACAGAAATATAGAGGTAAGAAATAGTATAGGTATTACATACCTACCTAGGGAAGTAAAATAAGAAATGTCTCAGACCATGAAATGGTGTGAGACATTTCTTATTTTATTTCCCAAAGTGTGTATACTTTTTTTCTGCTTGACGTAGGCGAAAAGCGGCAACTCTCAGCTCAGCTCAGCGGGCCGAAAGAAGACGCTTTCCGCCCGGAGAGTTAAAAAATACATTGTAAGAGGATACTTCTTGAAGGGAAATTACTTTTGCTAACCTCCTCGGTAATAAGCCCGGTAAATGTATTTGTTAAAACTTTGATTTAATTGTAACCTTCTTTGATTAAAATATTATTATACGAGTTGTGGTAATACATAGTTCTTTAGACAATAAACCCATTATTGGAAAATACAATACTATAGATATACGGAATATAAATAAAAATAATAACAGAAAACAGGATTACCTACAATAAATATTAAATAAAAAAAAATACGCCCTTTCAGTTTAATAGCCTTTCTACAGGCGCACCTAAATCTAGAACTAAAGGCAAAGAAATAGTACAAAACAAAAGAACGTAAAGATCTATTCAAAACAAAAAGAAGAACCTTTTTTCTTGTAGGTAGGTACCTAACTGCAATCGCTTGGCGGGCTTTAAAACTTTACGGCTTTGTCCTTTCTTAAATCCCACAAGAACCGACATTTGGCTTACCTTACTTCTAGTAAAATGGAAGTATTAGGCGTTCTAAGCTGAACTTTATTTTTAAGCCTTTACTCTCTCCACTGTACTATTTTAATAGCTGATTACTCGGACGTCCGCTAGACACTTACGCCTTTTATAGCTTAATTACATAAAATCAGCTTTTAGTAGTAATAACTGGTTTAGATATCAGCCATTTCTGTTAGTAGTACCAGAGTCATGAAGTGAAGCGAAGGATTCTATAATTGATTTTTTTAGTTTTGTTTAGATACAGAGCTCCGTAAATCAGTAACAGATTATAAATGCAGGTCAGTTCGTTCTTTTTGTCTTTTGTGCGCAACAAATGAGCGTTTTTGGAGTTAATGTAGTGGAAATATTATTTATTAAACCGAATCAAATTTTATTGAAAAAAGAGCTTTTAAAATGATTAATTATGTTGACATAATAACATCGATGTATAAATTTTTCGTTCACCGATAAATATGCATATTCTTTGAAAATAAAATATATTTTTTAAGTCTTCTACTTTAAAAAATGCACGATATTAATATATTTACAAAAAAATCTACGCTAAAAAGAACCCAGATGGATCCGGACTTGAAAAAGGCATAGGTATTCTACCATTCAGGCGGCAGGTAAGCCACCTTTTATCTTATTTTTAGAAGATGGAAAACTAAATGAGCTTTTTGATGGTTCCTTTGACCTAGTCGTCGGATGAATTGTTTTAATCAAAGCGGCGTATAATAAAAGCACTTTCTTACTTTTTTTTCACAAATTATAATCATTGGGAATTCAATGTGCGTGTGTTTTAAAGGCCGCATGGCACATAAGGATTAATAAAAGTTAGATTTTTATATGTGTAACACCCCGAATCACATTTAAAACAGTAAACGTAATTACTCCAATGTATCGCAGATTCCGCGCGAAGGAATGTTATTGGAATGCAGCCGATACGTGCACTTATGAATCATTACGCAGACACGAGGTGGCGCTGTACCGAACTCTGAATCGCGCTATCAAGAGTCGCCGCGGAAACATGACCTTCGTCGATACATCTTGTTTTAGTTAGTTTAATACTCGAAGTCAGTTCGTTTAAGACAAGGCTTGCATTTGGTGATCGCGTCCTATTTGGAACGACCTACTGAGACCTGCCTACGTAGTAAACCGACTATATAGTCCAACTTGCATCCGCGGTTCGCGTCCTACTTGGAACGGGCTCGTGGAACAAGTTCGGCCAATAAATATCTTTTTGTTTGCTCTCACTTAGTAAAGTTTGTAGCAGTTGTAAATAATATACGTCCTGAAAACGGTTGTAAAAACGTATTTTATTATATAATACTACCAAGTATTACATATGTATATTAAAATATAATACATACAGGACATAGAGCATTGAAAATATTTTCATACAAAAATTTGAAGATCAAACGTCATGTCAGTATAAACGCGAGCTGTCATTCGGTCGAAATCACACTAGATTTATTCCAATTGTTATAACTATATGCATCAAATTTTCATCGATTTGTCCCCTTTATGCCTTATTATATTTCAATATCTTTAATAGGAATGTATTATAATTTTCCTTGGATCGATAAATCTAATAATGCCTTAGATAAAAGCAAAAGAGGAAGATACGGTATAGTCATAGAAATCATCGTTGACATTTGGACTACATACAACTACACGCGCAAATAAAAAAAGAGATAGAAAGACGTACTCGGGCACAAGCGCGAACGAGTTGACTACAACGAATTACGCTACTTGCACCTAATTTAAAGGATCCACGCGCGAGGCGCCGGTACCGTATCTTACTCTTTTGCTTTTATCTAAGAACTAGCTGATGCCCGCGACTTCGTCCGCGTAGAATTTGTTATTCCTTTGCGTTTCAAAAATATATCAAGAAGGATAATTTACACTATCTATCTATCAACACTAATATTATAAAGAGGAAAGATTTGTAGTTTTGTACCTATGTTAATAACGAATAAACTCAAAAACTACTGGACCGATTAAAAAAACTCTTTCACCATTAGAATGCTACATTATTCCTGAGTAACATAGGTTATATGCATCTATGACAAAAAGAATTAGGGATCCTTAATGAAACTTGACTGTACATGCCAGGATTGGATCCCGAGCTTCACGAATGAGAGGCGGGCTCTTTAGCCAGTGGGCTATCATTGCTATTTATTTATATTTTTGTTATTCAAAACACCCTATAACAACGCGTCCCAGAATAAGCGCAATTTCTCATACACCCCAATTATTATACTTATATAAAAATATGGTAATGCATTCGTACTTTAGTTTGGTCTATCAAAATTTCTTATGTAAAGAGCGATAACAGTAACAGATTCCACAGGTAGCCCTAACTAAATTCAGTTCTATGCTAATTCGTTTTTCTGAAAAAAATTACACACAATATACTAAAAATAATACTGATTACGTATTGTATAGCCTCGGACATTCTCTGGTTTATGATTTTTGAATTAGTTCTTGATATTAAAGGCTATGCATGTGCTCATTATAACAAACAAATTTCCTCAAGGAACCCATAGTGAATTCTCAAAAAAAGAAGTGGACTTTGTATGGAGACTTTTGAAGAGTATTTGTGCCAAGTTTCAAGTTGATAGTAGAAAAAAACCACACTTTTTCAAACCAACTTCAACCCCTACTTTCACTCCTGGAATAGTTTTCGAAAAATCCAAAAACACGTGTCTCATCATTTATTTGTAAAAGTATTTGTGCCAAGTTTCAAGTTAAGAGACGTAAAAAACAACAGGTCTCCATACAAACTCCAACGCCCTGTTTCACCCCCTCAGGGGGGGTTTTTAGAAAATCCAGAAATACGTGTCTTGTTTTTGCTTTGAGGAGTATTTTTATAAAGTTTCGAATTGATACACCAAAATATGAGGGTTTTCCATACATACATGAACATGGGAGAGCCATGCTTTGACCGGAGTGATACCACGGCCTCACAGAAAACCAGCGTAAAGCAATGCATTGAGTTTTGTTGAGTGAGTGAGGTAACCGGAGGCGCCAATCCCCCCTCCCCCTCCCCTCCTATCCCCTCCTCTCCCCTCCCCTCCCCTTCCCCTACTCCCACCTGAAAGGTCGGCAACGCAGTTGTGACTCTTGAGTTGCAGGTGTCCATGGGCGACGGACGTCCCTTACCATCAGGTGACCCGTCTGCCCGTTTGCCCCCTTTTATATCATAAAAAAAAATACCAAGTTTAAGCTCTAAGACCAAGCATTACAGACACAATAGATTTTTAATTGTGTCTCGGTTCCAATTGGAACCGGCGGTTCTTTACAAATTAATCCCCTACTAAACTAAACCCCTTTTGGGTACAATTTTCGAAAAATCCAAAAACACGTGTCTACGCATTTATTTTTAAAAGTACTTGTACCAAGTTTCAAGTTGATAGACGTAAAAAACATAACGTCTCCATACAAACTCGAACCCCCTGTTTCACGACTTTAGGGGGTATTTTTTGCAAATCCCGAAGTACGTGTCTTGTGGTTTGTTTTGAGGAATATTTGTACAAAGTTTCGAATTGATACACCCAAAAATGAAGGTTTTCCATACATTACAAACTCAACCCCTACTTTCACCCCGTTAAGGGACGATTTTCGGAAAATCCAAAAACACGCATCTTTTAATTTATTTCTAAAAGTATTTGTGCCAAGTTTCAAGTCGATACACGTCAAAAACAACACATCTCCATACAAAATCCCACCCCCTGTTTCGCCCCCTTAAGGGGTGTTTTTTACAAAACTCAGAAATACGTATCTTGTTGTTTGTTTTGAGAAATATTTCTAGGAAGATTCGAGTTGATACACCCAAAAATGAGAGTTTCCCATAAATACCAAGTTCAACCCCTACTTTCACGCCGTTAGGGGTCGATTTTCGGAAAATCCAAAAACACGTTTGTCATCATTTATTTCTAAAAGTATTTGTGCCAAGTTTCAAGTCGATACACGTCAAAAACAACTCATCTCCATACAAAATCCCACCCTCTATTTCGCCCCCTTAGGACGTGTTTTTTACAAAACCCAGAAATACGTGTCTTGTTGTTTGTTTTGAGGAGTATTTCTAGAAAGATTCGAATTGATACACCCAAAAATGAGAGTTTCCCATAAATACCAAGTTCAACCCCTACTTTCACCCCGTTAGGGGACGACTTTCGGAAAATCCAAAAACACGTATCTACTCATTTATTTCTAAAAGTATTTATGCCAAGTTTCAAGTTGATAGACGTAAAAAACAACACGTCTCCATACAAAATCTCACCCCCTGTTTCGCCCCCCTAGGGGGTGTTTTTTACAAAACCCAGAAATACGTGTCTTGTTGTATGTTTTGAGGAGTATTTCTAGAAAGATTCGAATTGATACACCTAAAAATGAAGGTTTTCCATACATTCCAAAGTCAACCCCTACTTTCACCCCGTTAGAGGACGATTTTCGGAAAATCCATAAACACGTATCTACTCATTTATTTCTAAAAGTATTTGTACCAAGTTTCAAGTTGATAGACGTAAAAAACAACACGTCTCCATACAAATTCCGTCCCCCTCTTTCACCCCCTTATGGGAAGTTTTTTGAAAAATTAAGAAATACGTTTCTTGTCGTTTGTTTTATAGAGTATTTTTACAAAGTTTCGAATTGATACACCCAAAAATGAAGGTTTTCCATACAAACGTTCAACCCCCTTTTCACCCCCTTAAGGGTTGAATTTCGAAAAATCCTTTCTTAGTGCTAGTCTACGTCTTCAAAATAATATATGTGAAAAAAATCAGCTTTCTAGGTGTAAGGGTTTAGGCTGGGCGTTGATGAGTCAGTCAGTCAGGGCTTCTCTCTTTATATATATAGATAATGCCATGAGTTGTCAGTTTCTTTTTCTTTATGTGGCTATCGCCTCCACGGAGGCGCCAGCATAAAACGCAATGCTTGCCTGGAAAGTGAAATAGGCTGTGTAATTCCAAATTCTTTTTTGCTATTGTTACTGCAGCCAACCCGTAAAAGCAAATAGGTAGTAAATAAGTGAAATAGGCTATTTACTTTTAATTCCAAATTCTTTTTGCTATTGTTACTGCAGCCAACCGGCACCTCCTCGGTCTCTTAAACAACTGCCCAATTCGGTTATAAACTGCTTAGCCTCCGTGCTCCAGCAACCAGCCGTTTCCACAGCGAACGGGATGAACTTATAACTTATAAGTCTGGTGAAAAGTGGGTATTTCTAGGAATGGAATAAATCTGCTCACTTCCTCGGGGATAAAAAGCGAAATAAATATACAACGCGTAACAGAAAAAGCGCAATTCCTCATACACACCAATTAGTATATTAATATAAAAAAAATATCATGCAATCGAACTTTAGTTGTTTCTAATCAATTTTTTTAAATATCAATCAATAATAGCACGATTTCCTTAAATAGCACTAAATTCAGCTAATCTAATTCATGTTTTGGAAAAAATTAACCCGTCATATTAAAAAAAAGCTGAAATCGTTACTGAAAAACTAATTTCAGGAATTGCGCTTATTCTATACATGTTGTATAGACGCACCTATATATTTTTTCTTTGTCTGAAAATAGTCAGAAATGTCTCTTACCTACATCAAACAAATTCTTTATTGCATGATTTTATTTTGTTTTTTTTTTGTAGTAACAAGAGATGTTAAATATAATCCCATCAAAAACATAAATGTAAAATGAGAGCCAAGTTCAATATTATGATATATGCCTTGGTTGTTGACTTCAACGACAAAAGAAGTGAGATCTAAATGGGTGCCAAATTCAATGGTCAGACCTGAAATTTATTTACAACAAAATAAAATATCATTTCTTCTTATAACTTAGGATAATATATTTGTAGCCTAAGGTCTTGAATACCACATTCAACTCGTTATGACCTTAAAATCCACATAATAACCGGCTCTCATAAGTTTTGATTGCTACAGTTACAGGCACTACGTATAAGTTAAATGTTCCAAATAGAATCAATTATGTGAAAAATTATAATAAAATTATAAAAAATTACCAGTTTCTGATATTTTATTCCTTTGTATTCACCTAATTACCTATCTGTATTCCAAATTTGAACTTTCTAGGTCATCTGGAACTGGGTTAAAGTTTTGATCTATCTAAATAACGGTTTGAGAAATGTTTATGAAATTTGGACCACATATGTATCTCGCAAGTCTCAATAATATGAGCCATATTTGACACGTTTATTTGAAATAGTTTTTGAGTTATGAGGGGGTCAAAAGTGGCTCCAAATGGTTCCTGTAATATTACACACAGTGCTGCTCGCCGTTCTGCTACTTGAACTCAGCTTGACACGCTACCGCGTGTCTAGATAGCAAGGTTAACAGCATCAGCTGAGCTAGACAAAATTTTTACCAAACATCAAATCCTTTATTTCTCGTGCTCAATCCTAGTTTTATTGTACAACCACATTGTAAATGTTATAATAACAGAACAATTAAATAGCTAAGGTTGCGTGTGAAGGTTTAGAATTACGTTGATATTTTGCTGAAAATTAATTATTCATACTTTGAAAACTACTGTGGCTGTGGTTCGTTGACATGGGGTATAAATCGGTTCAATATTCTATTTCAGGGTAGACGGTGTACATAATATCACTATGGATGCACTTTTTTATCATTGTGTCACTTCACTATCACTACATAGTTTAAAACAAAGTCACTTTCTCTGTCCCCATATCCCTATGTCCTTAAATCTTTCTATGTATTCTATGTATGCTTAAATCTTTAAAACTACGCAACGGATTTTGATGCGCTTTTTTTTAAAAGATAGAATGATTCAAGAGGAAGGTTTTAGTGTTAGCATTGCACCCGTGCGAAGCCGGGGCGGGTCGCTACATACATACATACATACGCTCACGCCTTTTTCCCGAAGGGGTAGGCAGAGACAACAGCCCGCCACCTGTTACGATCCTGGCATACCTCACGTGCCTCATCCACATCCATCAATCGGTTCATACAAGCTCGTCGGTTTCGGGTACTCTTTATCTGGCTTTTTTTCAATTCATCGCCGATCTGATCGATGTAAGTACGCCTAGGTCGCCCTCTGCCGACTCGGCCACTCACAATCCCCTTATATATTTGTCTCGTTAGACGCCTTTCATCCATCCGCTCGACATGTCCAAACCACCTGAGCATTCCTTTCTCAATCTTAGTCACTACATCCTCTTTCAAGCCACAACGCTCTCGGATTACACTATTCCTCATTCTATCAATCAATCGTACTCCACTCATGCGGGTCGCTAGTAGTAAATTAAATAATCACTACATAGTATAAAACAAAGTCGCTTCCCCTTTGTCTGTCCCTATGTATGCTTAGATCTTTACAACTACGCAACGGATTTTGATGCGATTGTTTTTAATAGATAGAGAGATTCAAGTGAAAGGTTTTTAATATGTATATAATAAGTATATGCATAATTTTGTATAGAAACACTGACAATCCTACTAATACATATTATGAAAGTTTGTATGTATGGATGTAGTTTGTATGATGTCTGGATGTTTGTTCCTCTTTCACGCAAAAACTACTAAACAGATTTTGATGAAACTTTACAATTATATTGCTTATACATCAGGATAACACATAGCTTATATTTTATCCCCGTATTCCAACGGTAACGGGAACTACGCGGGTGAAACCGCGCTGCTAGTATCATATAAACCGAAGCGAATCAAGGGCGGCTCGCTAGTAATAAATAATGAGTTGTTACTTTCTACTTATTTACTTATCGCACAAGGAGCAGTGATAGAGCCCGCTTCTCATGATGATAATCAGTGAGGCTCGGGTTCAAATCCTGGCATGTACTTATGAGTTTTGCAAATCTTACGTACCTACATATTCATCACTAAGTCGACGTTTAAGGAAAACATCGTGAGGAAACCAGCAGGTCTCAGAATTAATTCTCAGGCATGTGTAACATACCCTGGCGATGGGTTCAACACCTATCACGTTAAGGGGTCCAAAGATTATACTGGTGAAATGTAGGTATTTCCTGAATTGGTCTACCCCCTTGGGGATAAAAGGCGTGAGATTATTTTCTTTTATTTATTTAGTATCGTTTTGCCCTAGCCACTTTACATCTTCTATTTTAGGCTACAATCAACTTGACCATATTTTTTTTTACTTAATTTGATATAGTAGAAATTGCTTCACATCTAAAGGACACAACCTGCGATGCGTTGTCATGGAAACCAATTGGAATTTTGGTGACATCGTATCTAAGTACTATACGTTGAAATTACATCTGGTCCAGATTCATGGTACGAAAACTATACAGAAACCTTCTTGAAAATAATAACCTGTAAGTACAACACTATAAAAGAAAAAAAATCGAAAGCAACTTTTCCGTTTGTTAGAATACTAACACATTATATCTTTTTATGATTTTTATGTTTCTGAAGGTAAACCAACTTCACTAACGGTCAATGACCTAAGAACCTTCAGGTTTGATTAAATTCATAATTCGTAATATCATCAATATGCTTACTTTATATTAACAATGCTTTTATTTTATTATTGACAAACACTATCGAGAACAAGTTTAGGGGTCTAAAGAATATCTCGTGAAAAGTGGGTATATCCATAAATGGAATACCTCTGCCTACTAACTCGGGGATATAAGGCGTGTGTTTTTTTTAATAAGTTTTTTTTAATTTATGTACCTATATTAGGACATCGGAGAGCGTACTCCCACCTCAAAGGCCGGAAACGCACTTGTGACTCTCGAGTTGCAGGTGTCCATGAGCGATGGTAGTCACTTACCATCAGGTGACCCGTCTGCTCGTAAGTTTGCAGTGTGTTTCAGAATCAGAATCAGATTATTTTTTATTGAAAATTGTTCATAACAATTTTTGGTAGACGGAATTGAAGTTCTTTGAACAGAGTACCTAATTCAGGAATACAATACTTGATCATACATTTAACAAAGTAACATAGTAATCATTGTATTTAAATTACTATATAACTATATGTAGGTAACAATTTTTCGATATTAAAATACAATTACGCCCAAAAAGGACGTTCACGGATCAAATAAGTGACGTCCTTCAAAAAGCTGTGGTCCGGAGTGCGAAGAATAAAAGAGAGTGCATGAAAAGGCTTATGGATGTGAAGGAAGCGAAAGAAGGTATGCAGAAATCGAGCAAAGTGGCGATCCATCGTCTCTGCGTACCCCTGGTGGGACAATGGCGTGAGCTTTATGTATGTATGTATGTAAAATACAATTACTTTACTTTCTTTTTTGCATTCTTTTCAAGTGATTTGACTCATGATTTCTGATTCACTATTTATTACTTCCACGTAGTCGCTAAGCACGCTTTCATTCAAACTAAACGTAGAAAATTAAAAAGTATTTTTTATAATGGGAAACCGCACGCATCACGTCGTCTAGGCGCCGCGCACTGCGGTATCCACAACACGCATGCGCGGAAAACTACACACAAAAACAACTCATAATTCGAACCCAATAAAGTGCATTGTACGTTAGAAGGGTCGACCACACAACGTGTTAGGAACATAGAAGCAATTCCGCCGAAGAATTGGTTTGGATTGAAAGAACTGCAATCTCACTGTTTTGTGTTGAAAGAAGTTGAAATTAAATCATTTTTTAACCGACTTCAAAAAGGAGGAGGTTATCAATTCGTCTGTTTTTTTTTGTGTTTGTTACCTCAGAAGTGTCGACTGGGTGAACCGATTTGGATGATTCTTTTTTTATTTGAAAGCTGGTGCTTCCAGATTGGTCCCATTTTAATTTCGTCCAGTTCCGACAACGGCATCCGTGAGAAAACCATATAAGTTGAAGATTGAAGTCGTTTTTTTTTACTATTTAGAGTGGTTATAACTATTAGTTACTATTACACGTCTTGGAAGATAAACGCATCCAGCAGTGGACTGCGATACATTGATGATTTATTTAACTTTTTTTAATCACTGCTTCACTTATTGAATATTTTTATTGGTGTAATAAAGGTGTAATGAATGAAATATTGATAAATAAAATAATATAAACAACTAGCAACCCGCCTCGGCTTCGCACGGGTGCAATGCTAATTTTTCCTAAATTTTCTTTGCTTTAAACCTCACGGAGCCCGAGACCTTTCCAACGAATGCAAAACCGTGGAAATCGGTTCGTGCGTTCTGGAGTTATAGCGTCAGGCAGGAAAATCAGACTTATTTTTATATAGTAAGATAAAGAAAAATTAATAATAAATGAAAATGTATTTATTTCTGTAGGTAATTAAAAATTACACTTACAAAAGTCAATAGTTTAATAACAAGGCACTCGAAACTCGTCCATGAAGATTGACTAAATGTCCCATTTCCACCGACGAGTTGCTAAATGCAGTACCCCGAGAAGAACCAGCAAGAAACTCCGACGGTATTTGTTCGGTTTTAAATAAATTTGTACTAAATTGACAATTTTTCTCGCACTCAATGTGAAAAGTACAGTTTGTACAACTTAATATACCCTCGGTTTCATTGACTCACTCGCAAGTTCGGGAGTCAAACCACCTCTGGTATATAATGGCTCTGTTTAGTCCCTCGATATAAAATATACTATTACACGCTCTACGGTTTCAGCTTCATTTAATTTGCGCCCTAATTTAAGGAAACATTGAAACATTATTAGTTACGACGGAAAATGTGAAATACATTTTAATTTCATTTGCAAAGCTAAAGTTAATATAATTATTATATATTTTTGTAAATTATAATGATAAATTATTTATTAACTTCTTGCATTACAATCGTTACTGATTTGTGATGAAACTGATGAATGATGATTGTGTTTCATCAACATCTTTCAACTTTTCCTCAACAATTGACAACAAACTCTCAATGGTTTATTGAGGTGATACTAATATATTTTTACAGAAATTAAGGGAGTTATAGTAAAACTAGCGACCCACCCCGGCTTCGCACGGGTCCAATGATAACACTAAAACCTTCCTCTTGAATCACTCTATCTATTAAAAAAAACCGCATCAAAATCCGTTGCGTAGTTTTAAAGATTTAAGCATACATAGGGATATGGACAGAGAAAGCGACTTTGTTTTATACTATGTAGTGATAGTGATAGTGAAGATTACGATTTATTTGTATTCGTAATATACGAGTATAAGTATCCATTAAAATGGTGTTTAATATTTATTACTCCTCAACTAGTCATTACTTCATAATTATTATAAGTGAGAAATATTACTGAATAAATAATGAAAGGAATGACAAATAAAATGCTTGCGAATTCCCAGGCAATCGTTATAAATAATAAAACCGGAACAGTTTTACAGTTCCCACAATTATTTGTCGTAGCGATGGCAATATACAACCCTTTATTAGAGGAAAAGGGAGGCATAATCCCTAATGGCGAGGAGGGGGATAATCGACCACTGGGAAGATAAATGTACGTTGTGGTAAAGAAATTCAGCTTTCTTGTGTGAATCTAACAGGTTTTTATTGGAATCAATTTTTTTCTAATAATTGAGTGCTTACACTTTACTGAATACCAATCTACATTAATGTATTTTTTATTACTTTGTAATGTAACGAATAGGCTCCGAAACTACAGGACCGATTTAAAAAATTCTTTCTGCAATGGAAAGCTTGCTTTTCTGAGAGTAAAATGGGCTATAATTTTACCACGGGAACGGGAATTACTCTTAATCTATACATATAATAAAACTCTAACGGGGCCGTGTCTGTACATGAAATATTTTTTGAAAATTTCAACGGTAGTGTATATAGTTATCGATATAGATACCGAAACACCAATTTTTGGAATTTTTGTCTGTCTGTCTGTCTGTCTGTCTGTCTGTCTGTCTGTCTGTCTGTCTGTCTGTCTGTCTGTCTGTCTGTCTGTCTGTCTGTCTGTCTGTCTGTCTGTCTGGTTGTGCACGCATCACTCAAAAACTACTGAACGGATTTTGATGAAATTTGGTATGGAGATAACTGAGTACCCGGGTCAACATCTAGGGTACTTTTTATTCCAGGAAAATGTCTCATTCCTACGGGAAAATATAAAAACTGGTTAAAAAGAGAAATACGTACTACTCCGAAACGATAACACCTAGAAACTTGAAAAATGGTATGTAGGTGTCTTATATGTCGTAGGAAACCAATATGAAGGGATTTTAGGAAATTCCGGGAACGGGAATAAACTGAATCTACTCAGGAAAAGGCCGCTGGGCACCCGCTATTTGAAATATGGTATGTAGGTGTCTTAAATATGTCATAGGCAACCACTATGAAGGGATTTTCGGAAATTCCCACGGGAACGGGAATAAACGGAATCCGCGCGGGCAACGCCGCTGGGCACCCGCTAGTAAATAATACAATGTACAAACAGAAAATACATAGCTTCGGCATCGCTAGTAGAATTCATCCCATGGGACGATATTCCTCTTGATAATTTGGCAATGAAAACATTTGGCACTTTTACAAAACCCTGAAAAGTATAGTGCGTGAGTTCATTTGGTCTACTTTGCTTGCCTATATCTAGGATCAAGCCAAAAATATATAGCTCTCTACTACAGTACATGCATATAAATGAAACATTTATATGAAATAGTCCGTATTGTATTAAAATACTTTTTGGTTCGAAATACAAGTAGAAAATGCGGTGCTATATTTTTTTTGTCGTGTTTTATCTGAATAACTTCTAGTACAAATACTTCTTGCCTCATAAGGAAAGATATAGGCTGTGTTTTTATTTAGTGTAGGAATCGCCAATCGATGTTAGTACCTATTCCAAATTTGTAGTTCACAATTCAACCCACTCGCCCACTTACACCTTTTATCCCTTAACGTGATAGGTGGTGAGCCCATTGCAGGACCGGCTCAGTTACGTATGCCTCTGAATTAACTCTGGAACCTTCGGGTTTCATAACGATAACGATGTTTTCCTTCACCGTCGATTTACAATTATCCGTTCAATATGTACAAAAACCACCTGAACACTATTTTCTCTATCCTAGTTACATCTTCTTTAAGCCTGTCGGGTATTTCTCACTATGAATCAGTCGTATTCCACCTTTCCTTTAAACGAGCGCAATCCCACTCTATTTTTTCAAAAGGGTATTACCTATATTTGTGCAAAAACGGTACTATCTTAATTTAATTACAAGAATTCCAATCTATAATTTTATACTTACGAGTCACTACATAGTATAAAACAAAGTCGCTTTCTCTGTCCGTATATCCCTGTGTACCCATGTCCCTATGTATGCTTAAATCTTTAAAACTACGCAACAGATTTTGATGCGTTTTTTTTAATAAATAGAGTGATTCAAGAGGAAGGTTTTAGTGTTAGCATTGCACCCGTGCAAAACCGGGGCGGGTCGCTAGTATATTATAAAGAGGAAAGATTTGTATTTCTGTATGTTTGTTTGTTACGAATAAACTCTAAAACTACTGGATCGATTTTAAAAATTCTTTCCCCAACGGAAAGCTAGACTATCCTTGTAGTAGTAACATATTCTATATTTTATTCCCGTATTCCCACGGGACTTATGGATGTGAAGGAAGCGATAGAAGTATGCAGAGATCGAGCAAAGTGGCGATCCATCGTCTCTGCCTACCCCTGTGGGACAATGGCGTGAGCTTTATGTATGTATGTATGTATTCCCACGGGAACTAAATTAAAGCTTATAAAATAGAGCAGCTATCTGAACATTAGACAGAGTCATCGAGGATAGCCAGTAGCAATCACATTTGCCATTTGAAAAGAGAAAAAGTGTGCAAGAAATCTCAGTAGTAGGCGTTGGTAGTATAATAAATCAACTTTGATTAATTTGAGCTCAGCTGTCTCTGTTTTAATTAAATCCCTAAGAATCGTTTAGCTTTCTCATTATCTCGTATTAATCAATCTGTAAACTAATGGTAACAAAAGCTGTTGGGGACCAAGAGGCGTGGTACAATCAAGAGCACGCTAAGCTTGACACTCTTGACTTTGAACCGGCCCTGTATTCTATGGCGGGCAGTATAAATCAGAGCAACTTAAACTGGTAGAATAAAGCTTGAATGACTGTACTCTTATAGTACTTGGAATCAGTCGTTAAAGAAACAGTTGCGAATAGCAAATTAGGTATTTGTCGGGCTAGAGTGGAAAGGGGTACTTTATGTTTCAATAAAACCTATTCTTGGAATGTAATCGGGTCTTTGCAAAGGTTTTTCTGTTATCAGAAATCAGTAGTTGATTTTCGTCTGGAAACTAAGACAATCCACTTTTCAAATTGTATTAAATTCTCTATTTTAAAAACTTTCAAATTAATTTGAATAAAACGAGTGTTGAAACTGAGACATGTACCAATAAGTTTTTCATAAACTTACGTATATTTACCACTAGCAGCGCCCCGGGGTTTCCCGTTCCTGTGGGGATACGGGGATAAAATATAGCCTTCGTGTTATTCTGATGTATGAGCTATATAGCTGTAAAGTTTCATCAAAATCCGTTCTGTAGTTTTTGCGTGAAAGAGGAACAAACATCCATAGATCTGTACATCCATACATACAAACTTTCGCGTTTATAATATTAGTAGGATGAGATCGTGAGGCAAACTGCAAGGTCCAGAATTAATTTGCTGGGTATATGTAACTGCACTCCGCCACGGGGATGGGCTCACTAAAATCCGAAGCGATTAATAAACAAGATTTATGTACAAATTTTAAAGATACATAATATCAGCAAAATTTACAAAACCTGTCATTTATGGACTGTTGGACCATATTTTTATTGTTAACTAGCTTTTACCCTCAGTTTCGCTCGCGCAAGTTTGTTTCATTCCCTTAGGGGTTGAAAAAAAAATATCACGCCTTTTATCCCCGAGGGGGTAGGCAGAGGTATTCCATTACTGGATGTACCCACATTTCACGAAATATATTGTTTAGGGGTTGAATTTTGCAAGCATCCACTAAGAAAGGATTAGATTTAATTTTGTACATAGATATGTGCAAAATTTCAAGTCTCTAGACCCAGCAGCTTAGGCTGTGCGTTGATACATCACCAATCAGTCAGTCAGTTTATCAATTTATGTATATCTATCTATATTCTATATATATATATGTATATATAAAGAGAGAAGTCCTGACTCACTGACTCATCAACGCCCAGCCTAAACCCTTAGACCTATAAAGCTGTTTTTTTGCACAGATATTATTTTTAAGACGTAGACTAGGAATAAGAAAGGAATTTTCGAAATTCAACCTTTAAGGGGGTTAAAAAGGGGTTGAAAGTTTGTATGGAAAACCTTCATTTTTGGGTGTATCAATTCCAAACTTTGTAAAAATACTCCTCAAAACAAATAACAAGAAATGTTTTTAAGGTTTTTTCAAAAAACCCCCCCTAAGGGGGTGAAACAGGGGGTTGGATTTTGTATGGAGACGTGTTGTTTTTTACGTCTATCAAGTTGAAACTTAGAACAAATACTTTTAGAAATAAATGATAATATACGTGTTTTTGGATTTTTTGAAAATCGTCCCCTAAAAGGGTGAAAGTAGGGGTTGAGTTTGGAATGTATGGAAAAACTTCATTTTTGTGTTTACCAATTCGAAAATTTGTAGAAATATTCCCCACAACAAACAACAAGACACGTATTTCTGGATTTTCCAAAATACCCCCCCTAAAGGGGTGAAATAAAATCTTATAAATAAATAATGAGATACGTGTTTTTGGATTTTTCGAAAATCGCCCCCCAAAAGGGTGAAAGTAGGGGTTGAAGTTGGTATGGACAAGTGTGGTTTTTTGCGTCTATCAACTTGAAACTAGGCTCAAATATTCTTCAAAAATCTCCATACAAAGTCCACTTATTTTTTGAGAATTCACTAGGGGTTATTTGAGGAAAATTGTTTGTTAATAAGAGCACATGCATAGCCTTTGGTATTAAGAACTAATTTAAAAATAATAAACTAGAGAGTGTCCTAGACTTTATAACACGTAAGGGAATAAGCGCAATTCCTAAAATTAGTTTGTTCAGTATCGACTACTTAATTGATTTCAGCTTTTCTTAATATGTGTAGTTTTTCCGAAAAATGAATTAGCATAACTGAATGCTACCTATGGAAACCGTACTGTTATCGCTCTTTATTTAATAAAATTGTTTATACAAAAGTAAAGTAAAAACTCATTACCATTTTTTTTTATATTAGAATACTAATTGGGGTGTATGAGAAATTGCGCTTCTTCTGTGACGCGTTGTACATAGGGTTTTTAATAACAAAAATATAAATAGCAATGATGGCCCAGTAGTTAAAGAGCCCGCTTCTCATTTGTAAGGGCTCGGGTTCGAATCCCGGCATTTACAGTCAAGTTTAAGAAAGGATCTCTAATTATTTTTCGTCATAAATACAGCCTATATTACTCAGGGATAATGTAGCATTCTAATCTAATGGTGGAAGAATTTTTGAAATCGGTCCAGTTGTTTTTTGTTTTTTGATTCGTTATCATTAAAAAATACAAATCTTTCCTCTTTATAATATTAGTTTAGATAGATATAAGTAGTGTAGATTATCCTTCTTGATATATTTTCTAAACGCAAAGGAATAACAAATTCCACGCGGGCGAAGTCGCGGGCATCAGCTATTATCTAGATATATATATATAAAGAGAGAAGTCCTGACTGACTGACTCATCAACGCCCAGCCTAAACCCTTACACTTAGAAAGCTGATTTTTTTCACATATATTATTTTTAGGACGTAGACTTTAATAAGAAAGGAATTTTCCAAATTCAACCTGTAAGGGGGTGAAAAAGGGGTTGAAAGTTTGTATGCAAAACCTTCATTTTTGGGTGTATCAATTCGAAACAATGTTAAAATACTCCACAAAACAAACAACAAGACACGTGATTCTGGATTTTCAAAAAACCCCCCCTAAGGGGTTTGAAACAGGGGGATGGATTTTGTATGGAGACGTGTTGTTTTTTAAGTCTATCAAGTTGAAACTTGACAGAACTACTCTTAAAAATAAATGATGAGATACGTATTTTTGGATTTTTCGAAAATCGTCCCTTAAAGGTGTGAAAGTGGGGGTTGAGTTTGGTATGTATGGGAAACCTTTATTTTTGAGTGTATCAATTCCAAACTTTGTAAAAATACTCCTCAAAACAAAAAATACGACACGTGTTTCTAGATTTTCCAAAAAACCCTCCTAAGGGGGGGACGGAGTTTGTATGGAGACGTGTTGTTTTTTTACGTCTATCAAGTTGAAACTTGACACAAATACTCTTAAAAATAAATAATGAGATCGTCTTTTTGGAATTTCCTAAAATCGTCCCCTAAAGGTGTACAAGTAGGGGTTGAGTTTGGTATGTATGGAAAACCTTCATTTTTGGATGTATCAATTCCAAACTTTGTAAAAATACTCCTCAAAACAAAAAACACGACACGTGTTTATAGATTTTCCAAAAAAACCTCCTAAGGGGTTGAAACAGGAGATGGAGTTTGTATGGAGACGTGTTGTTTTTTACGTCTATCAAGTTGAAACTTGACACAAATACTTTTAAAAATAAATAATGAGATACGTGTTTTTGGATTTTTCGAAAATCGTCCATTAAAGGTGTGAACGTGGGGGTTGAGTTTGGTATGTATGGGAAACCTTAATTTTTGGGTGTATCAATTCGAATCTTCCTAGAAATATTCCTCAAAACAAACAACAAGACACGTATTTCTGAGTTTTGTTAAAAACACCCCCTAAGGGGGCGAAACAGGAGGTGGGATTTTGTATGGAGATGTTTTTTACGTCTATCAACTTGAAACTTGGCACAAATACTTTTAAAAATAAATGAGTAGACACGTGTTTTTGGATTTTCCGAAAATCCTCCCCTAACGGGGTGAAAGTAGGGGTTGAGTTTGGAATGTATGGAAAACCTTCATTTTTAGGTGTATCAATTCGAATCTTTCTACAAATACTCCTCAAAACAAACCACAAGACACGTACTTCGGGATTTGCAACAAACACCCCCTAAAGTAGTGAAACAGGGGGTTCGAGTTTGTATGGAAAACCTTTATTTTTGAGTGCATCAATTCAAAACTTTGTAAAAATACTCTATAAAATAAACGACAAGAAAGGTATTACTTAATTTTTCAAAAAACTTCCCATAAGGGGGTGAAAGAGGGGGGCGGAGTTTGTATGGAGACGTGTTGTTTTTTACGTCTATCAACTTGAAACTTGGCACAAATACTTTTAGAAATAAATGAGTAGATCCGTGTTTTTGGATTTTCCGAAAATCCTCCCCTAACGGGGTGAAAGTAGGGGTTGAGTTTGGAATGTATGGAAAACCTTCATTTTTAGGTGTATCAATTCGAATCTTTCTAGAAATACTCCTCAAAACAAACAACAGGACACTTATTTCTGGGTTTTGTAAAAAACACCCCCTAGGGGGGCGAAACAGGGGGTGGGATTTTGTATGGAGACGTGTTGTTTTTTACGTCTATCAACTTGAAACTTATTACAAATACTTTTGAAAATAAATGAGTAGACACGTGTTTTTGGATTCTTCGAATATCGGGGGTGAAAGTAGGGGGTTAAACTTGGTATTTTTTTTTATGATACAAAAGGGGGCAAACGGGCAGACGGGTCACCTGATGGTAAGGGACGTCCGTCTCCCATGGACACCTGCAACTCAAGAGTCACAACTGCGTTGCCGACCTTTGAGGTGGGAGTAGGGGTAGGGGAGGGTCGAGGAGGGGAGGGGGAGGGGGGATTGGGGCCTCCGGTTACCTCACTCACTCAACAAAACGCAATGCATTGCTTTACGCTGGTTTTCTGTGAGGCCGTGGTATCACTCCGGTCGAAGCATGGCTCTCCCACGTTCATGTATGTATGGAAAACCCTAATTTTTTGGTGTATCAATTCGAAACTTTGTAAAAATACTCCTCAAAACAAATAACAAGACACGTATTTCTGGATTGTCTAAAAACCCCCCCTGAGGGGGTGAAACAGGGCGTTGGAGTTTGTATGGAGACGTATTGTTTTTTACGTCTTTTAACTTCAAACTTTTCACAAATACTTTTACAAATAAATGATGAGACACGTGTTTTTTGATTTTTAGAAAACTATTCCCTAAAGGAGTGAAAGTATTCCCTAAAGGGGTTGAAGTTGGTATGAAAAAGTGTTGTTTTTATCTACTATCAACTTGAAACTTGGCACAAATACTCTTCAAAAGTCTCCATACAAAGCCTTCTACTTTTTTTGAGAATTCACTATGGGTTCCTTGAGGAAATTTGTTTGTTATAATGAGCACATGCATAGCCTTTGTTATCAAGAACTAATTCAAAAATCATAAACCAGAGAGTGTCCTAGACTATACAATACGTAATCAGTATTATTTTTAGTATGTGTAAATTTTTTTCAGAAAAACGAATTAGCATAGAACTGAATTTAGTTAGGGCTACCTGTGGAAACCGTACTGTTATCGCTCTTTATATAAGAAATTTTGTTAGACAAAACTAAAGTACGAATGCATTACCATATTTTTATATTAGTATACTAATTGGGATGTATGAGAAATTGCGCTTATTCTGGGACGCGTTGTATATAGGGTGTTTTGAATAATAAAAATATAAATAAATAGCAACGATAGCGAACTGGCTAAAGAGCCCGCCTCTCATTCGTGAGGCTCGGGTTCCAATCCTGGCATGTACAGTCAAGTTTTAGTAAGGATCCCTAATTCTTTTTCGTCATAGCCTATGTTACTCAGGAATAATGTAGCATTCTAATGGTGAAAGAGTTTTTTTAATCGGTCCAGTAGTTTTTGAGTTTATTCGTTATTAACATAGGTACAAAACTACAAATCTTTCCTCTTTATAATATTAGTGTTGATAGATAGATAGTGTAGATTATCCTTCTTGATATATTTTTGAAACGCAAAGGAATAACAAATTCTACGCGGACGAAGTCGCGGGCATCAGCTAGTATATAATAGAAGATAGAATTTCAAATAAAACCTATTTTCTGTGTTAACGATACAAAATTCAAAACAAAATTTTGCAGTTCGCAGCGGTCGAGCGTGTTATACAACCAGTGGCTCACCGTGCCTATTGTAAGAGTATCGAATCTATTGATGGAATTTCCTTGTCAGCCAGTAATGGATTCTGACGTCACGCGGCCTTGAACTTGTTACTGAAATATGATTATGTTCCATTTTGTACAGACAGCAACAGAAGTCACTAAACACTTAAAGTTAACAAAATCTTCGTGTCGCTAGTGTAGTCGATGGAATGATTTTATTTGAAATGTAATACAGAACATAATTTTATTTATATTACTAAATAGTATAAAACAAAGTCACTTTCTCTGTCCCTATGTATGCTTAAATCTTTAAAACTACGAAACGGATTTTTATGCGTTTTTTTTTTAATAGATAGAGTGATTCAAGAGAAAGTTTTTAGTGTTAGCATTGCACCCGTGCGAAGCCGGGGCGGGTCGCTAGTATAAATATACAATCATGTATTTCTTCAGGATTTTGGTAGATATTCCATTTCTATTACCTACTATTTCCCAAAATCCACAAGTAGGGTTGTGTTTTAGCATTCCACGTATGTTTGTACCTATGTACGTGGGTCACATCCTAATCATCTCATTATGACGTATAAGGTGTGAATCGGTTCGTTATAATGGTTCTAGTGATATAAGCTACATTTTTCCGTTGACTGGTTCCAGTTTCAGCTATGAAACTAATAACTATCAGTGTATATTTCAGAGTTAAAATAAATAATTTATCTCAAGCTTTTAATCCCTGAGGGGGTAGGCAAAGGTATTCCATATCAGGAAATACCCAGAATTCACCCGTATAATCATTGGACCCCTTAACGTAATAGGTGGTAAGCTCATTAAAACATCGTGAGGAAACCCGCAAGTCAGGTAAATTACCTGAACGGGTCTGTTATACATGCCTCAGAATTAATTCTGGGACTTGCGGGTTTCCTCACGATGTTTTCCTTCACCGTCGAGCTAGTGATGAATGTATATGTATGTTTTTGAAAAATCATTGGTACATACCAGGATTTGAACCTGATTCCCACTGACCACTGAATATAGAAGCGAGCTCTTTCAAAGGCTATCACTGCTCTATGTTTTATAAGTTCTTACGAATACAAAAAAATAATATTGTGGGCAGTGATTTATGTTGCTGACTGTACATCAATATAGTTTAGTTTATGAATAAGTTCTTGATATACATTTAACCACTCTCGGGCAATTGCTTACAATTCTATTAAATCTGGCCATGAGGATGTGTGGTTATGTATTGAACAGTTTTTTTAATTTTGTAATTGGGCCTGTAAATGCAAGAGCAGTGATAGCCTTACGGTTAAAGAGCCGGCCAAAAATCAGTAAGGCTCGGGTTCGAATCTTGGCATATACCAATGAGTTTTTCAATAACTTACGTACATATTTACCACTAGCTCGACGGTGAAGGAAAACATCGTGAGGAAACCCGCAAGTCCCAGAATTAATTCTGAGGCATGTATAACAGACCCGGTCCGGCCAAAGTCAAAGTCAAAGTCAAAATGTTTTATTCAAAATAGGAACTTACAAGTCCACTTATTGAACATCATTTCAACTCCACCGCTTCAGCATGTATGGTTGAGGAGAAGAAGCGGGGCAAAAAACTCCTCAACACAATATTCTTTTAATCAATTGTTACTTAATACTAAATTGGGTTACATAGTTTCGTTTGTTTTTCGCTATCGTATTGCGCTGGACTGGAGGAAATCTGTTCCAAGCATTATTGTCATTTATATAGTCGTCTAGTTTGTAATATGCCATTTTACAAAGTACATGTTTAACATGAGTTTTGAACACAGTTTCAGGCAATTTCAAAATATCTTCTGGTATTTTATTATAAAAGCGTATGCAAAGTCCCACGAATTATTAATTTTACTTAATTATTCCTAAGATTACAATTATGCCTGTCACAGTTTTTAGTATACAGTAATATGTTTTTCCGTACATACATAATGTTTTCATAAATGTACTGACAAGGCATTGTTAAAATATTAATTTCTTTGAACAGTTCTCTTAGGGAATCACGACATCTTAACTTGTAAATGGCGCGTATAGCCCTTTTTTGTAAAATAAAAATAGATTCTGCATCAGCAGCTCTGCCCCACAGCAAGATGCCATAGGACATTATACTGTGAAAGTAGCTAAAATAAACGAGTCTTGCTGTGTCTACATCAGTAAGCCATCTGATTTTTCTGACGGCATAAGCAGCTGAGCTTAGTCTGTTAGATAATGCAGAAATATGAGAATTCCATTGAAGTTTGGAGTCTATCGTTATCCCCAAAAAAACTGTATTATCAGCGAAATCTAATTTGTCATTGTTTAAAATTATCTCATTCTCTACTCGTCTAACATTAGGGAGTACAAACTTTATACATTTGGTCTTCTTAGCGTTGAGCACTAGATTGTTTGCAGTGAACCATGTGAGAATTTGTTGAAGAGTGTCATTTACCTCGTCGAGCTTCTGAGCTTGTCTATCTACTTTGAAAATCAGAGACGTATCATCAGCAAACAACACTATCTTTGACAAACTCTCTACCATGAATGGAAGATCATTTATATATACAAGGAAAAGAAAAGGACCAAGAATCGAACCTTGAGGCACCCCAATTTTTACGGGTGCGCCCTGTGATTTACAATCATTTTTTTTTACTTTTTGTATCCTATTTTCGAGATTGGACTGTAAAATATCAAGCGCTTTACCGTTGACTCCATAATGATTTAATTTACATAGCAAGGTCTCATGATCTACGCAGTCAAATGCTTTTGATAGATCGCAAAAAACTCCAATTACGTTTTGAGATTTCTCCCAGGCATTAAAAATATTATTGAGTAATGCTATTCCAGCATCCGTGGTTGAACGACCTTTGGTGAAGCCAAATTGTTCGTTATGAAATAAGTTATTTAGATTGAAGTGTGAAATCATTTGATCAAGCAATAACCTTTCAAAAACTTTGCTAAGTAGGTACTGGTAAAACAGAAACAGGTCTATAATTTGAGGGGTCTTTTTTCTCTCCTGATTTAAAAAGAGGAATAACTTGACTATGTTTCATTAGGTCAGGAAATAATCCTTTGTCAATACAATTGTTAAAGATATAAGCTAAATGTGGTGCTACTAAGGTTATGATGAAGCTACATACCTTAACAGACATGCCCCATATATCTTCAGTACTTTTAAGTTTAAGTGCTCTAAAAGTTTTAATAACGGTATCCGGACTAGTGTGTCTAAATATAAGAGATTCGTTACAGCTATTTACATTTTTTCGTAGAAAAGTTATTGCAAGAGATGTGGATGAGTTCAGATGTTCTGTTGTTTTAATAGGTATATTAGTAAAAAAAAATTCAAATTCCCTAGCCACATCCTCACTCTTGGTAAATAGGCCGTGGTCCGTTTGAATAGCTAAGTCATGGTCACGTGGTTTCACTCTACCCGTTTCTCTGTTTATTACTTTCCAAACAGCCTTTATTGTGTTATCCGATTTTTTAATGATATTACTTAAGGACATTGCTTTTGCACAAGCACAAACCTTTTTGAATGTTTTAGAATAGTTTCTAACATATTTCACAAACTTTTCATCATGGGTATATGATCGCTTTTCATACAATTCAAATATTTTGACCCTGCTTTTACGAATACCAAAGGTTGCCCATTCGCTAAATTTAAATTTATTAGAAAGTATTTTATTTTTAAATTCAAAATGTGAATCAAATTTCTCGGTTAAAACAGAAAAGAATTTCTTAAAATAGCCGTTTGGATCAGAATCAACAGGATCGGGCAAAGGTAACTTACACTCTAGTGCTCTTTTATACTTCTCTATTTTACATGCTGTGACAGGTCTTATCTGATTTTTTACTGATAAATCGAGATTGTCCACAGGGAGTAAAATACACTGACCGCTGTGATCGGATTTTAGCTTATTTATTATAGTTTTACTATTAGGAATACAATCACAATAGATATTGTCAATGCAAGTTGCCGAAGTTTCTGTGATGCGGCGATGGGCTCACTACCTATCACGTGTAGGGTTCCAATATATCTCGTAAAATGTGGGTATATCCAGTAATGGAATACCTCTGCCAACCCCTTCGGGGATAAAAGGCGTAAGATATTTTTTTTTAAATACAAAAGCTCAGTTTTACTATTTTTAGTTCATATAGTTAAAAGTATTTTTTTTTAATTGAAATAAATAAAATTTTATTAGTATAACAGTTTTAATGGAACATATAATTTTATCTCTACTTCACCACTACTACAGTTCAACTGAACAATAGGTACTTTACCTGAATATTTGTCACTCTTTTTTTCGTTTTCTTTCTCTTCGTTTTTCAAGAATATGCTGCTAGACACCAATATTGATGTTTGATAGTCATACTACATCTTGAGCAAGAACATGGACTTTTATCCCAGAATGCAAAACGACCAAAAATGCTAGCTAGTTGTATGTTATCCTTACTTGCTACATAATGTAAAGAATGAGTTACGTTTTCCAGCCCGCAATGCAGGCAAACGTTTTGTAGATTTGAACTAGAAATAGATGGAAATTCAAGTATTAGTTTACAACTCTGTGTGTTAGTAGGTACTACTTTAATATTCTGCATTGTCTATGTCTAGTTATATATTCCTAGCTAACTGTTCTCTGCGATTTTAGCAACTGAAGTCCCGTTCAACATGATGGAGTCAGTGCCTGATTTTGATATATAATATGTGTTAAAAACAGTCATTTCTTCAGTGATTAATAATGTAGCCACTGTTTCTTCTATCGAAACGAATAATTATACTTAGATTTACCGCTACAAAGTTACCTGTGTTTCCATATGAGGAAAACTTTGATACTAATGCGTTATAAAGTACCGTGGTAACGTATCGTAGATTACCCTACGTTACGAACGTAGATTACCCTACGTTACGAACGTAGGGACCGTGAAAAAAATACGGGCTTATCTCATAATTAACGCCAAGCCTCAAATCTTTGGTTCATAAACAGAATTGAGTAAATCGTGCTGTAGCGACATGCGTGACGCACGCACAAATTAATATTATTTCTTGAGACTGAAGTCAGAGCTGAATTAAGGTAGAGATTTGAGGCCACCAAACGGCAGCGAAGATTAAGTTTTTTTATTGCTTATGGGCTTTTTCTTGACCCCAGTCTTGTCCGAAGGCGAAAACGGGGCCCAGGATGGGACGAGCTAGCAAAGAAGATGCCTGTTCACTCGAGCCTTAAAGGCTGACGGGTTATATGAAATGAAATACACAGTGGGCATACTAAAAGATATTACAATGTACCTGAAAAATAAATACAGAGTTCAGCTGATCATAATTACTTCCTGAAATCATCCTCTTCGTCCATGCTATATTATGACGAGTTAAAGCTGTTTTGAGATAAATGACCTGGTTATGAAGATTATTGGTAATTTTATTTCTTACTAGCAGCGACCCGCGGATTCAACAGCGTAG
Organism: Ethmia dodecea; assembly: GCA_963855545.1. Classification (NCBI taxonomy): domain Eukaryota; kingdom Metazoa; phylum Arthropoda; class Insecta; order Lepidoptera; family Depressariidae; genus Ethmia; species Ethmia dodecea. The sequence goes on along the minus strand of OY979444.1, from coordinate 14,980,639 downwards.
TTCCTGTTCCTATGGGAATACGGGAATAAACTATAGCCTATGTATTATTCTGATGTATAAGCTATATAACTGTAAATTTTCATCAAAATCCGTTCATTAGTTTTTGCGTGAAAAAGGAACAAACATGCATCCATACAAACTTTCGCATTTATAATATCAGTAGGATGTAATGTAGTATGATAATATTCTTTCTTTTCTTATGAAATACGTGTTTGCAGGTTTGTTTGTTATCTTTTCGTATTATTTGTGTTTTAAACGTATTTTTTTTTACAATTACAAGTTTTTTGTACTGTTTTAAGGCTAGTCTAAAAAATATATCAGCTTAACATCTGTTTCCACCAATTATTCAACCGAACTCATTTTCTACAGTAACAGTGTAGTCATGCCTCAAGCTATGGTCATTAGTTTAGGGTATTTTTTATTTCTTCGATTAACTGACGGTGTTATTTTTCAAAGGCATCAAGAGCTTACTCTTAGTCCGGCGCTGTTAGATTGCTTAGCAAGTTAACATAATCATATTTGGACTTTGGCGGCATTCGCAACTGCTTCTGTCATTAATAAGCTCTGATTGGGTAGTTTAAGAAATGTTGGTAAAATGGGGCTTTAAGTTAAGGGCTGTAGGGTGAAGGTTAGAAACCATAATAATTTGGGTTAATTATTTCATTACCAAAATTAAAGAATTTTAAGTAGGAAACGTTGTATTAAAAGGCTTTCCTGGAAAATTAACATTTATTGTTTGAATTATAAAAGTAGAGCAACGTTATAATTATTATGTGTGAGAATTTGTGTGCTGATGAAATTTAAAAAAAAAGACAAGCTCTTAAATGAAGATAAATGTCGCCCTCAGGGTAGGGTAGGGTAAGAATTTATAAAAGGACTTTCTGTTGCTCTTTACATAGGTGAAATTACATGGTTCTCCCACGAGCAGATGATCTCAGTCGGTGACTATATACCTGTCTCTTAGATTTAATATAAAAAAAGGTGAAATGGAACTACAGATATCGTAAGGAAATGTTTTGAAATAACATCAATCGGGGACGGCTAAGGCTGTCAGTCGGTATTACTTATCCTGAAATAAGTCGAATTGCAACTCCTAACGACATCTCGTGTCGTGTATTAGCAAGTAATCAATCAGCAAGTTATAATATTATATTTTTTTCTTGTCATTGTCAGTCAGTTAGTCAGTAAAAAGTAAAAAGAGCTGCCCTTAAGATTCTTCTTGGCTCTTCTCGGGGTACTGCATTTGAAACCAGCAACTCGTCGGTGGTGATGGGCTGCTGTTTACATTTACTCAATCTTCATGGGCATTGTTATTAGACTATAATTGACTTTTCTAAGTGTATTTTCTATACCTACAGAAAATAAATGAATTTATATTTGTAATACTAAGTATTGAGAAATACGTGGCAGTGACTGTACTTCTTTAGAGTGTTGAGTCAATTGTAGGCCGAGCTGTAATGACGCCCGCGTGGCAAGTCGAATGCCTATCAATCCCGTGATTTTGTAATTCTAAAAAGCCAATTTTCTAGGCCCTCTGTAGTTTTATTAACTACTAGCGGATGCCCAGCGGCGTTGCCCGCGTGGATTCCGTTTATCCCCGTTCCCGTAGGAATTTCCGAAAATCCCTTCATAGTGGTTGCCTACGACATATTTAAGACACCTACATACCATATTTCAAATAGCGGGTGACCAGCGGCGTTTTCCCGCTTGGATTTAGTTTATTCCCGTTCCCGTGGGAAATTCCAAAAATCCCTTCATAGTGCTTGCCTACGACATACTTAAGACACCTACATACCATATTTCAAATAGCGGGTGCCCAGCGGCGTTTTCCCGCTTGGATTTAGTTTATTCCCGTTCCCGTGGGAATAACCAAAAATTCCTTCATACCAATTTCCTATGACATATCAGACACCTTCATACCATTTTTCAAGTTTCTAGGTGTTATCGTTTCGGAGTAGTACGTATTTCTCTTTTCAACCAGTTTTTTTATTTTCCCGTGGGAATGAGATATTTTCCTGGAATAAAAAGTACCCTAGATGTTGACCCGGGTACTCAGTTATCTCCATACCAAATTTCATCAAAATCCGTCCAGTAGTTTTTGAGTGATGCGTGCACAACCAGACAGACAGACAGACAGACAAAAATTCCAAAAATTGGTGTTTCGGTATCTATATCGATAACTATATACACTACCGTTAAAATTTTCAAAAAATATTTAATGTACAGACACGGCCCCGTTAGAGTTTTATTATATGTATAGATGTTTTGGAGGGTCGTTTGAAGGAAATCTATTGTGAATGAAAGTAAATGAAAAATAATAGGTCTTCAAGTAGTCGTCAAACTGATTCATCTTTAACATTTTGACCTTACTTACCTACAATGACTCATTAGACGTCAGTGACGCCAAAATGAATAAAACTAGGTCATTTTACACTCGTCAAAATGATTCATGATTAAATTGGTGCCAAATTTGCACCCAAGGGATGATATTAAAAATCGCTCAGTGAATTTCTGCCAGGCGAAATTGTGCCTTATGCTTTTATCATTATACCTTACGGAAAGCATTTATTGCTAATCGATATTCAATAAGACGTCGGAATATCTTGCGTAGATATGACCTTCTCTAGGCCCTAGAACTTTTGTGATTACATTCTGAGAAATATTCAAGTCTGGTCCCCGAATAGGTTCGTAGAGGTTCTTATTTCATTTCTTAAAGTTAATTATTTATTTTTTTAAAGTGTTATTTTTTCGGACTTCTAAGATTAATAGAATGTAAATCTGCCGCCGGAACGTTTTTAGAAACTATGCACTAAATCTACAAGATAGGACTTTCACACTGACTGACAGACAACGCTTAAGCTAAGCCATTGAGCCCAGAAAGATGAAATTTTGCACAAGACTTCCATAATATGGGGTAGGTTTATAATACATTATAAGGTATGAGTGATCCTATGGAGGTTAATAATCTTTCTGAATCCCATTATACACATGACTAGTCTCTATCAAGAAAAAAAATCTGACTGACTGACTCAAAGCTACTAAAGCCAAAGACTTGCAGTTTTGACAGAAGATTCGATTCTTAAGAAATTTTCAAGGGAACGGGTAAAAACAAGACCCGGGCAACGCCACTGGGCGACTCATAGTTGTATAATAATACGAGTATTCATACTAGGAGCACATTAATGTTAGAAACCAAGTCCTATTCCAAAATTGTTTTATATGAAGTTTTCAAGTTCGAAGCGTTACGATTACGTTCACTTGAAAAAAAAAAAGCTTCAGCATGAGCTTTAGCACAGTCAACTTGACGTAATTTTTGATCCACCATAAAAAATTTGTAAGTATAAAATTTACAATATTATTTTGTTAAAACTGTTTAATTACGTTAAAAAGCTTTTAGAATTCCTTAACAGCGAAAAACAATTAAGCTTTACTTTGTCCCACGATTTGTAGGCACAATATTTTCTAAGAAACACTTTGTGCTTGTTTGAAACTTTTCCTTTCTCACGAAGGTTTTTTCTTAAGCTTCTGAAACGAATCTAGGAAAGGTGTGTCGGCAATACCATTTACAGAGGAAGTAACTTTAGTTCAAAATGTTTCTTGTCCATTTTTATTTGTAAACAATCAATTCTCCCAGCTTTATGTGACAGCACCTTTGTTTACCATGTGTCACGTTTGTGGATACAAAAATCTCAAAACTATTGTTATAAATGAATTCCAGGAATGGCGTACCTCTGCCTATCCGTTAGGAAATAAAGAGTGAATATTTATGTATTTATTTAAACAATCATCAATAACGAGACACAACAGTACTATGTTATGTAAGACCATGATTCTTGAGTCCTCAATTATTTATATATTTATCGCCTAGCTAAAATTACTTATACAATATTGATAAACAAACGTATCCAGTTTTGTTCAGAAATAATAGTTAATATGATATCTTGGAGCACCATATAATGTTCTTTTTATCAAACAGTCTAAACAATTAACTTATTTGTGTTTTTCTTTGTTCTACACTTAACCACTATTATTTATTTTCTCAAGTTACATCTTTCTTTCTTTCTTGTCTTTCTTTCTTTCTTTTATTCCTCTTTTATTCCTTCGTAACTTGACTTTTCAATCCTTTGTACATCGTTTAGTAACCCTTGGAACTGTTGATTAAAGTTAAGATTAAGACTACTATTAATCATAATTTATGATCTTATTAGCTAGCTCAAGTAAGTTTCTTTGAGGGTTGCAGGTTTCTAAAGTAAATTTGTAAGGAAACTTCGTAAGTGTTTTATAAATCCGTTTTATTTACCAAACATTAATTAATTTTCACAACAAGAAAAACAGCAGGCGTATTCAAGGAGGCGTGACACCGTTTCCGTTCGATTCAGATGGAGTGAAAAAAATTCCGAAGTCGAATCTATCGACTTCGGAAACTGTATTCTAGGCGTTTCCGACAGCCACGGAATTTTTTTTACATGTTTCGTCAGACTAAGGACACGAGAGAAATGTAATTTCTTTTATTACTATGGCTTTTTTTCAGTATATCGCAGAATATCGTTGTAGGTATATAATATCGTCTAGGTCGCTCTTTGCCTGTACTATAATTACAGCTCTGTAAACTTCCTACCTGTCACGTAGGAATGCATTGTCACATCTAACGGCATCAGAATTTATTTATCCTGATATTCTGCTAGTTTTATAAGTACTTTTAGGGTTCCATACACAAAGGGTAAAACGGGACTCTACTACTAAGACCATGGACCGCAATGAGAACAAATGAGTCCATTCTGAGAGAACTTAAAATCACCAAACGACTCTCAAAAATCTGCCAGGAGAGGGCTCTCACTCTTTGGGCACATTATGCGATCGCCACACCACAGCCTCGAACATGACATCATACTGGGGCAAGTTGAAGGAAAGCGCGCTAGAGGAAGAACTACGGCAAGATGGTCGGATTCTATTAGACAAGCATGTGGTTCTATGCAGAGGGCAGCCCACATAGCCCTTGATCGCGTTAAATGGAGGGATATAGTTCTTGGTCACGATCCTCAATCATGAGGGAACGACGAAGAAGAAGAAGAAGACTACTAACGACTACTACTCCGCTGTCCGTCCGTCCATCTGTCAATCACCAGGCTGTCTGTGTATCCTATGAACCGTGACAATTGGACAGTCTGTCCGTCTGTCACCAGGCTGTATCTCATGAACCGTGATATTTAGACAGTTGAAATTTTCACAGATGATGTATTTCTGTTGCCGCTTAACAACAAATACTAAAAACAGGATGAAATAAATATTTAAAGGGGCTCCCATAATACAAACGTGATTTTTCGCCGTTTTATAGATAATTAGCGACCCGCCCCGACTTCGCACGGGTGCAATGCTAACATTAAAACCTTCCTCTTGAATGACTCAATTTATTAAAAAAAAAACTGCATCAAAATCCGTTGCGCAGTTTTAAAGATTTAAGCATACATAGGGACAGAGAAAGCGACTTTGTTTTATACTATGTAGTGATAGTGATGGTTCCTGAGTTGTCAAAACCCACTGTTTATCCAACTTCATACGATTTAATAAGGTTAAGTCGTCCCGAGAATTTTCGTTTTCTGAGCAAATCAGCTTTTCGGCTTCAGTGATTCTGTAGTAAGAGGATTATAGTATTAGCATCTAACACTACATAGCGAATTTGGTGACCTAGCAGCGCCCTTCGGTTTCACCTGCGTAGTTTCCGTTCCCGTGGGAACACGGAGATAAAATATTGACTATGTTACTCCCTGATATTGTAGCTCTCTATTGGTGGAAGAATTTTTAAAATCAAGAAAGTTTAACAAGCAAACAAAAACACTTACTTTCGGATTCATAATATTTATCGAGGTTAAATGTTTTTTTTCAAATCTATTTTATCTTGGATTTTAGTTTAGAGACTTGGTCTGATTTTTCATTCCTTAAATTTTAAATTAACTTTGCTTTAGATCGTTTTGCTTTATAGTGCCGAGGGGGCTAGCAGATGTATTCTATTCCTAAAAAAACCTACTTTTCAATAGTGTAGTTTAAAAAAGTTATAAGGTGTTTGAAAAGTTATACTCTTAATTTCTTATCTTTATGAGCATTGGTAGTAATCTACGAGTATTCTAAAATTATAAAGAGGATTTTTTTTTATTTTTGTATGTTTGTAACGAATAAAACCGAAAACTGCGGGACTGATTTTAAAAATTCTTCCACCAATGGATGGCTACAATACTCCCAAAGAGATTTCAATATAATATAATACTCCTGAGTAACAAAGGCTATACTTCATTCCCGTATTCCAACGGGAACGGGAACTACGGCGGATGAAAGCGAGCAGTACCGCTATCCAAGATAAATCTGCAGCTAACCTATCTAGCTGTCTAGACAATTTAGGTCATGTTCCGAAAACGGGTCGTCCCAGGATAATACTTGATTGTTCTAGAGATAGACATTGTCAAGCGATACATTGTCATCCCAACGAACCTGTATTAGAGGCAGTTATGACATGACATAATCGCTTTAGTCGTATTTACTAAAACAGAAACATCCTAGTCTAAATCTGTAGGGTATGACTAAAATAGGTATATTATGGTCGTAGAGATAGTATGTTTTTAGAGATTTCGGATTTGCTCTTTTAATTAAAGTTGGCGCAATTGGGACCGATTCCCGTCGAATTCCAACATTTGTGTGCAACATATTATGTATGTTGCTTCGTATTATTATTATTACCCCTAATAGTTTCATCTACTTCTGCTAAATAAAAAAAATGGACTTGAAATTGAAATCGTTAGATCACAAAATATCTAAAGCTTTATCATCATGCATAATCTTTCTAAATTATAAACGCAAAATTTGTGAGAACGGGTGGATGTTTCTTGCACTTTCACGCAAAAACTATTTAACGTATTTTCATGAAACTTTACAGTAATATAGCTTATACATCAGAATAACACATCGGGTACTATTTAACCCGAAACGAGGATGAAGTCGCAGGCTAAATAATTCTTGTATCAAGAATATACGACAGCGTATTTATAATTTATATAATTATACACATTTACACACTAGACGTAGAAATACGGAGGGAACCCGAAACAATTACAACCATAGCTTACCAAATGGAAACATTCTCCAGGCAGGAAACATATCGTTAACACGCAACCCAGAGCGCGCTTGACCAAACACCGAACCATGAACCACATTATGGCATATTATATTTGTACCTATATTCACCGTTTTAATCGGTAGTAGGGAGTCATATGAATATTGAATAGTAATATTCACCAGTAATATTTTAAAAACGACTAGAAATCTAAGCTTCCTTTTCCCCGTTTCCGTTCCAATTACGAAAAAAACCTTTATTACTGGTTAGTTTTATAAGGTCTAGGTGCCCAGCGGGGTTGCCCGCACGGACCAAGTTTATTCCCGTTCCCGTGGGAATTTTCGAAAATTCCTTCATAGTGGTTGCCTACGTTATGTGAGACACCTACATACTATGTATATTTCAAATAGCGAGTAGTATCAAATTTATTTTAGAGGAATTTTTACGTTTAAAGAGACGCTTACTCTGAGAATGTTTCATGTACGAACTTAATCTCAGCTTTGAATGTTAAATGTTGTTCTACATGAGGTAAAAGCCGCAAATATTTGGGTACATCTCATTGTCCGTTTGAACCAACCGCAATGCTGTGAACATAAATCTCTCAGATTCGGGTCTGGCGTTTACGAGTTACTTGTGATTTATTACGTCAATATCTGCCTTTGAGGGTTGTGGATTTTTGGTTGTTGTTTCATTGAAAGTTTTGATAGTAATAATTTATGACAATGGTAAAGGGTGTAACAAATAAATTTAAAAGTTTAGTTGCAGTAAAAGTTGTGTAACTCGTTATATAACTCTAGATACTAAGGTAATAGTGGATTGGTTTATATATATTTTTTAAACTTTTGTCTTATTCCTCTAGAAGGATAGTAATGTTTTTCGGGAATATTATGTAAGTACATATCTTCATATTATGTATGTTTGTTTCCTATTAAAACTATAAACACGAATTTAAACAAATCTCTTGTCTACCGGCTTCGTGCTGAACGTGAACAAAGTCGCAGGCAAAAGCTGGTATTTACATATTTATGTGAGCACATTTTGATGTCTCAGCCTGTAGCTTATACGGTTTGACGGATTCTGCAGTACAAGATGTCGTTAAAGCAGGCTTTTCGAAGTGTCATAGGCTAGGTACACGTCTATTGAAGAAGCGTTTTGTAAAAAAACGGTGTTATGTTATGGCAACGCAGACGGTTATTGAATAGCGTGTTGTGTAAACAATCTTACTAATATTATAAACGCGAAAGATTGTAAGTGTGGAGGTTTGTTGCACTTTCACGCAAAAACTACTGAACGGATCTCGATGAAACTTTACAGTTATATAGCTTATACATCGGAATAATACATAGGCTATATTTTAACCCCGTATTCTACCGGGATCGAGAACTAAGCGGGTGAAACTGCGGAGCGCTGCCAGGATAGCTATAAAATGAAAATAAAAAAATAAAAACTGTCCAACAAGTGTTTCTTTTTTTTTTTTTCAGGTGGTTTATTGGCATGTGACGCGGGCGCTGTGAGCGGCATGCCAGGCGAGCGCTTCAAGCGGGCCGTGGCGTTTGCCGCGCTCGCGACCGCCGTACTCGGACCCATACCGCTCTGTGCGGCTGATACTGAAACCACCACTGAACCACCTTTCGGTAATACATGCGAAGTGAGCGTTTCGTGGCGTCATCGAAAATACCCAGGAAAGTGGCCGTACAGTCGTTATTTTTATTTGACCTCAAAAAAGAAGGGGTTATCAATTCATAGCGTTTTTTTCATGTTTGTTACCTCATAACTTTCGACTGGGTGAACTGATTTTGATGTTTTTTTTTATTTTAAAGCTAGTGCTTAATTTGGTCGAGTTTTTAATGGCATCCATGAGAAAACCATATTAAATTTGCAGTAAGTATTTGCGCGACAAATCGACGAATAAATCAATATCACATCAACCAATTTCGATGATTATTTTTTAACCGACTTCAAAAAACGAAGAGGTTCTCAATTCGACTTTATTTTTTTGTATTATTCGTTGAAGTCGGTATTTTACTCTTTAGAGTTCTATGTTATCTGTCAACTAGTCAATATTGAAGAACATGAATAAAGCCAACTCTCGCGCTACCAACCAGAAATTTCGCAAGTAAACGTCTCGCTCGGCTGTCAACAAATCAGTGCCAGTGGCGACAGCTGCGTATAATGAGGCGTTTTCGGTGACAGCTGTCACTTGAGTATTCAAAGGTGTCAATAGATGGTGCTGATAAGCCTTGGGTTTTTATTTACCTAATCTATGGTCGCAAGAATTTGTCAAACAAAAAAAAAACAATCTGACTTTTTATCAAAATAAGGTTACGTACTCATTGCCTTGTATTTTATTTATTGTTTTGTTTGTACATTGTTTACGAGTGGTTTGTGTTACAACAAAAGATCCGAATCCACGATAAACAAAAACTCAGTCTTCTTCATATACCAAAAGAGCAAACAATGTAGACTCAGTGGATAACAGCTGCCAAGCTAGACACCAAGCTAGACATGACGGACGGATGTGTCACGTAAAGCGAAACATCAGTGTTGCCAATTTCTAATTCCCAATATTGATCAGCGCCATCTAGTTCAATTTTAAGAAATATTATTAATGTCATTGAAAATTCCTCATTGATACCGTTTACACCAATAGGTACTTACGCTTGGCCACTCTCCTGGGTATGGTTGAAGTACAGCTTGATACACAATGTTGCTCAAAAGACCACTGAATCGCTGTGTGATAATTAAAAATTACAATGAAGTGAACGTTTTAAGAGGTCTGTGGCGTTTAACGCTCTGAATGCCACTGAAGGGTCAGTAATTTTGGATGCTTAATTTAATAAAGTGTACTTGGCACAATTGAGCTCAGCCGTCGTAAAAATCCAATAAATCAAGTTTTTTTATGTGAGACCTATTCACTTAGATCGAGTTTTTGCCCCCGAAAGCGAACGTCAACGCCGTTAGTTGATCTGCTAGTTTTATATGAAAACATGATTTGTTCCTTGTTCGTCCCAATAAGTTCGCAAAGTTGGAATTTTTGTTTCGTCCCAGTTTTTATTCCTCATTCGTCCCAGTTTGTACTTATTATTATTTTATTCCTCATTCGTCCCAATTAATATGCCTGATTCGATATCTCACAGGATTCAACATAGTTGTACTACTTGTATTTTTAATCTGCCCCCGCTTTTAAATGATTCTCGTGCCTTTTACTCTCTGTCGTGTCTCTGTGTTTTAATTAATGTGTTAGTCCAAAATACTCAGATATCTCTTATTGCCTAGACCCCAAGACTCGCGGCAACAAGAAATATGGCGACCCCTGCTCTACGGTCAAAGAATGCGGTTTCGAGTTCTCGGTGTGTCACGAAGTGCTGAAGATCTGCCAGTGTCACGAGGAATTCGTAACCAACCACGTCGACAAGTGTGGCAGGCGTGAGTATATTTTTTAGTCTCTCCGGGTGGAAAGCGGCAAATTCCGGCCAGCTGCGCGAAACAACTTTGCCGCTTTCCGCATTTATCCATAAGAAAAAAGTATACACACCTCGGGAAGTAAATAATAGCAGTGATAGCCTTACGGTTAAAGAGCCTGCTTCACATGATGATAATTAGTAAGGCTCGGGTTCAAATCCTGAAGGAAAAATTCGTCAGGAAACCCGCAGGTACCAGAATTAATTCTGAGACATGTGTAAAAAACCCGGTCCAGCGATGGGCTCACAACCTATCACGTTTAGGGGTCCAACGAATTTCTCGTGCTGAATAGTGGGTATATCCCGCAATGGAATACCTCTGCCTACCCCCTCGGGGATATAAGGCGTGAGATTATTTATTTTAATTCTACACCTCGGAAAGTAATAAGAAAGCCTCAGATCACATGTGAGACATTTCTTATTTTACTTCCCTAGGTGTGTAATATACTATTGTTATGCTTCTCTAGTAACTAGGCGAAAATGTAGCGACAGCGCAGAGCTTTCGTAAAACTATCTATTCTATAGCGCTGTTAAAACTTGCTGTCAATAAATTGTTTATCATCCCCACTAGTCTCTACTTTCTCAGTAGTATAATAATTGCGAAAGTAACTCTGTCTATCTGTTTAGTTATTACTGTAGCGACACTACATAGGACGCGCCAATAGAAGGCCGATTTACATAGAACGCGCCAATAGACGGCCGAGTTCTAAACCGCGCTATCGGAGTTTTCTAATGAGTTTGTATAAATACAACTGTCCAACATCAACCGTTGGACCGCGGTCCCCAGGCACGATCACCTCGCCTGGCGGAAGATCTTCCCTTTTCACGATGGAGGAGCATTCCACCTCCGTTCCTCCATACTGGTGACCCTTGACACCTGGACATCAGCGCAACCTTCTGGAACACCTGGACTTCAGAAGCATCATCGCATCGCCATCACACATCACTCCCACAACAACCTTCACTCAAGGTCAGCAGCAGCAGTCGCACAGCAAGCCAGAATCCGCCCAATCAGGTCCATACGCAGCCGACGCACCGTGCTACCTGGTCCTGCAGGCTCATCACTCACAGCGACAGCACTCAGCCCACGCACAGTTCACCGCAGCCCACGTCCGGATCTACAGCGGCTGGTCACCCTCGCCGGCGTGGCGGTCTCTGCACACTGAACTACGGGCGACTTCAACAGTCGCAGCAACCCGCTCAGTCTCGACTCACCGCAGACTTGGAGCAGCACTGGCACTTGCAAGCTATCTACGAAACAACGACGCAGCACAAGAAATCGAATCGACCTCCGGTCTTGGAGGGGGAGTGATGTAGCGACACTACATAGGACGCGCCAATAGAAGGCCGATTTACATAGAACGCGCTAATAGACGGCCGAGTTCTAAACCGCGCTATCGGAGTTTTCTAATGAGTTTGTATAAATACAACTGTCCAACATCAACCGTTGGACCGCGGTCCCCAGGCACGATCACCTCGCCTGGCGGAAGATCTTCCCTTTTCACGATGGAGGAGCATTCCACCTCCGTTCCTCCATATTACCTTTTTTGAGCTACGCCCGGTGGACCGATCTTGAATAAATTTATCAGGACTACAGAATACATCTTGACTTAGAACTTAGACTACTTAGCATTCAAGGTTCGCTGTCAACAGCAAATTTTTAAATAACACGATGAAGCATTCGACAAATCACAAATGAAAGATTCAAAATTAAAATATTTGACATACCTATTGTCATCTATGAAAAGAGTTTAGAAATGGTATAAGTAAAACCGTATACAGAAAGAAAGCTGAAAACTTATCAGCGCCGATCGGCGCTTATCGGCGCTGGTCCATTCTTCAGAAAGCAAGCAGATTGAAGCAGAGCGAGCGAAATGTCGTACGATGATTGGAGGGCGGCACCAGCGCTGACCGGCGTGAGTCGGCGCCGATCGGCACTTATCGGCGCCGATAAGCACCGATCGGCGCTTATCAGCGCTTGTTCATATAAATGCCTCCGCCGGTTACCTGCGTAGACCGGTGCCTATAAGTGCCGACAGGCGCCGGTCAGCGCTGATAAGTTTTCAGCTTTCTTTCTGTATACGGCTTAATACATAAAGAAGCAATACACATATCTCCAAAACGAAGTTGAGCAGCCAGTACAGCAGCATTAGAGTAGTAGCAGGTAATTAAATAGGTTCGCTTAAATTATATTATGAAAGTGTCAACAACAGGGGTGTGCCATTGTGAATATTCTAATACTTTGGTAATTCAAAGCGACAGCTAAACTGTAAACATCAGCCTGCATACTAGGAAAGTTGACATCATTATTAAACATATTATGTCTGTTTGAAATGTATACGTTACTATGTAGTTAACTACAATATAAATAAGGACATCTAATTTTCTCACATAATAAAAAAAGCGACGAAACTTTCTAAATAACCATAAATCCCAAAACTTTATTTTTCACGCCGCATAGTAAGATATGAACATTCCATTTTGCAGAAAATTTTGACTTGGCATCTTGGATTTATGTGAATGGAGCAATATCCCGAGAAACTTCTAATAGACCGAGGCTTTTACTGCAAAGGATGCTTTTGGGAATGAATCAAATATTTTACAAAAATGTATTTTGAAATGTTTCTCTAAAACTTTAACATCCCACAAAATTATAATAATACCAGTAATAAATTAGTTTGCTTGCGGTTCGTACTTGCAAGAAAATGTACATTTTAGGTATTAACATTTTTTGTAACTTCTAACGACTCCAGTTTAGCATAATTATTTATTTTCAACGTAAGACTCATACAAAGGGTTTTGTAATTATCATAAAACTCAAATCATGATGGTAGAATCACGCGACAATATTTAGTCATTCGCATTAGCTAATGATTCATTCCTACGTGTAGGTGCTTCTTTGTAAGTATTTATTCTTATTAAGCTTTACTTCACTGCTTTGTTCTTAATGTAAATCCTTTAAAACTTCCTTATCTAGATGATTAGCTTCCCCGATTTTGCTCTTCCAGAATAAGAATGAAAATATTATTTTTTATTCGAGAACACTTTCACACTTGACTAGTTTCTTTGTTTTGGCCTTGTCTTCGTTTTTTATTTGAAGTTGTTTTCTAAAATTTTGTTATTCTAAAGAAATAACGTGATTGTTTCTTCTTTGCCACGAAAATAATATGAATAAGGAATATCTTGAACTGTTACTTTATATTTTTCAACAACTGCTTCGTTAAATTACTCTTGATCTTCTTTTGTCTGGAAACATTTCAATGTGTCACAATACCTACCTGGAAACGGTACTTTCCTTTATATTATCCAAAGATAGTACCTTGCTACTGCGATAAAGTAATTTCATTCAATTATTTGTTTCTCTTCTCTTTTTTCTTTTTATTTTTTATGCACTGTACAACTAAATTCCCCGTCATGAGAAGATAAATATTAAATACATCAGCGCGACTGTTATTAGTTTAAAAACATATTACGAAAAAGTATTTTTATTCAATCCAAATATTTTAAACCACTTAATGTGTGTTTACATAATTTATACGTTTTCTTGACGGGGAATTTACATACCTATCAAACGTTAGAATTTACAAGACTACGATGAATGTTTCTGCGAAAGATTTCTACTTTGACGCTACTAGCCTACCTAGCCTCTCACAAAAGCGCAAAGAAAAAAAATAGAAAATTGCTAGACTGCAGAAAAACCTGCCAAAGCCAAAACCATCTAAAACCACACAAAAATACCAAATTTTACTACTACAATACGGAAACATACAGGACATGCTTAAGAGACATCGCACAGTATAATACTCGTAGAAACATAACGTTTTGATACCCTAGAAATTGGAAAAGGAAACGAGGCAGACAAATTCGAGGTAGGAAGACGATATTTATTATATATAAAGGCAATAGCAGGAAAAATAAGGACAAGAAAAAGTTCAAACCGGGTAGAGTGGAAAGAAATGGAGGAGGCCTTTGCCAAAGTTGGGCAAACAGATGAAGTTGTCGATGTCATTGACTCAGCAGAGTCGTTAACGATTATAATTTTGTAATTATATCCTTTTTGGTGTCTGAATAAAGGCTATTATTATTAAGCATCTATGTATGTTACATGGGACCGCAAAATCACAGAAATTGCTACAAATTCTCACAAAACTTGCCAATTTTAATAATAATTCCACAATTTGAGTGTAAAGCAAAGGCAAAGGGGAAAATCCTACGATCGATCCGCCAAAGATTGCATGTTGCATGTCATCCTGCGATAGCATTTGTTGTGTCACCATTAATTTCTGCTGGGTAATTGCAGTATATATCATAATATTACCATAACATAATTATTATGGTAACAAATATATAGCTGGAAACCGATGAGTAATGGAATAGAAATTAATAATATGTTGCATCTGACAGTCTAGGAAATGCAATTAGACCAAATCACATACTGGGAAGTAAGTTGAAGCTACGTAGGTCAGCTTTATAGTATTAATATGTGGTTACATGTATGCTTCCCGTGCGTCTTTTATAATAGTTTTTTTTTTCAAACACGTCCGTACATATCTCACTAGCTCGACAGCAAAAGTAAAACATCATGGGGAAACCCGCAAGCCCGGTATTGATACGGTTTTCACTATCATGTAGAGAATTTCTTTCGGAAGGTTTATGTATCGAAACATTGCATCTCTAGGTTAAGTATATTTATCAGGTGTTTAGTATACTTTGCTTATTGCGGGACTGGAAAATTGTCTTAAAATTGAAGCCAGAGCAAAAGTTATAAAGTCGGGAATCATGCTTATTCAATTCTACTGCGGCTTCAACCAACTTCCAACCCGAAAATGTAGTATGCAAAACACCAAGTGTCTACTGTGCTTAGCAGTCCTTATGGAATTACAGCACCAGTGAATTAATAAGCACAACTTGGACATCGTGCTCAACATAAGTAGCGCTTGCAGCATTACGATGTTTCTGTGTTTGTAAACCACATAGGTTAAGCCATGTTGGGATAGGTCAGTGACTAAATCGCGGGCGGCGACTTGGCTGAGGATGCACTGCTCTTAAGCTGAAAAGTCCAAAGCGGTATCGGTCTTTTCATCCTTGTGATATGTTTAAATGCTTTTCCCCTGGATACAAGAAAGGATCAGCCAGTGAATGTGATCTAGTAGCTCCCTTAGAATATATTCAATTCAATTCAATTCAAATAATTTATTTCAGATTATAAATCCATAAATATTAGTAACAAAATACTTAGCGTAGTGTTAGTAAATATTATTTTAATAAAATAATTTAATTTAATTAAGTCTAGCGCCGGGCTAAGTGCCCGACGCGTGCAGATGCATCCATTTCTCCAATAGGGGGGACTCCCACCTATTGGCCATATACCAAGGACCTCCGTATTTCGAAAATCATATTAAATTGGCCACGACTTTGATTGTTACACCCTTGGATATCTTGAAATATACTGATAAGTATGTCTTAAATCTTAAATATCATACATTGTAACTAGTCTTCAAGCTATCAGTAGAGTATTGGTGGTATTTGGTATAGAATCCAAATCGTTTAGTTTATCTTTGAACTAAGCTAGTACACAGACGGAGCATCATAAAAGTCGAATCAGGCAATCGATAAACCAATTTTGTGTACTATCAGAAGACTCGTATAGAGTTAGTATCTAAAATACCTATTATATTTTTACTCGACAGCTCAAGAAGGGCGGTAATGTTTGTGTTGTGTGCGTAAGCATGCTAATCTTATTTAGTCAAGATGCTATTTGTAGCCTAAACGGGTTCTTGGATTTTAATATCCGAGATTTTGTTAGGTTTATCTTCATCTTCAAAGTGGCAAAGGCCACACAGGTAATGCCATAGATTTATTAGACTAGCGTTAGATAGGCAATCCGAGAGAGAAATAACATAGGTACTCGTGTGTTAGAGCGAGATAGATAGGCGAGACCATTTTCGTAAACGTTATCGGCCTGTATCGGCTCGACGTCAGTTGTGAACGAAACAAATCTATTGAATCTCGTGAATTTCTCGTATTTCTTACTTCAAATTTATAGTGATTGCTGTAATATCGATAACCACATTTCCATAACATGACTGGCAAAAGTATCGACTACACAATATACCAGACGCCCATTTTTAATCGAGAGTCACGCAGTTTAGAGAGATCTCTATTTGTCTTGCGCACATCCACGTTACACGCACTCTTAACTAGTGTAAGTTGTGTTTCTCTCTATTGAAAATCTAACGTTAGTATATTAAATCTATGGGTAATGTTATACATATTTTCATTAAACCTTTCCAGCAGTTAGTTTTTTTGTGTATTGTGTTGTATTACCAGAGATGACAAAAAATATATAAGATGGGTTTGTACAGAATTTGATCATATTTTTAAAAACGTAGACTAATAATCGTTTGTCTGAAGTGCCTATGTTCAAACTCATTAAGATATCTATCTGAATAAACGGTTATATTGGAAACAGTTATGCCCAATTACTTTAATTGACAGTTGAGTAATAGGTTTGAAAGGAACTAAAATTGCCTTCAGGTATTCCCAATGCGTCACCATTATACCGCTTTTCAGGTACTTCTGAAGAAAGTTATAATTTAATTCCTTTATTTCCTCGAGTTCTTAACTTTAGTGTATTGCGTCCCTTTAGTGCGTTTTTCGGGGATGAAAGAAGCCTCTATTCTCTGTTCTTCCACGAGGGGTAAACTGTCATCTTTCAAACTTTTTCAAAAACGGTCATGAGGTTTAGCCCTGAAAAGGCAGCTGACAGACAGACACGAGATACTTTCACATTTGTAATATTAGTCGCGATTTCTACTCGATTGAAACGAAAGAGGGTAATGATTTAGGAGTGTTATTTTATTATACGTATTTTTAACTTATTTAAACAAAAAAAAGGGTTCTCAATTGGTGTTCTCATGTGGTTTTTTTACCTTTTTTTGGTATGTTATTCCATAACTCCGTCAAGTCCGAAGGGATTGGGTCTACCTACCTAAAGGTCCCATATAAGTTTTGTGAAAATCTGATGAAGAACTTCAGGTAGATAACGGACATCAGCAAATCACTCGCTATCAGCGTAATAGGTGTGGGTAATGGATGTTGAAATAATAGTTTTTTTAGTGCAATTATTGGAGTCGGTTTATATTTTTGTATCAAATTTTAATTCTTTTTTTTGACAAGGAGTTACAAATAATATAAGGATTAAAGGGAAAACAGTGGTATTACAATAATAATATATGTAGTAGAGGGTAGTAGGTAGTATGTAGAGGGTTTTCTTAAAGAACGTGGGGCAAGGCTTTATTACTTTATTTACTTTTTATATTTTACTCTCCACACACAGCTCACTTCTTTCAAGTCGTCCATTACCCTCCTTTCTCTTTCACTCGAGGCATCCCACTCTCACACACCTCCGATTACGTTTGATGCATCCTCTGATTATGTTCAATTCCTAATACAATATCTATTAGGAATGTTTCCTATTACAAGTTTTTATATAACTTGTTTTGTATGTTTGTTCGGGTATCTTGGGAGTCTTGCAACTAAATTTTGAAGAAGCAGCAGCATCTTCTAAAGATTGAGCTGAAATTTGGTACCGAGCTGATCTAATGATGGAGCTAGGAGGTGGATATCACAACTCCTTAATGACTTCTCGAACCCTTGGGCTGATTTAATTTTTTATGCATGCCATATATCCAAAAGCTTGTTTTTTTAGTTCCCTTGAACTACAAATACTTATTTCCTTCACTTATTGACTGTGCATAGAGAGTCCTAAAATGTCAATATCATGAAAATAAAAAATAAAAAATAAATCTCAGGGCATTTCATCCCCGAGGGGGTAGGCAGAGGTATTCCATTACTGGATATACCCACATTTCACGAGATATATTGGACCCCTAAACGTGATAGGTGGTGAGCCCATCGCCGGACCGGGTCTATTTATTTACACATGTCTCAGAATTAATTCTGAGACCTGCGGGTTTCCTCACGATGTTTTCCTTCACCGTAGAGCTAGTGATTAATATGTACGTAAGTTTTTGAAAAACTCATTGGTACATGACAGGATTCGAACCCGAGCCTCACTGATTTTCGGCCGGTTCTTTAACCGTAAGGCTATCACTGCTCCCAATATCATCAATATCATCTTATTATTATTTGTCGTTATGGTTCATCTTATCAAGTCTTAACAAATATTGACGACGCTATTTCAGTATTATTGTTCACAAAATATCCAGATAGGAAAACCAAAAAAGTTTTATGTACAAAAGCATTATATATATCCAGTATAACCACAAACACTCTGTAAAATAAAGCTTCACCGAAAAATGTGCAAGACGTAGTACACTTTATACCATCATACTGTTATGACAGTCATCAATCTTATGACGAGCTCCTCTTAAATTTTCTTCCGATAAAAATGTTTTTACGTAATATTCTTACACATTTGTTGAAAGATACAGACTAATCATTATTAACTTTGACAAGAAGCCCGAATTATTTATCACAAAATAGGTACTTAGTACGTTTTTCTTTTTTCTTTCCATTTTCCTAAACGCCGGCAAAAGGTTTACGTTTTAACAATGAACGATGCAAAATGTAGGTCTCAATGAATTTAATACAAATTACACGCAAGTAATTTAAAGATGCTTGCCCAAGGCTTAATGATAATAGAGATACCGCTATGTATAAACAAAGACAGCTATACAGCTATTCGTGAACTAAACCAAGGTCAAAGATAAGAAAGCAAGGTTAAGGTCTACAACCTCTTATTAGGTCTGTTGCTCACGGTGCTTGATATAGATCGCGTCGAAATCGCGGCAGTGTGTTCTAGGCTTTACACTTGCCTCAGAATTAGTTGTAGGACCAAAAGGACCTACGTATTGATAAATTTGTTTTCTAAATTTTCACAGCTGCGGCCATCAACGAATCATGCACGTTCAACCAACAGTGCGAGGATGTGGTGTTGCAGACAGAATGCAAGAACGACCGGTGCGCGTGCATGTTCGAGATGATCCCCGAGGTATCAGTCGACGGCGCCGTCTTTTGCAAACGTGAGTTCTTTGTGAAGGCTGACAAATGCGTTTATTAGAACGCAAGGGTAAATGGTACATCAGACCAGAGTAAGACACGAATAATAAAAATAGCACCTGTGCCTTTCGTCTAACATTACTCTCTCTCTTTGTCTTACATAGCAGATGGTAGAAATGATTTCATTGAGAAATAAGCGATACCTATTGTACCTACTTAATTATCCATGTGTGTTGTCGTAATAGATACAATGATCATATTATTCGCTTTTAGTGATGATTTTGAATATCCTTGGAATGATAGCACTGAGGAATTAGAAATAGGGAAATAAAATGGGGGGCCTGGAGGCTCAGTTGTTATTGACTCTGCCTTCTCAGTCGGAGGTCGCGGGTTCGATCCCCGCTCGAGGCCAACATTTGTATGCATGACCATGTCTGTTGGCCTCTTGTCTGGTCGTTTAATATTTATTTAAGTATGTCTATCAGTTGTTTAGTACCCATAGTACAGGCCCTGCCTAGTTTGGGACTAAATAACCGTGTGTGAATTGTGTCCCACAATTAAAAAAAAGACGTGTGGCACTCGGGGACTGCCGCGGTAAAGCTATTGCATAGCATTTTGTATCAACAAGACTGCCGAAAACAAACGACGTTAGACAATGCACGGCCTTCAAGCCACACCTCCGTGCCCGTCGGAGTGGGGAGCGTGAGGTTTTTTTTCGTTACGGAATTTCTGGATTCGGTCCCCGCGCTCAAGGCCCTCGATAGAAGCTATGCAATAGCCGTCCGTCCGTCCGTCCGTTCGTCCGTCCGTCCGTCCGTCCGTTGTATCAACAAGACTGCCGTTAGCAAACGACGTTAGACAAAGCACGGCCTTCAAGCCACACCTCCGTGCCCG
Organism: Ethmia dodecea; assembly: GCA_963855545.1. Classification (NCBI taxonomy): domain Eukaryota; kingdom Metazoa; phylum Arthropoda; class Insecta; order Lepidoptera; family Depressariidae; genus Ethmia; species Ethmia dodecea. The sequence goes on along the minus strand of OY979444.1, from coordinate 14,960,158 downwards.
TCGGAGTGGGGAGCGTGAGGTTTTTTTTCGTTACGGAATTTCTGGATTCGGTCCCCGCGCTCAAGGCCCTCGGTAGAAGCTATGCAATAGCCGTGCGTCCGTCCGTCCGTCCGTCCCTCCGTCTGTCCGTCAGTCCGTCCGTCCGTCCGTCCGTCCGTCCTTCCATCCATCCATCCATCCATCCATCCATCCATCATAGACAATGCATGGCCTTCAAGCCACACCTCTGTGCGAGTCGGAGTGGGGAGCGTGAGGTTTTTTTCGTTACGGAATTTCTGGATTCGGTCCCCGCGCTCAAGGCCCACGATAGAAACTATGCAATAGCTTAAAAATAAATAATTATACCATTTGAAAAAGTTTGGTCCCGAGGAAGGACAGCCCCCCTAGCCAAGTGGCATTGTACAATCTAATCGAATGTTCTTTTAGATTGACAAGTATGGGATTGACATAAGCACTTTCAAACGAGCACAAACGCTAATGTCAATCCCATACATGGTGCAATGCAACTTGGCTAAGTTTGCTGGTCTGTGAATTTCATAGAGAATAGTGTTATCATTTCAATAATGATAATCTAAATATTTTCAGCGGAAAAGCAAAAGGAGGAATCTTTGAAGACTATAGATCCGGCGATGATCGGAGTCCTCGTGGGCATGGCTCTCATGTTTGTCATCATCTGCGTGGTGCTGCGTTTGTTCAGCAGGTGATCAAAATTCGTTATCAAATTTTGCATGTTACAGGAAATGTATGAAATCTAGGAAATGTATGAAATCTAGGAATTGTACACAATTATTAGGAAATGCATAACAGTTCCCAGCCTATTTAGGAAATGTGTAAAATGATGATTTGAAGATTCTGTAATACAAACATGACCTGGGAAATGTAATACATTTCCACTGGAATTCCGAATGTAATACATTTAAGAGCGTTATGTAGTTGTAGGGTTAGGATATAGATTTCATAGAAAAAGTAGGTTTTATAAAACATAATCACATATTGGGTTTGATTCTGCTTTACAGCGACTAAACTTATTTTAGTTTAGTGCTGTCATTTTCTTTCTCTTGGAAAAGAAAAGAGACGAGAGATATTTAGTCCTGTCCAATTAAAATTTGTCTTCTCAACTAAGGCGTGTTTAGCAATAGGTATTAGCGACATGTAACAAGGTCATGGATAAAAGTAACAAATAAGCACTCTCAAAAGGTTCAAATTAGTTGGTTTTTACATTTTTGACATTAACTTTATAATTTATGGTTTGTTTCTGTCCTTTTTCTTCCATATTCTATAGAGAAGGATTTTTAGCTGGTCAGCCAGAATCGAGCCCATTTCTTATCTATTAAAGTAATTGTACATATTTCCTAGGAATTGTACATATACATGAGGTATTAAATACTTTTCCGTTAACATACACATAGCTTACCTCATTAGGTACGAGTAACATTATTATGTTTAGCAAGATAAAAAATATGGAGTAGAGTATTCCAACCCTGATGTTAACTATACCAATTATGAGATAAGGACGCTTAGCCGACCTTTTCGAATAATGTTTGTTGAAATTTTGTTTATATAGGCTCTAAGACCGGCTTAAGACTTTTTATATTAGGGACGAAAATCGATCTAACTTTTAACGATGCCGAAACTTCACTTATCTAGAAAAGTTTGACATCACGAACGTTCTAATCCAACTATATAAATAATTTATTAATGCAGATAATGAAATACATCAAGAAACGTCAATAGCCTAATAAAAAAATATTAATTAAAAAAATAATTAATAATCTCCACCGTCGACTAGCTGGTTCCAAGTGCAGTACATGATTATGAAAATGTTTTTTTTTAAATACCTACCAAACAACATAAATATAGTTGATAAAGATGATGAAGAAAAAAATATATGATTAGATAACGTTGGTCAATTATTTTAATAAACCGAAAATACAATGTCAATTGGTCATCAATATGGTAGAACTTGAATTACCTTTTTATCCTACTAATATTATAAACGCGAAAGTTTGTAAGTATGGATATATGGATGTGTGTTCCTCTTTCACGCAAAAACTACTGAACAGATTTTGATGAAACTTTAGAATCATAAAGCTTATACATCAGAATAAGAAATAGGATATATTGTATTCCCGTATTCAAATGGGAATGGGAACTACACAGGTGAAACCGCGCAGAACCGCTAGTTATAATGTAAGAATAATAATGATAAAAAACGCAATATACTTTCCAGGGCAAGATGGCGAGAGAACCGCACGATATTCAACACTCCAAACCCTCGCCTGATGAACGTTTCCTTACTGAGAGATTCCAAGCTATTGCACTCACAGGTAAAATCTTCAGAAATTTACTATATGAATACAAGAGTGAAAGTACTGCTTCTCCAGCCAAGTGACAAACGAAAGTCTTATTTGTTTAACTGGCATTCGATATTTTGTAATACTAATAAATTGCTTCGAGAAAAGGATGGTACGGGAGCTTCTTTTGCTCGACAACTGTATTTCTTTAGAGTTTTGAGTCAATTTTACTTGGTCGAGATATAATGCCGTGTATATGAAAATTAGAACTGAAAACTCTGATCTCAATGTGTCAATCCCGTTTGGCTAGGCCCTCTCGGATGAGATATAACCTGTGAAGAAAATTACACATAGCCAGACAATCAGCAAGGTCTTAAGGATAGACGAAAACAATAAATAATCCTATCTTTACACAGTACAGTAAAATGAACTCTCTCTCTTTCAAAACAATTACGTAACATATTTATCACTAGATGGAATGTGAAGGAAAATAGCGGGAGGAAACCCGCAAGTCCCAGAATTAATTCTCAGGCATGTGTAACAGACCTGCCCCCCTAGCCAAGTGGCATTGCACAATCTAATCGAATGTTCTTTTAGATTGACATGTATGGGATTGACAGTAGCGTTAGCGCTCGTTGGCAAGTGCTTATGTCAACCCCATACATGTCAATCTAAAAGAACATTCGATTAGATTGTACAATGCCACTTGACTAAGGGGCTGGTCCGGCGATAGGCTCACCACCTATCACGTTTAGGGGTCCAAACAATATACTAATGAAATGTAACTACTTACTTTCAGAAATGGAAGAAACTGCCTATCTCCTCGGGGATAAAAGGCCTGAATTTTTAATAATAATAGTATAATAATATTATAATCTCACGCATTTCATCCCCGAGGGGGTAGGCAGAGGTATTCCATTACTGGATATACCCACATTTCACGAGATACATTGGACCCCTAAACGTGATAGGTGGTGAGCCCATCGCCGGACCAGGTCTATTTACACATGTCTCAGAATTAATTCTGAGACCTGCGGGTTTCCTCACGATGTTTACCTTCACCGTCGAGCTAGTGATAAATATGTACGTAAGTTTTTGAAAAACTCATTGGTACATGCCAGGATTCGAACCCGAGCCTCACTGATTTTCGGCCGGCTCTTTAACCGTCCGGGCTATCACTGCTCTTAAGTCCTAAGCCCTAAGCCCTAAGCCCTAAGTCACAAATGAACTAATTGTAGTTAACGGCAACTTAAAACCATAAAAACTCCTTCTCATACTGTGGCATCAAATAATCGTACGTAAGTTTTTGAAAAACTCATTGGTACATGCCTGAATTTTTATTTTTTCATTTATGGTTGCTAAGTACACTCACTCACAACATCAAGTCTTCGCAAGTATGTAATTAACTGAAAGCCAAGTGTATTATTTCCCATAGCTTAAGTTGTTAGTTTAGTAAATAATGTATGCAATGCCAACATTAATTATGAGAAAAATGCAATAAAACATTCTAGAATTCCTCTACCTCAACTGTATTTTTAATTAAATGTTTCAGTTCGGACAGTAAATAAAGTTGTACTCATTTTATTAAACAATTATTAAATGGACCCTGAATGTTAATTAGTATACCTGTTCGCTTATGTAAAGTTGCGTAAAGTAAAATTTCCACATACCTATTGAAATGATTAGGTAAAATTACATAAAGTCACATTTAGTAGATGCTGGCGGCATATTTTAAGTTACTTCAGTATAAAAGTAAAAAAATATGTCGGGTATTGAATATTTAAATTTCATTTCAGTTTCTCTTTTTTTAAAATCTTTCATACCGTCTTTGCTCGTGGTCTACTTGCTTAGCACACCAGCGCATATATAGATACATCATAGATCTAGACGAGAAATGGTATCTCCAACTTGAACCTCTTGGTATTTATTAAGTGGAAAGATTTCCCTTTTTCTATGTTTGTAATGAATAAACTAAAAAAAATGTGGACCGATTTTAAAAACTCTTTCACCTATGGAAGACTATATTATCAGGGAGTAACATATGCTAAATCTTAGCCTAGTATTCCTACGGGAACGCGAACTACGCTGGTGAAACCAGAATATATAGTTATCTATATAATTAACCAAATGTCGTGGCCTGTACCTAGTAGAAAAATTAAGTAGATTTTATGAATGTTAAATCAAAATGTCCTCTAGGATCGCCGTGGCTCCCGTGTTAGCATGCGTCCGCCATCACGCCATGCCAGCCAACAGGAGCTTCGACCTCATTCGCCAGTAGCAGGTAATAGATATCCAGTACTATTTTCCTTCAATTTCTAGTACAATTCATTATTTTTTCTTATTAAACTTCTACTGTTACAAAGGAGCTTAAAATTTTATGTTTCAATAGCTTTAAATTTGTCTGTTGTATTAATGTAGTAGAGGATAAAGGAAAATGGTATCGTCTACATACATACAAAATTCAATACTTTGCATCGACTTTTCCTTATTTTTAGTCTATCGTTCTTTTATAAAATAATACACATTGTCATAACAGATCACAAATATTAAAACAAGATCGTATTGAAATTTGAATGAATTTGCAAAATGATTACCTACTATAATGTTATTAGTGCCATTTTCTATTTCTTCCTGACTATAGTCTTCTTCGTTTTCGTTTGTGGTAACTTGTTTTATTTTATCTTCCTCGCTACTCTTGTTTCTCTCTTAACTTCCTTACACTAACCAACTCCACTATAAATGTTGACATTCATTTCATGTACCGACAGCACGCCATCACCAAAGCCATCAGCTACACCGAAAACCTTCAGGTTACTTTGAATATATCATTTTGCTTCGTTTGCGATTGGAAGGTTGTATATCAGATTTGGTTACTTACAGCTTGAAACTACTCCCAAAATAATATTATGATTTCTATAAAAAGAAATACTTGATTTGGATGTCAGTACTTGTCTGACAATCTACCTCTCAAACCAATAATTATACACACAATTGATTTATAATTGTTACGGTGCGCATTGGAACCGCGCGGTGCTTGACTAATTAAGAAGAAGAAATAATTATTATAAATTTTGGGACCCGTTTCAAGTCATAGAGGCCATTTCTCAAAATTTTACTGAAGTATGTGCATGAAGCTTTATATTGACAAAATCAGAAAAAAACCCGAGATATTGACCCATACTATTTAAAACAATATAAAAATAAGTAAAAGCTTTTCCCATAGATATCGAAATTGCTTTTCAAGAGCAATGCATCTACTTCATTGTATATTTTCTTGCGCATTTTTGAAGCACGTTAGCAAGCAAAAAGTAGGTTTTGACCAAATCAACTTTACAACATTTGTGTTGACACATTTACTAAACTCACTCATAGGTCTTCACTCAAACAAACTCACTCTCATCTAAAGATGAGATTAGATAAATTGGTTTTGAATGCACGATTGCAAAATCTTAAAAATGTGCATGGGTTTCAAACAACAACTCTTGGTATAGGTTATTTTTTAATCGATATGGCCAGTATAGGTATCTCCACAATAGATGACTATTTATAAATTACTCGATTTTCGGAATGCCACAAACTGTTAGAATAGAAACTGAATATAGCTTTTTGACTTTCAGCAAAATTTAGTTTAATAGAAATTCATTCCCCAAGACATCCAGCATGGTGCTACATCATTTAGGTAGAATCATGCGACGAGCTTTGGCTGGGATACGAAGTATACATAAGAATGTGTTCATCAGAAAGTTTGCTTTCAGGGTCTCGCCGGGGGTCTAGAAGCAGTGGTCACTCTGCCACATCGTTGAGGTCTGCGACACTCCGTTCTCCAACTGCGCCTGGACCTACATCTGTTACTGTAGAAATACGCCCACCAGATGCATAAACATAAACAATAAATGATATTATAATTCGAAGGAGTGAAATGTAATATTGATGATAATAAATGGGAAAGAGAGGCAACGTTTGAAAGAAATGAAGTAAGACGTTCTAATGCTAAATTGAGATGCTTTCAAAGTATTTTTAAACGGCAAAATCTGTATCACAATGCCCAACAAACTTTAAAATTAACGTATTGTAATATAAATGTTCAGTCCAAATGTTTACAATATTTGTGATAAAGTTTACCAAAAGTAAGTTAAATTAAGCTTTCATCGTGAAAATTAAGACTTTATATAGCAATAATAGTGCACTGTGTATCCATCGTAATCATCCACAAACCAGCCACTAAAAAGTGCCTCTAAACCAAAATGCATATTAAATTCAACGTATTTGTCTCTCATAAATAACATTAATCAAATTAATAATTAACTAAAATTAACTAAATATTTAAAAGATGAATGAAATATTATAAACACAAGTTTAGAGTAATGTTAAAGCTGTTTACTTAAAACTATTTATACCCACTTCAAAGATTACACACAATTTTAATATTTAGAGTAGAGCACAATTCAAGGATATTCATAGTTTTAAGTTCTAGTCAATAGGAAGATATTTAGCTTTTTTAGCGTTAGATTGATGGCTTTTTGGCAATTTTAGTAGTACAATAGGTTTTAAAGAGTCGATTACTAAAGTTAGATAGAAAATATTCTGGACATTATTTCTAAACTTTAAACGTATTGAATGCTAGATTTCTGGAATTCTGCCTTAGATTTCTGACTAAAAACTACCAGAAGTAAGCAGTACGTAGACCTAGACATTTATTTACGGGGACCATCGCTCCTGTAAAGGGGTGATTTGAAATAGGGTGAACTATAATAGGATGGATAGTTATAGAGAAGGGAAGCTTCGATGTTGCTTTCTAACTGTTAAGGAAGACTATCCTAGCTTTAATTTGTGTGAATGAACAAGCTTTTCTTTAAACGATTTCTATGAGAGAGAGTTGTGAATCGAAATTAAGGTTTTTTTAGAATTTTGGTGTAGTCTCTTTAGTATTTTACTTGATGTGTAAAAGGGGGAAGTTTACACATTTTTTTGTATTCGATATTTATGTAAGTTTTCATTGCACCTTCGAGGCTTCGACCAAAACTTTGACGCAAGCGCACAATGCAGTCAGTTATAGAGGTTCTATTGTATAAATCATCACTAATGCGTTTAATAAATCATTCATTACCATCTTCTAGTCATTGCATTATGGGATGTACTTCAATAAAGGGGAAGTGTTGGAGTATAGTCCATGAGTTCTATTCATGCATAATGCATCTAAGGTACTGTTGTAAGCTACTCGTATATTGTATCTAAAACAAATAATAATGCTCACATAATAATATATTTCAAACACTGTGCTAGTATAACTACTGAAAATTAATTGCTATGATTTAAATATATGAACTTTTATTATAACTTATACTTCCAAATATTCGTGTTTTATTTAAATTCATCCTTTGGCGATTGTAAATTCCAATGTGTCAAGCTCCACATACTCTTGACTGTGCATGCTGGCCACGCTAGGATTCGATTACCTTACGAGTAAAAGACTGGCTCTTATCTCTACTATATAAAAATAAGTCGGGTTTTCCTTCCTGACGATTTAACTCCAGAACTGACGAACCGATTTCCATGGTTTTGCATTCGTTGGAAAGGTCTAGGGCTCCGCAAGGTTTATAAAGAAACTTCAGCATTGCACCCGTGCGAAGCCGGGGCGGGTCGCTAGTATTCTATATCTATTATCCTATTACAGTACATTTCAGGTAACTCGGAAATTGCTCTAAGGTTGTTGATGAAAATTTTGTATACAGATATACAGTTTTTCATTTTCAGTTCAACTGCATAGTTGTATTTCTTTCCTTCCCGTAAAAACGGAATTTTACACAAATATTTTAATTTTTTAAATAGTACTTCCACTCTCCGGCAGATGGTTTTAGAACGAGCGAAGCTCGGTCTCCCACGTGCTAATAAGTTTATGAAAACACCGTCCGAACCACTTTGATTGGATGTCTACATGGAGGATGAATCACGTAATTACATTAAATGAGTAGCATCCGAGTAACCACCTGAGCAGATTCGGTCCGAGCTATAAGCTTATGCTAGTCCGGTTATACGAGTAATATTGATTTTTTCATTAATGTCAGTGAAAGCGACATCTGGCTACAAATTGCTGAAACTCGCTTACTTAAACAAACTTCTCTTCAGGGTTCCTTGACTTGTTTTGCCAGGAACCACCGTGGATACGACATTCAGTCTAAAATAATAGATGGATAGGTTCACGAAGTTTAAGGTACCACGTGTAGGTGGCGCTTGAAATAAGTCAGAAATATTATTGTCCTCATCACTACATAGTATAAAACAAAGTCGCTTTCTCTGTCCTTATATCCCTATGTCCCTATGTATGCTTAAATCTTTAAAACAACGCAACGGATTTTGATGCGTTTTTTTTTTAATAGATATAGTGATTCAAGAGGAAGGTTTTAGTGTTAGCATTCCACCCGTGCAAAGCCAGGGTGGGTCGCTCGCTAGTTAATAATATACACTGCATACCACCATATCACACAATCCTTACAGACATTTCTTGAGCGACACTATTTCTTTTTTAACGACTTTAAAAAAAGAGGCCGCTCTCAATTCGTTTGTATTTTTGTTAACTCAGAAACTCTGTCATATATACCGATTTCGAAAATTCTTTTTTTATTTTCCAGTCCCAGTTCTAATGGGATCCATGAGGAATTAGGGAACTCAATTTTTTTTATCGGTAGGTAGGCATATTAGCAATGCTTTTGATATCGTCAGCAACATTTCAAGCATTTGCATTATGACTATATAATTTGGTAAAGTGTAACTAATGAAGAAGACATCATATTCGGTTTCTAATATTTTGAACTCGGTTGGTTTTTTTGTTATGATATATTTATTACTTAATATACACAATAGATTCTAGAGTTTGAACCAACGACAATCTCAGCTGTGGCCGAGTAAATAAGCCTCGAAAATGTGACTCCACTATACGTCCCAACAAAAGTCAGGGAGCAAACATTCAAGGCAAACAGGCCCCGAGCTTGAATGCGACTCACAGTAAAGAAGCTTATTCTCGAAACTGGGACGCTGCGAACTTTACTACACTTTGCCATGGGCGGTTTATAAGGCGCGATGTTTTGATACGACTAATAATAATAATAATATAATCTCACGCTTTTTATCCCCGAGGGGGTAGGCAGAGGTATTCCATTACTGGATATACCCACATTTCAAGAGATATATTGGACCCCTAAACGTGATAGGTGGTGAGCCCATCGCCGGACCGGGTCTGTTTACACATGTCGCAGAATTAATTCTGAGACGTGCGGGTTTCCTCACGATGTTTTCCTTCACCGTCGAGCTAGTGATAAATATGTACGTATGATACGACTAAATCCTTATATTAAATGAAAAGGAAAATGTATTTATAAAAAATAAAATTTATTTGAAAATTGCACTCAGAAAAGTCAATAATCTAATCTTCTATATAAATAAAAATGAATTGATGTTCGTTAGTCTGATTAAAACTCCAGAACGGCTGGACAGATTTTGATGAAACTTTTTGTGTGGGTTAGAGTGGGTCCAGGGATGGTTTATATGGTGGCAGAACGACGTCTGCCCGGGCCACTAGTAACATATAAATATATAAATAAATGAAAGATGATAATAGTGACAAGGATTAAAAGAGGAATGCTCATGTGGTTTGGTCACATTGAGCGGATGAATGAAAGTCGTCTAACGAGACAAATATACAAGGGTGTTGTGAACCCTTAGGTCGCGTGGTCCGATCGACTAGTCCGATCAATCGGAATGTTGTGAATGGACGAGTAGGTAGAGGACGACCGTACCTACATCGACCAGATCGGCGATTTGTTGAAGAAAAGCCAGATAAAGAGTACCCGAAACCGACGAGCATGCATGAGTCGTTTAATGGATGTGGAGGAAGCACGAGAGATCTGCCAGGTTCGTTGCAAGTGGCGGTCTGTCTCTGCCTACCCCAATGGGAAATAGGCGTGAGATTATGTATGTATATAAGTATATAAATAAATATAATCTCACGCCTTTTATCCCCGAGGGGGTAGGCAGAGGTATTCCATTACTAGATATACCCACATTTCACGAGATATATTGGACCCCTAAACGTGATAGGTGGTGAGCCCATCGCCGGACAGGGTCTGTTTACACATGTCTCAGAATTAATTCTGAGACCTGCGGGTTTCCTCATGATGCACGATGTTTTCCTTCACCGTCAAGCTAGTGATAAATATGTACGTAAGTTTTTGAAAAACTCATTGGTACATGCCAGGATTCGAACCCGAGCCTCACTGATTTTCGGCCGGCTCTTTAACCGTTCGGGCTATCACTGCTGTGACTAATCTACTAACAAGGCCCTCTCAGCTCGTCCATTTGGGTGCCAAACCTGTAAGATAGTATTAGTAAGTTGAAGAAATAAATAAATAATTTGTTCAGGAACCCAAGGGTACCTGACATGGCTTAACGACTTCCATTGTGCGTAAACACAACGATAACCGGAACCGACGCTTTTATATTAGCACTAGTAACTGTTCCATTGGTGAAATAATTTTAAAATCGGTTTCGTGGTTTGGACCTGTTACCGGGGGAAAATTATAGCCCATGTTACTCCCAGAAAAGTACGCTTTCCACTTTAAAAGTTTTTTTTAAATCGGTAAAACCGGTAGTACCAGAACCTTTTCAATACAAACAAACAAACAAAAAATCAAATTATTCTTCAATCCAGTATATTCCAGTTTCCGTAGGAATTTCCAAAAATCTCTTTATAGCGGTTGCCTACGACATATAATACACCTACATCTACCATATTTCAAATAGCGGGTGCCCATAGTGACGTTCGTCGAGCGCATCTAGTTTATTCCCGTCACGATAACCAACCGCTATTCAGGGATTTTTGGAAATCCCTACGGGAACGACAAAAAACAGATAAGCACCCACTATTAGAAATATGTTATGTAGGTATGTCTTATATTTTTTTTTGAAAAAAAAATCGGCCTGTATAATTCTTAGTCTGTTGTTGATAAAAATCGCTCATTGTAAATATACACTTTAGGAGTGCTGGTCGCGTAAGTCGGTGTTATGACCTTTGACAGAAATTTAACTTATTTGCTGAATTCCAGCACTACTACAATAGTAATTATCAAGGTGTTTAATTCAAATATTTGTTTGCATTTACTATTTTCCAAAGTATTATCCTTCAAATTTTATTGTTTGTTGTGAGTTTTTCAAAACTCACTTACATATTCATCACTAGCTAGCTAGCCAGCTCGACGGTGAAGGAAAACATCGTGAGGAAACCCGCAGGTCCCAGAATTAACTCTGAGACGTATGTGTTACGAGCCGGTCCAGCGATAGGCTCACCACCTTATCACGATTAGGGGTCCAAAGAATATTTCGTGAGAAGACGGTAAGTATATCCAGAAATGGAATACCTCTGCCTACCCACTTCCATAGAATATTTCGTGAAAGTGGGTATATCCAGAAATGGAATACCTACCTCCTCGGGTATAGACGATGTGAGTTTTTTTTTAAGTAATCGACTGCTCTTAGCGCCGGTCGGTATAGAAGTGTCCGTCGTGGCTGTCCCCTAGCGTGGCTACTGCCGCGTCCGCAAAGATCGGTGGATAGTGACTACGCTTACTAATACCTAAAACTGAACTAAAGTCATGCGACTTAGACAAGGGATTTGTTTGCTACTTGATCATTTATGTTAACAGCAGCTTCAACCTAACAAATTGACTCGTTAATAAATAATTTGACTAGCACCCTGTAACTCGCATGTGGGTTACTCAATTACTCAATATCATAGACCATAGAAGTGTCACAAGAGGACTGACAGTCACCATAGTAGACAATGAGCTTCACTATTTAGAAGCTACCAGGGCACTAGATATTGGTAGGAGTAGTTTTTTGAACCGAAGCCAAGTTATACCTACTGATAGATATACAAATGAAAGCAAATCGTGAATCATTGATTTTGCTTTCGAGTGTAGTAGGCAGGTAGTAAACTACATTTTTATATGATTAATGTAATAGTTTCGAAAATCTTTTCAATTCTAGGAAAAACAAAGAAACTGACTGTATTGAGCAGTCAGTTTCTTTGTTTTTCCTAGATTTTTTTGGCTCCAATTTTAATTGTGGCCGTTAACATTAGTCGCATTGACCTATTCTGCAATAGCAATAATGTTATTAAAAAACATTAGCAAAGAGTTTTTTTGATAAATATATTGTCAAGCAGCGGAGTTAACTGGTTCACTGTTCAATTACGTTTTTATTTCGTATCCTTTAATACACATAGTACTTTTTAATTTATATTATTACTGTTTACATGTAGAAGCTTATAATTGGCGTTTAGACATATATTATTTTTACTATATTTACTTCCCGAACATAATAAAAATAAAATAAAATATGTCCTCCTGTGATGTTACGTAATCATTATATGCTCAATATTCATTTTATGTATAATTTCACACTGCCGACTGGCAGTTTCAATATTAATGCTAATTTTGTTATTATCACGTTTACTGGCAACGTGGCGGTAAACCATTTAATTCTCAATTCGAGTTGCTTGGCTTTTGAGGGTTTAATCTAAATTAAATAGGACGACGAACTTATTAGTTCATAATCACACCACACCTATTGGTGTGGTGTGATTGATTAATAGATAATGTAAATTGTAATTGCTGATTTACATTAATATAATACTCCGATCGTTCCTAAGTGAATAAAGAACATAACTCGAGCATTTTTTTCCATATTTTGAGTAATGGTTCCTCTGTTTATAAAAGGTCATTTTAAATTAAGTGCAAATTTTTAAATGGTAGATAAAATAATAAACAAGAAACAATTTCTAGCAATAACATCGTTTCTTACAACAATTTAAAAAGCAAACTAACACACTGTACATGAAGAACACACACACACTAAACATACATACATACATAATATGATCACGCCTTTTTCCCGAAGGGGTAGGCAAAGACAACAACCCGCCACCTGCTACGATCCTGGCATACCTCACGCGCCTCATTCACATCCATCAATCGGTTCATATAAGCTCGTTGGTTTCGGGTACTCTTTGGCTTTTTTTCAAGCTAAATAAATAAATCATAAAAGCCGAAAAAAGTGGCGTTTTAGTGCGGTAGTGGGTCTTTTCAAAGCATGTTACAAAATAACACTTTTTTGTTAAAAAAAAAAAACAAGACAAAAAAGTTTTTTCATGTTAATTCTACTTCTTTGAAATAGTTATAATACCTACTTACCCTTACCCTTATTATACCCTTAAAATATTTGAACTTGATTTAAAATTACCTAATAAAATACAAAGCGTAACAGAATAAGCGCGATTCCTCATACACCCCAATTAGTACAATAAATATAAAAAAAAGTTTTGTCTAACCATTTTTTTTAAATAAAGAGCAATAATAGGACGCTTTCCATTATGTAGCCCTAAATCCAGTTGTGCCAATTAGTTTTTCAGAAAAAAATAACACACATTAAAAATTGCTGAAATCGATGAAGTAGTTGATACTAAACAAACTAATACCATTGCCACCAATGTAGCAGCGTGTCTCGTAATAGAAGCCAGTTTAACATAAATTTCGGGCGCACGTAACACTGCGGACAGACCAAACGAGATTTGTGACTCACCCACCTTAATCCCACCGCCTGTTCTGCTAAAGAAAACGGGGAGGTAAGAATTGAGGAATAGTGAACAAAGTTGAAGTTCAATTCCATCATTTCATATTCTGAACCCCCTTAAATGATAAGTTAAATTGAAAGTAGATACAAAAATTAATTAAAAAAAAAATTTTGGCCATAAACATCAGTGCAAAGTTAGGCATAATGCAGGCATACCTTTGCTTAGGTACACAAATCAACAGAATGTCAATGTCAATAACATGTCAATTCAACCATAAAATATGTCAACGTTGAATTTTTTTTCTTTCCTGCAGTTAGGCTAAGACACAAAAGTAAGTTGTTCCTAATTTTTCATTTTTGGCATAATATTTAGAAATTATTGATTATCTCAGTAAATGATACTCAAAAAATTCAGTAAAAAATATAATTCATTCCATACGCTACCCCCAAATGGTTTTCTTATTTTGCTTCCTCGATGAAAATGTAATGTTGTACATTCTCACAATGCCAGAGATTCATTACACTGTCGACTAATTTAAAAAATCATAGTGGATATAATACCTCGGGAAAGGGGATCAAATCTGGTTATATCAATTAGCCTTCAGACTGGGCTCAGCAGCCGGTTTTCAGTATTGAGAGAGATACATTCTTTGATTATTCCCCTTTGCTATATACGAGTATAAGCTGATATGAGAGAGAAATAGTGTTTCGTAGGCAGCTACAAAATAACTTACGAGCTTAGAACTAGGCCCAACTGAGAAAGTTATGAAAAATGAGTTACAAATGCCCATAGAAAAGATAAAATACGTTTTTATTGCGAATAACTGCGGACAACTTTAATGAGAACGGAATAACTTCAGGGCCTCAGGCTCCCCTTTTTAATGTCGTAGACAAAAAGGTCTATTTATTATCATGGCACACGCAAATACTGATTGACACACAAATACAGATTATTATAAGAGGGTAAATAAATTATGAATCCTACTAATATAGTCCAGTAAAATTATACATTACCGCATGCGTCAAATCCGGTAGTTCTGATTTTTTGCAGACTTGTTTATGATGTTGTCCTAATATATAATCCAAGTTTGTGACCTCGAGCGCCGAACGCAACTTTGTCAAAAATCAAAAAAACCTCGAAAAAATGTTTTATTTTTTTTATTTTCGCGATTATAACCCTAAAGGAGTAGTTTTTGAAAAAACTTTCTTAGGACGTTTTTAAAGAAGACTAAATTAACTACAATATGATACTAAAACTGTCTCTGTAGACCCAATAGTTTCCGAGATTTAGCCTTTCTAAGCCTATATTTTTTTTCGATCTTAGCAAATTTTTGCATTTCTGTCGTTTTTAAATGTTGCCCGCTACTTCGTTCGCGTTATTTTGGGATAAAAAGTAGCCAATATGTTAATCCGGGTCCTGATCTACCTACCTACCAAATTTCAAAATTACGAAGTTCGAAAAAAAATATAAACTTTGAAAGGCTAAATCTCAGAAACTATTGGGTCTACAGAGACAATTCTAATATCATATTGTAGTTAATTTAGTCTACTTTAAAAACGTCTTTAGAAAGTTTTTTCAGAAACTAGTCCTTCAGGGTTATAATCGCCAAAATTTGAAAAAAGAACTATTTTTTCGCAGTTTTTTCGATTTTTGACCAAGTTGCGTTCAGCGCTCGAGGTCACAAACTTGGATTATACATTAGGCCAACATCATAAACAAGTCTGCAAAAAATCAGAACTACCGGATTTGACGCATACGAGCCCATACATTCAACCGACAAATTTACTGGACTAATATTATAAACGCGAAGATTTTGTATGTATGGATGTTTGTTCCTCTTCTTCTTCTCTTCACACAAAAACTACTGAACGGATTTTGATGAAACCTTACAGTTATATAGCTTAAACATCAGAATAACACATATTAAGTTATATTTTATGCCCTTGTTCCCACGTGAACGTGAACGGGAAGTAATTTAATATCTTTAATATTCTGGTGTCAGGTCATTTTTGCATAAAAATCCTACAATAGTGTAGAAGTTATTCATAAAAGTCTGAAAGATGCTAGCTATATACCAAACACAATCTTCAAAGCACGAAGTTTACTACGCTATCATTTTCGTTCAAAATTGAACAGTTTTGTTTCATTTTCTTTTTATTTCTTCCAAATTTAGTATCATATGACTCGTCGCGAATACGCTTGGGCTAGGGATCATTTAATTTGGTAAAAGAAAGGTTCTGCTGGCGTCTGCAACACATTTGTAAAATTAAATTTGCGTCCCAAACGTATGGAGAATGCTTTTGCCACGAAAGGAAACCGGAGCACAATGGTAAATCAGTTACGAAAATAAAACCGATGAAAACGTGTGTCAGGTGAGAGTAAAAAATATGGAATGAACTAAAGCATAGACTCGTCATTTATAGAATTTGGATTAGAAGATAAAAATGGGGAAATTGCGAGTCGGCCTCGTGCAAGATTGGTTCCGTTCTATCCAATAAAATCACGTTTGTTGTATAGGAGCCCCCGTAAATATTAATTTCATTCTGTTTTTAGGATGCTGTACACGGGACCTTATTACTAAGACTCCGCTGTCCGTCCGTCTGTCTGTTGCCGCTATAATAACAAATACGTACTAAAACAGAACAAATTAAATATTTAAGGAGGCTGCCACACAACAAACGTGTTTTTTGCCGTTTTCTTAGATAAGATAAAATATTTTTATTCAGGAAGACCAATACAGAACTCTAGTTGTCTATGGAGTCCACAATAGACTGGGCCTGTATTGTGGATGTACCTACATCAATCAAAAAATATACCAATAGATAATGGTACGGTTTCTTTTGTGCGCGAGTGCTACTGATAAAAACATTGGTTTTTTATTACATCATTTTTAGGTTTTCCAAACGTTTTACAAAACAAATGAAGTACTTAAAGAAAAAAAATAAAAAAACTTAAGCCTTTTGTCCTTGAAGGGGTATGCAGGGGTATTCTGTTTCTGGAAATACCCACGTTTCACCAGTAGAATATTATATTCTTTGGACCCCCTACCGTGATAGGTGGTGAAATGAAGAACTTAGTGAATATTGATCTAAACGCAATATCAAAGACATTCAAATCCTACGGAAATACAAAAGCACGAACTAGCTTCTGAATAAGCCGAAACATCGAGCAAAGTCGATACGAATGAAAAAAGGAGAAATTCGACGTCGATTCGCGGGCGTTCTATCGGAAATTATGCCCGTGTATGTGTGCCTGGTAGACAGTTACCGGGCTTGTGTAACTTCCTGTACAGATTCTGGTGACTTTTTATTTGATGCCACAGTATGAGAAGAAGTTTTTATGGTTTTAAGTTGCTGTTAGCTACAATTAGTTCATTGGTGACTTAGGGCTTCCTCAAGGCTCGGTACTGGGTCTCATGTTTATCTACATTTTTATTTAAAACGAATAAACTCCAAACCTAGTGGATCGATTACAAAAACTCTTTTATAATTATAATGATACAATATCTCTGTGTAACATAGGCTATACTTTGTCCTCTTATTACTAAGCGAAAGGGAACTACGCGGGTGACAGCTAGGGAATAGCTAGTTCATTAATATAATTATTATCAAAATATACATTCTAAAATTAGGAAGATTCAACGAAGAAGGCTGAAGAGTGAATATTGTGAGGTGACTTTGAAAAGATTTGTTTGTTTTGTTTGGAAATCCTCGTTGGTATAAATGAAAAAAAACTTACCCAATATATTGCTAATCCCCAATTGCTACAAAGCATTATCTGTTTAACAAACATACCGAAGAGAGCTGGAAAAATGTGATGACAATAAAGTATTTTCCTTATTGCATATAATATAATGAAATTAAGGCTAAAAAAAGTTGATGCCTGCCTGCGTTGTATAAACTCTAATTTCTGTTTTCAACACCCAGCAGGTATGTTGCTGGACGCAGAAATAGAGACTGATTAATTTGGATATGTTAGGGTTAAATAAGAATTTCATGTCTCAAATCAGAAAACCCCAGAATATGGCTAAAATAAATTCAAGGGTTGACAACATTGTTTTATGACATTATGAGAATTTTATCAAGATTATGCACCAAACCGGATGATGTTATCAGAGCTGTGTTGTTACTGATCTAATTTAAAATCTTTTAGTTATATACACATACAGGTACATAGTGTTTTTAACTGTGTCAGTACAGGGAAGAAGTCGCTGTCAAAAGCTAGTAAAGAATAAGAAAATAAAAAGAAATAACGGTCTAGACTGTATGGAGAGGATGTTACATAAGCTTAATGGCAAACTTAAACAGCAGTCATAAACCACTGTGAGCGTTTTATTAATTTACATACATACATATGTGTAGCAAGTACTATAATTCACTAAGTGTTGGTATTACTTACGTAAGAACTAGAATTTAAAAATGCACTTTAAAGTTGCGGTTGGTATAAATTGTAGGAAAATAAAGATGTACCTACACTGACCCGGTGACCTCATAAGATACTGACATACTCCACATCTGGAATTCTACAAAACTGACCCACGTAGGGACTGTGGCAAAATAAATAGACACACCCAAAGATATTAAAGTAAGGATGAGTTATATTCATACTGCGCTCTTTTAAAAATTGATCCTCTACGAGTAGCGACAACATGTAAATACTTACTTCTTAGCAAAGATATTAAAGTAAGGATGAGTTATATTCATACTGCTTGCGTTTAAAAATTGATACCCTACGAGTGTGCTACAACCTGTACATACTTACTTCTTATAGTTAGGGAGGCGAGGTAGCTAAATGGCGTAATTCAACGGCGCCGTCGAGACCTATCAAAATCGAAAGATAAAATAATTTCGAAAAGAAAAGCTAATATGGTAAAAACCATTTTAGCGGTGGGTTTGGCGTGTACGGTTTTTCAAAAATGTAAAAAAAAACAGTTACTTGGGCATTCTCCAGCGCCTCAGATATTCATACTACGTATGCCCTAAGTGCCTCTGATAACAACGGTATACTAATCTGCCGGTTTGCGTGGTGGGGGTAGGCATAAAAAGTAGTCAAAAATGCAAAAAAAAAAAAAATTACTCGAGCGCGTCAGATTTTCGGAAGGGGTGTTAAGTAGGCCCCAAGGAAGCTCCCTTTAAAAAAACTGACGATTTGGGCGTGACGATAAGTTACGATGAATGTTTGAAAATGCAAAAAAAAATAGTTCTTTTGCAATACTCGAGCGCGTCAGATTTTCATAGGGGAGGTTTATCTTGGTATCCTGAAAGCATATTTTCTTAATCTGACAAAAATGTTGGTGGGTTCTCTTAATCTGACCGAAAAAGGTTTTTTGGTTTATTTTTTCCTTTCTTTCTCCTTGATAAAACGGGGAATTATATATATATTAAGGTGTACCGAAAATTCCCTTCTACCGCTTTTTTCTCCACCATCAATGTTGCGAAATAAAGGAAAAATACTGGTGGGACGGCATATTTCCGCGAAGCGCTCAGTCTGTATTACATGTTTATGGCAAATTCCTCTTTTTTGCTTCAATTCTTCACTTCGTTTTGCTTACGAGTTACGGTACGTCCAAAAAACAATTTGAGGATCAACAGGCTATTGAATAATATACATACATGGAACTGTACATGTTAATAAAACTTTTATATACAGATACGCGTAACTTTTTCCGAGTCCACGAAAATTATCGAGAAGCTTTAGAAAAAAAAATTGTGAGATATAATAAAAGTTCAATAATTTAATCATCGTTATTTCATATCAATTTATTTTAAAAACCTCAGTTTTCGAGATATACTCAAAAAACCGGGAGTTTGAGTTTTTATGATGCTTCAAGTCAAAAAGTTTTAACTTTGGACAAAAATGTAAAGAGACATTTTTTGTGTAAAATAAAATTACCTTTTTTGTTTATTTAAACTTTTTTTGTGTAAAATGTATCATTCGCGACTTATATGCCGCAACGCGTTTTTCGGAAGACGAAATGGCTCCTCCACACTTCCGGTCATGCGGAAACCGGCAGATTTTGTATTTTTAGTAAGTTTTAGATTATATTCTTCAAAATAAAAAATAAAAAAATCGCGCTCGAGAATGCCGGATTAACGTTTTTTTTTACAAGTTCGCGACCCTATAACTTGGCGGCGTCAAGGACTTATCGTCAGATTAGTTAAATTTAGTCTTAAAACACTAAAATCAACCCCCAATATCTTAATCTGACGCGCTTGAGTATTTCAGACTATCGATTTTTTTTTACTAATCTGATCGTCTATCCTAGGCGCGCGTCACTACTTATAGAGCTAAATACTTGAGAAGGTTGTTCTATTAGGTCTAAGGTATCTCTCATATCTTAAACTGCCACGCTCGAGTATTACCGAAAATTCCCCTATTCGCCTCCCTAACTATTAGCGTATTTATAGAATACAACAATGACGGGGAAAGATGATACGGAACGAATAATAAAGAAAAAGAGAGCTATCTGTTAAGCGCGTCACACACGGTGAAGATGCTATAATATTTTATCTTAAGATGCCCTAATAGTATCTTAAGTTATCACACACGGCTAAGATACGATAATATTGAAAAACCTGTTCATTTCCTTAAGCGCGTCACACACGGTGAAGATAATATAAAATACATATTATCTTAGAGCATATTTTAGAATATCGCTCACCATAGAAATCCTATGAACCATCACACACGACGAAGTTAATTTATATTTTATCTTCAGTACGTTTATAGGCAAATATGGAAATATATATTTCGTATCTTAAGATAAAATATTATAGCATCTGCACCGTGTGTGACGCGCTTTACGAGTCTGCGTTGGTGCCACAAGTATTTCTTGTTAGAGTTCTATATACAGGGTGATTGACTATGAGTGATACTGCCTTTCTTCTTGATTTGTCAGACAGCTCCTCAGACGATGATAGAATGTGAAATGCAGATTGCAGTAGCACATTCCAAAAGGAGAAAAATTTGCATAGAGCCTCACATTAAAAAGAGAAAAACCTGCCGCGAATTTAACCCATATGAAGATCTGTCAGTCTACAGCGTAGTAAACTAGCTTAGGTAGACAGAGAAGGCAACAGCTTTCGTGCGAAGTTACCCCCTCTCCTCTCCCTTCCCGGGGCACCCCGCGCTGCGTCCGCACATAGCCCGACACAAAAACACCATGTATTTATATTATGATGTGTATATTTCGTATCTTAAGATAACATATTAAGTTTCGAAATATATATTTCCATATTTGCGTATTCGCTCGGTATCTTAAGATGCTGAAGATAAAATATAAATTAACTTCGTCGTGTGTGATGGTTCATAGGATTTCTATGGTGAGCGATATTCTAAAATATGCTCTAAGATAATATATATTTTATATTATCTTCACCGTATGTGACGCGCTTTAAGAGTTGCGCTTAAAATATGACTTGAAATACAATGCGACTAAATAAAATGTGGTTAATTAACTACATTTGTCGGCCTCATTTTCCGTGCTCTAGTAACATATCTACGTCTTTCTATATATAATATCTTTGCTTCTTAGCGTATTTATAAGATACAACAATGACGGCGAAAGATGATTTGGAACGAATAATAGAGAAAGAGACAGCTATCTGTCAAAAGTTGCGCTTGATATACGTAGGTGCAAAATGCAAATGCGACTAAATAAAATTAGGTCAATTGCCTACATTTGTCGGCCTCATTTTCTCGGTCTTTTTATATTTAATATCTTTGCACACACCTATTTTCATAGTCTGCAACATCAATGTTGCATAAATCTGTACATTCATGTGAAGAAAATGATAGAGGTAATGGACTAGTAACATTATTACAAGCAATTTGGTTCCGCGCCTGCCATAAGTTCGTGTCTTGTGCGATTTGAGCTACGCATTGGGAAATGGCAGATAACCGTCGATACTTCATATTGTTTATCATTTTTTTCAGTACATTTTCCTGAAGCAAGATGTAATATTGCACATAAATAGAGTATTTTACTGCCTAGTCAAATGACTTACTTTATAAGAGATGTCCAAACGAAAATTTACTATATCTGAGTACTGACTTTGTGACGTTATAATGTTTAGTACTCAATTGCAACACTTTTTTGATAGTTTTCTCATGGATTATCATCATTTCATCGACAAGACTTCAAATTCGTCTATCCTAGTGTAGTGGGAAGTATCTTTAAAATTCCGTCATTTTGCGAATCCGCCATTTTGCGAATCTGACTTTCTGCGAAACGCGAATGGTCAGATAAGCAGAATGTCAGAATTCCGACATTTTGCGAATCCGTCATTTTGCGTATCTGACATTTTGCGATGGTTCCGTTCTGAGGTAACAAACATAAAAAAATATACGCTACGAATTGAGAACCTCCTCCTGTTTTTCAAGTTGGTTATCAATTCGACTGTATGTTTTTTTTTTGTTACCTCAGAACTTTCGACTAGGAGAACCAATTTGGATGATTTTTTTTATTTATAAGCTGGTGCTTTCTGTGTAGTCCCATTTTAATTTGATCCAGTTCAACCAATTGCACGCATTAGAAAACCATGTACCTAAGTTGAAGTCTGTTTTTTACTCTCTATTTTTGTGTGATTCTAGTAATTTCCTATTTGAGAAATTATTCTAGGTCGTATACACCAAGTTTGCTTTGTACGTGGAGACATTAATCTTCCAGTAATATGGTAATATTGGTTGATTCTTCAACAACTGATCTAAATCGTTATTTTTTTAGTAGAAAAGTTGATAATATTATAATTTATGAGGTCTATTAGATCTCACTGTTAAATTTAAAACTAAAATGTACTTCTGTGTCCAAAATATTGAAGTCTTCTGGTATTATGTTTTCTTTTCATCATCAACCCGTCACAGCCCACACCTGGGGTCTTTCGTCACACACGAGGAAGCCCTTCTTATGGGCTAACTTAAGTGTCTGGGGTCACGAGTAAAAAAAAAAATAAAAAAAGTATTTTTTTTACGCAGGGCCATTGATTGAGTTTTTATTGGCCCCTGTATACCTTTAACATTTCATTTCATTCATTAAAATTCATTCCACAATAATAATATTACATTGTATCTGAAATTCCTAAAGTACAATTAACACAAAAACATGTTTTTTTTTTATAAAAAAATAGGGCAAACGAGCAGCAGCAGTTTCACTTTAATAATAGTATAATTATTACACACTTAAGGAAGTAAAATAAGAAATGTCTCAGATCACATGTAATTGTCGACCGACGCGAAGCCGAGGTCTAAAAACATATGATCTGAGGCTTTCTTATTTACTTCCCGAGGTGTGTATATTGTTTTCTTATCGGCGGATGCAGAAAGCGGCAACTTCGTTTAACGCAGCGGGCCGAAATTTACCGCTTTCCGCCTGGAGATATGAAAAGTTTATTTTGTAGTTATGATATTAAAAAACTTCATGTTGTGTATACGTAATTACCTACGTATTTGCTGTCAACATACCGATTTATTTTATACCTGGCATTAGGTTTTAGTGGCTGACCCCTGTCATCGCTTCACCTGAATTTTCACCAAAACCCCGTAAATTTTGCGATGTACCCCGCACTAATAACTAAGATTATTTACCCCAGATTTATGCCTGCCAACGGGTTATCTATGGTAGGTGGGGGACGATTTATATATCCGTACCCTGTGGAGGGTAGAATTCGATATCCTGGCCCTGATGGGTTAAATGTTAGCCAGTAGGTATTGTTTTGGTGAACTCCTGTTTAAATGCCGATTAGAATGTAACAGATGGATTTTTGACCTGATTTGCTTTTAACGTTTTAAATGTATTAGTTGACAACTCTCCGAATCTTAAAATGTGTTCCTGTAATGTATTTTCAACCAACTTCAAGAAAAGAGGAGGTTCTCAATTCGACTGTATGTTTTTTATGTTAGGTACCTACGCTATTATTCAGTCAATTATAAATCGAATCCTGGCATGTACTAATGAGTTTTTCAAAACTTACGTACATATTTATCAATTGCTCGACGGTGAAAAAGACCCGGTCCGGCGATGGGCTATCCTATCACGTTTAGGGGTCCAAAGAACATCTTGTGAAAAGTGGGTATATCCAGAAATGGAATACCTTTTCCTACCCCCTCGAGGATTAAAGGCGTGCGATGATTTATTTTATTTATTTATAAATTGACTTTTATGATAGGTACTTAGATGGTAGATAGATATACTTCAGAGGTGGTACCATTTAAATTAATCTACAAGGCGTTAGGTATGAAGGTATGAATATAGTGTAGGAGAGAACAAGCAAAGGATTTTCGAAAACTCATCCCCTAGGAGGTGAAATAGGGGATGAAAATCTGAAAGTGAAGTTTATAATTTTTCCAAATCCTACAGTCCCCGTCACGTAAGTATTTAATATCACATCGGCTATAATAATTTTGTAACAATTCGGTTTCTATTCCATGAATGAGAAAATTACATTCACAGAATAAACTAAATTCTGACAACTCTATATTGTGATGCTAACCGAGAATTGTTGTGCTTATTCGCTGTAGCTGTCAGTTAGTGAAAAGGGCTCTTGGTTGTCCCGTCGCGTCGTCGGATTATGCGAATCTGTCCATTTCGGTGACAAATTATACAATGGACCTAAACACGGGTTCCGTGGCTTATTGTTATGTTTACTTATTTTACGAACTATTCCTTCTTCAATGACATTTTAGACATAACATAGAACTCTAAAGAAAAAAAAAAACGACTTACACTGATATGGTTTTCTCATGGATGCCATTGCACAAAATTTAAATGGAACCCCTTGGGAACAACACTTGAACCACAGCTTTTAAATAAAAAAAACATCTTAATCGGGTAACCCAGTCGAAAGTTCTGAGATAACAAACATAAAAGAAAAACATACAGTTGAATTGATACTCTCCTACTTTTTGAAATCGGTTGAAAAGGTCTCACGCCTTTAAATGCCAAGCAAAGGTTTTCCATTTCACTATAGTTATATAATTTTGGGTGAAATGAAACACGTTTTAAGTACGTGGTAAGTCTGTCACCTGACCGGGGTGAGAATTCTTTGACGGGTGTCCTTTTGATGTTTTCCTTCACCCTGTGTGTTGTTCACATTGTACCAGGGTAGAATACTTAGAAATTATCGTAATTCAAAATAAAACCAGACAGGAAACCTACATGCAGAAAAACTTTAAATATCTTAAAATAAAATTAACCTTAGGTGACATCATTACAAGACACGAACCAACTATATAAAATAACAAAGTTCTGTAGCTTTCAAAAGAAGACAAACGAAGTTTCTGAGAAAAGAAAACTAAAGAAGAGGAATCGAAAAACATCTTGTCAGGAAATGAAATAGTTCACGGCAGATTTAATTACCGCCTTCGGAGATCAAAGGAACGTCGCAGGAAGTAAGTAACTTTACACCCGAGGACTATAATAGGTACATTACACTTACCATTGGTACCTTACTCTACTGTAGTGATTAAAGTGAGTGATATTTTTTATGGTAGAAAGATAACACAAGAGACACTGATGTACGAGTATATCTATACTAATATTACAGGAAAGATTTGTATTTTTGTATGTTTGTTACGAATAAACTCAAAAACTACTAGACCGATTTTAAAAATTCTGTCATCAATGGAAAGCTAGTAGGTCTCTAAGTACCACAGGCTATAATATTCCCACGGGAAATACTAGTAAATAGATAAGCGGCTGAAGGGGGGGGGGGGG
The DNA here is from genome assembly GCA_963855545.1 of Ethmia dodecea. Taxonomy (NCBI): domain Eukaryota; kingdom Metazoa; phylum Arthropoda; class Insecta; order Lepidoptera; family Depressariidae; genus Ethmia; species Ethmia dodecea. The sequence continues at coordinate 14,934,531 of OY979444.1, read as the reverse complement.
GGGGGGCAGAGTTATTCCATTCCTACAAGTAGCTACCCACTTTTTATTTTTGTATTTTTAGAACCCCTATAAGGGACAGTGGCGAATCTATCGCCGGAAGGGAATGCTGCTACAGATGCCTTAAAATAAAATTTAAGTTAAAAATATTTTAAACGGTCCAGCGATGGGCTCACTACCTATCACGTTTAGGGGTCCAATATATCTCGTGAAATGTGGGTATATCCAGTAATGGAATACCTCTGCTAACCCCCTTGGGGATAAAAGGCGTGAGATTATATTATTTATATTTATATTTTAAACATTCATTGACAACCATACTTAAACATTGGTTATTTCCCCTTTAGAATAAAAGAGTTTTAAAATAAATACGAAAATAATTGGACTTTTTTCGACTAAGTTTAAAGTAGGTACCTAAGTTTAAGTATAGAAATAACATCGTTATTTTCATAACGTGAGCCGAGATTGAAATTAGTCCCGTTCACCAGGAGAAATATAACCTACACTTTTCGCCCAAAAATCCAGTGAAGGGATCTTAAATATTTCTTATAATCGAGAAATCATTTAGAATTTTTGATGTTCAAGTTTGGAAATTATCCAAACATAGCTTTGAACAGCAAAAATTCTAAAATTTTATAGCTAAATAAAAAATACTCTAGATAAAAAATTTATGCCCAGCAAAATTAATTATTTAATTTCTGCAAGTCTACAAAGTCCAATCAATGAGATGGAATCGCATAAAAGAACATTGAAAAGGATTCGGGGACGAAGCTCTATTGATCGTCGAATCAAAGGTCTGAAGATGATAAATTTTTTATTTCTGGTTGATCAAACGTATAAATGTTTTCTGTATTAATAAAACAGCTTTACAATTTTTATATTATAGCGGAAATCCCAATCGACATGATTTTGATGCTCTATTTTATTTGCGGTGATTTTAAGTTGGATAAATGCAATGTCGCTAATTGTTATTGTTAATTTATCCAACTAATAATATTATATCCACGAAAGTTTGTATGTATGGATGTATAGATGTATGGGTGTTTGTTCATCTTTCACGCAAAAACCACTGAGCGGATTTTAATGAAACCTTTCAGTCTTATAGCTCATACATCAGAATAACACATAGGCTATATTTTACCGGACGGTTAAAGAGCCGGTCGAAAATCAGTGAGGCTCGGGTTCGAATCCTGGCATGTACCAATAAGTTTTTCAAAAACTTACGTACATATTTATCACTAGCTCGACGGTTAAGGAAAACATCGTGAGGAAACTCGCAGGTCTCAGAATTAATTCTGAGACATGTGTAAATAGACCCGGTCCGGCGATGGGCTCACCACCTATCTCGTTTAGGGGTCCAATATATCTCGTGAAATGTGGGTATATCCAGTAATGGAATGCCTCTGCCTACCCCCTCGGGGATGAAAGGCGTGAGATTATTTATTTTCTATATTTTATCCTCGTATTCCCATGGGAACGGGATCTACGCGGGTGAAACCATATACATCAAACTTTCGCGTTTATAATATTAGTAGGATATTAGTTGGATAAATTAACAATATGCATCGGTGTCATCATCAAACTGTAGGTGTTTTTCCACTGGGAAAGCTGTCATGTTCAAAGGATGCGATGAAATCACGGTGCTATGAAAGAACTACACTTCACCCTTAGTGTGTCGTAGACAAATATTATAGTCTTTCTCTTTTTAACTCTAAATGAATAAAACATCGTAAGGAAGCCCGCAGGTCCCAGAATGAATTCTGAGACATGTGTAACAGACCCGGTCCGGCGAATGGGCTCACCACCTATCATGTTTGGGGGTCCAAAAAATATCTGGTGAAAAGTGGGTATATCCAGAAATGGAATACCTCTGCCTACCCCCTCGGGAATATAAGGCGTGAGATTATGTATGTATTTATGAATGAAACAGGGCTATAGCAGTGATAGCCTCATGGTTAAAGAGCCCGCTTCTCATGATGATAATCAGTGAGGCTCGGGTTCAAATCCTGGCACGTAATTGGTACGTGAGTGAGTTATTCAAAAACTTACCTACATATTCATCATTAGCTCGACGGTGAAAGAAAACATCATGAGGAATCCTCATAATTAATTCTAAGGCATGTGTAACTGACCCGGTCCGGCGATGGGCTCACCACTTATCACGTATAGGGGTCGAATATTCTCGTGAAAAGTGGGTGTTTCCAGAAATGGCATACCTAGCTCTGCCCACCTCCCCCCTTTTTTATTATTTGAATAACATACATAATGCCACGATACACCACGAGGTGCTATTTATTTGTAGCCTTATTTATGACTTTAAAAAAATATACAAACTCACATCTAACCCGGCTCGGGTCGGATCGAGAACCAAATGTACATGTCGGAGTAGTAACCTTTGTAACACTACACTGTACGGTTTATTCACATTGTTAAAAGTTTATTTCGTTGTCTTTTTGAGTTACTCTTTTGAGCACTGTCCTTTTGTTTGGACAAAGGTAGCGTGTACCAAGAAGCCGGGAACTTGATTAAAAGAATAACTGAGTGCCCCGTTTGTTAAAACGGGAATGTCTCCAAACATCTAAACATATAAAAAATCCCCGAGGGTGCAGGCAAAGGTATCCCATTTCTGGATATAACCACTTTTCACGAGATATTCTTTGGACCCCTAAGCGTGATAGGTGGTGAGCCCATCGTCGGACCGGGTCTATTTACACATGCCTGCGGGTTTCCTCACGATGTTTTCCTTCACCGTCGAGCTAGTGATAAATATGTACGTAAGTTTTTGAAAAACTCATGGTTACATGCCAGGATTCGAACCCGAGCCTCACTGATTTTAGTTCGGCTCTTTAACCGTAAGGCTATCACTGCTCCTAACAGATAGAAAATACTATATTGTTAATCCTAGAACTAGCAGCAACACTGATTTATTCAATGAACCTTAAATGTAATCTACACAAAGTAAATATAATAAGAGGAAAGATTTGTAAACATAACCTGAGAAAGTATTTTTAATTAGTTAAGCACCACGCGGTTCCAATGCGCACCGTAACAATTAAAAATCAATTGTGTCTATGATTCTTGTTTTGAGAGGTTAAGGAACCAACTCGGGCAATACCCTCACTAACTTGCAAGGTAAATAGATAGCAAATAGCTGTGTTATATTTAAACTAAAGTTTGCAGTTTGCGTAGTTTATTTGAATAGGAACGCTAATATGCTAACCAGACAAGTTCGTAGACAAACTTCTTGGTAATTATTCTGAAAGGCTAGATAGTAGTCTGGGTAGAGGCAGAGAAAAAGAGTGATAGATAAAATAGCAAGGTCTGTTTTGTCATAATAATAATGATGTGAGGCTCGGGCTCAAATCCTTTATTGTACCAATGAGTTTTAAAAAACTTACGTACACATTTATCACTAGCTCGACGGTGAAGGACAACATCGTGACGAAACCCGTAGTTCCTAGAATTGATTCTGAGGCATGTGTAATACTAAGCCGGTCACGTTTAGGGGTCCGCAAAATATACTAGTGACAAGTGGGTAGACCCTCTGAACTAGTTAATGCTCGCAAAGTTACTCTTGTATACAACGCGTAACAGAAAAAGCGCAATTCCTCATACACCCCAATTAGTATATTAATATTTAAAAAATATGATGCCATTGAACTTTAGTTGTGTCAAACCAATTTTCTTAAATATAAATAAATAATAGCACGATTTTCATAGATAGCACTAAATTCAGCCAATGATGATGGCCAAGTCAATCTATTTATTTAAAACGTGAAAGATTTTTAATAATGATATGGTCACTATAAGATGTTGTTAGGTTAGCTAATTACATAATTACCTAATTAAGCCAGAAGGTCCCTTAGTAAGGACTGAATAAATTAACCGACTTGGTATTACATGGATCTCACAACTTTTTACGGTAGAAGAACTAAGTTGCGAGACTTGGGTTTTTTGACAAGTTTTGTTTTTGATGGCATTACTATTGTGAATAACTTTAACCATAGATAGACTAACTTTAACCATAGATAGACTATAATTTAATAAGAAACTCTTGTAAAAGCGGCAAGAGTAAAAAAAAATAAGTCAGTTAGCCATGCAGTGCCACTCCATATAGAGTGGACTCCAGAAAAATACATATTTAAAAGAGCTAAAAGCGAGACTGTTGACCAACTAGTTCGCATAGTTCACCTAAAAGAACGCTCTTTCGAACTAGGTCGTTCGCGAACTACCTAAGACTAATTGAGTTTCATGGAGGCTTCAGGTGACCAGGGGCTGGCAGCTATCTCTGTCTAGGGATTAGCTTAGCTATATTTTATTCAAAGAGGGAATGCGACCATTCTCCTGGGCACCTTCCTACATAGTTCTTCTTTAAAGGACATTTTTAATCTGTAAATATTCTAAATAAATGTATTTTTTCTTTTTGGGTTTTTGGTAAGTTCCATAAATTTTATTCAATCGAATTCAAAATGAACTTCAAAAAACTTTTATAAAAAAATATGGTAAACAATTTCGTCTACACTTAAAGATACATTTCAATTTTTTATTCCTAAATCCGTATACAGAAAGAAAGCTGACAACTTATCAGCGCTTATAGGCGCCGGTCTACGCAGGTAACCGGCGCAGGCATTTATATGAACAAGCGCCGATAAGCGCCGAACGGCGCCGATAAGCGCCGACAAGCGCCGACAATCTTCGACAGGCGCCGGTCAGCGCTGGTGCCGCCCGCCAATCATCGTACGACATTTTGCTCGCTCTGCTTCAATCTGCTTGCTTTATGTAGAAAGCTTTCTTTCTGTATACGGCATCTTAAGGAACCGTCAAGTCTTATTGTCTCTCCGTTGAGCATAGGGTTCTGTATGATGTTCTGAACCAATTGAGCGAACTCAGATGGTTTACCCATCCTCGAAGGGAATGGTACTGTTGTCTCCAATTCTTTGATGGCTGGTTCCGGTAGTTGTTGCATCATTGGTGTTAGGAATAAACCTGTTAACAAAATTGATCTTTTAATTTATCACATAAAACACAAGTTCGTGTGCAGTTCAGTCGATAAAGCATTTTAGTATTATCATTTTGTTGCTTATAGTTGAATGAAGCCAAAGAGATTAAAATATTACAAGGCATAGAGAAGACAAAGCGAGGAAAATTTGATGTCAAAAGTTATTACAAGTGGAAAAAATCTAGAGCAATTTCGACCGAATGACAACTCGTGTTCATGCTAACTGACACGACGCTTGAGCTTTAAAGTTTTTGTATGAAAATATTCCTAATGCCCCCTCTATGTCCTATTATATTTTAATCTGTTTGTTCGTAGCATATTAAAAGCTGTTATAATCTGTGGTATAGTATTGATATTTGTCTTCCAAATAGCCAACGCATTACGTCGTTGGATTTTACTTATTTGCAAACTCTTATACCAACTAAGGAAAGGAAGAAAAAATTGTAAGGAAACCTGCACATAGGGAAATTAAGAAACAAATCACTTTCTTAAATATAATACGTTAATTTCCATAATAAACGATGACCAAGATACTTGAAGAAGTAATCTTACCAGGAGATTCCGATATTCAATAGCAGTAATATTTAAATTGTTCACTAAATTTGGAACCAGCAACTCTTCGGTAGAGATGGGCTCTTTACATTTAGACAATCTAAATTATGGATGGATAGAGTGCCCTGTTAGAATATTGACATTTCTAAGTGTACTTTTTGTACCAACAGAAAATAAATATTTCTGTTTTTGTCGTATAAATCCTGAGATTCTTGATGCTAAAATCAGTATGGAAACCAGAGTCCCAATAAATAATGAAACAGAAACTACCAGTGCAAAGGGCATACTGGTCTTTTTACTGAGTCAGAAGTCATAGAGCCTTACATCAACGGGAGCAAACGCAGCGTTCTCTCCGAGTTGCTTAGCTACATCTTGCCCACTGCTTGAGAGTAGATCACAGATGATGACGCGGCTACCCTGCTTCACCAACAGTTCGGCAGTCGCTCTTCCCAAGCCTGAGGCTCCTCCAGTCACAAGACCTACTAGTCCCTGGTCAAGAAAAGGTAATTTAAAATCAAGAGCAAATATTTTAAGGTTGGTACAAATACATAGGAGAAGTAGAACTAGCATATAAAGAAAACATAATTATATACTTACATGTAAGTTTTTTTCTTGATCTTGTCTAACAAAAAATAATATTAATTTGTAAGCATGATTTGCACAAACTTCATTCTAAATACACCACCAAACCAAACAGACCGCGGTCGTTATTGATACTTTTTGACTGGTCAGGGATGACAACTGTACCTACTTAGGTTCAACGCTTAACCAACCTGCTTACCTATATATATGTTAGAGATAGGTCAATAGTACGGGAGTTAAATAGCGACATTCATCGGAGGCAGAAAGAAACAACACATGATTCATCGTCGAACACGTGTTTCGTCGGTCGAGAAAATGCTATAGAGTCGAAAATGGCGTGAATTGCTTCGAGAAAAGGATGGTACGGCCGTGCCGCTTTTTGCTCGACTTGGCGGGAGCACTGCCGTGCCCCCAGATAAAATCGAGGCGGTCGCCGCTACGGGCATTCTGTATCGAGACTCCGCGACGAGCGGTCGTTATTGAGAGTCCGCTCCGAGTAGTCTGACTTTATAACATTATTTAATTTAATAAAGTGATTATGTAACTTCCTGAATAACCAGATTAATTAAGTGCTGCCCAGCCTAGAATAGACGCTGTAAAATCGTATAAGTAACCGCAATCGGCCATCCCGAATGATCACTAACAATTACCTGATCCGTCACATCACCCAGGGGTCCTCACTAACATGTAAACAGTCTTCTACACAAGCACTGTTATCTTCATTCATCATAGGTAATTTATCTAAGTAGATATAACGATAAAACGGTACAATAACAAATTGTTTTAGCATGTTCACTAATATTCTAGGTTAACAAGAATTACTGTGTTCCATGTTTGCGCTCATTTTATAAATATCTCTATATCAAACTTACCTTCAGCATGGTTTTGGTATCTGGTAACGATAACTAAGCGTAGGTACCTACTACAGTGATAACAAAACAGGCGTAATATATTATAGCGGTAATATAATACCGCTTCTAAAGTATAATAAAAACGATTTAAAAAATTACGAGTGATCACAACACTGTCAGTTCGTTAGACGTCGCGTTTATACTGTTGTAGGTAATAGGTACTTTACCTACGTTTTCTAATGATATCATATCTTGTTTTCAGATACTTGACGCTATGTTGCTATGCAAATTTTCCCGAATATTACATTTTCCACACGTAGTTTTTTATTTACTTGGACATTGGCGTAAGTCAACAAAACCATAGCAAAAAGCCATTAACACCTTAAAGAAGAAAAAGAAGAAGTGGTATTATTGATTAATTGATATGCACGTAATGCTATTAAGATAAAATATAGACGGGGAACTACTTCTTCTTAATCTTAAAAACTATGTCAGCTTGCCGCAATTTCAAACCGACGATAAAAAATTTGGAATTTCTCAAGACTGACGAGAATCCGGCCAGGGGGCCAATTCTACTAAATGAAAGCGGTGATAGTTGTATGACAATTACATGATGTCAAAATTTGACATAATATCACCATTGAGTGACCACAATCATGTAATTGTCATACAACTATCACCGCTGTCATTTAGTGGAATTGGCCCCCAGGTAACATTAATAATTACTAACCAACCTTTTAGAATGCATGTAGCGGTCAACGCTGTCAGTTTTGTTTACTTAGACTGAAATTGTCTACCATTTAACAACTTTATTACAAATCAGAATCGATTATTTGACATTTGAAATTCATCAATTTATACAAAAATACCTAGTAATAATGATTTGCTTTAGTTTTTATGACGTACTAGCTTTTACTTACGGCTTACGGTGGCACGTTTATTTCACTCCCTTAGGGGTTGAATTTTGCAAAATCCTTTCTTAGTGGATGCCTGCACTGTATAATGTATCTATGTGCAAAATTTCAAGTCTCTAGACCCAGCGGTTTAGGTTGTGCATTGACACATCACCAATCAGTCAGTCAGTTTATCATTTTATATATATAGATTCTTAGAACTACTACACATTTTGGGTTTCTGATGAGCTATGTGACTGAACTTTAGGTGTTATAATTTTCAGTCAAATTAATAATAGAGATACTATTAAAAAATCTTTATTAAAAAAATTGCACTTATAACTACAAAACAATGTTTAAATCCTAGGGCTGAAATCTAACGGAACCGTCAATTCTTATTGTTTCTCCGTTGAGCATAGGGTTCTGTATGATGCTCTGAACGAGTTGAGCGAACTCAGATGGTTTACCCAGCCTCGAAGGTAAAATTACTGATGCCTCCAATCCTTTGATAACTGGTTCCGGTAGCTGTTTCACCATTGATGTTAGGAACAAACCTGTTAAGGAAATAAATAAATAATTTTTGGGACAGAATTCACATACGGTTACTTAGTCCCAAACTGAGCAGAGGCTATGGGTACTAAATAACTGTCAGACACACTTAAATATATATTAAACTTCCAGACACGAGGCCAACTGACATGTTCATGTACACAAATGTTGGCCCCGAGAGAGAATCGAACCCGCAACCTCCGGTTCAAAAGGTAGGGTCACTACCAACTGAGCCAACAGGCCCGTTCGGCTCAATGCATCTTATTGCTTTATTGTAAAAAACAAGTTCAATATACATATAACCATCAGATCTTATACAATACTAGCGACCCGTCCCGGCTTCGCACGGGTACAATGCTTATACTAAAACCTTCCTCTTGAATCACTCTATCTATTAAAAAAAACCGCATCAAAATCCGTTGCGTAGTTTTAAAGATTTAAGCATACAAAGGGACATAAGGACATAGGGATATAAGGACAGAGAAAGCGACTTTGTTTTATACTATGTAGTGATGTAACAGTCATCATTCCGTCCCGCGCAGTCGAGGAAACCGGTTGTGCCCATGCGCATATACCACGCTGATTCCGCGTCACAAGTCATCCTCGCTTCCCTCGCTGTGCAACTATAGATTAGTAACCGAAACAGAGACTAATAACGCGCGTCTATGATGGACTCACCCTTCAACGCGGAGATGTCTGTGGATGAGGTCAACATCGACCTCTCAACGTCAAGCACCAAAAATCTCGAGAATGAGTCACCTCCTTCTAATTTTGTGAATGCCGGGACCCGTGGTGGACGTTATACCCTCACCAATACCACTCGAAAAATCCGCGCACGCAGAACTCGGAGATGCGGCTTTTAAGGTGGACGACTCAGGCTACAAAAATGATTTCCAGATATTTCAAAATAAAATGCTGGAACTGCTGGATAAGTGGTGTAACAAGCAAGATATGAAGATCTCTAAAATAGCACAGGACTTCGAAGAGCTCAAGGACTCTGTCAAATTCGTCAATAACGTGTGTGATGAACTAAGTAAGAAGACTGATAATACCTGCCAGGCTGTATCACAGCTAGACACAAGGGTGAAGTCCCTAGAGAATCATGTTCTTCACACCAAAACCCTCGAAAAGAAAATTGAGTCACTTGAACAACAAGCGCGCCAGTGTAACCTTGAGATTGGAAATATACCTGACAGACGTAATGAAAATCTCATCACACTCCTCGAGAATTTGGGAACAACAATTAAACATAATATCTCGTTGAATGATACAGCAGCCGTGCATCGCGTACCTCACGCTAATTCATTTAGCACTCATCCCAAGAACATAATAGTGAAATTTCACTCACGGATCAAGCGTGATAACGTACTGGCTGCCTTCTGACTGGCTAAAGGTGTCAATACTGATCAACTGGGTGTCTCCGGTGAACCACGAAGAGTGTATGTCAACGAACACCTGACTCTCTTCAACAAAAAACTATATCGTGAAGCTCGTGAGGCCGCCGGGAGGCATGGCTACCGCTACGTCTGGGTCAAGCATGGCACAGTACTCGTTCGCGAAAATGATACCTCCTCAGTTATTGCCGTCCGTTCTGCTGATGATGTATCCAAAATTACTCCTAAGCCCGCCTGATAAACGCCCAACTTTTATGAAGTGTGTGTTAAATGAATTAGCGGTCAGTTTAGTTCTAGTCTCGGTGATATCATGGTTTGTGTACTTTTGCGTCTCCCTCGTTAACTTTATCTGCCGTGATAAAACTGGTATTTATAACAACTTTATTTTAATATCTTTTCATAGTGTAATTAATTTACTGTCACATGTAAACATTCCTAAATCTAACACACTGATGTTGCTCTGTCTCTGTAACTACTCTGTGCTCACATTCCTGCATAACTGCATCGTATTACGCAATCGTAATCTATCTTTCCTACTTCATTTGATATGCTCTAACAATTATTATTACGTTATTAGAATATGTTTATTAAAATGCACACATTATTATCGCCAGCATTGCTCCTTGACTAAGTATAAAACGGTAGTTATATATTATATAAGAAAACAATTCACATTAACAACTAATTACGTTTATAAATTGGTACGGTGCTTTTCACCCTATTTTTGTTATAGGATATTTATTCATGTCAAATCACCCAATTTATTATACTTTAATACTTTTATTTCAACAACAAATTCGAGCGAACATGTCTTTGTATGTACTACTACCTTCAATTTTAATCTTTCCATCATAACTTGTGTTATACTATCGGCCTGGGCTACCAATTTCTTAATATATCTTACAATCTATCTCAACATGAAATGTCTGAACAGTCAGGATGATTTGGTACATTATGTGTTTGTTGCACTGGCGTGGCTTGTTGTAGGGCGGACTAGGTACATATTACGCTTTAAAACAATGACTCGCATAACACATTGTCACTGTGCGCTGCGACTGTCATCGGATATATCTATTATTGCTTTAAACTGCAATGACACCGTAGATGAACATTGTTTATTTACTAACTGGCATGGGCGCGTGTGACAATTATCTGATAAGCATTTACTATTAAAACTGTAGTGGCATCCGTACAAAACTAAACACTTTATATATGAATATCTTATCCCAAGATTTTGACGTGATAATTCTAACCGAAACCTGGCTCGTTCCTAGCATATGTGATGGTGAGTTTATTGACGATAGGTATGTAGTGTTTAGGTGCGACCGGGACCGCGTGGCGAGCGGGCGGCGGGACGGCGGCGGGGTGCTGGTGGCCGTTCGCCGCGAGCTCCGACCTGCCGAGCGCCGCCTGCCCCCCGTCTCCGCCACCGCCCTGCTCGACCACGTGCTCCTTGAGTTGCCGCCACCAGCGACCCAACGCTCGGCTAGGGCTAGTCCGTACCTTATCACCGCTGTTTATATTCCACCACAACAGCCGGTAGAAACCTATGTAGCATATTTTGATAGTATCAGCGATTAAATAACTACTGAATGCCCTGAATTCTTTTGGATAGCAGGCGACTTCAATTTACCCGACCTTTTATGGGAAAATAGTGGAGGACCTCGATGTATTCCCATCACTGAGTGCTCCATTAGCCCATCCAGTAAATACTTAATTAATTTTCTTTCGGTCTCAAATTCTAATCAGTATAACTATTTGAAAAATGTTAATGATCGCACCTTAGATCTCTTTATCTCAAATACTGAATGCCATATTTCATCTTCTCTGAATCCATTACTACCCCCTGATCGTCACCACCCCCCATTTACTGTTTTAACACAACTCAACATCGAATCTAATTTTATCAAACAAAACAAACGAACTAAATACTGTTTCCATAAGGCAGATTATAGTCAAATAAATTCAGATATTTTAGAAATAGACTGGAACCTATTGTTTATGAACTTATCAGCTGAGGATGCCGTAAAATTGTTTTATGAGCGTATTTATACTATTATTAAACTTCATGTGCCTATGACTCAAATAAAAAATTCCAATTATCCTATTTGGTTTACTCCCGCATTAATTCACATTTTCAAATCAAAGTCAAAATATTGGGTCAAGTGGAAGACATACAATAATATTAGTGACTATGAAATATTTTCTGTCTACCGTGATCGATTCAAAGATCAAAGCAAAAAGTGCTATGATACCTACATAAATTCAGTAGAAAATGAAATCCACAAGAATATGAAGTATTTTTGGAATTACATCTCGAGTCGTAGGACCAAGCAGGGAATACCTACCACAATGTATTATAACAATGATACTGCGAATGACCCTAAATCTATTTGTAATATGCTTTCCAACTTTTTCCAATCAGTCTACGAAGACTCAACTCTTAACACCGATAACTGGTCGTGTCCCCTCGATAGCGCTAATCATGCTATTCATATTAGTTCGATTGAATTTTCACTTACTGATGTCTTAAAGAATCTTAAATCACTTGACGTTACGAAGGGATCAGGCCCAGATGGTATTCCTCCCTCGTTTCTAAAGCTTACATCTGATAGTATCTGTGTCCCTCTCTGCATATTATACAACAAATGTATTTTAGAGGGGGTGTTTCCCAGTGTATGGAAGTTGGCTTACATTACCCCTGTTTATAAAACCTAAATGTAATGCTGAGAACTACCGCCCTATATCAATTTTGTCGACCTTGTCAAAACTCTTTGAGAGACTGGTACACAGTGTCATATACCCACTGCTCCATAACATCATAACGCCTGCACAACATGGATTTGTTAAACACCGTTCTACTGTAACAAACCTTTTGATTTTTAGCACTTTTCTTTTCGAAAACATGGACAACCGTGTACAAGTAGACACTGTGTACACGGATTTCATGAGGGCTTTTGACAAGGTGGACCATGAACTGCTTTTAAATAAAATTGCCTTCAATGGCATGAAAGGCAACCTACTTCGCTGGTTTTCTTCTTATATCTCTTCTAGAACCCAACGAGTGGTTGTGAATGGTTTTGAATCTGATACGTTCATAGCATCATCCGGTGTGCCTCAAGGATCCATCCTTGGACCCCTTTTGTTTACTCTTTTCATCAACGATATTGATAATTGTTTCCAACATAGCAACTTTCTCCTTTATGCAGATGATCTTAAGGTATACTCAGGTATCCGCTCCATTAATGATTGCTACAAATTTCAGGAAGATCTTGATAGATTATATAGATACTGTTTGAATAATAAATTACACTTGAGCTTGCCAAAATGTCATAAAATTACGTTTACAAAAAAAATTAATAACATTTTATACCCTTACAATCTAGGTGGTGTCACTCTTTCTAGTATTCAGACGGTGAGGGACCTGAGTGTACTTCTGGATCATCAACTTCATCTAGACAATCACGTCGACAAAATCGTTAATAATGCTTTTCAAATGTATGGTTTTGTTATGCGCTCTTCTAGGGATTTTAGACGTCCCTCTACTTATTTACATCTTCTCAATACTCTAGTTCGCCCTCACCTTGAATATGCTGCCCAGATTTGGAACCCGCTGTACAACAAATATAGCGCACATATCGAGACAGTTCAGAGAAAGTTTCTTCGGAGTGCACATTACCGATGCTTCAGGAAGAAACTATCTTATGCTAAATTACTAAATAAATACTCCTTCTTGTCTCTTGATTCGAGACGTAAGTTAATTGACATGATAACACTATATAATATTTGTAACAATAACTTTGACTGTGTCAACCTTACTAGATACCTTGCGTATCGAGTCCCCTCTGGGAAACCTCGCAAGGTAAAACGTGAAAAACTATTTTTTACATCCGTGTGTAGGACCAATGCTGGTGTTCGATCCCCATTAAGACGTATTGTTAGTGCATATAATGAAAGCTTTTTACATATAGACTTATTTGCTTCTTCTCTAGGTAGATTTAGGAATTCCATTATTGCGTATTTAAAGCAAACTAGTATGTGAACTTAACACTTTTATTTTTATTTTTAACACCTACATAAACTTTGTTATAATTCCATTGGATTTAGTTACCTAAATCTGTATTTTTCATAATGATCTGTTTGTTTCTCTCACAATTTTTTACTAAATTCGTGGATTACGTTGTGGGCTATGTATCTAGTTAAATAAGTTAAGCTAAGACTATTGTTACAATGTTATGTACATAGCTGTTTGTTTTCCCAAATAAATAAAATAAAATAAAAACAGAATAAGCGCAATTCCTGAAATTCGTTTATTCAGTATTGACTACTTAATCGATTTCAGATATTTTAATGTATTAAATTTTTCCGAAAAATTGATTAGCAAAGTTTTTAAATTTAGTGCTACCTGTAAAGTCGTTTATTGCTCTTTATTTAAAAAAAATGGTTAGACACAACTAAAGTACGAAGGCATCTTAATTTTCTTATAACAGTATACCTACTAATTGGAGTATATTATTATGAGGAATTTCGCTTATTCTGTTACGCGTTGTATACCTACCGCCTGTTTTTTTTACCGTCTGTAAATAAATATATTGTAAATATGAATCCGTTTTCCCGTTTTATGAGTGTGGTAAATGCGCAAGCCGCGCGAGGCCATTATAAAAAAAAATGGTGTGATAGGTAAGTTTAGGTAATACATTCATTTGGCAATGTTAGTTAATAGGTTAATGTCCATAATGAAAGATGACCAAGCTACTGGAAGACGTAATCTTACCAGGTGCTATAGTGACCACTCGGATTCCGTGCTTTGCCAAGTCCCGAGCTAAAGGTAGTGTCATGCCTACTACACCGGCCTTAGATGCAGAGTAAGCAGCCTGTCCAATCTGGAACAAATTTATAAGATTTTGCAGTCGCCATAAGTCTCATAATTATAAAAATAAGTCTATTTTGTTACATAGAACGCGCCAATAAACGGCAAAGTTCTAAATGGCGCTATGGAAGTTTTCTAATTAGTTTGTATATACAACTGTCCAACATCAACCATTTGACCGTGGTCCCTAGGCACGATCACCTCGCTTGGCGGAAGATCTTCGCTTTTTACCATGGAGGAGCATTCCACCTCTCCTCCTCCATATTGGTGACCCTGAAGTATTATTTTGATATCGGTACCTATAAGCTACATCACTGTAAAGTTTCGAAATCCGTTAAGTAGCTATTGTGTGATAGAGCAGCAAGCATCAGATGGCTTTGCAGCCGTCATTCGCAAAAAAACTATATCCCTGATCCGCAGAACACGGAACAGTCCCAACAGCATCCTAAATACATTAGCAGATAGGTACACTTCCCCCTTGTGGAAGTGCCTGGAAGATCACTGAAACGAACTCTTCTCAGTGATCATTCTCGGTACAATCACTGCATCCTATTTTATATTTAAGTTTTAATGTTACTAACATAAAATAAGTCTACTAACTCTTCTATGGATCAAAGTTGTCCGAAATAAACAATTTTTATTTTATTTATTTATTTTATCTTTCCATCAATCCCCACAAACTTTAGAATATTACATTACGTCACGCGTTTCTTCGGTCATTTCGAACCTGTACTTTGACAATTCATGATAAATAGTAGGACAAATAGTAGGACACAATTCACACACGGTTATTTAGTCCCAAACTAGGCAGGGCCTGTGCTATGGGTACTAAATAACTGAAAAACATACTTAAATAAATATTAAACGACCAGACACGAAGCCAACAGACATGTTCGTGCACACAAATGTTGGCCCCGGGCGGGGATCGAACCCGCGACCTCCGACTCAGAAGGCAGGGTCACTACCAACTGAGCCAACAGGCCCGTCAAATTATGATTGTGATTAAAAATTGATTTCATTTCTGGTTGCTGACTGTATATTATAAGAATGATTATTAGATGTTCAGTATCTGTAAGCTCTGTCTAGCCGTATATACAACGCGTAACAGAAAAACGCAATTCCTCATACACCCCAATTAGTATATTATTAATATAAAAAAAATATGATGCAATCGAACTTTAATTGTGTCTACCCAATTTTCTTAAATATCGATTAATAATAGCAAGAAATCAATAGAAAACACTAAATTCTGCTACTATAATTCATGTTTTTGAAAAATTTAACACATACTAAAAATAGCTGAAATCGAATAAGTAGTCGATACTGAACAAACTAATTTCAGGAATTGCGTTTATGTTACTCTATGCTGTCTAGTTTTGAACTTAGTCTGTGTGTAAACTGAGAATAACAATGACATTTATGATTTCAAAGTTTTCACTTACACTGAATGTGCTAGAATAATTCAAGTTTTTAGCTTTAATTTTTGATAGTAAATGAATATTAGTGTAAACCAAAGAAATAAAAATATAATAGGGCGTAAAGGGGACAAAGTGAGGAAAAAATTAAGCTGAAAAGTTATTCCAAGTGGAATAAGTCTAGTACAATTTTGAATGAATGACAGCTCGCGTTCATACTAACTAAACATCACGCTTGAGCTTCAAAGTTTTGTATGAAAATATTCCCAATGCCCCTCTATGTCCTATTATATTTTAATCTCTTTAGTGTAAACTAACTTGTCCATCAAAAGCGGAGATGCTCGCTGTGTTTATGATGACTCCTCGTTGACCGTCCGCGTCAGGTGCGTTCTTTCCAATCACTCCAGCTGCTAGGCGAATTACGTTGAATGTACCTATTAAATTGACCTGTAATTAAAAAAAAATAATTATGAGTCGTATGGTGGTACAGAAATTTAATATATAAAATGAGAAACTGACTGACTGATTGGTGATGTAGAAACGCACAGCCTAAACCACTGGGTCCAGAGACTTGAAATTTTGCACATAGATATCTTATACAGTGTATAGGCATCCACTAAGAAAGGGTTTTGTAAAATTCAACCCCATAACGGGGTGAAATAAACGTGGGCGAGCGAAGCCGCGGGTAAAAGCTAGTAATAAATACTAATATTATAAACGCGAAAGTTTGTTTGGATGGATGTCTGGATGTATGGATGTCTGGATGGATGTTTGTTCCTCTTTCACGCAAAAACTACCGAACGGATTTTGATGAAACTTTACAGTTATATAGCTTATACATCAGAATAACACATAGGCTACATTTTATCTCCGTATTCCCACGGGAACGGGAACTACGCGGGTGAAACCGCGGGGTGCTGCTAGTAAATACTATATATATGTAAGGGACTTAAATATATACGTCTTATAAAGCTCTAAGCTGCACTTTAGATTTTGAAAGGGTTGAGCTCCAATATAGCCCATTAGAATCCTACTAATATATAAATGCGAGAGTTTGTATGGATGTCTGGATGGATGTTTGTTCCTCTTTCACGCAAAAACTACCGAACGGATTTTGATGAAACTTTACAGTTATATAGCTTATACATTAGAATAACACATAGGCTATATTTTATCCTCGTATTCCCACGGGAACGGGAACTACGCGGGTAAAACCGCGGGGCACTGCTAGTCAGATATAAATAAAGTTTTAAGACAAATTGTATTATGTCCGGGTATATCTGGGGTTTATTATGTTATAAACAGCCTTACATCCGGACCCAGTAATTTGTAAAAACTTAATAGATAAATAAAAAATTAAATAATCTCTAGCCTTTTATCACCGAGGGGGTAGGCAGAGGTATTCAATTTCTGGATATACCGACTTTTTGTGAGGTATTCTATGGACCTTCTTTGAATTTCTGTTCCAGTACAAAAGAAACGGCAGCTTTGGTACCCAATGAAATAGACACCCACGGGGTATCACACCATGCTTATTTTATTGACTCATAACAAGTCGAAATTTTCCATATTTTTAAATGAATCTAGCAGTTGAAAATATTGAGTCAAATAAAACAAAAATATCATAGAAACACGAATCGATCGATTGGGAAATCTATTAATACCAAAGAGATTAAAATATAATATAAGGCATAGAGGGGACAAAGCGAGGATTATTTGAAGCCAAAAGTTATTCCAAGTGGAATAAGTCTAGTACAATTTCGACCGAATGACAGCTCGCGTTCATACTAACTGACATGACAAGGACATGACGCTTGAGCTTCAAAGTTTTGTATGAAAATATTCCCAATGCCCCCTCTATGGTATTATATTTTAATGTCTTTGATTAATACAAAAACTTGTTTGTTGTTGTGGTAAAATTGAACGTCGTGTCATCACGTCAACCGTGTCATTCACTAGGGATGGCCAAGTGAAAAAATAAATTGATATTTATCGTATCGACATTTTTAAATACTATAGATAAAAATCGAGTGAAAAATATCGATATATCGTCAGTTTTTACATTATTATTTATACATATTCCCAAATTAGTAAAAAAGGACGATGAAAATAGTATTTTTTTATAAATGCTTGAGTCTAAAAAAGTATTTAGTACTTAACATGAAATGAAACAGAATTGCGTTAAAAATATAATAAAATTGATACGAATTCGATACTGTAAAATAAATGTCGATATATCGCCATTAAAAATATCGACGATATATAAAATATTGTGATAAATAAGTATTTGGAAAAATATCGATATTTTAATATAGGTATCGATATTTTTTGCCCAAGCCATCATTAACTGTCACTATGTGGCATAGAGTAACTTATATGGCATGTGGTAGGCAGTGCTATTTTCTAACAAAGAGTTTGTAAGAAAATCATTTTCTTTCCTAGAGAAACTTTTTCTTTACACGTCTTTGGTACCTAAAATCTCATAATAACCTACAAAATACACTAGGTAACGAATAACTTTTAAACCTCAACTTATAAAAATGTGGTATGATTACATATTATCTTAGTCTGTCCAAGAACTATCGATTTTACACGGTTTCGTCTTCCGTGGGCAGGTGTAAGTAGGGTACCCAAAACACATGGACTTTTGCCAATGTTATTGATGTAAAAGACTTTATTTTTAAGAAGTGACAGTTAGACATCATATGGAATACAATGAGTAGTAAAAGAAATAAAAATTCAAATATTGATTAGCCAGTAATACAACATACTCCCCCGTAATCAAAATAAAATTATAAACGTAAGCCTATTCCTTTTACACAATTCTGATGCTTAATGCGAGCTAAAATTTTTACATCATTCGTTATCAGCACGAAAACTCTATTTAACTGAGTATACACGAATAAAACTGCATTTTATTTAGTTAAATGTGAATAGGAAAGTTTTTCCAATGTGTACGTGTATGATTAGTGAAAATCGGTGAAAATTTTTAATAGTTCACGAACGTAATATTTTCACGAAATAATTTTCACGAAATATTTTGTTGTGACATCGAACAGCTGAGCGTATGTAAATATGTCAAATAACTCTTATTCTGGTATAAAACCGCTAATAAATAGAGACGGTTATTCCGTATGGAAATTCAAAATCCGCATGTACCTCATGCATGAAGAACTATGGGAGACCATCGTCGGATACCCTGAAGGTAATGATATATCTGCTGACAAGAAATTACGTAACGATCAAAAGGCGTTATCAAGTAAAAGACTTTATTTTTAAGAAGTGACAGTCAGACATCATATGGAATACAATGAGTAGTAAAAGAAATAAAAATTCAAATATTGATTAGCCAGTAATACAACATACTCCCCCGTAATCAAAATAAAATTATAAACGTAAGCCTATTCCTTTTACACAATTCTGATGCTTAATGCGAGCTAAAGGCTTCGTGAGCACATCAGCCCACATCTCCAAAGTAGGAGTATAGACAACACTAATAACACTGTTAGCTAACAAATCGCGTATAAAATGAAATCTTGTGTCTATATGCTTGGTTCTATTGTGGTGGACCGGATTCAATGCCAATTTTTGGGCAGACTGCGAATCATTGTAAATAGTGACAACAGCTGACTCACCAGTTAATTCGAACATCAACCGCTTCAGAAACACAGCATCCTTAGCCGCACTCGCCAAGCTCATATATTCGCTCTCACTAGAAGATAGGGCAGTGGTAGTTTGCTTCTTACTTTCCCACGAAATTGCTCCACCGGCTAGAGAGAAGTAAAATCCAGTGTACGAGCGACGATCAATAGGACAATTGGCCCAATCTGCGTCCGCATAACCAACTAAACGTCCTCCGCCTTTCCTGTAAGTAATGCCCAAATCCATAGTTCTTTTTAAATACTGTAATACGCGCTTCGCTGCAATCCAATGACTTTTATCATATTTAGTGTTGAACTGGCTTAAATACGACACAGCAAATGCGATATCAGGTCGCGTATTAACGGCGAGAAACATTAGGCAGCCTATTAACCTCTGGTATGGATATAATGACGAATCATCACTACCTTTTTCACACGGCAACAACTTTTTAGTTTCCATTGGAGTAGGCATAGCCTTACAGTCGGACATTTGAAACTTTTCGAGCAAATCACTAATATAAGTTTCTTGCGACATTTGAATTACGTTAGGTTTACATTTAATATTCAAACCTAAATAATAGCTTAAAGGGCCGATGACTTTCAGACTAAAATAATTCTGTAAGTCAGATATGACAGTGTCAAGCGTTTTATTTTCCTTGTAGAATATTACAATGTCATCGACATGGAATGCGAGTATTATTAACTCGTTACCAACCTTCTTAGTATAAATACACGCTTCTGAAGGAGTTTGATTAAAACCTATGCAGTGTAAAATTTCTGTTAACTTTTTATACCATGCCCTTGAAGCTTGCTTGAGTCCATAAAGCGAACGCTTTAGTAAGCATACTTTGTCTTCTTGGCCAGGTTTAGCAAATCCTTCTGGCTGACTCATGTATACTTCTTCCTCCAAATCTCCGTTTAGAAATGCTGTGTCCACATCTAAATGGTGCATCTTCATTCCTGTTTCTGCAGCCAACGCAAACAGCATGCGAAGAGAAGAGTTCCGGACGACTGGGGAAAAAGTTTCCGAGTAATCAATGCCATACACTTGATTAAATCCTTTTGCGACAAGTCGCGCCTTATATTTGATAACGTCACCATGCGCATTTTTCTTCAACTTATATACCCATTTGCAAGGTATGACCTTTTTATCTGGTCTATTGACGAGAACCCAAGTTTTCTTTTCAAGCAGCGAATGAAATTCATCTTGCATAGCTTGATACCACTTGTCTCCATCTTCTGCATTCATAGCCTGTGAATATCTTGTAGGTTCATCCATCTGCTGAGGGGATGAAGTCTGCATGCATACACAATTGGCAGCAGAATTAGGTTTTCTCGGTCTCATATCGTACCTTGGTTCTACAACCTCAATATCAGAATACATTTCTTCGGATGAAGGTGAAATACCGGGTTGAATTGGCTCATCTTCAGTGGCAGCGCTCGTCCGTTTTGAACTACTCAACGAGTTCTCTTGTGAACTTAACAGAAGAGGTATAAACGCTGGCTCAGGTAAATTATCACCAGACTTACATGTGTTACCTTTACCTTTCAAATCTTGAAAATGATTTTCAAAGAAGGTTATATCTCTGCTTTTCACAAATCTTCTGGGATACGTTGCGTCCCTGAAGTAATAACTTCGCGGATCTTCTGAATAACCGACGAAAATGTGTTCAGATGCTTTCATGTCCAGTTTCTTCCGGCTACAGTCGGGGACATGGATCAAAGCTCTACATCCGAAAACACGTAGATGCGATAAGTTCGGTATCTTACCGTACCACTTCTCGTACGCTGTCTTGCCTTCAAGAGCACGATGAGGAGATCTATTCTTGAGGTACACAGCCATTTCTGCTGCATCTTGCCAATAAGCTCGAGACATTGAACTATCAGACAGCATTGACCTCACTTTCTCTATAATAGATCTATTGGTCCTCTCTGCGACCCCATTCTGATTTGGACTATAGGGAACCGTAGTTTGGTGTTGAATTCCTTCATTTTGTAAATACCTCGAAAATTCAGCATTAACGTACTCTTTCCCGTTGTCACTCTTTAGGGTCTTAATCTTGGCTCCTGTTTCCCGTTCCACTGAGGACTGGAAAACACAAAACTTATTCTTTACTTCAGCTTTTGAAGAAATAAAGAAAACAAAAGTCATACGAGAAAAATCATCTATAAAAAATAAAAGATATCTATTGCCTTGAAATGACGTTTCAGGCAGGGGACCACAAACATCTGAATGTATAAGTTCCAGAACTGAAGTTGATCTTTTATGCGAAACTTTCTTAAAGGGTTTCCTATTCTGCTTACCTTCAATGCAGGGGATGCATGGTTCCTTGTCGACATCTGAATAGTCGACGCCTACCGCGTGACCTTTCTTTAATTGATCCATTCCAATGCGGCATAAGTGACCTAAACGTCGATGCCATAGCTTAAAGTTAGAAACATCGGAGTGTGTCTCAAAAGCGGTTAATTGACGCGTGTCTGGGTTAACTGTACAATCTAAAGAATACAGTCCACCACAAGTAGAACCATGTAAAATTACATTACCTTTACAAGAAAAAGCATCAGAATCATAAAAATTACAACCAGTTTTATCAAAAACTACGCTAAAACCTTTATCTACCGCCTTCTTCACTGAAATAAGATTAGAATTCAAGTTTGGTACATGAACGACATCCGTAATCTTCTTAATATCAGTATTGTGACCGGAACTGATAATAGAGATATCTCCAACACCCTGGCTTGGCAATTCATCACCATTGGCAATGGTCACAGTCCCTGTATGTGAACCTCTCATGTTTTCCATCCAATCATCTCTTGACGTCATATGGGCCGACGCACCAGAATCGATATAAAACTTATCTCTCTCTAGTCTGTCATTGACATTTAATGCGCATAAAGAATTCTTGTGATTCACAGGTTTCTTCTTCTTGTCCTTCTTATGTGGACAGTCTGGACGCTTATGTCCTGGCTCCATGCAGTCATAACAAACAACAGGTTTCTTAGGTTTGGATGTAGAACTAATTTGGTTCATTCGGGTACGAAGAGCAGTATCTGGGTTATCTATAGCTGGCTTATTAAGTTCATTCAATAGTTTGGTCTTAATCAAATCCACTGTAATGTCTATGTTGGAGTTTTCCAGAGCCATTACTAGAGGTGAATACTGAGGACTCAAACCTCCTAGAAGAATTGCAGCTATTGAAGCATCTTCCATAATCTTGCCTATATCGGCTAAATCTTGCACAGTTGACATGACAGCATTTATATACGTCTCTATGTTGGAGTCAAAATCATCAAGGCAGTACCTGTACAGTTTCCGTTCGAGGCTTATACGTCGCCCTAAGCCTTTATCCTCGTAAGCGGACGAAAGAGCATCCCAAGCCTCCTTGGCTGTCTTGCAGGATCTTACATGGGTGATCGCCATACCATCTACCGTAAGGTCTTCTACATCATTCGTTATCAGCACGAAAACTCTATTTAACTGAGTATACACGAATAAAACTGCATTTTATTTAGTTAAATGTGAATAGGAAAGTTTTTCCAATGTGTACGTGTATGATTAGTGAAAATCGGTGAAAATTTTTAATAGTTCACGAACGTAATATTTTCACGAAATAATTTTCACGAAATATTTTGTTGTGACATCGAACAGCTGAGCGTATGTAAATATGTCAAATAACTCTTATTCTGGTATAAAACCGCTAATAAATAGAGACGGTTATTCCGTATGGAAATTCAAAATCCGCATGTACCTCATGCATGAAGAACTATGGGAGACCATCGTCGGATACCCTGAAGGTAATGATATATCTGCTGACAAGAAATTACGTAACGATCAAAAGGCGTTATCAAAAATATGTCTTACGGTAGATGGTATGGCGATCACCCATGTAAGATCCTGCAAGACAGCCAAGGAGGCTTGGGATGCTCTTTCGTCCGCTTACGAGGATAAAGGCTTAGGGCGACGTATAAGCCTCGAACGGAAACTGTACAGGTACTGCCTTGATGATTTTGACTCCAACATAGAGACGTATATAAATGCTGTCATGTCAACTGTGCAAGATTTAGCCGATATAGGCAAGATTATGGAAGATGCTTCAATAGCTGCAATTCTCCTAGGAGGTTTGAGTCCTCAGTATTCACCTCTAGTAATGGCTCTGGAAAACTCCAACATAGACATTACAGTGGATTTGATTAAGACCAAACTATTGAATGAACTTAATAAGCCAGCTATAGATAACCCAGATACTGCTCTTCGTACCCGAATGAACCAAATTAGTTCTACATCCAAACCTAAGAAACCTGTTGTTTGTTATGACTGCATGGAGCCAGGACATAAGCGTCCAGACTGTCCACATAAGAAGGACAAGAAGAAGAAACCTGTGAATCACAAGAATTCTTTATGCGCATTAAATGTCAATGACAGACTAGAGAGAGATAAGTTTTATATCGATTCTGGTGCGTCGGCCCATATGACGTCAAGAGATGATTGGATGGAAAACATGAGAGGTTCACATACAGGGACTGTGACCATTGCCAATGGTGATGAATTGCCAAGCCAGGGTGTTGGAGATATCTCTATTATCAGTTCCGGTCACAATACTGATATTAAGAAGATTACGGATGTCGTTCATGTACCAAACTTGAATTCTAATCTTATTTCAGTGAAGAAGGCGGTAGATAAAGGTTTTAGCGTAGTTTTTGATAAAACTGGTTGTAATTTTTATGATTCTGATGCTTTTTCTTGTAAAGGTAATGTAATTTTACATGGTTCTACTTGTGGTGGACTGTATTCTTTAGATTGTACAGTTAACCCAAACACGCGTCAATTAACCGCTTTTGAGACACACTCCGATGTTTCTAACTTTAAGCTATGGCATAGTAAATTTTAATCACGATATTTGTTAAAACCAATTTTGACGAGATTACTACCCATGCATTATAAAGAGTAAGTTAAAAAAATAAACTAATCTCATAACATACAGATTTAAATATTTAATTCAGTAGTGGACTTATAGACTATGGTACATATCTGACGATGATCTATCTATAAAAATATAGAAAATGATAAACTGACTGACCGATTCGTGATATGTCAAAGCACAGCCTAAACCGCTTAGTCTCGAGATTCGGAATTTGCACATAGATAGCTTATACAGTGTAGGCATCCACTAAGAAAGGATTTTGCAAAATTAAACCCCTAAGGGGGTGAAATAAACTTGCGAAAAAAAAACTAGTAAAAAGCTAGTAATATACAAAAAAGATGTACTTAATAAGGTACTTACATCAATTGTTTGTTTGAAAACGTTCAAATCAAAGGGTTCGTCCTTCTTAAAATTGTACACTCTGGAAGCACTTATGATGCCAGCACAGTTTACTACCACGTCCAATCGTCCGAATTTGTCCTTTGCGATTTGCAAAGCCTCTTTCACGTCTGCTTCTGATGTAACCTTAGAAAAAAAATACCTGTATATAAAATATGTGTAACAACGTCAAAATCAGATAAATTCAAAAAAGTATTAAAGATAATATCAATGAATATGATATTTTTAATTGATATGATACCAGTAATACTTAAACTGTCTTAATATTCATGATGCTAAAATCAGTATGGAAAGTAAGTGACAACTCTTTATTGTACAGTGTACACCAATAAAAATATATAACAAGTAACACAATGATGAAAAAAGTACAATGGGCGGTCGCGTGCAGCAATTTCTTCCAGACAAACATGTAATTGAGATAAACAGATAAAGGATAGTGATGCACTAAAGTTAACAATGGATTAACGTACTTATATATTAACTTATAGATTAACGAACTACGTACCGAATTATTATCATTAAAAGGTAATAATTCGGTAAGTAGGTCGCCGGAGACCGCCAACGTAAACACACGTCGCGGCGCGCAAAATGCCTCCATCAGCAGTTTGTCGTCGCTGGTTGTTGCTGAGGTGCCCACAACCCCCGCTCCGCCCCCGCCTCCGCAGATGACGTCGCGTGCGAGCGCGGTCACGGCCCCGCCGTGTGCTTACGCAGCCGCCGCTGCTGCGCCTGCCCCCGTCGCTGTCGCCGCACCTTCCCCGCTAATGCAGAAGCCCTCCCAGGAAGGGAAGAAGAGCCGGAGCAAATCTGCTGGCAAGCAAGTGTTTCACCGGTTTACAGGAAAAACCAGTGTGATGAGGAGGGCTTCCAAAGAGTAGAGAGGAAGAAGAAGAAGCCCTCTAGCCGCAACACCCATGGCACTGCTCCGACCGGACCGAACCATCTGCTGCGTCCTGCTGTACCGTCGACGCAGCTGTATGTGTCCCGTTTGCACTGGTCTACGAAGGTCCAAGACGTCGTAGACTACATAATGAAGAAGTCCACATTTTCATTGAGGGTTGAACGGTTGGAGTCTCGCTGCAAAACGAATTTTAATTCTTTTGTGGTTAGAGTACCAACCCATCACCTGGAAACCTTCATGAAGGAGGACTTCTGGCCGCAGGGAGTTGTATTTCGGAAATTCCGGGGTCAACTACCTGCCGATAGCGCTCGCACGTTGCCGACATTACGTGTAAAATAGTTTAGATAGATATTTTATATGTATGTTAGTTATAAGGTATATATAATATGGGTCTCTGTTTACGTTATTTAAGATCTATTAATGTAAATATTGCCTGAAATAAAGATTTATTATTATATACGGAAACCAGAGTCCCAATAAATAATGAAACAGAAACTACCAGTGCATACTGGTCTTGTTACTGAGTCAGAAGTCACAGAGCCTTACATCCTACATACAAATATACATATAATCTCACGCCTATTTCCCATTCGGGTAGGCAGAAACAATAGTCTGCCAACCAACTTGGCAGATCTCTCGTGCTTCCTCCACATCCATCAAACGACTCATGTATCCTCGTCTTTTTCGGGTACTCTTTTTCTGACTTTTCTTCAATACATCACCGATCTGGTCGATGTAGGTACGCCTAGGTCATCCTCTACCGACTCGCCCATTCACAACACCCTTGTATATTTGTCTCGTTAGACGACTTTTATTCATCCGCTCAATGTGACCAAACCACCTTAGCATTCCTTTTTCAATCCTAGTCACTATATCATATTTCAAGCCGCAACGCTCTCGAATCACACTATTCGTTACTCTATCTATCAATCTTACATCAACGGGAGCAAACGCAGCGTTCTCCCCGAGTTCCTTGGCTGCATCCTTTCCACCGCTTGAGGGTAGATCACAGATGATGACGCGGCCATCCTGCTTCAGCAGGTGTTCGGCAGTCGCTCGTCCTAAGCCCGAGCTTGCACCAGTCACAAGACCAACTAATCCCTAGTAACACAGAAAAGGTCTTTTCAAATCAACAATCTTTAGTTTAGGTACAAATAGGTATGTAAGAAATATAGAATTAGCATATAAAAAAAAAAAAAAAAAGTTGGTGTTATTCTTGATCTTTTCTAACAAAAAAAAATGTTATATTGAAAACATGCATTGAATAAACCCTCACTACCGCATTAAAATGCGCTTACGCACTCATACTTCATTCATAATACCTACACTAATCTCAGCCCGCAGTGATTATTGATATATTTTGGCGTTATCTGCCAATACAATTCAGTCACTATAATGTCAAATATCATCAACACATTTTTTTAATTCTTAAAGGCAACTCAAATCAAAATTAGCTGATCGACTATCAAATCAGACTATCAAAAAAAGACTATCAATCAGTAGCGTTGTCATAAGATTTAAAACAGTCTGTCAGCTAGTTTGTTTATCCCGAATAAATGTTTTTTTTTTATTTAGTTCTATTTGCCGTTCGGAAACCGGGGGCTATCCCTCTATTTACATTGAGCAGAAACGGCATTGACCCTCATTATTTATTACTATATAAGATTCCACAGAGTATAAGATGTTACGCAAACAGTCTTCTACACGAACACTGTTGTCTTTATTCATCATAATTTATTCGGATATAACGATAAAACGGTACCTACGATGTTTTGAATAACAAATTGTTTTAACATAAATGTTCACTGATAGTCTTATCAAGAATTATTGAGTTGCTATGTTTGTACAAATTTTATGAGTATAGTATGTTTATCAAAGAGATCAAACTTACCTTCAGCATGGTTTTAATAACAAAACAGGCGTAATCGAATACCGACTCTAAAGTATACTAAAACGATTTCAAAAATTACGAATGATTACAAAACTACGCGTGATAGTTCATTAGACGTCGCGGTTGTAATGTAACCGGTACTTCGTCTACGTTTTTTAATGATATCAAGTCGTATTATCTTATTTTCAGATATTCAATGATATGTTGCTACGCAAATTTTTACCGAATTTTATTTATTTACATTTTTTGCAAATCATTTTTTTATCCGACTACAAAAAAGGAGGAGGTTCTCATTTCGTAGCGTATGTTTTTTTTGTTACCCCAGAACTTCGACTGGGTGAAGAGATTTTGATGATTCTTCTTTTTTTACTTTAAGCTGATGCTTCCCGTGTGGTCCATGTGCGGTGAAATTTCATCCAGTTCGGACAATAGCATCCATAAGAAAACCATATAAGTCTTAAATTTGCATTAAGTACGTGAGCGAAAAATGAAAGAATAACTCAATATCACGGTAGCCGATTTCGATGATTCTTCTTTAACCGACTCCAAACAAGGAAGAGGTTCTCAATTCGACTGTATTTTTTTTAGTATTATTCGTTAAAAGTCGGTTTTACACGCTTTAGATTTCCAGGTTACAAAATCCATAGTAAGTAAAAAGCCATTAAAATCTGAAAGAAGAAGAAGAACGAGTGGTAATATTATTTAATTGATATGCCCTTTAACTCAAAGCCGTAGGAGGTAATGCTATTACGATAAAATATAGATAGGGAACTCCTTCTCGGCTTGACTCATTTTTAACCGACGATAAAAAAGGAGGAGATTCTCAAGTCAACGCGAATCCGGTCAGGTAGGTTAGGTAGGTAAAATTCTATGTGAGATACATACCTAATCTTGCAGAGCAGTGATAGCCTTACGGTTAAAGAGCCTTCACATGATGAAAATCAGTGAGGCTCGGGTTCGAATCCTGGCATGTACCAATGAGTTTTTCAAAACTTACGTACATATTTGTCACTAGCACGAAGGTGAAGGAAAACATCGTTAGGAAACCCGCAAGTCCCAGAATTAGCTCTGAGACATGTGTAAGCAGACCATGGGCTCACCACCTATCACGTTTAGGGGTCCAAAGAATATCTGGTGAAAAGTGGGTACTTATATCCAGAAATGGAATACCTCTAACTACCCCTTCGGGGATATAAGGCGTGAGATTATTATTATTATTTATACCTAATCTTTTAACGAGTTTATATAAAAATTTCTTGTCACGGTGTTTGTGGTTGAAGTCCTCCGAAACCTAACCTAACTGGTTGGGTGTAAGAGAATATAGATCGTAAAGTATTTTGTACCCTTCTACCCCTCACCTACCATTTATAAGGCAAAACAAGTTTTGTCGAGTCAGCTATCTTGTGTATCTTATCTTACAAACCCCGATTATAGATAATAACTTTTTCACTTCTCATGCTCTAAAAGTACGCCAATATAGCCCTACGAAGTGGGACTAAAGTGACCACTGACCAGCGGGAGTAAAAAATAATTAGATTTTTAATTTCCATAATGAGATGTAGACAAACTCAAACAATAAATATCTGTGGAGTGTGGACCATCTTCATTGCGAAAATGTTGAGAGTTTTAGTTCCATGGTGTTTCCGCATAGAAGGTGGAGCCATGTGTTTTAAAAGATATTTAAATATCTTTGTTAATCTGTGACAGGTTTAGAAGAAAACCTTGCCCGCGAAAATTTTAGAATTTTCGTCGAGTGTATTTGTTTGGTTTTAAATATGTTTTTACTAAATTGTCAATTTTTCTCGCACTCAAAGTGAAAAGTACAGTTGCACCTCGAGACTAAACGCCAACTTAATATACCCTCGGTTTCATTGACTTCATAGACTCCCTCCCAAACTCGGGAGTCAAACCACCTCTGGTATATAATGGCTTCGTTTAGTCCCTCGATATAAAATATATTATTTAGAATGCCTGTAGCGGTCAACGTTGTCAGTTTCGTTTTGGTACTGTACAAATAACTTATGTTTACTTAGGACTGAATTTTTTTTACAATTTAACAACTTATTACAAACTAGCAGCGCCCTGCGGTTTCCCGAGGGAATACGGGCATAAAATATAGCCCATGTGTTATTCTAATGTATAAGCTATATACCTAACTGTAAAGTTTCATCAAAATCCCTTCAGTAGTTTTTGCGTGAAAGAGTAACAAACATCCATCCATACATCCATCCAAACAAACTTTCGCATTTATAATATTAGTAGGATATTAGTAGGAAGTAGGATTAGTAGGATCTCAATTTATTATTTGATATTGCAATTTCATCAATTTATACAAAAATACTTACATAAAAAGATGTGCTTTACTTTTTATGACGTTATTCTTCGAACCACTACAATTCATTTTTTCGGTATTTGATGAGCTCTGTGAATGTAGTTTAAGTATTTTACTCGTAAATTTCAATAAAATACTAATAGAATGTAGTAAAAAAACTTTAATTAAAATATTTTTAATGAATTTTGTGTACGCTTATAATTACAAAACAATTTTTAATTCCTAAGGCTGCATTCTCAAGGAGCCGTCGAGTCTTATCGTCTCTCCGTTGAGCATAGGGTTCTGTATGATGTTCTGAACGAGTTGAGCGAACTCAGATGGTTTACCCAGCCTCGAAGGGAATGGCACTGTTGCCTCCAATTCTTTGATGGCTGGTTCCGGTAGTAGTTTCATCATTGGTGTTAGGAACAAACCTGTTCAACAAATAAATAATTTGTGGGATACAATTGACACAAAGTTATATAGCACCAAACTAGGCAGAGCCTTTACCTACTATGAATACTAAATAACCGACAGACGTACTTATGTAAATATTAAACTTCTAGACACGAAGCCAAAAGTCATGTTTCTTGCACACAACTGGGGGCCAATTCCACCAAATGTCAACGGTTATAGTTGGATGACAATGACATGTCAATGGTCATGAAAAGTGCCAAATAACACCATTGATTGACCATTGACATGGAATTGGACTCCTGGTGGAATGGAACCCGCAACAAGCCCGTCCGGCCCGTGTTAACGAAATGCATGTTAACATATTTGATAAGAAATCGTTAGCATACCTACTTATTCTGATACTTGTAAGAATTGACTAAATATTTCAGTTTTATGATCTTAGCGTAATTACTTCTAAGTATCATATTATCTGGTATTGATATTTGCATATTTGCGGAACCATCGCAAAATGTCAGATTCGCAAAATGACGGATTCGCAAAATGTCGGAATTCTGACATTCAAATAGCCATTTGACTTATTTGCACACGCTTACACGAGAACTAATATTGCAAGAAAACCTATAGATAGGAAATTAAGAAACAAATAATTGTCTCAAAGAAAGATGACCAAGCAACTTGAAGAAGTAATCTTACCAGGTGCTATAGTGACGACTCGGATTCCCTGCTTGGCTAAGTCACGAGCTATGGGTAATGTCATGCCCACTACACCGGCCTTAGATGCAGAATAGGCCGCCTGTCCAATCTGGAAGTAATTTAGAAGATTTTGCAACATCATTCATCTTATATGAATAAAAAGCAGCCCATGTGCTATTTTGATGTACCTTTTGGCTACATCACTGTGTATCTTTTAAATCCGTTCAGTAGCTATTGTGTGAAAGAGCAAAAAACATTTTTTCCATTCATCCATTACCAGAAACTTTCAGGTCTAAAATTTTAGTGGAATATTACATTACTTCGCGCTATCATATGTGACACCTCGGTCATGTTTCACATCTACTGATTTGAAAGCCTCACACTTCAAAAATTGATTTCATGTCTGGTTGCTGAGTGTATATTTATATGATTATTAGATGTTTATTACCTGTAGGCACTGTCTGGTTTTGAACTTAGTCTGTGTATGAACTGTGACTCACATTGTAATTTGTTCTTTCAGCATTTCCACCATTTTTCTACTTAAATTGAATTTAATATTAAAAATATCTCATTTTGCTAGTAGCTTTCAAATGGTGCTTTTTGGCTATTAAATGAATATTAGTGTAACCAGAGACCAGTTTAAATGGTCTCTGGTGTAACTAACTTGTCCATCAAATGCGGCAATGCTCGCTGTGTTTATGATGACTCCTCGTTGACCGTCCGCGTCAGGTGCGTTCTTTCCAATCACTCCAGCTGCTAGGCGAATTACGTTGAATGTACCTATTACATTGACCTACAACCAAGCAATGACGAACGACTCTTATGGTAGTTTAAAATTAACAATTACTTTATGTAATGGATTTACATTGTCTGCAAAGTCTAGCTACATTTCCTATTTTAAGGGTTGAGCTACATTTGATATAAATACTTAAGAAGAATTTTACTATGTCTGAATATCCAAGATTTAACAGGTTATAAAGAGCGTAGTATAAACTTAATAATTAGGTCAATCTCATCAGAGATGAGATCATAATATGTAGTGGAATACCCACATATCTGACGAAGATAATAAACTAAAGAGATGTACTTCATAAGGTTACCTCAATCGTTTGTCTGAAAACCTTCAAATCAAAGGGTTTGTCTTTCTTAAAATTGTAGGTTCTGGAAGCGGTTGCGATGCCAGCGCAGTTCACAGCCACGTCCAATCGTCCGAATTTGTCCTTTGCTATTTGCAAAGCCTCTTTTACGTCTGCTTCTGATTTAACCTTAGAAGAAAATACATCTTTATATTAAATGTAGGTTCGTCAAAAAAAGATAAAAACATTGGCAGTGTAAGCAACATAACATAATTAATATTAGGGTTTCATATTCGATAACAGTAATACTAAAAATAAATCCTAAGATTCTTGATGCTGAAATCATAATAGAAACCAGACTCCCAATAAGTAATGAAACAGAAACAGAAACTACTAGTGCAAGGGGCATACTGGTCTAAGTTACAGAGTCAGAAGTCACAGAGCCTTACATCAACGGCAGCAAACGCAGCGTTCTCCCCGAGTTGCTTAGCTGCATCCTGCCCACCGCTTGAGGGTAGATCACAGATGATGACGCGGCCACCCTGCTTCACCAACAGTTCGGCAGTCGCTCTTCCCAAGCCTGAGGCTCCTCCAGTTACAAGACCTACTAGTCCCTGGTAATACAAAATAGGTCATTTTAAATCAAGAGCAAATAATTATTTTGAGGTTAGGTATAAATAGGCATGTAAGAGAAATAGAACTAACATAAAAAAATATAATATAATATACTTAGGTTAGTTTTATTTTTGATCTTTTCTATATAAATATATTTATCACTAGCTCGACGGTGAAGGAAAACATCGTGAGAAAACCCGCAGGTCTTAGAATTAATTCTGAGACATGTGTAAACAGACCCGGTCCGGCGATGGGCTCACCACCTATCACGTTTAGGGGTCCAATAAATCTCGTGAAATGTGGGTATATCCAGTAATGGAATACCTCTGCCTACCCCCTCGGGGATAAAAGGCGTGAGATTATATTATTATTTATATATTATATAAATATTTTTGTTTCAAACATGATTTGCATAAACCCTCATCACCAATTTTTATATTTTTTATTTTTTATGATAAAAAAGGGGGCAAACGAGCAGACGGTACACCTGATAGTAAGTGGCATCCGTCGCTCATGGACACCTGCAACTCAAGAGTCACAACTGCGTTGCCGACCTTTGAGGTGGGAGAAGGGGGAGGGGAGGGGAGGGGAAGGGGGGATTGGGGCCGCCGATTACCAAATTAAAAAGGCTCCAACGCACTCACACTTCATTCATAATACACCAATCTTAGCCCACAGTGTTTATTGATACGTTTTGGCTGGTCGGGGATGACAACTGTACCTACCTATCTACTTAGGTTCAACGCGTGACCTGCGAACCTATGTACTACAGAAATCTGCTGGTTAATGTTATTAAAGATATTTCAATTTACTTACCTACTAAAAAATTACTAGTATGCATTAAGTCCGGCAAATCACTGTTTCTGCCTTGACCTTATTTGAACCTACAAACACCAAATCACTCGACTTGGAACATTATTTCATTTGGTTTATCGTAACCGATTTGTATTTGTACGTGCACTCGTCCATTAAAATCATACGGCGTTTTATTTTCTTACGTTTACAAGACAATTTAGGAACTAACACAATGGGTTCAGGCTGGCAGAAAGATCGGTTGATATTTTTTTTTATATTTTCATATTATTAGTGTTAGGTGTTTGTTCTTTTATTTTTGTAATAATCGATGGTCTAGATACAATCGATTATTACAAAAATAAAAGAACTAGTATGTTACCAGTATGTTTGCAACGATCACACTGGACCAGCAACATTGGGACTGGTCAGTCAGTGAATAGGTTAAACCGTTGATCCCGATTTTAATTGTGTTTACGCACAATGGAAGTCGTTAGTCATGTCAAATACCGTTGGGTAACTTGAAGAATTCTGACATTTAGGTGGCCACTAACATACATCATCTCCCAAGATTATAGCCCATACTTCCTTTGTGAGAAAATAGCCTTATCTCAGCAGTGGACTGTTACGGATTACTGATGATGTATGAACAGAGGTAAGCGTGCAAGTCAACATTGAATTAAATACAATTCAGTTACTAAGTAATGTCGAATACCATCGCCCCTTTTTTTTAAATTCCGACTGGTGGTTATCAGTCGGTTTCCGAAAATCAACTCAAATTAAAATTAACTGACAATCAAATCTCACGTTCTGTTCTAATTGGTTGAATAAAAACAAAACGCTCCTCAACAACCAATCAGAAGCGTTATCGTGAGATTTAGAACAGTATGTCAGCTGATTTTAGTTTGGTTTGCCTTTCGGAAACCTGGGGTTATCCCTCTGTTTACATTGAGCAGAAACGGCATTGACCCTATTTATTATTATATAAGCTTCCACAGAGTATCAGATGTTACGCAAACAGTCTTCTACACAAACACTGTTATCTTCATTCGTCATAATTTATATTATCTAGATAAAACGATAAAACGGTACGATGCTTTGAATAACAAATTGATTTAGCATATTATGCTCACTAATAATCTAGGTTAACAAGAATAATTACTGTGTTGCTATGTTTGCACTCATTTTATGTTATATCTCGATATCAAACTTACCTTCAGCATGGTTTTGGTATCTGGTAACGATACCTAAGCGTAGGTACCTACTATAGTAATAACAAAACAGGCGTAATATAATACCCACTTTAAAGTAATACTAAAAACGATTTAAATAATTAAAAGTGATTACACCACACCGCGCGTGTTAATTCGTCCGAAGTCGCGTTTCGACTGTAATCGGTGTTTCACCTACGTTTTTTAATGATATCAAGTCTTATTTATCTTGTTTTCAGATACCTAGTTGACGCTATATTGCTATGCTAATTTTGACCGAATATTTTCCGCACGTAGTTTTTTCTTTACTTGGACATTGGCGAAAGTCACAAAAACCATTGTGAAAAGCTATTAACACTAAGAGAAGGTTTTTTTACTGGGTAGTGCCATTAAATTTTACCCAACTGCACCAGGAGGGGGGTAATGTTTTCAGTGAATGCGTTCAACGCAGTCGGGTTTGAGGTATTTTGTCAATTAATGTTCTTGTGTAAAATTAGAACCACTCTATCTAAATATAGTTCCATGACCTAGACCTAAATTAATCAACCCACTCACTTTAAGAAGTAGTCTGTATATCGTTATATTTTCCAAGTTAAAATGTAGAATCATGGACGAGTTAAGGGCATTGTTATTAGACTAACGATTCTTAGATGAAATTTGCTTTTACCTACAGAAATACTAGTATAATTTTTTTTATTTTATATTTTTTTATGTAGTAAATTTAATAATTATGTCTAATATAATAATTAAATACAATGTATATTCTGATAGAATAAATAAATGAATTTCGACTTTGACTATGAGAAGTTCACCTCGCCAAGTAACATACGGAGGCTTCATAACACTATTATTTCTGCTATGATTCTTTAGACTGTAGCGACAATTTTACTTGGTCGCGTTATAATGCACGCGCGTGACAAGACGAGCGCCAATATTAATACCATATTTGCCATTCTATTAAAGCAAAGAGATTAAAATATATTAAGGCATAGAGGGGACAAGGCGAGGAAAATTTGAAGCCAAAAGTTATTCCAAGTGGAATAAGTCTAGTACAATTTCTACCGAATGAATAACTGACATGACGCTTGAGCTTCAAATATGCTTCAAAGTTTTGTATGAAAATATTCCCAATGCCCCCTCTATCTACTATATAAAAATAAGTCGGGTTTTCCTTCCTGACGATTTAACTCCAGAACTGACGAACCGATTTCCAGGTTTTACATTCGTTGGAAAAGTCTCGGGCTCCGCAAGGTTTATAGCAAAGAAAATTCAACATTGCACCCGTGCGAAGCCGGGGCGGGTCGCTAGTGTCCTATATTTTAATCTCTTTGTATTAAAGTAATCTTTATGATTTACAAAGTTACTTGACTTGACCTCGACATAGATAGACGAGCACCATAATTATGTTCGTTGTTATTTATTTATTCTTGGAATTCAACAAACTGTTATCATTATCAATGAAGATATGTATAATCGTCTATGTTTTTGTTACATGAATCTGGCCCTTATATTGTATGCCGACTAAACAAAATAACGATTTATCTATATCAATACTAATATTAAAAACAGGAAAGATTTGTATTTTTGTACGTTTGTTACGAATAAACTCAAAAACTACAGCACCGATTTTAAAAATTCTTTCACCAATGGAAAGCTAGAATATCCCTAAGTAACAAAGGCTATAGTTTATTCCCGTATTCCCACGGGAACGGGAACTACGCGGGTGAAACCGTGCAGAATCGCTACTATGATTTTCAAAAAAGTAGTGCACTAGTTTTTAATCAGTTAAGAACCGCCGGTTCCAATTGGAACCGAGACACAATTAAAAACCAATTGTGTCTGAGAGTTTAAGACGTACTTTTTGAACTACTTACTACATATTTTGGATATTCGATGAGCTCTGATACCTATTAAATCTCAATCATATTAAATATAAACACATATAAGTCAAAACACTTTAATTTAAAAATCTAGAAATTAATTTGACTAAAATATACAATTCTATTTTTCATTCCTAGGGCTGCAGTCTTATGGCACCATCAAGTCTTATCGTCTCTCCGTTGAGCATAGGGTTTTCTATGATGTTCTGAACGAATTTAGCGAACTCAGATGGTTTACCCATCCTCGAAGGGAATGGTACTGTTGCCTCCAATTCTTTGAGGGCTGGTTCAGGTAGTTGTAGCAGCATTGGTGTTCGGAACAAACCTGTTAACAATATGCATTTTATACCTTTATTTTAAAAAACACAAATTTAACTTTCCCGTTGAAACATAAAACTGATCGAGACATATATAATTATACTGATGCTTCTAAAAACTTTAATAAACACATTTCATTACTGTCATCTCTTGAGTTACCAGTCAAGTTTTAAATGAAGGTTTAATTATGCTAAGTTGAAATAATATAAATAGTAAGAACTACGTTTCGTGACTTTGTCATTAATCTCACGCCTTTTTTATCCCCGAGGGGGTAGGCAGAGGTATTCCATTACTGGATATACCCCACATTTCACGAGATATATTGGACCCCTAAACGTGATAGGTGGTGAGCCCATCGCCGGACCGGTCTGTTTACACACACATGTCTCAGAATTAATTCTGAGACCTGCGGGTTTCCTCACGATGTTTTCCTTCACCGTCGAGCTAGTGATAAATGTGTACGTAAGTTTTTTGAAAAACTCATTGGTACATGCCAGGATTCGAACCCGAGCCTCACTGATTTTCGGCCGGCTCTTTAACCGTCCGGGCTATCACTGCTCTATTCGACTAAACTATACGTGTTACAAAGTCACTTAAATAGGCCTTCTAGTATTGTTATTTGCCTCCAAAACAGCCATCACATCACATTACTTGGAATTAACTTATTTACAAACATTTACATCAATGAAGACTACATTGCAAGGAAACCTGCACATAGGGAAATTAAGCCAATCGTCGTCTCAAAATTACACAGGAAACTTTCCATAATCATAGACAATAAATCTACTCGAAGAAGCAGAAGCAATCTTACCAGGTGCTATAGTAACGACTCGGATTCCCTGCTTGGCCAAGTCACGAGCAATAGGCAAGGTCATGCCTACCACACCAGCTTTAGATGCAGCATACGCAGCCTGTCCAATCTGGAAGAAGATTGTTTTCATCATTTTCTTACCCTTTTCCCATTATTAGGGGTCGACCCAGTATGTTTTCTCCTTCCGTTTAGATCTATCAAACGTCATATCTATATTATTTACTTTCTTCTTGCATATATCATCTTTCAGACAATCCTCCCCTCTTCTATGGTCTACCCCTCTTTCTATAACCTTCCACATTCATATCAAGCACTCGCCTTAACACATTACTCTTATCCCTCCTAATCATATGTCTGTACTACGACAAAGGATTACCTCTTAACTTCTTAATATGTACGTATTCCTATTCTAGTCGCTACAAACATCCATCTTAACCCTCTGCCATTGAGGTGCCATTTTTTTAACTATTCTACTGAGGAGTAGTGTGACAGACGTAAATTTTAAGTGGGGTTATTTCAAAAGTTTTAACAAGTTGATAATAAATATCAATCTTAACCCTTAGTCAGTGGAGGACCTGTTGCTTCTTCGGTGTTGGCGTATATGGACCCTCCCGGAAACGGTGGGCCCACTGACAAGGGATAACTTAATGGAAGGGTAAGATAAAATGTTTTTTTATGAAAATATAACGTCACTAACTTGTCCATCAAATGCGGCAACGCTCGCTGTGTTTATGATGACTCCTCGTTGACCGTCCGCGTCAGGTGCGTTCTTTCCAATCACTCCAGCTGCTAGGCGAATTACGTTGAATGTACCTATTAAATTGACCTGCAGTCAAGACAATAGTTATGAGTCTTATGGTGGTAAAGAAATAGTAACTACTGTAGGACGGATTTAAAAAAATTAAAATAAATAATATCAGGCCTCATATCCCCGAGGGGATAGGGAGGTATTCCATTTCTGGATATACCCACTTTTCACCAGATATTCTTTGGACCCCTAAACGTATTTGGATTGTACAAACCTACATGGATTTAAATATATATAAAATCCTCAGCTGCACTTTCCATTTTAAAAGGGTTAAGCCCCCATGTTGTACATTTTGATATAAAGACTCAAGACTAATTTTATTATATCTGGGTCTCTTGGGTTAATAGGTTTATAATACATCACAAATGTATATATTAGTTCAGAAGTGAAATTAGACTATGGTACCTAATCTGACGATAATAATAAACAAAAGATATCTACTTACCTCAATTTGTTGTTTATAAACCTTCAAATCAGAGGGTTCGTCGTTCATAAAATTGTAAGTGGTGGAAGCTTTTGAGATGCCAGCGCAGTTCACAGCCACGTCTAATCGTCCGAATTTGTCCTTTGCTATTTGCAAAGCCTCTTTTACGTCTGCTTCTGATGTAACCTTAGAAGAAAATACACATTTATATTAAATGTAGGCTACACCGTCAAAATTAGATAAAACATTATCAGAGTAAACAACACAACATCAATGAATATGATAATTTAATGTACGAAGGTTACAGTAATAGTGCAACTGTCTTATACAATTATGTAACAGAATAAGCGCAATTCCTGAAATAAGGTTGTTCATTATTGATTTTAAAGTGTTGTGGCGACACACATCATGTTCTCGCTACCTCTGCCTAGCACCGACTACCTTCGCCTTGCAGAACGCATTTTATGCTAACTTTTACCTAACAGTGTGTTAAATTTTTACAAAAAAATAATTAGCATAACTGCATTTAGGGCTTCCTATTATTGCTCTTTATTTACGAATTTTGGTTAGACAAAAATAAAGTACGAATGCACCTTATTTTTTTAATTGGGGTGTATAAGAAATTGCGCTTATTCTGTGACGCGTTGTGTATCCTGAGATTCTTGATGCTGAAATCATTATAGGAACCAGAGTCCCAATAAGCAATGAAAAAGAAACTACCAGTGCAAAGGGCATACTGTTCTTTTTACTGAGTCAGAAGTCGCAGAGCCTTACATCAACGGCAGCAAACGCAGCGTTCTCCCCGAGTTGCTTAGCTGCATCTACCTGCCCACCGCTTGAGGGTAGATCACAGATAATGACGCGGCCACCCTGCTTCACCAACAGTTCGGCAGTCGCTCTTCCCAAGCCCGAGGCTCCTCCAGTCACAAGGCCTACTAATCCCTGGTATTAAAGGATAGTTTATTATTTATATGCATGAAAAAAAAAGTGAGGCTCGTGTTCAAATCTTGGCATGTACCAATGAGTTTTTCAAAAACTTACGGACATATTTATCACTAGCTGTTTGTTCTCCTTCACCGTCGGGTGAAGGAAAATATCGTGAGGAAACCCGCAGGTCTCAGAATTAATTCTGAACAGACCCGGTCCGGCGATGGGCTCACCACCTATCACGTTTAGGGGTCCAATATATCTCGTGAAATGTGGGTATATATCCAGTAATGGAATACCTCTAAGAAGAAGAAGAAGATTCACGAAGATTCTCGAAGAAGTGATGCTGCACGGTTCTTTTAAGTCTCCAAAAATACAGGATTATTAGATATTGACCTTCAAATAAGTAGGGGACATCTTCTATGTACAATATCTAACAGAATAAACGCAATTCCTGAAATTAGTTTGTTGAGTATCGACTACTTATGTTTTTTTTTATAGCAATTTTTTTTTATAAAACAATAAAGATTGTTATTATTATTATATTCCCGGTCAAAGTAGTATTTAAGACCACTTTTAACAGCGAAAATATTGTTTAAACTGTTTTTAACTAACAGCATCGGTAAAACTACTTTTACACAGTTTACCTACTATTTAATAAAATAACTTAAAAAAAATCATTGTGTCCGTTAGTCATATTCTTTTATAGTGTGGAAGCAAAAGGTTAATGTAAGGAATAATCTTTTCCCAACGTTCACACTAGTGTGACGACGTTCAGTGATAGTGTAAAAGTGAAGAATAGGAATAAAGTTTCTTATCCTTCACACTGATGTGGCAGAATAATGTGAAGGTAAGTCGGGCGCGGTTTTGACAGGTTATGAGTTTTGATTGTAACATTGGCACTATTTTTTGAGTAGGTGATAGGCTTTGAGTATTAAACAATAATTAAACCTCGGTTTGTGGTTGATTTTCCTAGTATTAAATTTTTTCATTGTACCTACTGCACAATACATCCTCAGCGAACAAAGTTAGTTAGTTATAAAGTATGATTAAACCAGCTTAAAAGTAGGTTGCCGTTCTTATTCAATCTACCAGTAAACAGGAAAATGTAACCAAATATATATTGAATTGTTTAAGGCTGGGTGGGCCGGCAGAGGCCGATTTTTGTGATTTTTAAAATCATCTGAGACATAGAAAATAGTGTTTAAAATTCTGAAAAAAAGATATATATAACTTAAGGACATACTCTAGTCAAAGTCGCATTCGGTTACACGATTTGATGAACTTCACTCGATAGAAAAAAATCTCAAAGTTACCCCTTTTTGTTTTGTTTTTTCTATGTCATGA
This sequence comes from Ethmia dodecea, assembly GCA_963855545.1. Taxonomy (NCBI): domain Eukaryota; kingdom Metazoa; phylum Arthropoda; class Insecta; order Lepidoptera; family Depressariidae; genus Ethmia; species Ethmia dodecea. Next base: position 14,893,045 of record OY979444.1, on the reverse strand, counting down.
CTGAACTACTAATATTTTACATTTATTTTTTGTACTAGATTAAAGATATGAAATATTTCTAGACAAATTCGCAGAGTTTGACTTTATAAAATGATTTTTATAATCACTATGTTGAAAAAACTACAAAATGCACGAGCGCGGTGGCTTAGCTGGCGTGTTCAGTCGCGCGCTGGCGCTTACGGATGACGGACCTGTGTCAATTTTTTCCGTGACAATTTTTTGCACCAATCAATCAGTTTTGAGGAATTGATATATTTGTTGCAAGTTATCCATAATGGTTAATAAGCAACGAAAGCGAAAACAGGCGTTTACCACTATAAAATTAATAAATAAAAAGAATTAACTCAAAATATATGTGAAGAAGTAAGTAAATGTTTAATTTGTTATGTCATTTTCGACTTTGACACAATCACATTAAATTTCATTTTACTTCAATCTCATTTATAAATTCATAAAAAGATCATGCCATAGTATAAGAATATCAGTAGGTATAATTCAACTGAAATTAGGCAAGTAATCAAATACATCGGAATATGAAGGTGGGTAAGGCCGTCAATTTTTAAAATCTGAAATATTGCATACATGTGTAAATCGCGTGAAAATGCAATATTATGATGACATGGTGCTGATCTGATGATAGAGCTGGAAGGTGGCCATAGGAACTTCGCAATGAAACGACACAACCTCATCGAGTTTGGGCTTCATCGAATCGTCATGACTAATTTGGAATACTATTTTGAGCTAATACCGGAATATCTATCGCTGAACATAATTCCTCAAATTGAGAAAAGCCAATACCAGAAGTCACAATGCCAGTAGTGGCGGCTGTATTATGATTAACTTGGTCTTGATTGCATTCAAAACGAAATGTTTTAACATAAATGTTTTAGTTGTTTTTAGGCACTTGTCTGACATGGCTGACGTGTCCGAAAACTCTGTCAGTAAATTGAATTCTGTCGATCCTGTCGACACTGTAAATCTTACGTAAGGATCACATTTGAAATGATAACATTTATCTTAAGATTGTTATGTGTATTTTGTCAGTCTATTAACTTTTCACTATGCTAACATCTAAAAATATATAGGTAACTAATATTAATCTAAAATATGTAATACTTACTATATTTGTTCACTGTTAAAGAGATACTGAGGAGGCGGAAGACTCACTTATCGTAAAGTATGCATTCAAAGAAAATGAATTTCAACCTGTTTCGGGATGGCGAATTGTTGATATAAATTACATTTTACAGGAGTTACAAGAGAAAGCTCGTCATAAGGGTTTATTTAACTGCACCTTAGGAAAATTCCGTTTGATCAGTGAAAAACGACGAGGACTTTTATCAGTATTTCATTATGAATGCAATATTTACAAAGAAATTTTGCTCGATTAACTCTGAAGACCTAAACGATAGAGATCGAGTTAATCTTAATACAGCCGCCACTACTGGCATTGTGGCTTCCGGTATTGGCTTTTCTCAATTTGAGGAATTATGTTCAGCGATGGATATTCCGGTATTCAGATCAAAATACTATTCCAAATTAGAAGATGAATTATTTGAAAAATGGAAAAAGACGGCAAATTTTAATGCTTCTATGGAATCGAAGAAGCAGCTCAAGTGGAGAAGGATATCGCTATCGCAAAAGGTCGAACTAAGAACGGCTACCCTTAAATTGATGTTTAAGTTGCTGGGTCATGGTGCGCTAGATCTTACAGCACCAACTTTTTCATCGCATTTCAATCTTTTTCGTCATCATGGATACGTTAAAAATTCGAGTAATTATGGAATATGAGTACCATCGTGGCAGCAACGCGGCACAAGCGGCACGCAACATCAACGACGTTTAAGCTGACACTACAAACCAACGCACCACCTGTTATTGGTTTGCTCGCTTCTGTTCTGAAAATTTCGACCTGAAAAATAAACTTCGCGGTCTTCCGAAGACTTTGGTCGACAATGACGAATTAAAGGCGATTATGGAAGCTGATGATACACAATCTACGGCTAAATTAGCAGCAGCTTTCGACGTTAGCGTCAAAACAATATTGGTCTATTTGCGTCAAATTGGCAAGGTAAAAAAGCTTGACAAAAGGGTGCCCCACGAACTCAATGATCGCCAGAGCGAAGTACGCGTCGAGACGTGCCTTGCACTGCTCAACAGATACACAAATGAAGGAATTTTGAACCGCATTGTTACCTGCGATGAGAAATTTATTCTGTTTAATAACCGCTAGCGCTCAGCAAATTGGTTGGATCCAGGTTCAGCACTTAAACAATGCCCTTAACGAAAACTTACCCCTAGAAAATCTCCAACCAGCTTTGATCAATCGCTCGTCTCCGCTGCTCCTGCACGACAACGCGTGACCTCACACTGCACAGCAGACGGTCTCCAAGTTGCAAGAACTGGGGTTGGAAGCTCCCCGTCATCCGCCCTACTCATCAGACCTTGCGCCTACAGACTACAACTTTTTCCAGAATTTGGATAACTTCTTGGTGGGAAAAAAAATTAATACCCGAGAGGCAGTAGGTACAAAATGCCTTTGAAGAATTTGTTGCCTCCCGTCCAGCTGATTTCTTTAAGAAGGGCATCAATGAACTGCCACTGCGTTGGCAAAAGATGCATTAATTGCATAGGTGATTGATTACTTCGATTAATACAAATAAAAATACATGAAAAAAATTCGTTTCAATTTTTTCATATAAAATGGCAATTTCATTGGTAAAGACCTAATATTTATGTCAAACAGAATTTTCGATTTTTTATTTTTGTCACCATGATGTATACACATAATAGTTATAATAATTACCTAGACAAACAAAATAAAAACAGAGAAATTACTTCATTTATTTACGTAACTCTAATTTATTACTATACCATAAACAAAGTTTGATGATATATAAAATGCATATTTTCTAAAGTCAAATAAAATTATCCTACTGCTAATTTCTATACTATGTCGCTGGCGGGGTCATGCGAGTTCATTGCCGATGCGTCCGATCTAACTATTTTGCGCGCGACCCGTGACAGCGCTAAATGCCTTCTGCTGCAGGAATACCTGGCCTGTGTGGTCGTGAATATACCGATCCATCTCCACTAGATTTCAGAAGGTATCTTTGACCCTGGCGTTTACCACTTCTCTTGAGCTGCACTTTAGTTTCTTTCTGGTTCTTCTCGGGGTACTGCATTTGGAACCAGCAACTCTTCGGTGGAGATGGGCTGCTGTTTACATTTATCCAATCTTCATTTACCAGTTTAGAGTGGCTTGTTATTAGACTATTGACATTTCTAAGTGTACTTCTTCTTCTTTTTTTCCCCTTAATAGAGACAATAAGAAAAGAGTAAATGGACTCATTCTTAATTATAGTGTAACTAGTGGCTCGGGCAGACGTCGTTCTGCCACCGTATAAACCATCCCTGGACCCACTCTAACCCACACAAAAAGTTTCATCAAAATCTGTCCAGCCGTTCTGGAGTTTTAATCAGACTAACGAACATCAATTCATTTTTATTTATATAGATTAGAAGTTTAGGTCAAATTTAAATTACTTATTAGTCTTTAGGCAAGAAATTCAAATGAGGTAATATTTTATTACGTCATTAAAAAAAGTATGAATAGGCAACCGTTTTCCCCTTTATGGCGCTTAAGGTACCGACCACGATAACAATAAACCACAAACGAAGTATATTGTGTTGCACTAAAATCGCACGGCACTGGACTCGATTCTGACTGACCACCTAAAATTCCTAATTTTAAGTTAGCCTTTCCTTCTCCATAGAATACGAAAGAAAAAGGACAGAAACATATAGATTGAAGAGTTAATGTCAAACATCTAAAAACCTACTAATTTCTTTGAGTATTAAACCAACCGGAGACGCCGCTGACAGGAGTTCCCCTCTGCCAAAAAAAAGTGTCGGTCCACACGCATACCTGATAAATACAACTAGTTTTTTTGAATTCACGGAGTGCTTGGATTGGTGAATGTATTTGTGTGCATCTAGTTCAAGCTAGTGTTTAATTGTTTTGTCCAAAAATGCGTTAGTTTTAACATTATTTGTGTTTGTTTCCTCGTCGCCCGCGCAGAAATTGGCAGACTTTTTTTGCTAAGAAACTAGTGCGCGTGACGTCTCCTGTTGGTTTAATACTCAAAGACTAATTTTAACTATGAACGTGCTTATCTGTCACTTTTATCCATGACCTTGTTACATCGTCTCTAAAATTAGTCCAGTCATTATTGACATTCAAAATCGAAAATTTAATTATAATTCCAAAAGTTATGATGACGTGATGTAAAATAATATATTTAACACCACTCCAACTTTGCAGAACTTTTGGAATTTTGGTGTCAAGAACTGAGCAAATTATCATTTATTGCATTTTTAACAATGTTCCGGACCACAGAACAGGTTGCAAAATTTTATAGTTTGTTTTAATACCATTCCCGACCTTACATCAAAATTTGAAAACTTTTGGAATTATAATGAATTAATTGTCTTGACTGACTGTACTAAATTGCTAAACACGCCATACATGAGAAGACTAATTTTACAGGACTAAATATCTCTCGTCTCTTTTCTTTTATAGGAGAAAGAAAATGACAGGACTAAACTGAAATAAGTTTAGTCGCTGTAATGCAAAATCGAGTCCACTGTTTACTGACAGTAAGTACTCAGCTTGGTAGAAACTTCTAGTGTAATTTTAAAGGGATTCGGCAAACGTACCTAGAGTCCGTTGTAGGTAATGTTAGAGCCCTTATCGAGAGTGTTCAATCATTTATAATAATAAATAACAGTTGGTTTAATACTCAAAGGTGATAGGGTTGACCTATATGCGGAGTTGAAACTTACCTTCAGCATGGTTACGGTATCTCTGGTAACGTAATAAGCGTACAATATTGACAATAAAGTATATCTATAAAAATGATTGCGAAATAATTACAAGTTATTAAAATACCGCGCGTGTTAGTTAGTTAGGTGTCGCGTTTCTACTGATGTAATCGGTAGGCAGGGATACACTAGGGGACAAATGTCGCCAGCGATGTCGGGTGGCACGACGTTTCCGGACTTCGCTTGACATGTCTGGCAACATCGACTTCGACTGACTTTGATACGGACATAAGTCGCGCGATGTCACCAGTTATGTAAGGCGAAATCAACCGACTTCGCTTGACATGTGGCGCCGACACATGTCGTGAGACATTTGTCACCTAGTGTATCCCTGGCTTTAACCGACTAGAAAAGAAGGTATTTTTTATGGATGACCTTAAATAACTTTTTACAGAATAGTTTGATTTCGATGTTTTTTTTTTGTACCTATAGGGTATGATTCCCTCAAGATTGGTCCAAAAAATCCTTTGATTTTCAGTAAATATTTTTGCCTATTGATTTTTAAGTTAAAAAGATATTTTAACGTAGCCAACTATTTAGGCATTCAACTTCCACTTGAACTTGATCTTCTATTTTGAACGAACATCAAGAATTAAATTATACAATACTCTTTAAAGCTATTACACAACAAAATGTAACAGTTAAACGTTGTTTGAAAATTTATTTTTTATTATCTACGGCCCATTCCGCCAAATTATTTCTGCTTAGCCTGATGGTTAACTGATAGATAATGGCTTTAGCCATGTGTTCATTCTATTGGTAGGTACATGAAGTTAAATAAATAAATAAAATAAAATAAGTAATTATAGCTCATGAAAACTAAAAAAAAAAAATAGCTTTTGTATGTATGGCACGCGTCGTAAAAAATCAAATGATCCCAAACTCGAAGGGCTTACAAGTAGCCAATGAGAAGTTGCAACATCGATCTTCTAGCTCTATCATCAGGTCAGCTCGGTGATACCATAATATTGTATTGTCACCGAAGTATGCCAAATTTCAGCTCAGTCGGTTGAAGATATCTGCTTCAAAATTGAGTTGCAAGACCCGACAAACGTACATTGCAAGTTTTTTTTTTTATAAAAAGAGGGGGCAAACAAGAAGACGGGTCACCTGATTTTAAGTGACTACCGTCGCCCATGGTCACCTGCAGCTCAAGAGTCAGAAGTGCGTTGCCGGCCTTTGAGGTGGGAGTACGCTCTCTTTTTGAAGGTTTGAAGTTAAATAAAAGCTTGTGGGGTCCGGAAACCAAAATTTTTATCAATGAGCTCTCAAAGAGTCTCATCGAAGCAACACAAGATCCAAGAGCTGGCAGCTACTTCTGTCAAAGAGTTTGCATAGCCGTTCAAAGGGGCAATGCTGCCAGCTGTATGGGTACGCTGCCTCGATGTGATGCTTTGGAGGATGTATATCTATACTTAGTTTAAAATTTTATATTGTATTTTTAATTATATTCCCCTTTCAGTAACTAAAGTCAAATCACATCTAATATAAATAATTACAAAGCTTGTTATAACATGTCTTATTGCTGAGATCCAAACTATCGCTTTGTCGTTCCATATGTTCAGGACCTAAGACCTTACAATGTTGCCACAGTTAAAGATCAAGTCGCAGCAAACAATGGCGAACAACTGTTAAACTCTCGCGCGCATGGTGCTGTTGCTAACCATACAGCCCGTAGTTATGTGCTATGCAAGTGAGGGATTAATATTGCTGACGTTACTTTCGCTGCTGTTTTTATTTAACTTGCAAAGAGGTTGGAATAAAATCATTCTCTTTTTTAGGATAGAGAAACTTTTTCTTTAAACGTCTTGGTTGCAATATCCCAAGAGCCCAGGCTTGTCAGACCTTCGTCATTTTGTAAAACCTCAAAGTTTGTCTGTGTATGTCCCTACTACAGGTGTAAACGATCCCCGAACATGAAGTTTGGATAACGGTTCCTTTGGAAGTTATCAAGCAGCAAAGGTCCATAAAGTTCCACCTCAAATTCGTTAAAGTGTAAAGCCCAGTTTTTATATATATTTTATTCGGATTAATACTAGAAATCGCGTCGTCCATTGTCAGACACTTGGTGCGGTGGAAACCCCCTGTCAGACACCCTTGAATCATGGTGAATTGATATACTTATTGATATTTTTTTTTACACTTCTATACTTTGAGGATGTTATTGAAATGATACTTTTTATATTGTGCAATAAAGGAGATATAAGATAATATTTTTTATTTAGTCTTAATCGTTATAGTGTACTTCTGAGCGACGAAATTCTTAAAAAAATATTTTCAACATTTTTGTTTTTTGTAAGTTACTCCGTTTTTTTCTATGGACTGATAAAAAGTTTATTCCAGAAATGAATTCCTCATCCTTGAATTATATGAAAATGACATCAAACTCGGCCTAGTAGCTATATGTGGGCAGACATCATGTCATGAAAGTATACCCTCAATTCACCATGGTTCAAGGGTCTGACAGGGGGTTTCCACTGCACCAAGTGTCTGACAATGGACGACGTGATTTCTAATATTAATCCAAATAAAATATATAAAAACTGGGCTTTAAACTTTAACGAATTTCAGGTGGAACTTTATGGACCTTTGCTGCTTGATAACTTCCAAAGGAACCGTTATCCAAACTTCATATTCGGGGATCGTTTACACCTGTAGTAGGGACATACACAGACAAACTTTGAGGTTTTACAAAATGACGAAGGTCTGACAAGCCTGGGCTCTCACTCTACAATGTATGTTGATCGGGTGGAATCTTGAAACTCAATTTTGAAGCAGGTTTCTTCAATCGATTGAGCTGGCGTACTTATGTAAGTTCGGTGACAAAGCAATATTATACAGTACAGTCAACAAAGTTGTTAGGGTTACATGACCTGCTGACACTAAGATTCAGTTTTCTCATAAATCCATAAATGTATTTATAGTTTTTTTTTGGTAAATTATAAGTTTCAAAGATACCTTTTGAAATAAACATTAATCAATAAGATTTATTTATGACCACTCCAGAAAAATGAGATCTTAGTTACTGGCCATGTAACCCTAACAACTTTGTTGACTGTACCGCTGAGCTGATGTAATGATGGAACCAGGAGGTGGATATTGCAACTTCTCAATGGCTACTCGTAAGCCAATTGATTTTATGCTCATTAGATTTTTTATGACACGTACGCCATTCAAACAAAAGCTGGTTTATTCGTTCTTATCTACTAAACCTAAGAAGAAAAAATTCAGATCATATTGAGATTGTATATGATTATAGGAGTGTACTGAGAATGGGTATGTAATTTCTATAGGAAAGTGAAAAAAACAGAAACCCCAGGAACAAAAATTTTAGAATCTTTGAAATCGTATACGTATCCCCTCGAGATGAGGTGGAAGTCTATTAAATATTAATATACTATAGTATTTGTTAAGGTATATATACCTATTATATTAACAAAGGTGACCCAGTCCTAAAATAATGTATGATTAGAATCATCTTTATCTCATAGTGTCATAGGATATATTTGGCCCGACTGCATGATAAATATGGTAATGATCTATTACTATCAGTGTCTTTCAAACCAAGTCTGGTATTAGATGTTAAGAAGACTCTAAAGCGGTTGAACGCGAAGACCTTAACGAGAACGTGGCCTCGTCTAAGTTTGAAAGCGTCAACAGCGGGGTCCCGCCAAGAGTCCATTTGTAAAGGACCCCTGACACCGTAAAAGGAACTTAGAAACTATGTAACAACATGAGGGTTTCACAAAGAGTACATTGTGTCAAAAGACCAACGCATTTCAGAGCTTCACCTTTCTTTGTTATATGACCTTACTGTTCTAAAAACCTCATGATAGAAACAGCTTAGGTGTGTGTCGCAAGTGGGCTTGCGTAAGCGATAACGACCCAAACTTGCGCATTTGGGCTGTTATGATTGGTTTTTTGTCATTTTTTCGTTCGATTCATTAGTTCGACCGTCGAACTACTGAGAATTTGTTTTCTCATTTGTTCTTTGAATTTATTTAAATCGTGAAATAAAAATCAATAAAATGAAGTTTAAAAAACACTTGTTTCGATTAAAAAGGCTTATATAAGATGGAGAGCCCTAAAAGCCCCATAAAGAAGGTTATGTTTTTTGGGTGAATATACTTAAGGGACTTTGGCACAGGCGGTATCCTAAATGGATGGACGGATTATGAAGTACTAGGTGTCACTTCATTATCTGTGTCTCATTGGTCACATTTCAATAAGAAATAAAAAAAGGTTAAATATTTACTTGCTACGTAGGTATCAACTACCTTTAACAAAATTACTACCACATTTTGTATTTGGTTATCTTTATATTAGTATCTTTAAAAAACCCTAAGGGGATAGGCAGAAATATTCCATTACTGGATATACCCAGTTTTCACGAAAATATTCGGGTTGTTCCCAGTCCTCCGATCGTAACTCCGATTGGTAGGACGAGTGGGAATATTTTTTCCCACTGCTCCGATTGTTCAACCCCTACGTGATAGGGGTGAGCCCATCGCCGGATCGGGTCTGTTTACACAGACTTAATGCTGGGACCAGCGGGTTTCTTCACGATGTTTTCCGTCACCGTCGAGCAAATGATAAATATGTACCTACGTAAGTTTTGAAAAACTAATTGGTAGGTACATGCCAGGATTCGAACCCGAGCCTCACTGATTTTCATTATGTGAAGCAGGCTCTTCAACCGTAAGGCTATCAGTGCTGTTTTCAGTTTTTCTTATTCAAATACTTGTTAGCTAAGTATTTTGTTTAGTGACCAACAGCGATATTTTATAAAACAAAAGATTTTTGTATAACGACAGATAGCTGTCGATAAAGATTAAAAAGTTTTTTAATTTAGTTTTTAATAAATGTAAAAACTGACTTTAAAACTCACTGAATATAAAATTCAGTTGAATAAGAACATTTTCCAGTGAAGACATATCGTTAACCAAAAAATACTGACGTGTTGCTTTTGCATTGCTCGCATTGGAATAAGGCTAGGACTTTATTAAAAACGGTGCGGAATGAATATTACCATGATAACGTGTAATATGTGAGTAATATTGCGTTGTCATATAAAAACCTGTGTATTTTTTAATTATTGAAATGTATCTATAAATTTCATATTTTATTTATGCTTATTACAATCTAGACTTTTAAATAGAGTGTTGACGTTGACCTTGATGTGGTTATTGTAAAATTAGAAGATTACAACCTAAGGTCCTATATTTTCTTCGTTACTACTTGTTATGAGCAAATATGTAATAATGTTTGTATTTAATTCTAAATCAATTGATTTCGATTTGAATTATTGGGTTTGGTAAGTTACATTAACCCTTAGTACCTAATTAGTCCGTGACACAAATGGAATCTAAGCAACTTATGGTAGGTAGTTAAAAAAATATTTATTTATATTATTACCTCATATAATTACGTGAAAACATCTCTTCCAAAAGATATTATTTATTAATAGCGCAATATTAGAGCTCTTGACAGTGTGATCGTTACAAGCACCCCGGCTCTGAAGAGCGACGAGCGTCGCAAAAAGTAAAAAATGACCATTTTCATCTCTCCGGGTGGAAAGCGTCAACTTTCGACCCGCTGCGGTAAACGAAAAAAAAAACAGAAGAAAAAAGTTGAGATACTCGGCTTCGCCTAAGTCGACAATTAATTACATGACATTTCTTATTTTACTTCCCTAGGTTTAGGAGTCGAATATTCTCGTGCAAAGTGGGTATATCCAGTAATGGAATACCTTTGCCACCAACTCGAGGATAAAAGGCGTGAGATTATTTATTTATTATTTTATTCCTCAAGGTGTGTAATATACTATTTCCGCGTCGCTCGTCAACAAAACCGCTACATAACCCGGCGTAGTGCACCGGTTTCAACTTTCCTCGTTAGCCGCTCGTTTGGTATCCACCGTCACACCGCTCATTCCTCTCACGTGACTCCCCGTTCCCGTTCGGGCTCACTTCATGTAAGTTTATGGGAATGTACAGTGACCATGTTTGTAGGAAAAGATACGGGCTTCCAAGAATTTTCTTGAAATTTCTATGTACTGTCAAGAGCACGCTAAGCTTGATACTTGGACTTTGAACCGGCCCTTTATTCTATGGCGCGCAGTCTAAATCAGAGTTCACTTTAAACTGAAACTTCACTTGCTCTTGACTGTACTTAAAAACTACGACATTTATCCAAACTCCGACTAAAGCTCAAACACAGACGAAACACATCGGACTAGATGACACAAATATACGTACTTTGCTTACCAAATTCATGACCAGTCTAAGTTTAACAAATTTTTTGTACCTGCTACATTCAGTTCGACAGTTATATTATTAGATGTCAGTCAAAATCTCAGAAAAATCCATAATAAGTACGTTACGTTAAGTATCGTTATAATTTATAATAAAATGTTTCCCTATATCACTTATGAACAGGTAGAAAAAATGGTTTTCATACTGATTGCGGTAATTGGGTCATCTACATCGATGTAAGTCTATGAGCTCCAACCACATTCATACACCCAAAATAAATGTGCCATAAACATAATATTCACTTTATATAAAATGTTTTAAATTTTTTAATAACGCGTAACGGAATAAGCGCAATTCATCATACACCCCAATTAGTATATTAATATAAAAAAATGTGATGCAATCGTACTTTAGTTTTGTCTAACCAAATTTCTTAAATAAAGAGCAATAATAGTACGGTTTCCATAGGTGGCCCAAAATTCAGTTACGCTAATTCATTTTCTAAAAAAATTTACACGTTAGAAATATCTGAAATCGATTAGGTAAGTAGTTGACCAACAACTGAACCAACTAATTTCAGGAATTGCGTTTATTCTGTTACATATTGTATAAGCCTAACAAATGTTTTTAAAATAATATGTTTTGTGAAGTTTCGGAGTTGCTCAAACAAAGAAACTTGTTACTGTTTCAATAATCTTCTGTTTAGTTAGTATGACCATGCCACATTGTTTATGCAGTCTTAGACACGCCCATAAATCATCAGCAAGACAATCTCCGCCGTAGATTGCAATCAGATTCTCTGAATAGCCATTGAGCTATACGAGTCTGGCTGAATAATTGAAAGCCTATCTCTTAGTGCATCAATCTAGCTAGATAATTACAGTAACGGTTCAAGATAATATTACCTATATATAGGCAAAGTACTGTTGGCCCACAAATATCGATTGGAGCAACTCTATTGGAACTACGTCTCTACGCGTGACGTCACGAGGAACTGTCAATAATCCCGCGCATTATGTCTGACTAGCTAGGCTGTGCGTATAGTTAATTGTTATAAATGTTTACCAGAGTCTGAAAGTCTGTAACTTAATTATAAAATACACCATAATAAGGCTATCGCGTTATAAATGAATCCTCCTAATAGTAGGTACAAATGTACACTCACTCCTAATTCCTAAGGGAGTTGATGGCAGAGGTGTTCAGTGTACAGACCCTCTATCGGATAGTCTATAGAAGTACTAAAAAGTTATGGTACTAAAACTACTTAAGCATTAAAACTAAAAGTCAAGTTTTAGTTTTTTGCTATAAACTGACACTGGCAGGGTCATCTCTTGAGGTAAAGACGTACCTCCCTCTTACTTAAATTCTGCAATATAGGGCACTAAAAAGATTAAAAAACGATGGAAATAAAGCTTTTAGGGACACCATTGTTAGAGCCACAGAAGTTCAACGAACAGTCCCTCTAGTCATGTAGTGAAATAAGGTTTTATTTGCATTAGCTATAAAAAAATCATTAGCTATCGTTCGGTTCATTGTTATGTACTATAGTTAGAACTACCTATGTGGCAGTTTCTTTACTTCTTTAGATTGTTGCGTCAATTGTACTTGATCGCACTATTTTGCCCTTCAATTCGACTAATCTTTACGTTTTAAAAAAATCAGTTTTTCAGCCCTCAGGTCCACATTGTTTTTTTTTGTGACGTCACTAACCCAGTGTCACAGCTACAAATAAGACAAATCCAAGAAACTACATCCATTATTAAATCAAAGAACTTATAAAAAAAAATTACATACCTACTTAAAAGTAAAATAATATACCTACTTGAACTACCGATTCACCCTCGCTTCGCTTCGGCTTATATCCTACCTACTTCCTACTAATATTATAAACGCGAAAATTTGTATGGATGGATTAATTAATGTTTGTTCCTCTTTCACGCAAGAATTACCGAACGGGATGAAACTTTACAGTTATATAGCTTACACATTAGAATAACACATATATTTTATCCCCATATTCCTACGGGAACGGGAACAAAGCTGGTGAAACCGTGGGGCGCTACTAGTGGTATATAAAATCTTCCTCTTGAATCACTCTCACTATTAAAAAAAAGCATGAAAATCCGTTGCGTAGTTTTAAAGATTTAAGCATACCTACACAGGGACAGACAGCGGGAATCGATTTTATTTTATGCTTTGTAGTGATAACATAGAACTCAGTGATAACAAAGAGTAAAAAACCGACTTTATATGGTTTTTCCATGGATGCCATGGTCTGAACTGGACCAAATTACTAAAATCGTTAATCATTAAAATCGGTTCACCTAATCAAAAGTTCTGAATTAACAAACATAATAAAACATACCTACAGTAGAATTGATGATCTCCTCCTTTTTTGAAGTCAGTTGAAAATATAACACTTCTGTCTGGTGCAGTCACAAATTAATAATATTAGGCGGGAAGGAATACCCCAAGGGGTTTAGCGGGTATGGCAGCATTAGGCTGTCGAGCCCCACATAACAACCCCCCCCCCTCCCCCGGGTCGTGTGGTATGCAGTAATGCATTTCCAGTGGAAAACAAATAAAAAAAGGTACTTAAGCTGACAACAGACAAAACACACTGTCTTAAGACGGCGTATCATGAATCAATGTCCGCTAAACCATAAATTCACGCGTCGCAAGCTCTATTTATGTACCTACCTAAGTGTATTAGCTAGTTCAGCCTTCAGGAAAATTACCATTTCGTTTTCTTAGTATAATCTAGGTGTAGAGCAGTGATAGCATTACGGTTAAAGAGCCGGTCGAAAATCTGCAGTGAGGCTCGGGTTCGAATCCTGGCATGTACCAATGAGTTTTTTAAAAATACTTACGTACAGTTTTATCACTAGCTCGACGGTGAAGGAAAACGTCGTGAGGAAATCCGCAGGTCTCAGAATTAATTCTGAGACATGTGTAAATAGACCCGGTCCGGCGATGGGCTCACCACCTATCACGTTTAGGGGTCCAATCCAATTAGATCTCGTGAAATGTGGGTATATCCAGTAATGGAATACCTCTGCCTACCCCCTCGGGGATAAAAGGCGTGAGATATATATTTTTTTTTAATCTAGGTGTAATCTGTTAATTCTTCGAGCACCGCGCGGTTCCAATGGGCACCGTAACAATTAAAAATCAATTCTGTTTTCACATTCTAACTTTTTTTTTTAAATTTATTAGGTATTTTATTTCATACTAGCGGGTTCCCAGCGGAGTTGCTAGCGTGGATCCTGTTTATTCCCGTTCCCGTGGAAATTTCCAAAAATCCCTTCATAGCGGCTGTCTACGACATAAAGAATATTACAAGTTTATACCTAAGTGTAATCGTTTCGGAGTAGTACGTATTTCTCTTTTGACCCAGTTCTTAAATTTTCCCGTGGGAATGAGACATTCTCCCGCTGTAAAAAGTACTCTAGATGTTGAACCGGTTACTCAGTTATCTCCACACCAAATTTCATCAAAATCCGTCCAGTAGTTTTTGCGTGATGCGTGCACAACCAGACAGACAGGCAAAAAAACCAAAAATTTGTGTTGCTGTATCTACATCGATAACTATTTCCTACACTACCCCTCAAATGTTCGAAAAATATTTCATGTACAGACACGGCTCCATTATATAGAGTTTTATTATATAGACTACCAGAATGCCAGATTGGACTTGAAATAACCGACTAAGTGCCAGTCAAACTACAAAGGTCTCTGAACTACCGCACAATATTTAACAGAACATACTCGTAAATGGTTTAGAAATAAAGACGAATCTAGAAGCCATTGTTCTTTTTACCACGACCTTTTATAACAATCTTGTTTCATTCCTACAAAGTGATGTAAAAGAACGAATGATTGTCATAAATGTCTATATCACAACGAGATGTAGCCTCATTTTCAAATACCGTGATCACTTTTGCACAGTGTTCTTAAACAAGCAATGCAAGTTATTTGATTTGACACTGCAAAACAATATTTATTATTAATGTTCACGCTTACAAAACTGAACGCATCTAAAACTCAAATTAACGTAATTTCGGAACGCATCCTTGTTATTACTTTTTTATATATTCAAAATTGTACCGCATCATCATCTTCCTTTGTTAACTGAAGAATAGATCAGCTTTATTGTATCAAGTCCGCATTTTTATTTAAATAAAGAAGATCTTCAAAATATTTATAACAAACCTACCTAAGCCGAATATGTGCCAAAAGGAACGCACATAAATTTGGTCCTACGAGCCGCATAGAAACACGATCAGCGACCAAGAATTTGAATTTTGAAGTATAACGGTTGGGCATCGGTCATCGCAAGATCCTCGTCTATCACCATCAGCAGCATCGCAGCGCATCTCCGGTGAGACGAGCCAGCCAGAATATCCTTACCCTATTCATTTTCCCTGTTTGATCAAGATTTGTGGTCAATTTCAGTGTACAGCTCCCTCAGCGTTGTCGGTAGCCTACTCCTCGTCAGATTCCTGTTCTCCAGCTGTGCTGTAGCAAGAGCTTAGAGTACCGCAGCCGTACCTGCGCTTATTTTACAACCGTGAGTACCTTCTATACGTTTCTAAAATGGTTGACGATTCGGAAACTGCGGAACGTATCAAAATACTTAACAGACAAAGGGGTACCGTCAAAGCCTACATTACTAATTTCGCAAAATATCTAACTAGTTTAAGTAAAGAGGTTTTAACTATGAGACAGCGTACTGAGGTTAAATTACGTATGAATGGAATTAGAGATGTGTACGAAAGGTTTAATTGTATTCAGAGTGAGATTGAGGACTTAACTGCGGAAGCAGAGTTACCAAAGGCTTTAGAAGCCAGAGAACGTTTTGAGTCAGATTATTATAGTGCTTTAGCCAAGGCTCAGTGTTTAGTCAACGACGAAGACGATGATGCTAACAATTCCAATGCGAATGATAATGATAGTCACGCAGTACTTACGCCTTCTGTTAAATTACCTACCATATCTTTGCCGTCCTTTGATGGTTCATACGAACAATGGCTTGAATACCGCGATACATTCTCTTCCCTGGTGCACAACTCACGATCCATTCCAAAGATTCAGAAATTTCATTACCTAAAATCATCATTAGTAGGTGCCGCTAAACTAGTGATCGATTCAGTTGAATTTTCTGCTGAAAACTACATAGTTGCATGGGATTTAATTCTTAACCGCTATGATAACTCAAAACTTCTCGTTCAAAATCACCTCAAATCACTATTTTCCATGCCATCAATCACAAAAGAATCATCCATACAGATAAGACGACTTATTGATGTTACCCTAAAAAACCTACGCGCATTAAAATTGCTTGGCGAATCAACCGATACTTGGGATACATTAGTAATTTTTATGATCGTTTCAAAATTAGATCAAACCACAGAACGCGAATGGGAGCAATATAAGTCTATTTTGTCTACACAGGCTGATTCTGATAAAATAAAACTAACGGATTTAATGAATTTTCTTAAAAACAAAGCAGATATACTAGAAACACTTTCACAATCCGCATCTACACCTAAACATAATCAACACGCACAAAATAAACCATCCACATCATCTTCAAGCAGGGTAAACTGTAATTTCGCATCAGAAAAACCGGACACTAACACTCGCACTCACACTAAAAATAAAAACAATTCACGCAAACCCTCCTGCGTTACTTGCAATGGATCACATCCTTTATATTCTTGCCAAAAATTCCTAGATTTAAATTTGCAGGATAGAAAAAACCTCATAGAAAGCAAGAGGTTATGCGAGAATTGTTTTCGTAGCGGCCACGCAGCCGTCGAGTGCAGATACGGTCCGTGCAGAAAGTGCGAGAAAAAACATAATACGCTAATTTGTGATGGAGCTACCGGTAACTTAGTAAACAACCGCACGGTAGCTCTGCACTCAACGGCTGAACCAGCGGAGACGGCGGACCCTCCGCCCGTCACCTCCGATGGGACAATAGATTCACACGCACAATCACAACATCATACGATACAGGTCAATAACGCACACGCGGACAACCTGTCGTCCGTGCAACCTGTTTTGTTATCCACTGCTCTAGTTGAACTACCCGACCAATTAGGTAATTTACATAAAGCACGCGCAGTATTAGACAGTGGAAGCGAACGATGTTTTATAACGCAATCACTATGTGATAAATTAAACGCGCCAATAGTACAGTCCACTCAAAAAATCCGAGGTGTCGGTAATTCAATTACGCAGTGCACGCAATCTTGTTTTATAGAACTGCGATCTTTGAACGGCACTTTTGTTAAACGCACGCAATGTTTAGTTTTACCAAAACTAACTTCTAGTTTACCAGCCATTTCCTTGCCTCGCAAACTATTTACTATCCCTAACAATATTGTTCTAGCCGATCCTGAATTTCATGAAAGTCGGTCAATTGACATATTAATTGGCGCGGACTTATTTTGGGATTTACTAGCGGAAGGAAAAATGCGATTACATAACGGTCCTTTCTTACAAAATACTAAATTGGGATGGATAATTTCGGGTTCCGTAGCTGGTAGCACACAAAATTATAAGCAAGTTCATTGCAATTTCACGCAATCTATAGATATGCAATCTTTAGATAAACAAGTTCGTAGGTTCTGGGAGATTGAAGAGTTGCCGATCACTTCCAAATCAGCTGATTCGCGCAGCGACGAGGAACGTGCGTGCGAAGATCATTTTGTTAGGACAACAAAACGAGTTGCCGACGGGAGATTTTGCGTACAAATTCCTTTTAAGATGGAACCTGATATTTTAGGTGACACTTTCGCTCAAGCTGAACGGCGTTTCTATGCTTTAGAAAAACGACTCAATCAGTATCCAGAGTATAGAAAATTGTATAGTGATTTCATACACGAGTACATAAATCTAGGCCACATGACTCGGGTAACTTCGTACGGAACCCCACATTATTTTATGCCGCATCACGGTGTCTTTCGTGCCCATGCTACTACAACAAAACTGCGAGTTGTATACGACGCGAGCGCAGCTTCTAGTACCGGCTTATCACTAAATGATATTCAGCTTATCGGTCCGCCCATACAGGGTGATTTAATTTCGATTTTGATGCGATTTCGTGAGCATAGGTATGTAGCATGTGCGGATGTTGAAAAAATGTATCGGCAAGTACTTGTCGACCCAAAGCAACGTGATTTGCAGTTGATTTTGTGGCGCGATAATAAGTCTGATCCGTTAAGCGTTTATCAATTAAACACCGTTACATATGGCACCGCGTCGGCACCCTTTCTTAGTTGCAGATGTTTAAAACAATTAGCACAAGAGTGCAGCGATCCCGACGTAGCGCAAAATATTCGCGAAAATTTCTACGTTGATGATTATATCTGTAGTCATAACGATAAGAGCAAATTAATACAAATCTGCAACGATACTGCAAAGATTTTACATACAGGGTGTTTTCCGTTACGAAAATGGGTTTACAATTTTCCAACCGACTCAAAGTCGGACACGCACGATTTTACAAAAGATTTCGCTTTAGGTGAACACACAAATAGCAAGACATTAGGTCTAGGCTGGTATCCGCAACCAGACGAATTATATTTTCACACCCAATGTACACAAGATATGAAACCTGTTACTAAGCGCACAATATTATCAGGCGCATCACAAATCTACGATCCACTCGGTTTATTGAGCCCGGTTATAACTATCGCAAAAATGTTATTGCAAAAATGTTGGTTGCAGAAACTCGACTGGGATGAACCTGTTCCTGGCGACATGAAGGAGCTATGGAATCATTTTATTAGCAATTTATCATTGCTCAATAATATTCGAGTGCCGCGTCATGTGATGTGTAATCACCCTGTACAGACCGAATTGCATGTATTCACGGATGCATCAATAGTGGCGTATGGAGCGTGCGCTTATATACGTACTATTGATAACGAGTCAGCTGTTACAGTACGGTTGTTATGCTCGAAGGGAAAGGTCGCATCTATAAAACCTATAATGACTATCCCTAGGTTAGAACTATGCGGTGCATTGGTAGGTGCAAGGCTGTACTCTAAAATAGTTAGCTCGCTTCGAACTAATTTTGATAAAGTCATATTCTGGACGGATTCGACTATTGTCCTAGGTTGGCTGCGCACGGCGCCTAATTTAATGAAAACATACGTCCAGAATAGGGCCGGGGAGATACACGAATTAACGAAGGAACATTCATGGCATCACGTTAGTGGTAAGGAAAACCCTGCGGACTTAGTATCACGAGGCCAAAATCTAAATGTCCTTAGTATGTCAAGTATATGGTGGACAGGCCCGCGGTTTCTTCACGACCCTAATTTCAATATGAAAGCTAACTTACCTGCCGATTCATTGCCTTTAGATTTGCCTGAACTGAAATCCAATTTCACTAGTACACACACACTGCTCACTAATCAAGCACACACTGAAGAAAATTTGTTTCCTTTTCAGAGATTTTCTCAGTTTAATCGAATGCATCACGCCGCCGCCTATGTAGTTCGTTTTATACATAATACACGCAACAAAAATAACCGACGTAAGGGCCCGCTGAGCGTGGATGAACTGTGGGAATCTATGGTGTTGCTAGCCCGGCTAGCTCAGCGTGAGTCATTCGCTGAAGCGCGCGAGGCACTAATTAAAAAGGGACAAGTAAACAAATCTCAAGCGCACCTATCCAGACTAAACTTGTTTATAGATAAAATGAATGTCATGAGAGTTGGAGGCCGCATAGAAAATTCAACTGAATTTCATTATGATAAAAAGCATCCCATTTTGATTTCTAGTAAACATCATTTTACTGTTTTATTATTTCGTTACGAGCATAAGCAACTTATGCACGCTGCCCCGCAATTGCTTTTATTTACGATTCGCGAGTCTTGGTGGCCATTAGGCGGTAGATATCTCGCGCGAAAAACTTGTCATGCTTGTGTCACGTGCGCACGCATGAAAGGTCAAACTTTGACACCCATTATGGGTGATTTGCCCAGAGAAAGACTGGAATCAGGGTTTCCATTTTCTATTAGTGGCGTGGACTACGCTGGCCCAATGTTCGTTTTAAACCGCAAAGGCAGAGGTGCTAAAACTGTCAAAGCTTATGTTTGTTTATTTATTTGTTTCACTACGCGTGCGATGCATTTGGAACTCGTTAGCGACCTCAGCTCTGATGCATATTTACTAGCGCTAAAGCGTTTTATTTCACGCAGAGGAAAGCCGGCTAAGATATTTTCCGACAATGGAAAAAACTTTGTCGGGCTTATGAATGAATTTAAAAAAATTTTGTCGTCTTGTTCCGAGAATATTAAAGAATACGCTGCCTCACAAAATATTAAATTCAAAATGATTCCGCCTTACGCCAGCCATTTTGGAGGCCTATGGGAGGCCGGGGTCAAAAGTTGTAAGCACCATTTAAGACGAGTGATAGGTAACGCTCATTTAACGTTTGAGGAGCTCAGCACGGTTTTGACTCAGGTCGAGGCCATTCTGAACTCCCGACCCCTAACGCCTATTTCCACAGATCCACAAGATTTGCTCCCTCTTAGCCCTGCTCATTTCTTGGTTGGCCGTCCACTCACTGCCCCCGTCTGCGCCGACGTGAGCGACGTGCCTGCACAGCGCCTCACACGCTACCAGAGGGTCGAACAACTTCGTCAACACTTCTGGGCGCGCTGGTCGAGAGAGTACATATCCGAACTTCAGGCTCGAAGCAAATGGTCAGAGAAGAAAGGTGACCTCAAGAAGGACATGCTAGTCTTGCTAAAAGAAGACAACCAACCGCCGCTTAAATGGAACCTAGGGCGCATTACGGAAGTCTTCCCAGGGAAGGACGGTGTGTCCAGGGTTGCCGACATTCGAACTGCAACGGGTGTTGTACGACGTGCCTTCTCAAAAATTTGTCCGCTGCCACTGATGGATGACTAAATGCTTCTGGGCTTACTTCACCACTCGACCACGCGATAAGAAGATTAAGGGAGTGCTGCTATCATTGGAAGCCACTACTTCCAAAGCCGGGGAGAATGTTCACGCTTACAAAACTGAACGCATCTAAAACTCAAATTAACGTAATTTCGGAACGCATCCTTGTTATTACTTTTTTATATATTCAAAATTGTACCGCATCATCATCTTCCTTTGTTAACTGAAGAATAGATCAGCTTTATTGTATCAAGTCCGCATTTTTATTTAAATAAAGAAGATCTTCAAAATATTTATAACAAACCTACCTAAGCCGAATATGTGCCAAAAGGAACGCACAATTAATAATATTAAATTAATAATATTATTATATTATTATTATTTATAATATATTAATAATAATATATTAATAATATATATATTTATTATTAATTATTATATATTTATTTATTAATGGATAATTCTTTTTTTTTATTATTATGCCCTGCTCAGTAGCGCTTTATTTATAATGTTGTTAGTCTAATGATTTTGTAGGTTTTGTTGTTAAATTTTAAGTAAGAAACTTATAGTACATACCTATTTTTATAATTATTACTATCTTACAGACAATCTCTCCATCAGTTTTGCAGTTCCCTTACAGGGTTTCACATGTCATAGACCTAAATTATCTGTAATATCTTTTAAGTACCATGTGATAAGCAAATAAATGAAATTGAAATTGAAATATTAAAACAAGCTTACTTTTTATGGACGTCATGGTATGGTATGAAGATAGCAATACTAAAACAATACCTATTGTGCTTGTTTTAAGAGATGGTGGTACGGGCCCTGGTCCATAACGTTTTTCTTGTGACGTCACTAACCCAGTGTCACAGCTACAACTAAGACAAATCCAAGGACACGTCATTCATAAATATTTATCAACGAACCTTTTTAGGCCAAAAGGGGCGCCAAAGAAATTAATTTACATACTTAAAAGTAACGTAATATACTTGAACTACCGATTTACCGTCGCTTCCCTTCGGTTTATATGGTATCTATACAATATGTAACAGAATAAGAGCAATTCCTGAAATTAGTTTCTTCAGTATCGACTACCTAATCGATTTCACCAATTTTTAATATGTGTTAAATTTTTCCGAAAAATGAATTAGCGTAGCTGAATTTAGTGATTTCTATGGAAATCGTGCTATTATTGATCGATATTTAAGAAAATTGGTTAGACACAACTAAAGTTCGATCGCATCATATATGTTTTATATTATATACTAATTGGGGTGTATGAGGAATTGCGCTTTTTCTGTTACGCGTTGTATAAAAACCTTCCTCTTGAATCACTGGTAAAAGAACGCATGAGAATTCGTTGCGAGTTTTAAATATCTAAGCATACCTACATAGGGACAGACAGCGGGAAGCGACTTTGTTTTATGCTTTGTAGTGATAACATAGAACTCAGTGATAACAAAGAGTAAAAAACCGACTTAATATGGTTTTTCCATGGATGCCATGGTCTGAACTGGACCAAATTACTAAAATCGTTAATCATTAAAATCGGTTCACCTAATCGAAAGTTCTGAACTAACAAACATAGTAAAACATACAGTAGAATTAATGATCTCCTCCTTTTTTGAAGTCAGTTGAAAATATAACACTTCTGTCTGGTGTAGTCACAAATTAATAATATTAGGCGGGAAGGAATACCCCACGGGTTTTAGCGGGTATGGCATTCCTTATTCGTAGGGTATGGCAGCATTAGGCTGTCCAGCCCCACATAACCCGCCCCCCCCCCCCCGGCCCCGGGTCGTGTGGTATGCATTTCCAGTAGGAACCAAATAAAAAAAGGTACATAAGCTGACAACAGACAAAACATAGGTACTGTCTTAAGACGGCATATCATGAATCAATGTCCGCTAAACCATAAATTCACGCGTCGCAAGCTCTATTGATGTACCTACCTAAGTGTATTAGCTAGTTCAGCCTTCAGGAAAATTACCATTTCGTTTTCTTAGTATAATCTAGGTGTAGAGCAGTGATAGCATTACGGTTAAAGAGCCGGTCGAAAATCAGTGAGGCTCGGGTTCGACTCCTGGCATGTACCAATGAGTTTTTCAAAAATACTTACGTACATATTTATCACTAGCTCGACGGTGAAGGAAAACGTCGTGAGGAAATCCGCAGGTCTCAGAATTAATTCTGAGACATGTGTAAATAGACCCGGTCCGGCGATGGGCTCACCACCTATCACGTTTAGGGGTCCAATCCAATTAGATCTCGTGAAATGTGGGTATATCCAGTAATGGAATACCTCTGCCTACCCCCTCGGGGATAAAAGGCGTGAGATATATATTTTTTTTTAATCTAGGTGTAATCTGTTAATTCTTCGAGCACCGCGCGGTTCCAATGGGCACCGTAACAATTAAAAATCAATTCTGTTTTCACATTCTAACTTTTTTTTTTAAATTTTTTAGGTATTTTATTTCATACTAGCGGGTTCCCAGCGGAGTTGCTAGCGTGGATCCTGTTTATTCCCGTTCCCGTGGAAATTTCCAAAAATCCCTTCATAGCGGCTGTCTACGACATAAAGAATATTACAAGTTTATACCTAAGTGTAATCGTTTCGGAGTAGTACGTATTTCTCTTTTGACCCAGTTCTTAAATTTTCCCGTGGGAATGAGACATTCTCCCGCTGTAAAAAGTACTCTAGATGTTGAACCGGTTACTCAGTTATCTCCACACCAAATTTCATCAAAATCCGTCCAGTAGTTTTTGCGTAATGCGTGCACAACCAGACAGACAGGCAAAAAAACCAAAAATTTGTGTTGCTGTATCTACATCGATAACTATTTCCTACACTACCCCTCAAATGTTCGAAAAATATTTCATGTACAGACACGGCTCCATTATATAGAGTTTTATTATATAGACTACCAGAATGCCAGATTGGACTTGAAATAACCGACTAAGTGCCAGTCAAACTACAAAGGTCTCTGAACTACCGCACAATATTTAACAGAACATACTCGTAAATGGTTTAGAAATAAAGACGAATCTAGAAGCCATTGTTCTTTTTACCACGACCTTTTATAACAATCTTGTTTCATTCCTACAAAGTGATGTAAAAGAACGAATGATTGTCATAAATGTCTATATCACAACGAGATGTAGCCTCATTTTCAAATACCGTGATCACTTTTGCACAGTGTTCTTAAACAAGCAATGCAAGTTATTTGATTTGACACTGCAAAACAATATTTATTATTAATAATATTAAATTAATAATATTATTATATTATTATTATTTATAATATATTAATAATAATATATTAATAATATATATATTTATTATTAATTATTATATATTTATTTATTAATGGATAATTCTTTTTTTTTATTATTATGCCCTGCTCAGTAGCGCTTTATTTATAATGTTGTTAGTCTAATGATTTTGTAGGTTTTGTTGTTAAATTTTAAGTAAGAAACTTATAGTACATACCTATTTTTATAATTATTACTATCTTACAGACAATCTCTCCATCAGTTTTGCAGTTCCCTTACAGGGTTTCACATGTCATAGACCTAAATTATCTGTAATATCTTTTAAGTACCATGTGATAAGCAAATAAATGAAATTGAAATTGAAATATTAAAACAAGCTTACTTTTTATGAACGTCATGGTATGGTATGAAGATAGCAATACTAAAACAATACCTATTGTGCTTGTTTTAAGAGATGGTGGTACGGGCCCTGGTCCATAACGTTTTTCTTGTGACGTCACTAACCCAGTGTCACAGCTACAACTAAGACAAATCCAAGGACACGTCATTCATAAATATTTATCAACGAACCTTTTTAGGCCAAAAGGGGCGCCAAAGAAATTAATTTACATACTTAAAAGTAACGTAATATACTTGAACTACCGATTTACCGTCGCTTCCCTTCGGTTTATATGGTATCTATACAATATGTAACAGAATAAGAGCAATTCCTGAAATTAGTTTCTTCAGTATCGACTACCTAATCGATTTCACCAATTTTTAATATGTGTTAAATTTTTCCGAAAAATGAATTAGCGTAGCTGAATTTAGTGATTTCTATGGAAATCGTGCTATTATTGATCGATATTTAAGAAAATTGGTTAGACACAACTAAAGTTCGATCGCATCATATATGTTTTATATTATATACTAATTGGGGTGTATGAGGAATTGCGCTTTTTCTGTTACGCGTTGTATAAAAACCTTCCTCTTGAATCACTGGTAAAAGAACGCATGAGAATTCGTTGCGAGTTTTAAATATCTAAGCATACCTACATAGGGACAGACAGCGGGAAGCGACTTTGTTTTATGCTTTGTAGTGATAACATAGAACTCAGTGATAACAAAGAGTAAAAAACCGACTTAATATGGTTTTTCCATGGATGCCATGGTCTGAACTGGACCAAATTACTAAAATCGTTAATCATTAAAATCGGTTCACCTAATCGAAAGTTCTGAACTAACAAACATAGTAAAACATACAGTAGAATTAATGATCTCCTCCTTTTTTGAAGTCAGTTGAAAATATAACACTTCTGTCTGGTGTAGTCACAAATTAATAATATTAGGCGGGAAGGAATACCCCACGGGTTTTAGCGGGTATGGCATTCCTTATTCGTAGGGTATGGCAGCATTAGGCTGTCGAGCCCCACATAACCCGCCCCCCCCCCCCGGCCCCGGGTCGTGTGGTATGCATTTCCAGTAGGAACCAAATAAAAAAAGGTACATAAGCTGACAACAGACAAAACATAGGTACTGTCTTAAGACGGCATATCATGAATCAATGTCCGCTAAACCATAAATTCACGCGTCGCAAGCTCTATTGATGTACCTACCTAAGTGTATTAGCTAGTTCAGCCTTCAGGAAAATTACCATTTCGTTTTCTTAGTATAATCTAGGTGTAGAGCAGTGATAGCATTACGGTTAAAGAGCCGGTCGAAAATCAGTGAGGCTCGGGTTCGACTCCTGGCATGTACCAATGAGTTTTTCAAAAATACTTACGTACATATTTATCACTAGCTCGACGGTGAAGGAAAACGTCGTGAGGAAATCCGCAGGTCTCAGAATTAATTCTGAGACATGTGTAAATAGACCCGGTCCGGCGATGGGCTCACCACCTATCACGTTTAGGGGTCCAATCCAATTAGATCTCGTGAAATGTGGGTATATCCAGTAATGGAATACCTCTGCCTACCCCCTCGGGGATAAAAGGCGTGAGATATATATATTTTTTTAATCTAGGTGTAATCTGTTAATTCTTCGAGCACCGCGCGGTTCCAATGGGCACCGTAACAATTAAAAATCAATTCTGTTTTCACATTCTAACTTTTTTTTTTAAATTTTTTAGGTATTTTATTTCATACTAGCGGGTTCCCAGCGGAGTTGCTAGCGTGGATCCTGTTTATTCCCGTTCCCGTGGAAATTTCCAAAAATCCCTTCATAGCGGCTGTCTACGACATAAAGAATATTACAAGTTTATACCTAAGTGTAATCGTTTCGGAGTAGTACGTATTTCTCTTTTGACCCAGTTCTTAAATTTTCCCGTGGGAATGAGACATTCTCCCGCTGTAAAAAGTACTCTAGATGTTGAACCGGTTACTCAGTTATCTCCACACCAAATTTCATCAAAATCCGTCCAGTAGTTTTTGCGTGATGCGTGCACAACCAGACAGACAGGCAAAAAAACCAAAAATTTGTGTTGCTGTATCTACATCGATAACTATTTCCTACACTACCCCTCAAATGTTCGAAAAATATTTCATGTACAGACACGGCTCCATTATATAGAGTTTTATTATATAGACTACCAGAATGCCAGATTGGACTTGAAATAACCGACTAAGTGCCAGTCAAACTACAAAGGTCTCTGAACTACCGCACAATATTTAACAGAACATACTCGTAAATGGTTTAGAAATAAAGACGAATCTAGAAGCCATTGTTCTTTTTACCACGACCTTTTATAACAATCTTGTTTCATTCCTACAAAGTGATGTAAAAGAACGAATGATTGTCATAAATGTCTATATCACAACGAGATGTAGCCTCATTTTCAAATACCGTGATCACTTTTGCACAGTGTTCTTAAACAAGCAATGCAAGTTATTTGATTTGACACTGCAAAACAATATTTATTATTAATAATATTAAATTAATAATATTATTATATTATTATTATTTATAATATATTAATAATAATATATTAATAATATATATATTTATTATTAATTATTATATATTTATTTATTAATGGATAATTCTTTTTTTTTATTATTATGCCCTGCTCAGTAGCGCTTTATTTATAATGTTGTTAGTCTAATGATTTTGTAGGTTTTGTTGTTAAATTTTAAGTAAGAAACTTATAGTACATACCTATTTTTATAATTATTACTATCTTACAGACAATCTCTCCATCAGTTTTGCAGTTCCCTTACAGGGTTTCACATGTCATAGACCTAAATTATCTGTAATATCTTTTAAGTACCATGTGATAAGCAAATAAATGAAATTGAAATTGAAATATTAAAACAAGCTTACTTTTTATGGACGTCATGGTATGGTATGAAGATAGCAATACTAAAACAATACCTATTGTGCTTGTTTTAAGAGATGGTGGTACGGGCCCTGGTCCATAACGTTTTTCTTGTGACGTCACTAACCCAGTGTCACAGCTACAACTAAGACAAATCCAAGGACACGTCATTCATAAATATTTATCAACGAACCTTTTTAGGCCAAAAGGGGCGCCAAAGAAATTAATTTACATACTTAAAAGTAACGTAATATACTTGAACTACCGATTTACCGTCGCTTCCCTTCGGTTTATATGGTATCTATACAATATGTAACAGAATAAGAGCAATTCCTGAAATTAGTTTCTTCAGTATCGACTACCTAATCGATTTCACCAATTTTTAATATGTGTTAAATTTTTCCGAAAAATGAATTAGCGTAGCTGAATTTAGTGATTTCTATGGAAATCGTGCTATTATTGATCGATATTTAAGAAAATTGGTTAGACACAACTAAAGTTCGATCGCATCATATATGTTTTATATTATATACTAATTGGGGTGTATGAGGAATTGCGCTTTTTCTGTTACGCGTTGTATAAAAACCTTCCTCTTGAATCACTGGTAAAAGAACGCATGAGAATTCGTTGCGAGTTTTAAATATCTAAGCATACCTACATAGGGACAGACAGCGGGAAGCGACTTTGTTTTATGCTTTGTAGTGATAACATAGAACTCAGTGATAACAAAGAGTAAAAAACCGACTTAATATGGTTTTTCCATGGATGCCATGGTCTGAACTGGACCAAATTACTTAAATCGTTAATCATTAAAATCGGTTCACCTAATCGAAAGTTCTGAACTAACAAACATAGTAAAACATACAGTAGAATTAATGATCTCCTCCTTTTTTGAAGTCAGTTGAAAATATAACACTTCTGTCTGGTGTAGTCACAAATTAATAATATTAGGCGGGAAGGAATACCCCACGGGTTTTAGCGGGTATGGCATTCCTTATTCGTAGGGTATGGCAGCATTAGGCTGTCGAGCCCCACATAACCCGCCCCCCCCCCCCCGGCCCCGGGTCGTGTGGTATGCATTTCCAGTAGGAACCAAATAAAAAAAGGTACATAAGCTGACAACAGACAAAACATAGGTACTGTCTTAAGACGGCATATCATGAATCAATGTCCGCTAAACCATAAATTCACGCGTCGCAAGCTCTATTGATGTACCTACCTAAGTGTATTAGCTAGTTCAGCCTTCAGGAAAATTACCATTTCGTTTTCTTAGTATAATCTAGGTGTAGAGCAGTGATAGCATTACGGTTAAAGAGCCGGTCGAAAATCAGTGAGGCTCGGGTTCGACTCCTGGCATGTACCAATGAGTTTTTCAAAAATACTTACGTACATATTTATCACTAGCTCGACGGTGAAGGAAAACGTCGTGAGGATATCCGCAGGTCTCAGAATTAATTCTGAGACATGTGTAAATAGACCCGGTCCGGTGATGGGCTCACCACCTATCACGTTTAGGGGTCCAATCCAATTAGATCTCGTGAAATGTGGGTATATCCAGTAATGGAATACCTCTGCCTACCCCCTCGGGGATAAAAGGCGTGAGATATATATATTGTTTTTTTAATCTAGGTGTAATCTGTTAATTCTTCGAGCACCGCGCGGTTCCAATGGGCACCGTAACAATTAAAAATCAATTCTGTTTTCACATTCTAACTTTTTTTTTAAATTTATTAGGTATTTTATTTCATACTAGCGGGTTCCCAGCGGAGTTGCTAGCGTGAATCCTGTTTATTCCCGTTCCCGTGGAAATTTCCAAAAATCCCTTCATAGCGGCTGTCTACGACATAAAGAATATTACAAGTTTATAAGTGTAATCGTTTCGGAGTAGTACGTATTTCTCTTTTGACCCAGTTCTTAAATTTTCCCGTGGGAATGAGACATTCTCCCGCTGTAAAAAGTACTCTAGATGTTGAACCGGTTACTCAGTTATCTCCACACCAAATCTCATCAAAATCCGTCCAGTAGTTTTTGCGTGATGCGTGCACAACCAGACAGACAGATAGACAAAAAATTCAAAAATTTGTGTTTCTGTATCTACACCATCGATAAGGTTTATTCCACTTAAATACGGCTCCATTAGAGTTTTATTATATAGACTACCAGAATGCCAGATTGGACTTGAAATAACCGACTAAGTGCGAGTCAAACTACAAAGGTCTCTGAACTACCGCACAATATTTAACAGAACATAAATGGTTTAGAAATAAAAACAAATCTAGAAGACATTTGTCGTTCATCAAAATCATTTCAGCCGTCTACTACGGTCTTTTGTAACAGGGTCCCAAAAAATTACGTTTCTAGTGCATGAATTTAAGAAAAACATACTCTTATTGAACTAATACTAGTAACTTGTTATGCAGGTTTTTGAAATTGAGTTTTGATGAAATTTATTGTAAAAAAACATGGCGGTTTTTTATCCACTAACGCAGACGAAATCACTTTTATAAAATATATTTAACCATCATCAAACTTGAATATTATTCAGCAAACATACATTAATATCAATTTCAGTTTACATTGATATTTATCTTAAGCTATTAGAGTTTATTACAAATATAATATACCTACCTTAATGAAATGCTGACATAGTTTCTATCTAACATTTTAGATTAGATTTTATTCACGAGTGATAAATAGCACAGATAAATATTTATCGTATTAACGATCTTATAACAAGATCATATGACAGGGTCGATAGCATTAAGTGTGATCTATACATATAATAAAACTCTGGCTGTGTCTGTACATTAAATATTTTTTTAAAAATTTTAACGGTATTGTATAATATAGTTATCGATATAGATACCGAAACACCAATTTTTGGAATTTTTGTCTGTCTGTCTGTCTGTCTGGTTGTGCACGCATCACTGAAAAACTACTGGACGGATTTTGATGAAATTTGGTATGGAGATAACTGAGTACCCGGGTCAACATCTAGGGTACTTTTTATTCCAGGAAAATATCTCATTCCCACGGGAAAATATAAAAACTGGTTAAAAAGAGAAATACGTACTACTCCGAAACGATAACACGTAGAAACTTGAAAAATGGTATGAAGGTGTCTGATATGTCATAGGAATTTTTGGAAATTTCCACGGGAACGGGAATAAACTAAATCCAAGCGGGAAAACGCCGCTGGGCACCCGCTATTTGAAATATGGTATGTAGGTGTCTTAAATATGTCGTAGGCAACCACTATGAAGGGATCGTCGGAAATTCCCACGGGAACGGGAATAAACGGAATACGCGCGGGCAACGCCGCTGGGCATCCGCTAGTCTTAAATAAAGAGCAACAATACTACGGTTTCCATAGGTATCCCTAAATTCAGTTACGCTAATTCATTTTTCGGAAAAAAATCACACATATTAAAAACTAGCGGTTCTGCGCGGTTTCAGTCGCGTAGTTCCCGTTCTCGACGGAATACATGGACTATATACCCTATGTTACTCAGGGATATTGCAGCTTTCCATTGGTGAAATAATGTTTTAAATCGGTCCAGTAGCCTTTGAGTTTATTCGTTACAAACATACAAAAATACAAGAATAAACCTTTCCTCTTTTTAATATTGGAAGATTTAGATTAGTGTAGATGTAGATAGCTAAAACCGATTAAGTAGTCGAAACTGAACAAACTAATTTCAGGAATTGCACTTATCCTATCCTATCCTACTAATATTATAAACGCGAAAGTTTGTATAGATGTGGATGTTTGTTCCTCTTTCACGCAAAAACTACTGAACGGATTAAGATGAAACTTTACATTTATATAGCTTATATATCAGAATAACACAAAGGCTATATTTTATCACCGTATTCCTACGGGAATGGGAAGTATTTTATCCCCGTATTGCTACGGGGACGGGAACATCGCGGGTGAAACCGCGGGGCGCTGCTAGTAAAGAATATAATTTGAAAACTGATAAACATTTTTAGACGTCTACTGTACATTTCTGTAGTATCTTTAATGAAATGAGTACGACTTCTGCCCCCCTAGCCAAGTGGCTTGTACAATCTAATCGAATGTTCTTTTAGATTTACATCTATGAGATTGACATCTATGAGATTGACATCTATGAGATTGACATTAGCGTTAGCGCTCGTTGGTGCTTATGTGTGGTTAAGAATTTTATTTCTCAAAAAAGAATACAAAAAATTCACTTACATGAGAAATTGCAAAATACATTTTTTATGTTTAGTGGATGTGTTATTACAAAATAAATGTAGGTAGATAAAACATACTAAAATTAACTAAATGTATCTACGACCGCAGAAGTATTCATGAATGAAGCTAATGAGTCAGATTCCAAGTGAGCGAAAACAAAAGAACCGGTAACGCGTAAGTATGGAATAAAATTAACTGGATGTGACTGTCAATCCCATACATGTCAATCTAAAAGAACATTCGATTACATTGTACAATGCCACTTGGCAGTATTCAAATAGCATCGATCGGTAGCTTAGTAAAGCAATCCACCGTGCGTGCGACCGTCACCCACTGAAGTCGTTTGTCAAAGTTCCAATCCATCTTCATAGTTCATTCGTCAACGTATGTCGCTTCGGGGGAAACGCACAGTGGGGTTACGGTTGTATTTTTTGGGAGGGTTGTAATATAAGTTGAAAATCAATTACCATCAAATTGGTAACTCCATGAAGTAGGTAAATAAGCAAATTACAAATCTTATCTCTTATCTTTATTAATCAAAATATGCAACCAGTGACAAAATGATTAAATAAAAGTACAACGGGGAACATATAGAGGATTTTGGCCAGCAGTGGACAGCAATTGGCTGAAATGATGAGTAAATCTTAATAAACCATGTAACTTGTACGTTTTACCTAATTGTTTAAAAAAATAATGTTCTAAGGAGTTTCTTGCCCTGCTTCGTCTCCGCAACTATTGATATCGAAGCGGTGGAGTCGCAATGACTTTCAATAAGTGGACTTATCTATATAATATATAAAATGATAAACTGACTGATTGGTGATGTATCAACGTACAGCCTAAACTACTGGGTCTAGAGACTTGAAATTTTGCACATAGATTGCTTATACAGTGAAGGCATTCACTAAGAAAGGATTTTGCAAAATTCCACCCCTAAGGGGGTGAAATAAACGCGTGCGAGCAAAGCCGCGGGTAAAAGCTACATACATAAAATAAATAAATTTTTATTTGATTCTTTTTTTTATGATCATTGATTTAATATACCAATGAACGGTATTTTTTATTTAAAAAAATACGTTTATTCATCCACACAATGCTATAAGTTACTATACTAAAACTCAAAACCTAATTACTAGAGTAAGCACATAATGTGAATGAAACGGCTGGAGTCTCAGCATAACTGCTGCTTTTCAGACCCTGCCCTAATTTAAAATGATACTAAATATACTGTATAACAGATTTTGTTTACTGTCTTACGCCACTAAATGTACGAAGTGTCATTCAAAGAAATATAAATTATTATTAGAGTAAATCCAATCAGAAATCCTTCAGTGCACGTTGCCCCTATCGAAATACGTATCGAGTCGACGCACCACGTTCCAAGGCGTGTAGGGGAAACGCTGTGAATACAAGATGCGAAGAGAATATTGCCCGAATGACGGCTTGTACATTTTTTATGCGCATGTCTATTTACGCCCAATTTTGAAGCGTCAGGGAAATCCAAAATTGACAGTTACCTTAGTTTGGATGAAGGAGGGAGAGTGATTGGCTATGTTGTCTTTGATTTATTGACGACTAGCAGCGCCCTGCGGTTTCACCCGCGTAGTTCCCGTTCCCGTGGGAAAACGGGGATAAAATATAGCCTATGTGTTATTCTGATGTATAAGCTACATAACTGTAAAGTTTCATCAAAATCCGTTCAGTAGTTTTTGCGTGAAAGAGGAACAAACATCCATCCAGACATCCATACATCCAGACATCCATCCATACAAACTTTCGCATTTATAATATTAGTAGGATTAGTAGGATGTGTGTGTGAAGGTTGTATAGAATTTTGGAGTTATAGATATCGAAAAAATTCTACATCCATGATTGGAGTGGTAAGTAAGTAACAACTCTCTTTTCTTAGGTGTTATTTTCCTTTCAGAAACTGGTAGGTAAAGATAAAGATAGATAGATAGGTAGATAAAGAGTACCCGAAACCGACGAGCTTGTATGAACCGATTGATGAATGTGGATGAGGCACGTGAGGTATGCCAGGATCGTAGCAGGTGGCGGGCTGTTGTCTCTGCCTACCCCTTCGGGAAAAAGGCGTGAGCATATGTATGTATGTAAACTAGTAGGTATATGAATTTGTGTAACTTTAATTCTATAAAATTGTTGTTAGTCTCAAAAGCCATACTTCGACGCTTGTCATATTAATTACGTCAAGAACACAGTTTCTCAGAATATAGTAATTATCAAGGGTTTTGAAGTATCTTTAGCTAACTGGAATTTGCAAACAAAAGCGTAAAGGCACTTTACGCAATAATGCCCGGTTTTATCTAATCGGTAACATCTACCGACATTGGGGGCGATTCTGGTTTACACCGACTAAACTTATTTTGGTTTAGTCCTGTCTTAGTCTTAGCTCAAAAAAAAGAGATAGAAGATAACCTACCGAATTTAGTCCTGTCAGAGGCTGTATTTTAGTCATGACTTCTTTACATATGTGCACTAAACACGTTATGAAATTCCTTAGTTGACAAGACAAATTTTGATTTGACAGGACTACATATCTCTCGTCTCTTTTCTTTTCTAGGAGAAAGAAAATGACAGGAGTAAACTAAAATAAGTTTAATCGCTGTAAAGCAGAATCGAACCCAATTTCTGCATATTATAAAGGACTAGCTGTTCCGCGCAACTTCACCTCCGTAAGTTCCGTTCTCGTAGAAAAATTATAGCACATATTATGTTACTGTATAGAAAAGTAAGCATTCTATTAGTATAGAATTTTTATAATCGGTCTAGTAGTTTTTAAGATTGTAAATGTGCATTACAAACATACAAAAATACAAATATTTCCTATTTATAATATTATTAGTGTAGATGGTGTAGACTAGGGATTGCCCAGTGGCGTTGCCACTTTCCAATTTCTAAGAATCACTTCGTAGCGGTTGCCTACGACTTATAATAAGACGCCTCACATTCCATATTTCGAGTTTCTCGTTTTTGTACTCATTTTTTAAACACTTTTTATATTTTCCCATGTGAATGAGATATAACCCTTTAGTAAAATTACCTTACCTAAATGTTGACCCAGTTACTCAGTTATTTCAACACCAAAGATTATCAAAATTGGTCCAATAGTTTTGTGTCATGCTTGGACGAGACGCGGGCTTAACCATAGGCTCTTGCTGTATGTAGTTATGGATAGTCTGCGTGTATTTATTTTGATAACTCTGTATCGGATGCCGTCCAAAGTGTTTTTCAAAAAGATGCGTAGATATAAGATAGAATATGACATTATGATAAAATAGTAAGGTCTGTCTATACTAATATTATAAAGAGGAAAAATTTGTATGTTTTTATCTTTGTTACAAATATACTCAAAAACTACGATTTTAATATTTTTTTCACTAATGTAAAGCTAGAATATTCATAGTTTTGTCATAATAATAATTGTCAGAGGCTGGGTTTCGAATCACGTTGAGGGCATGCACGTATGGATTTCTTAAAACTAACTTTCGTATTTATCCCAATCTCGACTGTGTAGAAAAACATCGTGAAGAAATCTTCAGGCTCCAGAATTGATTCTGAGGCGATAGGCTCACCACATGTCACGTGTAGGTGTCAAAAATATACTGGTGAAAGGTGAGTACTTCCAGGAATGGAATACCTCTGCCTACCCCCTCGGGGATAGAAGGCGTTAGTTTGTTTCTTACTGAATTCAAATAGGAGGAGGTTTTTGAAACTATGAACTGATTTTGATATTTATTTTTTAGTTTGATAGATCATACTTTAGAGTTAGTCCCATTTAAATTTGACCAAAATCAGTCGAATGGTTTTTAAAATATATATATATTCTATAAAGTTTATTAATCTTTAGAGTTGTTTGTTAATTTTCAATCCAAAAAACTAAGACTGCCACGCCTGGTTCTTATACCGTCGGCTTAGTAGGACGTGGGGCCGGCTGAAGGAACAACAAGATCGACTTGTGTTTCGGCCGGTACTTGCACAAGCTCTAGGGACCCTGTGTAAACACTTGAGGCGAGTCGACGCTCTGCAAATATTAAATCATTGTTCGGTCACGTCGTTGTTGAAAGGCCACACAAGTTTAGTTGTTGGTTCTGGAGCTAGCCGTACCCTATACTGAAACGAGAAACATTTGTATATACAACGCGTAACAGAATAAACGTAATTCCTCATACACCCCAATTAGTAATTAAATTAAATATTATAAAGTAATAAACTGAGTGACTTATTGGTGATATACCAACGCACAGCCTAAACCACTGAGTCTAGAGACTTGAATTTTTGCACATACATAGCTTATACAGTGAAAGCATCCACTAAGAAAGGATTTAGCAAACTTCATGCCCTAAGGGGGTAAAATAAACGTGTTCGAGCGAAACCGCGGGTAAAAGCTAGTTTTCAATATAAAAAAAATATAATGCCGTACTTAAATTGTGTCTAATTAATTTTCTTAAATAAAGAGCAATAATAGTTCTATTTCCATAGGTAACACTAAATTCAGCTTTGCTAATTAATTTTTCGGAAATATATAACACATTAAAAATTGCTGAAATAGATTAAGTATAGGTAGTCGATACTGAACAAACTAATTTCAGGAATAGCGCTTATTTTGTTACATATTCTATACGCTTACGCAATCTTCATCAAAAAATCCAAACAAGGCCATCCGAAAATGCGTTAGATATTAGAACTAGTTACACCTAAGGAGAGCCGAAGGTTCGGGGTTTGACAATGACATTTATAAATAGAATACAACTGTAACGAGACCGTGCTTGCACATGAAACAGTGTGGTAGATAGTTATCGCTTTATATATTATCAAAACACGAAATTTTTGAAATTTTTGTCTGTCTGGTAAAAAAGAGAAATACGTACTACTCCGAAACGATAACACCTAGAAACTCGAAATATGGTATGTAGGTGTCCTAATATGTAACTTTCCTTATTATCAACGCACGTTTTTATTGATGTACTTACAATACAACCACAAAATCCACAATCTTACACTTCACCATATTTGTATAGAAGCATGGAAACAACCTTACGCCTTTTATCCCCGAGGGGGTAGGCAGAGGTATTCCATTTCTGGAAATACCCACGTTTCACCAATATATTCTTTGTACCAATTGCCAAGTGGTTAGCCAATTGCCAGACGGGATTTGAAAGCATAAAACTATACAAAAACAATTAAGTATATATAGAATAAAAATCAAAAACCTATTTGTGTGTATTTAAATAATCTGTATAGGAATGGAAGCGACTGAATAAATTAAAAATATCATAATATCTTGTAGGCAATCTGAATCACCAGAGCAATAAAAATAGAAGTAAAACAATAATATAGCATCATGTATAATATCAGCAAACATAATATGATCCTGTTTGCTCATAAAATAAGAGATTAAAATATAATAGGGCATAGAGGGGACAAAGCGAGGAAAATTTTAAGCCAAAAGTTATTACAAGATGGAATAATAGTGTGATTCGACCGGGATTCGACCGAATGACAGCTCGCGTTCATACTAACTGACATGACGCTTGAGCTTCAAAGTTTTTTTATGAAAATATTCACAATGCCCCCTCTATGCCCTATTATATTTTAATCTCTTTGCTAATAGATAACTTGTAGTACTCCGTTTAACCCCTTCACCAAACCAAAGTATTACAGCTAATACATAAGATCATGATCAGGTCATGTTGTTTCATTATTATCAATACTTAATGTGGAAAAATTATTTGGGATTTTTTAGC
This sequence comes from Ethmia dodecea, assembly GCA_963855545.1. NCBI lineage: Eukaryota > Metazoa > Arthropoda > Insecta > Lepidoptera > Depressariidae > Ethmia > Ethmia dodecea. The sequence goes on along the minus strand of OY979444.1, from coordinate 14,855,424 downwards.
TCTTTACGTCTGTTTTTTTCATTTATTCATTATAATTATCAAATGTAAAATTCGTGTTCACTTCCTTTTTGCATTGCTTATTACTTTCCACACAACTTTTTTATTTGCTTTTTTGATATATTTTTACAGTAGGTATTTATAACACATTTGCTCGTAAAAGGTGTCTTATTTCACCAATTTCAATATCGTATTGTATCTTATTACGCCCAAGTGCGGTAAGTGTAAAGTAAAACGCACGGTTTATCAAGATGCTCCGTCTTAAAACGAACGGTACTTTTTAAAATCTCAGCAAAGAGTTTTTATGTCAAAAAAGTTGTCAACATTTTATGATTAAAATTAACTTTGGGAGATAAAATATAATAAAGAAATATTTATATTCATAATTATTTAATTAAATTAATTTTGACAGTAAATTACAACCAATTAATCTGTAACAAAAACACAAAAATATATATTTACTTTATTAGTACCTAATACTGGCTGTTTTTTGTGAATTGCCTAAAAAAAAATGATGATGCGCGCCGCGCGCTTTTTCTTAACGCTGTATTGTTTTTATTCGTTTACCATAGTCCGAGTTTTATTTTATTTCCTCGCAAATGTGTTATAAAACGTCGTATGACATACGTGCGCTTTGATAATTACAGCCTCTGCTTACTTGTAGCCCTCGCCTACGGCTCGGCCTAACAATATCGCCTCGGCTGTAATTTTCAACCTACCGCACTTATATCATAATGTACTATTACCTAATTTTGCATAACATGTCTGTTACAAAAAACAGTTTAAAATATCTAATTCTAAACTACTTCATTAATCAACTCTTTCAATATTTTTGAATTTACGTGCTACGGATTTATTTATAAAATATCTTATATAGGTATAAGTGATTCTGTGAATGTTGTTGATTATCCTAATAAATATTTTTTTAAAGTATACTTTACCGAATTTGACACAGATTTTGGTATATAATTTTGATAATACGGCACCTATTTAAAAAAAGTTTTGTGTAGCTGTTGTCTATGAGTTCATATGTATACTACTAACTTAATATAAACGTAATAGTAATGCCAACATCACAAACACATCACGGTTTCCGGTATGAATAAATCAATACTGGATTTAGGTATGTATATTGCAGTATTTAGACATGCAACGGGTCTGTTTGCATAGACTTAAGTTCAAATACATCGTTGCTCACCATTACATACAGGGAGGTACTGAAGGGAGATAATATGGTGCAATCAATTAAGGCAATGAAAATAACATTTATTTACAAAGAAAATATACATTCATTTACAATAATAACATAAAAAATGTACCATGTGGGACAGTGCCCAGAAGACTGGCCGCATTCCCTCTCTGGATAGGTAGGCTGATTCTTTGACAGACATAGCTGCCAGCCCTCTGGTCACCTGAAGCCTCGACCAAACGCACTGACAGCTCTTTAAGGATTTAAATTGGTTGTTTTAATTTCGGTAGCTTTGATAAACGGTAGCTTGGGTTGAGGTGCGGGTTCTATTCCTGGTGTCATGCGTCAATGAGTTTTTCAAAAACTTACAGTTATTTATCACTAGTTCGACGGCTTAGGATTAGGCTAGCCCCCCAACCCAAGTGACATTGTACATAAAATCTAATCGAATATTCTTTTAGATTGACATGTATGGGATTGACATAAGCACTTGTCAACGAGCGCTAACGCTAATGTCAATCCAAAAGAACATTCGATTAGATTGTGCAATGCCACTTGGCTAGGGGGGCAGGTATTCCTGCAGCAGTAGTAACGTACTGATTACTTACTCAGTGAGTAGGCAGTATTTATTTATTAAAGACACAAAACAAACATGGACGAAAATGCACTATACTTAGTAAGTTACAGTGTAGCTCGGACCTAATCCCAGTCCTTACTCATGTGTGTACAGATGCAACTATATTACTACATGCATTACGAACTACGTTTGTACAATCATAAGTGATAGCCCGGACGGTTAAAGAGCCGGCCGAAAATCAGTGAGGCTCGGGTTCGAATCCTGGCATGTACCAATGAGTTTTTCAAAAACTTACGTACATATTTATCACTAGCTCGACGGTGAAGGAAAACATCGTGAGGAAACCCGCAGGTCTCAGAATTAATTCTGACACATGTGTAAACAGACCCGCTGGCGTATTCACAGAGACTCGATACCGTTTCCGTTCCTTTGAGTCGAATCTATCGACATCGGAAACGAATCTATCGAGATGGGCTGATGTTGGTATTGAAAACTAATGTCATATGTGACACCAACTGTTATAATATGTGACATTAGTTTTCGATACCAACATCAGCCCATCTCGATAGATTCGTTTCCGATGTCGATAGATTCGTTTCCGATGTCGATAGATTCGACTCAAAGGAACGGAAACGGTATCGAGTCTCTGTGAATACGTCTGCAGGTCCGGCGATGGGCTCACCACCTATCACGTTTAGGGGTCCAATATATCTCGTGAAATGTGGGTATATCCAGTAATGGAATACCTCTGCCTACCCCCTCGGGGATACAAAGGCGTGAGATTATATTATTATTATTATTTATAATCTTAAATGTTACAAAATATAAAGAAATTTACATAGAAATTAATATTTTGTGAAGGTATAGGCATTTAGTAAGCGCCAGCAACTGAACACGCCAGCCAAGCCACCGGGCTCGTGCATTTTGTAGGTATTTCAACAGTGATTATAAAAATCATTTTAACAAGTCAAACTCTGAGAATTTGTTAAGAAATATTTAATATCTTTAGTTAAGTACAAAAAACTAATGTAAAATATCAGTAGTTCAGTCATAATATTGAAAAAACAAAACAAAAGGGGGTAACTTTGAGAATACATCGAGTGAAGTTCATTGTGACGTCTTTGTCAGAATTTCAAACACTATTTCTTATGTCTCAGATGATTTTAAAAACCACAAACGCACGGCCTCTGCTGGAATACCCAGCCCTAACATCATGAGGAAATCCGCAGGTACTAGAATTGTTGTTCTTGTACACGTACATTGTACATCTCTGATTACTTAATTATTAATCACTAGCCCAACGGTGAAGGATAACATAGTGAAGTAGCCCGCAGAAATGAAAATAAATGTTGTTATAGGGGCCATAATAATAGGTACACATATTGTAACAAATGTATATCTACGGACAGTCGTGGTTTAAGACCTGTCGTGGTTTAAGAAATAAAAAAAGAATAGTAAAATGTGGGTTGGTATATTAAGGAAAGGTATAGCTCTGCCGACGCTACAGGTATATATGCGTGACCCTACATTTTTATTTATCCTTGCAATACCTACCAACTTCCACGGATAATGCTACAATGTCTCCTACGTCCTCCCTGTTAGCTCTTAACATCGATCCCATCGGAATACTAATTGAATATTCAAACTGTCTTCGTCCTAGCTAATACCATAAGTCTGTCTAGTTTATTTGTTTAAACTAAAACCCGTTAATAGTCTAGCTGCGATTTGGATAGTTCACGTGTTCTAGACGGCTAATAGTGTGTGGGATGCTGGACTATTCCTGTTTGAGTTCAATTGTTATGAATATAGGGTTTATCTTTAGATGTGTATCTGGAAATCACTCTGTAGCTACAATAGAATCAAATAGATAGATAGATAAAAGATTTTTCACACCACATGCTCGACAAAGCCGGATTATATATCATATAAACATCACCGAAAGCAAGACATTATATCCCTTGGCTTGCGCCGGGGTATAATGTTGTATGGAATTTCATTATAACCCTAGGTCAATAATGTAATTTTCACTTTTAATAATCCTTATTGCTATGACGATAAAGTCTAATTTCGTTAAGCAAAAAGGCCACGGTCGTGGCCAACTCGATTTTCGAAAACCGAAACCGCGACCAACTAGATTTTCATTTGTCTCTTCTTCTTTCTCGAGATCTTCATTTGTTAAATCAAGTAGGTCACGCCGGCAGAAACAAGTTGCTGTATTCATTTTATAGCTTTAACATTTCAAACAGAATATCGAAAATGTCGAGTGATGAAAATACTTTGACTCCAGAGTCTATTAAACTAGATGTCATAGGCATTGTCATTAATCATTCAATAATCTACTACCATGCAATTGCATTTTATTGTCTCGCATAAGGTGAGAAAAGTAGAGTATATAACTCGGGAATAAAACTGTTTTTGTCTTGGGCGCTTAAATCCCTCACTAAACTCAAGACTCAGTCTTAATTTTCTCGCTTCGCTCGGGAATTAAATCATAACTCCCTCGCTGCGCTCGGGAGTAAAACTGGGAGTCCTTCGTTACGTTCAGGATTCAATGGCGCGCCCGTGACATAAAACAGTGCTTTATTCCCTTGTTGCATAATCTACTATATTTACTTTTACAGCACATAAACAGGTTTATAATACAATCATTAGGTAGGTACTTATTTTTTTCTAATTTCATCTGTACACGTGCTGCTGAAGCAAAAAGGGTCCCAACTCAGCATGATGCCTTGCCGCAAGCAGGGCGCTGGTTAAATAATCCTTGAAAAGGGAAGATCTTTGGCCAGGAGTCGGCAATGAACCATTTTATTTGTGGAAGAAGTGCAGGTAGAATGCTCTTCCATCGTGATTGTGCCTGGGTTGATATTGGACAACGGTCCAACGGTTGATATTGGACAGTTGTATATCTCAACACAAAACTTCACTAGGGCGGTTTAGAATTTGCCGTCTATGGCGCTTTAGTTAGTTTTATCTAAAACCGCTACGTGTCCATACATATTTTTAATTACAAAATTGCTTTTTTTTCGTTTGGTTAATAGAGTGAATAGAGTGGACGTTCGAATTCCAAACTATTTTTAGGTCCGTGTTCATCAACACCGAATGATTTTAACTTTATATAACTGCTCATTGTCCTAAGTAACGAAAGATAGGCAGTTGTTTTTTTAAACTTCTAAGCTGTACAAGGAGTCAATTCAGGTTTTTATGTTTTTATCGCTGAACGTAATGAAAAATGAAAAATAAAATAAATAATCTCACGCCTTTTATCCCTTAGCGGGTAGGCAGATTTATTCCATTACTGGATATACCCACATTTAACGAGATATAATTTATTGGACCCCTAAACGTGATAGGTGGTAAGCCCATCGCCGGACCGGGTCTATTTACACATGTCTCAGAATTAATTCTGAGACCTGCGGGTTTCCTCACGATGTTTTCCTTCACCGTCTAGCTACTGATAAATATGTACATAAGTTTTTGAAAAACTCTTTGGTTCATGCCAGGATTCGAAACCGAGCCTCAAAATAATAATAAAATAATAAATAAAAATAAAACCCGGACACAGTAGCTGGCAAAAGCTACTTTTTTATACACAGATTGTGTACAACCAAATCCAATTCTATGTCCAGCAGTCGGAATTTGAAACCACGGTGATTGCTCAAAGGTCTTGTATACCAAATTAGACGAAGCTTCTGACGACGTAAGGAAGTTTCTTGATTTTGATGTCTTGTTATGTAACAGTATCTACAATGGGGTGGGACCTCCCTTGGTCAGGTAACTATTTGATAGTCCAATTAAGTGTCATTGTTGTTAGTAAATAGAGTATACAAGGTGTAGCGAAGCGCTCGTAGCCCTGCGGCACCAGTGTGTTTGTAACGATCACACTGGTTAAGCAAATTTGGGTGCGGTCAGTCAGGGAATGGGTGACCGTCTAGTGTCATTTATATTACGAGCGCTTCCGTGTTTCGGAAGGCACGTTAAATTGTTGGTCCCACCGGTTTTCGTTGTGTTGACGCACAATGAAAGTCGTTAAGGCATGTCAGATACCCTTGGGTGGCTTGAAAAATTCTGACTGTTAAGTGGCCACTAGCTTAACACCATCTCCCGATCCGCGGAGGGCTCGCGTGGGGGATTATAGCCCATACTTCGTAAGGAAGGACCCTTAGCTCAGCAGTGGGGTTACGGGTTGATGATGATGATGATGATACAAGGTCAAAAGCTTATACTGGTAAGATGTGGGTATTTCCTAAAATGGAATACCTTTGCCTACTCTCTTGGGGATAAAAGGCGTGAGAATATTATTATTATAAGGTGTAAGATTATGGCTTCCGAATCCATGGAGCAAGTTGAAAACGTTTTGCCTAGCTTAGTCCCAACTAAATAACTGTGAGGATTGTGTCCTCTAACGTTTTTATTTGTATTTTTCATTAGAGTTTTAATTTATCTATACATTTAAAATGATAAACTGACTGACTGATTGGTGATATATTAACGCACACCCTATACCTAGAGACTTGAAATTTTGAACATAGATAGCTTATACAGTGTAGGCATCCACTTAGAAAGGATTTTGCAAAATTCAACCCCTAAGGGGGTGAAATAAACGTGCACGAGCAAAGCCTAAAAGATAGTAAACAATACATTTCGGTTTCATTTTACAATGATAAATGAAAAATATTTTTGGAAACTCATTGGTACAGTCAAGAGCAAGTGGAGCTTGACACATGCAACTTTGTTACGTTCTTATTACAATAGCCTTAGAGGTCAGACTCGATTAAAGCTTCATGTTCTTCAAGCACATTCACCATTCTTCAACCTCGTGCATGAGAGGCGACCTTGGTTCGAACAGAGCTATGGCTGCATACTTCACTACATCACTACATAGTATAAAACAAAGTCGCTTTCTCTGTCCCTATATCCCTATGTCCCTGTATGCTTAAATCTTTAAAACTACGCAACGGATTTTGATGCGGTTGTTTTTAATAGATAGAGTGTTCAAGAGGAAGGTGTTAGCATTGCACCCGTGCAAAGCCGGGGCGGGTCGCTAGTAAATAATAAACAGAAAATGAAAAAAAGAGTGTAACCTTTATATCCAATTACAAACTCCCCTCGGTGCCCAATTTATTTCAGATCTACTTAATAGACATTGAGTAATGGACTTAGATCAAGTGGTAAATGAACAAGAAGAGACATTGTATTTGAAATAATAGATAATGAGATTTTTGTTCGAGAAAGTTCGGTCTGCAAAATTTTGTCTACATAAAGACTGGTTTTTTCAGATGGGAATAGATAAATCTATATACCTGAACAATTTCCATTCAAATTACTTTTGATTAAATCTATTCAGACTGAATTACATTTAGTATAAATGATGGCAGTATGGAAAGCATCTTACCGTATTTTAAACTATCAGGGTTTTAAACTCGGCAACGGTAATAAAGCGAAACAAATCTTTATCAACTACACTTTAGTATTTTTTTTAAATTGTCGAAGAAAAAGATCATTTTCCATATAACCAATTCAAAAACCTATCCCAATTTTCAGCCCAAATAGGAAAATAGAAATAAATTCATATTTTCTAACAATCAGATTAAATCGAATGACGAGGCTGCAATGCATTCCGGCGCATACGAAAATCACCACTATGCCCTTTCTAGTTGTGGAATAAATCTGTAATATTCGCGTGTAGGGTCTTATTGAGCACTCAAGAAAGCGGGCGAGTTGAAGTGAAAACAGAGCACGCAACGTTTGATCACGCGATCACGCGAAGTTGATCACTTGATCACGTGAGCGCTGACGCGTCGAATGGAATTATGTTGGAGGGCGGCTCTTTTTAGTTGGGAATTGGTTTGGCAGTCATAAGAGCGGTTCTGGAACTACTGAAAGAGATTGTCTAAGGAAAAAATACATTTCATTACCCAGAGGTGCCCAGCTGTGTTTTCGCGCTGATGCAGTTTATTCCCATTCCCGTGGGAATTTCCAATAACCCCGTCTGCTCGTAAAATAAAAATAAAATCTCACGCCTTTTATATCAGAGGGGGTAGGCAGAGGTATTCCATTACTGGATAAATATATACGATATATCACGAGATATATTGGACCCCTAAACGTGATAGGTGGTGAGCCCATCGCCGGACCGGGTCAGAATTAATTCTGAGCCCTGCGGGTTCCCTCACGATGTTTTCCTTCACCGTCGAGCTAGTGATAAATATGTACGTAAGTTTTTGAAAAACTCATTGGTAAATGAAAGGATTCGAACCCGAGCCTCACTGATTTTCGGCCGGCTCTTTAACCGTATGGCTATCACTGCTTGTTTGCCCCCTATATAATAAAAAAAGACAACTCTCCATACCATATTTCAAAAGTGAAGGTGATATCGTGCATGTCGGAATAGTACGCATTTCTCTTTTTAACCCGTTTGCATACTTTTCCGTAGGAATATAATTAATTTAACAAAAAAAAACAATGTTTTATTTGAATGAAAGTCAGAAAACACTTTAAAAAATGATTTTCCCATTAAAAACAACGATAGAGACATCACAACGCTGTTGTTTAATTTATTTTTTAACCCATTAAAAAGAAAAAGTGTTGGGCCATTAAAAAAGCGTAGCCTGCAAAGAATCCACAAAACAAGCTGTAAATCTGTCGGGGCCCCGCCCTGTAATCTTTCGCCTCCCGCGACACTGCAAAGCACGACCGTTATTTATGACGTAATAACTGTTGCCGTGAAACAGGTAAGTAAGGACTTATTTGAATCCTGTTTTACGGAAATACTAGGATTTGACTGTAAGTCTTTATGCAAGAGCGTCTTTAGACTTCTTAAAAATAAAGCAGAATAAATGTTATATATTTTTCAATGACATAGTTTTTTTTAGCTCAGTCGAGATCATTTTACTCATAGTAACTAGAACCCTCTCTCTTAATGTACTTTTGCTGTGCCCTTCAGGGTCTTAATGACCCCTTAGCTTTAAGGATATATCTGTATGGTAGTTCATTACGGTGCAATAAAATTATTGAGTATAGAAATTGACCAGCATCGTTGCCCGGGTTAAATAAGTTTTTTCCCGTTCCCGTGGGAATTTTGGAGAATTCCCTTCTTAGTGCTTACAGTCCGAGTAATAGCATGCACCTAAATTTTCAAAAGCAAATCAAAAATTTTGTAAATAGGATGGCAAATCAAAGAGAAGTTAAAACGTGATAAAACAGAAAAATGGGTGTAAAAGCGCTTTCAATTCGGCCCAATAGCTCGGCCACTAGAATTATGTTGAACACGCCAAACTTACATTCAATAAATACAAATAAAACGATTTTTGTTTCTATATTATTTTAAGTGTTTTATCTGACTGCACCAGAATGATATTGTTTAGTTTTATTTTATTTATTTGGGAAAACAAACAGCTATGTACATAACACTGTAACAATAGTCTTAGTTTAACTTATTCAACTAGATACATAGCCCACAACGTAATCCACGTAGTTTACTTAGACATAATAAAAAAAATATTGAGTAGTTATAAATTTCCTATCAATTTAAAATAAATTTACACACTACAGACATGACCTATCCAAATAAAATAGAAAAAAAGAACTTTTAGCTTTTCTACAAATTGCCAATTAAATGTTCATTTTTTTTTCCTTGTAAACCTTATTCAACCTTTATCAAACATAAAAAAAAATGCTTCATGAGTCCAGCCGTTTTCAGCTGATAAAAATAATATAACGGAACCATCGCAAATTGTCGGATACGCAAAATGACAGACACGCAAAATGTCGGAATTCTGACATTCTGCATAACTGACCATTCGCGTTTCCCAGAAAGTCAGATACGCAAAATGACAGATAAGCAGAATGTCAGAATTAATATTATAAACGCGAAAGTTTGTATGTTATAAAGTCGTTGGTTCCTCTTTCGCGTAAAAACTACTGAACGGATTTAGATGAAACTTTACAGTTATATAGCTTATACAACAGAATAACACATAATCTATATTTTATCCAACAACAATGTGTTTGAAACCGCGGGGTGCTGCTAGTAGATAGATATACAGAATGAACGTAAAAATATTCTATCTCAAGTAAAGACACTAATATATTTTTCAAAAAATCGTCTGAGCCAAAGTTTCGGTGGTAGGTATGTACTTCAATATCAACCGAAAAAGGCTCCAACATTTTTCGGATCTCACAAATAAACTTAATTCCAATGAATGTGTGACCCCACCGATCACAACTAATCCTGGTTTATGACGCCCCAATATTACTGACCACTGGGTATAGTAAGCCAAATGTAAACTTATGGTTCACGGCTCATATGGAGGTCATAACATTGATATCAGGTTTGTTGGGTCTTGGTAAATAACATTTTCTAGATAAATATTTGCGTTGTCTGGTGGGGCTAGTTCATTTTTTGCTGATGTTTTGAAGTTTTGCATAGCTGTGTGTGAATTTTGTTTGCGTTCGTTTTTAACCCCCGACCCGAAAAAAGAGGTGTAACTTGTCTGTCTGTTTATCTGTGTATCTGTCTGTGGTATCGTAGCTCCCAAACCGATTTCCGTGTAGTTTTTTTTTGTGTCATAGATAATTTTATGCCGAGTGTTCTTAGCCATGTTTCATGAAAATCTGTGCAGCCGTTTGTGTTTATATGTATTTATTTTGTCAGGGGCTTCATAAATTTTAATTTAATGTTAATATCTGACTGTTAAGGTAGATAATACATTATATTATGGTATATAATACATTTACAGTGCACCGTCAACCCTAGTTCTAATCTCTTAGTTTATTTTATTACTGGATATACCTACCCACAGTATCCACTTTTCACGAGATATTCTTTAGACCCCTTAACGTAATAGGTGGTGATCCCATAGCCGGACCGGGTCTGCTGACACATGTCTCAGAATTAATTCTAGGACCTGTGGGTTTCCTCACGATGTTTTCCTTCACCGTCGAGCTTGTGATAAATATGTACGTAATTTTGAAAAACTCATTGGTACATGCCAGGAATTCTCACTAATTTTCATCACTGCCCTTTAAACTTTACGTAATTTTTCTTCCGTCAACTTGCCAACCCTACCGCCTATCGGTTGGCGCCGACAACTTCCGCTGCCTGTTCCGTGTATGACACGCGTGTAATGGTTTTCACCCGACAGTGGTTTATATTCGTATACTGATGATATTGATGCGAACACTGGATTGAAATATCACCTGTTGTGCGGACCTCGAAACGGAAGTAATTCTAGTCGGGTATTTATAGTTTGGCGTTAGTTTGGCGCTGCTAAATTGATAGATTTGACATTTGAGTTATTATAGCTGGGTTCAACGGATGCATTATGCTTTAGATAGTGCGCAGTGGTTCCTAGTAAGTCAATAGTTACATGAATTATTTGGCATTTTCTAAATGCTTTTTGGTTATTAAATTAATTCAATGTTTATTCTGTGTATATCTAAGTCTGTGATTGCCTAGCGTAACGTTATCCATAAGTAGGTATTTAATAGGTACTTTACCACCAATCTTATGGGCATGGTTCCATGATTAAGTATTCTGAATGATTTTGTTTCTGTACTTGATATTTTTTATAAAACTGAGTAGGTACTTAACTTTTAAAAAGTTACTATTACATTATTGACCTATATTGTAATCCAACCATTTACCAAGTGCCCCTTGTGAGAAGTGTACCAACTGCGAAATGCACATTTTGCGTCGAGTGCTCATTTTGCGAAGTGCACATTCTGCGTCAAACCCGTCTAATCGGTTGCTACTTATGATAAAAAAATCAATCCAGAGATTTGCAATAAATTAGCTAAAAAGCTAATTGAAAACCATTAACAGATGAGGCAAAAAATCCCTGAACATATCAAACCCATCACAGTAATGGAACGTTTGCTCCACCGCATGGCTTAGAACGCCATATTAATCACCGGAGGTCTGAACGCCCCACTTTTAATACGGAATTGACTACAATTTAGGTGACACACAGATCTTTAGGACGGCTAACAGGGACGGTAAAGCTGGCACGTACAGTCAAGAGTACGTAGAAATTGACCACAGACCAGTAATAGAAAAAGACAGCCAATTGCGAACAAAATTTTGGTCCAATTAAAGAGACGTTGGGGGAGGCAGAGAAAACAACATATAGAATCTATCTTATTTCTCAGTCCCCCTTGAGCGATCGGTCACATTCCACTCTTGTATCTGTTTCACACATTTTACATAAGTATTGGCACCTGTCATCTTTATTAGGGATGCCCTGCTTACGCATTTAACCGAAACATCGGTATTCAATGAAAAATAGTGATGTGATTTTTTCGATTTTTATCGGTTTTGGTTTTCCGGTGTAATAGGTTTGTACTTATATCATTATTTTTAAGATTTAAAAAAAAAGACGTTTGAAATAGGCACATTTATTTTTATTCTATACATAAACTGATAATCAACATTTCAAAAACAGGCCAAGTGCTCGAAGGGTTCCATACCATTATCTATGAAAACGGCAAATAACAACAGATACTATAAATTTGTTGTTTATAGTATCTGTTGTTAGCGGCAACAGAAATATTTTGCGAAAATTTCAACTGTCTAACTATCGCGGTTCTTTAGATACAGCTTGGTGACAGACAAACGGACGGACAGACAGCAAAGTCTTAGTAACAGGGTCCCATTTTTACCCTTTGTGCACGGAACCCTAAAAAAGAGGTACATTCAAGAACGTAAAAGTTTTGGATTTTTTTTTCATATAAAATGCCAATGATGTTGATACTTGGTGGCTGAATACTTGCGCTGCATACTGGATCTGAAAAACGACATTTCGGAAAATAAACAATCTGATCAGCATCAACACGAATATAAATTTGATGAATCTTATTTAGTTATTATTAATATGATTGAAAGTAAAGTTGTTTGTGTGTAAATAAACATTTTTGTTTTATACTACAAGGTCAAGATGTTAACCCTTTTGACAGTAATCTCGAGTGATTCTTTAAGTATGCATTTGTAGAATCACTCTAATATGAAATCACAGTTACTTTACGAAGCCACTGTCAAGTAAAGTAAAAAGTTCTTAATATATTATGTATAGCTGTAACGATCTAGAAGTACTTATAATATTTGTGTTTTATATGATAAAAATCATTTTTATTTTGATTATTAACTATAATTTATTTGACCGAAAGGGCTGTAAAACTGATGTAAATTAATCCTATATTTTGTGCTAATTCTACTTCACTATGCAAGTAAGAATATAAATTAAGTGAAAAAATTAACTTTCTATCCATGTGCTTCAAATTTTAAAAAAAATTACCTTCATTTTATCATAGTCCTAAGAGTTAATATGCATCAGTAAGCTTGGTGCTGCGTGCTTTGCCACCGCTCCCATCCACACTATAAGACATCTCAAGGGAAGCCCGTTGTGCTTGTTGCTGTCCTGCAATAAAGAGATATTTCATTTGGAAATTGTTAAATAAAAAAATAAAAATGTCAGGCCTTTTATCCCCGAGGGGGTAGGTGGAAGTATTCCATTACTGGATATACCCACTTTTAACTAGATATATCGTCCCCTCACCGTGATAGTGTCTATTTACACATATCTCAGAATTAATTCTGGGACCTGCGGGCCTCACGATGTTTTCCTTCACAAAATTGTTACGAAAGCATTTCAGCAGATGTGGGACAGATGTGTCTCGGAACACAGAAAATTTAACTGTAAAACTTTTACAGATTTTCTTTTACAGTGAAAGAGAATCTATGAAAAAACAACCTAACCAAACTTCTAAGCAGTAAAATATAATGATAATACACTCACCGAATGACCAGATTCAATATCCAAGTAGCAGGAACTCCATAAACGTCAACCGATGAAAGTAACTTGAAAATACCACTTGAAAAACTAAAACACTCAACGGAATTACATTTAGATCACAATTTAGAAAGCAGCCATATTGGAAGTAAATACAGACCACAGACCAATAACCGGAATAACCGGAAGTAAACTACCAACAGAACAACTTGATTCTTTTTTAAATTACTCACACATACAAATTCAGCACACACACAGACGCAAAGGGCATGAAAAGCGAGAGTGTAAGTGGGACTTTACAATGAGTGCGAAAAGTCCTATCGTGTACATATGGTCAGGGCCAGCTGGATGGCCCTGAGATTGACACATTGGACTTTGTAACGTTCTTATTACAGTCGCTCAGAGGTCAGACTCGCACTACAAGTGTAAAGCTTCATGTCCTCTTGACTGTACAATAAACGCACACAATGCCCTTGTGCGTTATTTAGCACACGACATGACGTCTGACGACGATGAAAAGTATCTGTCTCTCTCGCACGCAGCTAATTTGATGCATGAGCGTGACAGATATTGTTATTGTTTTGTTTATACTTCTATTATAAAATACAGCGTGATGTTTTCTTAAACCCATTATTTACTAATTATCTGAAAATGTGTTGGTGTAAGTAGGTACTATGAACAAATAACGTAGCTGTAGCATGTGTCAGAGCGAAACCTATCTGTACCATGAGATGTGTGAGAGCGGCGAGAGCAATAAAGTGTCACATCTAATATTCAAATCTATGTGATATAACCGCTATTTGACGTTTAATATGAGATATTATTGTAGATTACTACAGGAATTTTCAATTAAGCAGTGATAAATCCCAGCAGTTAAAGAGTCCGTCTAGCAGGCCTGAGGTTTCTGGTTCCAATTCAGGCATGTAAAAATGAGTTTTTCAAAAACATACTTACATATTTATCACTAGCTCGAAAAACATCGTGACACAACCCGCAGGTCCCAGAATTAATTCTGAGACATGGGTAAAAGACCCAGTCCGGCGATGGACTCACCACGATTAGGGCTCCAAAGAATATCTCGTGAAAAGTGGGTAGGTATATCCAGAAATGGAATACTTACCCCCTCGGAAAAAAAAAGATTTTATGGAAAAAAGTACGCTTATATAAATTTGACAGTCTTAGAGCCTGTGTGTCCTAAAAACCTTGGTTGATTAGCCGAGAGCTTTTGTTCGAATCATGAATGTGTTATAGGAAATGGTAAATCAGTTGGGAAATATTGAAGTGGTATACATTCCACTCCTGCGAAATGAACTGATTCATTTTATATTTATATCTATGTAACCTACCGTACCTATCTGTCAACGTTCTATTTATTTATGAACTAACAATAAAATCTATGCAGGCATAGACAATTAGTCACGTTTTTTGTTATATTATGATTGGTCAGGTAAGCAGTTAGATTACAGCGCCCAAGCTAAGATGCATAGCGCTATACATAACGAAAGCGAATGTTTTAATAGGTTGATAATTGACATATATGGGACTGACATAATTAAGTACTTGCCAAGTAGTGCTAATGTTAAAGATTGCTTATGTCAATCCCATACATTTCAATCTATGAAACCATTCGCTTCTTTAACGTTATGCATCTTGGCTAGAAGCGCTGCAGGCGTGTTCACAGAGGCTCGACACCGTTTCCGTTCGATTCAGATCGAGTGAAAAATTTTCCGAAGTCAAATCCTTATGTCAAATATAGACATTCGTCTTTGATACCGACATCTGTGAATAGCCCATCTTCGACAGATTTTCCGATTCCGAGTTGAATCTCAAAGCTCCGTGAATACGCCTGCTGGTCTGTCACCTCATTCATAAATTTGCTGCTATTATAATACAAATTTACTCAAAGAAGATTTATTATACTAGGTAGGTACCATGTTTTTCAAATAATTAAAATATTTTGTTGTTCTTTGAATCCAAGGATCGTTTTTGGCTTTATTGAAGTGTTCGTCGCAAAATAAGTACAAGAAATAATATATATATAAACTCACTATGAATGTAGAATTTAAATCAAAATACTATTAATTTGTTTTACCCCGCTTAGGTGAAGAAAGAGATTATTTTGGATACCTACTTAATTGAACGTAAAAATGCGATGTAAAAAAATAAAGTACCTATTTGGAGATTAGGAACTCCGCCATTCTGTTTTTTCAAAAAATAAATGTTTCATCGTAGCTCTCTGGTGTGGTTTTTTACGAAATAAAATGTTGTCACAAATAAGTTTTTAACGAATCACTCACAACTTTACTATTCATTCTGTTAGCTTAGGCCCATGTTTGAAAATCAAAAAGGTTTTGTCCCCGATGTGAAAGCCTTCTAAAGCTAACAAATCGAACAGCAAAAAATATCTCTGCGATTTATTTTTTAATTCCCCCCACCATATCGAAAGCTGAACATTCATTCAGTCGTGAGCGAATAATTCTTGTTTTATTGCAAAAAACACTCAACCTGAATAGGTATTTTCATTTTAGGAAGGCAGTTCTACGCGTATCTCTTCCCTGGAACGCGATAATATTAAGAACATGCGAAAATAATTTACGACGCCATATCAAGGGTCTTATTTTTGTATCTATAGAGAATTATACGAAGTGGGTATGACTTAATACATGTTTATTAAGAGTCAAAATAATAATCTTTATTAATATAAATGTTTACAAATTTGTGATCCTATTTTTTTTTAGAATATTGTTTAACTATATATTCTATATATCTAATTTTCCTTTGTACTTACAGTGTTTTATTTTATCTTACCGTGTTGGTAGAGAAATCACTCTTACAACAGTGGAGCCATAATACAGACCTGAATATATCTGAGCCATAACCTCAAAAACTGAATGGAATGTTTTTATGTACAGTCAACAAAGTTGTTAGTGTTACATGACCAGAAACTAAGATTCAGTTTTCTCTTAAAGTAAATGTATTTATAGTTTTTTTTTGGAAATTATAGGGATCAAAGATACCTTTCGAAATAAACATTGATCAATAAGATTTATTTATGACTACCCCAGAAGTTCTTAGTTACTGGCCATGTTACCCTAACAACTTTGTTGACTGTACCTAAGCAATATTATTTTCGGTTAATTCTGGGAAGGCATTTAGTCATTTAATCTTATAAAAAATAAATGTGTTCTTAATTTTTTTTGGTAAATCGTCAAGCTTAAACTTCTTATCTACGTCTACACTATAAAGAGGAAAGATTTGTATGTTTGTAACAAATAAACTCGAAAACTACTAGACATATTTTAAAAATTGTTTCACCAATGGTAAGCTACGATATCTCTGAGTAACAAAAGCTATATTTTATTTCCGTATTCTCACGGGAACGGGAACTACACGGGTGAAACCTCAGGGCGCTACTAGTAATAAATAAAAATGGACTTATGGAAGAAAGACATGAGACACAGAGTCACTTTAATCCGGCACTTCATATAACTGCTTTTAACAAAAAAATTATATTTACAGATATGAACTATACAAAGCAGATGTTAATAACAGTGCATTTAAAAAAAAAACACTTAATATTTCATTATCTTCTTTTTTTCAAAAAAAGAATGTCGTATCCGTGTGTAGCACGGCAGAATAGCGAGCTTATCAAGAATACTCTCCAAATAATAAATTCGATGTAAAAACTGACACTACGGTCAAGTACGCACGGTTTTATGAGCCAAGTGAAAATTACATTCGTTTACGATTACGATTACGACTGCTCAAAGCCTATTGGTATGGAGATGACACCAATTTGTGGAGTTGATACAGAGTTACAACTGAGTTTAATGGTCAGATATGAAGTATTACTTTTTGGGGTAGCTTATCTCGTAATTGGTAAAATGGAAAACTTTGTTGGCCATTTCTATTGAATACATGTGGGACACAATTCACACACGGTTGTTTAGTCTAAAACTAGACAGTGTCTGCACTATGGGTACTAAAACTAATAAACATACATAAATAAATATTAAAAGACCAGACACGAAGCCAGCAGACATGTTCATGCACACAAATGTTGGCCCCGAGCGCGGGGATCGAACCCGCAACCTCCGGCTCAGAAGGCAGGGTCACTACCAACTGAGCCAACAGGCCCGTCGTTTATATACATTAATTTCATCAATGTTTATGTTGCAGCATGTATTTAACACCACCCCGATCCGGCGATAATCTCTCCACAAGTCACGTGCTATGGACGAATAGATGTCCGAAAACCTCTCTAGTAAAAAGTGAGTACTTTCGGAAATAAAATACCGGTTTCAATCCCTTCGGTGATAACTTCGAATCTTCTCAACTATACAATATGTAACAGAATAAACGCAATTCTGAAATTAGTTTGTTCAGTATCGACTACTTAATCGATTTCAGCTATTTTTAACTAGCAGCGCCCCGCGGTTTCACCCGCGTAGTTCCCGTTCCCGTGGGAATACGGGGATAAAATATAGCCTATGTGTTATTCTGATGTATAAGCTACATAACTGTAAAGTTTCATCAAAATCCGTTCAGTAGTTTTTGCGTGAAAGAGGAACAAACATCCATCCATACATCCAGACATCCATCCATACAAACTTTCGCATTTATAATATTAGTAGGATATGTGTTAAATTTTTTCGAAAAATTAATTAGTGTAGCTGAATTTAGTGATATGTATGGAAATGTTAAAAATAGGTTGAACACAACTAAAGTTCGATTGCATCATATTTTTTTATGGTAATATACTAATGGGGTGTTTGAGGAATTGCGCTTTTTCTGTTACGCGTTGTATATACCGAAGCGGTGGAGTTGCAATGACTTTCAATAAGATGACTTAGGTATAAGACCCTACATTTAAGAAAAACATTTGATTTGATTAAAGCGTGAGTGTATATATATCACGGTACCTCTGGTAGACTAGTTGACCTTGAGTTATGTAATAAAATAAATAAATAATAAATAAAATCATTTTATTTCAGACTCGAGGCCCATAGAATTGTACATTCAAATAACAATTGCAATTAAATTAAATAATTTCAAGTCAACATTTCAATGACGAGTATATATTCCTTGAGTACCCCAGTATATTCCCACGGGAACCGGAAAAATAGTGTCGTAGAAACACTGTAACTATAAAGACGAAGTATTCACTGAAAGTAGCATATAATTATAATGTAGCGAGTCTATACACTGAAAATTCCTGCCCCGTAGACAATTGCTAAGAAATGCCATCACGATGAAACGTATTTATGTATCTTAGTAACCGCTAAATCTAGTAATCTAATATTATGAAGCCGATAAAATGCTGTCAAAGCAAAACATAATACAACCTAGTAAATTATACTTACTAGTAATTTAATTTAATATGATTTAAATTCTCCATACATAGTAAATTAGTAAACATTGAACAAAGATTTCATAATATATTCTGTAAAAGGGTATGGAATTCTCGTTTATGACGATAAAAATGCGAGCCACGTTTCTGCCCTTGACCATTTTACGAGTGTATAAAGTCCAAATTCTGAACATAAATGTAATGAAATAATCTAATTTTACGTTACAATATATTTAAAAGCTGAAATGAAATTAGGTTCTCTATGACATTTCCAAAATAATCTGAGTAATGTTTTTTAACATTTTTGTTTCTGTTGTACTTTATTGTACGGTATTCCCACGGGAACGGGAAATATGCGGGTGAACCGGAATAGTCTAAGTTACTATAACATAAAATACAAACAATAAAATGTTATCACTATGTCGACGGTGAAGGAAAACATCGTGAGGAAACCCGCAGGTCCCAGAAGTAATTTCGAGATATGTGTAAAAGAATCGGTGATGGGCTCACCACCTATCACGTTTAGAGTCCAAAGAATATCTCGTGAAAAGTGGGTTTATCCCGAAATTGACTACCCTCTCGGGGATAAAATTCGTGAGATTATTAATTAAATTATTTTAATTAAAATGTGAGTATTAAGAATGATGTTTCCTTGAAATATCTATTAAACCAAATATAATTTTACGGTACAATCAACGTCAAAAGTGAAATGAAAAATTCCCACTCAAAAAAAGTTTTAATTTAACGACGCCGAAACAAAAATATTAGATACTAAATATGCTGAAAACGTCAAAACACCCTTCCTGAGTAAGTCAGTCGGTTTGAAACGGGGCTAAAGGAAAGTCAACAAATTGTAATTTGTATGATAATGAAGTAAAAACAAGGGAATCGTGACCTACTCATATTTAGTAGCGTTGTCGCTTCTTCTAACTGTCGCTAGACATGTAACTGTGGAATGACTTTATTTTTTCTCGAGCTCGAATGAATTCCAAGTGACTCCGCGGAGGCATGCGACGGAAACAGATGGTAATATAATCGCTAGACTGTCGCTTGATAGTCCGCACTACATTAAATTCTCCACAGCAGACAATTTGTCGAATATCTACGTTATAATATGTAGTCACAATAATTAGTAAACGTAATCTATACTTCTACACTAATTTTATAGATAGGAAAAGTTTGTACTTTCAACCGACTTCAAAAAAATGAGAGGTTATCAATTCGATTGAATGTTTATTTATGTTTGTTATATTAGAACTTTCGACTGGGTGAACTGATTTGGATGATTCTTTTTTTATTTCAAAGATGGTCCAGTTCTGATAATGACATCCATGAGAAAACAATATAAGTCGAAATTGGGTTTTTAACTCTATAGAGTTCTATGTAATTACTGTATGTTCGTAACCAATAAACTCAAAAACGACTGAACCGATTGAAAACTTCTTTCACTGTGCATAGCTGCAAATATATATGTAATAGCTTTTACCCGCGGCTTCGCTCGCGCACGTTTATTTCACCCCCTTAGGGGTAGAATTTTGCAAAACCCTTTTTTAGTCGATACCTGGTCTACACTGTATAAGCTATCTATGTGCAAAATTCAAGTCTCCTAGACCCAGCGATTTACACTGTGTGTTGATACACACCAATCAGTCAGTCAGTTTATCATTTTATATTATATAGATTACCCATTGAAACAGACAATTTAATTAACATGATAATTTAATTAGATTATGAACCATCAATCTCCAACAATAATACACATTTATAAAATTCTATGCAGTAAATAAATTTTGCAGTGCTTTCATTATGTGAACCCGTTTCGCTAGTTCATTTTGTAAGTAGCCATTGTATGTTTAGTAATTAGTTTGTTTTAGAGTTCAAAAGAGAATAGCTACAGAGAGAACAAAGTCAAAACTACAGAGCAAATTAAGAACGTGGTTTATGTGAAACAACTTGAAGTATATTTAGTTGAGATTGTAGTTTTGAATGCAGTTGTTTCAACAATAAAATATTCGTGTTAGTTCAGTTTTGACTGAAGAAAGATGACGCAGATAGCGTTTGTTATATCATATCCACGAGTACAAGATAATATTTATTTATTACATAATATGTTCTCGGCGGAATACGGAGATACAACATAGCCTTTCTTACTCCCTAATAATGTAGCCTTCCATTGGTAAAAGAAATTTTAAAATTAGTTTACTGGTTTAGGCTTGAAAGCGTAGTCAGCCTAATTGAACTAATGTTTTATAGTACTTAGATGCAAACTTATTTTATCTTTTTGGCTAAGAATGTTAAAAAATATTCTTAATTCCAAATTCAAAACACTTTTATTCGCACTTATTAAAAACCTATCGGAAAAGACTTACTTTGCTCCCTGTTATTGAGGAGCAAAATGTCACTTTTCAAATAGATGCGAAAACAATATTTATCTTTATTATAGTTGCAACATAACTACGTCAATATAACTGTAAAAATAAATTTTGGATGAGGCGCGTGAGATTTGCCAAATTGCAAGCAGCATAACATTAAATAAATAAATAAATAACGTAGTAGTACGTAGCAAGTTGTGCTCAATTGTTTTTGCTTACCACAACGGAAGAAAAGCGAGAGGTTATGTATGTACCTACATCTATTTAAATACTTACTACTTAAATTTTTTACTATTCCTTAAAATACCCACTTTTCACTAGTATTTTGTTGGGACAGGTGTGGTGAACCCTTTGAGTATTAAACCAACAGGAGACGTCACGCGCACTAGTTTCTTAGCAAAAAAGTCTGCCAATTTCTGCGCGAGGGACGAGGAAACAAACACAAATAATGTTAAAACTAACGCATTTTTGGACAAAACCATTAAACACTAGCTTGAACTAGATGCACACAAATACATTAACCAATCCAAGCACTCCCCGTGAACTCAAAAAAACTAGTTGTATTTATATGCGTGTTGACCGACACGATTTTTTGGCAGAGGGGAACGCCTGTCAGTGGCGTCTTCGGTTGGTTTAATACTCAAAGGTGAACCCGTCGCGGAAATTGGGTGCTATTACACATGTCTCAGGATTTATTCTAGGGCCTGCGGATTTCCTCAGTGTTTCCTTTCACCTTCGAAAGATAAATACTAGTATGTACGTAAGTTTTAGAAAAACTCATTGGTACTTGCTCTCACCATCAGGGTTCGAACCCGATCCTCAAGAACGAGAAGCGGTCTTACAAACCTTAAGGCTATAACTGATCTTATTAAATTATAATATATATAAAATAATGTTTATTCTTAAAACTAACATTATGTAAAACTTGAGATACGAATTCAGCGCTGGCCACCAACACTTCAGCATTCAAGTACCTACTTACATAAAGAACCAGACGAAACCCTGCATTTTATTTGAAACAAAGGTAATGTCTTGTAAAATGCAGCGGGCGTAATCAGTAAAAATGAGAGGCATCCCACATAATGGCCGGTCGAGTGGCAGAGTGTAGTTAATGACAGAGCTGGCAGGGCAAGCACCGGAAAACACTGCACTGCTAATTGCCACTACTATTCGTTTCATTTCTATGGATAAATGTTATTTTACTAAAAGTTTGTATAGGTTTTTGTGAATACGGTATTTTGTAATTGACCTCTCGAATCGTATTTGAAAATGTTAAGATAGAAGCAGTTATGTTATTTAGCGAAAGTTTTCCAAATTCCTATTTAAGTTCAAAACCTACGGAGGTATTGAAATTGCAATCAATTATAACGTAATTAATGTACTGAAAATAATAACCTTTCTATGGCTCCCCTGTCCGTCCGTCTGCCTGTATGTATGTCAGTCAATGGGCTGTATTGTATCAAATGATTCGTTATAATATGTAGGCAGTTGAGACAAGTGACGTGTGTTTTGTCATTTTTATTGTATGGTGGTAGAACCGTTGACCGGATAATGAAGTACACATTGCAGGAATACATCTTTAGTAAATAGCAACTACATCCTAGAATTTTCTACATTTCAGCAATCTGTATAATATCATCATCTTCATCAGCCGGAAGACGTCCACTGCTGAACAAAGGCCATAGAACGCCTCAATGAACGTATATCATAATATATTATCTGTAATAAATATCGTCTTTTGATATGATGAAGTTTCTGTACTTTGTAATTTAACTCATACTCATTTTGCAAGATGAGTATACGTTACCAACTAAGAACTAAGTACAATTGAGTAAACGAGAATAAGTAGATGAACTTTTAAAATATAAACTAACTTACTCAAAGCAATAAAAAAACAATTAAAAACGGGCTATTTTAAGACGAGTAATAATATTAAACACATAAAATTATCTTAAGTGATGAACTGAAACATAAAAATGCTGTAAACTTACATTAGCTGATAGCACTTTGAATAATGAAGCAACATCGTAAGGTAAAGTTACAACAAGAAAATAAAGTTTATTCCACATTGGTAATGCATTTTGTATAAACGAATTACTAGCGGTTCTGAGCTGTTTCACCCTCGCAGTTCCCGTTCCCGTGGGAATACGGGAATGAAATATAACCTATGTTACTCAGTGATAATGTAGCTTTCCATTGGTGAAAGAATTTTTAAAATCGGTCTAGTAGTTTTTGAGTTTATTCGTAATAAAAATACAAACATACAAAAATACAAATCTTTCCTCTTTATAATACTCGTATTAATCAGTATAAGTATAAAGTACAGAAGTATAGATGTAAAAATGTAACGAATCAAGGGTGTTTACAAAACGATATGGATTCGACGCGTAAAGTTGATGACATTTTAAAGATACATTATACTCTTAAAAATACTTTGAAGAAAATTCATTACGTACTCGTATATAGTACCTATTGCCTAATTGCACCCTTTCATATATTAAAACAAATGTAATAGCAATAGCTTTCTTGAAATTTTATGATATAGGTAACTTTAAATTCATATTATATCTCCGCTCCGTTTTTTGGACTTTCTCGTAGAGTGGAAATGCTCGCCAGTTTCGGGTACTCTTTGTATGGCGTTTCTTCAAGACGACCCTACATCGCCATTATATTATGGTCGATGTAGGGTCGTCTTCTGTTCATCCACTTACCCACAATATCCTTGCATATCTTTTCATACATCTGCTTAATATAAACAAACATTTATTTTTCTATCCTAAACATTTTATAATTTTTCAGGTCGCAATACTTTTCTGAGTAAACATTTTTTGTTTGTTTATTGTAACTTTACCATGGTGTTGCTGATCTTAATTATAATTACCCATGTAAACTGACTTTATTTGACAAACATTTAATAACCAGGTTTTTGGATGTTTTCATAAAGTTGAATAAACTGAATGCAATCATAATAAATATTGTACAAAAATTCCTGACAGTCTTTCCCCCTCTCAACTTCGCGATTTAAGAAGTAACTTTAAAAAAGTTCCAACCTTAGTTGAATTTTTCAACGTAAGCAAAGCCGTTTCTCTGATAAGCTGCGCTGAGTATTCTAATATAAGCGGTAAGCGATCTGAATCTGTCCGGGACCTAGGCAGTACGTGATCAGTTTCTTAAGGATTTTATTCTTTCCACGCACTGCTTTTAGGTATGCATAAGGTTCTTGCTATTTTTGTTTCATATTAAGGTAGGTTGCATTATATATAAGCAAAGGGTAAATTAGCCGATTTGTGGAAATTATAGAATGGCTTGTAAAACAAAAAGAAAAGAATGTAGGTACCAGACACAGTGACTGCGGGATAAATATACTAAAATTTCTTAAGCTTCTTCCAATATCATTTGCAGCGTTGCTGACATGTAAGCCATTTTTAATATAATTATTTCAGGATGAAACGCCGAATTTCAAATATTATTTTTGTTAATTGATCACGCTTGAACAGCCGTTCATTTTTTATGCTACCTCTTCTTGAATACCCAAAATTATTATCAATTTCGCAAAAGATATAATATAATTGATTGGATAATATTTTAGATATATGAAAATGAATCCCTGTTTCCCTTGGTTACGGCGTCACATGTGTACGGAAGGACCAATTTCGTTAATTCTTTTTTTGTTGTGTGTTTTTGTAAGGTGGGTATATCCAGAAACGGAATACTGCCTACCCCTTCAGGTATAAAAGGAGTGAGTTTTTTTTGTTACTTTAAGGAAAACCTTCCATGAAAGAAAAAAAAACAGAAAGTTGCGCGGAACATCATAAAATTTAAAAAACTTAACGACAATATTAACTTTTCTAATGTAACCTTAACTCATTTGACATAACTGTCAGTTTGACAGTTGTCGCAATGGTACATAGTTAAGATAGGACAATGTATGTTGGGTGCTGACCCGAAAGAAGATGTAGTTTTGTGATTTTTGCCGCTTTTTTTGGCTTTATTTACGAGTACTACGAACGCACTTTACGACTTCTGTTTTATGCCAATATAGTCGTATAAAATCTTCTACGTTGACACATCGAGAGGCCTGTTCAAAATTTTATGACAGTACTAGTTTGAGCCTTTGACTTCATCTGTGTTCTGGTTTATCAACTTCCGGCAGTCCAACTATCTGTATGAAAAAAAAAACGGCAAAAAACACGTTTGTTGTATGGAAGCCCAATTGAATATTTATTTTATTCTGCTTTTTAGTATTTTTTGTTATAGCGGAAACAGATATAAATCTGCGAAAATTTTATCTGTCTAACTATCACGGTTCATGAGTAACAGCCTGGTCACATACGGACAGACAGACGGACGGACAGCGGAATATTAGTAATAGAGAGTTTTTTTCTGTTACTAGATTCAAATGATGTTATTGTGACGTAAGTTTGGGCTACAATAATTGCAAGTACGTCATTTCGAAAACATATTACATCGAAAACCGGTATATCGAATGTCACAGTATCGAATACGCTACTTAGCACTTCAAAATTCGCCAAACCGTTTGCCACAGTGTACACCTACAAAATAGACTCACCTATACTTCTTTCTGTTTCAAACGTTTAGTTATGTAGACTATGAGCAAAACATTCGAATCTATTTCAATCGATCTCATGAATTTCTATTGAATTACTTTTCGATCAGATTGAAAGTTTTTTGAAACACCTTGTATCAATACAGGGTCATTTGAAACTAGGTTCTAGACATCTAAGTACTATTTCATAAATAATATTATATAAAAATCGGCGATGGGCTCACCACCTATCATGTTTAGGGGTCGAATATTCTCGTGAAAAGTGGGTATTTCCAGAAATGGAATACCTCTGCCTACTCCCTCGGGGATAAAAGGCGTGAGATTATGTATGTATGTATGTAAAATATATCCCTACTCCTTTATCCACCAGGTGGTCGGCAGGAGTATTCCATTCTTGGATATACCCACTTTTCTCCAGTATATTTTTGGACCCGAACGCGACAGGAAACGTAGAGCCCATCGCCTAACTGGGTTGCTGTAACGCATTGCTCAGAAGAAATGTTAATACTGCTGGTTTATTCACCATAAATATAAAAAAAAGTATTTGAAAAATTAATTGTTACTGAGACCAGTGATAGCCTTACGGTTAAAGAGCCCGCATCTCATTTGACAGCTACTAAAAGAAACTCTTTTGACTAGGCAATAAAATACACAATTTAACTGTACTGACTTTCATCCACATTCGAGGAGGAATAGAACGAAATGACCTCTCCACAAATCTAATAAAATAATGATCTATTAATCAAGCTAGAGCGGTATGAAAGGGCGCAATAAAGGGGCGAGGCGCGTGAAATTAATAAATCCATTATTACACTGTGTTCCCGAGGGGGGTTTTTCTGTCTGCGACAACCCTGGGATTTATTGCAAGTGGTTGGGTGTGGTTGCTGAGCTGTGGTATGTAGCTACCTTTATTTTACCCTTCTTAGTTCCCGTTCCCGTGGGAATATGGGAATAAAAATACTCTATGTTACTTCTGGATAATGTAGTTTACGTAGGTGTTTTTTTTTAATCGGTTAAGTAGTTTTTGAGTTTATTAGTTACAAATATACGACTTCCCCCTTTATAATATTAGTGTAGATTAATAAGTTAGTGAATATGATTATTTTATATGTAAAGTACTTATGGAATTTAGAAATGAGATCCAAAATCGAAAAATAAAAATCGGTGGTCTGAAAGTACCTAGAGAGCAGTGATAGCCCGGACGGTTAAAGAGCCGGTCGAAAATCACTGAGGCTCGGGTTCGAATCCTGGCATGTACCAATAAGTTTTTCATAAACTTACGTACATATTTATCACTAGCTCGACGGTGAAGGAAAACATCGTGAGGAAACCCGCAGGTCTCAGAATAATTCTGAGACATGAGTAAATAGACCCGGTCCGGCGATGGGCTCACCACCTATCACGTTTAGGGGTCCAATGTATCTCGTGAAATGTGGGTATATCCAGTAATGGAATACCTCTGCCTACCCCCTCGGGGATGAAAGGCGTGAGATTTTTTTTATTTTTTTTATTTGAAAGTACCTATGTGGTAGAGAGAGCAATGAACTTCTGTGCTGGGCAAGTAACCTTTTCAACACTATGTCGATGGTATAGGAAAATATCTGAAAGAATCCCGCAGGCTATCGTTTATTTTTAATTTTGGTACACAATTTACACGCGGTTATTCAGTCCCACACTAGGCAAAGCCTGTACTATGGGTACTAAACCACTGATAAATCATACTTAAATAAATATTGAACACCCAGACACGAAGCCAACAGACATTATATGTTGATTCACACAAATGTTGGACCCGAGAGGGATCGAAACCACGACCTCCGACTCAGCAGGCAGAATCATTACCAACTGAGCCAACAGGCCCGACAGAATTAGTTCTAAACTAAGTATAGCATGATTATAGTCCCAACCACGAGAAGTTCTAAAAACATACTTCTGAAAATTAAGAATTTAAGATACTTCTCGAACTAAGATTATCGCTGTTGAACCCCTAAATGAGGATAAAAAAACTTGAGAGGTGACAAGGGTCACCCGGATGGAACGAAGTTCCATCATCATCATCATCATAATCATCATCATCATTATTAGATTTATCATAGAGCTTCAACTATAGCAATAAGTGTCGGTTCAACTTTTGGTCTTAATTTTTTCCGTCTAGCCAAGTTTAAGTGAACAGAGACATTGCAGCTTAAAACAATACGTCAAGCTGTACAATAACATAGACCAAGCTATCCAATGAATCATCCTGCAAACTTCTAGTAAAAGTATGGACTTAGACTTAGCTTAAAACAACAGGACGTGACCAATTAGTCTCGCGTGGACTAAACTCCGTCTAGACCTAATGAGCACAAATCCGGACTAACTTCTAATGAGCCACGGCCTCGCTGACCTAATTAAGATAAATTTTGCCTTACATGCTCAAGTGGACACTTGGACAGTTTCCTGCATACATACATATTATCACGCCTCTTTCCCGTAGGGGTAGGCAGAGACCACTTCTTTCCACTTGCTACGATCCATACATACTTGTTTCGGTTTGTCCACTTTCATTATTCCCTTCATACATGCTCTTCGGTTTAGGGTACTCTTGACCTGCGGGTATTGACGGAGATTCGATACTCGATATACGACTCGGAATCGGAAAATCTGTCGAAAGGTTTCGAGATGGGCTATACACAGATGTCATATTATTATTTGACATAAGGATTCGACAGATTTTCCGATATCGAGTATCGAATCTCCGTGAATGCCCCCTGGTCTTTTTTCAAGACGTCCCTGATTTGGTCTTGAAAAGTCCGCCTAGGTCTAGCCCTTCCAACACTTTCATTCACACTCTCATTATGCACTTTTCAGTTTCAGACAGTTTCCTGCTGTAAATATTTTACATGCTAAGTTTCTTTGAAGATAACTTTTTAAACAAGTACCTATTATTAAGTACCGAACACCCGACTGCTCTAAAGAGGTATTAAATAGATTTAAAACCTGATACTAACGGATAACTTGGTTGGTTAGTGGCGAGAGTCAATCAATAATATGAATATATTCTACTAATACCATACATACTCGATAGTTTGTGAGAATGAATGTACCTATAGATAGATTTTTTTAAATATAGGGGACAAACGATCAGATGGGTCACCTGATGGTAAGTGACCACCTTCGACCATGGACACCTGCAACTCGAGACACAAGTGTTTTTGAGGATTACGCTCTCTTCTTGAAGGTTTGAAGGTCGTATCGATCCGGAAATACCGCAGGCGACAATTTGTTTGCTGCTATTTTACGCAAAAATCTGTCATCTGATTTTAATAAAACTTAACAGCTATATAGGTCATCTATCAGAATAACACATAGGCTATTTTTTATCCAGGAATGCGAGAAGTCACAGGAAAATAAATATGACGTCAAAAGTGACAGCTGGTATAGCAGCTACGTACTCGGATGCCACCGCGAAAGGGATAATGTTACCGAGTTGACGGCCCGCAATATGGGAGAGACCGTATAAGTAATGGCTGTTACAGACGTCTGCGGCTTTGTTTGAATTAATGCGCCATCATAGCGAGTGAGATCTTTCTGAAGGCAAAAAGTGTGGATACACCTTTAACCAAAGATATTTAAGTAAGCATGAGTTATATTCATACTGCGCGCTTTGGAAAAGTCCGCTATAAGTGGATACAACATGTATATACTTACTTCTTAGCATATACAATGACGGCGCAAGAAGATATGGAACGAATAATAAAGAAATAGACAGCTATCTGTCAAGAGTTGCGCTTGAAATACGACTAGGTGAAAAGTGCTAACATTACGACTAAATAAAATAACGTCAATTACCTACATTTGTCTGCCAAATTTTTCGCTCTATAGTAACATATCTACGTATTTTTATAAAGAATATCTTTGCCTTTGACACAGAGCTGTCATTAGTAAGTAAGTAAGTAACAAAAGAGCACGTGGAGCTTGACACATTGAACTTTGTAACCTTCTTACAATCGCCTTACAGGTAAGACTTGCACTCCAAGTGTAAATCTTTATGTGCTCTTGACTGTACACCAATAAAAATGCAATAATTAATTTTGGAGGTGAGCTCGAATTGAGAAAGCCCAAGTTCAATCCCTGGTGAGAACTAGAGCTTACGAGTATATTACGAGGATACCATAATATTGTATTGTCACCGAACTTACATGCCAAATTTCAGCTTATTCGGTTGAAGAGATCTGCTTCAAAATTGAATTTCAAGATTCCACCCGAACTAACATTCATTGAAAGTTAAATAAGTGAAAATAGGTTATTTTACAAAGAAACAAAATACGTTTGTGGAGTATTAATAGGAGGTGCGTTTATGCAAGTCAATAAAAACAAGCTAATCCACTATGTTTAAACGTAATTCATAAGCGATGCCATCTAATTGCAGTCCCAATTAAATTGCCCATCTGTTCCGACGTAACAACATTCCCCGAGATACAAAATTGGATTCGATCTGCTCTCATCGGCAAAGATAACTTTGCTGTCAGTGATGGCACTAGATGCCAAGGAAACTTCATTTCAGTATCAAATTGTTTCAGTGTTCACAAGTTTCCGTTTTCGCCGTATTCCAAGCTATCTTTGCCGGGATGTTTTGGTATTTGGTTCTAGACTCGATCAACTTTTGGTAATTATGTTGTTTGGAAGGTGAAATAAATAAACAGGGATCCTTAGAAATTAAAAAAAGCCGGCGATTGACGTCATTGATAGCTTTCTGAAACTTGGTACTAAAACAATTTATTGAAGTCAAAATAGAGGACTCCTTAATCACAACATTTTCTATGCATCTTGGTCCATCTTTTGGGTTAAAAATTACCCCATGTCACTTCTTCAAGGTTCTAGAACTATATCTATGAAATATAATATGACGGACCTGTTGGCTCAGTAGGTAGTGACCCTGCCTTCTGAGCCGGAGGTCGCGGGTTCGATTTCCGCTCGGGGCCAACATTTGTGTGCATGAAAATGTCTGTTGGCTTCGTGTCTGAGTGTTTAATAGTTATTTAAGTATGTATATCAGTTATTTAGTACCCATAGTACAGGCTTTGCCTATTTTACGACTAAATAACCGTATGTGAATTATGTTCCACAGTTTTCATATAAAAAAAACAATCACTTTCGTATTTACAACTAGCAGCGCCCTGTGGTTTTATCCGCGTAGTTCCTGTTCCCGTGGATACAATAAATATACGATCCCGTCGATACGTTGATAAAATATAGCCTACTAGCAGCGCCCCGCGGTTTCACCCACGTAGTTCCCGTTCCCGTGGGAATACGGGGATAAAATATAGCCTATGTGTTATTCTGATGTATAAGCGATATAACTGTAAAGTTTCATCAAAATCCGTTCAGTGGTTTTTGCGTGAAAGAGGAACAAACATCCATCCATACATCCAGACATCCATCCAAACAAACTTTCACATTTATAATATTAGTAGGATAGTAGGATGTGTTATTCTGATGTATAAGCTACTAGCTGACCCGACAGACGCTGTCCTGTAAAAATGTGATAAATGAACAACCACTCGACAGATTTTAAGCAAACTTCACATAAACCATCTGCTAAATAGTCCGAATAAAGCCTAAAAATTTGGTTTGGATAGGTGAGCCCGTTCTTGAGTTATAAAATAACAACGAAAAGTGGCATTGATATTACATATACTCGTAACAGTAAAGTTTTATCAAAATCCCTTCAGTAGTTTTTGCATGACAGAGGAACAAACATCCATACATCCATACATAAAAACTTTCGCGTTTATAATATTACTAGGAATAGAATATTAATTGGGATAATAGTAAGTAGTACATTAGGATTAGTAGTACTACTTTGATGCGTCTGTCTGCGTCGCTTTGTCTTCGTTGAGGGATTAAAAGCTTTTCTCCCTTTTCAAGATCCAAGGCACCTATCTCACTGTCAAATTTCATTAAGATTGATTCATCTTAAAATATAGCCAACATAAAGATTTACTTTCGCATTAGTAGTGTTGGTGTGAAGAGTGATTAGTTGTAACCAAGCCAGAAGGAAAAAGAGCTAGTGTTTTACTACGAACTACCCAGAAACAATCAAATTGTACATTTGGATCCCTAAAAATAGATGAAGCACCCCTACCAAAACTACTTCTTGAAGAGAGTATCAAAATCTTTACATATTAAAAAACTCTAACGGGGCCGAGTCTGTAAATGTTTTTTTTTATTTTAGCAGTAGTATAAAGTAATCGACGTACATACCAAATCATCAATTGTTGAAATTTTTGTCTGTCTGCATGTCTGGTATTGCACGCATCACACAAAAACTACAGGACGGATTTTGGTGAAATTTGGTATGGTAATAACTGTGTACCTGAGTCAACGTCTAGAGTACTTTTTATTCCAGGAAAATATCTCATTCAAACGGGAAAATTTAAAAAAACTGGGTAAAAAGAGAAATACGTACTACTCCGAAACAATAACACCTGGAAACTTGAAATATGGTATGTAGGTGTCTTGTATGTAGTAAGCTGGTAGTAGGCAACCGCTATGAAGGGATTTTTGGATATTCCCATAGGAACGGGAATAAACTAGATTGTTTTTGTTTGTTTGTTTGTATTAAATAGGATTCGTTACCAAAGGGTTTAATTATTTTTTTAAATTCTTTTGCCAGTTGAAAGCGTACTTTTCTGGGAGTAACATGGGCTATAATCTATTCCCGTATTTCCAACGGAACGGGAATTATGCGGGCAACGCCGCTGGGCACCCGCTAGTAATTGAATATAACATCGAAGATCATGACGAACGATTGTTTTGATAGGAGCCTCCAATATATTTGAAGAGTGTAGCGACCCTTTCATGTCATCTTTTTTTGGATTACAATCTCTGATAGAATTTCTAAAATTACCTTGAAAACACTTGACATGAATATAGAATTCTGATACTTATTTTTATGCTTAACCTCTCATGCTAATAAAATAAAACACAATTGATTTTTAATTATTACAGTGCCGAGCGGTGCTTGACGAATTAAATTGTAGAGAAATCATTTATTATCAACTAGACTTTTTAGTTACAAAAAACTTACTAGGAAACCCGTAGTAGATATGTACCTATTCTTATCTACATACATACGCTCACGCCTTTTTCCCGAAGGGGTAGGCAGAGACAACAGCCCACCACCTGCTACGATCCTGGCATACTTCTCGCGCCTCATCCACATCCATCAATCGGTTCATACATGCTCGTCGGTTTTGGGTACTTTTTGTCTGGTTTTTCTTTAATGCATTGCCGATCTAACCGATGTAATTCTTCTATTTTAGTTGGAATGTGTTAATCTAAACACAGAAGTTGGAAACATACGACACTAACTCTTTTTCTAATAAACAATGAAGCTTTTAAACTTAAAATACTACCTCCACTTTTTGTGCATGTATAATTTTACTGATATAGTCAACTTTACAATTAAATAACAATCTTAGGTTTCATCTGAAAATTACAAAAAGCCAACAAAATAAAACACAATCGATTTTTAATTGTTACGGTGCGCATTGGAACCGCGCGGTGCTCAACGAACTAAACCAGAAACATTAGTCAGAAGGACCCATAAATCAGTTGCATAGGTACAGTACTAGAATAACTTTATAAAAACTTTATCTACTCCGTATCCGAACACCCTGTTTAATTTATTTACGAGAATATGAATTGTAGAAATTATATGCACGTAGTTCAGAGGTAGGCGTGTACGCTGCAGGCGGCGCCGACGCACCGTGAATACTAATAATGTCCGACTTCCAGGGGCCCGTTTACCGAAACTACAATTCTTGTAACTTGTAGAAAAAAAGGGCAACACTGGTGAAAAGTCTAGCAACACTGACTTTATTAGTGTTCATGGAAACTGCGATTTCACAACTTGTGATTTACTTGCTACAACTACAAGTTTACCTTCCATAGACTATAATATATTTTTTATAGTTAAAAATCACCAAATCGAACAAGCGTTCAACAAAGATTTGTGGATTTGTTAATTAATATCTGTCAAAAATTTTACAATTCTACTTACCTTTGGAGCTAGGTAGACTTGTAAATTGTGCGATTTAAATTAGTAGAAGGTGCGAGTGGCTCTGAGATTCTTTTGTTTGCCGCAGTTAAATAACAAGGAGTGCTGATTGCTTTATGTTTGGTAGCCAATTCCTTGCTTAAAATCCAAGACGGAAGCTAAGAATTGAAATTCGTATTAAATTAAATTGGGTAAAGAATCTGTTTGACTCGAGTCCAGTTTACTGTACCTAGGCCTAGTTAACTAAATCGGTTACCTCAAGTGTGTAGGTTTCCTCACGGTGTTTTCCTTCACCACCGAGCAAGTGGATAAGGAATCTCAGAGGTATTTTCTCATGCTTTGAACACGGTTTACACAAGTTTAGCACCAACATTTGACCCATAGATCCATACATGAGTTCTAACGGACAGTTCTCCAGTACGTACCTACCCAAGATCGAACCGAGGCCCCTGATGTATAATATTATGATTGGATTAGGTATGATTAATCCGTGATTTTAAGAATAAAACAAGTTATAAAAAAATGGCTTTTGTTATTTCTAATCATAAGTACGTACAGCAACAATTTTTAAAAAAACTTAGATAGATTTCAGACACATAATAATATATAAATAGTGATGTAACCAACACTTGTTAAATCGAGGAGAACCACTTGTAATACAGCAAAAAAAAACTAGTAACTAGTCTGGTAGGAAAGCAGTGTTCGATGGACACTTGTACTTGTAAATTGTTAACAATGGGGCTTGTCACTTGTTGACTTGTTGCTTGTAACTTGTAGTTTAGTTGAACGGGCCCCAGAAGGCGGATGTAAAATAGGGTTTCATAATTATGGATTAACTCTGTTTGTCTGTACTGTTTACTCTTTATATTCATTTACTCGTTATTCTGATGATATTAGCTATTGTAGCAGAAGGTGGGTCAGGGATGGCCAAAATGAAAAGCTGTATCTCGTACCACTGATTTAATTGTAGGTCTCCCTAGTTTTGGGCAGAGTAACGACACATTCCAGTTTCAATTTCAAATAAAGAATGATCAATTTTAAATGTAACCGCCATTTTATATTTTTTACAACACTGCTCCCACTACTCAACCCTATACCAAAAAAGATAGTGTTGCCAGTTACAATAATTGAGTTGATTGGATCTAAATATCGATACTAATACGATATTTGTATCGATAGTGAAAACAAATAATTAAATATACTTCTAAATATGTAAAAATGTATACAAATCAAATAATGCCTAATTATGGTCGAGCAATGGAAGAACCGCTGCCAGGAGCAGTTTGTAACACTATATAGCTGTAAATTTTCATCAATAGCCGTTCAGTAGTTTTTGCTTGAAAGAGCAACAAACATCCTCTACATCCATACATACAAACTTTCGGGTTTATAACATTAGTAGGATAAAGAACTAAGAGCTGTAAAAACCCTTTACACCCGAGGGGTCGGCAGAAGTATTCTATTCCAGAAAATATCCAATATACACCAGGATATTTTGGATTACATTACATTATAAGAGATGCTAGAAAATAAGTAGGAAGGTACTAGGACTGAAAAAAAAAATTGTTTGTTATCAAAAAAGTTTTACATATTTTTCTTACACACAAAAAAAAACATTACAATACAAACATACTTTATGTTAATGTTAAGAAAATGTAAAGATAACTTTTCTTATAAAAAATTTAAGATATACAATATTTTTTCTGGTTTAATTTTCTGTTTTTGAAGCTACTAAAACTTGACTTTCGTAAGACTTAATAATTAATATCTAAAAGCTAAACTTTCAAATTAAGATAGGTAATTACTTTTTTCATATTTAAAGATAGTATCTCAGATTACAGGACCTTGTCATAATAACCGGCACCAAACGATCTCTTGACAAGCAAAAAAATTTGTACCCTTTCAGAATATATTTTTTATTTTGCAAGGGTCGTAACGATCGTAATAAAAAACGAATTAGCGACCCCTAGCGTCAGGTTTCTTGCTTAATGGTATTATTTTATAAATGTATGAGAACAATGTTCGATATTAAAGGCGAAAGTCGGCTGCAGCTTAGTTTAATCGCAAGAAAATTTCCTTGAAACTTAATGAAAATTTATTTATTTCTGTAGGTAATTGAGAATAACACTTAAAAAATCCACTGTCTAATAAGAAGGCACTAAACTCGTCCATTAAGATTGGCTTAATGCAAACAGAAGCCCATCTCCACCAACGAGCTGCTGGTTCCCAATGCAGTACCCCGAAAAGAACCAGTAAGAAACTCATTCTAACTATTTTGTAAATGCTATGATCAAATAAGGTAAAAGTCAGTCAAGAGTCTATTTACCTAGACAGCTAAAAATACTCTTGACTGACTTTTGCTGTTTACTCTTGGCAACCTGTCGGTGTGTGCCTAGAACTGAAGGTGAGTAAAATAATTATAATATCTATACGTGTTAGTGTTCGCAATTGAAGAAACACCAGATAAAGAGTGAAACTGACAATGCATGAGTCGTTTGATGGATGTTGATGAAGCATGAGAGATCTGAGAGGTTAGTAGCGTGGCAGTCTATTGTCTCTGCCTACCACAGTGGGAAATAGGTATGCGATTATGTATGTACGTTGCAATACTCACGATTTGTAATTTGTAACTATAAATTACACAGAATTATAAGTATGTACCTATGTAAGTAAGACATCAATATTAAATAGTATACATTTTATTGATCATAAAAGGTACATATTTGTAATATTAAGACTATATAAAGTAGATATATTCTAGTTATATAATATTTTTTTAATTTATAATAACATAACACGGAGAAACAAAAAAAAATAGTAGGTATGTACTCGTAATATACTTTTTTAAATTACCACGATGTAAGTCATGTACTTATTTCTATTCGTTCTCAGACTGAAGCTATATGCCACTAGTTTTTATTTACTTTGGTCTAAGTAAGTAAGTAACTAATAACTGTTTAATAATAATAATAAATAATATAATCTCACGCCTTTCATCCCCGAGGGGGTAGGCAGAGGTATTCCATTACTGGATATACCCACATTTCACGAGATACATTGGACCCCTAAACGTGATAGGTGGTGAGCCCATCGCCGGACCGGGTCTATTAACACATGTCTCAGAATTAATTCTGAGACCTGCGGGTTTCCTCACGATGTTTTCCTTCACCGTCTAGTAACGTAATAACGTACGACAAAAAACAGCCCGACCGTTGTAAACAAATATCGCCACCAAAATACTCATTCCCAATAAGTAATAACCATTTAATCAGCCCGAAACTGGCTAAAACCGGTTGGAACCAGACCACGTCCCAGAGTGATCTAAAGCCGGAGCTAATAAATATAACGAGCAAGTGATATTTATTAGGGTCATATTACACATACACGTGACCTGGGAAGAGTTGGTCGTCTATTTATATTCTAGTCAGAGGTCGGCAAAATAGGATCGCCCCACCTTAACTCGTGTATTTTATCTTCGTATGTTGTGTGAAAATATGGGTAATGCGGTTATGGTAATTATGTTTGGGGCATATTTTCGTTGTTTTAGGTTGAGTGTCCTGTAAAAAGCTAGTAGGGCTACTACAATATTGCTTGGGAGCTGAAAATTTAAACTATGCGGATAGGTGTGCTGCAAAGAGACTAAAATATAATAGGACATAGAGGGGGCATTGGGAATATTTTCATACAAAACTTTGAAGCATGTTTGAAGCTCAAGCGTCATGTCAGTTAGTATGAACGCGAGCTGTCATTCGGTCGAAATTGCACAAGACTTATTCCACTTGGAATAACTTTTGGCTTCAAATTTTCCTCGCTTTGTCCCCTCTGTGCCCTATTATATTTTAATCTCTTTGGTGTGCTGTCAAACTAAAGGGTGCTTGGGGGAGACACTTACCTAACTTCTATGTATGACGCTATTATCTTAATTAGGTAGTCAAGATAGCTCGTTCAAGTGAAAGAGTAATATCATTATTCAACGAGCTGTTCATATCGTTTTTTGTGTGGTGACAGTTTACATTTTTCCCTTTTACTCATGCTACTAATAAAAAAAGATTGTATTTTTGCAATGATAAAATAATAAAATATAAATTAATTTTTAATCAAATATTTTTATTAGTTGAAATTAGATAGGCGTGGAACGGAAAGATGTGAACTGTCACCGAACCCATGCTACGTGAAATGGACTATAAGTGATAACTGCCGGAGTGAACGCGCCTGGCTCACCGCGCGATCAAACTGCTGACCGTGAAAACCCCATTCTGATGTTACTGCAAGATGTTATTTAAAAAGAAGATCAACTTACCAAAAATGTTTTTGGTTTTATCTCCAGCCAGTGTCTACTCATAAAAAATTGTGTACTAAAACGTTTATAAATGTAAGAAGGAATATAAATATTCGTTCTTATATTAAAAGTGACAAAAAAGCTAAGATATGTGTAATGTGTAACACACCCTGCCCCGGTGATACACATATTATATCATGTTTAGGGGTGTAAAGAATATACTAGTAAGACTTGGGTACTATTAAAAAAGAATACCTCTGCCTACCACCTCGGAGATAAGAGGCGTGAGTTTATTTATTTATAATTTGTGTGTCATAAAAATGTAATTAGGTAGGTACATATTCTGAAAACATGAATCTTTCATGATGATCAGGTCTAAAAAAAATTAAAAAAATCTCACGCTTTTGTCCCCGAGGGGGTAGACAGAGTATTCCATTACTGTATATACCCACTTTTCACAAGATATTTTGGACCCCTAAACGTGATAGGTGGTGAGCCCATCGCCGGACCGGGTCTATTTACACATGTCTCAGAATTAATTCTGAGACCTTCGGGCTTCCTCACGATGTTTTCCTTTACCGTCGAGCTAGTGATAAATATGTACGTAAGTTTTGAAAAACTCATTGGAACATGCCAGGATTCGAACCCGAGCCTCACTGATTTTCATCATGTGAAGCAGGCTCTTTAAACATAAGGCTATCACTGCTATCTGAAAATAACAGCATCAAATTATTTTAAAATATTCGAAAATTAGAGCAAACTATAACAAAATGATTAAAAGTCATAGACAGGTAACGAAACTGACAGCTAGTTAATGAACTCACTGACAACGCCGAACCTAAACTCTGATTATATTAATTTACACCAGCAGACGAAAATCGACAAGTCCCAAACCTCATTCCCGTTTCGTCCCAAACCGTTTGGGAATTTAATCCGGTTGCCAGAATAATGCTTTGATTAATATCTGGTTATTAATCATCCAGAGCTCAACTATTCAACGGCCGCGCGGGAATTACTAATGTTAGTTCCAAATTTGAAATTCGAAATTAGAACCGCATTAACAATACGGATATGCGTGCGATGTGCATTTGAATATTGCTTTGACATTTTCTGGGTTTTGATTTAGAATCTCATTTTGGTGAGCAGAATCCCTAAATATTCATCAAAATCTGATGAAATAAGAATTTAGCTGTCAACTAACTTAGTTATAACCCTTATACAAGTGATCCCGGCTCTCATCCGTGAGGTTTCAGGTACAGTCAACAAAGTTGTTAGTGTTACATTTCCAAAAATTAAGATTCACTTTTCTCTTAAAGCCTTAAATGTGTTTATAGTATTTTTTGGTAAATTATAGGGATCAAAGATACCTTTCGAAATAAACATTAATCAATAAGATTTATTTATGACTTCCCCAGAAAAATGAATTCTTAGTTACTGGCCATGTAACCCTAACAACTTTGTTGACTGTACGATTAGCCTGAACAAAATTTCATGTCGCATCATTAATTCAAATTTAAGCTAATAATTTAAACCTGACCAAGTCTGGTAACAGGTATTCCTTCAATTTGTTAAGTGCTATGTTTAGGTATATTTGGTAAGTAATAATATAAGAATATACCTAACATGTCTACTAGCGGCCTAGTTTCCGGCCTAGTTCCCGTTCCTGTGGGAATACGGGAATAAAATATGTTATGGTATGTTACTCAGGGATATTCTAGCTTTATATTGGTGAAAAAGAATTTTTAAAATCGGTCCAGTAGTTTTTGAGTTTATTCGTAACAAAGGTACAAAACATACAAAATTTCAAATATTTTCTCTTTATAATATTAGTATAGATATACCTATACAATGCTTTTGGGTGTCTGTAAGTCAGTTTATATTGAAATGGAGATAGTTCCTACTTGTTCCCTTCCGCGACATGCGGAGTTAGTAATTTAAATTGAAAAACTCATTGAACTGGACAAATCGGTAACTGCTTTGATAGGAAATAATATCAAGTTTTTAATTAAATTCCAAACATTGATGGACTTTGGACCTTATATAAATCGAATAAAGTTTGATTTTGTTGGACAATACTAGTTTTGTTTAATAGAATAGCGTGTTAGGAATAATGTTGTAAATAATTGGTGTGTTTGAAAGTCCGTTAAATTATTATAATACGGCTTTTCCAATAACACAATGACATAATATACAATATGTAATAGAATAAGCGCAATTCCTGAAATTATAATAATTCGATTGTTATTTTTTTCCGAAAAATGGATTACTTGCCTTAGAATAGAAATCGTGCTATTATTGCTCCGTTTTTTTTAAATTTGGTTAGACAAAACTAAAGTACGATTGCATCTTTTTTTGTATCTATATCCACAGACTATTAATCTAGCTATATCTATACTAATATTATAAAGAGGAAAGATTTGTATTTTTGTATGTTTGTAACGAACTCAAAAACTACTGGACCGATAGTTTTATATGTATGCAATCACTTTTTAAATAAAACATTGGTGTGTGCAGTTACAAATGTAAGTACGTATCAATTATAAAGGTACCTACTTACTTAACTTCGCAAATGGTTTCACCTAGCCTGCTACTAATGAGAGCTATGACATCACAAATCATTGTGAATTTCATTTCTAGATTAAAAATCTTTGGTTGTGAAATTTCACAAATGAAATCATGTAAGAAACATAAAGTAATTTCATAAAATGATTTAAAATTACTTAGCCCATCGAATACACCCGAAAAAAATTCACACTTCTTCTGTTGCAGAGGAATAATGAAAGCTACACCACAACAATTTTTCTTAAAAAACTTAGCATGTTAAAAAAGTGGGCAGAGGTATTCCATTTCTGGAAATACCTACTTTTCACGAGAATATTCGACCCCTAAACGTGATAGGTAGCATCAAAGGACCGGGTCAGTTACACATGCCTCAGAATTAATTCTGAGACCTGCGGGTTATGAGTTCGAATTATTAAAACCATCCACAATTTAAACTAGGTACCTAAAATATTACACTGGACGTAACTGGTTTTATTCCCAGGGTTAGGATAAAGCGCTTTTCCATAAAAAGTTTAACTATCGGTTACGGTTTGTTTTTCATTGTATAATAGAGTGCGGTCACAGGTGGCGTTTTGAAAAGTTAGGTCACTGGCGGGAGGGTTGACACAAAAGTTTAGCTTTATATCATTTCGCTGAGTATTCCATCGGAGAGTTGTTTAATCTAGATAAATGTAGCAGAGTTATCTATACTAATATTATAAAGAGGAAACTCAAAAACTACTAGACCTATTTTAAAAATTCTTTCACCAATGGAAAGCTAGAAGATCCTTGAGTAACATAGGATATTCTGAATTTCCGTATTCAAACGGGAACGGGAACTATGCCGGTTTAATCGACCCGATCCTTACCGAATATTCGAAATAAAAAAAACCCCGCATTGAGACAAGGCCTCCAACAAGTGTTTTTATGTTTTACAGTACATTTAAAAGTCAAAATGTTTTTATTCAATGTAAGTCCACTTATTGAAAGGCATTGCGACTCCACCGCTTTGGTACGTATAGTTGAGGAGTAGAAGAGGGGCAAGAAATTCCTTAACAAATTATTCTTTTAAATGATCAATACAATACAAAGTACAAGTTAGGTACCTACATGGTTTAAGTGCCTTGCTGAGCTGAAGAAAATTTACACCAAACAACATTGTCATTCAAATACCTACCTACTCATGTAACTTATACAATACCAGTTTATATAAAACCATTTTAATGTAAGTATTGTACTTTTGAAATTTATTAGCAAAGTATACTAATAAAATAAATAATAAGATCACACCTTTGACTGAGGGGGTAGGAAGAGGCATTCCATTTCTGGAAATACCCACTTTTCACGAGTATATTGAACTCCTAAACGTGATACGTAGTGAGCCCATGTCTCACATGAACACATTAACACATGTCTCAGAATTTATTCTCTTACCTACGGGGTTTTCTAACCATGTTTTTTTTAATGCATGATTTCGAGGCAAGTGTGAGGAGATCTGGCAAAGTGGCGATCCATCGTCTCTGCCTACCCCTGTGGGAAGAAGACGTGAGCTGTATGTATATATGTATGTATATTTTTCTTCACCGCTAGTGATTTAATGTTTTGCTTCAGTTTTTGAAAAACTCATTGGTACATGCCAATATTCTAACCCGAGCGTCACTGATTATCATATTAAGAAGTGGGTGCTTTAACCGTAAGGCTATCACTGCTCTTATCTTAGCGAAGTTTAGCAAAGTATTATTAAACTAATAATCTGTATAAAGTAAAGTTATTATTTCGATCTCTATATAATATTATTATTTCTCAATAAGTGTATTATTGTAGGTAACATGAAGTTCTGCCTCACTCGCGAAAACACATTAATAAAAAAATAGATCTACAAAGTTTGCAACTCACTTAAAAACAGCTTCTAAATTATACATAAAAACAAGATAACTCGCAGAAATATACACTATCTAAACAAAATACGATTGTTGCGAACAGTCATCAAAACTACGGTCGCGGCTGCAACTTTTCTCATCTCGTCTCATCGCTCACAGCAAGATTAAATAACTTGAACCTAGCATTTTACTGTGAGAAAACTAGTAACACTATAAATATAGTGAAATATCCTTAAAATTCAAATTCATGTAGCAACGCAAAAATAAGTAGGTACATGCTAAACTGTGGCCAATAATTATGTAAACGCTAAATTGTGTCAAAATAAACCACACATTTTTATCAAATTATTGTGAACAACAGGTAATCAAAAAGTTATATTTATAACATAATAATATATTCAAATCGAATAGAATCATTGAGGCCGAAAATCAATGAGGCTCGGGTTCGAATCCTGGCATGTACCTACCAATGAGTTTTTCAAAAACTTACGTACATATTTATCACTAGCTCGACGGTGAAGGAAAACATCGTGAGAAAACCCGCAGGTCTCAGAA
The DNA here is from genome assembly GCA_963855545.1 of Ethmia dodecea. Lineage (NCBI taxonomy): Eukaryota > Metazoa > Arthropoda > Insecta > Lepidoptera > Depressariidae > Ethmia > Ethmia dodecea. The sequence continues at coordinate 14,812,287 of OY979444.1, read as the reverse complement.
TTAACTCTGAGACATGTGTAAATAGGCCCGGTCCGGCGATGGGCTCACCACCTATCACGTTTAGGGGTCCAATATATCTCGTAAAATGTGGGTATATCCAGTAATGGAATACCTCTGCCTACCCCCTCGGGGATGAAAGGCGAGAGATTTTTTTTAAATCATAGGTCATGAAACTTTTATGAGAGCAAACTCGAGGGGTGTACGAAAAGTCATTAAGGAGTAGCAATATCCACCTTCTGGCACAGTGGTATCATCAGATCAGCTCGGTGGTTCAGCACTCTGTGAGTGAGATTATTTATTTTATTTATATAATATATTAAGTATACCTAAGAAGCTGTATTAATTATATTTTATAAAAAAATAGTTATAAATTTAGTTTATGTGCTGCGCCGTCTGCTCCCGGGGGCGAAGAATATATAAGTGCTTTGGTAAATGCTGCAGCACAAGCTGAGTGTCCCATTAGGCACTATTTGTTACCAGAATAAGAGCCATTCATGAAATTAGATTCAAAAACTTACGTAGTACATATTTATCACTAGCTCGACGGTGAATGAAAACATCGTGAGGAAACCAACAGGTCCCACCATATCCTGTGGGAATACGGGGATAAAATATAGCCTATATTATAGTATTAGTAGGATAAGTAGGATTGAATTACCAAAAAAGTTTCTTAGAACCAGAAATTTGAACAAAATCGCGACTATAAGCTACTGCACAAGGGTTCTAATAATATTTAAGGATGAATATACAAAGAGAATGGAGAAAAATAATATTTGTATTTTTGTTTGCGATATATTAAATCAGGAACAACGCAATCGAGTTAGACAAACAAGCAAACAAATTCATGACGAGTACAACATTAAAGCAAGGGGGAATTGGAGAGGTACTGTTGTGAGTATATTATTTTGAGGTTATGATAATACTTAGATGTTATTTTGAGGTTATGTTAAACAGTATTAAACACTATTCAACCTTACTTTCAAATGTTTTGAAAATCATTAATAAGTCAGTTTTCCTGAAAATAAATATAATAAAATAAATAATATGTTATCGCCTTTAATAACGAAGGAGTCGGCAATTTTAAAAATACACAATTTTCACTAGTTAATTTTTTGGACCCTTAAACGTGACTCGTGGTGAGCCCATCGCTGGACCTGTAATAGTATAAACTGGTGAAACGTGGGTACGTATTTTCAGAAATGGAACACCTCTGTCAACCCTGTGGGCGTAAAAGAAGTGAGATTATATATTTAGAGTAATGAAAGAGATTTATGGTGCGAATGTTGAAGGACGCCCCAGAAGGACGTTCACGAGCGGAGATCGGGCAAAGTGGCGATCCATCGTCTCTGCCTACCCCTATGGGAAGAAGGCGTAAGCTGTATGTATGTATGTATGTATGTATGTATTATCTATTTATTTTTATAACACTAAAAATAAACAAAAAAATATTTAATAGTTAAACTAAGTAGGTACCTAAATCTATTTAGCTTAACTAAATATATTTGGAATCAATATCCCATTAGCTGCAAACAAAATAATGATAGAATATTTTCAAAGTTCGGTATATGAATAGAAAATCTGTATTGATATGAATTATTTATTCAGTGTCTACAAACATTTGAACACGAATAGCCAATAAATGAAGGCATCAAAGTTTTTGATATACGTGCGTAAATAGACTTAAAAACTTTGTTGTAAAACTCAGGTACAAGTAGGTTTTAATATTTTATAAATAGTCCTGTAATATGAACATTAAATAAATCAATAAATTGTGGGACAAAATTCACACAGTTTTATTTACTCCCAAAATAGGCAGAGCCTGTACTATGGGTACTAAAGTAGATCTCTTTTGAGATTTCATTCAATCTTCTGGATTCAGGATTAAGAAAAAAATAATTATATCCATGTCTACATTGTACGAGTATAAGGAATTTAAGAAATTCCAAGTTTCTTCCTGTACTCTTGTTCATATAATTCGAAAATTTCGTAATGAAATAGTCGTATCTCGCTTTTATATTATATTTTATGCAACCGTTACTTGAAGCACGATTCGCGAAATACTGTAACGTTCGTAAGACATTTATATAATCCCAGATTAAAATTTGTTATACGAAAAGTTACTATTTTTATTGAAGACGCATAATTCTGTAAATTGGACAGACGTTCGAGTATTAGGATGTTATAATTTATTTTTGTTAAATTTGGATCGTAATCATACTCACTTTAAAGATAATGTACTAGTACTACCTTATTCATAAAGATAAGTAAAGTGAGATAAGCATGATGATAAATAATGCATGGTCGTTGAAAAACTTACTCAGCTAAATTAATACGAAGCTTCAATCAACTTTGAATAACAGCACACAAATAATATAATATCTATGATCGATCGCAAAATCGCATGCTACAACAGTATATAAGTAGTTATGGACTTTATTTTACTACGCTTCATTTGCTTTGTACTAGGAAACCACTAGTTTTAGTGTCACACCAATGGCGTCCCTCAAGGCTCTATCTTAGGGTTCACAGTCGTATACAAGTTCAGAACCTGTACAAGGTATTATAATTATAACATGATTTCTGTTCGTTCCACTTGTCACCAGAATTTTACGATTAGTAGTCATGCAAGGTTATGCTACAGTTCTACTAATATATTTGATGTTAAGAATAATAGAACTGAAATTTAAGGGTTTATGTTTGACGTTTGACTTTAGACAACGCTAATGGCCTGTTTTCTTTAGTTTCCAAGCAAATTCTGTCACATATTTAATTCTCCTTTGAAATTGCAAATGTATTCATTTGCAATTAATTTAATGACTTCTGATCAGCTACCAGACTCAAATCGTCGAAATCAAAACTTGATTATTTCCAATGGAAAATAGATATATTTATTCAGAATTATTTAAGCCACGTTTATTGTTGAAAGCTATTAAATACTTATATCCTTCAGGGCTATCCGAAAAGTCCGAAGTTTAATCCTGTCCTTCAGAATCCTATCAGGACGCTTCAACGCGCTTGCAATTTTGTTGTGGTCCTCCCAAATCTAATAGCCATGTTGATATTGGAATCAAGTATAGCTTAGAGATATAGAATGTCCATTTTACGGGTTCCTTTTCGATTTTCCTCTTGGTGACAATTTGATTCGATCCTGATGCGAATTTTATTTCTCCCTCAATTCCCATTTTTGGAAGACAGTATCGAAATTGATGTAAATAGTTTAGGGTTTTTTGACAGTCTATTTAAAATAACTATAGTTGTGTTGGTGTCGGTTCATTGTCTTATATTATTATGTATTTTGTTCTAATTGTATGAATGAAGCGTACGCAGTTGTTCACGTCCTTGACTCATAAAAATTGTAATTCAGTATTTATAAGATCTTCGATGGCAAGTATAAAATACTCTTAGAATTCTTTAAAGGTATAAATAAATAGTAGGTATTAATAATTATAAATTAAAATTCTGATTTAGCTACAGTAGGTCACAATTCAACATAATGTTACATCGGTTAGAATGTAACGCTGACTTTCAGCTGTAACCTGAAAAGGCAAAAAAGAAGAATAATAAAAGAATATGATTGATGCAACTATTTTTGGGTAGCGGTACTCCCACTTTGTCTATACGATCTAAGTATTCTTGCGATTGAAAATATTCTCTCAAAATATAATAATGAATGATGAAATAAAATTTGATTTTATAAACTCAGCCGCAGTACACTACCAAATTTACTTTACCTAAAATATAAATATTTAAACCTAAACTACTTCGGAATTAATATAAAAGTAACCTAAGTACACTCAATGTATATCTGTTACGACTCCGCTTGCCGCTAGTTACTGTTATACTAAACTGATTTACTAACATTTTACGAGCTGTAGTAACAAAGGGTAAATCCGACTGCAATTTTGGAACAAATAAATTAGACACCACAGCATGATTGCACAAGTTTCCCCAACCGCGGCCCCGGTCGATGGTAGCTCACAACGAAATGGGAAAAGTTGCAGGATACGACCTTGGTAACGATAGTGTAGTCCCACCGTATTTGCAATGTTGATACACATGCTCTCCAATTCTTATTTGCGGTACCTGTGATTTCTTAAATACATCTACTGAATTTCCCTATTTTCGTTTTTGGATCATTTCGATCAACATTGAACAAGAATATTCTCCAATACGGAGAGTACAAGAGTTTAAAGATGATTTTATTCTCATTAAAAACCTACGGTCACTTACATGAGATGAGGAATTTTGGTACATGACATTTTTGACGTTCACAGTTACAAATCATTCATTATTGTATTAAGGAGTTTCTTTCCTCGCTTCTACTCCTCAACTATACATACAGAAACGGACAGGAGGAGGAGGACATAATATAATACTACATTGAATAAAACTTTTGATTTTGACTTTTGACATTACATTAGTAGGTACATTATAAAACACACAGTGCTACAAAGCAAGAACTAAGAAAGTTAAAAACCACCTCTAATTTGGACGACGTATGTACATTCCTTATCCGACCAATTAAACTGTAAAATCGGCAATTTAATCGTGATTCTAAAATAAAACATAAAAAAGAAGGAATACATATATAACTTAAATCCAGTTTAATTAAGATTACTCATGGATTACTACAATCTACAATATCACTTAAATTCCAAAGACATGTATTAAAGCAAATTTTATTAAACTTGTAAATCTATGTTTATTCGGGTTGAATCTTGCAAACTCAATTTTGAAGCAGATATCTTCAACGGATTGAGCTGAATATTAGCATACTTATGTCAGTTTGGTGACAACGCAATATTATGGTACGGCCAAGTTGATCCAATGATGGAGCCAGGAGGTGGATATCGGAACTTCTCAATAGCTACTCGTAAACCGCTTGAGTTTGGGCTCATTTGACTTTTTATAACGCATGACGCGTGCAATACGTACAAAAGCCGTTTCAAGAATGTATGGAGACTGGGCCTGCACCATGTACACCAGTTTTTTAGATAAATAAAAATAAAATAAATATAGTTTTATTCATATTTCTTAAATTAAACATTAAATACATTAAACTGAAATTTTCATTAAACTGGCAACGAGACGACGGAAAAAAATGGCGACCTGACCCGTAAAATGAAATTGACATTATTTTGACGTCTGTCGGATTAATTCACAGTAAAATGGAAATTGGGTGTAAGGAGTAAGAAATAGTATTATTTCAATATGATTTCATAGATCATCATATTTATCACTAGCTCGACGGTGAAGGAAAACATCGTGAGGAAACCCGCAGGTATCAGAATTAATTCTGAGACATGTGTAAACAGACCCGGTCCGGGCGATGGGCTCTCACCACCTATCACGTTTAGGGGTCCAATATATCTCGTGAAATGTGGGTATATCCAGTAATGGAATACCTCTGCCTACCCCCTCGGAGATAAAAAAGGCGTGAGATTATATTAATATTATTATTATACTCTTTATTTATTTTAGGTCTTATGTTAGGTTTTTTACAGTATGTATATAAAAGTAAAATATAATATAAAAACATTTACAAAACAATATAAAAATTACACATTATAAAAAACCTAACCTAGGGTGCCGCCGGCAGCGGGGCAGAGGCCCAAGCTGCCGGTGATCAGGGCTCCAGAGAGAGGAACCGGCGGACTATCCGTGCCGTGTCCAAGATCACCGCCTTCTGTATCTGACCCTTGATCCAACTACCTAGCGAGAGTCTCTCATTATTATTATTATTAGATCATCATCGAATTAAAATTACTTTTGTGCAAGTTAAATACTTAGATAGAAATGTTTTTTTTTTTATATTTTTCTGATGACCACTACATTTTTCTCTATTTTTCACGCTGGTGTACAATGCGCAGGCCCAAGATGGAACGTCTCCTTTGTTGTTTTCATGAATTTAATTTAATGATTTTTATAGTTTAATTCACTGTTACTTGCTGTATCTGAACTATTGTTTACTATTATGTTTTATTTCTGTCGTGTAGATTTATAGCCTTTTAAAATATTTGGTACTGGTATTTTTATTGCAATATCTACTGATGTTGCTGTCCTGTAAGTCTTCCTAAAAATAAATACAAAAACTGAATATTTTCTTACAATTAGAAACAGACATACTGTCTTTGTTAATCATTGATAACATTAATTATTCACTCTTGACATTCTGTAAAGCAACACCCACCATAATTTATATTTCAGTAGGCATGTTTCACAATAACTGCAGATCGATACGGCTGTAGCTAATGGCAAACCGTATGTTGCTTCAAAGCTGTTGTCTATTGTTGTGCCTTTCAGCCTGAGTTTCGGCCTGGCTAGACTAGAATTAGTAAATAGAACCGAATCACAAAGGATTGATTTGAAATTTATAGTGAGCTCTTTCCGCTATATGAAGCCAATACGTTTATGCGGCTGTACCAAGGTCCTACCGAACTCGTTTTGTAAAACGTCGTAAAGATTAGTCGAATAGAATGACAAATGATGGGCCTGTTAGCTCACTCGGTAGTGACCTTGCCTTCTGAGTCGGAGGTCGCGGTTTCGATTCCCAACATTTCAGTTGGCTTCGTGTCTGGGTGTTTATATGTATATTTAAGTATGTTTATCAGTTCTTTAGTACCCATACAGGATCTGCCTAGTTTGGGACTAAATAACTGTGTGTGAATTGTAAAAGAAAAAAAATGTTATGGACACTCGACTTGTCAAATGTGCGGATTTTTAGTGCGACTAAGTAAAATTGACACAACAATGAAAAATGAAAATGTTTTTATTTCTGTGGGTAATTAAAAAATACACTTAGAAAGGTCAATAGTCTAATATCAAGGCACTCTAAACTCGTTCATGAAGGTTGGCTAAATGTAAACAGCAGCCCATCTCCACCGCCGAGTTGCTGGTTCCAAATGCAGTACACCGAGAAGAACCAGCAAGAAACTCAAGGGCAGTTCTTTTTATGTAAAAACACAGGCATCGCAAGTAGCTTAACATACGCCAAATAGACTCAAAACTAGTATTCATTATGATAATGACCTACCTTGAATTCAAGTCTAGTTGAAATTAACGTCCGCAGTAGTTCACAGTCCATTAACCCACAATGTAAATATCAAACCGAAATGGCATCAGTGGTTCAGTGCCTGTCAGAACTATAATCACCTGTACAGTACTGGCTACAAAAACATTAATGGAAATTCTCATCTCCATGTGGTGATTGCTTTGTGAATAATTTTTTATAACTGTCTATGATCTACCTTGTGTAAGCTATTATTTAATAATGTAATAATTTAGTGACTTTGTATTAATACTATTAATCATGCAGTACAAATAAAAGTACTTACATGCAAAAAGTGATAGTAGATCAGTTGATGTGCGGTGATTGGGTGTGGCTACCCCCATCACTCGCATCTAGTCTATAAAAACGTTATCCGTGTTGTGTAAGCGTTCACTCTGTATTCTGAAGTAGCGAAATAAACAACTGTGCTGTCACTCTGCTGGTTTAATTTTATACTAGGGATCCGAATAATTTTTTTTTAAAGAGGATGCAGTACTATCCCGTGAAAAGTAGCCTATGCCACTTAAAGGGTCTTCAAATATGAAAAAAAACACGTCGATCGATAAATAAACAGCAAGCAAACAAACACTTCGAAAATAATAATATTTAATAAGGTTTAGAGGATATTTTTAGGATTCCGTACCCGTATGCCATCAAAACACTAATACTAAAGTTTCGCTGTCTGTCCGTCTTATAATAGTACATTATGGTACAAGTGTGTAATGTTGGTGATTACCGCTGAGGCGCCATTGAGAGTGTTAAGAGAGCCGAGGACGAATTTTTAAGAACAAAGCAACTCAACCAATAAAACTGAGAAAAAAATCTATAACTCACTTGTGAATAATAGCAATGAAAAAGTCACAAATACAGTCACAGTGAATAATAGCAAATTAGACTCACTTTATGAGAAAGTGTGTTGAAAAATAAATAAATAATAATAATAAAAATTGGTGTATTTGAAGCAGTAATTAGATAGACACTCAAAAATTTTCACAGAGTATGAACTCAAGCGCCTCCCACTACTCTTAAACAAAAAAAAGTAAGAAGTATTTTTTTTACATAATTAAATAAAATATTATATAAGAAAATCAGTGAGGCTCGGGTTCGAATCCTGACATGTACCAATGAGTTTTAAAAAAACTTACGTACATATTTGTCACTAGCTCGACGGTGAAGGAAAACATCGTGAGGAAACCCGCAGGTCTCAGAATTAATTCTGAGACCTGCGGAAACAGACCCGGTCCGGCGATGGGCTTCACCACCTATCACGTTTAGGGGTCCAATATATCTCGTGAAATGTGGGTATAACCAGTAATGGAATACCTCTGCCTACCCCCTCGGGGATAAAAAAGGCGTGAGATTATATTTTTTATTATTAGTTTTAAATATTGGCGTGAATACGGGATCCTTTATGTGTACCACTACAACAACACCACCTCGTACTTTGCCGGTTTTTTTAAGTAAATAAATGTTTTTCCTTTGTTTATGTAATATCGTCACGAATTAAATCGTCACAAAAACCGAATCAAAACTTTACCTTTCCTCAACAGTACTTACTTACTCGTAGATAGCTTATACTGAATACTGCTACATCAATTACATGCACGAAACAATTACGTACACGTACATCAATGTGTGTTCTAGATAAACAGTTTTTTCACTTAGTGCCCTGGCTGACGCTACCCATTGTAATCAAAGCACAGCCTACTACTTTGCTGATGGCGTTACTAAGGTTTAATATCGATGCAAAGTCACCGTCCTATAATTATTTGAATTCTAATTTTGAATTGAAAACAATTAAATAAACGATCCCAGAAGAAAGTCCCAGAATTAATTCTGAGACATGTGTAAAAGACCCGGTCCGGCGATAGGCTCACCACATGTCACGTTTCGGTCCCGTTAGAGTTTATTAAATGTATATAGATATATAGATAATACCTACTAGGAATCGCACCTACGGCCTAGTTCTATTTACTTCAAGTATCCCAATCTGAACACCGTGTGAGCACACGACATGGCGTGTCTATTGATAGACAGGTTGTTGTCGACCGATAATCGATTATTCATTGCTTACCCGTTGCAGTGATAAACCCCATTTACTCAAGAGATATAGTATTCTCCATTTGAAACTAGGTTTCTGAGTAAAACCATTTGTTCCAAGATCATTTGTGACACATTTAACAGAAACTTGAAGGAGTTTAGCTAGTGGTGAAATAAATAAATAAGCTCAAGCTTTTTATCCCCGAGGGGGTAGGCAGAGGTATTCCATTTTTGGAATTGCCCACCAGTATATTGTTTGGACCCCTCAACGTGATAGGTGGTGAGACCATCGCCGGACCAGGTCTGTTATACCTCAGAATTAATTCTGGGACCTGTGGGTTTCCTCATGTTTTTCTTTACCGTCGAATAAATTTTACGTGAGCTTTTTTGAAAAACTCTTTGATAGAGATGAATTATTGAGTGAAGATTCCGTTGGAAGTGCAGCTTAGGAAGTCCGCCCACAAAGTAGACGGGTTGGATACCACAAACTCCTATAGCAATAATTTCCTCCTACTTCAAGCCTTCATAGTATTCGCGTTAGATACGAAACAATTAAAACCGTTTAAAGGGTACTTGACAAGCTAGAACTAATGAAAATAATTCTAGGAAATACGTAATACTCTAGGTATTATACAAGTACTACAAAGCGGAGATGCTAGAGGGTCTCATCAAATAGGATCTATAAAAGCCCTATTATCTAGGGAGCCAAGAAGCAATCAAAGATGACACACAATACAATTTCTCCACTAACCAGCCTGTGAGGAAGCTACTGAGACGGAATGAGGAGAATATTGTATGGATGTAAAACTGACTGTTGTTTTCAGGAGCTACTTTGATGTTAAACTGATTGTTGTTGTTGTTGTTGTTAGAAGCTTCTTTGTGACCGATCTTCTATTTTAACTATTGTTAACCAAAGAAAAAGGAGGAAAAATGCAACATACGCTTAGTAGCGTCTTTTTAGGCACCATTTTAGATTTGATTAGGTATAGGATTGTTTTGTTGTAGTTGTGAATGTTTACAGTTTTTTTTAAATGCCAAATCTATCCAGCCGTTACGAAGTGATGTAGGTACCATGAAGAGCATTAAATTTTTATAGATTAAAGAAGTTTTCTAAATTTTTTTGTGATATTTAAAAATAATTGCTTTTAATTAAAAATCTATAATTTTCAAGGAGGAATTGGTACAATAAAAACTGACCTTAACGAAATACGTGATAAAGCACTTTCTTGCTCAAAATAATTGGTAAGAGTAAAATGTTTGTAATGTTTCATTCAGTTGTTTTTGCCATTTGGATAAAAAGCCATAAAAATTACGTAACACGCAAAAAATTTTTTTTTCTGAATGAAACTAGAAGCGGCTCTGGCGTCACAAGTGAAACTAAAGAAAGAAAATTGTGGTTCAATCACGGAGGACCCTCTTCCTGGGACGTCGCACCAAATCCGATTACCGACTATTTCTGCGGAGGATTAGAAAAAGCGTCGCGAGTGTGTCGGGAACCGCGCGATGAAGGCGACGCGAAAATATCTGAACGCTAGTTTCAGGTTTTACTGGTTTTCTCGATGCTTTTTAGGGCTCCGTATCAAAGAGTGCCAACTAGACCCTATTACAAACCCACCGCTATCCGTCCGTTCACTGACTGATACAGACGGACGAAAACCGGAGGCTTAATTGTAGGGTCTCGTTGTTACCATACCCTTAGTACCCTTTGGGTACGAAACTCTAAAAAACACTATACCTAATTCTGATATTGTACCCAATAATGTTTTCGTTTCAGAACTGGGTAGCTAAAAAGCGAGTTTTAATACGGATAATATTATTATCATAATTTTTATTGCGACAATTAACAAAACAGCTACAATTAAACCAAACCCAGTATTTTATTAAACATAAAAAACTTTGCGGTGACAATTTCGCAAATTACTTTTTTATCACAGTCATTGCGGTTCAACGTTACTTTTAATCGTATCACGAACTTCCATTGCCTTAAAAGTTGAAAGCAAAGCGGTTTACTGCCCCAAAATCGTTTACACGAGACTCTAATGCCCTTCGTTGTCTATGGTTAGGCGTTATGCAGACGAAACAGATATACATTAAATACAAAAACTATTACATACTGAAAATAATTTTGTCATAGATAAGTGCATTTTTTATAATAAATTTTACATTTTGACAGATAATAAGAAGACACATTTGGTGGTTAACTATTTAATTGATCCAAATGTAGATGGTGATGATTAGAAAATGAAACAAGTATTTTGACGTCGTTATTTCTAACCTCACTTTGACGAAAACATGAAGCAGCAATACCTTCATAAAATTAAATCGAATAACATAAAAAATACCGAAAAACCAAAAAGAGGAAATGCAAGGTTCATGGTCTATAATTAGCCCATCGCCCATCTTGTATTGAGTGTAAAAATATTAAAGGTAAGTTAATATAATTTAATAATTATGCTAAGCACTAAATTCAATATTCCTGCTAATTATAATTTCGAATAAATATCTAGTTTTTAGTTTAGCTTTAAAAAATCTAGTGATGAAAAATATAAAGTAAAAAACGGTGGTGGACGCTTCATTTGTTGCCAATAGCATACTTTTATACTTTTTGACATCTTAATAAATGTATCTACATTAATTTGATCTACCTATAAGGACTGTGGAAAAAATAAAGAGTATTGTCAATTTCATTTTTTTTTCTTTTCAGACTGCTTATAGGACTGTGAATGTTCAGCTTTATTGTCTACTCCGTTTACTGTGTCCACTCGCTTATACTGGTTTTAATCAAAACAGGTAGTCCCTGAGAGTAATTTAGCATTTAAGCGGATTAAACCGGGGATTTTTGCCAAGCGATGATATTCAACTAAACAATTTGCATTCCACATCAGCTATTCTAAAACTGATATAAACCACAAGATCAAAATTTTTTTGTACACATAACATAAAAAATATTTATGCGACTTTTATAGTTTTAATAGGACACAGTTTTCTTCGCACTTTGAATCTTGCATTCGACCAACAAAATATATGAATTCTGATTATGAAAAAGCAAAATATTTAAACTTGGGTAATAGTTACATAATTAAATAAATAAATAAATTGTGGGACACAATTTACACACGGTTATTCAGTCCCAAACTAGGCAGAGCCTATAAGTACTAAACAACTGATAAACATCTTAAATAAATATTAAACACCGACACACGAAGCCAACAGACATGTTCATGCACACAAATGTTGGCCCCGAGCGGGGATCGAACCCGCGACCTTTGACTCAGAAGACAGGGTCACTACCAACTGAGCCAACAGGCCCGTCAGGTAGTTTAGACTGGAATTAGTCAATTAAATGATGACTAATTCCAGTCAAAACTAAAAAAAAATCAACTATACAATTCTCCTCACGATTCAAAAATAAAGCTCGTTTGAGCTTGTTGAAAATGTTTTCCCTTGTTTAAAATATTTGAGAAACGATGGCAGACATAGAAAGGACGGAATTACAGTTGGAATAAATTGTCCAAGATAATCTCCAAGAAGATTATATTTGAATTAATTCGTTCGTGAAGATGTAACCGGCAGCTTTGTTTTTGTTTTTTATGATGTAACGTGATTTAAAAAAATAGATCTAGTTCACTGAGATTAGTAAACTAACTCTATTTTTAAAATTTAACCGAATATATTTGTACTGTTTACCAAACAAAAAACATAGGTTCTATGCATCGGTCCGTAACAGAATTAAAAAAAAACACTCCCTTTATCCCCGAGGGGGTAGGCAGAGTTTATTCATTTCTGGAAATACCCACATTTCACCATATAATCTTTGCACCCCTTAATGTGATAGGTGATATTCTGGGACCTTGCATGTTTTCTCACTTTTCCCTCACCGTCGAGCTAGTGATAAATATGTACGTAAGTGAAAAAAACTCATTGGCATACGATATCACACGCGAAAGAGGCTAGCTCTACCGCTAGGCTCCGAAACGAATTACTTTCGTAAATATTTCCCACATGTCAAACCGGCTTGTTAGTTGATCGTTAGCGCCCAACTGGCTGTCAACAATCTAATTCGGATCTCGTTAGCGACGGACGCTTACGCAATGAACTATAAACTTTGTCAATTTGATGGAAAGTTTACCAGAACGTATTGGACATTGACAGGTTGGTCGTTGGACAATTAAAGCGTAATTATTATACTGATAAATAAAATAGGACAGTACACTTACGCCTTATAAGCAAGGGGATTGGCAGAGGTATTTACTTTCCACCCAATCCTGCTTATCACCAGTAATAATAATAATACATTGAGGGATAGATCTCACACACGGTTATTTAGTCCCAAACTAGGCAGAGCCTGTACCATGGGTACGAAACAACTGAAAAACATACTTAAATAAATATTATAAGCCAACAGACATGTTCATTCACATAAATGTTGGCCCCGGGCGGGGATCGAACCCGCGACCTCCGACTCAGAAGGTAGGGTCACTACCAACTGAGCCAGCACGCACGTCGTGTTTTAGAATCTAGCACATAGATCACTAAGATTTATCTTAGAGAAATCTGAAAAATCAATAGCATTTTGCGATTTCCAGTTCGACACGCACTTGGCGGTATATTTTAAAATTTATTAGAATTAAGAAATATTTATACTTCCAAATTTAATTATAATTTAAATACACAATGGCCTAGAGAGCATATTATTATCTCTCATTCCGGACAAAATGCTAGAAGTGGTTTATCTCAATTTATTAATACCAGTTTTGCCAGCGACTTCATCTCCGTACTGATGACGTAGTTAAAAAGACCGCATATGATTTTTTATAATTTAATAATGTCATTATATGTACCTATAGACAATACATAAGAGTGCATACAATATGGCTAGATATAAAATTGTATTGCCATTCACTCACAAAAATACCATCTCAATTCTCGCTACTAAGGGATCGAGGTATTCATTCACTCGGTGACCGAAACTGTTCATTCCATACGGGCTAGTTCAGCACAGCAGCACAGCTTCGGTATCGCATTGCAATTTACCGATAGGGTGGGTTACGGGTTTTTGTCGTGTTTTTTGCTACATTTTATCCTAGAACACAGGCCGCAGTCATTCAGTCGCTTCACGCTACGTTCGATTAAACTTCGAGCTACGAAAGAATTTCTTGTTGGTCTTTCTATTGCTGTCGTAAATTTTTAAGCCGCTCTTGCTAGCTGTTTTTGTTTAGCCTACATATTGTCCCACTGCTAAGCAAAGGCTTAGAAGATAAAAGGTTTAGAAGATAAAAATTAAAATACTAAAACGCGACTACGAAAAATCTTTATAAATTTTAGGCATGCATTGTTTGTCTGATTTATACACTTGATGCGTCGCCTCAGGTCTTGCTTGCACAACTAAACTTTCACAAGAAAACGCAAGCCATTAAATACTTTTTATAAAATCCACGACAATCTACTGGAGGAAGTTAATCAAATTAGGGATTTATGAGTCATCTTAGATTCAAAATTATCATATGTTAACCACATCGATAGCATTGTGGCTAGGTCAAATAGATTATTAGGATTTATCTGGCATAATTGTAATTTTTTTAAGAATAGACAAGCCCTTAAAGCTCTTTATATGACACTTCTTCGCAGTCTCCTTGAATATTGCTCGAGCGTATGGAGTCCCCACTACATGTGTCATGTGGACAGGATAGAGAGGATCCAAAAAACATTTTTATTTTTCCTTACTCTACATGCTGGACAACTAGCCAAGCTGAAATCATACTGTTCACGTTTGGAATTCTTTAGTTTAAATTCATTAGAAGACCGAAGATGGTTAATAGACCAAGTTCTATTGTTCAAAATTTTAAGAGGTTACCTAGACGGCCCCAGTTTATTGGAAAAAAATAATTTTAAAATACCCAGGATGAACGCCAGGATAGTTAACTTTCAACCCTTTGCAGTGCACACATTTCACATAAACATACGAGTAGGCTTTCATAGTGTGATTCCCAGAATTTGCCGACATCATAACTTGCTCTTTATATCTATTCAAATAGATATTGTGTCTTTACCCTTGTCCAAATTCAAAAAAGAACTATTGGATTACATTTTGGACAAGTCTAGTACAATAGTTTGGGCACAGTAACTTGTTTTTTTTTTAATAATTAGAGTTAAAATTTATTTGGTTTGCTTGTTAGTTTTTATTTTAGTTTATTAAAATTATATACGTGTATGTATATTTTTTATACATATATTTAGTAGAAAATGTTCCAAAATAGCACTAAGCGATATTAGACCTAAACGAAAATGTTTTTACCGACATGTTGTGTTGGCCTGTAATTGGGTTTTCACTCTGTCTTTTTAAGTTTTTCTTTAAGTTAACAATAGCTTATAGTGTTTAACCTGTTAGCAATCCTAATAAATAAATAAATAAATAAATAAACTATTATTTTTTAATTTTAGGCTTCCATACCTTAAAAGGATAAAATAAAATTAAATACTGATATGAGTAGGACCATTTTGTTGTCTATCTGTCTGTCAAGATCCTTTTTTCAGGATCTAGTAAAGGTAAGAATTTGAAACTAATATCACAGAATATGTAATAGTACTACGTACTAATATCAAATATTCAACTTTGCAATACATTCGAGCTACGAAAAACATTACTTCTAAGTTAATAAAGGCAAAAGATGAGGCCGTTTTTGCCACATATTTAGCAGACAATGAAAACCTCGCTAGGTAATCAGAACCTAAAGGGTAGCGTAACCCCAAATTGAGTTTTTTTTGCCTTGTCTTGTCACCTTCAGCACTTTCACAGTAAGTAAAAAGAGAGTTGAAATTGAAATTGAAACATAATCTAAATAGAGGAGTACATAAAACACTCGATCATCAAAGAACTCTAAATAGGTTTTTTTTAAAACTTGTTGTTTTTAAACCCGCATGACCAAATTTCATAACATTAACCCACGAAGTTTCTACCAAACAAAAAAAGAATCATCAAAATCGGTTCATAATTGGCGGAATAATCGCGTAACGTACATACAGTCGAATTGAGATCCTTCTCCTTTTTTGAAGTCAGTTTAAAACACTACCACACTTCTGGAGTCATATAAAATCTACTGTTTGGGCAATAAAAACAACATAATTTAGGAAAACTCAAAACTGTATTGTAATCGTCACGGACATAGACTATTCAAGACTACAGACTATACAAAAAACATACTGGTAGAGTTGCCAACTTATTTTCTAAAGAGTAGGTAGGTACTCCTCTCTACTGCTTATCTAGAATAATAGAAATTCGTAGCTCCACGGGCCAAACTGAATGTTATTTGAATGTGCGTTCCATTCGGCCATTGTCCACGGGAATGGCAAAAATGGGTGAACCGGCAAAACGCGACTGCAGTCGTTTGCGCCACCGCTGCGTCCCGGCGTCACTTTGATTGCGTCCCGGCAAAAAACGCGGCAAGTAATAGGCTATTTTTTGATTTGTGGCGCCATATCTACCAAAAATTTATTAAACTGACGCGTCCGCGGTTTTGTTTACGTAAACTTTTTAAATTTCTTTGATCTGATCTCTTAAAATATGTATCACTTGTGAGATACACTGGGTTTTCATGCGATGGCCAAGTCAATCTATTTATTTAGAACATAAAAGATTTTTAATATTTTTATGGTCGCTATAAGAGGTTGTTAAATCAGATTATTGCGTAATTACTTAAGACAGTAGGTCACTTAGTAGGGACTGAATAAATTAACTAACTTGGTATTAAATGGATCTCACAACTGTTTACGGTAGAAGAACTGAGTTGCGAGGCTTGGGTTTTTGACAAGTTTTTTTTTTTTTTTTTTTAATTCAGGCTTCTAGGTTTATCCACAACGAAGTTATAGGGGGTCGAAAATGGCGTGAATTGCTTCGAGAAAAGGATGCGATGGTACGGCCGTGCCGCTTTGTGCTCGACTTGGCGGGGGCACTGCCGTGTCCCCAGATCTAGTACAATTTCGGCCGAATGACAGCTCGCGTTCATACTAACTGACATGACGCTTGAGCTCCAAAGTTTTGTATGAAAATATTCCCAATGCCCCCTCTACGTAATATTATATTTTAAGCATAGTTGGGTGACCGCCTAGTGGAATTTATATCACGAGTGCTTCCGTGTTTCGGAAAGCACGTTAAATTGTTGGTCCCGGTTTTCGTTGCTGAGCCATGTCAGATACTCACGGGTGGCTTAAAATATTCTGACTGATATGTGACCACTTTTTTTTTTTTTTTTTTTACCAGGGAAAATGCATTACTGCATACGCACCCGACCCGGGGGGGCCGGGGGTTATGTGGGGCTCGGCAGCCTAGTGCTGCCATACCCACTAAAAACCCTGGTGTGTTCCTCCTCGCCGCTTCGGACCCAGCTATGGCACCGCGGTAGTGCATCCGCAGCTGGGCTGATATGTGGCCACTAGCTTAACATATTATGTCCCAATCTGCGGTGGGCTCGCGTGGGAAATTAAAGCCTATACTTTTTCATGTGTGAGGAAAGATCTTAAGCTCAGCAGTGGGCTGTTAAGAGTTGGTGGTGATGATAATGATAAATCCTAATATAAACAAAATAAATTTACTCACACCTTATTTCTTAATTATTATACACTTGGCAAAAATACTCACTCGTATGTTTGTTTTTGAAACCCCCGAAGGGTGAGGGTATGAGGTGATTTTTTTGTTACTTGACTACCAATATTATAAAATTTTAAAGTTTTTATTTGGATTTTCACTGAATCACGCAAAAACCGATGAACGTATTTGGATGAAATTTCTCAGACAAATAGTTTATAACCTGAGATAATCCTGGAACGCGGACGCAGTCTCGGGAAAAATCTATCAATTAAAATGCTAATAACTTGTACCTAATAGCTACGACAGCCCAGTGGTTAAAGAGCCCGCTTATCGTTTGAGAGGCCCGGGATCGAATCCTGGCATGTATGATATTTACCGAATAAATTATAATCCTCCATTGTATGTACTAAGAAGATTTCATTTTACTTTGCGAAAAATGTTATTACAATACTTTTTTGCAGAGTAACGTAAATATTCTTTAATAATGTCTTCATGTACTGTTTTACTACCCAGGTCATGCCATGATCGTAGCAAAGAGGAAAAATATGGCATCAGAATTTTTAATTAAAACTTTATTACATTGTTTTGGATTATCTCGGGCTTACTTCTTTCGCTGGCATTAGTATTGAATGTATATGTTGATAAAACTGTGTGTATGTCTGTAGCCTAAAAAGCAAAACTTTGTCATAAAATCACTGAAATTTAAATTCGATTTTAAGTCGTAACATTTGAACATCTACCAATGAGTTTTTAAAAAAACTTACGTACATTTATCACTAACGGTGAAGGAAAACATAGTCAGGAAACCCGCAGGCCCCAGAATTAATTCTGAGGCATGTGTAACAGACCCGGTCCGGCGATGGAACCACCTATCACGTTTAGGGGTCCAAAGAATATCTCGTGAAAAATTAATATATTTTTTAGAAATGGAATACCTCTGCCTACCCCTTCGAGGATAAAAGGCGTGAGATTGTTATCAGAAACCATACACTAAATAATAAAACGTATGACGTGACGTCAAATCTGTTTGTAAATCTTGTACGTTTGTTACCTAATATGAGACCAAGGCTAAACCTAATACAATATACCTGAGTTGCATGAAAAACTCAGTTTTATTGCAATTGGCGACAACTTACAACCTCACCTAAGCTCTTTGCCTGAAGTAAACGACGATACCTAGTGGTACTTAATCCTGTTCAATCGAGCTGTAAGACCCCAAATAGTTCCAATCGATGCTTTTATAGAATCAGAATATCTAAGCCTACGAAGTAAAAATGATGGCAGTCTAACAGCTGTCATTCTCACTGGCACGTTTTGTCTATCTTAATTTTTACCTAATATTACATTCTCCGCACGTAGTATTTTCTTTACTTCGACATTTGAGAAAGTGACCAAAACACGGTGAAAAGCCATTATCACCTAAAAGAAAAAGAAGAAATTTAAATACAATGTTATACTATTCTGGTCTGGTGAAAAGTGGGTATTTCCAGAAATGGAATACATCTACCTTCCTTTTTGAGGACAAAAGTAGTCGGATTACTTATTTCATTTATTTAGATTGTCAACTAATGTTTATATGTATGTATAGGTCATACACTTAACAGTACTAAGAACATTAACACAACATCTTTCTACAAGACCCAGGCCTGTTCTCACAGTAAAGTTTATACTACACTTTTACAGCACGAATTGGTTCTATAAAAGGTATGAAAATGTCAAGTAAAATATAACAGTACAGCGACAGTATAGTCACAACCACAAAAGAACGTCGTCTTTAAAATACGGCACTCCTTTTTACGTGTGGATATTATCACGCTATTACATCGTAAAGGGGGCAGTAAAGTAAAAATCCTTACTCTTCGTATACAGATAATACTCACATACAAGAGTTGACAAATATTTGTATGTTTATTTTTAAAAGTAGCATTTGCAGGCCTACTATCTTTGTCTCTGCCTACCCCTTCGGGAAAAAGGCGTGAGCATATGTATGTATGTATGTATCTATGGCAGTCTTTTAATATCCGGCATGAAATCGTATTTGCAAAGACGTTTAAAGAAAAAGTTAGAGAATGATTTTCTTCCAACCTCTTTGCGTATTTGATTACTATTTATCCTTCATGACGTTTGTAATTTAAATTTTGATTTGAATGGACGTTCGCGCAAAGAGAATAGAGTTCAAATGTTTTTTGTTTTATGATTGATTGATTGACATCATTGCTGAAAGATATCCCTATATGAAACTTAGGTGGTAGGGCTTATGAAACCATTTAAGGAAATGTTTAGTGTAGTTTAGTTTGGAAGCTCAGGTAGAATGCTTCTCCAGCGTGAAAAGAGAAGATCTTTCGCCAAGAGTTAATATCGGTCCAAATATTAATGTTGGACTCTCGAAGGTACTTTCCTACTGTACTGTCCTTGCTGTCTATGACTCGTGTTGTTCCACATAGAACAGCACATACATTGTTACGAACAATTTTTGATGCACTTTTAATAGGTATGTTGACATATTATAAAAAAATCAAATTCAAGCAGGTCATTGTTTTGCACTGCGTATTTTTTTTTACCTGTTTTAAAATCCACTGATTACCTCCTTAGCATTCACGATTAATCCACATGTATGTCAAAAAAATTCGCCAAGCAACGCCAGGCGTCCAAGCTATATTATTTAATAAAGTACGCTATTGAGCTGTAAAGGAGTTTACGGTGGCAGCAACTCTGCTCAGCCAATTAGGACTGAAATTTATGACGGCCACCCACCATAAATTGTAACATTTTAATTTCATTCCAGTCCAGTTTCCAAAGTAGAATGTTACTTCGGAACTTCGTCTTGGAATTACAGCAATCTCTAGCCTTCCAAATTAAAAATGTATTCAGTTGTAATTAGCTATAACTCAATTGTAGATTTGAATTTATATTAACAGTGGAAGTTTAATAGTTACAGGTAAAGTAAAACACAAAAACTTCTGACTGCGTACTAAGAAGGGTGGGTGCCGAAGGCGTTTCAAGAAATGCATAGAACACACTACATTGAACGCGTCAATAGACGGCCGAGTCTTAAACCGCGCTGTCAAAGTTTTCTAATGAGTTTGTATAAATACTCTGTCCAACATCAACCGTTGGATCGCGGTCCCCAACGATCAACTCGCCTTGAGGAAGATCTTCCCTTTTCACGATGGAGGAGCATTCCACCTCCGCTCCTTCATATTTTTCTCTTCCAACCTCTTCCATCGTCTTCTTATGTTAGTTGGCCCAACGTAACTAGCACGGAATTATTCATATGAAGCCAGACCATTCTGACCATTGTTCTGTTGAATTACGATCCTCAATCGAGAACACTCGCTAACAGCTTCTTTCTAGTTGAAAAGCGCGGATTTGAATATGAAATCTACATCAGACATGCAAAAAAAGATTTTACGAACCAAAACTTTGTTGCAAACTTAGTCGATGACTCGATAACTTTTGATTTTTATTCGGAACGTGAATCATGGTTTCTCTTATTGCAGATGAAAACTCGTTTAGATACTTTTTATTTGATTTTTATATTTGCTTTTTATGCCGGTTTCAGTTTGTGTTTATTTATAAGTACTTTTATTGAAAAACATCATGCGAAAACCCTTATTAAGTAGACATTTTCAACAGAAAAACTTAATTTTCTGTAAAGTCGGTTTACGGACGATAATTTTATGTAATAACATCATAAGAAAACATTCATACAAAATTTCGTTCTAGAGTGAAAGAGAGATAGATGCCGAACGCTTAGGCCGATCGTGCCTCTCTATCGCTTGTTCCGCGCTCTCGCTTGCACGCTCGGCTCAGGTCGAACGTGACACTTTCGTGCGTGCAGCGATTTATATAATGTTATCACGTCAAAAGCTTTAATTGATAGAACTAAATCATATTTACAAACACGCTTACCTTTCATAATTCCCTCTTCCATTTTACTCATAAACATATTATATTAAAAGGTAGTCATTACAATTCGGGAATAAACTCTCAAATATGAAGGTAATAAAAACGCGATGAACATGCCGTTGGTCATAATAACAGCATCAGCTTACGCACAACCTGTAAATTAAGCTGCATAAACTTGATGATTAACAATCCGTACAGACGAGACACAGTTGTCAACTTTTTTAAGATATTCTTTAAAAAAAATATTTATCTGTACTTGGTGGCTAGTAAAAGTGTTGCCAGATTCAATTAATTATTATTATTTATAAAAACTTACCAGACACTTTATTGTCATTGATAACTAATTCAATTAACTTAAAAATGTTGTTATTCCCACAAAATAATTTTAAATAATGAATGTAAAAAATATATTCTTAAAATATTTGTTTTTATAGATTTAGGTACACTACTAGTAATTATGGGGGATAGATTCTTACTGCAACTTTATTCTGTAATCTTATCCACGTGACTAACTAACAGAGCCTACAGTAGCCTACAAAGTAGGTATTAAGTGACAATCATGTTGTTGTTTTGTTATTAAAGGATTCAAAAATATCACCAATTTGTATGAACACATTTCTTCCCCTGGTTAAAGTATAACATAAATATTAAACTGATTTAAACCCATTTTATTCGAAAGATAGTAAATTGTACTTCTTAATAGTATTTATCAGCGACTTCGTCCACTTTCAGTGGTTTAGTCGTGAAAAATAACAGACAGGAAGATAGGTTTACACATGTACATATTTATTTACTATAAGCATTACAAGTTGCAGCTTAAAAATATTTGCAAAACTGCATAGCAGTTTCTTGGCAAGATTTAGAATAATAATAAATAAT
Organism: Ethmia dodecea; assembly: GCA_963855545.1. Lineage (NCBI taxonomy): Eukaryota > Metazoa > Arthropoda > Insecta > Lepidoptera > Depressariidae > Ethmia > Ethmia dodecea. The sequence continues at coordinate 14,789,827 of OY979444.1, read as the reverse complement.
AATAATAATATAATCTCACGCCTTTCATCCCCGAGGGGGTAGGCAGAGGTATTCCATTACTGGATATACCCACATTTCACGAGATACATTGGACCCCTAAACGTGATAGGTGGTGAGCCCATCGCCGGACCGGGTCTATTTACACATGTCTCAGAATTAATTCTGAGACCTGCGCGTTTCCTCACGATGTTTTCCTTCACCGTCGAGCTAGTTATAAATATGTACGTAAGTTTTGAAAAACTCATTGGAACATGCCAGTATTCGAACCCGAGCCTCACTGATTTTCGGCCGGCTCTTTAACCGTCCGGGCTATCACTGCTCACTAATAGAATAATAATAAGGATTTATAATACAATCAGCGACCCCCCTCGCTTTGCTTCGGTTTATATGTTTGTTTTATTTAGAGTTTTTAGACTTTGTTTTATACTATGTAGCGATAGTGATATAAAAACCATCTTCTTGAATCATTTTATCTATTAAGAAAAACAGCATCAAAATCCGTTGCGTAGTTTTAATAGAGAATACATAGGGACAGACAGACGAGAAGCGACTTTTTTTTATAATATGACTAGCGACCAGCCCCGGCTTTGCGCGGGTGCAATTCTAATACTAAAACCTTCCTCTTGAATCACTCTATCTATTAAAAAAAAACGCATTCAAATCCGTTGCGTAGTTTTAAGGATTTAAGCATACATAGGGATATAGGGACAGAGAAAGCGAATTTGTTTTATACTACATATGTAGTGAAGTGAAAGTGATAGTGATGATGTGTTTGAATAGTGGCAAGTGTACTCGACTCTACGAATTAGAGTCGGCGTTAAGGCTTAATTTCACGGCTTATAGGCGGACCTTTCAGATATTTGATGTTTATGTTGGGGTATTAGGAGATACGGTCAACAAATTAAGAGGATACCTCGGATACGTCTCGGGGCTGGCTTAGTATGGACAAGAAATTATATATTTTTTTTGCATTTGAAGCAATAATTTTGAAGACATAAGAGAGTATACGCACAGTGGCAGTCGTTAAGCCAATTCAGATACCCTTGGGTGGCTTGAAAAATTCTGACTGCTAAGTGACCACTAGCTTAACACTATCTCCCAATCCGCGGTAGGCTCGCGTGGGAGATTAAAGCCCATACTTCATCATGTGTGAAGAAAGACCCTTAGCTCAGCAGTGGGCTGTTACGGGTTGACGAAGAAAAAGAAGAATAGAGTCATATATTGTTCTCATGAGAAGCTATATCCCCGTGGTTAGCCCGCCATTCATGCGTGAGACCGGGATTCGGATCCTGGAGAGAGCTTTACTACTTAATAATCATTTCAAAATTTACATAAATACCTATTTAATTTTATCACTAGTCCGACGGTGATTCTGAGACATGTGCAACCCGGTTCACCCCTAGTCACGTTTAGGACTTAAAAAATATACTTGTAAAGAGTGGCTATTTCTAGAAGTGGACTCTGCCGACTTCGTTAGATGTGAGCATATTTTTAACGCAGGAAATAACGTCCAACGCGCCTCAGGAGCATTTAAAAGTGTAATCAAAACTAGCTTTTACCCGCAGCTTCGCTCTTGCACGTATTTTCACCCCTTTAGGGGTTGAATTTTGCAAAATCCTTTCTTAGTAGATGTCTAAACTATATAAGCTATCTATGTCCAAAATTTCAAGTCTCTGGACCCAGCGGTTTAGGCTGTGCGTTGATGCATCACTAATCAGTCAGTCAGTTTGTCATTTTATATAATATATAGATTACATAACAAAACTGTCATTTTTGAATCACATCCACACAAATCCAACGGTTATTACTTGCTAAAACAGTCGAGTTTAACACTCCATCCAGTTATTGTTCGCATCGTGCCCGACGCCTCGGATTAATTTATACAGACACTGTACGAGATAATATTAATACCATCCCCTCTATTATTTCGCCCTTTATTTATTTCTTAGGTAGCTAATAAAGATAGCTATCGCGTCAGGGAATTGTTTTGTTGATTGCTTATTAAGGCACCGTTTAAGTTTTACTTGAGTGTTGTAGCAGTGTTTTATAGTGCTATTTTGGAGTAAATTCTCATTACAGGAGCATCAGTGGTAATAATGGTGTTAGCCTTTCACTGGTATGGTCTGGTTAGTGGATGCGTTCAAAAGCGTGATATTAGGTGACATTCTGTGAGTCGGAAAGCACAATAAACTTTGGTATATTTTTATGTGTTTTACGCAAAATTTGCCATTTAGGATACTATTGAGGGTTTAGAAATTCTGACAAAATGGATAATATCTCAATATCATCACCCGTTATAATCATTTGGGTAAGAAACCAAAGGAAGCTTGGTGTTCCCCATAATAAATTAAAGTTCTTACATTAAAATTAAAGAAATTCCGAAAGAAAATAACACCAACTTCAAAAAAACTTTGCATTTCTATCTTTTCAAATTCTAACTGGATTACTATAAGTTTTTCTTTGTTACATCTTAGCGAGAAATGTCCATGGGCATAGTGTTACTTAAGTAAGTAAAATACATATTCTATTATATCCGAATAAATAAAAAATAAAAATAGAAATAACGTCATTAATTTCAAAGTAATTTTAGCTTTAATCCTTTGTGGTATACATGTAGAAAAACGTACGGTACGGAGGTATTCCATTAGCTGAACTTTCTGCTTGGATCCCAAAAGTGTCATTAACATTATCTTCATCCCCGGTTGCATAATAACCTGCTATCTGCGCTGTATTTCTTGTGACTTGGTACCAGGGGACCGTTCTTGTATTTCCATTTATTGTAAAACAAAGTGTAATTTTTATATGATTTGAAGAAAAAAGTTGGAATGAAAAAGATTTTGTTGTTTTCTATATGACTTTATAGCTCAATAAAATATGTATACTTATCCGAGTATTTATAAACGAGAAAGATTGTGAGTATGGATGTATGGATGTTTGTTGCTCTTTCTCGCAAAAACTACAGAACAAATTTTGATGAAATTTTACAGTTATATTAAAGCTTATACATCAGAATAACACATATATTTTGTTGCTGTATTTCCACGGGATCGGGAACTACGCGGGTGAAACCGCGGGCCGCTGCTATTTCACTATCACTACATAGTATTATAAAACAAAGTCGCTTTCTCTGTCACTATATCCCTATGTGCCTTTGTATGCTTAAATCTTTAAAATTACGCAACGGATTTTGATGCGGTTTTTTTAATGGATAGAGTGATTCAATAGGAAGGTTTTAGTGTTAGCATTGCACCCGTGCGTAGCCGAAGCCTATATTATGTGTTAAAGTAGGCATTTCGTAATATAAAAAACCACATACAAACATACATTATTGTTATCAGCGATCAGTTTCATGGTTCCGTATTAGCTGATGACTGGCAAGAAGGTTTTTGTGAACAAATCCATTGCCAAAAGTCGATCCATTACTGTGATTAATTCAATATATCGCCAACGAATGAATTAGCCTATCGAATCGCTGCTGGGAATCCCCGGAAATGTGGGAAATTTATCGTGTCGTATGCTCGTGCATACGACACGATAAAGAACAACGGCAGCTTTGGTACCCACTGAAATAGACACCCACGGGGTATCACACTATGCTTGTTTTATTGACTCAAAACAAGTCGAAATTTTCCATATTTTTAAATTAATCTAGCAGTTGAAAATATTGAGTCAAATAAAACAAAAATATCATAGAAACACGAATCGATCGATTGGGAAATCTATTAATACCAAAGAGATTAAAATATAATATAAGGCATAGAGGGGACAAAGCTAGGATTATTTGAAGCCAAAAGTTATTCCAAGTGGAATAAGTCTAGTGCAATTTCGACCGAATGACAGCTCGCGTTCATACTAACTGACATGACAAGGACATGACGCTTGAGCTTCAAAGTTTTGTATGAAAATATTCCCAATGCCCCCTCTATGCTATTATATTTTAATGTCTTTGAATAATACAAAAACTTTTTTGTTGTTGTGGTAAAATTGAACGTCGTGTCATCACGTCAACCGTGTCATTCACTAGGGATGGCCAAGTGAAAAAATAAATTGATATTTATCGTATCGACATTTCTATATACTATAGATAAAAATCGAGTGAAAAATATCGATATATCGTCAGTTTTTACATTATTATTTATACATATTCCCAAATTCGTAAAAAAGGACGATGAAAATAGTATTTTTTTATAAATGCTTGAGTCTAAACAAGTATTTAGTACTTAACATGAAATGAAACAGAATTGCGTTAAAAATATAATAAAATTGATACAAATTCGATACTGTAAAATAAATGTCGATATATCGCCATTAAAAATATCGACGATATATATAATATTGTGATAATTATGTATTTGGAAAAATATCGATATTTTAATATAGGTATCGATATTTTTTGCCCAAGCCATCATTAACTGCGACTATGTGGCATAGAGTAACTTATATGGCATGTGGTAGGCAGTTCTATTTTCTAACAAAGAGGTTGGAAGAAAATCATTTTCTTTCCTAGAGAAACTTTTTCTTTACACGTCTTTGGTACCTAAAATCTCATAATAACCTACAAAATACACTAGGTAACGAATAACTTTTAAACCCCAACTTATAAAAATGTGGTATGATTACATATTATCTTAGTCTGTCCAAGAACTATCGATTTTACACGGTTTCGTCTTCCGTGGGCAGGTGTAAGTAGGGTACCCAAAACACATGGACTTTTGCCAATGTTATTTCATCTATATCCGTTCAGCCGCTATGTTATTTCCCACATTGATTCATTGATAAAGATTTTCAAAGCTTTTTTAGTTGGCTCTAATATTTTTTTTATGATATTGGATAATAGTTCGAGCATTTATTACGGGCGGTTTAAAAAAAACACAATTTATCATAAATAAGTAGGCAACATGACTTCGTCAAAATGACAGCGGAAAATAGAAACTGAAAGGTAATACCACACACCTGTTGTACAGTGTGATATAACATTTTAACCATTGTCTGAAAAAAAAATAAGAAGGCTTTAGAAATGGTTAATAATATGATAATAATGTAACACGTTTGTATTACATTGTATAAAAAAAAACCTTTAATTCCTTAAAAATCTTCTATTAACTTGATGCGAGTAAATAAAACAAGCTTATACTGGATGAAAACAACAACACATACAACGTTTATACTTATTGAGGAAATTGGCGGAAATATATAGAGATTTTATATCGTACTTACATAATTAATTTCAATAATGATCGCTAAATTAAATACCGAGAAATTATTTCTATCCTCTAGACGCTTGTTCGTAAAAAATGTCGGCAGTTTTAATAAGAAACATTATACTTATTAATTTTTAGGTCAAGAAAATTTATCACATTCTAAATCTTCGTTTTAGAAAAATACCTTAAAAGTTATAATAAAATCAGGTAAATCGCCGATAGATTTCAAGTTAATAGCCCGTAAAATTATTTCTTAGGCTAACGCAGACTTAGGCACGCCTAGTTAAGTAGGCAACAATTATATTTTACATTAATCATTTTTGATGTTGGTAACAATCTGACAGTCATTTAAGTTATATTAATACTACATAGACATGATCTCACGCCTTTCATCCCCGAGGGGGTAGGCAGAGGTAATCCATTACTGGATATACCCACATTTCACGAGATACATTCATTGGACCCCTAAACGTGATAGGTGGTGAGCCCATCGCCGGACCGGGTCTGTTTAAACATGTCTCAGAATTAATTCTGAGACCTGCGGGTTTCCTCACGATGTTTTCCTTCACCGTCGAGCTAGTGATAAATATGTACGTAAGTTTTTGAAAAACTCATTGGTACATGCCAGGATTCGAACCCGAGCCTCACTGATTTTCGGCCGGCTCTTTAACCGTCCGGGCTATCACTGCTCTTCCGGGCTATCACTGCTCTTATACTATTAATACTACTACTGGTAAAATTATATTAAGTTTTAAGTTTGTGAGGATAAGGCTATTAAATGAAATGACTATTCAACGGATTTTGATTAAATTTCACAATTACATAGCCTGTACCACTTAGAATAAGTTACTTTTTATCCTGGAACCATACAACTGTTAGACGTAGTTAACATTTTGGGATATTTAGTACTTTTACAGATATTTTTATTTGTGTGATTTTATATATATAAACATTTATTTTTTATTTTATTTTAAGGTATTAATATATATAATAATAATAATATAATCTCACGCCTTTTATCCCCGAGGGGGTAGGCAGAGGTATTCCATTACTGGATATACCCACTTAGAATAAGTTACTTTTTATCCTGGAACCATACAACTGTTAGACGTAGTTAACATTTTGGGATATTTAGTACTTTTACAGATATTTTTATTTGTGTGATTTTATATATATAAACATTTATTTTTTATTTTATTTTAAGGTATTAATATATATAATAATAATAATATAATCTCACGCCTTTTATCCCCGAGGGGGTAGGCAGAGGTATTCCATTACTGGATATACCCACATTTCACGAGATATACTCGACAACTAAACGTGATAGGTGGTGAGCCCATCGCCGGACCGGGTCTATTTACACATGTCTCAGAATTAATTCTGGAAAACTTATTGGTACATGCCAGGATTCGAACCCAAACGTCACTTATTTTCTGCCGGCTCTTTAACCGTAAGGCTATCACTGCTCTCCAATATATTAGATATTGTTATTTTATACATATTATACTGTATAATAATATATAAAAAAAGTGATAAGCGCAAGAAAGAAACTTATTCGTGAGAAAATGTCATTATAATTTGAATTTAAAGTGGGCCAAACATTATTTCGAAGCTAGATCATAAAACCAGCTAGCTTGTAAGAGTTACCTATTAACTAGCTCGCAAACTAGTTCAGTTTCGTGTCTAACTGGTATAACATAGCAGTTTTGTTATCTCATAAAAATTTGATTGACAGGATTGGAAAGTGGTGCCGTCTGTATCCACCTTAAACTCCACGGTCCATAGTGCATTGTCTTATAATAAATTTTCATATTTATTAGTTAAGGGGGAGCAGAAATAATGAGGCCGTAATTCATCTCTAATAAGGTGCCTAAGCTTAAAATTACAACGACTCGAGTGTATTTTCCTAACATTCATTTTCATTAACACATTAAAATTTATATGCTTGCTTTTATTAACAATTAATAAGTGTTTATTTAAATTTTATGTTAGGGAGTAAACAGGGAATTGTAATATTAAATAGGTACATTAAATAACGTGCCTACGGAAACAGAGTAAGTAACAATTTACTGAAAACATGTTACCATTGAAAACATTTTTCATTTTTTACAATTTACCTACGCTTTATGACCCACTAGCAGCGCCCCGCGGTTTCACTCGCGTAGTTCCCGTTCCCGCGAGAATACGGGGATCAAATATAGCCTATGTGTTGTTCTGATTTAAAAGCTATATAACTGTAAAGTTTTATCAAAATTTAGTAGTTTTTGCGTGAAAGAGGAACAAACATCCGTCCATACATGCATACATCTATCCATACAAACTTTCGCATTTATATTATTATTATAATTAAATTAAAACTCAATACACGAAAAATACAGAGTATGTTCAATAAACTATTTCACATGAGTAATTTAAATAACATTAAAAAGGAGATCACAGCGTGAACAATATATTGTTATTTCTCTTTAAAAAGTTTTCAGTAAAAAGTATGTTCAATAAATAAAATAAAAATAGTAGGTAAATTTAACAAATCAAAAACCCGGCTGCTTATAAAGTAAACTATAAAAGAAATCAAGGTTACTTTACTAATAAAGTAGATAGTACAGACCATCTGCTGCACAATCTCATGCTGGCGGAGGCCATAATATTACTTTATTGTTAAACTAGCGACCAGCCCCGGCTTTGCACGGGTGCAATGCTAACATTAAAACATTCCTCTTGAATCACTCTATCTATTAAAAAAAACCGCATCAAAATCCGTTGCGTAGTTTTGAAGATTTAAGCATACATAGGGACATAGGGACAGAGAAAGCAACTTTGTTTTATACTATGTAGTGATTAGGAAAATTCCTCCAACTGCAATGGATTGGAAAAATATTTTGAATATTTACTATTAAAAAATTTTGAATTTGGAATTGCAAATATTCAGACTATGTTATACCTACGTAACATTATAGAGCAACAATCTCGACAGCGAAAATTGTTGCATGATCAAAAAATATACGTAGATAATGCTTAGGTCTATCGTATATATGGGTTATGTTAGAAGATGTATATAAATAAATGACTTAGGCAATCCTAAATTAATTTCGATCACACAATGGGAAAAGGAAAATGTCAATTTATCAACGCTACGCATAAGGTAAAACCGAAAGTAAAAGAAGTCTCCTTTTTATTGGGTCTTTCAAACGACATGTTTTCCCTTTTATTAGACCTCAATTTTGCCTCGTAAATTGTGTTCGTAGCAAATTCTTTCTTTCTATACGTCGTTATTTTTCTTTTAAAGGTCACCTTAGAGAAATCTCCTGAGCATTATCAGGAATCAACGATTTTCCGCCAAATTATTGTTTTTTTAATTTGTGCCTGTCATTAGGGGTTTTCGGATAATGAGGAAACATAAGTTGCAAGCGAATTTAATGCAAAATGATGCTTTTTAGGATTCCGTACCCAAACACTATTTCTAAGGTTTCGCTCTACGTCGGTCCGTCTGTCAGTAGTCCGTGTATCCAATGAACGGTAATAAGAAATCAGTTAATTTTTTTACAGAATGTGTATTTCTATAGTTTTGTTATCTCATCAACACGCCATAACAAAACTTCACAAAATTGAAATTAAATAAAGGGGGTTCCCCGACGCCATGATCTAAATGTTACTATCTACATAATTATGTGAAAGAAAACATCGTGAGGAAACCAGGTGTTGACTGATTTGATTCTAAGGAATGCATTTTATAATCTGTTGCAAAGTCGGTATTTCCCCCAAATTTTTATTTTATAGGTACTTGTAAATTTTTACTTTTCGCGTTGTATTTTTGTGCCTGGGATTTTTAAATTTAAGTTTTTAAAACTATCTATTGGTAATCCTACAAATAAATAAAAAAACAATAGAACTGTCGGTTAAGTTTTAAATGGTTACCAGTTTTTAGTTTCACACACTGCATGTAGTATGGTCACAATAGAAAGGCTTGCGTGGCGTAAGCCCGGCCACACCAATTTCGTGTTGTGTCAAGAACAATAATTGAAACTGAGCCTTTAACATTAATCAAACACATGAACCGCGGGATTTTATTATAGGGTTTAAAGTTTAGAGCTCTTTGTTTTTACCAGTAGACAGATCGTTATGTTGTGAAATTTGTGACAAACAGAACTCATTGACGATAAGATATACATTAAGATAAATAACATAGAACTCTAAAGAGTGAAAAACCGACTTCAACGAAGTATACTAAAAAATACAGTCCAATTGAACCTCTTTCTTTATTGAAGTCGGTTAAAAAAAGAATAATCGAAATCGGTTGGCGTGATATTGAGTTATTCGTCTATTTGTCGATCATACATACTTAATGAACATTTAAGACTTATATGGTTTTTTCAAGGATGCCACTGTCATAACTGGACCAAATTAAAATAGGATCACACGGGACGCACCAGCTTTCAAAAAAAAAGAATCATCCAAATCGGTTCACCCAGTCGAAAGTTCTAAGGTAACAAACATAAAAAAAAACAAATTGGCAACCTTCTCCTTTGTTAAACACCGCTATAACAACAAATACTAAAACAAAATAAAATAAATATGTAAGGGGTGCAATAAACTTGTTCTTTTTGCCGTTTTTATAAATAATGGTACGGAATCGTACCGTTCGTACGCGAGATCGACTCGGACTTGGCCGGTTTTTATTTATTATTATCAAAAAAATAAATGCTCAATTTTAACTCTTGGATATACCTATATTCGGTTGGGTTTTTATTTATGAACTCTGTTGGTGACCTTGAATAAACAAAAACTATCCTATACTATCTTATGCAGCAATGTTTCCGAAGCTCCAATGCTGCACCCTTCAAATCGCAAACGATAAAATATACCTTTCCAGTGTCAAATCAGTTTTGACGTCCGCCGGTATTTTCTCCGAAAAGTCCGGTATTTCCCCCAGCCCTAAACTTTTGACAGGTAATTTACTCGGCCTCGGAACGTCCTTATAATTAGAGACTTCAAAATTGAGTTTATTTACGACCATTTTGGAATAAACTACCAAAATAAAAAAAAAATGTAAAAAATGTTGAATTATAAAAATCTGTCTTAGCTTGAGTTGTGTATGTAACACAAAAATCTTATAGTTTGGTACCTATTTAAAAACAATTCATATTAAAAAAACGGTCACGTTTTATATCCGAGGAGTTTTATGGGACCATCTCTGAAGTGTGATCTACCAAACAAACAAACAAAATTAAAAATCGATTCATAATAAAATTGGCGCAATGATTGCGCACCGATAATTGTGTTATAACCTTAAACCACCGTTTTGCCAAAAAATACCAAATTAGTAAATAAATTCGCCGTAGACTCCGAGAAATAATTACTGGGACTTACGAACAAAACTCAAAAATAATAATAAATAATTATCTACCTTTCATTTAATAAAATACCTCAGAATACAATAACAAATGACAACACGAGAATGCAAAACAAAAAACTTGTGTTCCCAATTATCAGTTATTATTCTTGAGTTTTGTTCGTGAATCTCAGTAATTATTTCTCGGAGTCCACGGCACATTTTGCTAATTTGGTAAACTTTGCCAGCGCAGCGGTTTGATGCTGACATACGATAATAAAACGGTATGGTATTTAGCTCGTGTAAATATAAAGCTGTGGTCCAACTATTTATTTATATATTTATTTAATGGTCGGAAGACCAACAGCTACAAAACAATCTAAACACTTCATTAAGTAGAAAGAAAGCCAATGACAGGTCTTCACAGATAACAACACAATGGAAGAAAAAACTCATTTTTGTACACTGGATGCACAGTATGTACTTATTAACTATCACAATATAATATTAAGTTAAAAGATTGATAATTTACTATTTTTAAAGTTGCACTACTGCCCCTAGTAAAGACCCATGGTCCAACTAGATGGACAGAGCAGTTGGACCACTGCCCTGGATTGAAAGAAAATAAATGTGCTCACGCTATAAGGATAACCCCGATGGGATCGGTACAGTCTTTCCACTCCTGGTATGTACTACCCACTTTTCACATTCTATGAACAGTTTTTTGACGAGATAATGTCTTGTAAATCGATGAACGCCTTCTGCACGCACGAAAAAGCATGACTCATTGTCACGTTTCGCCTGAGCCGAGCGTGCTAGCGAGAGCGCGGAACAAGCGATTAAGAAGCACGATCGACCTTTCGGCTTGTGACGCATCTATCTCTATAAAATTATCGTCCGTAAATCGACTTTACAGACATCCAATTTTTTTCTTTAATATTAAACCAAGTTAGCGAGAAATAACTGTAAATCCTCATAATGATTGTAAATAATGTACGTGGTTATAAAATAGTTAAACTGTAAAATCTTATAAATGCGAAAGTAACTTTATGTGCCTGTCACCTTTTCAATCTTGGAAAAAATTGTCAGGACAATAGTGTAACTCTAAAGAAAGGATATGTTTAAAAAACTATCTCATCCCGTAAAACCACATCGATCCTACAGTACGAGCAATAAGCTAGTTACCTAGAACATTATGTATCTTATAATCAAACGACTTAATCGTTTGCCAACATCAGATCGCACCCAGATGTGTATGTTGGCAGGGGGCTGTTGCAGACACACAACTGAATTATGTTAAACTTTTAATTGTCTCTCTCGCCTTACCTTCATTAAAATTCTAGCGTCAGTAGATGTTTTGTTTGAACTCAAAAACTGACTCTGGCTACGTGTTATAACGTTATTATTGTTGTTGTGAGTACTGTAAGCGTTAATTCATAATAATATTGTTTTCAACAGAGGGGGTTCTTAATTTGACTGTAGGTATTTTTTTTTATGTTTGTTACCTCCGAACTTTCGACAGGGTGATAGGATTTTGATGTTTTTTTTATATCAAAGCTGGAGCTTCCCATGTGGTCTCTTCTGTTCAGTTCTGCTGATCATGAGAATGAAAATCCATGGGAAAACTATGTAAGTTGAGCGTAATATAGAGATGAAGTCAATGATAGTCGTGTTTTAATTGAATCCTCCTAGAAATCATGACGTCCGGGGTTTCCCGCTTTCTGAGTTGTTATATACAAATAAAAAGCTAGTTAACATAAGTATCTATTAGCTGGGTACAGGAAAACGTCGTCAGGAAACCAGAATTGCGTTTGTTGCATCAAAACTATAGTTTTTGTGTTTTGTAAGACTGTGTGTAAATAATACAAAAATACCTCGTTCTAAAAAAATACTGTCGAAAAGTGGGTATTACAGGAATGGAATATCACTACCGCCTGTCGATGGATCGGATGAGGTTTGAATATTTTTTTAAATTTATCCGAAAAATACAATAGTGGGAAGAGGATAAATCCAGTAATCTAATACATGCTGCCTGCCCCGGAGTGTATATGAATGTAAATACTTAGTTGAATACTAAAAGCAAGTATGCTTCGAAAAATAAAAATAACAAGACAGCTAGACCATTACAGATCGGAACAATATATTCAGGTTACAATTGACGGGCGAGGTCGCATGAAAAGTTAACTGACAATCACGCGATGGACATACGTTTGAATATTTATATGTATTTTTGTGTCACATTCAGAAACTACGAAGTGTCATCAGACAGGTACGTTTTTGTTATATTCCCATCTATCACACCTCGTTACATTTAGGTCAAGAGACCAACAGATATTCCAAATTGTACAGAAGAGATTACTAGTTGCCGTCTACTCCAGATTAACCATCCATTTCAGCTGCCCCACTAAGCCTTGACTGTCTTAGTAGCAATTGTCAACGACATAAGATATCTTCGTAACAATGTCTAGACTATCGTCGTGTAGTAGTGATACGTTGTCCTTATAAAATATTTACGCATTCACAACATTCAAATTTATCGGCTCAACAATAAGTTTTTTCATAATATTTCTCAACTCAAAAAATATATATATTATATTATGTAGTCCCTAAACTCATGTCTTACAAACCACACAGTGTGATATCTCATTCATTCAAAATAATTTTCATCGAAAGCGTTCTATTAGTTTGACTTTACCAATCCTTTTTTAGAATTTTCCGCTCCATATTACAAATTAAGGAATTCAAAAAATATTGTTACTGGTAAAACGTGGGTATTTCCAGAAATTAAATACCTCCTCCTCCGAGATTCAAAAGATTAAGTAAAACAACTATTGACTTAAGGCCATTCCTGCAGCAGTAGTAACGTAGTGTTTAAATTACTTGCTCAGTGAGTAGGCAGTAGGCATTTAGTAAGCGCCAGCGCGCAACTGAAGGTTGACATTTTGTAGGTATTTCAACATAGTGATTATAAAATTTTTATCAAGTCTAACTCTGTGAATTTGTTTAGAAATATATTATCTTGATTTTGATTTTTTTTTATCGGTGAAGTACATTACATCTTGTAACTGAATGCGACTTTGACTAGACCATATCCTATATACAACTTTTTTTCAGAATCTTAAACACTATTTTCCATGTCTCAGATTATTTCAAAATTGCTTTAATACCCAGCGTTAAGTAAAACATTTACATAAAATCCCTACATCATTTTTGAAGACCTTACCCGAAGCACCTGACCCGCTTATAAGCACTGTTTTTTTTCATTCATCAGTTACATGTAGGACAGGCACTCCTATTTTTTTCACATTTTACTACATTATTATACTTTTATATACAAACATAATCTCCGACAAAAAATTATTTATTTCATGAAATTGCCTGAATGGAACCTAGAACCATATATTATTCACAACGACGTCACAGAATGGCTACGAGCTAGGCAACCTGTTGGCATTACCTACGATAAAGTTAGCCGCTAAACTCATTCAACCCTAGGCTAGCTAACTCTGTAAGCGAGCTACCTAACCCTAACAGCCGCTTAAATTTGCATACGGAGTCATAGAGCTATGTTTCCTAATCCAATGCAAATTGAGTACGGAAGTGTAATTTTGTGGACAAGTTAAAACTCCAAACTCCCTGACTACATGATTGAGAAGAAAAATAAGTAATTATAGGTGAGGAGTGATAGCCTTTACAGTTGAAGAGCCGGCCGAAAATCAGTGAGGCTCGGGTTCGAATCCTGGCATGTACCAATGAGTTTTTCAAAAACTTATTTACATATACTTATTTACACACTAGCTCGACGGTGAAGGAAAACATCGTGAGGAAACCCGCAGGTCTCAGAATTGCTGAGACATGTGTAAATAGACCCGGTCCGGCGATGGGCTCACCACTTTTCACGTTTAGGGGTCCAATGTATCTCGTGAAATGTGGGTATATCCAGTAATGGAATACCTCTGCCTACCCCCTCGGGGATGAAAAGTGTAAGTTTTATTTTTTTGTTTTTATTATAGGTCGTGAAACTAAAAAAACAGGCTTTTGTTTGTATGGCACGCGTCATAAGAATCGAATGAGAGCAAACTCGAGGGCTTTACGAGTAGTCATTAAGGAGTAATATCCACCTTCTGGCTCCATCATCAGATCAGCTCGGTGGTACCATAACTTAGCATTGTCAATAAACCTATTTTTACCTAATTTTGCTTTAAAATTGTGTTGCAAGATTCCACCCGAGCAACTTGTATCAAATATGGTCATTCCTTTGTCTCCCAGGAGACTCAACAGAGGTATTAAATTCCTATAAATAGGCTAATAGCCATCTATAAGACACGTTTTAAGCCAACTAATGTTTTATGACGTGGCGAGTGAACACAACGAAAACCGGGACTTTAAGTGCCTTCAAACATGGAGTTCATGTTATAGTCTCATTAGGCGGTACTCATTCACTCACAGCCTAAACCGGGCCCAACATTGTTTATTTTTTTGATACACAAAACAGTTAATGATATTATAAATATATCTAAAATTTACATTATATTGTTGTTGAACCAGTGTAATCGCTACAAGGACAAGGTCGCTATCGCTAAAAGGAAATATAGCCCATGTTACTCCCAGAAATGTAACTTATAAATTAGTGAAATATTTTTTAAATCGGCCCTGTAGTGTCGGGGCTGACCTTCACCGTCGAGCATATTTATCTAAACTAATATTAATAAAAACCTATTAGATAAATTTAGATAAATATGCTCGACGGTGAAGGAAAATGTCGTGAGGAAACCCGTAGTTCCCAAAATTAATTCTGAGGCATGTGTAACAGACCCGGTCCGGCGATGGGCTGGGGCCACCTATCACGTTTATATAGGGGTCGAATATTCTCATGAAAAGTAAGTAGTTCCAGAAATGGAATATCTCTGCCTACCCCGTCGGGGATAAAACACGTGAGATTATTAGTATTTTATATGAAAAACACTTTAACCAGTATATTCGACCCCTAAACGTGATAGGAGGCGAGCCCATCGCCGGACCGGGTCTGTTACAATTACACATTACAATTAATTCTGGGACCTGCTGGTTTCCTCACGAAGTTTTCTTTCTTCGCCGAGCTAGTTATGAATATGTACGTATATTTAAAAAAAACATATTGGTACATGCCTGGATTTGAACCCGAACCTCACTGATTATCATGAGAAGCGGGCTTTTTAACCGTAAGGCTATCACTGCTTTAGCTCAGTTACTATTATTTCCGTATTGACCTGTTTACTTACGGCTTTCTATACTAAATAATGGAAATGGACTGACAAGGAAATCGTTTCTAACGGCATAAATTATTTTAAGGTTCCTATAATGAGTCCATCCGAAATTGGAAACCAAAACTGTAAAATTGATTTTCCCATTAATAACTTAACTGTTAGGGTTGATTACAAAAGTTGGGTGCAGGTGAATTTTTAACGAGTCCTGTCGTGTTCGGTGACGCAACGAAAAAATTGAAGCAGTTTTACTAAATCCGCTTGTTACTGAATATTTTTAGCTTTTCTAGATCTTGTCTTGATGAAGGATATAAAAGTTAGCATTCTAGATCCAGTCCTTATATAAGAGGCCTAAATAAGTGGCTTTGAAAAAAAATTTTTTTAGGGTTCCGTAACTAAAAAGGAAATAACATAGAACTCTATAGAGTTATATGATTTTCTCATGGATGCCGTTGTCAGGACTGGACGAAATTATAATGGAACCGATCTGGAAGCACCAGCTTTCATGGTTCCTGTTCCTTTCTCCTTACTGAGCCTCATATACGAAAGAGGGTTCCAACACCGCTATAATAGCTCTTTTACTATTCAACAACCCTTCATTATCTATAATGAACTCATAAACCAGGCCATCTTCATAAATTTTTACACATGTCATTAAAGTTGATATAACTTAAATCGCTTTTGAGATTACTTAAGTTAATTGCGTACTTTTTGTAGAAATGTACGTCCTAAGCAGAGATGTAAAGGCTGGAGTTACCCTTTGTGCAATCTGCTCAACTAAAAGTATCGCGAAATGTAAATTACTCATGCGAAAACTCGGATAAAGTTTCGTAGTTAGCTTTCATACACAGCTATTGCTAAGAATATTCGATAAGTCCGTTCGTAAACTGTTTATCCTACACACAATCCTTCTCCAGCATTCCCTTACACCCTTCTCCCCTGAATCGCCAATTACAAGAAATAAAAACATTGCCCCTAAAATCCATATAAAAACCAGTTTTAGCCAAAGATTCTTTGTTTTCCTAGGACCTTACCTCTTTAATTTAGCAAATAGAACACTAGATATCCATGAATTGAACATTCATGACTGTAAAAAGAAATTAGTGTCATGGCTTCAAGACCTATCATACAAAGATGCAGAGAATTTGCTACAACCACCCATTTAACTATAGTCTCCTACATGCCATCATTTTTTTACCACACCTTGCATCCCATACCTACATTTGCACATTAACACACCACACTTAACACGCAACTCATCCATACCTTATTCACCCCCACTCACACTTAAACACACCACACAACAGCTTCCGCAACATGCACCTGGTAACCTACCATACAGTCTGTCTAATTAAATCTTATATTTCCATGCCATGCCATCTTATATTTAAGCCGTACTTCCGGGGAGTACATCTGGGGATCTGGTGTTCCTGAAACACAGGCTCACGCTTAGCTCAGGCACCAGTCTTCACACGTACAAACCATGCTCCAATTTTTACCAAAATTGTACCTAAGTGTCTCAGAATTAATTCTGAGACATGATTTCCTCACGATGTTTTTCTTCACCGTCGAGCTAGTTATAAATATGTACATAAGTTTTTGAAAAACTCATTGGTACATGCCAGGATTCGAACCCGAGCCTCACTGATTTTCGGCCGGCTCTTTAACCGTCCGGGCTATCACTGCTCTTTTCGCAAAGAGAAGTTCTTTGCTGCAAAGAACATTTCGGATTTAAGGAATGTATGAGATTCGGTTTGATTTCGGGGAAATTATGCTTTACACCGACTAAACTTATTTTGGTTTAAACAAAGGTCTAACCTCAAGACAAGGAAAGGGATAGAAGGTAACCTACCGAATTTAGTCCTGTCAGAGACTGTATTTTAGTCGACTTCTTTACTTATGCACTAAACACGTTATGAAATGCCTTAGTTGACAGGACTAATTTTGATTTGACAGGACTAAATATTTCTAGTCTCTTTTCTTTTCTAAGATAAAGAAAGTGGCAGGAGCAAACTAAAATAAGTTTAGTCGCTGTAAAGCAGAATTAATAAAATAAAAAAACATTAATTTATGCCAGCCATGATCAAAAAAATTTTTTTAATACTTTTTGTAAATAAAAATAAATGATCAACAAAGTAGTGACGTGAAACAGAATGGCTTAAAATTTTATAGAAGACATTAAGCGGGAAAGCACTTCGACGAAACAAATAGCTTCCCATTAAGACAAAGGAACACAAAAAAGATTAAAAAGTCCAATCGAGGTACAATCGACATTATAATTACTGGAGTGATGGAGGTACGGCTTGCGTGGGCCATGGCGTGTCGGTCTTGATTAAATTCTACGTAAGGGCTACCTTAAGGCGCGCGCGGCTGATGTGACAAGTCAATGTATGAAAATGACAGACGTTCGGCCGCACGCGTCTGTCGCAGACTTCGGAAATGGCGCCATACATTTTCAAACGTTGACTATTGTCGAATCAGCCGCGCGCGTCAGTCGCATGGGATCGATCGTGAAGACACTAGTCTTCACTAGCGTATGTGTACAAGCGCCTTAAGATAGACTTCCGTGGGTAGCAGCCGATCGCAGCCGCGCGCGATCGATCGCATGCGACTGAGGCGCGCGGCTGATGCGACAATAGTAGATTGTGTCGTAAGGGAGCAAAACGATATTCTTACAGCGAGGGCGTTTTTTGAAATCACGAACATAGTGAATGATTTGTAGAATTATGAACGAAGTAAGGGGTTTAATTAAAGTACGTAGCCCAAGGTAAAAATAATTTTGCGACCGAATGATACACTCTGCTTTCCATACCTCTCTATGAGAAAAACAACTACGAAAGCGCGCGCATTCCCACAACGAGTTTTTTTTTGACAGTGTGGCACAACCATCGAACGCCATTCAGCCATGTCAGCCTAATGCGGCGAAAAATGGAACTAATGTTTTTCTATAGTACTTAAGCTACAGTGGCGCCAACCTTAGATGCAAACTTATTTTGCTAATCTCTATGGCTAAGAATGTCGGAGAATATTTCCGATTCCAAATTCAAAACACTTTTATTCGCACTTATAAAAACCCTTATCGGAACGCACTTTGCTCCCTCTTATTGAGGACCAAAACGTCACTTTTCGAATAGATGGTATGAAATAGTAATTTTCATACATTGACTTGTCGCATCAGCCACGCGCGTCAGTCGCATGCGATCGATCGCGGGCGGCTGCGATCGGCTGCGACCCGGAAATCTAGCTGAGCGATTTTGTTTTGGTTATTATGCTGTCGGTCTTGCACAGTTCGTAGAATAAAGCGTTCAATGTAATGCAATGGTTTCTTGGAAAAGATTAATATAAGGCTGAGAACAGGTGTCTTCAATAAGCTGAATCTCAGAATAGACTTCCCGTATTTGTAAGATTTTATCACAAAATCTCATACGTTTGCGAATTTATTACTTACATCTTTTCTTATTTTTCGTAATCTTCAAGCAAAGCTGCTTACGAACCTTACAGAAATGGAGAAATGAAATTCCTTTTTGTGAGTTTTTACTTTACTATTAAATGGTGTTTCTGTGTCCAAATACATTGCTTATGCAGAGAAACGAAATATTTCGGAGCTGAATTTATTCGGAAGATAATCTTCTAGGCGGTTCTTTACAGTAGGTATGTTAAGTGCCTCGTTTGGTATATAGGTAAGTAATATTTGATCATACACCGGCAATATAATATGTTAATACAGTGATAGATATTATACCTAATGACACAAAAAGTTTTTTTTTTTCAAAATATGCCTTTGATCATGGAACTTAATCTTGTTTC
Source organism: Ethmia dodecea (assembly GCA_963855545.1). Classification (NCBI taxonomy): domain Eukaryota; kingdom Metazoa; phylum Arthropoda; class Insecta; order Lepidoptera; family Depressariidae; genus Ethmia; species Ethmia dodecea. The sequence continues at coordinate 14,770,244 of OY979444.1, read as the reverse complement.
TTGTTTTTAAATTGTTTTACGTTTAGTTTTAAATATATTAGATATTAGCTCAAAAGCTATCCACTAGGAAACATTGCGTATAAAACGCTGCAGAACCCGTGTATTCTGGTTTGCATTCCGTTTGCATACCCACAGGGAAATCTGCACTTCCGTGAAGCTTCGAGTTATTGATTCTAAAACTGTTTTCTATAGTCATTGGAAATCTGCATTTAGGCTTAACGAAGCAGGCAGTACTGAGGACATAGCTTTACAAAGACAAATATATTATCTTAACTAATATTAAAAACGTAACAAAAAAAGACGTGTGGCACTCGGGGACTGCCGCGGTAAAGCTATTGCATAGCATTTTGTATCAACAAGACTGTCGAAAAGAAACGACGTTAGACAATGCACGGCCTTCAAGCCAAACCTCCGTGCCCGTCGGAGTGGGGAGCGTAAGGTTTTTTTCGTTACGGAATTTCTGGATTCGGTCCCCGCGCTCAAGGCCCTCGATAGAAGCTATGCAATAGCTTAAAATATATTCATTTAATGTAAAAAGTACGCTAAACAGGATTAATAATGAATTTTGGATGGATTTTATTTGTTTTTTATGTTCGTTTTATGTAGGTAAATACATACCTATGCTAATATTTAAAATCATGTATGGCGCTGAATGTTATTGTTTTAATATTTAAATTCAAAATTAAATAAATAAATTTAGCAAAATTTAAATTTAGAAAATTCTGAAATGTAGACATGGTATTTAGCAACTGTACAGTACCTATGTTTATATGATATTTTCGTTATGTTGGGCTCCCGTTGGTGGCTGTAGCCTATAGCCCATAACAAACAGAGATCACAAATGTTTAAATAACGTATATAAATTACAATGTTTCAAGGATCTCAAAAACCCAAATGGTCAAAGCGAATGAAAGAACGTAAACAAGTGACTAACGCCATTTTGAATTTGAGATGAATGTGAAAACGACAGTGATCACGGGTCGTTAACCTCACGACATCCTTCCTGAGTGAAGAGAGATATCTCGAAATTAATTCTGAATTCTGAAAATTCCTAGTAAAACTGAATAAAATTTATAAAAACTTTAGTTTTATCATCAACCCGTAACAGCCATTGAGCTAAGGGTCTTTCCTCACACATGAGGAAGTATGGTCTGTAATCTCTCTTTTTGACTATGCTGAACAATTACAACGATAAAATATACAAAACATTATGGGCTTATCGCTAAATGAGACGTACCATAGCCACGCCACATTCACAACCGTGCCAAAACGTATAGTTTTAATAGGTATTGTTTTTTTTTTGGAGAGATAAAACCCTTCAGCGCACCACGTTGAGGCAATGCATCCACAATCCTGGCAGCATTTCCCCCTCTGGACAACTAAGCTTATCCCTTCAGGAAATAGCTACAGGTTAAATATCTACACGATATATATTTATAGATTTATAAATTGTGGGACACAATTTACACATGGTTATTCAGTCCCAAACTAGGCATAGCCTGTACTATCGGTACTAAACAACTGATAAACATACTTAAATAAATACTAAACACCCAGCCACGAAGCCAACAGACATGTTCATGCACTCAAATGTTGGCCCCGAGCGGGGATCGAACCCGCGACCTCCGACTCAGAAGGCAGGGTCACTACCAACTGAGCCAACAGGCCCGTCAAAATTTATGAAACTAGAGAATTTGTATCATTGTACAACCTCAAAGGCTGAAGCACTTATTGTGACTCTCGAGTTGCAGGTGTCCATGGGCGACGGTAGTCACTTACCATCAGGTGACCCGTCTGCTCGTTTTCCCCCATACTAGATTAAAAATAGTACAAATTTCTGCTGTGTTACTAGTATCTTTTTACTCAAAAAATTATTCGGATAAACTTCAGCCAACCTACCCAAGTTGAGCTAATGTCATTTTTTTTTTGAATAAAAAAAAGGGGGCAAACGAGCAGACGGGTCACCTGATGGTAAGTGACTACCGTTGCCCATGGATACCTGCAACTCAAGTCACAACTGCGTTGCCGGCCTTTGAGGTGGGGGTAGGGGTAGGGGCAGGGGTGGGGGGATTGGTGCCTCCGGTTACCTCACTCACACAACGAAACTATTTTCTGTGTTTTCTGTGAAGCCGTGGTATTACTCCGGTCAAGCCGGCCCAAACGTGCCGAAGCATAGCTCTCCCACGTTTAAATTAAATCAATCTAATACTTTTACATTCTATTCAACCTACCTTTACGTTAAACAAAACCACTTTTGAGTTTAGAGTACCTTGTTATTAGACTATTGACATTTCAAAGTGTACTTTTTGTACTTACAGAAAATAAATGATTTTTTTTTTTTTACTTGGCTAGGGCCTCTAGATCTGACCCAGCTACGGATGCACAACCGCGGTGCCATGGCTGGGTCAGAAGCGGCGAAGAGGAACATCCCAGGGTTTTTAGTGGGTATGGCAGCACTAGTCTGCAGAGACCCACATAACCCCCGGGACTCCCGGTTCGGGTGCGTATGCAGTAATGCATGTTCCCTGGGCATCAAAAAAAAGGGGCCCAGATCTAGTTGTTGGTCAGTTATTTCCCTAATACCAACTTCTGGCCCGCCTGTCTATTAGAATGCTACACCGACAGGCATGTAATTGAATTTTTCCGAGTCAACGAATCCGATTTTTTCGCTCTTCCACGATCGGCATTGACACTCTTTTGTTTCAATTTTGGCTGTGTGTTCGTTGGAAAGAAAATATGGTTTTGAGGAAAATGGTTTTGTAGAGTTACATCGTTCTAACTACCTAAAACCCCGTATTCCGTTCCCGTGGGAACACGGGGGGCATGTGTTATTTGATAAGGAAGCTTTCCTTTGGTGTAAGATCTTTTAAAACCAGTTTAGTAGTTATGGAGCCCACTCATTATACAAACAAATAAACAAACAAGCAAATCTTTCCTCCTTATAATATTAGTATAAACTGATGGGTGACCAGCAGCATTCCCCGCGTTGAAACCGTTGTTTTTCGGTCCCGTGGGAATATCATTTTTTTTGAGTTCCCTTACGTCATTAAATAAATATCAAGCGCTTTGTAACAAACCAGTTTTGTACACATATTACTACTTGTAATAAAACATGTATAAGAAATTAACAAATGACAGTTTAATTGGTCAATGTGCGAATTTAACCATCTGCTAATTGGACAATTTAAGATTTAGACATTTTAGACATTATGAGAATTGGACAATAGCCTAATTTTAAGCCCACTGGACATTTTGCGAATTGGACATAATGCGCCCAACCGAATATTTCAAACTTTAGACCCAGCAGTTTCGAATGTGCGTTGAGGGCGTAATATCAGAGAATTTTTCAAAAACTTTCGTACGTACTTACCAGTAGCTCAACGGTAAAGGGAAACATTGATAAATATGTTTGTACGCTTTTTGAGAAACTGATTGGTGCTTTTACCAGGATTCGAACCCAAACCTCATGAAAGAGAAGCGGGATCGTTAACCACAGGGCTATATGTACTATACAGTTATATAATTTATGTATTATTTTCATACAATAAATTATGAAATTAATCAATACACTTGACGTACTCGAATTCCCGATCAAAAAGTGTTCGGTGCAACTCAAAATTTGTCAATCTCAAAAGTTGTCAGTTGATAACACAAGCAACAATAACAAATTTCCATACAAATGTCAGAGTCAGCTGTATCTGGTTGCCATTACTGGACACAGAAACAACGGTTCCTTGTGATGGTGTCCTGTGTCAGCAAAACGTTTGCTCAACGCCTAAGTGCCTTATTTGAAAGAGTATGAATCTTCGACGGTGAAGGAAAACATTGTGAGGTAGCCCGCATTTCCCAGAATGAATTCTGAGACATGTGTAAATAGACCCGGTCCGTCGATGGGCTCACCACCTATCACGTTTAGGGGTCCAAAGAATATCTGGTGAAAAGTGGGTATATCCAGAAATGTAATACCTGCTTACCCCCTCGGGGATAAGGCGTGAGATTATTTATTTTTATTATTTATTATTATGAATATCTCGACTAAGACGTAACTCCATATCGACATATTAAAATAAACAAACAATGAAACAACATTTACACAGTACTTTTATTACATGCTGTATTTTCTTCGTGTTATAAATTTCAAAATTCATTTCTGCCTCGGAACAATGAGATCCTTCAATTCATGTTAGCTGCCTCATAAGAAATTCGCTACGCACTTGAATAATAAAACGACTGGTAGGGCACGTGTTTACATGGAATTATGGGCAGTGTGGCTATGTGAAGTTTTATATAGGGATAGGGTACTGTTGAATGTGTAACTATACAATATATTTACATAATATATTGCTTTTTAAGGTACTTAAAACTTCACATATCAACAAAAAATATATAAACAAGAAAATCGATTATAGTTGGGAAGAAGAAACCAGGCAAGAAACTCCTAGACTCTTTTTTTTATAATAAATGAATGAACAAGTTACTCCGAATAATTATTTTATCTAAATATGCAGGTACCTGAATTGAATTTGAGCCATAAGAATAAGAAATCTTGATTTGCTTCAAACATGGTGTAAATATGTTATAAATATGAAAAGAAGTGTACCTGCATAGAATATGTTCAGCTAAAGTAAATATAGCATATAAACCAGTCTAGCAAACTTTTTAAACAATCTTCAATAAAATTGTTTGACTTGCACTTAATAGAACCGCGGTCCGGCGATAGACTCACCATTTGTCACGATCAGGGGAGTGAAAAATACAATGGTTAAGTATAGATATTTCCAGGCACGGCCAACGGATATATTGTCACACTGCTGAGCGAAGGCCATTCATCCCTGCCTCCACTTATCCCTATCCTGTGACTCCTCCGGCCATGTCCTCGAGAAGGGGTCCAGATCATCCCACCAACTCCTTCGGGGTCGGCCTCAGCGTCGACGGCCAGTCATTGGGACCCAGTTGGCGCAGATTTTTGCCCATATGTCCGACTGCATACGACAAACGTGGCAGAGATTGTATGCACGCAAAAGCATAGCAGATTTTGAACCCCTTATTATAATTAAATTTTCTTTCAACAAAAATTTGTTTTACCTACTTCAAAACTTCACAACTTAAACCTATTCCCGAATAATAGGTATACCTCCCTTACTAAACTTACCTCTATAATCTCGAAGTTTCATCACATTTAATACTGTACCTAATAACAATTAGTAAGTACCTAATAGTGCCTATATAACTCAAAACTAAACTTAATTAAACTGGAATGGGCCAATGACTCCAGTTTAGGGTCCGTTTTGCTTTATGGCTTTATGGGCCGTAGTTTTAAACGACTGACCATTTCGGTGCCATTTCTGGGCCATTAAACTATCAATATCCCTTCAGGACCCGTACCCTATATTTATATAGGGTACACAACGGTTTAAGTTAACTTGAGAGTTGTAAAATTATTATTATCGAAGATAATAATTTAATTTTAAGGACTCAGATAACTGATATTAATTCGTGAAAACTCACAGTAAATGAATTTTGCCCGAGTTGACATCTAGGTAGGTTGATTGTTTGTTCTCGGTAACCTTGACGCTGTTAATTGCATGAAAACCGTTACAGCCGTTCTCGAAAAGGCGATTACAAATGTACTAATATTGCGTGCTTATTAGTAAACAGTCATTTTCTATCATGACTGTTATGTTAACCCTTATGTGAGTGACGAGGTACCCGGGTACCTTTTGCATTTTCAAAGAAAAGTATGTTTTACGCCCTGTAGGTAGCTGTGATTTCCTGAGAGCTCTTAACTATTTATAAATTATATATTTTTAATGTTTTGACCCAGTCAACTATTTACAATGTTTTGTGGAATCCAAAACATATTTGAAAGTCACAATAGAGTGACAAGGTACCCGGGTACCTCTTTGTGTTTTATATGAATTTTGAAAAAAAGTATTTATAATTTCGTACAAAAATTAAATCGAGAGAAATTGTGGGTGATGCCCCATGTATGCTGCCAAAGCTGCAACGTCAATAATATTGTAAAAAAGTGTTGTAGGCCACTGATTCGTTCTGCGTTTTGGGGTATATTCTGCTAACAGCTTATCCACCTTGTCCACTCCACTTTTGGTTTTATTATAATATAAAATTATTTCTGGCTTGGCTGTTTCCTTATTACTTTCAATAACTGGTGACTTGTGCATTGATGAAAACATTATTACTACTTTATTCTTTTTAGATACGTAGGAGCACACAGTTGCTTCTTTGCTAAAGGCGAAGTTAGAAGAATAAATCAAATAAATAAAAAAAGCTTGTGTGTTTGCATATTTGCAGGAAGAAACCGTAAATGTTTTCCAACTAGTGTCATATTCCATGAATTCAAGAAATGAGCCAGTCGAAGAGACGTAAAAAAATATCCGTAGCTACATTCAGTCTGCTTTTTTTATATTTAGCCAAGAAATCTAATACAGTGCATTCTCCAACATTTGTTTGACGTTAGTCATCACTTGACTTCTATAAGTCTACTTATAGTCTACTTATATAAGTATATTTGCCTAATTAGGGGGTAGGAATGATTTGCATCACAAGCCCAGAATATTTTTATCATATAAGTACTTTACAGGTTTCGATGGCATGTATTGAGTAAAGCGAGTCCGCCCACGATATCCATATAGCTTTTCGTAAAATGTTATACATTCACCAGCCTTGTAGATTTTATTCATATTTGAAATGAACATAGTCCAAATATCGTATAGCGGCTGCTTTATCAGCAAACAAACGTTCAGGGCGCGTTACATCCTTAGCAAACCTTATAAAGCGTAACAGCATTTTAAATCTATAATGGGACATCACGACAGTTCGTAAACTGTTTAGTTTAACTAAAATAATAATATTCAAAGTATGTGTAACCTAAAAGCAGATCTTGATTGTTTACATTACTTATAAACTGTATGAAGGTACCCGGGTACCTCGTCACTCTGATGAAGGTGTTTTATTTGTCACTCACATAAGGGTTAACTGAAACTTAAATTATTATGGAAAAGTATTATATTATAATATCGCCTTTTAGATTATGCATTTTTGAAGGTATTTTCACATGAAAAATAATTTGGAAAGGTACAGTAAACTTTATATTGAATATCACAATTCGTGATTAATTAATAAAGCTTAATTCACAGGTAATTACTGATACATACACAAAAACAAAAGACATGTTCATGCACTCATAATTTTTTTATTTTATTTATTTATGTTCATGAACAAAAATGTTGGTCCAGCAGGCGTATTCAGGGAGCCTCGATCTGAATCGAACGGAAACGGTATCATCTGTCGAACACTTTCGAGATGGGCTGATGTTGCTGTCGAAAACTAATGTCATATTATGTGACATAAGGATTCGAAAAATTTTTCACTCGATCTGAATCGAACGGAAACGGTATCGAGCCTCCGTGAACAGGGCGAAAATCTAACCTACGGCCTCCGACTCAGAAGGCAGGGTTACTTCAATACCAATTGAGCCAACACCCCCTCGCCCCTCTCTCCCCAACTTGTGTATTCTAAAGTAGAACAGCAAACAAAACAATCGTTTATTTTAGTAACTTTGTCTATGTTGTCCTTTTTGTGCGTTGGACGTATGACAAACTGCGCCACCTGATTTGCATCGCACACGAGTTTTGTATTCAATAAATAAACGGACTAAGCTCCGATCGGAAACCTGTAATAAAGGTATCCGTTTCAACTATCCGTTCAAACTTTACACTAACTGGAAAACAGTTTTAAGCTTTTGCATAGCTTTTATCGCGGGCCTTGAGCGTAGAGACCGAATCCAGAAATTCCGTAACGAAAATTACCTAACACCCCCACTCCGACCGATACAGCGGTGATACTTTTTAGTTTTGCCATCTATAGATGAATAGCAGAAATTTTAATGACTTTTTTGAAATATCACGCTTGTCTCTTTAGTTCAGCAACTCGCCTCTAGGTGGCATTGGTTGTATCGGCGTTACTGCGCATTATAATTGCATATCTTGATAAAAAATCCTATGCAATTGCTTTACCGCGGCAGTCCCCGAGTGCCACACGTCTTTTTTTTTTATAAATTTACATCTCCGGATATTTACTCTCTTCACTCTTTTTATGGTTCCGTACCTAAACCGTAAAGCGGGACCCTATTACTAAAACTCCGCTGTCCGTCCGTCTGTCTGTCTGTCAGTCTGTCACCAGGCTGTATCTCATAAACCGTGATAGTTAGACAGTTGAAATTTTCACAGATGATTAATTTGCAGACATTTCAATCCGTATGTAACAACAGGTCTTAAAATCGTCTTGTATACTTTTCTGTTGTAGGGGTATTTACGGGTGGCATGAACATAGGCTTGATAACAAAAAGGTACGATATCTTTTGTCTAAACCTCGTCCCTAGGTATCTCGCATATTATAATTAAACGTGAATCCCATTTGAATCTACCAATTCTATAGTAGGAGTTGGTATTAACTGGATTGTAATAGTTCTGTAGACAATAGGCACGAAGCCTGATAGAATGTTGATATTAGTAGGAAGTGTATTGGAAGAAAGTTTCATCGTCAAATGTAATTAAATACTTTTTAACGGTTCAATGCCTATTCCAATTTGTGTTCGAATATTGTTTGGAAAATTACACGAAAGTGTTATAGACAAGCCAAGCACCCTCGCTTCGCTTAGGTTTATTAAAATCTAATTTATATTAAATGCAAAAAACGCAGAGGGCTTTTGCAGCCCTGCGAGTACAATACAACAATGCGTTCATGGTGTTGTTCGGGCTGCCACGTTTCTGCAGTGCATCGTCCAAGTTTGCCGAGGCGCAGACTGACTGCTTCTATGCAATCATCCGCAAGCGAAGCGCCTCGCTGCTACGACGTGTGCGTGGCACCTCGAACAGCATTCTGGACGCATTGGCTAATAGGTGGGAGTCCCCCCTATTGGAGAAATGGATGCGTCTGCACGCGTCGGGCACTCAGCCCGGTGCTAGACTTAATTAAATTATTTTATTAAAACAATATTTACTAACACTAGGCTAAGTATTTTGTTACTAATATTTATGGATTTATAATCTGAAATAAATTATTTGAATTTAAATTTGAATAAATAGATTAAGTGTTTAATAATGTACTAATAAATAAAGAATTATAAAAACTCTTTTATTTAAATAGTTTTTATAATTATTTATTTATTAGTGTTAAGTAGCTGTAAGGTGAAACCATATGCTTTTTTGTGCTCACTTGTTTAGGTTAGTGATTAGACTTAGGAATAATATGTAAATTTGAGATATTATATAATATCATTAACTGTTTAGTGTGCCAAAGAAATAAATAAAAATAAAATAAAATATTGAATGGATTAAGTGTTAAATAATGTATTTCTGGTGGATTGTTATTAATTTCTATATGCTATAGCCTTGAGGGTTAAATGACATTGAAACTATTGTACTAGTCTAAGACATACTATTTCTGACAAGTAATTTATGGCTTAATTAATAAATAAATAAATAAATATAAAAATCTCGTGTCACGGTGTTTGGGGTTGCAGTCCTCTGAAACGGCTCGATCGATTTTAATGTTTTTTTTTTGTATATTTGTTAGGTTTGAAAATATCGTAAAGTATGTTCACCCTCCTATCTATCTCTTTTTTATTGTCTTAGAATTCATTCTGGGATCTGCTGGTTTCCTCACGATCTTTTCCTTCACCGTCAAGCTATTGACACTCTTTTGAAAAACTCATTGATACATGCCAGGATTCGAACCTAAGCATCGCTGATCATCATTATAAGAGGCGGGCTCTTTCACCACCGGGCTATCACGCAACTTTTTTTTGTTTATTAATAATTAATGCAATTATTGCATTAAAATGTCTGTTAATTTCTTGTAGTAATAAATATACATTTATTTACAAAGAAAATATACATTGATTTACAATAATTACAGATAAAAAATGTCCTCCAAAGAGGAACCATGTGGGACAGTGCCCAGAAGACTGGCAGCATTCCCTCTCTGGATAGCTAGGCTGATCCTTTGACAGAGATAGCTGCCAGCCCTCTGGTCACCTGAAGCCTCGACCAAACGCACTGACAGCTCTTTGAGGAGCTGCCGCGCCCCCGGACCCCACGGTCCCATGGTCTCCACCCCAAACGGCACAAATATGTAGCCCTCATTGAGGTCGGCATATTTGCGCCGCTTCAGGCGTTCAGCGGCCGCAGCCGCCCCGCCAGCGCCCACAGAGGTGGCATCGATGTGGGATGGGGCCAATGTGTCGGCACATGTGGCATCCCACACCAGCGACCTGCCATGTCTCCATGGCCCGACAGTCATACCATCAGGCCTCCCGCCACCTATTCGTGTGATGCCGTTAGGCTCAAGAATAGCTGGGATACCAGCAGTGGTGAGAGCCCTGCGGATGATGTCGTTGAGGCATGCATGGCGCGACAGGCGGCCGGCGCTACGTGCGCAAGAGAGGCCGTGGTGTCCGAGTCGATCGACAGGCTCCCCACACTGGCATCTATGGGGGTGGTTTGCCCTGACGCCCAATCGAAGACAGACAGCGAGGGAAAGTGTCTGTCTATCCAATAGAGTACCAACGGTAGCAGAAGGCAATGCCCGCAGCCAATGTCCCGATTCTTTTTGAGACACTGCGAGGAGACGAGCACGCTCCGAGGTGCTGGTGCATGAATCCGTTAGATTCTTAAGCACCAACTCGCAGAGCGGCCCGTCCCAGTGCTTCTGACAAAGCGGACTGGACGGCAGACTAACACCCGGACATGCTCCCAGCCATGCATCTCTAGCCTCCGTCAAGTACGACAACTCCACGATACCCAGAGAGGGGCATATTATGCTTCCGTGGAGGTTGTACGCACTATGAGCAGAGGACAGAAACGCCGGTAGGGAAATACTGGAAATTTTGCGAACCCCCAGTCCACCAAATCTTACTGGGAGGGTGGCTTGGTCCCAGGCTCGCCCCTCTAAAGGGCTATTTAGAATTTGGGAGAGATATTTTTGTAAAGAAAGGTCCAGACTATCTAATAAACTATCAAACTTCCAAAAATGGGAGCAGCGGAGGACATATGTCAATTTCGGGACAAACAGGCAAGACCGTATTATGGACAGAGCCATATGCGGGTTAATTTCGAGGAGTCTGTCCGAGCAGTCGTTAAATTTAGAAATTTGCTCCTGAACAAAACTCGAGAAAGATTCATCGAGAATCGGGGCTCCTAGGAGACGAAGGGATTCATTTCCGAGAATTTTTATATTTGGGGCTAAATTATTGAACTGCGTTATGATGTTAGATTTTATGTCAGACGGTACTGACGCCGAAACAAAAAGCTCGCATTTTGAAAAATTTAAATCTAAACCGATTAAACGAAAACTATCCATTAGTGAACGGAGGTCACTAAGGACCGCGGATGCTTCGCCTCCTAGGGTTCCGTCGTCAAGATACCAAATATTAAATTTTGAATTTAGTTCTGAAATTATAGGGTGGATGGCGAGGCTAAAGATAGCTGGGCCAAGCGGGTCGCCCTGTTGGCAACCTACAGCCGAATTCAATAAATGGTTTTTGTGAATTAATTTAGTGGGCTTAGAATAGCATTGCCAAAGATATTTGTAAATTTGTGGGGTCTTTTCTTTTATTTGTGACAACAGGGCGCCCCGGTCCACTGAGTTGAAAGCATTTTTGACGTCCACCTTCAACAAAACTTCACCACCATCATTGAGGACGTACGTCCGGGCTGCGTGTACTGCTGCTTCGCATCCTCCCTTGGTTCCGAACCCCAGTTGAATAGGTTCAAATAGGGACGAAACATTGGGAAGGATGTTTTTGCAGCAAATTTTGGAAACAATTCTCCTAATGGTGCAGCCCACCGCGATTGGCCTTATCCCTCCGTCTTTTTTTTTCAATGCGACAAGATTTGCGCCGTATAGGATGTCCGTGACTTCGGAGGAAACCTGACCAGACAGCATGAGGTTCGCCAGGGACGCCAAGCTTGTCAGGAGTGCTCTGCCGGCCTCCCCCGTAACACCGGATACGAGATCCTTGTAGTGTTGGGGGGAAAGGCCGTCCAGCCCGCCGGCAGAGCCACTCTTAAAGGACATAATCGCAGTCAGCACATCCTCTGGCGAAGCCCGAGCTGCCGGATCAGAAGGCTCTGGCGGATCAGGGAGGCGAAGTGTTGCTGCAGGCTGCGGATGCTTGGACTGTAAAGCCGAGAGAGTTTCCGCTGTGTCAGGTGCTACAGTGTCATTGGAAAAGAGAAGCTGAGCGGCCCCCTTTAAATCGCCGTCATTAACTTTTGATTCAACTTTTTTGTGTAATTTAGATTGGCCATGAGAACGCGGAATTCGGTGGGAATTTAGAGAAGGGTTCGAATTTGGGTGTAGACAGTTATTCCTAATAATCTGCGTGAGGGTGCCGCTTGAGCCATCAACTTTTTTTGCGTAAAGGACGCGATATGCGAAAGTGAGTAACTCTTCCCAGCTTTCTTTGGAATTTTGATTCAAGACTTTTTGTATGGCTACATTCAGAGATGTAGCTACTGAATTTTTCTACTACTACTACTACAATTTCTTGTAGTATAAGTAGGTATATAAGTTTGTTTATTAATAGTTTATCCCGCTGAATGACTAATATTTCTACTATGCATAGTTGAAGTTTGTGTGTCTGAAACCTATTACTCATTCGTCCGTCTAAACATGACATAACTCTCACCTTTCTGCTTCAATGTTTGTGTGTAACTACATTACAGAGGTCGTTTCTCTCACACAACCCATACATCAAATTACAGGTGAAACTAATAGCGCGCGTACGCAATAAACGCGACGTGTATTTATTTATACTCGTCTAACTATAGCAGGGGTTGCTTTGTCTGTTTGTGTACGAGTAGTACGAATTCTCGATTCCTGACCGTTATTATTTTGGTTTGTTTAATTTGTACAGAGTAGGGATTTTTTTCTTCTTGACAGTTTCTTATAACGATTTTGGTATTAAGGCTTCGGATTCGCCCAACGTAGGACAACCTGAAATATAAAAACATAAAGTCAAGTAACAGAATGCATGCACAATAGGACTAGGTAATTTTAAGTTCTTTGTTGGACGAGCAACACTGGCAAAATATCAAAAAATATTTTAAAGTATAATCCTAATGTATTTAAGGTTATGTTCTATAAATAAACGTGTAGTTCATATACACCTAAAGAAACAAAATATTCTAATCAGTTCGTAGTTTAAAAATAAATGTACGCACACAAGACAAGTCGAGGAAAACGCTAGTGAACTAACAATGTAGTGCGTTTAAAAATAAATGTACGCACAAGAAGAGTCGAGGAAAACACTAGTAAACTAACAATGTATTGCGAGTGACACGAATCCGCAGTTTATTTATGGCAAAAAAAACTATTTTACGATCATACAAATATTTCCCATGATGTAAAAATTTAGTTTTCTCGTAGCTATTTTAGTTATGAACGGAAATTCTTGTATAAAAAGTTTGCTTTTTCTTCAAGAATATATAATTATGTAATAAAATATGTAATATATGATTTTAAGGAATTAGTTTTAAGATTACGTCCTATATGAGCATAGGTAGGTATACGCATAAAATTCAAGTGAGTCCTATTTGTCTTGACAATTTGATTTGAAATCTGAATTAATATTTTAAAATTGTTCATTATTATCTCATGACCGTTTAATTGGGTTCGCCAATTATGAATAAGACAATCACCACTATTCTTGTAACGTCAAAAGTATTTAGTACCTATAGAATATTACGTCGTACATCGCTAGATTCGTCTACATTTTTCTGTAGGTACATTATCTTACTACGTACTTTTTCATAGATCCTTTTTTTTACCATTTAACGAACAATCCGCCCCAGCGCTTCGTTTTATATACTGTTAGGGTAAATATAAATATAGGATAATTATTGTTGATTTGAATGTGTATAGAAGCTACTATTTTATAAATTAGAATATAATAAGATTAAAAGAATGCTAGGCTAAATAGAGAATAATTATTTTATAAGCAATTATATTGTTTTTAGTATAAAAGTTATCAATATTATAATTTAGAATAATAAATTTACGTATACATTAAAATCAGTCATCCATCAGTTTCCGAACGAACGCGGTGGATTGATAGTATCTGTGGAGTAGAGGTATTCTGTGTTAGCTTCGGGAGAAAATACGGAGGAATATCAGGTCAATAATTTATTTAATTTGTTTTATTATCAATGCTTACGATTATGTGATGGTGGTTTTATAACTGAGAGGTGTGAAACATTGTTGAAAATAAATTATAAAAGTTGAATTAATTTCATATTATTTGATTTCGATACTCGTTATTAAACGTCCTAATATCTCAGAAGTGGGATAGGTGGGCATTTATTGAAGTAGATAATGATATAAACTGCCCGCTTATCCTTGCCCACTGAGTGTCGTGGTAATATAAACTTGGTATAATTTTTTTTTTCTTTCTTTTACATAGGTATATGAAAACACCTACTTTTTAAATGCTTATTAAAACCACCATAGCAGTAGGTATGTGATTCTAAGTATTCAATTATCGATAAAGCTATTTAAAGTGCTGGGAAATGCTCATAACCAATAAAATATAGCTCTGCAGTAAGGACCTACTTAATACCTACGCGTCTACAATTTTGACAGTGACCAAATTTTGCGTAGGTACAAAAAAAAGTTCTGCCTGATACACCTAAGTGTCATTTTAGCGAGCAGCATCTTTTCCCACCCCGTGGCGAGAAAGCCCTCACTTATAGTAACAATGGCAATTACAAAAAAGTGTTTCTTTCATGTTTATGGCCATTTAGTGTCGATGAATGGATCGGAATATATAAAAAAAAAGAGACGGTTTTACTGGCTTGGAGCTTACAAGCGACAATTCTTCCAAATGTATCAGGCTTAGCGTTTGCTGATAGTACATTTTCAAGATGCCTTGTAGGTATGATACAGGTTACACAGTGAATGTAATAAAGTAGGAACCTGTACTGAGGTGTTATAAAGAGGCCAGTATATAAAGCATACCTACATATCAACCAGAAGGTTCAACTAGCCAATAGGTAGATAATAGGGTAGGTACCTACCTACCTAGTGAAAATGCAAATGATTTAATTTATATTCAGATAAAACCAAAAGAGGGACCAACTTATAATTTTATTTACTGATTAATATCTACTCTTATTATTGATTCTTTGTTGATAATGTGACATGCGACCTTGTGATACTGCTAGTTTTCTTAAACTTTTCCAGTGTGTTGGAAGTCCGAAGATGAGTCAAACGTGCCGGACATTTTGAAAGTGATCGGGCGGCGAATACGCTGTTTGTTGCGACGAGTAGACTTCCTACAAACCCACATGACCCTGGAATCTATCGCTTGAGTGGTGGCCGGCGGCACGGCTACGGTGCATCGGGAGAATCGGGTGAGCGAGACAGTCGCGTTAACGGACAAAACCGCAAGGGCTCTGGAGGGAGCTAGGGAGCGGGTGTGAGTCGCGTTAACGGACAAAATCGCTAGCGCTCTGGAGGGAGCGGGAGTTAGTTAGTCGCGTTAACGGACTAAACCGCAAGCGCTCTGGAGGGAGCGAGGGAGCGGGAGTTAGTCGCGTTAACGGACAAAACCGCAAGCGCTCGGGAGGGAGCGAGGGAGCGGGACGGAATCCCATGGCGTCGTAGATCAAACATCACAACATCATCGTAGAGCTAACATAACAAGATCAGCTGTGGAACGAGTGGAGGGACTGAAATTGATAGAACTCAAACGCACAAATACAAACCGAGCTTTAGTTGAGTAGTCAAGAGCAAGTCAAGCTTTACACTACCAGTTTAAGCTGAGCTCTGATTTATACTACGCGCCATAGAATACAGAGCCTTTAGGTTTATATTGCTGTGCCCTATCCGGGTCTATGTTAACAAAAAAACCTGTAAGTGTAAACACAGATAATGCAATAAATGATTGAGTATTGAGTATTGAGCTGGGTCAAAGTCCAAAGTGTCAAGCTTAGCGTGCTCTTGACTGTACCTATGTAAGGGATATTAAATCATCAGTTATTCGGTGATGTAATTCTTTGAGGAAAGATTTTATGAATATTTCCTTTGTATTAAATAATAATTTTATAAAGACACCGATAGAAAAATAAATATAAGTATCTAAAAATTTAACTCCAGTTACAGGAGTAAGTAATTTTAGAGTACCATCAGAGTTTTAAAGGTAGATAAGTCCTACCTACCTAAATCTTTTATTATTTTTCTATTTCGACATTAACATCTCTGGTGTTTCATAAGGTAAAGTGAAGTAAGGAAAACTTTAGTAAAACTTATGTAATATGTTCCTACTTAAAGAAATAATATCAGCGAAATTTGATATAAAAAAAAAAGGGTTGTAGTGAATGCAAATGTTGTAATCACTAACGAAATGAAATAATTTAGTATTTTTGTTTCAATTTCTCTCTAACTACTTGGGGCTTCATTAACGTTGCATATTAAATATATATATATATATATATAAATTTCCTGTATGGGATGTAACATTTCTATGGGCTGGTTTGTTGAGGTTCACTTCCACCATCCAATTTAATTAATGTTATTATTCGTGTACATAATATCTCTACGATTTGTACTTAATGAATATTATTTTTAATAGAGAGAGTTTAATTGGCACTTGAAGCGGTTGTTATCACTATAAAGAATATAAATAGATCTTTGTATAAATTACACTAAAAAAATATTATAGGAGGATTTCTATTTACTAAAAACTAACATCAGTATTCAAATAGAAATCGAGAATGGTCATTATGACCTTTATCTGAGAACAAGAATAGAAATATATGATAGAAACAGCGAAGGATAATAATATAATAATAATTAAAAAAAAAAAGTACTGAAAGCCATAATCAGCGTGACCTGGTCTTTTGTATTACCTGCAAAAATTCAAAGCTATTATTTCTGTTTACATGCTTTAATCTTACATGTACAAATTCTAGAGCTCATGCTGAATATTTTAATATATCTTTACTTAAAGACGCAACAATCTGACCTCAAATAAGTACTTAATTCTATGTAAGGGAGGTTCACCTTTATTCTTTGTATGATGTAAAAGCTAAGTATGTAGATCATTGATTTACTAGGTTGTTAACTTTTGGGTTTTGTCTAGATGAGTAGATCGAATTTACTTCATTGGTATTGAGACTGAATATAAGGGTAGTTTTTCAATGAAGTATTATTGATAAAGCGCCATCTGGATGAACCCATATTATACCGAGCTGTAGCTTCTTCGTCGCTCTTGCGCAGTCCACAAGGCAGCCCCATGGCATCGTCGTTAAATCGACCTTCGCTAGATGGCGTTAACATAGGTCTATAACAATGATAAATGTTCACTTGTAAGTTTTGCTATTGCCTACCGATTATACCTGCAGTTGCTGGTGTTTAAACGATGAAGCTACCGATGGTTACTTTCTGAGTAAACGGAAAATCCTTGTTATTTACATAGGTATAACTTGAGTGTTTTACAGTGTATTGTATTTTATGAATGTTGAGGTAACGGTTGGTCAGTTAGATGCATAGTTTATGGTATCGATTATCTTACAGGCATTGACATGACTCTGTGCATCACAGCACACTATTGTCTATTTAAGTAAGTCTTTTTTTTATGTAGAAATTCGGTAAAAATGGTAGAACCCCTTTATAATAGAGGAGAATTATTTTGATACCTACCTACACAATATAAAACATGAGTTTATGTATGTGTCTATAGTAAGTGTTTCGAAGACGAATTGTCGTATTACCGTGATAGAAGATGGTAGCAATAAACCGGATAAATATAAAATTTATCTTTATAATATTTATTGGCTAATATTTTATTTATTTACTTTAACTATATAGGAATGTAACTTGCAGAGTGTACGTAAGGCATTACATTTATTCTATTTTATTTATTTTTATTTATTCTATCAAGCACTTATTAGGTAATTTTAATCCACTAACAGGCTTCGTCAAGAAACTTTATTAACTAGCAATGAATATTATATTAATGACAAAATATGTTATCATTGGCTTAGTGGAAAGTATTAAATTTTATTTTGAAATTGTGTAAAAATCAAGATAATTATAATGGAACAAAAACAAGTAGGTAGTTGAGAGGAAATGAAACGAAATGTAATGGAAAGCAATGAAATGAAATCTTCATTGTAGGTATGTGAATTGTCTTAGTGAACTCTACCTATCCAGGTGTACTTACTGCATGTAAATGTTTATATATATTTTCTTTGTTTTTAACAAATTTTGGACGGTTAAATATTATATCTAGTAATTTGAATAACGTAAGTACTTTTACTTTTTGTGAATAAAATTTTAGTTACGTATAAAAATCATGTCAAAATGATGTATGTTCAGCGGATCAACAATGATTAAATGGGCTGCTGAAATGTGCAGCAGGTGTCATAATAATGCTGAAATGTGCAGCGGGAAACTGCTGAAATTTGCAGCAGGTGTGATGATAGTGTTGATAGCGGAAAATTATTGATAATCTTGGCCGCTTGATGTGAGAAGTTAGACGTGTCAGAATTTGTTGGTGGTGTCGTGTAACGCGCCTCTAAGCCCGCGATGGAAATTGTATTATGATGATAAAATGAAAGGCGGGGATTGGAACACCACGTTTTATCTACCTGTAGAATTATCTAGTCTGGAAAGGGGGACCCAGGATGGGTTTTTATAGACGTGGTCTTGAGAGGGATTTTGATGTTTTGAGACGGTGCGGATGATCCAGGAGGACAGGAAACTTCACAAAACAAAATGACTCCTTTAGGGGCCGTGGCTACTTCTGGCTTTTACTGAGATAAGTGACGTTGAACGTCGTAGATATATATATTGCATAGAGTAACATAAATATACGGAAATCGAGGTATCAGTAAATTGAATCCATAGCGTGTGGCGGCATCTGGATTCTGTGGTGCAACCCTTTTATTATTTTTTTGGTAAGGTCAGATGTTCAAGACATTTATGTTATTTACTAACTAGTATTTAGAAATAATTGTTTTATTTCTAAAGATAAGTATTCTGATACGAAAACATTTATTAACTGGACATGAAAAGAGATTAATATTAAAACATAATGCAACTGAAAACTTGAGTGTCGTGGGACATGGCACTAGCAAATTCAAACGGTGTCCAAGTGAGTAAGCGAAGGTCTAAGGTCAGCAAAGAGTTCTTCGGGGTCCAAAAAGCAGTTCAGGCTCAAAGTAAAACACAGAAAATCACAGAAAGAGCAAATTTACGAAACACAACGGAATTTGAAATGAATTGACAGATTGACATTATAAATGTTGTATTTCGAACGAATCGCGATGCTAGCGCCATTGCGGAGCCATGATGGTGACATTGTTTCTCATACAAAAGATAATTCTATTGACTGAAAGTCGACTGATATTATGTGGGAGCGTGTTGCTCTGTTAGAATTTTGTATGAGAATGAGGGAAAGCAAATGAGAATTGGAACGTGCCGAAGGGGCAATTTGCGGTTTGAAATCTGCAAGCAAAGTGGACAGGCTTATGAAGAGGAGGAAGGGCTGGATGATGGTCTGAAATTTGGTAAGAATTATCGTTTCGCTACATCAGCATCAGAGACGTGATTTATCTGTAACTTCGTTTTAATGATAACATTATGTGAATAAATATGTCCTGCTGATATTTTAAAAGGCTATGATTAGATAAGTGTTAATAATTATTAGTATTATATCAATAGTGTAAAGTCGCTTGTAATTGGTTCAAAAGTGTCGTGACTCGTAATAGTGACTAAGGGCTTGTAAAAAGCAATGTCAGTGTACCGGGGGGGAGATTCATTACTAGCTATATTGCTGTTTTATTTATGTGCTTGAATCGGCCTTCTGTATAATACACACACCGGCACAATTAGCGGAACAGAAAAAAAAAGGAGAAAAAAGAGGGAATTTAGAACAATGAATGTAATTTTTAAACAATATATTATTTAAAATGAAACAACAATTAAATTAACATGTTTTGACATTCATTTGTAACACCATACTTAAAATTTTATAAAAATAAAAATTAAATTAAACAAAATGCATTTTTCTTCGATTTTTAATTATAGAGAAACAGCAGAAAATTCAAGATTTTCCAAAGTTTAACAACAATTTCAATGACTGTTCAATATCGAGTGTTTCCTCCTCGTGCTCTGATGAGGATTTCCATCCGTCTGGGCATGCTGCGGATGATGTTATCAATGGTTTCTTGGGGCAACCTCTGCCATTCTTCAAGTAATGCGTTTCGCAACTCGTTGAGATTATTGGGAGGGGGCATTCTTGACTTTACACTCCTCTTTAGCAAGTCCCAGACGTGTTCTATAGGGTTCATATCGGGGGACCGTGCTGGCCACTCCATCACCGTTATACCAACATGGTTTAGGTATGTCTGTACTGTGCGAGCACTGTGAGCCCGAGCATTATCCTGCATTAGAATGAAGTTGTTACCAATAAAGGGGGCAAATGGCACAACATGTTCTTCTAAAATCTCCCTGATATACCGATCAGCATTCAGATTCCCGCCATCGACCACTACTAACTCCGTACGAGCTCCTAAACATATTCCTCCCCAGACCATAATTGAACCGCCGCCATATGCAACTGTATTTTCAAAATTAGACTGGATATACCGTTCTCCTTTGCGTCTCCATACTCGCTGCCTTCCATCAATTTGATTTAACATAACTCTGCATTCATCAGTAAAAAGAACCTGTCCCCAGTCGTCGAAGTCCCAATCACGATGTTCACGACCAAAGTGTAGACGGTTTGTGCGATGATGTCTCTCAAGTTTTGGGGCTTTGGCGGGCACATACGAGCCTATACCCACTTCTTCGAATCTTCTACGAACTGTCCGCTCACTCATCCTTACTGCTCGTACCTCTTCCAGTAAATTTCGAGCCTGCACCGCCGTTAGTCTCGTGTTCCGTCGGACTTGAAGTTGGAGAAAACGGTCATCCCTCCTTGAAGTACACCTTTTCCGGCCTTGTCCTCTCCTTCTCACTAGAGCATTCGTCAATCTGTATCGTTGGATGCTACGATAAATCGTTGATAACGATCGACGAAGGCTTCTGGCAATCGATCTGTAGGTTTGACCATTTCTCCTCATTTGATCTGCCCTAATGATTTCTGATGGCGTTAAATCAGGCATAATTAGATGCTCGTAAATTATCAATATGCGAAAAAACTCAAAAGCCTCAAAAACTGCAATTCAAAGCTTTTCAAATGGAATTCACGAACCTTCTAAAAACGGACAAGCGGTGGAAAAAATGAATCAATGAAAATTAAAACAAAAGAATGAAAAAAAGGGCAGTCGCTTAGTATTCCATTTTTAAATTAAAACCCAAATTTAAAAAAAGCTTGTTTAGCCGGCCAGTAACACGCAAAAATGCGTAAATACTCCCTTTTTTTTCTGTTCCGCTAATTGTGCCGGTGTGTGTAGTATTATTAAATACATACTCTGTGCTATGGTTGAGGAGAAGCAGCGAGTCAGGGGACTCCTCAACACATTACTATTTTAATCAATTACTACTGCGGGTAACATAATTTAGATTGTTTTTCTCGTTGTATTGCGCTGTGCTGGAGGAAATCTGTTCCAAGCATCACTATCCTTTGTATAGTCATTTATTTAGCCAAAGCACTTGTCTAACATGAGTTTTAATATAATTTCAGGCAGATTCATCTTTTTTTTTTCTGGTATTTTATTACAGAAGCGTATGCAAAATAGAAATCATTTTACTTAATCGTGATTGAAGTTGGTCTAATTATTTGTATTCCTAAGATCAGAATTGTGTAAGTCATAGTTTTTATTAAAAAGTGAAATGTTTTTCTGTTCATACTACATAATTTTTATGGCCCTTTGACATGCTTATTTTGATTGTTCTCAGGGAAAGTACCTAATTACTAAACCTACTACTTACTTATTAAAAATAATGTATTTTGTAATGTACCTACATATGTTACTATCATTTACTTATTTATTTAGTAAAAATTTTGAGAGACGAAGGGACTCGTCAAAGCAGGATGGCCGAGCTGTTAGGGTAAATATAAATATAGGATAATTATTGTTGATTTGAATGTGTATAGAAGCTACTATTTTATAAATTAGAATATAATAAGATTAAAAGAATGCTAGGCTAAATAGAGAATAATTATTTTATAAGCAATTATATTGTTTTTAGTATAAAAGTTATCAATATTATAATTTAGAATAATAAATTTACGTATACATTAAAATCAGTCATCCATCAGTTTCCGAACGAACGCGGTGGATTGATAGTATCTGTGGAGTAGAGGTATTCTGTGTTAGCTTCGGGAGAAAATACGGAGGAATATCAGGTCAATAATTTATTTAATTTGTTTTATTATCAATGCTTACGATTATGTGATGGTGGTTTTATAACTGAGAGGTGTGAAACATTGTTGAAAATAAATTATAAAAGTTGAATTAATTTCATATTATTTGATTTCGATACTCGTTATTAAACGTCCTAATAATACCTACCTACAAAAAAAAAATATATTTTGCCGCTCTTTTAATTAGTGAAAAGCGCATATAATCAATTGCGTGGTTAAGGAGTTAGTGGATATACGGACAGACAGAAGCGGAAAACGACTTTATTTTATACTATGTACAGAAGATTAACATATTAGGTAATCTTTAAAAATATATTACTAATTTAGTTTTTAAAATTTTACTTTTAAAAACAAGTAACCAAAGCGAAGACAATCTAGGCACCTTATAAAATCGGCGGGTATAAAAACCGCGAAACAAATTACCTATTCAGCGGGAGACAAAGCGGATCCCCGCTGTAATGCATATCTTAAGAGTTAATACTAACGAAATCTGAAGCAATGACCTAGAAAATTCAATTATCCTGTCTCTCACAATTCACGCATTCTAATGTACGCCGGTGCGGCGTGTTACAAAATCTAATCAAAGTTTATGGTTGCCCTTGCGGTTTTTGCCGCTTTACCTTGAATCGGGGTAAGGGATGGAGCAAAGCGGAAGATGTGGCGCGTAAGCGGGTTAGAATATCTGCGCCTACACATGGTCTATTTAAAGGGGATATCAAATGAACCAGAAACTATTTTGCATTGATTTTTATTTTTCATATCACTACTTTACTAGATAACATCGATTATCACAAAAACTAAAAAACAAACTTACTCGATGTACATATATAAACGCAAACTGTACTAAGTTACTAACGTATAAATACTCAGACACAAAGCAATCAGACATGTTTTTAAAGAACAAAAAGACAATTGAAGATCGACTGATAACATAATCGTGTAGTTTCCAGATTAGAGCCGGTTTCATGTTCTCGTGTTTAATCTACAAAAAAAAAACGGAAAATTGTTGTCATTTGAAACCAAACATCAACCAAAGAGTCGACATAGTGTGTTAGTTATAAGTATTCAATGGCGTTTTTTGATTCACTGATAAAACTGTCTATCCACTAATAGTCATGTAGTTTATCATACGTCTAAATACGACATTGTTTCTAAATCAAATACCTATTTAAAAAAATATTTGTAAATATTTGCAATTTAAAAGAAACTCATAGAAAAAAATGCTGATTTCTTTTTAAGTTTCACATGGTTTTTCTATCAGATATTTCCATCTGCACATAAACATGCAATTTTTAGGGTGCTTGTTATTGTATTTTTTATGTAATAAATCGTCTTCTCGCTATCCTTATATTAATGTGACCTCATCCTTCGACTTTATGCTAAATCACCTGGCCCAATATACCGCTGAATTACATTCTATTGTCCAACTTAAAATGTACAAGGTGTTTCATTCCGCATTTTAAATGACTTCCCCGAATGAAGAATGAGGGCAATTCTGCTACGACTGCTGAAATTAAAAATACGAATTTTGGAACACTCTCGTCTATATTCTCTATATAAAAGATAATGGATTTAGCTTTTTACGTATAATAATTATTAACATTTATTTCAGGCAACTAATATTATATTAAATAAATACCTTATCCTAAAATATCCGTAAACTATATCTACACCTATATTAAAAAGAGGAAAGATTTGTGTTTTTGTATCAAAGAGTCGTCATCAAATCGGGTTGTTTTTTAAAACGACTTCAAAGAAAGGAGGTTCCTCAATTCGACCGTTTTTTTTATGTGTGTTTTTTATTTTATTTTGATGATTCTTTTTTTGGAAAGGTGATATTCCAACGGTGGTACTTTGATAAGGAAACTAGGATCTGATGATTTCATCCCCGAGAAATCAAGAGGAACCTTCGAAAATCGTATTAGTGACTAGTACTTTTTTTATTTTCCTGTTAGAAGTCAGTTTCTTTTGTTTAAAATTATTCTCGAATGCTAAAGCAACTTGGTTTATTTATAGCCTTTTCGCGAATTAACTACTAAAGAAATATATACAAAAAATGACAAGGACATAGCTTGTATTTGAGAAAGACATAGTGTATACTATAGACGAAGTAGCGGGCAAAAAGTAGTAAGAAAGTAAAGTCTGAACATTCGAACAATGTGATTGCACATACAAGGCGAAGATCAGGAAGGAGGTTTCATTATATTAGTACCTGTATACAGAGTAGATTATATTGTATCACTAATACTTTAGCAGTATTGCTACCAATACAAATGAAATATTTTATAACAAATTTACTGGAACAATTATGTTCAAATTCAAATTCAAAATTCATTTATTTCAGTAGTTATACAAAATACACTTTGAAACGTCAATAACAATGTTAGTCAGTCAGTGGGCTATATCTCATGAACCGTAATAATAACAAAAGTCCATTTATTTAAGTTAATAGCTCTAAGGGACTAATAAGTAGACACTCAAAATTTGTGTATTTCTCGTATTACTTTTGTTGCTATACCAAAACATAATAAAAAATATTTAAATTTCAAAAATAAAAGAGTGTCCACATAAAAGAAATATTATATTTCTGTCGTTTTTATTGTACGCTGGTACGAAACCCTATGTGCGAGTTTTTCTCAAAATCGGTATAGCGGTTTTTGGAGAACCAAAAAAGTCTGAAATTGTAAGCATGATAGATATTTTTAGATGAAGTCGATTTTTACTCGAGTTCTTTGTTATTGTACTTTTTATTATATCTCTTGTAAATAGTACAAAGTTTAAAGACTGATTCCCTTATACTATACCGGAAGTGCTGAATGTACGACGGCACATTGTTAATAAGGGGGGAGGGTAGTATCCGGCCGAGGTTTGAAAGAGAATTATGGAATAAAGGCACCGGCATGGAAGTGAAGACGTAATGCTTCTGGAAAGATCTTTCTACGTGTTTGTTTCGTAAAAATTGCGTTACGGAACTATTCTTGTTTCCAGTTTTTTGTTGGTGGGCAGAAGAAAATAGGCCAAGTGCGAGTCGGACTCGCACACTAAGTGTTCCGTACTATTCTACAATAAAACATATTTCTTGTATAAGGGCCCCTTTTTTAACCGACATCAAAAAGAAGGAGGTTATAAATTCGTCTGTTTTTTATTTGTTACCTCAGAACTTTCGACTTGGTGAACTGATTTGGATGATTCTTTTTTTATTTGAAAGCTGGTGCTTCCAGATTGGTCCTATTTTAATTTCGTTTAGTTCTGACAACGGTATCCATGAGAAAACCATATAAGTTGAAGATTGAAGTCGGTTTTTTTACTCTTTAGAGTGGTTAGGTTAGGTAATTATCTCATTTCATTGTTATTATTTGCAATAGAAATACACGTTCCGTTTAAATTCCAACCGTGTTACTATGCATTTAGTCGGTTCGACGCATACTGCCAGAAACGCAAAAGGCCAAATTTAGTTAGTTCTAACTCTTAATTGTCTTGTTCATTTAAAGTATCACAATTTTAAATGTAACCTGACATTTACATTGCCACAATTCGAGCAGAGCTAACTCATCTATCTCAGTTTATATGGTAGTCATTGTCTGAAACTAAATTTTTAATACAAATTGGCAATAGTCGTAAACCCTACGAATAGTTTCTGAAATAACGACCAGCGAATCTGTATTGGAGGGCTTTTTACGATCCACAGTTTTTTAACTCTCACAGTAAACCCTTGCCAAAGATGATGTGTATGTCGTAAAATATCATCTTATATTTGTATCTTAAAACTCATGCAATACACCAGTCTGGTACAAGGAAATCCTAGAAATTTGAAAGCTGCCAATGCTTAAAAATATATATACACATAGGTACGCTTTATCCCCACGGCAGTTGGCAGAGGTGGTTTTATACACCTGGTTTATTGCGCCATCAATCTAATAAAAAAATCGGTTGTCTGTAAAGTTGGTTTACTGACGATAGTTGAATGTGACAATGTCATACTTTTTGGATTGTGCCTCTTTGTCGCTCGTTGCGCGCTCTCGCTTGCAGTAACGCCGCATACGTCACACTTTTTCGTGCACGCAGCCGGCTCCATCGAATTATAAGACGTTATCTTCTGACAGGAACAGCTTTTCTAATAAGAACTTAAGAATGATTCTTAAACATACATTCTATAACCCTAAGATATTTTTTGACGCTCTCACTAAACGCCTTGCTCCCTATTCCCCGAACGGTTGAGGGTGCGTGAGGGTTAATCACCAACAATAGCATTCCCAAGGAGGGTTGACGCGAAGCAAGAGGCCTTAGAAAAA
The DNA here is from genome assembly GCA_963855545.1 of Ethmia dodecea. Taxonomy (NCBI): domain Eukaryota; kingdom Metazoa; phylum Arthropoda; class Insecta; order Lepidoptera; family Depressariidae; genus Ethmia; species Ethmia dodecea. Next base: position 14,743,553 of record OY979444.1, on the reverse strand, counting down.
TGCCGAAACCTTTTGCTGTATGGATACCATACATATTGCACTGACCCCAAATGATAGGCAAAGGGCAGGGTATGACGATGAATAGCTATACTCGTACCATAATATTGATAGCCTAGATTTCCATGAAAAAATATTTTTTATAAAATACACTACTTTCTCATGACAAAACCGTTGAATCTTTTTTAGCTACACTAGGTAGAGACGTTACTTTTACATTATCGAATACAATATGGAATAAAAAAATAAATTTTGAAAAAAGAATGAAATTTTTCTTTTTATTTAAGTCTTTTTGTCTCAAGTGAAGCACTATGAGTACTACACTAAACATATACATACATAATGTAACAAGAAACCAACATACACACAAATTAATGTTGTTTCCTGTCAGGAATCAGGCCCTTGCCCTCCGATTCTTATGTATGTAGGCTGTATTTTATTCCGGACGGCAAACAAAGTCGCCGGCACAAGATAGTTTATACTGCGTTTCAAACTAAAAATCTAGCGCTTGAAATACGTACCTATCGAGATTTCATTGAATTTGTGAACTGAATCAAAACAAAATGGCTCGGCTCGAATTTTTAATTGCCACGCAGGAGCCACGCTTTATTGGCGCGAATACCAATTAATGCGTTAGTTCCAACTGTAAAAAGAAAAAAACCCGCCAAATGTGAGTCGGGCTTACGTATCAAGAGTTCCGTACCACCTCACTGTATACTATTTGTGTAGTTTTTTTAAACTTTTATTCAGCTAGAGATTCTAAGCTCGAGCCTTACTTATACTTGGCCAGTTTATATTGTTGTAGATAAGAGTTTTCAATATAATCAAACCAAGTTTGCCGCTTGCATGCATTACTGTTTTTACGATAGAGCTAAATCAAATAGGATAAAAAATACACCTTTTTTTCAATTTCACATCTTCATTTCTTCTATTTTATTTAGTAAGTACTTGATGTTCACCGCAATTTTTATAAGTGGTGTTTCTGTAGGAAAAATGTAGATTTGGATTGCGTTAAAATTTTAGAATAGTATAGACAGGAGGCAAGACTTCTTTAAAGAGATTGACAGTTTGATAACTCGGATTAAAAACAAATAAATTGTGTGTGCGTGAGGAAACCAGCAGGTCTCAGAATTGATTCTGAGGTATTTGTAAAGCATCACCCCAGTCCAGCGATAGGCTCATCACTCTTCACGGTAAGATAGACAGAGATAATATAATGTTGAATAGTAGGTATTTACAAGAATGGAATACCCCGTCGGGGAAAAAACTAGTGATTTTTGTGTTTAATGAGAAATTATACTCTCTAATTATAAATTATAGTGCAGTGATAGCCCGAACGGTTAAAGAGCGGGCCGAAAATCAGTGAGGATTGGGTTCAAATCCTGGCATGTACCAATAAGTTTTTAAAAAACTTACGTACATATTTATCACTAGCTCGACGGTGAAGGAAAACATCGTTAGGAAACCTGCAGGTCTCAGAATTAATTCTGAGACATGTGTAAACAGACCCGGTCCGGCGATGGGCTCACCACCTATCACGTTTAGGGGTCCAATGTATCTCGTGAAATGTGGGTATATCCAGTTATGGAATACCTCTGACTACCCCCTCGGGGTTAAAAAAGGCGAAAGATTATATTATTATTATATATTTATACTCTCTTAGAATTCTCTCTCTATCTCTCTATTGGATACTATTGTGCTAGTTCGCTCATTCTTATTCAATTCGAGAACTAGTCGAGAACAAGCAGTACCTTAATCAGGTTGCGTGACTGATTTGATTATCACACCATAAACACGAGCTAACAAGGGCCGACGGCCACTTTTGGTACTGAGTGCTTTTTAAAATTTTCGGCTGTACTTGTTTGCAATATATTTTCCACCTTTATTTAATGTTGACGTGTTTTAAAAGTACTTTGTTGAAATGTGAAATGATTGCTCCGGTTCTACTACTGGGCATCTAAAATAAGCTTAAACAGTATTGTTTTAGTATTGCTATTTACGTACCACGCCCTTATAGAGCAAGCTTGTTTTAATACTGCTTTGAGTCAAATACAATACTTTGTTTCATCTGACCTTATTTCGGAACACGGTACAAAACTGATCATGCTACGTAAAAATGAGGATGCGTTTGTATAAATAAATAAATTACATATATTAAACTGACTGACTGATTGGTGATATATCAACGCACAGCCTAAACCGCTGGGTCTAGAGACTTGAAATTTTGCACAAAGATAGCTAATACAGGATAGGCATCCACTAAAAAAGGATTTTGTAAAATTCAACCCCTAAAATATATCAGGACTTTTACCCCCGATGGGGTAGGCAGAGGTATTCCATTTCAGGAAATAACCACGTATCACCAGTATATTCTTTGGGCCCCTAAACGTGATAGTTTGTGAGCCCATCCTCAGACGGGTCGCTGTTGCACATGTCTCAGAATTAATTCTGTGACTGGGTTTCTTCATGATGTTTTTCTTTACCGTCGAGCTAATGATAAATATGAAATTGAACTTTTTGAACAGCTCATCCCACCAAAAACATTTTTATGTAAACTGTTGCCATGACTAGACAATATGGCTTGCACTGTTAAAAATATATCAGATCTCATGTAGAACCAAGCTTCTGACTCTACACGCCCTAATTCCACAACTTGTAACTTCACAAACTCTACACCTCATTTTTTTATTTTTTTCTTATTTGATAATTTTCTATTATTGTAAAATGAAAATCGAAATAAATTTCAAAGGTGTTTCGGAATAAGCTGTTCAATTAATGTTACCCGTAATTTAATGTGGATACTATGCAATACCCTATTTAGTAGGTACCTACTAAAAATCGTGACACAAGACTGTCAGTACATATTTCATAGTATAAAACTGTGGAGAGGGATATAAGTAACGTGTTTTAATTTTTTTTATTTTAGGCAAAAATTGACCTTATTCTGTAGATGTAAACCCGTCGTATGCGGTCCGACTCGCACTTTGTTGGATTTCTCTACTTTGGGAATACGTAGCCGTCAGTTTAATCTTTTCCCCAATATATTTAGATTAGCTCAGTTCGAGCAATGTATTATAAAATTAATTTTAATTTAATTTGCGTGGGCAGCATAACAATTTGAATTTTGAAAGGGAAAGTCTTTAAATATTACGCTAAAAGATTTTTTAGATGTTAACAAAAAAGAAGCTTTCTCCATTTATACAAAAAGACAGAATTCAGCCAACGTCCTTCGATTAGAGGACATTAACTAAATAGCCTACTCGTTTTACTATCGTAAGCCCTTAGGGTCTCATGGGCCCGACCCGATTCTGGGCTCATAATATATTGAAATGTATGGAAATGTTCCACAAGTCACATCCTCGGCATATTGACAAGTTGGTAAGTAGACTTTACACTTCTAACGATGTTTCCGGAAACTTTCTTCGAGATTTTTCTTTTTTTCATATCATAGTGTCCCGCTTTGCTTGGATTTTAAGCAAAGAGGTTCATAGAGGGGACAAAGCGAGGAAAATTTGAAGCCAAAAGTTATTCCAAGTGGAATAAGTCTAGTACAATTTCGACAGAATGACAGCTCGCGTTCATACTGACTGACATGACGCTTGAGCTTCAAATATGATTTAAAGTTTTGTATGAAAATATTCCCAATGCCCCCTCTATGTCCTATTATTTAATCTCTTTGATTTCAAGCCTGTAGGAGCGGCAAGATCCTCACATTTATTATGTAATGGTGTTTGTAAAAATGATGTAATCAAGATTTTATCCCATTCAAGGTGTTATTTATTAAAGTGGTCAAAAGAAAACAGGTCAGTTTCAAAATCGGCAACACTTTTTTCTCAATATTTCCAGGAATGGGAAACAACTAGATTTGCACATTATATCCATTGGAGTAGGTTGGTTTTTGAATGGGATGCGACTAGTTACATTATAATTATTGCGATGTCAAGGAGACGCTGATACTCGTAGCTCTTCAATAATAATATACATGACGAACTATGGTCAGAATATCAGCGGTTGTAGACTGTCGACAGCCAATTCTGAGTCGTAGACCCTTTTGTACACATTATAAAGTTCTAATCTCTCAGTTTCATCCATCCTAAGGTCTGGAAGAGATCGCTGAAAGCGATAAGACCGCCCATTGTACTTTAGTTAATGTTGGTAACCATATTGTGTTGTTATTGGTGTACGATAAAGTTTTGTGATCTAAGATTTAATAGGATAAATAAATATTTTCTTTAATAATAATAATAATAATAAATCTTTATTTCAGGCAATATTTACACTAATAGATCTTAAATAACGTAAACAGAGGCCCATATTATATATACCTTACAACTAACATACATATAAAATATCTAACTAAACTTTTTCACACGTAATGTCGGCAACGTGCGAGCGCTTTTGGCAAGTAGTTGACCCCAGAATTTCCGAAATACAACTCCCTGCGGCCAGAAGTCCTCCTTCATGAAGGTTTCCAGGTGATGGGTTGGTACTCTAACCACAAAAGAATTAAAATTCGTTTTGCGGCGAGACTCCAACCGTTCAACCCTCAATGAAAATGTGGACTTCTTCATTATGTAGTCTACGACGTCTTGGGCCTTCGTAGACCAGTGCAAACGGGACACATACAGCTGCGTCGACGGTACAGCAGGACGCAGCAGATGGTTAGGTCCGGTCGGAGCAGTGCCATAGGTGCAGTGACTGATCAAGAGTTCTGACCGCCCTAGGCTAATTATGAGGACGCAACCCCGCCGGCAGTGTTTTCCCATAACAAAAAAGTTAAAATTTACGCCCGTTATTGCGAGGCGAATTAAACAAAACTAGCACTAGGCATTTTCGTTTGCCAGCTCACGCACTCGCTCGACCAAGTCAGTGTTTGTTTTACGCGCACTTTTTAAAATTTTCAAAAAATATTGCTAAAATCAGGGACTCTTAAGCGTATTTAGTTTTAGTGCTTTGTCTCGGTCGAGTTAAAATATGTAGGGTAAATGCAATGATGCTAGATTAGTGCATGCGAAGACACGATTTTAGCGCGCGCCCCCGCCAATCCTCGCGCCCTAGGCTGCAGCCTAATTAGCCTAAGGGTTAATCAAGCCCTGCATGGGTGTTGCGGCTAGAGGGCTTCTTCTTCTTCCTCTAGGTAGGTGTAGGTGTAGGTATTTGTAACGATTGTTAAAAAATGTTCCTCGCGGTTAGTCAGTGAATAGGTAACTATCTAGTAGTCTTATATCAGCGTTTCTGTGTTTCAGAAAGCTAAACCATTCGTCTTGGAATTCGTTGTGTTCACAATGAAAGTCAGTCCGTGTCAGATGTCCTTGAGTAGATAGAACCATTCTGTCAAATAAATAATTAACAACTCTTTATTGTACACTAGCAGCGCCCCGCGGTTTCACCCGCGTAGTTCCCGTTCCCGTGGGAATATCGGAATAAAAAGTATCCTATGTCCGTCTCCTGGTTCTAGCTACCTCCCCACCAACTTTCAGCCAAATCGGTTCAGCCGTTAACGCGTGATGCCGTGACCAAGGGAAAAAGGGATTCATTTTTATATATATAGATGAATTGAGAATTGTCACATACTTCTTTGCAGTGCTTTACAGTTGACAATGAAACGGATATCTGAAAAATCCCCTACCGAAGCACCGATCAAAGTCTCTTAATGATCAACTTTTCAATTGTCAATGGAAGCAGCCAACCCACTCGATTACCGCTATATCTGGTAATTGATCTTTGGACTTATCCCTTGATTAATCGATGCGCACATACATCAAAGTTAACCAAGCTAACTCTGGCGTCGCTTAGGGGAAAATGAACCTTCTTCTCTAGACGTAAAGGGCTGTGTGGGTGGTAGATGTAAAGTGGTCGATGTTCGAATTGTAGGTATACTGTGTTTGGATATTTACAGAATAAATGTGTCTATTCAAATTCTGTTGGCGTACTCATTAGATTAGATTGAATATATTTATTTGAATTAATCTTATTATGGTTTGTTCCTCGTTGGTCCCAATCTTTCGTCCTACATTCGAAAAAATTCTTGTTTCGTCTCACATTGATGTTGGATTGGATCAATGACCTCAAATCGATCTATCTACTCCTATCACTGGTAATTATCAAATACCTCTACAATAAAACTAAAACTGAATAAGTAATGAACATATCCAACGCATAGCCTTGACCAGAGCGTCTAAAAGCATAACATTTTGTACATGAACTCTTTTCACAACGTATCTGAACACTTACAAAGGATATTTGATAATTTTATCTTTATAAAAATAAAAACTGGTTACTATTGCAAGACGGAGGAAATAATGGACATATCGGAGACTTGATTTCATCCACACACCACACACGAACACCACACATACAGTTTATGTTGATTTGGTATACATTTTAATATTTTTTTATTCTATGTTTGTTGTTTTTAACTGTTTTTGTCGTCCTTCTCAGCAATGTATTAACAGGCAATTGATTCAGGGCTCTCTGCGATACAAGCTGCTTTTAGTATAGGGTCTGCTGGTTGAAATGTTACTATGTAGGAAGTATGTAGATTTTAAGTTGTACCTAAAGAGATTAAAATACGAGACAGGGGACAAATCGAGGAAAATCTGAAGGTCATAAGTCTAGTGTGATTCGACCGAATGACAGCTCGCGTTTATACTGACATGACGCTTGAGATCAAAGTTTTTGTATGAAAATATACCTAATGCCCCCTCTATGCACTATTATATTTAAATCTCTTTGTTTGTACCTATTAGTTTATGACAATTTGTAAATATGTAACAATCTTGAAAAAAAATAGTAATAAAATTATTCTATTATATTCTATAGGGAATGAGTAGGAGATGAAAGTTTGTCAGTGTGTTTAATAAATAAATAAACCTTAAAATAAGAAACTTTTATATCTTCATGGGAATTAACATATTGATCTTGAATAGCTAAAAATCCTTATAAATGCCATGTCTTCTTTTTATCGAAACAGTTAATTAAAGCGTATTTTAAAACCAGCCGCTAATTATTCATGAGCATTAGCCGTAAGGAATAGACACGACATTGATATTTTCAATTCAATCCTCACGATGTTTTACTTCACTGTCGAGCTAATATAAAATGAACTTAGTAAATTATGTATTTGAATCGAACATTGATAATAATAATATACTTGCGAGTTGAGCACTCTACAGTTATAGTTCTAAAACTGTTTACGGATTATAATATAATACAAAATAAATAAATTCAGTAAACTAAGGATTAAACTTTGCGTAAATAACACAGCTAATTCCCTCCAAAATCACATCCCTTCCAACTCAACTATTCCCGTGTCTCATCACTACACAATCTCTCTAAACTGTGTGTATGTATACTTACATATCAACCCACAGACAACTTAGTAGACCTCTCAAATCAAACTATGTTGCCAAAGTTTCTATATAACCGTGATTCGAAGTTATCATAGGTATGTTTACACTCGCTTAGATAAACGTAAATAAATTTTAGATCCTAAAATATAATAAATAATGAAGTGTATTTATATACAACCTTATACGTCAACCACAAACATGTTATTGAGCACACATTTTCTTAGTGTTTTTGATTGAGTCTTTAAAGTATTATTTTTGAAGTCTATTTTCTGAATTCAATCTTGAAACAACTGCAATTTTGGAACATAGAAGCTAGAGTTTGCTGGGTGAGCTAGTAGGTACTAAATCTCTCTTGTGCCCTAAAACTTACAAACCATTAATGTTTGCGATGTCTTTTTATTATTAATTTGACTGCAATGTTTTTATTCGGTATGGAATTCTTGTCATTTAAAAGGTCATAAAATTGAGTTTTTACATATCAAACTACATATTTACCCGAAACCGACGAGCAAGTATGAGCCGATTGATGGATGTAGATGAAGCTCATGAGTTGTGTCTGGATCGTAGAAGGTAGCGGTATATCGTCTCTACCTACCTCTTTTAAAAAAAGTCGTGAGCGTGAATAAATTAAAAATTAATAAATGCATATGCATTTATTAATTTTTAATTTATCCTAAATATTTACTCTAGGCAGGATGATCCCAAAGTATCTAACTTACCAAAGGGCACTAAACATGTATATTAAACATACTTAAAATTAACACATGTGGGGTCTACGCATGTATGTTGCCTGTGAACCCTCAGCCGTTCCAGTACAGCCAGTATCAACGGTCCCAGTGTCGCGTCGCACCTGCACTCATTCGCTCACTCCGACCTCACTCTCCGTCGGACCGCCGAACGCGACGGACGTGTCGATCCGTTCTTTTGGTTCTCGGTCACGCGCTCGCGAGTGAATTCGAATTTCGAAATACCCGTGTTGATGTTCTAATCCCGTGATTTATGGTTGGACGTTCTTTTTCGAGTGCCGAAAGATACAACATGGCCGTGGAATATGAATGTGAGATTTTTTGTATTATGCTAATAGGGATTTGCTTAAATCGTTGGAATGCAAAGCGTTTATTGTTGGTGTTTTTTGGTGGACGGGTTTTAGTGGTATATATATATATATTTTATATTTTTTAAACAGTTTTAGCTTCTAACGTTCTTGTGAAAACTAATTGACCTGAAAATTAGTTATTTTCTTCTAATAGAATACCGGTTAAAATAAGCAATAATAAAATACTAGAGAATTGAAAATGAGAAGGTTATCTGGATTCCTCTAATTACAAAATCGTTACAAGTCGTAGGTGATGTCGTAGCACTGCTACGCTGTAGCGCCTGTAGACAGCCGTAATGTCTTCATATAAATTTATATTCATCTTGAATACATAATTTATGTAGGAATATTTAATCATGAAACATGAATTATAAAGACAGCTATTTATACTAAAATATCTTCTCTGCCTTCTATTTTATTAGGGAACTGATAAATTCTGTTTTGAGGTACAAGGAAAATTCTTTGGGCTTGCGATGTTTCTTTTTATGAGTCAACTTTGTCAAAAGACTGTATTCTTTATTGTATTATTAAATGTGTAGGAATTTAATATAGGCTCTTTGTAGTCGTCAAAAGATTGTTGAAGAATTTCAACAGACTTCATAATTTATTTAATTATTTTTATAGAGATAGTTTGTGATTATTTTTGGGAGGTAATCTCTAGAACTACGATCTGAAATCTGAAAATTCTGTAATTGGTGCAAAGTTGCACTGTTTCCTAGTGACAAAAGCTATGTTTGAATATCAATTTAGGTGAATAGAGTTGCGTAGCTAGTAGATACAGATTTAAGAAAAGATGTTGATAAATAATAAAAAAATCTTTATTACAAATTTAGGATTGTAAAAAAATTTTAGGTAGAGGCATTAATTTACATCTTCACTCTGTCTATACGGAGACTACAAATGCAAAAGACTAATTCTGACTGTATATTGGTTGCATTTTTACATCATAACTGATCCGGACGAAATTTGGCATTGGGAATTGTAACAGCTTTGCATGATGTAATCCAGATGTTGTTTTATATATGATCAAAACGCTACCGAAGTCGCCGGTTTTACCCTTCCTACCCAATAAGACCATGTCCAAAACAATGTGAAAAAGTGTCATTATAAAAATATATGTTAAAATGTACAAAGAAGAAGATACATCTGCCAACAAACTGATTTGCAGTTTGGCGGAGGTAATGCGTCTTGCAAAGTGTCTTTTTCAAAGAGTCTTTTTCTTTCTTTCTAAAGATGTGTTATCAAAGGTTGACAAATGGCAATGCATCGGTGATTCCCCTGATGTTTCAGATGTTCGTAGGTGAGGGTGACCAGATAGTTCATATGATCATTAGCCACTTTTATAAAAGTATAATAGAGCTGTAAACAAAATGCATTATTTTTAGGTGAATCCTACTCACATTATAAATGTGAAAGTTTGGATGTTTGTTATTCAAAAACTGTTGAACGAATTTGCATGAAGTTTGGAGCTTACTTGGTTTAAAACCTAAAATAATACATGGGATATTTGTCGTCCCGAAACGCAGACCAAATCACATGAAAAAGTTACACAATTAATCGTAATTCAGCTACTTTCATAAAACATTTTATTGTCACGCTAAATTAAAGTCCACAGTCCCAAATATTGCAAATTATCGTCGTGATATATTCTGAAAAGTAATATAAAAATATATACAGACAATCTCAAATAAAAACAAAAAGTATAATAGAAGACAGATAAAGAAAGATTGGTGTTATCTTTTCCCAGCAAAGAGATCAGGACCGCGACACAAAATATTTATAGCCAGCAATACAAAGTTCCCTTGACAAATAGGTATTTGTTTGGAATAAGGCATTTGCGGCGGAACGGTTATAGAGAGAACATTTGTTTGGTTCTATTTATGAGAACAAAAGATGTGTGATCTTTATTCTTACGCGACTACAGCAAGACGGTAATGTATTTTGGGTGTGTGTTTGTTTGTATTTGAGTCTATTCCTTCAACGTAGCATGTAGAGTAACAAGCTTGACGGATTTCAAAATGCAAGGTGTCGTTACATTTATATCTGTAGTTTTATAGGATATATATTTATTGAATATTTGTTTAAGTATTTCTATCAGTTGTTTAGTACCCATAGTACAGGCCCTGCCGAGTTTGTGACTGAATAACCATGTGGAAATTGTGCCCCACAATTTATTATTATTATTCTTTATGATATTGTTAACAATATCTTACTGTTGAGCATTATTCTTGGGAATTGTGAGTACATACTCTTAACAGGGACGGAAATGTTCCCGGAAGCCTTATATCATATTATATACATTGTATATATTAAGGTTGGAGATATTTCCGACCTTGGGGAATTCACGAGAACTGCTGAGTTCGCGGATGGTAATAATGGATTAATTTGAATATATATCATTATTCTGTACGTTGGTGTGTCACTGAACTAATACAGGATGTAACGGGAACGCTTCTAAAAACGAGGACAAGTTTTGGTTATGCTGGTGATTCTTGCCATAACTTTATAAAAAAAAAATTTGATTTTACTTTTTTCAATTTATCATTCAACGTCGTGGAATGAAATGATAATTTATTTTTTCTGATTTAACCTTCACTAATCACTAAATAATATAAAACAAAGTCGCTTTCTCTGTCCCTATATCCCTATGTCCATATGTCCCTATGTATGCTTAAATCTTCAAAACTACGCAACGGATTATGATAAGGTTTTTTTTAATAGATAGAGTGATTTAAGAGGAAGGTTTTAATATTAGCATTGCACCCGTGCGAAGCCGGGGCGGGTAGCTAGTTTAATATATAATATAATATATATATACTTAATATATATAACACAATAACCTTGTGTGACACAACACAATTCAGTGTTATTTAGTCCCAAACTAGGCAAAAGGGTTTCAACTTGCTCCCTGGATTAAGGCGGGCCTGTTGGCTCAGTTGGTAGTAACCCTGCCTTCTGAGTCGGAGGTCGCGGGTGCGATCCCCGCTCGGGGCCAACATTTGTGTGCATGATGTGTCTATTGGTTCGTGCTAGTTCGGGACTGAATAACCATGTGTAAATTGTGTGCCAAAATTTTATTTATTTATTTATTCGGCAATGTTCCCATTACTATACGGTTGGATCGATTTTAATTACATATTTAGTAAAAGTAAGTGTAAGTGAAGTAAAAATTGAATCCAACAGCTGGCGCTGTCTGTGGCAGGACAACGTCTGCCGGCGTCACTAGTAAGGTTGTTCATGGCGAGTACATTCGTTTTTAAGTTCTTACCAAGGGGAGTATAATATTATATTATGATCATTTTAGTATATGTTTTTAAACTTTTTAGTGTCTTATAGTTTTGCTTAAAGGAGCTCTTAGCCTTGTGATACCAGTATTTTTTGTAACGAACTTGATGCGGTCAGTCAGTAAATAAGGCATATTATCACAAGCGCCTCTACGTTTTGAAAGGTACGTTATAAAACCGGTGGTTTTCGTTGTTCAATTCGCCGAGCACCGCTCGGTTCCAATAGGCACCGTAACAATTAAAAATCAATTGTGTTTTATTTTATTGGCTTGAGAGGTTAAACACATTTTTTGCTAAAAATTATGTTTGTTTACTGTTGAGAATTTTTAAATTTTTGGTTTAAGTTTTATTTAAATTTAAAATTACCCTTAGCTGGCTTTAATACAGTCCACATGCATGGTGGGCTAGCGTGGGCTTTTACAGCCCAGCCTTAGGCTGTAATGGGCTGATGAAGGAGGACCCTTTACTTTTATGTCCATCCCATATTAAGTCACGGGCCGTTGCTAGTAAAACAGAAGGATAATCGGGTTGTATAGGTATTAAAGTTTTGGTACCAAAGTTATTGTTATTAAGGTCCTTATGAGAAAAGGGACAGTACCGTACGTTCTGTATCCTGTTATTACTGTCCTAGTGTTGCTATATGTAAAATTATACAGGGCCGGATTCGGTTCCGGAAATGGGGTCAACAATTTAACATTTACCTATACATCCTACTAATAATAAACGCGAATAAACGAGATTTTTTTTATAGATGGATGTCATGTATGGATTTTTGTTCCTCTTTCACGTAAAAACTACTGAACGTATTTTAATAAAACTTTGCAGTTATATAGTTTATACCACGCATAACAGAAAAAGCGCAATTCCTCATACACCCCAATTAGTATATTAATATAAAAAAAATATGATGCAATCGAACTTTAGTTGTGTCTAACCAATTTTCTTAAATATCGATTAATAATAGCACGATTTCCATAGAAAGCACTAAGTTCAGCTACGATAGTAAATTTTTTTGAAAAATTTAACTTATATTAATAATAGCTGAAATGGAATAAGTAGTCGATACTGAACAAACTAATTTCAGGAATTGCGTTTATTCTGTTACATGTTGTATATATCAGAATAACACATAGGCTATATTTTATTCCCGTATTCCCACGGGAACGGGAACTGCGTAGGTGAAACCACACAGAACCGCTAGTATGATATATTAAAAAAATGAGACACTATGACATCAAGGTAAGGAAAAACAGTTTGTCTGTTTTCTGTCCATATGTTTTGAAAACACTACTGTGCCAATATGGATGTAGGTGAGGTTTATATGATATATAATCCGGCTTTGTCGAGCATGTGGTGTGAAAAATGTATAACTACACATTTAGCATACCTATGTACAGTGTTTTTTAAATATTATCGGCTTATTTAGGTAGGTAGGTACATTTTATTATATCAACAAAATGTTATATAAAAGTCTCACAACAGTGTTTTATGATATTTATTTTATTGTTTATTTATTATTTTGCCAATTGCTCGCTTCAAAATACGTTCCTTTACGATAATATTAAAGGATATTTATAGTCAGTTTTATAGTCCGATCACGTTTCACACTAAGCACTAAAATAACTACACATGTTAAATTGCTAATAGTTATAACGGTTACGAGGTAACGTTATTGCTATAACATGAAGATAACGATGAATAGTGGGGTGTTAAATATATAATGCGCATTTACATTAATACAGTAACATCAGATATATTGAAATTTTATTTTTGGGCTTTGACATAAATTACATAAGGTTCTTCAACAGGCGGGTAAACAAACCTCAAAAATCCAAGGAATCCAAGAAAATTGCGTGTATCTAAGATTTTAAACCTCCTACAAAACACATTGGGAAAACACGTGTCAACCAAAATATTTTCTTACTTGCAACGGCCTTTCTTATATTGTGGGATACAACTCACACACCGGTATACAGTCCCAAAACAGGCAGGGCCTGTACTATAGGTACTGAACAACTGATTAACATATATAAATAAATATTAAACACCCAGACACGAAGCCAACAGACACAAATGTGGGACGAACCAGCGACCTCCTACTCAGAAGGCAGGGTCACTACCAACTGAGCCAACAGACCCGTCCCTTTGATGATTAAAGTAGATAAACCTTCATAAGGATAATTATGATACCAAATTATCTTGAACGAGCTAAGTATTTCGGAAAGAACCTGTACAAATCATTTTGTATTCTGTCAAAATAACTTAACAAATAAAAATTTAATATCAAGTATGTGATGAAGAGACCCTAGAGCCCAAGAGGCACTAGTTATTTTTAAAGAGAAGATTATTCTACTTTCAACGACCGCTTTGATGTTTAGATGAGTAGATAACCTCAAAAAAATAATTTTATACCAGATTTTCTTGAACAGGATGCCTATTTTGTAAAAAAAACATACATAATTCATAAAACTGAAAACAACCCTGCCTTATTCCGTATTTTATCAAAATAACGTAACAAATAAAAATTTAATATCAAGTATGCGATAAAGAGATCCATAATTGGCACTACTTATTTTTAATGAAAAGATTTTCCTACTTTCAACGACTGATTTAATGTTTAGATGAGTAGATAACCTTAAAAAGTAAATTTGATACCACATTTTCTTGAACTTCGTTTGTATTTTATATAAAAAAAAATTTTGTCCCAAAACGGGAAACAACCACCAAATTCCACATTTTATCTATTATTTTTGTTATAAAAAATGAAAAATTTAATTATGATACATATTTATCTGCTATTAGCTTGAATATTGTGTTGCAGGGTTCGAATAAAAAATATTTATCAAGTATGGACATAGCGAACCTCCATTGGTACTAATAATTAAAAAAAATCTTCTTTCAACGACCACTTTGACAAAATGAGTGGATAAACCTGACAGAGAAAATATTGCGTAAAAACAACCATATTTATTTCTCAAAACGGGAAACAACCCCACCTAATTCCGTATTCTATCAAAATAACGTAACAAATAAAATATAATATCAAGTATGCGACTGAGACCCCTGATTGGCGCGCCACGGTTCGTCGGGCCGCGTTAGGCCCGCAGGCCTCAGGCCGGTTCAAGGCCGGGGCCGCGGCCGACAGCCTTATTACGATTTCAAATCAAATCAAACTTCTTTATTAACTTTTGTGAATTCCATTTCCTCAAGCGATCTAAGTGTTGGAGATTTTATTGTGTAACAAAGTTGTTTTGTGAGGTTTTTTCGTGGTTTATTACTTGATTTTCGGACTGGTCAAGTATTTGAATGATGTTTAACAAGATGATAGTTGTGATGATAAGATGAAAGTAAGATAAAATGTACTTTTTGGTTTACATAATATATTTATGATCACACTCAGTAATATAATATAATAATAATCTCACGCCTTTTTTATCCCCGAGGGGGTAGGCAGAGGTATTCCATTACTGGATATACCCACATTTCACGAGATATATTGGACCCCTAAACGTGATAGGTGGTGAGCCGGGTATGTTTACACATGTCCCAGAATTAATTCTGAGTCCTGCGGGTTTCCTTACGATGTTTTCCTTCACCGTCGAGCTAGTGATAAATATGTCAGTAAGACAAGCATATATTGCTCAAAGTGTGATCAAAAAGAGAAATCAGTTTGAGTCTGAGGAGGAAATGTGTATCCGAATCAAGACAAGACTGCAAAATTTAAAACACACCATAACTCCGTGATTAAATGTAGCTAAGCACTGGTTACAGTATCAAGCTGTTGTATTGTTTAATTTTTAGTTGACTTAAAATCAGTAAATAGGAAAGAATTTTCTGTTAGATAAGGTAGCACATAGAGTAGCACCCAAAGATGAATTTTGACACGATCTTGAAGAATTTAACAATAATAATTTGACATCCATATTAAAACTAGAGCTGACTTTTCATGAAATTGATCTTAAATAAAGTTTTATTTTCTGTGATTATTTGTTATTATGTTCATACATACAGTATTACTGTTATTGAATAAATAAATTAAATTGAAAATTTAAATTTAGAACCCGGATAAGCTTACCGTAGATTAGATTATGGTGTTGTGATAGGCTTATTGAAACTTCTAAATGTATATTCAATACCTACTGAAATAAATGCATTTGACTTTGACTTTGACTTGATTTTAAGACATTTTTTAAAGCTACTCAAGCGTGGTACATAAATATTGACACAGCAACAACAGCCTGTGAGCCCCACGGAAACCGAGACCGATGGCCAACGTGCATTTCAAATCGTGATATACATACGTACGGTCAATAATTGCATGAAAATAATGAATACTAGTATTCAAATATTTATTATTTTCGTTCAATTATTGATGTTATGTCCAAGTCGTTAAGGCTTAGATTCAACTGTGTCTTTAAATGCGCTTCGCCACGCTTCTAGTGTCATGGCCTTAAAGGTATCTGCGTAGTATAAATATAATTACTTGTATTTGTTTACCCCTAAAATCGATACCACGAACCAAAAGCGTGCCCCGACACGCACGTACCACTTGTTCCGTTAAAAATGCTTATTTGCCCAACACCAACATCACGTGATTGGGCAAAGTAAACCCGGAGAAATGGAATAATTAAGGAGGCAATGTAAAAAGGTCCTTTGCTTTCCGTAAAATCAACATGGATTTTAGAACACAATTTCTTTTGCGCCTTTCCAAATAGTAGGCAACTAGGGTTTTAGGTAAGGGTGTTTTTTCTGTGAACAATTTTTTTAGAGATCTTGATAACTGTTCAAAAATATTGCATTATATATCTAGGGAAGTAAAATAAAAAATGTCTCAGATCCCATGTAACTGTCGACCGAGGCGAAGCCGAGGTCTACAAACCTGTGATCTGAGGTTTTCTTATTTACTTCCCGAGGTGTGTAGGTATGCTTTTTTTTCACCACGACGGAGGTGGAAAGCGGCAACTTCGTTTGCAGCGGACCGAAAGTTGCCGTTTTCCGCCCGGAGAGATGAAAAAATCATTATTTAATTGCTCTACAAAATTCTATAACAAAGTTTTGCTGAAGTAAATAATTATTTACTTATATTGTATTACGAGTACCGTATATGATGCGAAACAATCATCATAGTGACTCGAATTACTAAGTTCATCATTTTAATATTACTTACTACAGATAAGCGTAATGTGCGGTTATTAAAGTAATGTCCATTACTATTGTGTATTTATGAGTAGAATGACGATATACCTACATTTAAAAAGATAAAACCGGGCAAGTCCGAGTTGGATTTGCATACGCAGAGTTCCATAACATCAAGGTAAAATTTAAAAAATCTGGTAAATAATTTTTTTTTCTTCGCTCGTCCCTTATTTTTTTTATTTTAGACATTCAGCTGTCAAACTATAACGGTTGGTGAGATAGACAGACAGACTGACAGATGATACCTAGTATTAAGGTTCCGTTGGTACACTTCTGGCAAGTAACCTTAAAAATATCTAGTTAGTAGGTCAAAAAGTGAAACTCCTTTGAACTTTGAGACACGAAAAATATCAGCAACATTCTTAAGACGAAATTGAACAAAGAAGCAATTTTACGAGAAAAATATTTTATGACAGGAATAAAATTACTTACACCTAATTGCTATAAAAAGGTCTTTTATCCACCGTTTGAAGTCAATTGTATTTTTTTACGTTCTGATTTTTACTATCGAGGGAGATAGGTTCAGACCTATATTAAAGTGGCTACGATCAAGTTACTTTAAGTACATTTATAAAAAAGGTCTACCATTCCACCTAGATTTAAATCAGTCCAGCCTCTGTTGTGAAATCATATTAATTTAAATATATATAAATCTATACATATAAAATGATAAACTGAGTGACTGATTGGTGATGCACAGCTTAAAAATTTGGGTCTAGAGACTTGAAATTTTGCACATAGATAGCTTATACAGTGTAGGCATCCACTAAGAAAGGATTTTGGAAAATTCAACCCCTAGGGGGGTGAAATAAACGTGCGCGAGCATTAAAGCTAGTAAATAAATAATATTTCGCCTTTTATCCCCAAAGGGCTACCCCCAAAGGTATTCCATTTCTGAAAATACCCACGTTTCACCAGTAAGTAAGTAATAATTTATCATCATCATCGTCTATCATCCTTGGTAGCTCAAGACTAATAGCCAGAGTAGATTGGGACTCCTTACCGCATGTCAGTTTCGATGGCGTTCACATTCCTTTCTGTGCCCAAGTAAAAAATCTAGGCCTGATTATGGACAGGAGAATGTCATGGTGCCCTCAGCTAGCGGAAGTTAGCAGAAAAATGTTTGCTGCATCCACATCCCTTAGGAGGCTTCGCAATTTTCTACCCACTGCCACTAAAATTTCGCTTGCACAATCCCTTCTGTTGCCCATACTTGATTACGCCGACGCCTCTTATCCTGATTTAACTGAAGCCCAACTTGATAAGCTTGAACGTCTCCAAAACTTCTGCATAAGGTTCATATTTGGTCTTCGCAAATATGACCACGTCTCTGAATTTCGCAAGCAGCTCAAGTGGCTTCCTATTCGCCGCCGCCGGGATCTCCATCTTCTCGCCCTTCTTTACTCAGTGCTATTCATTCCATCAACCCCTTCGTACCTAAAAGAGCGTTTTCAGCAGCAGTGCGACTTCAGTCGGTCCTGGCGTCAAAGCAGAGATCTGTTACTGAAATTTCCACGCCACACTACAGACTTTTACAGCTTCTCATTTACTGTGCAGGCTGTAAGGCTATGGAATGGTCTCCCCCTGTCCATAAGGAGTGCTGAATCACTGCCAATTTTCAAAAACAGACTAAAAATCCATTACCTTGGCTTGGAATCCTCCTTATAATAAATCAAATAATGTATGTATTTAATGTATGTATTATGTAATAATGTATTATGTATGTACTATATTCATGTTATTATAATATGCTATGGTATCTATATATATATATATATATATATTTATTTATTTACTTTATGTATGTATTGTGTTTTTATTTTATTTTTTTATATATTTATAGGAAACGGTTTATGTATTTAGGTACCTTAATCCATTGTTAACTTTAGTGCACCACCTACCTTCATCTGTTTATCTCAGTTACATCCATCCTAAGGTTGTCTGGAAGAAATCGCTTAAAAGCGATAAGACCGCCCCTTGTACTTTACTGTATCACTATGTCACTTGTTGCATATTTTTATTGGTGTACAATAAAGAGTTGTTACTTACTTACTTACTTAATTTATTAATAAACAATTTATACAAATCGTGTTGGAAATTACAGAAAAAAACCCATTAATTAGCAAATTACATTATACACAAATACAATAATAATACAATTCAGAGTGAGTAAATGTCAATTAATTTATAATAATAATCAATTTCAAGTAATATACAACGCGTAATAGAATATTCGACGTTGAAGGAAAACATCTTAAGGAAACCCGGAGGTCCCAGACTTAATTCTGAGGCATGACGACATACCCGGTCCGGCGATGGGCTCACCACCTATGACGTTTAGGGGTCAATATACTAAAATCATGATACATCGATTTGCACAAAAAGTACAATTTTGCGAATTTTACATCTTTTGTTATACCACTTCAACGATACTTATTTGAAGCCTTCCAAGCTTTGAAACGTAATTAAGGCACACAAAGTTTATTAACGAGTAATTGTATAACAACACAAGAAAATCTGACACGAACAAGTCCGGGAATCCAATATTGAACTTTGTTTAGGAATCAAATTATTTCTACAATATCGCGGGAATTCGGGCTTGTTAAAAGTTTTTTGATGGAACCTAAATATACTATTTACTTAGGGTTTTTGTTCTTTTGCCTCGATGGAATTGTCAATTTCTATTCATATAAGCACATGGTTAGTGAGCAGTAATAGCGTTGTAAGTGAGCTCATCTCTTATGCAAGAGGTCCTGGTAAGAAAAGATTTTGCAAAATTCAAACCCTAAGGGGGTGAAATAAACGTGCGAGCGAAGCCGAAGCCTAGTAAAAAGTAAAATTCTCGAGTGAAGACTACGCACTAGCAAGAGCATCAAGGTGGACAGATGACCTAGTAAAGGTCCCCGGAAGCCTAAACCCAGACTTTCTGTTGTTCTGGAAAACAATGCAGAGTTCTTTGTTCAGTAGTGGACTTCCTGTGGCTGAAATTATGATGATAAAAGGTTTTTTTTTATCTCATATATTAGGTGTGATTTTTGTCTCCAAACTTGAAGTATTGAAGAGCAAACGTACTCTATAAGACAATCTTTGAATATCCGAAAACTTCAAATGGCATTTGGTAAACTTAACGATAAATTTGACACTTTTCTATTTGAATTTGGGATCCAAATCCAAATAGATATACACAGTTATTTTTGTTTTATGATTATCTATCATTGAATTGATTAAATAAAGCTCTGAGAAATTAAATATCCCGTTATGAAACTAAAAAAAAAAAAAAAGACGTGTGGCACTCGGGGACTGCCGCGGTAAAGCTATTGCATATCATTTTTTCATATCTCATACTCGGAAAGTAGTGTATGTTTGATCTGAGTACCGGGTCGGAAGCGATGATTCCCACCACAGAGAGATTCAGGGCTGGGATTCCCGCCCTCGGTCGGGAAAGACTCCTAGTAATTGCTTCCGGCCTTAGGGCGGGAATGAATTAAAAAAAAATAGTACTAAATTTGGCAAAGATGTTTAAAGAAAAAGTTTCTCTAGGAAAGAGAAAGACTTTCTTCCAACCTCTTTGGGTACTTACTTAGTAGGGATACGAAACTTTTTACGTCAATTAGAATAAGAAGAAAAGGTGCGGCCTTGTGAGTGTAGGTATAAGCAAAAGAAAATAGATCGCGCGCGGGGCGGTACGCGTTCCATATTTAAAATTAAAAAAAGAGTAATAGTTTGGTAAGCTGTCCCAAATTCAAAATCTTGTTTTTCATCGACACTAATAAGCACAGAACACTATTACTCGGCTAAAATTACATATTATTATAAAGAGAAAGGATTTGTATATTACTTTTGTAATGTTATTTATGTTAGGTACTCTATGATGTAGTATTCAAATACGCTTAAAAAAAGTTTCTCTCTCTTTCAACCTCTTTGGTTGTATTGTTGACAATTTTGTTTTTTTTTGTAGGTAGGTATTATTGCGTTTTTGCATTTTTGTAAAATTGTATTTTTTTTTGTTTACTTTCCTTGAATTCGAAATGAAAAGTAGAGTGTTTAACGCGGGTGGAAGTTATCAAATCCTACTCGGACTATATCCACCCTCGCTGCGCTCGGGCGTCTAAATACCTCGTATGGGAATTGATTCCTTCCGACCCTTGTATAACAATCTACTATTTATCAACAAGACTGCCGAAAACAAACGACGTTAGACAATGCACGCCCTCGATAGAAGCTATGCAATATCCATCCATCCATCCGTCCGTCCGTCCGTCCGTCCGTCCGTCCATCCGTCCGTCCGACCGACCGACCGACCGACCGACCGACCGACGGACGGACGGACCGACCGACCGACCGACCGACCGACCGATCGACCGACCGACCGACCGACCGACGGACGGACCGACCGACCGACCGACAGACAGACGGACAGATGGACGGACCGACCGACCGACCGACCGACCGTCCGTCCGTCCGTCGGTCGGTCGGTCGGTCGGTCGGTCGGTCGGTCGGTCGGTCGGTCGGTCCGTCCGTCCGTCCGTCCATCTACTATCATAACTTGGCTTTGGATTATGCCCAATAAACAAGCCACGCCTCCGTGCCCGTCGGAGTGGGGAGCGTGAGGTTTTTTCGTTACGGAATTTCTGGATTCGGTCCCCGCGCTCAAGGCCCGCGATAGAAGCTATGCAATAGCTTAAAATATAAATATTTTTAAACAGCAACATAGTATTTCAAAGATTTATTTACAACCTTATCGAACATCGGACCATTAAGTCCTAACTCGCGATAGTAAACAACTCTACTGCGCTTATTAAAAAGTAAAATAAACGCTAAACTACAACCGATGCAGTTTCCATGGCAGTTAACCTACTTACAATACATGCACAATCACGTGTCCGACATTGTTAGTGGAACGGAATGTTTTAGGGAAAGGGAATGTTTTATTTTAACCGACAGCGGGAGAAGGTAGAGATATTTTCATTAGTTTAACTAGTTAATGAAATGAAAATGTATTTATTCTGTAGGTAATACTTCGAACAGTCAATAGTCTAATAATGAGGCACACTAAACTCGTCCATGAAGATTGGGTAAATGTAAGCAGCAGCCCATCTCCACCGAAGAGTTGCTGGTTCCAAATGCAGTACCCCGAGAAGAACCAGCAAGAAACTCAAGGGCAGCTCTTTTTAGTGTCAACATTAAAGCGCAGCCTATGTCACTCTGGAATGATGTAAATAATTTATAAAATCTGAAATAATCGTGCGTAAATTGTGTCCCACAATGTATGATTATAATACTACATAGCTACCTTTCATAGCCATGATAATAAGTAATGAAAATCCAAATCATCGATTATTTTAGCTACAATTTAGAAGTTATTATTAGCTCCTATTTGAAGCCATGTTGCAAGCGTCCTTGTTTGCCGAAGCGTTTAGCCTCGCCATTGCGTGAGACGCCATTTCCAGGTTTTAATTTCCTATAATAGACTGGAAAAAGTTGACAGCTTTATTGCTGTCACTATTTCAAACGCAATTAAGATAAACAATAGGCTATTTGAATAAGTTTTGGATAAAAAAGGGGTTGGCAAAGGTATTCCATTTCAGGATATAGCCACTTTTCACGAGATATTCTTTGGACCCCTAAACATGATAGGTGGTGACACAGATCATTAGATTAATGGTCTGTGGGTGGTGAGCTGGACGAAACGGATCTTTTACACATGTTTTAGAATTAATTTTTGGACCTGGTTGGTGTCCTAAGTTTTTCCTTCACCGTCGAGCTAGTGATAAATATCTACGTAAGTTTTAAATAACTCTTTGGTACACGCCAAGCGGCGAGCGGTGATAGCCCGGACGGTTAAAGAGCCTGCCTAAAATCAGTGAGGCTAGGGTTCGAATCCTGGCATGTACCAATGAGTTTTTCAAAAACTTACGTACATATTTATCACTAGCTCGACGGTGAAGGAAAACATCGTGAGGAAACCCGCAGGTCTCAGAATTAATTCTGAGACATGTGTAAATAGACCCGGTCCGGCGATAGGCTCACCACCTATCACGTTTAGGCGTCCAATATATCTCGTGAAATGTGGGTATTTCCAGTAATGGAATACCTCTGCCTACCCCCTCGGGGATATAAAAGGCGTGAGATTATACTTATACTTATACACGCCAAGATTCGAACCCGAGCCTCACTGATTAACATCATGTGAAGCAAGATCTTTAACCGTAAGGCTATCATTGAATAGCCTTAGATTATTTGTGTTTATTTAATATTGTTATTATTATAATAATAAATAATCTCACACCTCTTATCCCCGACGTGCATGTTCCATGTTTCAAAATACCCACGTTTCACCACTATTCTTTGTAGCCCTAAACGTAATAGGTGGTGCGCCCTTTTAATTCTAGAACCTACGGGTATCCTCATGATTTTTTCCTTTACCATTCAGCAAAAGGCTTGTATATACGTATGTTTTTTTTAAACTTATTATTGAAGGAAAAAACATACCGACCTCAAATAAAAGAAGGCAAACGAAATATGACAAACTTTCATCGTAGGTATATAAAGGTTGTCGCACATATGAACTCGGAATATTTCTTTGTACGAAATTCTACGCAACTCACACTACTCAGCATTGTAAGGGCATCGCCTCGGGATAATCTCGAGCAAGATAACCGATGCGGTGACGATTCGTTTCCGAGTTGATGCTTCAGAGGAAGATAAGATAAGATAATTCTTCATTGTGTGTGGTAATTTAGTTTGTTACACAAATATAGAAAAACTTCGTTGTATTAAACCATGCTCCATTATAAAATCGATAGTTTTTATAATGGATGCACGTGAACGAAGTGACTATCGCTAATCTACATTAATGTTTAAAAAGATGTGAAATTCTGTGTTTTTTGTATGTTAGTATTTTTTTATGAAACCTACAGAAATAATTCTGAGGCAAGTGTAACAAACCCAAGTCCGGTGATGGGCTCACCACCTATCACTTTAAGGGATTCAAAGATTATAATGGTGAAATGTGGATATTTAATGAAATAGAATACATCTACCTACCCCTTTGTGGAGAAAAGCCGTAAAATGATTTATCATGTATTTTATTAGAAATCTTCCTTATCCCCGACTACTATACACTGCACTTGCGGATGTCCAGCATTGTTGCCGATACAATTAATTCCCGTTACCGCGGGAATTTCCTAAAATCCCTTCTTAGTGCTCAATTACGTCATTTAACGAAACTTTTCTAGGTCCAGCGGTTTCGTCAGTTGTCAGTCGGTCAGTCAGCTAGTCCGGACGAAACTGACGAGATTTTATTTTGATAACCCGAAGTAAGGCGAGGGCGGTCCGCTAGTCATAGAGGAAGCAATGGAACTGTACTTGTTTCTATATTCATTTAATAGATTAGACTAGAAACGAGAGGAACCTTTGTAACCAAAGGGTGGGCGAATTTGCCTTTGAAGTTACGAATAATAGGCTAAATGAAGGATGTCTTTAAATAAAATATCTGGTTTCATTATAAAGGCCTATCTTTAGATTGGGGAAGTGTTTGGGAAAAGCTACATTATGCTAAAAACAGAATTTGTTCTCCCAAAAAATAAATAAATTTCTCTTTATGAAATAATTTCTAAAATCTGTCCATAGTCCAGTCAAAATAGACTAAATTATGATTCCAGTTTGCATTAATTCCCAACAAGCTGGATTTTTGTGCAGGCCTTGGATGCGTCATTACAAATGAGCTCAACACACAAGCGGGATCGATGGGGACTTTTGACATATCATTTGTAATGACGTATTCAAGGCCTGCACAAAAATCCAGCTTGTTGGGAATTAATGCAAACTGTAATGTCTATTTTGACTGGACTACAGTAGTTTTCAGAGTGTATTCATTACAAACAAATATAAAAAAAAAGTTTATTATAAGCGAGTGTAGCACTTTTTTTTGTTACTTCATGGTTTTTTTAATTCAAAGTAAATAATGTTCGTACAATTATAGAGGAAAAAAGGGAAGACTGTTAATTATTGCTACAGAAGCGGAAAAAAATATCCCCCGGTCACGGGAAAATACTGAATCTGTTTGGGTAGGACTACGGACTATTTTTACAAGATTGGTAGTAGATTTCAATAAAGGGTATCTTGAAAACTACAAATCTTATAAAAATTTGGCGATAGATAACAAAGTTAGTTATTAATCTTTATCGGTTCGACGCATACTGCCAGAAACGCAAAAGGCCAATTCGAGTTTTTGGCAGATCGCGTGTCTAATTTCGTCAATTTGTGAAATGACCATCTTAGTAAATTACCAAAAACGCAAATGTCCAGATGGTAATTTTTGGCAGATTTAGTGTTTTAAAGAAACTCACTCACATTCTCGGCAGCCCTAACTATATACAGTACTAGGTAGCAGAGAGGACTCCCTCCTGCCAAATATCTTGATGGACCTCTACAAAAAGTTCCCCTAAATCTAAGACTCTTTAATATTAATTTTTTTATAAGTTTTTATTTTGTATTACCTACTACTAACATTATAAATGTATTTAGTGTCATAATGCATATCATTTTGCGGCACTAGATTTACGCCCGCTTCCAAGATTTTTTATTGAAACGTATGTAAAATTCCTTTACTCGTATTCAATAAAAAGGTACCTTTTGTATTGTTTGTGACGTACGAGACCAAAAACATTTCCAATTCCGACATAACTCTGTAGTTCCCCGTAATTCGATCTATACCGTTCCTTGGCGTGACACGCGCCGTATATCGAGTTTTATGGCTTTATTATCCTTTTACACGAGTGAAATTCTCCGCGGAGCGATACCCGATGTGCCCGGAGGTGTCATTCTCTCTTTTCCCTCACAGCGTCGCTCCGATTGCAACTTTATACAGGTTAAATAAAACCTACTGAAGACGCGGCACGAGCATAGTAATAATAGTAATAATTTTGACGTGACAACGTCTTATAAATTGATGGAGCCTGCGGCATTCCCGAATAAGTGTGACGTATGCGTCGTTCCAGTGCAAGCGAGAGCGCGCAACAAGCGACAAAGAGTCACAATCCATTCCATCAGTATTTTCTTATGACGTTGTCACGTTCAACTATCGTCAGTAAACCGACTTTACAGACAACCGATTTTTTTTATTCATAAACAATTTCAACCCGGTCCGGCGATGGGCTCACCACCTATCGCGTTTAGGGGTCCAATGTATCTCGTGAAATGTGGGTATATCCAGTAATGGAATACTTCTGCCTACCCCCTCGGGGATGAAAGGCGTGTGTTTTTTTTTTATTTATTTATTACCATAAACAATTTATAAAAGTTGTGTTTAGCGTCCGAGTAGTCATCTGAGCAGACTCGGTCCATACGCTTGTACAGTCAACAAAGTTGTTAGGGTTACATGGCCAGTAACTAAGAATTCATTTTTCTGGGGAAGTCATAAATAAATCTTATTGATTAATGTTTATTTCGAAAGGTATCTTTGATCCCTATAATTTACCAAAAAAATACTATAAATACATTTAAGGCTTTAAGAGAAAAGTGAATCTTAATTTTTGGCCATGTAACAATAACAACTTTGTTGACTGTACCGTGACAGCGCATCTTCCATGTTCAAGGGTAAGGTATTTTCAATAAATTCTGGACTACATAACTATCTTTGAAAAGTTCGGAGATAATATATTTGATAACATTTTTTCATCATAAATCAAAAACTATCCTAATCTACATCAGTCTAATATAATAAATAGGAAAGAATAGATTTTGATTGTTTGTTTGTTTGGTACTGAAAAGCCTCCGTAACTACTGTACGTATTTTAAAAATTCTTTTTTATCCCCGCATTCCTACAGAAATGGGAACTACGTGGGTAAAACCGCAGAGCGCTTAAGAGATATTTAAGATAACTTTATATGAAAATTATTATTAAATATTTAAAATATAATATAATGTTCCTTAGTAAAAATCCAATTAATCATATATTTTTTTTAAATTCTCTTTCAATTTGCTTCGGAGTATTTACGAATATTTTACAAACGAGTCCGACAAAATTGTTTATAGCCTAACAGTAAACGGTTTTCATTTGCAGTTTTTGTTAGAGTTCCGCTGGTAAGCGGTTACGGGCTAACAGGTCCTTCGAGCCGGATAGGGGAAGGAATGCTATGGGTGTTTAAGGGAGTCAGTATATGCTTTATGTGTTTGTGGGTTTCACACAGACAGTTCTTTTGAAGTTATTTGCTTCATCTGTCCATTTCTTACCATGCCCACATCTGGTTATAACTACTTCTATTTCTGACCAATTCTGTTTTCGTCGATTTCAGCATTGGTTGACCCTCGCTCGGTACAGCCAGCATTATAGCTGGATTCAGCCGGTTGTTTTTATATCTTTATTAAAAACATCTCTTACTTAAAAGTAAGTGAGAGATTTTTAAGAGAAACGGTTAGAATGGTAAATTTTATAATTTAAAAACAAAAATACAAACAGGCTTCAACGAATAGCACTAAACCCGCTAGACAAATTTCGATAATATTTAAATGGGACTATCTAAGAAGGATGGAAGAAGGTGGAAGAACTTTATATCCTTTAAAACAAAAAAATAATTTCCCAAATCATTTCAGGCATCTTTGAGTAATTGGTGAACATACGAGTATATTAAAATAAGATTCAGACGTAAAAGATACTTTTAAACGACGCGTCGTTTAAAAATATCTTTTACCTATTATAAGCTTACTTTTCTGAATGTAACGTGGAATATATTTGTTCCACTTATGAGAATAATAAACTCTGAAAGAGGTTAGTTGTTAGAAAGTTGGTATCTAAGTATTTTTTCAAGGAAAAGGTTTTCATACTGCCCATTAAAATTCCCATGGGAACGGGAAAAACATGCTTGCCACTTGCAAAGCCCAGGCCAGGCCCTAAGAGAGGATTGTACAAATAAACTTTTTTTCCGAGACAAAGTTTTGATTGAGTTAACTTTACTGTCACAGCTTACCACACTAACTCTCATATGGCGTAGCTAGCTCTCCGAAGTCGTAGCGAGCTACGAGCAGCGTAGCGGTCTGCGAGTTTTAATACGAACACCGGAATTTTTAGTTTTCATTTCAATTTTGAAGTTTTCTCTGAAACTAATTTTGCAGTTTTGTTCTTATACAAGTTTCAGTTTTAATGCTTACAACGGACTTAATTGGAGTACTGCAAGCCTTTGTGCAGCTGTAAATAATAAAAGCCGGCTATGTTTGTTTTGGACCAATGCTATATTCGTTTTTGTTGAGAACATGGTTGGATCTTGTTATACCGATATATGTCCAGCTTCAGAAGCTACGAGACGTTACAAATGACTTTACAATGGTGGTAATTAATGACGGTATGACAATGTAAGCATACTATGCATCAAATTTTATATGAGCATTGCATCGACGACGTCTTCTAACCAGCTGAGAATTAAAAGATAAGATTTAAATAATAATAAAATCGACCTAGAACAGGCGCGTTTCTACCGCAACGAATTTCTTTGGCCAGGACACGGTACGGGGTGGTCTATTTGACTAGTAGTAATTTAATGTTTTGACATGTTGTATATTTTTAAAATCTAAGTAGGTATATTATAATTTAATGTTGACGAAGCCTGATGTGGATTTTTATTTTGTATTCTTTTAAATTTTGTGTTAATTAACTAAATTAATTTGTTAAAATGAAAAGAATCCAATAAACACATAATAAAATAATACTAAAAATAGTATATTATGTGCCAGGGGAAGTAAAATAAGAAATGTCTCAGATCACTTGTAATTGTGACAGCGTAAAAGCGGCAACTTCGTTTCGTGTCCGGAGAGATGAAAAATATATATCAACAGCTATCATATTATAGGCGTTGATTTAAAAATAAAAATGTACCCAGAACTAGATTAATCTTTATCTCTGGCTACAGGAAAAGTTTAATTTTTTTTTAGTAATTGCTGATTTGCTTATACACAACCGAATAAAACATAAATTTAGTTTTATTTACCAAAACAATTGTTTTTACATCTAAAAAATCATACCCTCTATACTAGGGGGTACTCATACAAGAAACTTATTTTTTACTGTACTACCTTCCATATGCGAACCCGACTTACACTTAGCCGTTTTCTTTTTTAAATTATATACCGGTAGTCGACAAGTCCTATCTTCCAAAATAATAGACCCCGCCAGATATTCCACACAAAAGATCTGAGAGAAAAATGGAGGGCAGAAAAATGAAGGCCAGAATTTCGCCGTCGCTAGCGGGGATTCCCCGGGGATTATACTAAAACGAGCCCTATCATTAGTGGGGCCTGTCCTCTTTTTGCACTCATAAGTTCCTCAGATGAAAAGTTTCAACGGCATTTCAGCGGCGAATTCACAAAGCTGTTTATAATTTACTTGTCGAGTTTACGTTTTTGATTGCTCTTACGGTACCAACACAAAAAAAAACAAAATTATGTTGAACGAGGCAACATAAATTTGGTTTTTGTGTTGTGTTTGCAGTACAGGCTGTTCCAGTACTTACTCCGACCACTCGATGTAATTTCGTGCAATAATCACTACTAAAATTATAAAATTGGTGGTTACTTCGCCCGGGATACGGAATAAAGTATCTTTTCTCCTCCAAATTTAATCAAGATCACAGCAGCAGTTTAACCGTTAAAGGCACCAAACGTTTAAGAGTTAAAAATATATTATACTTTTGAAAATTGGGTAATATTATGAATGAATAAAAAATATACTGACGCCTTTATACCGGAGGGGGTAGGTAGAGGTATTCCATTCCTGGATAAACCACGTTTCCCAGTAAATTTATTTTAACAGACAAAGTTACATACGCATAATTTAGAGTTTTAGTAGGGACTAGATTACTAAAATAAACAATATAAAGAGGAAAGATTTGTATTTTTGTAACGAATAGAATCAAACACTAATAAATCTATTTTAAAAAATTCTTTCACCGATGGACAGCTGCAATATACCTGAGTAGCATAGGCTATATTTTATCAACTTATTCCTACGAGAACGGGAACTACGCGGGTGAAACCGCGATAGTGAAAGAAATAAATCGGTTGTCTGTAAAGTCGGTTTACTGACGATAGTTGAACGTGATACGTCATACTTTTTCGTAAATACTGATGGAATGGATTGTGCCTCTTTGTCGCTCGTTGCGCGCTCTCGCTTGCACTGGAACGCCGCATACGTCATACTTTTTCGAGCAATACAGCCGGCTCCATCCAATTATAAGACGTTGTCACGTCAAAATAAGCTCACGCATTACCCCTAGGAGGGTTCGGCAAATTTACTCTTATTACATTTCTGGAAATAACCACTTTTTCAAATATATTTTATTTTTTGAAATATAGTCCCTAGCTAATTAGCCACTGTTTCAAAAAGCGGAGCACTGGAACATGCTACAAACTTTATTACATCGAGAATATTTGTAGCCTAACAAAGTCATGAATTACTTCACCCAGCATGTATTGCCAGTATAAACCTTGGAAACAACGCTGACAAACTCTGTACATTAGCCGAACCCATAAACTGAATTGCGAGACAGGATAATGACAAAGTTGCGTCTTTTAAGCTCCCACCAGAATTGGCACACTGTAAAAAGTTTACAGTCATCTCAAACGTTTATTCTATACTTCTCTACTAAAGAGAAAAAAATTGTATCTTTGTTATGAATCAACTCAAAAACTAATGGGCCGATTTTGAAAAATCTTTCATCAATGAAAAGCTAGAATATCCCGAAATAAAATACTCTATATTTTATTACCGTATTTATACGGGAACGGGAACTACGCGGGTAAAACCTGTATGCGGGAACTATGAGGTGAATATGTAATTATGACATAGGATGTCAAAGTATATTTCTTATTCGCAGCGCCCCGCGGTTTTACCCGGGTAGTTCCCGTTCCCGTGGGAATACTGGGAAAAAATATAGTTTATGTTTTGTTCTGATGTATAAATTATATAACTGTGAAGTTTCATCAACATCCGTTCAACAAAAGAGGAACAAACATCCATACATCCATACATCCATCCATAAACTTTCGCATTTAAAATATTATTCGGAGTTGTGGAAGTGTTTTACTAGATGACGTCACAAAAATACAATATGGCGGACGATAGGTACCGTCACAAATCAGTAGTATTATAGACCAGCGCGGCTTCGCTCGCGCACGTTTATTTCACCCACATAGAGGCTGAATTTTGCAAAATCCTTTCTTACGGATGCCTACACTGTCTAAGCTATCTATGTGCAAAATTTCAAGTCTCTAGACCCAGTGGTTTAGGCTGTGCGTTGATACATCACCAATCAGTCAGTCAATTTATCATTTATAGTCATATTATTATATTTTTTAGAAATGACGTGAATGGTTAGATTCGTTTTCATCGCAAAAGTGTCATGTGCTTAATTTTTTTCCAACGCTCGTACGAGGAGTAGTTTAGGTATTTTGGTGTTAAATTAAATAAGATACTTTTTATAATCTGATACAAGTCTTATGTTTATGGGAAAAGAACGCATTTTTAAATCTCAACTACTTTTTTAGCTTGGAAATGTTCAGGTCCAAAGGTACCTTTGATTTTGTAATGATACCGTGTACGTCGACATAGAAATGTAAAAACTAGAACATGCAAATACAAATTTTATACAAACTATTATGTACCTAAATACTGTGAAATTTACATCATACATATTAACTTACAGCTAGATACACAAAATTGTATACGTTCGACCCGCATTGCGTTTCCAATCACATAAAAACTCGTCGCCTCTATCTGGATATAGCTCTGTGGTTCCAACTCTGTAATTGGACATACACGCATAAATTCACAGGCATACAGACGTACATATTGCTCTAACATTTATACCTATATAACAAAATTGATATGTCTGTCTGTGATTTCAAAATAAATGATAAAATTAAGACCGCTTATTGTACTTTTTGTATCTCTTTCGCATTGCTTTATTGTATTAAGAGTTTTTGTATTAAGTAAACACGATATTTATACGATGCCTAACTAGAATTATAAATGACCTTTAATAGAATTCTTGTCGATATGTCCGAAAGTTTGTATCGAATTGGCACCGAATCGTCTCAACTGACTATAATGAAAATTTTAGGAATTATATTAACTGGAATTATAACTTAAAATTGGGTACCTAATAATACGTATGGTCCATTTTACTATCGTGTTCACTTCAGAATATTTGTTTTGATAAACCTAAGCAAAGCGGGGGCGGATTGCTAGTGTAGTTCATATAATGTTGCGTATGTTAAAGGCTGCCAAGTTGTCACCGAGTCGGGACAACCACTTTTGGTGAAAGATTAAATAAACTTTGTCTCGTAGTTTCATGGACTCCATTTTCTTTTCATCAAGTTTTTCTTTTAAAAGAAAAAGCACATTTTGTTGAGAGATGTTATTTATGTGTAGGTCTTCACTCTTTTAATATCTCCTTAAATACATGAAGAGGTGTTATATAACTAAAAGGAAATTACTAAACTTAATTAGCTATCAGTAATTATAAAATACTTATTGGATCATAATTAAGATTGAAGGTTGTCTGGAGGGGATCGCTCAAATAGAAAAAAAAGACGTGTGGCACTCGGGGACTGCCGCGGTAAAGCTATTGCATAGCATTTTGTATCAACAAGACTGCCGAAAACAAACGACGTTAGACAATGCACGGCCTTCAAGCCACACCTCCGTGCCCGTCGGAGTGGGGAGCGTGAGGTTTTTTTCGTTACGGAATTTCTGGATTCGGTCCCCGCGCTCAAGGCCCGCGATAGAAGCTATGCAATAGCTTAATTAAAACCACCAATAAAAATCAAATCATCAAAATTGCAAGCATGCAAGCTTAACGCTTCGGAATATACACTACACTATACTTCTACTATACACTACTACACTTCTACACTAATAATATAAACAGGAAAAATTTGAATTTCTGTATTGAATATTTGTAACGAATACACTCAAAAATAGACTTCAAAAATTATTTCACCATTAGAATGCAACAATATCCCTGAGTAACATAAACTATATATCATTCCCGTATTCCAACGGGAACGGGAACTACGCGGGTGAAACCGCGCGGAACAGCCTGGTATATTTGCAAAAATGAAGAGCGTTTTCAATGAAGATACTTCGTTACACTTCATTGAAAACACTTATCAAGACATTAAAATTTCACAAAT
The DNA here is from genome assembly GCA_963855545.1 of Ethmia dodecea. Lineage (NCBI taxonomy): Eukaryota > Metazoa > Arthropoda > Insecta > Lepidoptera > Depressariidae > Ethmia > Ethmia dodecea. Next base: position 14,710,439 of record OY979444.1, on the reverse strand, counting down.
CCTAAATGCGCAGCTCGAGCCTATTCTGTCAAAACTAACCGCCTAATTACAAACGAGCAAGAAAACTTCGGCGGGACGTCTGAAGGACACAAATTACGGGACCGTCCCACCTTCCGGGACACTTGGCAACTCTAACTTGGTATTAGTTCCGTAATTCCGTCGCTCGTTCCGTGCCTTGTCATTATTGAGCCGGGACCGGCCCTTTAATTGCCTCTATAAAGCTTAACTTTATGTAAATAGTGGATATTCAAATATACCTAAGTAAAATTAGGTTGCTAAATTTATACGAAAGGCTTGAGTATTCCACACATTATAAATGTAATTCGCTGCAGGTTATTTAGTGTTTAATGACTATTATAGAAATAATGTCACGCCTCTTGTCCCTAAGGGGGTAGGCAGAGTTATTCCATTTCTGGAAATACCAACGTTTTATCAGTATCATTATCAACCCGTTACAGCCTACAGCTGAGCTAACGGTCTTTCCTCACACATGAGGAAGTATGGGCTATAATATCCCACGCGAGCCCACCGCGGGTTGGTTTATCAGTATATTAGGGAAACATTGACGTGACCTTAAAATTGTCGGACCGGTCGGTGTGCTGGTATAGTTTTTTAGACGTGGGAGAGCCATGCTTCGGCACGCTTGGGCCGGCTCGACCGGAGTGATACCAGCTACACAGAAAACCAGCGTAAAGCAATGCATTGCATTTCGTTGAGTGAGTGAGGTAACCGGAGGCCCCAATCCCCCCCCACCCTCCCCTCCCCCTACTCCCACGCACGCAGTTGTGACTCTTGAGTTGCAGGTGTCCATGGGCGACGGACGTCACTTACCATTAAGTGACCCGTCTGCTCGTTTGCCCCCTTTTTTATATTAAAAAAAAAAAATATCTCAGAATGAATTCAAGGAACTTCACCGAGAATTTGTGGGCTAGTGATGACGATTTGGGACAAAAATGGACACAACACGTAATGGAATGGTAACTTGTTCTACCGAGAATTAGAACGAACTACGACAATGGAATATTTACATATGATGTTTCAAAAATGTATAACAGTTTAAAGTCAAAAAATGAGTCTATTATCGAATTTAAACGTAAATTAGCTGAGCACATATTATCCTATCAGTTTGAAAGAGTACCTAGACGGTGTTGTTCTGAAAAGGCGGTTTAGAAGGTTTTGTGATTCTGTGCAGTGCGATCGATTAATATATATATATTTTATTATGTAACTTTTCTCATGTAAGTAAGTAAGTAAGTAAGTAATAACTCTTTATTATCTTCTATATCTATATCTATATATATAATAAAACTCTAACGGGGCCGTGTCTGTACATTAAATATTTTTTGAAAATTTTAACGGTAGTGTATATAGTTATCGATATAGATACCGAAACACCAATTTTTGGAATTTTTGTCTGTCTGTCTGTCTGTCTGTCTGTCTGTCTGTCTGTCTGTCTGTCTGGTTGTGCACGCATCACTCAAAAACTACTGGACGGATTTTGATGAAATTTGGTATGGAGATAACTGAGTACCCGGGTCAACATCTAGGGTACTTTTTATTCCAGGAAAATATGTCATTCCCACGGGAAAATATAAAAACTGGTTAAAAAGAGAAATACGTACTACTCCGAAACGATAACACCTAGAAATTTGAAAAATGGTATGGAGGTGTCTGATATGTCATAGAAAATTGGTATGAATGGATTTTTGGAAATTCCCATGGGAACGGGAATAAACTAAATCCAAGAGGGAAAATGCCGGTGGGCACCCGATATTTGAAATATGGTATGTAGGTGTTTTAAATATGTCGTAGGCAACCAATATGAAGGGATTTTTGGAAATTCCCACGGGAACGGGCATAAACGGAATCCGCGCGGGCAACGCCGCTGGGCATCCGCTATACACCAATAAAAATATGCAACAAGTGACACAGTGATAGCCCGGACGGTTAAAGAGCCGGCCGTAAATCAGGGAGGCTCGGGTTCGAATCCTGGCATGTACCAATGAGTTTTTCAAAAACTTACGTACATATTTATCACTAGCTCGACGGTGAAGGAAAACATCGTGAGGAAACCCGCAGGTCTCAGAATTAATTCTGAGACATGTGTAAATAGACCCGGTCCGGCGATGGGCTCACCACCTATCACGTTTAGGGGTCCAATATATCTTGTGAAATGTGGGTATATCCAGTAATGGAATACCTCTGCCTACCCCCTCGGGGATAAAAAAGGCGTGAGATTATACTTATACTTAAACCCTTAAATACTAGAAAAACTGGGTATTTTCAGGAATATGATACTTTTATCGGGGTGGATAGTAGCTAGTAATATAATATTGTATTATGAAAAAAATTGTTTTTGCTGAACCTATTAAATTTACTCTCCACAATTTTTATTTTATATTTAATAGAAAATTATTACTTTAAATACTCAGAGATTTTTAGAAGATAATAAATCCACTTAACTTTAGCTTTCATGATAAATTATTACAATATTTTCTTAACCCTTCAATAAACACTGTTGAATATTTCAAGTATCTAATTAATGAATATAAAAATATAAAGTAAAACTGCTGTAAAATTTCTTACGAAATTTCTTATTAAAATATTGACTAAATGGGCCCCTTTTAATTCCTATTCCTAAAATTATTTTAATGGAATATCAGCCCTCACATGTCTCTAAGCGACCGTCAGTGTGTCTGACAGTTTCATATGACTGACAAAGACTAATCTATATCACAATAGGACCATTTAAAATGAATGAAAAGACATGGAAGCCGTCATAAAGGACTTTTGAGTAGGCACATTCAATTACAGAACTATAGAATAGCAACTGTTATATAAACTAACTAACACTAATATTATTAAAAAGAAGTTTTTTTGTTTTTTTTTTTTGTAAAATGGTCTGAAACTATTGGAGCGATTTTAAAAATTCTTACACAAATCGAAAGCTTACCTACGCTACTTACATCTATACATATAATAAAACTCTAACGGGGCCGTGTCTGTACATTAAATATTTTTTGAAAATTTCAACGGTAGTGTATATAGTTATCGATATAGATACCGAAACACCAATTTTTGGAATTTTTGTCTGTCTGTCTGTCTGTCTGTCTGTCTGTCTGTCTGGTTGTGCACGCATCACTCAAAAACTACTGGACGGATTTTGATGAAATTTGGTATGGAGATAACTGAGTACCCGGGTCAACATCTAGGGCACTTTTTATTCCAGGAAAATATCTCATTCCCACGGGAAAATAAAAAAACTGGTTAAAAAGAGAAATACGTACTACTCCGAAACGATAACACCTAGAAACTTGAAAAATGGTATGAAGGTGTCTGATATGTCATAGGAAATTGGTATGAAGGGATTTTTGTAAATTCCCACGGGAACGGGAATAAACTAAATTCAAGCGGGAAAACACCTCTGGGCACCCGCTATTTGAAATATGGTATGTAGGTGTCTTAAGTATGTCGTAGGCAACCACTATGAAGGGATTTTCGGAATTTCCCACGGGAACGGGAATAAACTAAATCCAAGCGGAAAAACGCCGCTGGGCACCCGCTATTTGAAATATGGTATGTAGGTGTCTTAAATATGTCGTAGGCAACCACTATCAAGGGATTTTCAGAAATTCCCACGGGAACGGGAATAAACGGAATCCGCGCGGGCAACGCCGCTGGGCATCCGCTAGTTTATTATATTAGTAGGATTAGTGATACTATAAAGATAGTCGGTTTATTTCTTATTTCAATGATTCCTTGAAAGATTATAAATATGTATAGTTGATAAAGATTCACTAAACAGATGAATAAAATAGTTTCTGATAAAAAACGTAATAATAAAACATTTTAATTAATTCCTAGAATTGTGGATTTAATAACATGTGGTTAATAGTGTGTCGTAATAAACATTTCAGAATACTAAAATATTAATGCAGAATTAATGAAATTGCGAGCGGAATATGAACTCAGAACCGGAAATTGTATAAAGTTACTTTGAGTTAGTAAATAAAAATTCTACTTTTTACATACTAAAGCACTCTGATTAAACTTATGAAGTCTAAATGAAGTCATGTGGAACGTCAAAGTTGTATTTCGCTATTTAAATATAATTTTGTAATTTTTTTTTTATTTTATGTGTGGGTCAATAAGCTCTCCTCTCATACATAAGCCTTGGTGTTCAATTCCTGGCGTTGGCGTACACTCCAATGAGTTTTCGAATTCAAGCCTAATACAAACATATTCTGGAAAACATCGTGAGAAAACCCACAGGTCTCAGAATTAATTCTGACGCATGTTTAACAGACCCGGTCCTGCGACAGGCTCACCACCTATCACGTTTAGGGGTCGAATATTCTCGTGAAATGTGGGTATTTCCAGAAATGGAATACCTCTGCCTACCCCCTCGGGGATAAAAGGCGTGAGATTATTATTTTATTATTATTATAAACACATTCTATAGAACAAAAGTTCGTATATTATTTTAATACCGAACTAAAATGAAATTAACTTAAATATACTCACGCTAATATCCTCGTGGGGTCTTCAGAGGTACTTAATTTCTGGAAATATCCACTTTTGGGCATTATATTTTTTTGTACTGATAAACGTGGCAAGCGGTGAGACCATAAATACATGTCTCAAAATAAATTGTGACACTTACGGGTTTCCTCACGACGTTTTCCGAGCTCATGATAGATATAATATAATATAATATAATATAATCTCACGCCCTTTTTTATCCCCGAGGGGGTAGGCAGAGGTATTCCATTACTGAATATACCCACATTTCATGAGATATATTGGACCCCTAAACGTGATAGGTGGTGAGCCCATCGCCGGACCGGGTCTATTTACACATGTCTCAGAATTAATTAATAAAATTAATTAAATAAAATTAATTAATTCTGAGACCTGCGGGTTTCCTCACGATGTTTTCCTGCACCGTCGAGCTAGTGATAAATATGTACGAAAGTTTTTGAAAAAACTTGGTACATGCCAGGATTCGAACCCGAGCCTCACTGATTTTCCGCCGGCTCTTTAACCGTTCGGGCTATCTCTGCTCTTATGATAGATATGTAAGTTTTATAAAACTCCTTGGTTCACGACCTCGCCAGGATACGAACCCAATTCTCTCGGATGAAAGGCGAGCAGGCTAACTACAGAGATATCAATGCTATAATGAACTAACTAAACTTGAGATAACAGAATCTCAACTTTGGAATGGCTTCGTAACTTTACTTTTCATTTTTACTCCAGTGTTGTTATAAGCCAATAAAAAATATATTTGGAGTCATGGGACGAGGTTATGTAGAATAAAGCTAATAAAATATTAAAATGGCTACTCTCTTTCTTTGTAAAAAGGCTACACTCCGTTATATTATGACTCATAATATAACAAAGTGCAACCTTTCTACACAAAACCGTCACTTACTTCTGATCCGGTGTATAACGGCTTTTTTATGGTGATCATAAAGCTGGGATCGTCCTAAAATCTCCATCATTATGGTGTTTAAACCTTATGAATTATACAATAGTCTTAGCGCGTACCCAAATAAGGTTCAAAACTGAATACTTAGCAGACGTAGCCCGATTGTAAGATGATTTTGATGAGATGAGACACATCCTGTGTCAGTTCAGCCTTTTTATGATACATCGTGCTTTATTTTGTAGTATGTTTAGGTAGTTCCGTTTTCGTAGATCTCTTGTAGACATATTTTCAAATCTGGTAAGGACCTTCCTAAGTAATTTTAGAAAAAGATAAACGAAGTATTTACGTATATAATGTTTGTTAGTTTGAAAGTTAATGTATGTAGTTACATAACAGTGAAAGATTAAAAAAAATCAGTAGCGTTACCGGGCTATCACTACTGATTTTCGCATTCATTTATCATTATGAGATAATACCCTTGAGGAGCATGCACCAATGAGTGTTCGACGGTGAAGGAAAACATCGTGAGAAAACCCACGGCCTCCAAAATATGTTTTTAACCCCCGACCCAAAGAAAGAGGCGTATTATAAGTTTAACGTGTCTGTCTGTGTATCTGTCTGCGGTGTCGTAGTTCCCAAACGGATGAACCGATTTTCGTTCAGTTTTTTTGTGTCATAGATAATTTTTATAAAAGTTTTTAAGGTTATAAAGGATGTGTAATATGAATCCAGTACTGTGTTTAGAAACTTGTGAAAATGGATATTGCTAGGAATTAAATTTACCTCTTCCGACCCCTCAGCTTAGGCCTAAGCGATTTTTCATAACTGGGTAGATCATTCCCAAAATACAAACAAACACAATTTCACGTAATTACAATTAATAATAGACAGAATACCTTAAGTTTGATGCAAATCGAAACCAAAACAATTCACTCAACCAGATCTGTTCTTACAAAAACACTTTGTCCATTATTCGATTTGGAAAGATCTGATTCCTTAAAATCATCCGCAATTCAGTTACAAGCGAGATTTATCTCGTCATTGGAGAAGACAGGGGATGGACGTGGAGAAATGTTTCCCCAAACAAAACAAAGTGGAGGCGACACCTCTTGCCATTAGCGTTTGTGCACGACTTCTCATTTTTACGATTATTCCAAAAGTACAAGTGAAGGGGACTTTGTTCTCGTAATGGAGTAGGGTGAGTTGTAAGCGGAAGCGAATTGCAAAATAAAATCGCACGGGTGAAATGCTGATACTAAAACCTTCCTCTTGAATAATTCTGTAGGGACACAATAGTGCTGAGCATACAGTAAAGCATAGCGCGCAGTCGCGACACTTAATTAAATAATGAATATCTAAATTGTGTGATTGCGTAAAGTAATAAACTAGGAACTAATACAAGCAGTTGTTTTAATTGGACATTAACAAACCTTCAAATTAGTAGAGACATCCTACAATTCTATCTATTAAAAAAACGCATCAAAATCCATTGCGCAGTTTTAAAATCTAAGCAAATAAGAAAAATAAGATCTAAGCAAACATAGGGACAGACAGACAGCGGGAAGCGACTTGGTTTTATACTATGTAGTGATTACACAAAAACCTACCTCGTTTATCACCCGGTCGATTATTCCATTAGTGAAAACCTCATTTAATCTCTTGCATATTTTAAAAGATCTAAGCTTACAGACGGCGGAAAGCGACTTTGTTTTATACTATGTAAAGACTCCACTCTAACACGACGTGTCGGCTCCAGTGGCCATCAGTCCGCCTGGAGTCGCCTGGATAACCAGCCTACTTCCACTTCAGCGTAGAGATTCTCGACTAGTGCCGACACGTGGTGGAGTGGAGACCGCGTTTAGGCACGATGGACCTACTACCTAAAGAAGGTGGCTGGCAGTGGATGGATGCGGGCTGCCCAAGACCGGAATGGTTGGCGCTCCTTCAGGGAGGCTTTCAGCCAGTAGTGGACAACAATTTTCTAAATGATGATGATGATGATGATATAAAGACTACACTAAAATGCTTTAAGAACCGTGCGGTTCCCATTGCACACCGTAACAATTAAAAATCAATTGTGTTAAAATTAAATAAGCTTTCTTTCTTTACTTGCGCCGGGCGTCGCGGGTGGACTTGAATTATAAATCAAGAGGACGCAGACGCACCTGGGACACCGGACTTCCTCTCTTTGTAATAATGCTTATGTTTATTTTACATCCGCAACACCGTGCCAGATTGCCTCGAATATAGGTCAGCTTTAAGGTATTGGCATGTTTAGAATTGCAAATTAAAAAGAAATCTGTTTGAACAAATGAACCGACTGTAAATTCTTTGTTTTTGCAAGATTTTTAGAGGCTTCAAACTTAATCCTTAATGGGTTGATACCAATTTTTACAAGCATATTTCACAAACACATTAACGTGACAGGTGGTGACCTATCACAGGATCGGGTTCTGTTACACATACCTCTCACGGTATTTTCCTTCATTGTAGAGCTAGTGATAAATATGTACGGAAGTTTTTCTCTAGAAGTACCAAAAACCTAATTACCTACAAAGTACCTATGTGGGTATGTCTAAATGTAGATTATTTTTGCCTACCCCTCGGGGATAAAAGCCTTGAGGATTTTTTAAATTTATTTTACGTAGGTACCTTCAATATCGACTGCATCCATATTTAATTCTAGTTACAGTATACTTACACGGAAGTGGGCAGGCCACCTTTAATGAAAGGCTTACTTAAATGAAGTGGGTAGGCCACCTAGCCAGATACCAGGACAACAGATGGACACTATAGACAACGAAGTGGCTTGGCCCCACTGGAAAAAGACAAAGAGGACGGCCAAGGAAAAGATGGGTTGATGACGTTGTCAAAACAGCTGGAAAAAGCTGGATGACCACAGCTCAGTATAGACAAACATGGAATACGATAGAGGAGGCTTTCTACCCTATAAGGGCCTTGCAATTAAACTTTATACAACTACATTAATATACAAATAATCTAAGTGCATCGGATAAAGAAGAGCTAAATAAAACAGCATACTTACATAACATTCAAAACTATTCACGACTATTCACATAATTTTATAAACAATTTTAGTTTTATCCAAAGACATTTAGACACAGAGTCATAACCAACTAATCAAAGAGCATCGCATTCTGCCCAAGTGTGTTCAACGATACTGGCAGCATTGCGACGCTGAATTTCTAAGGATTCTTAAAATTATATATATCTTAAAAATGTACCATCAGTCTACTACGTCTGGTTCAAATTTAAATGCAGACGGTTTAGTTGCTGAATTTGAATTAGGAATAAAATGTAAGTAATGCGCCTTAAGATTTAATTTTGCTGAGTAAATAAAAGCAGTGATAGCCCGGACGGTTAAAGAGCCGGCCGAAAATCAGTGAGGCTCGGGTTCAAATCCTGGCATGTACCAATGAGTTTTTCAAAAATTTACGTAGATATTTATCACTAGCTCGACGGTGAAGGAAAAACATCGTGAGGAAACCCGCAGGTCTCAGAATTAATTCTGAGACATGTGTAAACAGACCCGGTCCGGCGATGGGCTCACCACCTATCACGTTTAGGGGTCCAATATATCTCGTGAAATGTGGGTATATCCAGTAATGGAATACCTCTGCCTACCCCCTCGGGGACAAAAAAGGCGTGAGATTATATTTATTTTATATTTATTTATAAATAAAAACACAAATTCGAAAATCTCACAATTTCAAAAGATTAAAACGATATCAACTTATTAACCGTTTATTGTATTAGATAATCAATAGTTTTCAAGTCTAAATTATGCCTCTAAATATATCCGAACTAAAAACTAAACCCATCTACCCAAGTTCTAACAAAAGATGTAGAACAATAGATTACTAACTTCCGTGGCTCGCTGTATACCCGCAGGTAGCGCCGGCTGCTCGAGCTAGCTTCGAATGAAAACTCTGATTATTATCCCGAACTTTATTATGTTGTTAGCATAAAAGCGTCGAGGCATTCACGAAGTTCTCAATAGCTACTTCATTGAAATAACTTCAGAGCGAAAGGCTATATTTTAACTTTAGTCTCACAGCTGCGCCGCTGCAAACTATTATTTGTACTAGGTACAAATATCAGATTATTTTTTTTGCTATCGTCTTACTGTGTTGTCCACGTGATGTATAACAAAAACGCTTTCTAAAACAATGTATAAATATAAAGAGATTTAAAATATACTAGGACACAAAGGCCAAAGCGAACAAAATCGTAACCCAAAACTTTTTTTTTGTTTATGGCAATGGGTCGTTTATAGTCAACATTTCTGTCAATGTGAAGTTAGAGAAAAAAATATTTTAACGTATTAAGCGTAGTGCAATGAGATTAAAATATAATAACGCATAGAGGGGACAAAGCGAGGAAAATTTTATGCCAAAAGTAGTTATTACAAGTGGAAAAAATCTAGTACGATTTCGACAGAATGACAGCTCGCGTTCATACTAACTGACGTGGTGATCAAAGTTTTTGTATTAAAATTATTCCAATGCTCTATGTTCTAACTTTGGTGTAGTGTAATACGTCCGAAAGGCAGCTCGCGTTCGTGCTGGCTGAACTGATGCTGGAGATCAAAATTTTCATATGCAAAGATTCCCAACATAGTTTGAACCTTAACTTTAACTATATGAAATCTATTTTAATTTTGTTTGTTTATTTCTTTTTAATAAAATATTTAGTAGTGTTTGTTTCTTTTTAATAAAATATTTATCAAGGCTATCAACAATATCTACAAAACCTATTTAAGATAACAGTTAAAGTTTATTTTAGGACTTCCATTATAGATTGATTTTTAAACAATTACAATCGTGCTTGTTTTTGTAATTATTGGCTTAAATTGTACGAAAAGGTCACCTAAAAAGCCACAAACCAACGTCACTGTAGAGCTTGACTAAATGTAGAAAATAATTTGTTTTCTACTCAGTACCAGACAATGGCTCTGTATCAAGTAACTTAAATAATAAAAACTAGAATAAATACTAGTTTCTGATATAGTCCCTACTCTATTCCTCAAACTGGAAGTCTATACAACCTTCGACACAAAGCAAGGCAGGTTATTTTTATTGTGACTTTTCTGAATAATTGAACAGTTTTATCTGTATCGGGAACATAGACAACGTTCTGATCTTTATCATCTGTATTGAATAATTTAGTATTTTTATTGCTGGACTCTGTTTAGTTTTATGTTATTTAGGCTTAGAAATAGAATAAAAATATAGAATGGTAACTTCTTGACAAAGACCTCTAGCTAGACCTCTAGCCCTTCATGTACTTATTTCTATAGCTCTGGCATTGCGGTATCTCCATGAAAATCTGACGTAAGCTTCGTAGATCCAAATAAAGAAATGTCGATGTAACAAAATAAAACTGTATTTATTTAAGTAAGTATTTAGCCGAGATCGTATCATCATTAACACCGGTAACAACTGACTGCTGAGGTTTTCCAAGCCACCCAATGTATCTAACATGGCTTAACGACTTCCTATTATCATATACACTCGTAGAATACAATTATTTAGATAAAGTCAGACTAAGTGTAGGCAGACGCTGAAATGTAAATCAAAATGTCAAATATGTAGTTCAAAATCTTTTGGTCATTTACACAATAAAAAACAAAACAATAACTAAACAATAAGATAAAAAAATATATTTTAATAATCGATCCAGATACGCACCGCAATCACCATCAGATTGTCCAATTAGCAAGAAACCAAAGTAGAATCAACCACTCACGACTTCCATTTATCAAAAAGTTATTTATAAAAAAAACTTACGAAGAATTGCCTACACTAAGTAACAGTACATAACCCAACTTCCACTCTATAATTAAAGGCTGTTTTTTATTATCGTCCGTGATTTATGTATGTACTACGCGTACAAATGCCTTGGTAACCTTTCTGATACCAATTTTCCTGTCTATTTCGTGATAGATCGCGTGAAAGGTTAAATTAGGAAATGTTTACATGTACCGTCCAACGATTTTATGTTACTGGGCACCTACGGTTGCTTTTCTAGATGTACCTAAGTAAACACGGTTATATAAGCTGAAGGAGGGTTGTTATTTTAACAATATACACGGACTGTTAAAACCACAACATCTGTTATAAAATAAATACAAATATTATTCTGATACTCCAGATAATAGGAAAGCTAAGAATAGCACCCGTGATATAGAAGTTGAGATGTATTCGTTTGTCGCAGTACCGGTATAGCATTTACAGGGTTTGGAGTAATGTGCTGATACTAGTGGTTTATGAGGAAGCAGAATAAATAAAGAAGGATGTGAATGCAGATATGACGGTGGATAAGGACAGACATACTGCCTTGACCTAAAATAACAACTACTCTAAAGAGTAAAAAAACTACTTCAACTTAAATGGTTTTTTCGTGGATGCCATTGTCAGAGCTGGACCAAATTAAAACGGGACTACCACCAGCTTTTAAATAAAGAAAGAATCATTAAAATCAGTTCACTGTCGAAAGTTCTGAGGTAACAAAAAACATACGATTGAATTGATAACCTCCTCCTTTTTTGAAGTCGGTTGATAATGGTCAAATTGCAAGAAAATTATGATCAGCGACGCATGATAAAACAAACAACCGACCACGTCTTTCGAAGTGGAGTACCTTATTAGATGCAGCAACAGATTGTAGATAGCCAGATATTCGATGTAGCGATTTTCTATATGACTTAAGGAACCCGATCATAACTCCAGATGAATCTGTAGATACCCTACCACAGGCTTTATTGAAATGTATCTACCCTCTTTAGTTATGTACTCAACTGGTATAAATAGGGGTAGCTGATTAAAGGAGGTCAGATCCGATCACAGATCACGCTCGATTTCGACTATCGACACGAGCAACACCTTTCATTTCTGCAACCCTCATCGCCCTCGACCTCGCCTCGTGACAGTCTTTCTATCTTTTCTTTGTTTTTTTTTTTAAGAAAAAGGGGGCAAACGAGCAGACGGGTCACCTGATGGTAAGTGACTACCGTCGCCCATGGACATCTGCAACTCAAGAGTCACAACTGCGTTGCCGGCCTTAGGAGGTGGGAATAGTGGGAGGGGCGAGGGGAGGGGGGAGGGGGGAGGGGGGATTGGGGCCTCCGGTTACCTCACTGACTCAACGAAACGCAGTCCAAGCATTGCTTTACGCTGGTTTTCTGTGAGGCCGTGGTATCACTCCGGTCGAGCCGGCCCAAGCGTGCCGAAGCATGGCTCTCCCACGAAAATGGTCTTCTATCTTCTTGCCATAAAACTTCTATTTTCATATAAGTTAATCTTCTTTCATATAACATTACTTACCTCTGAACTTCTCCGTCACTAATTATTTCCTAATTTTATTCACTCCAGAAACTCCGCACATCTCAATTCTGTTCTCTGCAGTTTTTCTCTGCAATTAATCGTTCCAAGGTGTAAAAGACTTCAATTTTAATAGCTACGAAACATTTAAAGTAATGTTACGCCAAAAGAGTAAAGTCAACAAAAATAAAATCAGAAGTTAAGTGAACTTGAATACAGTTGAAAGTTTTAATTGGATCAGGAATTTTTTCGAGACGATTGCTTCTTCAGCAGTTTGAATGATGTCGAAACATTTAATATTTTTGTTTTATAAGAAGCGGTCAAGTACTTGTAAATATTTTTTGATTAAATGTTGTGTCCAAAGTACCTATACCTAATAGGTACTTTGGACTAACCGGTCTGTTAACATTTTTGTTAGATAATAGCTATCTTAATAAATTGATATCTTGTGCCTGCGGGAACTAGCTGCTTGACCGGACTATATCAAGTTACCTATATCAATTAGTCCTGGTAAATCTTCCTTTATTTGGTTTCACACCACGGCTTCGGACATAATTCTGAATACAACCAACAATAACAACGTAGGTACCAAATGAATTCTGAAGTAGGTATCACTTTCCGAACACATAAAAGTCTATTTAAAATTGGCGTCATTCTGATGAACTAAATATATTGACGTAGATAATAAGGTAAGTATGACACTTTCATGTTACCACAAATACAACATGTAACAGAATAAGCGCAATTCCTGAAATTAGTTTGTTCAGTATAATAATATAATCTCACGCCTTTTTATCCCCGAGGGGGTAGGCAGAGGTATTCCATTACTGGATATACCCACATTTCACGAGATATATTGGACCCCTAAACGTGATAGGTGGTGAGCCTATCGCCGGACCGGGTCTGTTTACACATGTCTCAGAATTAATTCTGAGACCTGCGGGTTTCCTCACGATGTTTTCCTTCACCGTCGAGCTAGTGATAAATATGTACGTAAGTTTTTGAAAAACTCATTGGTACATGCCAGGATTTGAACCCGAGCCTCACTGATTTTCGGCCGGCTCTTTAACCGTCCGGGCTATCACAGCTCAGTATCGACTACTTAATCGGTTTCAGCTATTTTTAATATGTGTTAAATTTTCCCGAAAAATGCATTAGCATAGTTACCTATGGAAATCGTGACATTGTTGCTTTTTATTTAAGAAAACTGGTTAGACCCAACTAAAGTTCGAAGGCATCATTTTTTTTTATTGATATACTAATTGGGGTGTATGAGGAATTGCGCTTATTCTGTTACGCGTTGTATATTCTGAGGCATCACTTAATAGGCCATTTACACGAGGGCAATCCACTAAGGCAATCCACTAAGACAAAAAAAACTTGAGGACAATCCATTCCACTGTCCTCAAGTTTTTTTTGTATGCAGTCTTAGTGGATTGTCTTACTGGATTGCCCTCGTGTAAATGGCCCGTTACTGACACATAAAAAATCAATTTTAAATTGGCGTCATTCTGGTAAAAGCTCGCCAGTTTGATCGTCCATTTCCCTAAACGGTTATTGTGCTGTGAAAAATTGAGCGAACATTACCGCTGCCACTAATGTTACAATTTGTATGAATGGCGCCTTCTTAAATTGAGCCTCCTATCATAAATTAGAAATCACTTTTTCAGCACATTTATCGGTCAACATTTTGTTATGAATATTTTTTGGTATAATTTACACACAGTCTTCTAGTTCCAAACATTATACGAATATATAAAAACTATAGAAAATAAACCTTTTTTTCCTCCGTTTCGATAATCTGAAACCCAAATTTTCTTAAGGATAAAACGAGCTCAATCACACAGGGTCCGTCATTGAAAAAACACGGATCGTCAAGACGGATAAACTTTCATATTGCATGGAATCGCGTTTTTTTTTTTCGTCAAAAATCCAATTTCATGTTCACATTCTTTTCGTTATTCGCAGTTCAGTCTTAGATGAACTACCGAACAATGAAACAAGTGGATCCGTAAAAAAAAATGTTATTTTTTTTTAAAAGACGAAAGATCCATTGAGGTCATGAAAAAATTACGAAGCATGAAAAAGCAAGATTCCTCCACTAGCGAATGAGCTGGTTTTAAAATGATCCTTTCGTTATTTTTGTAAGGCTGAAATAAATTTCCATTCAATTACGTCATTCTTATTATTTTATTGTTTTAATATCTCCTTATTCCAGTATATCTTTCCTTTAGATCTGGTACTTTGAAGCCTCCATAGAAATACCAAGCCACACGGGCGGTCCAAGTATAGCTTTCCTTAATCTAACTTTTCCAATTTGCCCCGTAAAAGTATGAAACTAATCTTACAATGTTAGTTTTGTTTTCTTGCAGTGTTATCGAACCTGAGTCCTCGAAATCCGTAACACGTGTTTGCTACTTAGCTCAATTCCAATAGATTTTGCACTTTATCAAACTTTTATCAGTGTTTTCTTAGATTTGGATTTTCAAAATATAACTTTATTATATTGTAACTTGATTTAATTATACCTTTTCAAAAAACTTACGTACCTATACATATATGTACTTATCACTAGCTTGACGGTGAAGGAAAATATCGTGAGGAAACCCGCAGGTCCCAGAATAATTTCTGAGGCAAGTGTAACAGACCCGGTCCGGCCACGACCTATCACGTTTAGTGGTCCAAAGAACATCTCGTGGAAAGGGGGTATATCCAGAAATGGAATACCTGCCTACCTCCTCGGGGATAAAAGGCCTGCGATTGTTTCTTATCTATTTATAACATATAATAATAATATAATCTCACGCCTTTTATCCCCGAGGGTAGGCAGAGGTATTCCATTACTGAATATAACCACATTTCACGAGATATATTGGACCCCTAAACGTGATTGGTGGTGAGCCCATCGCCAGACCGGGTCTGTTTACACATGTCTCAGAATTAATTCTGAGACCTGCGGGTTTCCTTACGATGTTTTCCTTCACCGTCGAGCTAGTGATAAATATGTACGTAAGTTTTTTGATAGAATTGGCACATGCCAGGATTCGAACCCGAGCCTCACTGATTTTCGGCCGGCTCTTTAACCGTTCGGGCTATCACTGCTCTATTTATTTTATTTATTATGGTTTTAAACCAGTTAAAGTTATACTATGCATAAAAGCCTGTTGTTTTTTTAAAATACGCCGAAGCCAATGGGCACACCGATCGAAACCACTTAACCTAAGCAAATTAAGCAACACAGCAACAATAACAAAGTACAACTAACAAAAAAGCTCATTTGCACTTGGCAGAACAACAGTTGTGCCGTCAATCTGCCAGAACAACGATCGCTAGTGGAGTGGAGCCAGTCATTGTGGTTGTAAGTCATGAGCGGTAGCGGGAAAGATAGTGAAAATAAATGAATACATAAAATATGACTATATTTTATACAGTAGTGATATTTTATGAAATTTTTAAATAACTGTGTAAATGCTCAAGCTTTTATCTCCAAGGGAATACACAGAGGTATTCCATTCAAGGAAATAGCAGTTTGCACAACAAGATACTGTCAATACTATACATATTTATTGAGCTGCAACGAAGTATAATATAGTTCAAATGTATTTACTTTACGAAAGAAAGCCGATATCAGCTCAATCAACCCGCTCGGCGCCCATAACTTATACTGCACGGACAGTGTAGTGGTTCGAGTAACCCGCGTCGAGTGCCCATTTGTCCATCGCACTGACCGTTTCAAGAGCGGTCGAGGGGTTATGTCGCTTGTTTAGTTTACTTCGGGGATAGACCCTGTAAAAGTCTAAAAATCTCGTCAAGTCCAAATCGTTTGTCAGCTGGAGTGTTCCGCATGAAAAGAAGCAAATACTCTACCCATGACCGGCTATGGCAGAACATCAGCGGTTGAGGATTGTCCACAGCCAATGCTGAGCTTTAGACACTTTTGTTCACGCTATATAAACTATTTACATAAAGTTTTGTATTAATAGGACAAAACAATATTTATTTCTTTCAAAGATTTTAACAGTTGAAATGATTTTAGTTGGATACGCAAATAGGAATGTTGTGAAAAATTCAGACAATAAAAATATAGGATCTGCTGCCTGCCCCTCTAGCAAAGTGGCAAATTAAGGTTTCATTCTAATAACATAGGACTGACTATTAAAAACGACTATACTTATTTAATAAAAAAATGTATAAAATTTAGTTTTTACGGGAAATACAACTATGCAGTTGAACTTAAAACGCAAAACTGTATAAGTATACAACATTTCTTCAAAACCGTTATAGCCGTTTCTGAATCAATACATACATAAATACATACAAGAATTGCTCGTTTAAAGTAATAGCAGTGTAATCTATATAAAACACAGCTAGTCATAGTACACAAATAATTCTTTAAAAGTTGTTTTTGGAACGATTTACAGTGGCAATATTTTTGCTTCCCCGAGGTGCTATGAAAATTCTGCATAATTGATATTGTCTTAAGGAACGCTAAAAAGGCGTCAGCATTATAGGTGCTAAGCGGCCTTTTATCACGACACTTAGAGTTTTGAATGGACAACAGCCCGGGGACTCTGAAGATGTAGGAAATGGACGTTGGGGCGTCGTCGGGGTGTTCGGGGCGTCCGGGGCGTTACGCGAGTTATGTAACGATACTTAAGAGACTCAGCTATAGAATTCATTTGCTAAGAAATATTAACGGAACTGGAGATGCTGGAACGTGTAGTAGGTATTTTTCATTTAGCGTTTGCTAGCATGGTCTGTCGATGCAGGACTCTTGTTTCTTGGTTGTATGTTCTAAATAATAATAATAATAAATTTTATTTCAAAAGCGATGCACTCGTACTTAATTTATATATTAAAGCATAAATTTATGTTACAATGATGCTCAATAAATCTAGTTACCTGGCTCCTAAGCTACGATTCCCTGTACTATGGGTAGCCAGTCTTTCATCCTTTATATAATATTGTACATAATAACAATTGCACTATTATAATTTTTGTTTTTAATACAACACAACTCATCGTTGGAGGGTAATTAGACGGCATAGTAAATGAAAGGCTATTTAGTTGGAAATCCCTGTAGCATAAGCAAAATGATAGATTTTAATAAATCAGGTGTCCCTTATATTTGGCTCGGGTATGGGAAGGATAATTCTCGTAGTGATCTCTTGTAGCCTAAACCCAAAGACATTAAAATATAATAGGACATAGAGGGGGCATTGATAATATTTTTATACAAAACTTTGGAGCATGTTTGAAGCTTAAGCGTCATGTCAGTTAGTATGAACGCGAGCTGTCATTCGGTCAAAATTGTAATAGACTTATTCCACTTGGAATAACTTTTCGGCTTCAAATTTTCGTCGATTTGTTCCCTCTATGCCCTATTATATCTAAATCTCTTTGCCTAAACCATTTGACCAATTTTGAAACACGATGTGTGGCTAGATTTGTCACTGTCACATCCGGAAAGTTTTAGGCTCAAATTTTTAAGTCTTTAGTGCCTTTTACACGAAAGTAGTAGGTTTTTTTTTATTTTTTTTATAATTAATGTAATAATAGTGACAGTAAAATCAGTTAACATTAAATGTCAATTGTGATGCTAATTCTATGTCTGCTGTTGTATGGAGTTCTATAAAAACTCTTTATTATTAGACGCATAGAGTATAGTTTTCAAAGAAAAAAAGGAACTAATTTCGGTAATAGCGTTACTGTCTCTAAAAATGCCTTTGGTCTAAATTAAACAAAGGAAGCAATACTTTTAGTGTAAGTAATTACTTTTGTAAACAAGGAAAACGAGGCAAGAAATCCTTACTAGATCCGAACATTTCGATCTACGGAACAAGACACTGGTTGGGTAAAGTTTTCTCTACATTGTGACGCATGTCGTTGCGATAAGCTTTACTGCGATTTTTTGAATTAGATAATCCGAGAGCGTTGTGGTTTGAATGAGGATGTGTGACTAAGATTTAGAAAGGACTGCTCAGATGGCTTGGAAATATCAAGAAAATCCAGATAAAGAGTACCTACCCGAAACCGACGAGCATGTATGAACTAATTGATGGATGTGGATAACGCGCGAGAGGTGTGCCTGGATCGTAGCAGGTGGCGGTATATTGCCCCTGCCTACCTTTCGGGAAAAAGGCGTGAGTATATGTATGTATGGAATTACATTTATCTGAATTGCTCACACAAAGGCTTCTGCTTTGTCTCTAATAACCATCGAGTGATAGCACTAGTGTCATTTATGTCACTATTCATCTTGATGGGATTGGTCACCTGGGTCATAAATAGAATGAAATAAATTATATGTCCAACGCCTTCATTCCTAGAGCCTCTAATGTGCATAACAAATTATTCTATGAATCTGATATATTTCATTCACCTCTATCCAAATTTTTAAGCGAAATCTCTCTTAAAATTGTATAGTTTCAGTTCCAGTATTACTTTTTGTTTTTAACTTTGTTTGTATAGTGCCTATACTTATATGTAAATATTTCTGTTCACTCTTTGTATTGTATAATAGTGGAAACTTTACTGGTTCTATTCATTATTATTTATGTTAGATTAATTTGTGGTATTATAACTGTTTGTTTCCCGAATAAACAATAAATAAATAAAATAAATGGTGTTAGTTAATGCAGTTTTTTAAGTACTTATGCGCGACAAAATGGACCATTTTTTAGTTAAGATTTTTATTATTATTATTAGTGTATTAACCTCTAAAACGACAAAAATTTCAGTGTAGTGGATTTTAGTTCATCAGTATTGTTTAAATATTCGATACTTTTCATTAACAATAAAACAAAATTACTTTTTTATTTTTTTTTCATAATATTTTTATTGACAATTTTCAATCATAAATTGATAACATTAGTTCAAAGTGTCACTGTCAACTGTCACATTATTGATTATTACGTACTTTACAGTGTCCAAATAAAAGAACTGTAACTGACAGATTGACATAACGGTACCTTGTTTAGATACGTACCTAATCATAAAATCGGCCAAGTGTGTGTCCAACTCCCACACGAAGGTTTCCGTACCAACCCGGCCAAGTGAGAGTTTGTTGTATGTAATCCCCTTAAATATTTATTTTAATCAGTTTTTTAGTATTTGTTGCTATATCGGCAACAGAAATACATGATCTGTGAAAATGTTCTCTCTAACTATACGGTTCATGAGATACAGACGTACAGATAGATAGATGGACAGACGGACAACAGAATTTTAGTAATAGGGTCCCGTTTTACCTTCTGGTTACGGAACCCATACGTTTCACAGCCCTGTGACGGATAGGCAGCAGTAATAACACCCCGTTGGCACCCTTTAGGTTCAAATTCCTGAAAATATACATAAGTTTGCAATCTTGCTACATGATAAACCGCTAATCTCCAAGACGAGTGTTAAATCATGTAGGTGTGCACACGAATAGATTGAATTCCGAGTGTTTAGTGACGACTTAGCAGAACCGCCGCAAAAGCTCCTTACAGCAAGGTTGAGAGCGAGGATAGAACGGATTTGTTGAGGCAACAGCCACTGTTAGTGTTTACTAGCGGTAGATTACTTTGTGTTTGTGCCTTTTCCGAGGTAAGGTTCAAAGACTTGTTCCTTCAAAGGTAATACATGTAAGTTTTGAGAATCTATTGGTCTATAGCTAAGGGTTTTGTTGCTTTGGTTTGGCTAACGTCTGACCCGGCCCTGGACTGCTCTGTAACGTACACTTCTAGGTCAAACTGGATATGCTAACAGAATAGGATCATTATAGTTACATTGGAAAAACACTACTATCTTTCTGGTGCAGAACATAACGTCTCTTTTGCAGTGTCTATAAGAGTCACGAGTTTACCTATTAGACAGTTGGTTATGTCGGTTGAAGCCAAAGAGATTTAAATATAATAGGGCATAGAGGGGACAAAGCGAGGAAAATTTGAAGTCAAAAGTTATTCCAAGTCGAATAAGTCTAGTACAATTTCGACCGAATGACAGCTCGCGTTCATACTAACTGACATGATAAGGACGTCATGTCTTAGGCTTCAAAGTTTTGTATGAAAATATTCCCAATTCCCCCTCTATGCCCCATTATATTTAAATCTCTTTGGTTGAAGCACATATGAAGTGGCGCACAACAGTACATACAAAATACACGCACGCACAAAATATCCACTCACGAGTCACGATGCATATTGAACCCAGAAAATATCAAATATATACATTATACAACAAAAGCAAATATATAAATACAAATGTACAAATACAAAATCATTTATTTTCTGTAGGTAGAAAAATACACTTAGAAAAGTCAATAGAAAGAAAGATATATTTATTAATAATAAAAATAATAATATAATCTCACGCCTTTCATCCCCGAGGGGGTAGGCAGAGGTATTCCATTACTGGATATACCCACATTTCACGAGATACATTGGACCCCTAAACGTGATAGGTGGTGAGCCCATCGCCGGACCGGGTCTATTTACACATGCCTCAGAATTAATTCTGAGATCTGCGGGTTTCCTCACGATGTTTTCCTTCACCGTCGAGCTAGTGATAAATATGTACGTAAGTTTTGAAAAACTCATTGGTACATGCCGGGATTCGAACCCGAGCCTCACTGATTTTCGGCCGGCTCTTTAACCGTCCGGGCTATCACTGCTATATATTTATTAATAGTCTAATATCAAGGCACTGTAAACTCGTCCATGAAGATTGGCTAAATGTAAACAGCGGCCCATCTCCACCGACGAGTTGCTGGTTCCAAATGCAGTACCCACATAACCACAAATACAAATAATAATAACAAAATTGGTGCATCACTATTGATGCCTAATTTAAATAATACTATAATGTAAATCGTTATGTGGCCGTGAGTCAACACTAACTTTTAAGACCAAAACATTTCAAATATCGAAAAACCTAATATCACGTTTAACATGTTGCTTTTTTCTCATACATTAAATCTTTATTCCATCTAAAGTGCAAAACGAAGCAAAATCGTAAAAAACCGCTGAAACATTCATTGAAATCCTCGCTAAAAGGGTCAGTGCGTAAAATCCTTCGCAGGAACCACTGTACATTCAAACAAGATTAAACTGTTAAGCCCTTAACTCCTACAAACTGTTAAATATCCTCTTAGTGAGATCAATCTATTGTTTCGATGTCCAATCAGTTAGAGAGAACGGAATTTGTGGAGAGTGAGTAGCAGAGTTTCATTTAAATTTAATAGACAAACTTTTTTCGATGTTGTTAAAATTTCGAATTTGGAATTTTTACTTTCAATATTATAGTCGTTCTATACGAATACAAATGTAAATAATTTATTCGTGTCATAATCCTACAAATGGATGGATTAATGTTTATTACTATTTTACGCAAACACTGCGGAATGGATTTTGGAATGAAACTTTACTGTAATACAACTTGAACATTAAAATAAATAAATAACATAATAATGTAGTCACTAATTTATAAAGATCATATATTAGTCTGTTGTCTTCTTTGTTATTTGACAAAACTGTTGGCTCAGTTGGTAGTGAAAGTTCGCGCGTTTGACTCCCGATCGGGGTCAACATTTGTTAAGTGATCATGAATTTAAGTTTACGTCTGGGTGCATGTGTATCGATTTAAGTAGGTGTATCTATTAGTTAGTCCGTGACATAAAACGGTGCTTTATCCTCTCGTGATAATCTACTATAAAATCATAATAGATCCTCTTTCCACTTATCCCAATGGAACTTGCTTTTTTCGACCTCAAAACGTGACGTCATAGCCGCACCGAGGTGCTGTAACACATACCTCCGAAACGATTCTCCGCTATTTGCAATTCTCACGGGTTTCCCTTCAGCCAGTAACAAAAGTAGATACGTCAGTTGTTTAAAAACAGAACGTAGAAAATATAAAAGATATGTTATTTCAAGTTCCGTTACACGGTAGAAAAATACTACGTGTTTAACTTCAGATCTAAATGGACGTTATTTTTCTTCCGCTTCGCAATTTAAACAGAAGTCGACTCTGGGCTCAGTGGCTTCTGTAAATACTACATTTTCAATTAAAGTTTCAAACGCCGGAAAAAACATGGCCAATCTGAACCGTTAATTAATTTCTTTTACACAGAGGAATTAGAACTTAGTGTAATTGAGAAGTGCACTCTGAGACCTTTTAGCTTTGAACGGGTTTTATTTATTTACAAGTTTAATCAACTTTTCCTTTTCAGGTCATTCATCATAATTATACAACCGATAGTATGTGGGTGTAATGAAATGCGGCAATAAGTAATTAATTCATAATAAAAATAAACTAAAAATAGAAGGCAGGGCGATTGCGGTCCTATTAAAACGGTTTAATTGCTTCACTTATAACTAACTTCGTTTACTAAAACAAATATTGTAAGTCAAATATAACCAACTTTTAATTGTCGTGTAGGCTTAAAACTTTTTAAGTGTATGTAGTTTGATTTACAATATTATAATTTGATATTTGATTGTATTTGTGTAACTAATAAGTATGTCGTGATAAAACTCCCCAATGCCTACTCTTGAAAACATTGAAGTTTTTTTTAATAGTTGCAACTTTGCAGCAAAAAAACCATCAAAATCCTTTGCGTAGTTTTAAAGATTTAAGCATAGGTACAAAGGGATATAGGGACAGAGAAAGCGAATTTGTTTTATATTATGTAGTGAAGTAAAATATAAGTAAATTTAAAATAATAAGTGTAAAATAATTGAGTTACCTAGTTATTTTATATGTATGTTAGATATAATAATGGGCCTCTGTTAACGGTATCTATGATCTACTAATATAAATATTGGCCTCGATTCTGCAGACCAGCTAAAATTCCTAATTTTAAGTTAGCTCTATTCTTTTCCACCGCTTTGGAAAGGAAAGGGACATAAATAAGCGCCAATTTATTTACAATGTCACAAATGTCAAAATAACAAAATTGAACCTTATCAACGCATTCACATCTTATTCGAATACCCGTTTTTAGCAATTTTAGCAACGATGTAACAAGGTCAAGGATGTATAGCAACAATGGATACAAGTGACAGGTAATGCATCAAATTACTTGGTTTTTACATATTTGACATTACTCTATAATCTATGGTTTGTTTCTGTCATTTTTCTTCCGTATTCTATGGAGAAGGATAGGCTAACTTAGAATTAGGAATTTTAGCTGGTCTGCAGAATCCAGTCCATTGCGTGAAATAAAGATTTATTATTATTATCACCACCTATCACGTTTAGGGGTTCAATATATTCAGTAAAATGTGGGTATATCCAGTAATGGAATACCTCTGCATACCCCCTCGGGGATATAAGGCGTGAGATTATATTATATTAATTATTATTATTATTAAAAGCAAATTTCGTGTAGGTAAATTTATATTCGTTCTGAGTATACATAGATCCTTACTCGAAGCCAAACTGCTTCGGACAAGTATGTCAAGCGCGAATAGTGTCTGTGTAGACGACAGGCAGACAGCTGGTGTGTACGTGATAGCCGGTCTACGATTACAGCGAACTATTATGTAGGTACAACCGGTATACCTCCTTTTGTGTACCAACGGGTACGAGGGTTCCGATTTTATATGCGCCGTGCGGTTACATTTTAATTCGTAAATGTGGAAAACTTTATTCACAGTTGTTGAATGAAGCATAGCGCGTAACAGCGCCCCGCAGTTTCACCCTCGTAGTTCCCGTTTCCTTGAGAATACGGGATAAAATATAGCCTATGTGTTATTCTGATGTACAAGCTATATAACGATAAAGTTTCATCAAAATACGTTCAGTAGTTTTTGCGTGAAAGAGGAACAAACATCCATAGATCTTACACATCCATACATACAAAGTTTTCTGCTATGAAATTCGGTTCGCGTGGTAGCAAGTCAAACGAATTACGGGCGATCAAAAATAGATAATCATCTTATGTCTCGATGTTGCTATTCGACGGGTTTATGAAAGAGCGGTGGCGTAAATAACAGTATTTTATGTTGCTACTCCTTTCTCATACTTCTATCTATATTTAATTTAACAAATTCACACACACACTCGCACGTTCACTCGTCTTTACGTCGTCCGCCATTCCTCTTTTGTTTCGCCTCTCTTTCCGTTTCCAAATGAATTTCTCACAGATGCTTGCTTGTTGCAAATGTGACCATTTACCATCAGATGGCTCGTCTGCTCGTTCGCCACTATCATTGCATTTTAAATGTTACTTTCTTTAGTTTGATTTTCTCTTCCTCGGTGAGTCGAGTATATAGTGTTGCTAGACTCTGACCCTTTGAAAAGATTATTCGCTTGACATAAATACGTTTTTCACCTAGTGATCACTAATCACTATCAATCTCAACTCTCATTATGCATAATAGTTATTTCCTCAATAATATCAATTATTATAAGGAAATAATTATAATGCATAATTTTCGCCACCATTTATTGGAAGATAACCTGTCAGAAATTATAAAAAAATTCACACCATACTTCACTTAACTACTTTTATTTCCTGTGCTTGAAACAACTTAAACCGGGACATGCGGACCTTTGTTATATAATGCCATCATCCTTTCACTGGCTGACTGCAGCAAACATTCCTTAACCTGATCGTTTCTCTACGCTGATAATTCAATATGAAACACTGATAAAATAGCCTTTGGTTCAAAATTAATATAATTCGCACAACATAAAAAGCGATATATAGGTACGAGAAAACTTTATGAATTCGCCTTTAATTATTTTCATAAAACATTTTTTAATTGAAAACGATATTAATGTCCTACACTAACACGCAGAGCATAAATTTTAGTTTTTTATTTAAAACAGTATTGACTTTTAACTAGACGTTTTATTATTCAATTGTAAGCTTAGTTTTTAGTTTAGGGTTATTCTGAATAAAGAAATACTCAAAAGACATCTAAAACCGTGTCTTTAAACGTTGAGTGTAGTTCTGATGTTGTTCTTTTCAAAGAATATTTTACGGATTCTATGCTTTACAAGTTTCAAAAGAACAATTTCATGTAGGCACTTTATCAATTTATATTGACTTAATGAAAGCTAAAACTTTATGTACTTAATAATATATAAGTAAAACCAATTCTGCCTCAAAGGAACGTATGTAATTTAGGATTAAAAGTTCTGAGTATCTTTATGTAGAAAGAGAAAGCAAATACTTTTGAAATTAATTAATATTTCAGGACATTATTAGCGAAACGAGTCACTCTTTGAATCATATTTTACAATTTCACCTTCATAATTTAGTCTGGCACACATGAATCTTTTCACTTTTGATTCTATTTTGAGCTCTGAACTATTGCAACTAGTATCTTTTTAAAATATCCTTTTAAAATTCCTCAACCCCGGGTCAGTGTACATTATACAACCCTGTTTTCTTTGCAGCTCTCCGCAGCATTTCTTGTGTGACTTGTTTCCTTGTCCGCAGGCAATGCAAATAGGGGACGATGATTCCGAGGGACCACCGAGGCGAGACGCAACGAGCATCATGTAACACAGTAACATGAAGCTAAGTAATTTCGTCGTGTACATCACCAGCCTGCTCTGGCTTCACTTGACAGACGCTAAAATTGGTGAGTTGGTTTTTGTTTCTTTTGACGATACTTTTTAGGGTTCTGTTCACAAAGTGTAAAAACGGGACCCTATTACTAAGTCTTTGCTGTCTGTCCGTCCGTCTGTCTCTCTCCAGGCTGTATCTCAAGAACCGCGATAGCTAGACAGTTAAAATTTTCAAAAAAAAACGGCCAAGTGCGAGTCGGACTCGCGCACCGAGGGTTCCGTACAACCTTGCAAATTTATGGTTTTCGTAATTTTTTATTTATCTATGCTATAAGACGTTGCTTCGTACCAAATTTCAAGATTCTGAGTTCACGGGAAGCACCCTGTAGGTTTTGATTCCCTTGCAAGTGTCGAAAATTTGCGGCATAAACGGCTGTATCTTTTGACTGCGTTGGCTTAGAAGTTTGATTTTTTCACAGCTTCAAGGGACAGTAGACCTGAGTAATTGATATAAATTTCAGCTTCATACCTCCACGCGTTCCTGAGAAAAAGGGTCTTGACAGACGGACGCACGGACGGACAGACGGACAACAAAGTGATCCTATAAGGGTTCCGTTTTTTCCTTTTGAGGTACGGAACCCTAATTATTTATTTCTGTTCCCGCCATAACAACAAATACTAAAAACAAAATAAAATAAATATTTAAGGGGCCCCCTTGCAACAAACGTGTTTTTTTTCGTTTTCATAGTTAATAGTACGGAACCCTTCGTGCGCGAGTCCGACTAGCATTTGGCCGGTTTTTTTTATTTGACATTGTTATTGTTCTTTAAAAGTTTTATTATCTTTATCATGTACACTTTATCGTACTCTGTGTGTTATAGCAGCAATTATTTATATAGGTAATTTTATGTTATCACGATTTCAACTAACCTTTTATTTCACAGGATACTTCTGGCATATAACAGACTTACATTATGACCCGTTTCACAATTCCCCGGAACTGCATAGAGGTAAATCCCTTTTTTGTTACTTATATTAGATTAGAGTAATAAACTTGTTCCCCACACTACTAGTAATCTCATACGAAAAGATAAATAAAATATACAATTGGTCTTTGCACAGACAATTGCAAAATATTAATTACGAACTTTACAAAATTATGAACTATGTTTACGGAAATCAAAATGTAATCAACCTGAGGTATATTTTATGTTTCGTTCATAGGCTGCAGACACAACCGCGGCAACAGTGAGCATAACCACCGCAATGGGAGACACCGGGACCACACGTGCGATAGCTCGTATTCCCTGATACAGAGCGCAGCCGCTTTCATGGCGGAGCGACACCCGGATACGTTAGAATTTGTACTTTGGACGGGGTAAGTGAAACAAAAAAAAACAATTGACATTCCATATTATTAAGGTAATTTACAGTCGATAGTTCTCAAGAGGAACGGACAAGCTTAGTTAATGGTTGAACACATTTTGGATTACGTCAACGCAGATTGAAGCTATTGAAACAATTTGGAGTGGTAGTGATCAGGAAAAATAGACAAATGAACTGACGGCCGATGGGTCACGAAGTTTCTAGAGTGGAAGTCACGCACTGTCTAACGGAAGACAGATAATCTGAGATCTCCGGGAGCCATTGGATGCAGGCCGATGTCAATTATTCGTTCTGGAAGACAAAGGGAAACTTGTGTTCAGCAGTGGACGTCTGAAATATTGATGATGATTCATGGGGCGCAAGTTTTGAACTCGATGTTCCAAGCATAATAATTGTTTGGAACATCGAGTTATATCGTGATAGGTACAGTACGTCAAAATTAAGATAGTCATCTCGCAATATACTGATGAACACTGAAAGCACTAAATGGCATAGTTACGAGTTTTGGTTCTCGATTGCCTCGGTTTTTTCACCCCTTCGGGGTTGAATTTTGCAAAATCCTTTCCTTATGCTATCTATGTGCAAAATTTCAAGTCTCTATAGACCCAGCGTTTGAGGCTGTGCGTTAAAACCTACATCATCAATCAATCAGTCAGTTTATCATTTTATATTATTAAAAAAATAAATATAATTGGGCATAGAAGGGGCATTGGGAATATTTTCATACAAAACCTTGATCTCAAGCGTCATGTCAGTTAGTATATCAACCCATGCTGTCATTCAGTAGAATCACAATAGACTTATGACGTCTTAGGTAATAATTTTTTTCTACAGATTTTCCTCGCTTTGTCCCCTCTATGTCCATATTTTAACCTCTTTACATTATAATGAAGCTTGTATGAAGAACTACATCATTATATTATAAACATCTAACAATATATATATCGAAAGTAAAATAACAAAATAAATTATGCTAAAATCCAAATGCTATAAATAGAAAAACACAAATTATTGTGTTGGTTTTTTGTTGACAACAAACCTTATTTCTAAACGAGACGAGGGAGAAACGCTTTAAGCATATTTCTTTTTCATTATTTTTATTTAATAATAGAAATCTCTCAACATTTTTACTGTCGACGTCAATTATTTATTTTCCCCAAATTAAATCGCAGTTGAAGTTCCAAAAAGGTTCACAGCTGGGTTCTTATCACTAGGTACATAGTATAAAACAAAGTCGCTTTCTCTGTCCCTATATCCCTATGTCCCTTTGTATGCTTAAATGTTTAAAACTACGCAACGGATTTTGATGTGGTTTTTTTTTAATAGATAGAGTGATTCAAGAGGAAGGTTTTAGTATTAGCATTGCACCCGTGCGAAGCCGGGGCGGGTCGCTAGTTTAGAATAAATAAAATAATAAATAATCTCACGCCTTTTATCCAAGGGGGGTGTAGGCAGAGGTGTTTCATTTCTGGAAATATGCACTTTTGATGAGTACCTACATTCGACCCCTAAACGTGAAAGGTGGTAAGCCCATCGCCGGACTGGGTCTGTTATACATGCCTCAGAATTAATTCTGGGACCTGCGGGTTTCCTCACGATGTTTTCCTCCACCGTCGATCTAGTGATTAATTTGTGTGTATGTTTTTGAAAACCCCATTGGTACTTGCCAGGGTTTGAACCCGAGCCTCACTGATTATCATCATAAGAAGCGGACTCTGTAACCGTAAGGCTATCACTGCTTCTTTAAAATAAATCTTAATGCAAAACTAAATGCAAATAAAGTACACAATACAAGACTCATATCCCATCACATATGTATAGGAATACCTTCACTGAAGTATATGCTATGGACGGTCGGTAAAACAGCGCTTTTCACAAGACAGACCGGAAATTACGCTCGGCGCTAGCCGACCGCCTCTGGATTGAAAAATGTAATGCCACAAACCCATAAATAGTAAACGGTCGAAACCCTTTCATTTATATGAAACACTCGAAGCGAATATGGGTGTTTTGCGGTACGCGTTTATTTATACAGTTTGGAACGTATCAATACAATAAATAATATATAATAATAATATAATCTCACGCCTTTTTTATCCCCGAGGGGGTAGGCAGAGGTATTCCATTATTGGATATACCCACATTTCACTAGATATATTGGACCCCTAAACGTGATACAATAAATACTCTTAGCTTAATTGAATTTCACGCTAAGGGTATTTATAAAGTGACATTAAAATTAGTAGAAGATGTTTTATGACTTATAATTTACATTAATGGATAGTGTTACTAATTGATTTAACGTAAAAACTTGATGTACCTATATGTAGAATATTCGGGAAAAAGCAGCTATATACTAAACTAGCTTTTACTCGCTCGAGCACGTTTGTTTTTGAATTTTGCAAAATCCTTTCTTAGTGTATAAGCTATCTTTGTGCAAAATTTCAAGACTCTAGACGAACCGGTTTAGGCTGTGCGTTGATATATTACCAATCAGTCAGTCAGTTTATCATTTTATATATATAGATTAGCATAAATAATGTTTATTCTAACACTTAAAAGCAATCTTCAGAAATGTAAAGGTGTATTTGATATAAATCTATTTGTAATAATAATTACATATATAATTACAAAATCCATAAAATATTATACCTCCAACTAAAATAATAGTAATTGTAAAAACACGACATGAAGATCAAATAAAAAGAAATAGGTATTGCAGATATCATCTATTACAGTACGAGAATTGATGACGGAAAATTTTAATGGAATAAATTGTATACTTTCTTTCACAGGGATATCCTATCATCATCAATGGAGCATCTAAGTGAGGAAATCAAGTTGGAAGCCGTGAGGAATGTGACGGATGTCCTTAGTCGGACATTCAGCAGCCAGTTTGTATTCCCAGCGCTGGGCCACAGTGACCCCCCACCTTCGAAGAGGCTTATTGATATGTGGATGCAATGGCTACCCACTGAGGCCATTAAGACCTTTGAAACTGGTAAGGATTTATGACCAAAATTCGATAAATAGTGTTTTTTCCCTTCTTTTACGCAGAAGCTGAGCACCGAAGCCACCTTATTTTATGATTAGAGATAGTTAGACGACGAGGAAGTGACAAAGGTTACTTTTATCCAGGAACATGAATGAAGTCGAGGGAAAAAGCTAGTGTTAAATTTCAAATTAGTATTAAGTAGTTTGTAAAGACAGCTTGAACTCCGTTCGAAAGTAAGGTTATATTTTTTGCAACAACAAGAGATGAGATTGATTGTAAATCGAAATAATGAAAACTGTTTTACTATAGTAACTACGAGTAACAATGTCACTTAATTTGAAATCATAAAATTAACAAAATTGTATTTTGGAATTTTCGTTTAGTAAGTTTCGGAGTTTAAACTTTGCAATAACTTTTCATAGAGTCGTAGCTGTTTATTATTTCGAATCAAATACAAAATCTACGCTTCCAAAACTAACTAAGTACCAAAATAAGCATAGCTACTTCATCTATCCACCGAACAATATCCAAACAAAGCAACCTGAGCTAAAAATTTGTATTCACCTCACAGATTCAAAACGACTTTGCAGCAAAGCAACGAGCTATTTGAATTTTACAGCATGTAACACTCAAACTCTTTTCCAGATGGTTATTACACGATCGAGCAGTCTCACAGCAAGCTGAGGATTGTGGTTTTGAACAGTGTGTTATGGGCTGGGGGTGCAGTGAAGACTGATAAGAGGAAATCTAAGGAAGGCAAGGCGCAATTTGAGTGGCTGGAACAGGTGCTCAGTAAAGCTAGGAGGAAAAATGAAATGGTGAGGAACTTTGATTTTTTTTTAAGCTATTGCATAGCTTCTATTGAGGGCCTTGAGCGCGGGGACCGAATCCAGAAATTCCGTAACGAAAAAAACCTCACGCTCCCCACTCCGACGGGCAAGGAGGTGTGGCTTGAAGGCCGTGCATTGTCTAACGTCGTTTCTTTTCGGCAGTCTTGTTGATACAAAATGCTATGCAATAGCTTTACCGCGGCAGTCCCCGAGTGCCACACGTCTTTTTATATAAAAAAGGGCGCAAACGAGCAGACGGGTCACCTGATGGTAAGTGACTGCCGTCGCCCATGGACAATGGACACCTGCAACTCAAGAGTCACAAGTGCGTTGCCGGCCTTTGAGGTGGGAGTACGCTCTCTTCTTGAAGGTTTGAAGGCCGTATCGGTCCTTAAATACCGTCGGCGACAATTTGTTATTCAGATCGGTTGTGGAACATAGATGGTTATATAGAGAATGTCATCACTTGAAGTGGATGGTGAATGCTCTTAAGGTATTCGTGTTTGGGGATCTCAGTCCAATGGTCCACACATCTTACTGTTGTGAAAAATTTTATAGATAACAAAAAAAAGGAGGCGTCTCAGTCCGTAGCCATATTTTTTATTTTTATCTTCTATCATAGACAATATATAGTTGAGAAAGTTATTAATTTCGTTAAAGAAAGTTAACGTCTAGAAATCTGAAACATGCTGATAATAATTATTAAAGACGATAAGTTTGAGCAAGTTTATTATTTTTATATAAAGGACTTATTTTTTGTGTCCAAAATACTTTACCAAATTGAATTTTCTTTAATTCATCAGGTTTAATCAGAAATATTAGCAGTAAATAATAAAAACTAACAATAATATTAAATCGGGCTTACCAAACCCAATCGAGACCTTTTCTTTCTTCTTAATTCACCGTAAAACCTAAAGAAAAATCACTTGTGCATGTATAATAAAATAATATTCATACAATAATTATCTTATCGACGTTGTACATATTCATGACAGGTATTAAGTATGTAATTAGGTGATCACCAAATCTGTCTCTTCATTCAACATCTGTTCCAGGTCTACTTAGTAGCCCACTCGGGGCCGGGTGTTGAGGAGCGCCATAACGGGGGCAGCGTTGCCAGTACTGGAGGGGGAGAGTTGTCCCCCACAGACAATTCCAGGCTTCTGCACGTCGTGAGGGCATTCAGCGATGTGATCGCTGGACAGTTTTACGGGCACCGACACGCTGACACGTTCCGGCTTGTCTATAGCGAAGGTAGAGATTGAAGCTACTTATTTGCCTAACATTTTTCTTAATATTGGGTCCTATTAAATTGACCTATTGTATGGTGAAAACTCCATATGCAGATCAAAACATCCAAATCCATCAAAATCTTCTGAGTCTGTTGGACAAATCTTTAAGTTTAATCAGCTTCATTTGTTTTTAAAATTAAAGTAGAGCTGCGGTCGTATTCACGGAGATTCGATACTCGATATTCCACTCGGAATCGGAAAATCTGCCGAATGGTTTCGAAATGGACTATACACAGATGTCATATTTGACATAAGGATTCGACAGATTTTTCGATATCGAGTATCGAATCTCAGTGAATACACCCGCTGTAAACGATAAAACAATTCTAATCATCGAATCTGGCAGCACATGGCACGAACTCGTTTTTATTTTACCAATCATTAAACATATACAAAAATTTACTTTCGTAAATGTATAATTTTATTAATATTATAGTCAACTTTTCAATTAAATAATTATCTTCGGGTTAAACGCGAATTTACAGAAATTAGAAACAAAACCATTATTCGAAATTTTTCGCCAATTTCATAGGTAAGGACCCAATACTTTACACTTTGACCTGATACCTTCTTATAAATCGATGAACGCCTCCTGCACGCACGAAAAAGCATGACTCATGATCACGAGAGCGGAACAAGCAATAGAGAGGCATGATCTTCACCAAAGAAATTAAAATATAATAAGGCATAGAGGGGACAAAGCGAGGAAAATTTGATGCCAAAAGTTATTACAAGTGGAATAAATCTAGTACGATTTCGACCGAATGACAGCAAGCGTTCATACTAACTGACATGCCGCTTGAGCTTCAAAGTTTTGTATGAAAATATTCCCAATGCCCCCTCTATGTCCTATTATATATTAATGTCTTTGATCGTCATTAATGCTTTCATATAATGAAATTATCACGTAAAGTATTGTCCGTAAACCGACTTTACAAACAACCAAATTTTTATTTCATTAAAAAAAAAAAGTTAATTACCCAGTGGGGCTGTAAAGTTAGTCCTTAGATTAGCGTCTACGTGGGTTTTAAATATAAGTTATTGCTTTACTAGTCTTTGAGACTGTACTCATACTTACACTTCGTTTGTTAATACATTTATAGCATACAATCATTTTGTTGATAAGCAAAAAATTCAATAGGTATGTTCAATATAATGATAATTCGACAGTATTGAAGCGAAGCTCCTAAATGACTTATAGAAACAAAGAAATAAAATGTAATTTAGTCTGTAGGTTATAAAAATTACACTTAAAAAAAAAAATAATAATAATAATAATAAATAATAATAATAATAATAATAATAATAAAGAGCAGTGATAGCCCGGACGGTTAAAGAGCCGGCCGAAAATCAGTGAGGCTCGGGTTCGAATCCTGGCATGTACCAATGAGTTTTTCAAAAACTTACGTACATATTTATCACTAGCTCGACGGTGAAGGAAAACATCGTGAGGAAACCCGCAGGTCTCAGAATTAATTCTGAGACATGCGTAAACAGACCCGGTCCGGCGATGGGCTCACCACCTATCACGTTTAGGGGTCCAATATATCTCGTGAAATGTGGGTATATCCAGTAATGGAATACCTCTGCCTACCCCCTCGGGGATAAAAAAGGCGTGAGATTATATTTATTTTTATTTTAAAAATAATATAATAATAGATCTTTTTTTATTTTTAAGCTATTGCATAGCTTCTATCGAGGGCCTTGAGCGCGGGGACCGAATCCAGAAATTCCGTAACGAAAAGAAACCTCACGCTCCCCACTCCGACGGGCACGGAGGTGTGGCTTGAAGGCCGTGCATTGTCTAACGTCGTTTCTTTTCGGCAGTCTTGTTGATACAAAATGCTAAGCAATAGCTTTACCGCGGCAGTCCCCGAGTGCCACACGTCTTTTTTTGTTTTGTTTATAAATTATAACCGTCTTGCTTTTGCGTTTCATGACGAAAATAGCCTCACTCAAGCTATCGCTCTGCGACTAATTATCATCGAGAAAACAGAAAGTTACTTTTCCATTTAAAATATCAGTAGATAATAAATAACTCTTAAACCAGACCCATCTTCAGAACAATAGCATATTATATACCTAGTGAAGTAAAATAAGAAATATCTCAGATCACATGTAGGTAATTGAAGCCGAGATCTACAAACATGTGATCTGAGGCTTTCTTAATATTATTATTTTTTTTATGATAAAAAAAGGGGGCAAACCAGCAGACGGGTCACCTGATTTACTTCGAGAGGTGTGTATACCTTTTTTCTGCTCAACGGAGGCGGAAAGCGGCAATTTCGGTTAGTTGAAAGTTTGGTTAGCGAAAAGTTGACGCTTTCAGCCCGGAGAGATGAAAAATAAATTCAGGTCCTCCGTTCATTATAAAGTTAAAACTATTTAATTAAAAATAAAGAAACAGAGGTATTCCATTGCTGGAAATGGTATCTACTTTTCACTATAGTACATCTTTTGAACCCCTTAAAGTGACAGATGATGAGCTGTCGGGACCAGGGTGCTGCTACACAAGCCTCAGAATCAATTATAGGACATGCGGGTTTCCTCACAGTTTGCCTTTACCTTTTATCTATTGTTGAATAAACTACGGAAGCTCTCAAGTTGCTTAGTAATAAATAATAATAGGCTATATTACTTTGTGAAAACCGTAACCTGCGTCACAATAAATGATATACAATTTCATATTGTAGGTCGACCTGTCTCATGGGCGTTCCTGGCTCCCGCGCTAACACCTCGAGGCGCCAGCGGCGTGTCAAACCCCGGATTAAGGCTTTACAAATTTGATTCTAACACTGGGAAGGTAAATAATGTGATTAATCTAATATTTTATTCATTCCCCACCCTAAATTATGGTGGGTAGGACTCGCGCACGGACAGTCTCCATCAAAAGGTTTTTTGAAGCTTGGCTCAAACAGTTTTCTGAGGATGTTGGCAATGTATTTCATTCCGGGATATATCGACTTTCCAAAACTGTAATTTTAGACCCCTAAACTTAAGTGTTGGTAAACGCAGTGAAAACTGGGGTGCTGTACCACACGCCTGATATATAGAAACAATTGTGAGCTTATGAAATTCCTACAATGTTTTCCTTATATTACTTATACCTTAGTGCTGAAGTTTTCCTTTACCGTCAAGATGACAAATGTGTATGTTTTTTTTAAATCGTTTTCACCAGGAATCGAACGCGGACCTTACTCATGAGAAACGGGCTCACTTATAACAGGGCTATTACTTTAAAGCCTAGGAATCAAATTAGCTGATCACAAAAATATACCTTGCCAAGTCATAGAACCCAATTGATGCTTATACATTTAATATTTTTTTGTTTTCTTTGTAGGTACTAGACTACACTCAGTATTACTTAGACGTAACTAATACTAAAGGGGAGATGCACTGGATGATAGAATACAACCTGACGCAGTACTATGGCTTGAGGGAAGTCACTGCGACCTCATTGGACGCTCTGGCAGAAAGGATTCGATTCAACCATGACCGGAGTCTGTTTGCTAAGTAAGTTTATAAAAAGAAATAAAATACCCTTAACTTTACCAAAATATCGAAATTAATTGGAAGACCCAAAATGAGACTTAAAAGGAATATAAATATTAAACTCTTTTTAGTGAAGTTAGACAATGTAGCTTATGATACCCCGATTTTGTGTAGGTAAAATATGCTAAAAATATTTGATTTATTATAACCTTTTTGACAATTCGAATATTGTAGCCTATGACATAACTCTTCAAAATACGTGAACTGTTTAGGCTATAGACTGCGCCACATAAATTTAATGTCATACATAGATTCAAATATATTACCCATTTTCAGCTGGTCTGTTATAAAACCAACAGATACTTAATGTTTCAAAAGGCTAGCAGTATTTCGTTTCAGATAGTTGGAAGGATTACCTTAGAGAGATACCACCTGTTGGGTACATGAAACCTTGACTAAACATGTTTACCTAACTACAAAGCTTTAGTCCTAATGTAATTTAGTTTACGGAATCTTCAAATAGTTATCTTGTGGTTTACTAACAAATTTAACCATACATTTTAGCAGTTGAAGCTTACTTGCTATAAGCAAAGCCGAAATGAAAATGCATTACTTAAAGCATCCGAGTTTGGTTCTCTAAGTCTGCATTTTTCCCTTTAGATACCTATCTGCCCTGCGTGTGCGTCACACAACAGACATATCAGACTGTGATGCAGCGTGCGCACACGTCCACTACTGCGCGATTACACGCGCAGACTACAACGAGTTTCGCACATGCGTCCGCAATCCCGCCTCGGCGCTAGCGTCGCGCGCCCCCCACAACTCCGCCGCCATCTTGCTGTACGCCATCTTAATTTTAATCTCATCCTAAACACTGTTTGTGACTGTACATTTTTCACACTGGATTTTATTGCTGTTAAATATTTTAAGACCAATTTCACTACCTTCGGCTTAATTATTTTGAGTACAGTAGCAAGATAAATTGTGCGCAAAATGCGTTTCTTAAATTTATTTGTTCTTGGAAAATTCTCAAACAAAGATGCGTGAATATCTCATGAAGCCTCGAACCAACTTGTACATAGCAAAGCTCATTATACGAGCTTCATGGGAATCCTCTCGTTTTAATTAAATAAGCAACTTACCGTATGCTTCCGAGACGATTTGTACAATTAGATTTTCAATTCGTCTTCACGTGTGGTGAAACAGGCCCTTAGTGTAGATTTTTGTGAATAATTTACCAGAAGTATTTGTATTATAGAACTCAAATCGCTTCAGTTTTGAAAGTAGGTTACGGAATGGAATAATTAGAATATAAATTCATACTCATCGATGTAACTAAATAGAAATTATTTATGTAATTCTCGTTGCTAATTTGATTGTGATATAATTAAAGTTTTTGTATATAACTATAAGTGAACTGAAAGTCAGTGTAAAGTAAATAAATTGGTATATTTAAGGAAAGTTTTACTTTTTATTTGTACACTCATTCCGTTTTGACCGATGACAGCCAGTCAACAATTGTTTATTTATAGGAAATAATGAGGTAAAATTTCTATAGACCCTATAACCATGACATAATGACAAGAGCCGTACTCAGAGCTAAAGAAAAACGATAGAAGTAGTATCTGAACAAATAAATATCCCTGCTTTTAATAAGGCCGGAACAATTTGTATACCAGTAAGCCATTGAAACTCAAAGCTTTAAGAACTAAAAATAGTAGATTGTGTCATAAGGGAGCAAAACTATATTTTTACGGAGAGGGCGTTTTTTTAAATCACGAACATAGTGAATGATTCTAGGATAGAATCTCGAACGTAGTGAGGGATTCTAATGTAGAATCATAAACGATGTGAGGGGTATAACGTAGCCCAAGGTAAAAATAATTTTGCGACCGAATGATACACTCTGCTTTTCATACCTCTCTATGAGAAAAATTGTTAATGACATTGTTTGCTTCTTTTTTTTTTATATTTTCCGGTGTTTAACTATCACTGCAGTCACTGCTACTTGAATACATTTTAAAATATAA
This sequence comes from Ethmia dodecea, assembly GCA_963855545.1. Classification (NCBI taxonomy): domain Eukaryota; kingdom Metazoa; phylum Arthropoda; class Insecta; order Lepidoptera; family Depressariidae; genus Ethmia; species Ethmia dodecea. The sequence continues at coordinate 14,672,137 of OY979444.1, read as the reverse complement.
AATACACAAACACTTCGATGTCGGAATTCGAAAATTTGTCGTAAAATAAAATGTAAATTCTGAAAAATAAGTATGAAAGCGCGCGCATTGCCACAGCAATTTTTCTGACAGTGTGGCACAACCATCGAACCCCATTCAGCCTTGTCAGCATATAAGTTACTCTATGCTTGTAAGCCTAATGCGGCGAAAAATGGAACTAATATTTTGTTATAGTACTTAAGATACAGTGGCGCCAACCTTAGATGCAAACTTATTTTGTTAATCTCTTTGGCTAAGAATGTTGCGGGATATTTTTAATTCCAAATTCAAAACACTTTTATTCGCACTTATTAAAATCCTATCGGAAAAGACTTACTTTGATCCCTGTTATTGAGGACCAAAACGTCACTTTTTGAATAGATGGTATGAAAACAATATTTCCCGACTTACAAGCTTAATAACACGTGAAACATTTCTTTCAGGTTGCTCACATTATAAATAACGCCTTTATTGGACCGCTGAATATATTCACGCAATATCCAAACGAAACATTCATATCCCGTTTTATGAAAATATTTTTCTAAGGGGTGTGCTAGTATTACTAATCTTTGGGGCGCGCCTAAAAACGCCCGGGAAAGTGGGTCGGAACGAACCTTTTTCGCGAAAGCTGCATTACCACCAATCACAGTTGATCTTTTCCTCCCTCCTCTAAAGGCAAAACTCAGATGTTTCAAGAGCAGTGTGCAACGTAAGCCAGTCTCAAACTAGACTGGTCACAGCATACGTACTTTATGCCATATGAATAAGTTTCGATGTACGGGAGAAAGGGTTGTATTCTCATAGAAAAAAGTGGTAAAACGCTATAAGCGTTTATGGGTCGCACTATGAAAAGAATCGTCACTTAGAAGGGTTGGCAGCTTTTAGTGAAAATTTATCTATTGGAGATATGGGGTCATTATTATGAGTAGGTACGGTCGGAACTATACTTTTATTTGCAACATTTAGCTAACACCGTATGTCTAGTAGGTTGCGTCAATGGGACCATTTCATTATTTCTTCACCCTTTTTAAGGTTCCGTACCAACGGGACACTATCACTAAGCCTCTGCTGTCAGTCCGTCCGTCCGTCTATCTGTCAATGGGCTGTATCTCCTGAAAGTTGTAATCACTACATAGTATAAAACAAAGTCGCTTTCTCTGTCCCTATATCCCTATGTATGCTTAAGTCTTTAAAACTACGCAACGGATTTTGATGTGGTTTTTTTAATAGATAGAGTGATTCAAGAGAAATGTTTTAGTATAAGCATTGCACCCGTGCGAAGTCGGGGCGGGTTGCTAGTTAATTATAAGATAATAATAAAAAATCTCTTTTCCTTAAAACACAGTCTCGTTTATGTAAGGCCGTTTTAAACAATTTATATTCTATTTATTTTCGATAAACTAATTAAAACGAAACATGACGTCAGGTGACAAAAATTGCTCATAATGAAGTTAAAAAACAGTTTTATTTATTTTTGTAGGCGAGTTGTCAACCGTTTAAAAATATTTATTTGGTGTTTAAAACGGTAACATTGTAGTAAAGTAGTGATTGCTTGCTCAGTAAGTAGGCAGTAGGCATTTAGTAAGCACCAGCGCGCAACTGAACACCAGCCAAGACACCGGGCTCGTGCATTTTGTAGGTATTTCAACATTGCGATTATAAAAATCAATTTATCAAGTCTAACTCTTCGAATTTGTTTTGAAATATTTTGTATCGTTAGCTTAGTACAAAAAACTTTATATGTAAAATATATAAATAAAAAAAAAATATGTATAGGTACCATGTAAAATAATAGTGGTTCAGTCATAATATTGAAAAAACCAAAACAAAAAGGCGTAACTTTATTTTTTTTTATACCGAGTGAAATTCATTAGATCTTGTTACTGAATGAGACTGACTATACTATATCTTTAAGTAATATATATCTTTGTTCAGAATTTTAAACACTATTTTCTGTCTCACATAATTTTAAAAATCACAAAAGCGCGGCCTCTGCTGGAATACACAGCCTTAAAACATCTTAAATCGGTTGTTTTACATCTATAGTCTCGTCTCATCTCTAAACGTTCAAATTTAATTTAATATTTCTTAACGACTCCCTATCCCGGGCCCTAACATTTAGTGCAAACAGGGTGATATACAAACCCTCCTACATATTTACATTTTGCCAGTCCGTTCCATGCTTATTATATTACCTACATTTAGCCGACTGACCCGCAACATAGTAATTTAATTCGGTGCGGATTTAATGAGATTCTGCCCACGACGCACTCTGTGGTCCCGTAGATTTCCGAGACACAATTAAATTAGGTGCCTAATGATCTAAGAAAAGGTCCCGTTTGTCAAGCACTTCGTTCTGCTCTATTTGTTAAATTACTGTCGGAAAATGTAAACGGAATGAGACAAACGGACGGAAGAACGGGACGGGGATTAAATGTTGCTGTGTGCATTTGAAGCTCATTTAAAATGTCCCGTATAATGGCTGGGAAAGCCTGTTTAAAATACATCCTTTTAGAAGTTCTTGGTGGACCAGGACCACTCATTACTACTGCTCGTTATTCTCTACTTATCATGGCGATAGTTCGACTTTTTCCTAATGGCCTAACTATTTCGCAAAACTGATTTGGCTACGAGGACTAACATATCCTCATGATCGAACTCGTGTCAAAATAGGCAAAGCAAGTAAAGTTATCTACTTGGTAAATTAAAAATACATCTGCAATACTTATGATGTCTTGGTTCTTCAAACATTAATTTTTATGAAGTTCTTGCTCTGTCTCGGTATTTGTAAGAATACAGGATATTGTTTACCCTCTTCACTTCTCGGATATTTTCGATTAAATGAATATTATAAAAATATGTTTTTGTGAATGCTAACATTTGGCAAAAATACATAGCGATAAATTAAAAAAAATATATGCTTACCCTTAAAGAATTTACCCTTGAGGGGGTTGGCAAACTGCCGTTCCTGGAAATATCTACTTTTATATATAGTAGATGTGTGGTTTTATAATAATTATTAACTTTGATGAAAGTAATAATATTTTTCGTGTCAATAACCTTATTCTTATGTTAAGGGTAGATTGGACCAGCGCAGACGAAAGCCTTATCATTAGGCTAGGTAGCAAAAAACTAAATAAATTACCAGCTGTTCCACGCGATTTCGAAAATTATAGCCCATTTTTCTCCCAGAAAAGTAAGCTTTCCATTGGAGAAAGAATGCTTAACATCGATCCGTACTTTTTGAGTTCAGTTGTTAAAAAAAAAATCTTTCATCTTTATAATATTAGTTTAAAAGTGTAGATGATTTCAGTCAAGTATAATTTTTAAGGACCCAAATACAACCTTAAGTCTGACGGCGATACGACCTCCAGCATCCAAAAGGACCCTTAAAAGGTACGTCAATTGTGTTATTTTTTTATCGATAAAGGTAACCTTATAAGGCGCGAGATAATGATCACTTTACGCTCACATCATAAAAGCTACAGAGGGTAGTCAGGGGAGTGTTATGTAAAACGTGTCAAACGTTATATTACATTCGAGAGCTACCTTTCATCTACGGCCGTTTCTTTTTTCTTTGTAACGAGTTCGAGGTTGTGTAACTACGTCATAACGGGTTTGGATATGTTTTTTTATTTTGATTTATAAGAAATACCTACTGTTTTTACAATTTTATTTAAAAAAAATGTGTAATAATTTATAGATTTTCTTAAAAATGTTCGTACCCCTGGCTTGGTTGTAATATGGATGAGTCCATAGTCTTAGCAACTGCATACCGATAATTCTAAAGATTTTTTTACTATTCTCTTTCTGTTACTTATTTACTTAAACCTCTAGTCTAGAAGAAAGTTTATACGATAACATTAATTTTATTAAGATGAAACACAGCTGTACAGCTTAAAACTAATCTAAGTATCGAGGAACACGTAGTACTCTTTTACAGAAAGCCTTAAACCTAAACATTAATCACTTTTGTGCATGCATTAAACCTCGGGGTTAATAATTCGAAAGAAAGAAAAAGAAAGTCACAATTTATTAGAAATTTCTTATGTAAACCTCTCATTATCAACCTATAGCTGACCGGCCATACTTTTATATTCTTTGGAAAAAAATATCAAATTCTCACGAAATAAGGATATCAACATGACACATACTGGACCACTTAATAGTACAGTCAAGAGCTCGTGAAGCTGGACACATTGTACTTTGTAACGTTTTTATTACAATCGCCTTAGAGGTCAGACTCGCACTACAAGACAGTGTAAAGCTTCATGTGCTCTTGACTGTACGTGCGACCTTTCCCCGTCCAAGATAGGTAACAAAGCAAAAAGTGTCATAACCCTGCCACGGGAATGATCCTGAAAGGTTCGAGCCGTAACTCACGCACCTGATTCCCCTGGGCGCACCTCGCGCCAGCTATTGACCTTTTAACGTAACCTTTGATTTTTTTTTGTAAAAATATTAGAAGTTCTTTTTATATAAAAAAGAAGTGCATCTTTCAATCTGAAAAATATAAATTATAAGATATTATATTGCAACATCCTGATTATTTAAATAACAATAATTTATCTGGTTTTATAAGACACATACTACATAGGTACCATATTTCAAATTTCTTACGTATTTCTCTATTTATGCAGATTTTATATTTTCCCGTAGAAATGAGACATTTTCCGGGAATAAAAAGTTATCCAGATGTTGAACCAGGTACTCAGTTATTCTCTACTACTCCACAGCAAAGTTCATAAAATCTGTCAGACAGACAGAAAAAATGACAAAAATTGAGGTTTTGGTAACTAAATCGATAACTTTCTACACTACCCCTAAAATGTTCAAAAAATATGTTACGTACAGACACGGTCCCGTTGGAGTTTTATTATAATATGTAAAGAAGATTATTTTATAATAACCCTTCTTCTTTGTCAAAAAAAATACAGCATTTGTTTTAAACAGAGCTTAACTTTAAACACCGTTCCTTGGTAACTCCGTCACAGCTTATTCTCAAAAACTATAGCAATTTGTTAAGCTTGTTCTTAAGTCCACTCACAATCACAACAACGAAGCAGCCGGCGTTTTTTACAATTAACGTTGAACGCGGCGGCCATTAAGCGGCCAGCAAAAGCGAATTGCGTGGGTTTATTAGCGCACTAATTTGATTACACGTCCACTCGCGGTAGGCCACTCTCACTCACAGTAAAGTGTACATTTTGAGTAAGTGTAAGTTTAGAAGAGATGGTACCTTTTGTACTTTTTGACAGATTTCTGAAGCGACAGCCCTGTTGAAAGGGGTTCCTTACTTCATTTCGAAACCCTATGAGCCGAATGTTGATTTGTCGATGACATTTTGTCTACAGTTCTTAAAAGCGAAAGTTCATTTAGTAGACACTCTATACTACGATGGTTCGTTTTGTCGAAGTTTTTAAGTGATGGATCGATTGATCGATATTTCATTTGCTAGTAAATACTTTTAGTCGAAAACTTATCTAATCGAAAAAATATTTTTCGGGAACTTATTTTTACGCAGAAAAAAACAACAATCTATCGTTCCTATCGTATCGTTCTTACGATCACTGGATGCTCCGACGATTTGAATTATAGTAATTTCTACAGAACGTCATCGACAAATCAACGTTCGGCTTTCGAAATCAAGTGGAGAACCCGTTGGAAGTGAGTCAATCACTTAAACAAGGTAAAAGTACATGTTAATGGTAAACACACTTCCTGTCAAACAGCAGGAACACTTAATTATCTTTTGTTCTTTACTATTTCTGGGCCAATAATGATTGACTGACTCATTTAATGATTATCTGAAGAGTAAAAGACCAAGATAACCTTATTGGGAGAGAGCCTGGCGCGCTTATGCATGAGACCTACATACACCAATCAATGAGTTTTTCAAAACATACTGTTAGAATGATTCAGAATGAGACAAACAAATATTTCGATATCAATTTATATTCTTGAAAAAAATACAATTGACTAAGAAAAACGCCTTCAACCAAAGAGCATCTAACCACTTTCAGCCTCTGTCTGCAGAACTCAATAACTCTTAGCCCCTTTTCACACGTACCGGTTTCCGCCGGTCCGGCGGGCGGCGAAGTATATGGCCATGTACGTTCGCTTTCATACGTACCGGCGGGCAACCGGGCAATCGGCCATACGGACCGGACCGCCGGACCGGTGGAAATCGGTACGTGTGAAAAGGGGCTTAGTCTCTGTCATATTTTAATCTCTGGATAATTAGCGGTATTTCATTGTAGCAGGCGCTATCTCGTAGTTTAAAGCATTAACTCAACGACCAATGCCATCCATAGTCTGATCGTAGTAGGTACAAATACATGCAAAGGATATGATGGCGCATACGTCGCTTCCAATTTCTTTCACAATACATACATATTTATCATTAAATCGACAATAAAGGAACACATCGTGAGGAAGCCCTGTCATTGGTAAGGATTAGAAAAATACACTATGAAATTTGGGAACTTTCAAAAAAGGAATACGTAAGACGTGAACATCGAATATTATTATAAATACAAGCACTCAAAGAACATTACGCGTACAGTGCAGTCAGATAAAAACAGATTGCGTGAATTTATTAACGTTTCCACTTGGACGGACACTCCGCTCACGAAAATAAACACGAACCTCCGAAGTACTCTACACTAGATACACGTCTGATACTTTGCACAGGAAAATTGATAGGTAAAAATCTGGATGTAGACTGTCAAGCTTGAAAAAAAACAAAGAAACACATTTTCATTTTATCTACTATATACAAATAAGTCGGGTTTTCCTTCCTGACAATTTAACTCCAGAACTGACGAACCGATTTCCATGGTTTTGCATTCGTTGGAAAGGTCTAGGGCTCCGCAAGGTTTATAGCAAATTCAGCATTGCACCCATGCTAAGCCGGGGCGGGTCGCTAGTTTATTTATATATTATTTATTAAGTTAGCAATTATCTCTGTCAAAGGACCAGCCTATAGCTATCCAGAAAGGGAATGCGGCCAGTCTGTCCCACATGGTTCCTCTTTAGAGGTCATTTTTTATCTGTAAATAATAATATTAATAACTAGGCAGGGCCTGTACTATGGGTACTAAACAACTGATAAACATACTTAAATAAATATTAAATGACACGAAGCCAAAAGACATGTTTATGCACACAAATGTTGGCCCCGCGCGGCGATCGAACCCGTGACCTCCGCCTTAGAAGGCAGGGTCACTACCAACTGAGCCAAAAGGTCCGTCCGTAAATATTGTACTCCTTTTGGTTAAGTCTCAAAAAAACTGCAGAGGACGAAAAAATTTTAAATCTATTAGTTTATGACACTTCACAGGTGCAGACTAATACACCAACCTTTGCCATCAAAATACGTGAAACAGGTAATTTTATTTTGACAAAACGAAGCAAAGCTAAGGTGTGTCGCTAGTATCTATCTATATACATATACATAAAATGATAAACTGTCTGACTGATTGGTGATATATCAATGCACAGCCTAAGCCGCTGGGTCTAGAGACTTGAAATTTTGAATATAGACAGCTTATACAGTTTAGGCATCCTCTAAGAAAGGATTTTGCAAATTATAACCCCTAAGGGGGTGAAACAAACTTGCGCGAGCAAAGCCGCGGGTAAAAGCTAGTTTATTACATTACTTCCCAAGATCTTTTCATTATAGAGAGCTGGTTGGGCTTAAGGTTCTGAAGGCAACAAATCAAAAGGGTTAAGAATAAAATTCTATGTAGGTATGTGAATCAGGTTGTTGCCCAAGGAACGGAACCGATTTCGAGAAATGAGGTGCTTTTACATTCCTTTTGATCCAGAATGTATCCTTGGCAATATTTCGTCAAAGGAAATTCAATACTCGACGCTACTCTTCAGTTTCATATACATATTACAAGTTTTCTGTGTGAAACAACTCTATAATGAAATTATTTATTGACATAAAATACGAGAAACAAGCAAACTTACATTAAAAAAACTGTAAAATGCGAGTCGAACTCGCATACGACGGGTTCCGTAGATACAAAAAACACGTTTTACACACAGTCGGCTAGAGAAATACACACAATTACACACAACCTTTTGACCAGCACTATATTGCATAGAACCGGATCAAATTAGTTTTAGCGTACTAATTTGATTAAAATCCTTTCACATCCGTCAGTCAGTAACTAACGCAGAATATCCGGACCGGCGCCGACTACATTGGAAAGAAAACAATACAGATTCACCCTTTCGCTATCACAGCAACGGAGAGGTAGAGAGATCGTTCCAAAATCAAATTGTCAGTCAAACGGGTCAAAAGCTTTGTTGGGGTTGCTTTATAAAAGACAAAGGCAGGAGTTACGTATCTCGCAGGACATGTGTATGAAGGTTTGAATCACGGAGTATGTATGTAAGGGATAGTTCGTTATCTGATTTAGGTAATTCCAGTGTTTTGAAGTGTTGGAATCAAGTGGCATTGGGTCTGGGACCGTTTATATTTGACTGAGAGCATTATTATACATGTAATGTATCATATCCTGCGATATGCGTAACTCCTGGCTTTGTCTTTTATAAAGCAACCCCAACAAAGCGTTTGTGTGTTATTAGAAACTAATTAGACGGTTATTCGTATTATGATAAAAATGATTGAAGCACTTTCGTCCGGCACAGTACCTTCAATACGACATCGAAAACTAATAAACACATGCAACTTATTTTTGTATAAAACTAGCTTTTACCCGCGGCTTCGCACGTTTATTTTATACCCCTAGGGGTAGGGGTTAGGATAGGGGTTGAATTTTGCAAAATCCTTTCTTAATGGATGCCTACACTGTATAAGTGTCTTTGTGCAAAATTTCAAGTCTCTAGACCCAGCGGTTTAGGCTGTGCGTTGGCCGTTGATACGTCACTCGCACTTAATTCAAGATCAAAAAAACTACTACAATATTGCCACTGCAATAAATTATTTGCAAGAGTATATTCCTTTTTTTCTAAAAAACAGGTTAAGATAATTTTAATTATTAGTAATTTTAATCCGATGATTTAAATAAGTAACCTGAGTTATTTTATTCTACATAAATACAAAACGCCCTAATAAAATCTTAAACATTGGTAATTTTTGGTAGTATACCTGGAATTTTACTGGTATCACTTCAGGTATTCATAACATTTGGTGCAATAATTTACAGGCTAAAGTAACATACTTAATATAATTTAAAAATACATGTACCTAATCTGACCGACTCCGACTCCGACCGTAGTTGTTCAGAGATCAGTGATGGTGAAGATAGTTAAGATGAACAAAAAATATGTATGAAAAATGATTTTATTTTAACCTTTCCGAATCTCTTTCCCTGTTAAAATGATGTCTTCTATTTTTTACAGCAGCATTAGTCCTATATGTTATTGAAACATAAAAGACGTCCTATTTAGACTAAGATGTAAGAGTGTCATCTGGGTTCTAGTAAAAACCATTAATCCTACTAATATTATAAATGCGATAGTTTGTTTGGATGGATGTCTGGATGTATGGATGTCTGGATGGATGTTTGTTCCTCTTTCACGCAAAAACTACCGAATGGATTTTGATGAAACTTTACAGTTATATAGCTAATACATCAGAATAACACATAGGCTATATTTTATCAACGTATTCCCACGGGAACGGGAACTACGCCGGTGAAACCGCGGGGCGCTGCTAGTATTGATATAAAAGCTTGACAAAAACCTTGTTTATCATTATGTTTACCAGTAATGCCAATAATAAATAAAATAACATATTGCAAAAAGGTTGGCGAAACCTGAAATATTCACTTGACAATGACATAAGTCACTTTGACACGTTTGACAGTGACGTATCTGTAGTAGCTTTTTTTATCTTGAATTAAAAGTCGAAGTTTAAGTAGTGTAACGCTTCATGTGCTCTTGACTGTACCTACAGTTGTTGTGAAGTTTTTAGCACCGCTTCTTATCAGCTGTTTTAGAGCGGTAGTAGATATCTAATCGTGTGAGCTACTATTATAATTAAATAAATTTTACATTTTAACATTAAATTACATAATTCAATTTATTTCAATGTCTAGACGTCACCGATCATTATTGTTACGTGAAAAGCACAAAAATATTTTCGAAAGACTATTCTGCGCTATGCAAATAAAGCATAATCAAATTTATTACGTTTGGGGCCCAGGTCACGTGCTGCGTTTGCGACAGTGGCTATCTTTTTTTCTTCGTGCCCGGCAGACGTGACGGTGTACGCAAAATACATTAGTTCTTTTCTCTCTGAGGACCAAAATAAAATGAAGTTTGAACCAATTGACGTCCCACTACAGAGCATAGGTATTCGTGTCGAATAATTTTCAGTCTATTTCTACAAGAGATTGAATTAGGCCTCCGTTACAAAGTTATGTCATCATCTATTTCGTCGTACCCTACGAATAAAGCCCTAACGGCCATAAGGGCTTTTTGTTTTTATTTCGGATTTGGATTCTACAATCAAAATGCCATATTTACAGCTCAAAATATCATAAAAAAGTTGGTTTTAGCATGTAGAAATTAAAGTTTAAAATAAAGACATAACTGCGCCCGCCCTATTTTGAACGACGAATATAGCCATAACCGCCATTATACCTTTTTTCGCGTAAAACGCGGGAGTCGGGCGCGGGCGCTAGCGCCATTGCTGCCAATATTCGGCGGACTGTGAAAGACAGCGAAAGAGTACGGTGTGTATTCGTTTCACGGATATATTATAAAAACAAAACGCTTACAAATGAAAAATGAAACGAAGACAGGGAGGTGGACAAATGTTAATGCAAATGGATAGGAAAGATGAACCGGATATCCCAAGGAAGAAATTAAAACGTAAACTCTAAAATGCGGTCGATGAGCTTAAGTTTTATTTTTTATAACGCATTCACTGTGGAAAATCGCATCACCGTAACATTGTAATTTTTATTTAAACATTTATAATATGTATTAAAGTTTATTATTAACTTTATAAAATACAGATTGGTGTTGTGAAATTGCTCAGAATTCGTTTATTTTCTACAGTAGTTTCGTTTCCGCAACTACGCGGAATAAGGCCACTATTGCACTTGTGGCTCTATTCGCTGGAAACTCTTTTTTGTATTACTAAGGAGAATGTAAAGCTCTAATGACACTTAGGTCTTTATTCTACGGTGAAATTTTATATTGTTAAATATCTCTTTATATCACAATATTAACACAATAATTTTTTATGCTACTTGTCTACTTAGTTATACCCTATAAATGAAATTTCCTCTGGGGTGTTTCAAAACCATAAAATTTATAAATATATGTATTTATTTTTGGGCCATAATGGCGGTTAGGGCTTTTTACTTTTAGTTAAAAAGCCCTAATTCGTTTCATGCTCTAATATATAATAAAAACTTTAAGATAAACTTTAAGATATTAAATAAAACTTTTAAGATAAATAAATCAAGGATAATTTTATTTTAATAACAAGAACATTATGAACTTTATGTACAAGGTCACATATATTTTTTTTATTTTATATAGTTCTTTAGGTTAGTGATTTTATTTTTATTTATTTATTTTAGGTATCCGGGAAGGTAGATATTCGCCTGTAATGTGAAAGAATAGTCAATTGTGGAATTATTTAAAAATATTTTCAATCAACTTGATTTGGTAAGATAATTATACACTTAATCATGCTTTTGGAGTGGGTTGGTACGAGGTTCCATTTCTAGAACTATACCCACAACTTTTCACAGGTGTAATTTTAGTGTGATAGATATATTCATATAGCCAAGTTGGTGTGCTAATAATAAACCCCTCCGGACCAGCTGTACCATTGAGTTTTACCATTGATGGTACAATTGCTACCGACTTGTACCACTTGTACATATACTTGACATGGTATTATTTTTATTATAATAATAAATATATAAATAATCTCACGTCTTTTATCCCCTAGGTATTCCAGAGGCGGAGGTATTCCATTACTGGATATACCCACTTTTACCCACGAGATATTCTTTGGACTCCTAAACGTGATAGGTGGTGAGCCCGTCGTCGGACCGGGTCTTTTACACATGTCTCAGAATTAATTCTGGGACATGCGGGGTTCCTTACGAAGTTTTCCTTCACCGTCGAGCTAGTTATAAATAATGTACAACGTAAGTTTTGAAAAACTCATTGGTACATGCCAGGATTCGAACCCAAGCCTCACTGATTATCATCATGTGAAGCACGCTCTTTAACTGTAAGGCTATCACTGCTATTATTTATTACTTATAGAATTTTTGAATTTGAATAAATATACTTAGCTTTTTTTCTTTCCATGCTGATAAACGGTATCTCTTAGAATATTCTCTTCTTCATCTTTACACTTCTATACTAGGTCCCTACTTATAATCATATTATAAAAAGGTAAAGTCATGTGTCTATGTCCAGTAATGGAATACCTCTGCCTACCCCCCGGGGATAAAAGGCGTGAAGTAATTTATTTGTAAGAGACAATATTTTTTTACTACCTACTGATGCGATTTGGAAAACTCTTTTACTGTTGTAAAGTTAAATTGTTTTAGAGTAAAATATGTGCAAAGTTGATTTAAACCTTAATAAAATAAAAGTAAAATAATTACCACTTCATTTTCTTTATAATAATCGTAGAGAGTATTTTGTATCTTGGAAATATAAAGTAAGTAAGTAACAACTCTTTATTGTACACCAATAAAGATATGCAACAAGGGACACAATAATAAAAAAGCACAACGGGCGGTCTTGTCGCATTAAGCGATTTCGTCCAGAAAACCTTAGGATAAAAATAGTCCGTAACGTTTATTTTTTTACATTTTAAATAACTATATATTTCTGTTTAAAGTCAAAGTAAAATATTAAATGCATAATTTACGCTATTACGTTTTCATGGCTATTTGACTGAACTGATTTTTATAAAAATTGTCAGAGATATAACTTGCATCTTGAAGAAGGACAAAGACTTCTTGTAACCTCGGAACACGGACAAAGTCGTGGGCAAAAGTAACTTAAACATTACTAAAAAGCCACTAATGCGCTTAGGCCTATAAGAAAATCCCTGGAATAAGGACATAAGAGCCATTAGGCTCCATTTTTTAATTGATATAACGGCGAATAACGATTTAAGGGACAAAATTGATATGATATATATATATATATATATATATATATATATATATATATATATATATATATATATATATATAATCTCACGCCTTTCATCCCCGAAGGGGTAGGCAGAGGTATTCCATTACTGGATATACCCACATTTCACGAGACACATTGGACCCCTAAACGTGATAGGTGGTGAGCCCATCGCCGGACCGGGTCTATTTACACATGCCTCAGAATTAATTCTGAGATCTGCGGGTTTCCTCACGATGTTTTCCTTCACCGTCGAGCTAGTGATAAATATGTACGTAAGTTTTGAAAAACTCATTGGTACATGCCAGGATTCGAACCCGAGCCTCACTGATTTTCGGCCGGCTCTTTAACCGTCCGGGCTATCACTGCTCTATGAAAATTAAATTGATATGAAAATCTATCAAATTAAAATATTATTTATTTTAAATGAAGCGTAGCACATTTATGGACTTAACTGCATCGTTAAAAACTTTATAAATTCCGTACAGTTCGAAAAAAGTAAAAAAAACCTTCTCCTGAAAAGTAGGGGTTTTGCAATTGTGTCCTTTTTCGTAGGGTACGACGATTTGCTGTTCCACTACCAGATATATTAACATTCAATTTTTCAAATTATTGGTTAATTTCATCTAATAAATGATTGAAAAACAAGATAAGCAAGCTTAGTAATTTACGAGTCACTTCAACCGATCCATCCAACTGATCGGTAAACCGATCGTAACTCTTTTTTTTAATTACTAAAATTCAATTACATCAAAGAAAAAACCGGAAAAATACAACCGTATATATTTTTGAAATTAAAGTTTTTATGATTTGTGAGTAGCTAGCTGTTCCGAGTGATTTCACCAGCGTCAATTCAGTTCCCATGGGAAAATTATAGATCATGTTATTCCTGAAAAAGTAAGCTCACCGTTGGTGAAACAGTGTTTAAAATCGGTCTTGTGGTTTTGGAGTTTATCCGTTATAAACATCAAAAATAGAAATCTTTTCTCTTTATAAAAAAAATGTAGAAAAACATTGACAGCCCTGTTGGAAGAGAACCCGCCTCATGCATGAGGCCAGGCTCAACTGGTGAGGCCATGTATAGTCAAGAGCAAGTCAAGCTTTAACTACCAGTTTAAGCTGAGCTCTGATTTAAATACTGCGCGATAAAGACAGGACCGGTTCATAGTCCAAAGTGTCAAGCTCTTGACTGTACCAATATATTTTTTAACTTATTATAAGCTCGACAGTTATGAAAATTTACCATTTTTTTTTATTTCTACAATAAAAATAATTGGTTAGATCTGTTATGTTTATGTGCACGTCCGAAAAACTCAAGTACAAATATTGAAAAGTAGGTATTTCTACGAATCCTTCTGCCAAAGCGACGATACCGATCTCCTCCACTGAAGATTGAATCTTAGAACATAGTTGTGCCTAAAAGTAGAGAAGCTGTAATTGCAATAATAATAAACGTAATAATAGAAAACCCGTTGAGTAGAAACGGAAAATCGTTTGGAAATATCTCAGGTAAGCGTTATTATTTTAGGCCTAATCCTCTCGGATGCCGCTGAAATTCCCTAAAGGCTTTCCTCACTGTCGACTGAATCCAATGAAAGTGGGTTAGATAAGTCTATTTTAACGGTACTACGAGAAAAGCTAAATCTGTTTGGACTAGATACTTTTATATCGACTTTATTGTTTACTCCAGTTTAGATAGAACACAAAATATATAAGCCCATTATATATCAACACACAAAAACCTTATCGGCTTCAGGTTCCACGGGCGATGGTAACACATAACCTACTATGACTTGGAATTGTTACCAAACCGGATGAGATTAAAAATATTAGTCTGGTTTTGGTAAAAACGCAACCTATGACACTCTGGCGATGAATATAATCAAAATAACAATGCAAACTGAAGAATATCACTAAAAGACTATTATTTACACATTCAACATCCATTACCTACTGTTACAACTATTACGAGTTGCTGATGTCCGTCGAGGAGTTCCGTTGTCTACCTGAAGTTCTTCATCAGATTTTTACAAAACTTTTATGAGACCATCCTCGAGGTATATTAGGTCAAACAAAAAAACATCAAAATAAGCTCCAATGTGGTGGAAATATGGATTAACGGCTTTGTGGTCAAATGAGCCCACAGACGACTTAGCCCGCGGGCTAAATTGACCCCTTAGTTTTTTTTCGTAGGTGACTCGACCCACACGTACCGGATAACTCAGCCCGCGGGCTCAGTCGACTACTATTTTACCGATAAAGGTCCATTCAGCCCGCGGGTTCAGTTGACTACTATTTTCCCGGGAAGGGTCCACTCGGCCCGCGAGCTAAATCAACCACTAACATACTGCTTCAAGTCAGCCCGCTGTAAACGGCTACCCATAAAAAAATATACGTAACGAATTCAGAACCTCCTTCTTTTTTTGAAGTCGCTTATTAAGTGACGACATTACACACTTTAAACTGTCAAAACCATTTAGGCTACAGCCTGCGTCAACAAATGACATATACACCACACTCATGGTAAACAAGTACCTACTTTGAAAAATGGGTTATTACAAACTAGATGACTACCTATATGATGCTTGGAACAAATTTCCTAAAGCACTATCGACAGCGAAAACTAACCAAATTATGTAACCAAAGATTTTATCAAAAGAATAATGTGTTGAGGAGTTTCTTACCCCACTTCTTCTCCTCAACCATACATGCTGAAGCGGCGGAGTTGAAATGACGTTCAATAAGTGAACTTGTGAGTCCCTACTTTCAATAAAACATTTTTACTTTGACTTGACACACAGCGGCAAGTGTTAAAGCACTCTGGTGTGGCGATGGGTTCACAACCTGTAACGAACAATCTAAGCAGAATTAAAAAAAAGGAGTAGAATTTCCGAGGAATGGAACACCTACTCACTATATCGGACATAAGGCGTGGCCATTTTTTTAATTAGATTTTTTTAACGTGTTCTAGTGGTATGGACCCTGACATAGAGGCAATTAAAAAAATCCCTTTTCATCTCTCTGGGCGGAAAGCGCCAAATTTCGGCCCGCTGCGCTAAACCAAGTTGCTTTCCGCCTCCGTCGAGAAGAAACAAGTATACACACCTCGGGAAGTAAATAAGAAAGCCTCAGATTACATGTGATATGAGACATTTCATAATTTACTTCCCTAGGTGTGTAACATACTATTCTTTGTTGCCTACGTCCTACAACTACCTTTTGCTGTGCGATGATAGACTAGTCTATCTGCCAGTTTTTTTTTTATAAGTACGCGTAAATAATATATAGGTAATGTAATAATTCCCTGGACGAAAAAATAATCTAAATAATCTTTTTGGGTGGAGCGGGTCAGATTGGGTGCTCCAAATTAGATTAAATTACTTCTACTCCCAGGAGCGAAGGCTGTATTCCAAAAATATGAGCTATCGCAAAAAATGGTTACCTATAATCATATCCATAACTAGCTTTTACCCGCGGCTTCGCTCGCGCACGTTTATTTCACCCCCTTAAGGGTTGAATTTTGCAAAATCCTTTCTTAGAGGATGCCTACACTGTATAAGCTACCTATGTGCAAAATTTCAAGTCTCTAGACCCAGCGGTTTAGGCTGTGCGTTGATACATCACCAATCAGTCAGTCAGTTTTTTTTTGTGATAAAAAAGGGGGCAAACGAGCAGACGGGTCATCTGATGGTAAGTGACGTCAGTCGCCCATGGACACCCGCAACTCAAAAGTCACAACTGCGTTGCCAACCTTTGAGGAGGGAGTAGAGGTAGGGGAGGGGGAGGGGGATTGAGGCCTCCGGTTACCTCACTCACTCAACGAAACGCAATGCATTGCTTCACGCTGGTTTTCTGCGAGTTTATCATTTTATATATTATATAGATTTACTTTCAAATTATATTGAATATTTAAATTAACATAAACACATAGTTAACATAAATTACACCAAAACTAGAACAATTAGCACAATTGCGCGGCACCTAAACATTTGAACGTGCCATGACGTTTATGATATAATAAGGCAATTAGCGCTAACCACAGCAGAACGGGAACAAATCGACATCATTGTGCGTCGACCACAATTTATAGGGAGAGAAACCGTCCCCAAAGTTGAATTAGCGCTATGTGTCTCAAGCGTTTTTGTGCTCAGCATTTAGGGTTAGAAAGGCAGCATGTTGAATCAAAATAATAATGCTTAAGAAACGTGGTTTTTATTTTATTTATTATTACGTGACTTGACGGGCCCGTTGGCTCAGTTGGTAGTGACCCTGCCTTCTGAGTCGGAGGTTGCGGGTTAAATTCGATCCCTGCTCGAGACCAACATTTGTGTGCATGAACATGTCTGTTGGCTTCGTGTCTGGGTGTTTAATATTTATTTAAGTATGTCTATCAGTTGTTTAGTACCCATAGTACAGGCTCTGCCTAGTTTGGGACTGAATAACGTAAATTGTGTCCCACAATAATTGTGGGACACAATTTAAATTCATTTATTTATTTATATTTGACGCGCGAAATGGGCGTGGCCAGAACGACGCGCTATAATATCTTAAGCCTATTATGACGGATAAGGTTTTTTTTAATAATTAATTTGCGAAGAGGATCATTATAAAGAACTGGTATTCTATAGTTATTTTACGTGACTGCCTACGGCTTGAACATTAAGTTATCGCATCGCCTAGGAATTATGTGGTTTTTCGTGATGAAAAGTAGATATAAGTTAAAATCGGGATCAAAGACTTTTCAGTTTTGAAAAAGTGATAAGACAAATAGAAATACAGTTACTTTCTAATTTATAATAATAGTACTATTGTTCCGCTCGATTTCACCCGCGAAGTCCCGTTCCTATAGGAAAATTACAGCCTATGTTACTGCCAGAAAAAAGCTTTCCATTGGAGAATAATTTTTGAAATCGGTCCGTGAGTTTTTGAGTTTATTTGTTACAAAACATACAAAAATACAAATATATCATCTTTATAATATTGGTGTAGATGAAGATTAAGCACGTAGGGGTTAAGAGAGAGACAGACAGTCGGAGGAAGCCTCATGATGTTTTTTTTTCCTTTTTGGTAAATACCTACAAATAAATACAAATACATTTATTCGCAAAAACATGGTATATATTCAAGTGGTGATAAATACATTTCAGATCATACATGTTTAGCTAAAATAGAATATAGCATGCAAATTTAACAAAAAAAAAAACAGAAGAATTAAAACTTTTTATATAAGATTTTTTGCACACTATAGAAATTATTAAATTTTAACAATTCATGCAATTTATTTTTAAACATTTTTATATCATGGTAAGGAACCGAAACGAAACGCAAACACATTTTGAATTAAAAAAATGTGTGCATTTCACTTCCAAATATAAATTACACGGTGACCAAACCACCCGCATCAATTAATCGGAACTAACAGGAACCGTACGAAAAATTAAATCGACCTGCGTATGGAGTTTAAATATTAAAGCAACTCGTTCATATATTCCATTCGGTAATGAAATGTTGGCTACTTCATTAAATATTCCGGATTATAATGTGTTGAGAGTGCGGTGATACATTAATGGCATCGGATGTGGAAGTAAGGGTCGGGCTACACTTGGCATGCAGGAATTTAAAGTAGGCGCGATTTTAACATGCTAATGTAACGGAGACTTACGTGGCATGCGAAATGTTTACGTATATTTTATATCATGAATGCTTAGTAATTTTTGTTGTAAACACTAGCGTTGCCCGCGACTCTGTCCGTAAGATTTAGGGCGTTCCCTTGGTTTTTCTGATATCAAAAGTAGCGTATGATGTCTCTCAATGCTTACACTCTGTCCCAGAAAGAAGAAAACTAAAGATATTGCCACTACCATGCATGTACATCCGAGATGTTTGTGTCTTTGCTAGTCAAATCTTAAGTACTGGAAAACCCGAGGTGAAGTTAACCAAAGACAAACAAGGAAAAAAATATGAACTTACTCTATCAACCTCCTGCCTAGAAAGACATTTGTAATAAGAATAATTTAATATACGCATTCTATTTTAAAACAAACTTCCTGACTAATTTAAATCAATGACGGAAGCTTCACTTAAAGTAAGTTTTCAAAATGGTTACTACAACATTGCTTTTATAGCTCTAAATTTAAACAACGATTTTGACCTACATTGACATTTATTTTATTTTATTATTTTTAAATTAAATTTATTTTGATCATATAATTTGAACTAATTACAATAATTTGCATGCTTACATGTAAGCTGAATACATTGTACATATTATATAATAAGATCTGAATTTACTGTAGCTATTCCTGCAAATAAAGATTTCATTTCAGACAAATTTCAACAAGACCGAGCAACGATGTAGCCGAAAGCCATTATATTATTGAGATAATTGAAAGTAACGTTTGTCGTTCTTCAAGATGCCAGCCATCTGACTAATTTCAGCAAGTTCGGTTTCGAATAAAATCTACTAAAACAATTTTTGAACCGTTGTTTGTGTATCGTTTTATTAGCTATCGAAGATTTTAAGCCGTAAAATTGTTAAACGAGCTATGAGTTCCTTTAAATCTTGGGGTATAACTACGTGTAACTTTTTACACACTACAAAAATATTTTACAAAAACCAGGATATTTGTCGTGTTTGTATTTGGTGTTTGTGCTACGCCAAGCAAGTTGCTACGCCCGAAGTAGTTTCGCTACAAATATAAGTGCTATGTGCTACGGCGTAGAACCAACAGCCTTTTTAAAAGCTTTATTTTCACTACGCAATCAACCGACTTTTACGACTTAACTGTTAAGTGTGTCTCAAATTGAATTATTATTTTAGAAATAATAATAATATATAATAATTTCACGCCTTTTATCCCCGAGGGGGTAGGCAGAGGTATTCCATTACCCACTTTTCACGAGAATATTCGACCCCTAAACGTGATAGTTCCCAGAATTAATTCTGAGCCATGTGTAACAGACCCGGTCCAGAGATGGGCTCACCACGTATCACGTTTATGGGCCCAAAGAATATCTCGTGAAATGGAATACTTCTGCCAACCCTTCCGGGATAAAAGGCGTGACATTATTACAATGTTTATTATTGTTATTATTCCGAGATCCGGTAGTAATTCAGTACCTTAAAGATAAAGATTAATGACCCCTTAATTAACCTTTAAACTCCCCAAGCGAAAAGGAGATGGGAATTAATAAATTTGCGATTGATAAAGGAAAACTCTTCTAAGCATAATATTTGATTCAAATGAAACCATTTTATTAAGTAAACATTTCAAATCAAAAAAATACTGAAATGTCATGAACAGACCCCTCACTGATACGTTTTCAATGGGAGAACCGTAGATAAGATAAAGTATTATCTATAGAATAGATTCTAATCAAACGTGTCACAAGTTTGTACATTTTAATCGAAAAAACGGAACCAAACGGTGTAGCCTTTTTTTGAGAAATTGAAAATAGCGTACGTGTTATTCTGATGCACACGCATTACTGTAAGGTTTAATCAAATTTGCGTGAAAGAGCAACAAACGTTCATGCATCCTCACAAACTTTCCCGTTTATATTATCCTTAGAATAAATAGTTCATGATATGTCTTGGAAATGGAAACCTGTCTGACCTTATTTCTCAGAAGTTACTTGATGTACAAAGTAGAAATAAATTTCGAATAATATAGTCTATATTTTCATTATGCTGTAACAGGATCAAGTTTCTACTTTAGCACAGTAAAAAGGTAAACCCTTTTAAGTTTAAATTTTATGTAATAAATATTTCACATAATAATAAAATCACAAACGACTTACATACAGCAGATTGGATTGGGAGAGTGATAGAAATTTGTACAGTACCCACTTTTAACTCCGTTTGTTTATATCATAATCATGACAGATGATAAGCTAAGAATCAAGACGATGAGATTGGTGACATACCTCCATTAATTTCCATAGCAACTCTAAAACCCAACACAAACAAGTTGCACACAAACTTAAACCACATGAGTTAAGAAACGGAAAACATAAAAAAACCGCCTTTCCGACCTCTGTGAGTCGCGTTTACCTTAATTCTTAGAAACCCAAAGTCAGTTCTAGTAATATATTTGTTCCTAATTCTGTGGTATAGATATTCAATGGCAAAAATAATATTATTTTTGAATGCTCCCACAGGCTCGCTCCGTCCCTTTCATCGGGGTTTACAAACCATGAATCCGATACGATATCGCATTGGCAAATTTAGCGTGAACCATCACGAGACCTGCTACTCTCGTTTATGTAAATGTATTCAATACGTTTAATAATAATATTTCTTATATCAGAATTTTTAGAAGAGCAGTGATAGCCTTACGGTTGAAGAGCCCGCTTCTCATGAAGATAATCAGTGAGGCTCGGGTTCAAATCCTGGCATGTACCAATGACTTTTTCAAAAACTTACGTACATATTTATCACTAGCTCGACGGTGAAGGAAAACATCATGAGGAAACCCGCGGGTCCCAAAGTTAATTCTGAGGCATGTGCAACAGACCCGGTCCGGCGATGGGCTCATCACCTATCACGTTTAGGAGTCCAATATATCTCGTGAAATGTGGGTATATCCAGTAATGGAATACCTCTGCCGACTCCCTTGGGGATAATTTTTTTTTATTTATTTAAAGTAGTTGCTCCTCCACAGGCTCATTGGTACTTACATAACTCTTCTATTGCTTCTTGCATTAAATGTGTAGTCCAAAACTAGAATACAACTTGTCTTCAGCTAACGACGCCTAATGGCGGGATAACGACAAATAATCCTTCCGATCAAGTTTTATCTCATAAATTATTCATTTTACAATTAATATCTCACCGCAAAGAAAACAGGTGTCTCAAATAGATCTCCTTCAAAGTGAACCAACTTTGCAAAGTAATCGGGGAAAGGAATCGGGATAATTGAAGAAAGATGTTCAATTTTACTTTGGACTTTGTTAGGGAAGTATCACTTTGAAGATGACTACACAGATAAGTTTGAAACGCAATTTTCTTAGTTTATCAGTACACTTGTACAGTCAAGAGCAATTTATGCTTTACACCACCAGTTTAAGCTGAGCTCTGATTTATACTGCGCGCCATAGAATACAGGGACGCTTCAAAGTCGAAAGTGTCAAGCTTAGCGTGTTCTTGACTGTACGTACAACGGTAAAATTCCAAGCAGACACAATACATATTTTTAACGATTTAATTCTTACTAGCTTTTCCCGCTTTACAGGTAAAATCGATTCAAACAGTTAAGACCCCCCGAAGGGGGTAGTCTGAAGTATTATTTTTCTGAAAGTAGCTACGTTTCGCTTGTATATTTTTGGACCCCTTATAGTGAAAGGTTGTGAGCCCATTGTCTGACCGGGGTGCTACACAATAAACATTTCTCAGAATTAATTCTGTACCTGCGCGTTTCCTCCCTATGTTTTCTTTCATCGAGCTAGTGATAAATACATGTCAGGATTCAAACCCGAGCCTTACGAATGTAAAACGGGTTATTTTATCACTGGGCTAACATTGCTACTAAAGCTATTGCTGAACAAAAGCATGATATTATCGAACAAATGCTACGACTAGTAACAACTGCACGGCGGATAAGGGTCACAGCACACATATCAACTCGGAAAGGGATCGGCACCGTATCGCCTTTCGCCTTGCCGTCAACCAGGTGTCAACCTAACGTAAGCATGTAACCAAAGCGTAGCAACGGCTCCTGTACGTCAACTCGGCTACGGCTAGGCGTCACCACGCTTACGCCTCGCCGACCGCTGGCTGACCGGGTTGGCACCAAATCGTCACCAAATCGACGAAGAGCCGTGAGCTCGCGTACGGAGAGACGTAAGCGGGGGGACAGCGAGCCGTAAGCGCGGGAACTGCAAGTTGACCACTCACCGCATCGCGGTTCGGAGCCTGTTCCGAGGCGAGGCGATTACGTTACGTTTCCAATTAGTGTGCGTTGCAGTAGGGAGTTTCATACAAACGATACTGAACGGCTCGAGGCGATACGGTGACGATCCATTTCCGAGTTGATAAGTGTGCTGTGACCTTAACTCCGCGGCGGTTCAACCGCGTAATGTGAACTCACTGTTAATCCTGTAATCTGGCAAGTAACTGAAAGTAGACACCGTATAATTATAACACATTATCCTAGAGCAGCCGTAGGACACGTTAAAATCCTTTTTTCATTGTTGGACTTCACAATTTCTGCTTCGTTGTTTTGAAGAGAAAAAATAGCCCAATAAAAATTTGGACCCCGTGGAAGAATGCATTTTAGCTCTGTAAAGGCTTTGACAAAGGTAATTGCTAACACTCTGACCTTCTGAAGCCTCTTAGTAAACGAAAAGTGAATCCAGTGATTTTTTTATTTATCCCACTGCCGATCAAAAGCCTCTCCTCACTTTTAATTTATCCCTGTCTTTTGCCTCCTCTGGCCATGTCCTCTAGAAGGTATCTACTCCATCAAGTCATTTCTTCCGAGGTCTGCCGTGCCTTGATGACGACAACCGTTGGTATCACTTATTTTCTTAATACATTATATAATCTCACGCCTATTTACAATTGGGACAGTACTAAAATGCCACTTGCTGCGATCCTGCAGATCTCTCGTGCTTCATCTACAGCCATCAAAAGACTCATGCATGCTCGTCGGTTTCGGGCCTAATTATATATCTTAATAACATTTCTAATAAATGAATCTAATAATGAAATTAATTTATGATTATGAATCTTATTACACTAACTTAGTTTAGGTTTTATTATAAATAATGATATCTAATTAGCTAGAAGACCTTTCTTAAATTCATATTTAGTTCCAAAGAAATTATTTCAGCAAAATTTATATAGCAAGTAATTTGGTTGTTACATATAAACTTCGTGCTTTTAAACTTGTTAGGCGAAAGTCTTATGAAGTTAATATGCTTCAAGTTATTAGCTTGATTAGATCATAAGTATATTAATTTTGAGATATTTCTGACTATGTTTTTGACCTCCTAGACGCCGGGACTTTTAGTATGTTTACTCCCTAAGCACCCTGAACAACTTACTAAAGAAATCGCTTAGGTCCTATCTCACGCACTCTACAACCATTTATTGAGTGGACTACTACTTGACCGGCTAGCAGGATTAGTCCGCGCGGATCCCATTTTATCCCGATACCGCGGGAATTTCTCAAAATCCTTTCTTGAGCGGTTACACGGGCCTGTTGGCTGAGTTGGTAGTTATCCTGCCTTCTGAGTCGGAGGTCGCGGGTTCGATCCCCGCTCAGCGACAACATTTGTGTGCATGCATATGTCTGTTGGCTTCGTGTCTGGTCGTTTAATATTTATTACCTCTTAAGATACGAAAATGAGACACAATTGATTTTTAATGGTCCTGTCGCGCATTGGAGCCGCACGGTGCTTGACTGATGTATGTTTATCAGTTGTTTAGTACCCAATAGTAATGGCCCTGCCTAGTTTGGGACTACATAACCGTGTGTAAATTGTCCCAAAAAAACCAATACCATAACTCTTTATTGTACACCAAAAACAATTAATTAATATAAAAAATAATTTTATTACAATGGGCGGTCTTATCGCTTTTAGCGATCTCTTCCAAACAACTTTGGGATGGATGAAACTTATGGATTAAAACTACCCAGCTATATACCTTCTTTGAAGCATTTCCTCAACCTGTAAATTTTGTAGCTTATAGGTATATACTTTCTGAGATTTATATATATGCTTTGAGAGATTGATTGAGTGAGTATTACTCTCGCATATGTAATAACCTATAACTGTCAGAAGTAACCCTACAGCTCCCAACCCAATTACAATAAACAATTTTATTTCACGGTGCTCTCATTCCGCACAAAAGCCTGTGCAAATGAGCGTGTTCAGCTTTTTTACACATTACCACTGCCATAAAGTACGTGTACTTTATGGCACATTCTGTCTGTTCGTCTATAGTCAGATGCCGTAGGTATAGGTATAGCCGTAGATATAGTCTATGGTGCGGGGTCGATATTGTCGATGGTTTTAAAATATTTACAACGCGTCACAGATTAAGCGCAATTACTCATACACCCTATTTAGTATATTAATCCTACTAATATTATAAACGCGAAAGTTTGTTTGGATGGATGTCTGGATGTATGGATGGATGTTTGTTCCTCTTTCACGCAAAAACTACTGAGCGGATTTTGATGAAACTTTCCAGTTATATACCTTACACTTCAGAATAACACATAGGCTATATTTTATTCCCGTATTCCGACGCTAAAAGGAAACTACGCGGGTGAAACCGCGGGGCCCTGCTAGTATAAAAATATATGATGAATTCGTCCTTTAAGTTTATCTATCAAAATTTCTTAAAAGCAATAATAGTACGGTTTCCATAGGTAGCCCTAACTTCAGTTCAGGAAAAAAATTAACACATATCAAAAATAGCTGAAATCGATTAAGTAGTCGATACTGAACAATCTCATTTCAGGAATTGCGCTTATTGTGTTATATATAGTATAATATAGGTATATCATCTTTCAAAATATTTATAAATACTCATCTTTTTTCATGGCTGTAATCACCTTGAGTTGAAAATGTCTGTAGACACAACCGACCTTACTACAAAATAAATAATAATATCAGTTTTATTTGCTTGTGCATCAGATAGTAAGTATTTAACGTATTAATCCATGTTATAAATTATCTGTATGCGAAATCTCTTCCAAATCCGTTAAGCCATTCTTGAGTTGTAAATGATGTAACTAGCCCGATCTTTCTCTTGATCTCAGGGACAAAAGTGAACATAATATACTGGTGATTTTTTTACCGTCTAGAAAAAAATATGACGTATAAAGCCGGGTCACCAGCTCAAGCTCACCAGCGAGCCGTAACCGTAACATGGGTGATACAGTAACGTGGTTCTAGTGTGTACGAGAAGGCCACAAGACAATAATCGGCTCGCTGCGAGTCGCTCGTGTAGCGTTCGTTGCAGGCTCGCGAACCACGTACACACTATGTTTTTGGTAACAGCAACTGTTACAGTTGCATGCAACGTTACGGGTTCAGAAATGAGTACGTTGTAAACTTCGGCTCGCTGCAAGCCGCACGCGTGCCGCTCGCGGACCACGTACACACTATGTTTTTTCGGTTACAGTACAGGCAACGGTTACCGCTACAGCTCGCTGGTGAGTACCCGGCTTAAGGTATCTAAAGCCGAAGTTATAAACAAGATTAATTGCAAAATACTAGCTTTTACACGCGGCTTCGCTCGCGCACAATCATTTTGCAAATTTTTTTTCTTAGTGGATGTCTACACTGATAAGTTATCTATGTTCAAAATTTCAAGTCTCTAGACCCAGCGGTTAAGGTTGTGCGTTGATACACCAATCAGTCAATAATTTTATCATTTTTACAAAGTCTAGAAAATACCCCCTGCTCTGTAGCACCTGGTGGTTGTAGGTACGTTTATTCTTAAAATATTATTTCAAATATTTCAGGGTGTAATATTGACTATAATTGAGTAATGTATATTATTTTATTGATATCAGAAAATTGTAAAAGAAAATTAGTAACATTTCCAAATAATTATATTACACTTACCCATAACAATATATTTTTTGCCAGACGGTAAAAAATCAGGCGGTATATATTTTTTCGGAGAATTATTATTGAATATTAAGAAAGTCAGTATTTATTTGTATTAATATATTATACTACTTCGGGTTTATATTTCTAAACTGCTTAAGTCTCTGTAGATACGATTTCGTTTCACATTTTTTAATTTACCCGTCCTCGCTTTTCCGTTTATACATATAAGTTGCGAATACCGATAAATCAGCCAAGAGGCGCGTTTTTCTCTACATGAGGTACAAATATTGAGATATTGAATTGAAAACATAATATTTATCAAAATATTTCCTATGTTACTCAGGGATAATGCAGCTTTCTATAATAGATTCAGCAGACGTATTCACAGAGACCACACTCAATCACCGTTTCCGTTCGATTCGAGTCGAATCTATCGACTTCGGAAACGAATCTATCGACATCGGAAACGAATCTATCGAGATGGGCTGATGTTGGTATGACAGTTGGTGTCACATATGACATTAGTTTTCGATACCCACATCAGCCCATCTCGATAGATTCGTTTCCGATGTCGATAGATTCGACTCGAATCAAACGGAAACGGTATCGAGTCTCTGTGAATACGTCTGCAGTAGTCAAAGCGATTATCTTTAACATACAAACAAACGACGACACAATTTTAACACTTCACAATAATAGTATTGATTCTCCGATTTTTTATTCCATATTGTAGCTACTAGCACTACCTTACCTACTCCATAACTGCAATTTAATTCAACTCCACATTTTAAAGGAAATAGCTACCCGAGACACCGAGCTTCGCTCGATCAACTCTGGTCTAAGACCAGTGTTGCCAACGCCATCTACCAGTCAGTGAAAGTATTATGTATTTTTTTTGTAAAATTGCCTTTTTATAGGTACCTAACCTAATACAACTATGTAGTTGAATATAAAATGCAAACAAAATGTCATCAAAATCGTAAGAGCCGTTTCCGAGACACCTGAAATATAAAAATAAGATCAAGCAAACCCAGGGCGACTTACCAGTAAAGCAATAAAGTTATAATGTCGTGCCATAGCGCAGGAATCTCGGGTTGTAATAAACACTTCACGCTGACAGGGTTGCTTACAGCATGGGCTGCACATCATCACATAATGGCTTTTCTTATGCTTCAAAGGAATGGAGTCGTTTGTTTTTATTTGTAATACTAGCTGTTGAGCGCGATTTCACTCGTTACAGTACACAGTGAACAATAATGATTTGTTATTATTAAGGAAAGTAAGCTTTACATTCGTGAAAGAATTTTTGAAATAGTTTTTTGTTTTTGATGTTATTCGTTACAAACTTACAAAATACAAATATCTGCACTTTATACTATTAGGTACTACCGCTTCTGCGCTATTTCACCCGCGTAGTGCCCGAGAGTTACATTATCAAGGAGTAACCAAAGAGATTAAAATATAATAAGGCATAGAGGGGACAAAGCGAGAAAAAATTTAAGTCAAAAGTTATTCCAAGTGGAATAAGTCTAGTACAATTTCGACCGAATGACAGCTCGCTTTCATACTAACTGACATGACAAGGACATGACGCTTAGGCTTCAAAGTTTTATATGAAAATATTCCCAATGCCCCCTCTATGCCCTATTATATTTAAATCTCTTTGGGAGTAACATAGGCTATATTGTTTTCCCGTATTCCCACGAGAACGAGAACTACGCACAAAATTGATAGAAAAAGCACACATAGTCCTTCTAAAAAGTTATATATTTTACAAATTAAAAGAAATATTTAATCCATGAATCAAGTCAAAATCAATGTATGTAATGTATTTTTGTAAAAAAGAATTTATTTAAAGTGTCAACGAAATACATTTCCCTAATTCCTTGCAATTTGCCCAAATCCAATCCTTGGTGGGTACGAGTACCTAATCGTATTTATTGTATTGTAATCAGATCAGAGTACCTATGGCCTCAGTAAGACAATAATGCCAACAACACAATAGAACTCGATATGCCTTCGTGTCGAACCCATACATTTGCTCCGGTAGGTCAACATGTTTCATGCTGCGATACTGCGTAAATCTCCGATGTTCGGCCAGGAAAACAGATGGATTCAATAATAATAATATTAATTCATTTATTTGCAGATTTAAAAGGGCAGCAAAGGGATAGTTGGCGACCCCTGCACTAGACACGGAGCCTGTATCACAGAGGCCAATCATGGATTATTCTGTTCAGTTACACAATCAGGCACTCGGATTATTCATATTCATTTATATTTTTATCCAACCGCAACAGAAAGAAGGTTATATTTTCAGTTTAGTCTCAATCCAGTCCAGTGTGGCAAAATGTCCAGTGTCTCATAACTTGCTTTATAACTATCCTTATTGAAATAATTTAATGATATAATGTAATGTTTAAGGTGGGTAATAATAGCTTTATGGGATTCAACATATTGGGAAATGATAATTTAACATGTTGGGAATTCAACTTTATTGGATTCAACATTCTGAGAAATCCACTTTTACGGCATGCAACTTTACAAGAACTTGATGGTCCGAAAAGTTTTATTTATATACTCATCTCACTATCTCTTCTCTTCTATTCTCTTTTCTCTCTCACTCTCTCTCTGTTCTATCATACGTCCGTTTCATGGCCCCAAAATACCGCTCGCAAACAATAAATAGCATCACAATCGGAACGTTGTCGTCGCGTGCCGCAGCAACTTAATGGACTATTAAACGGATACGGGGTATAAGTGGAGACTACTCTAATAGCGATGTTATGACTAGAATTCCAGGCATTACCGATAGTGGTATTGGTTCTCTGGTCTTACTGGTTTAAGCACCAAAGCTTTGATTACGTGCAGTAATAGCTTAGTCCGCTTCTTACGCAAGAGGCTTGGTTTCAAGTCCCGGCGACGACATATTATATCATCGAGTTCTTCAAAAACTTAAGTACCTTTATTTGTCACTAAATAAAGATTTTGACGTGACAACGTCTTATAAATTGATGGAGCCGGCGGCATTCCCGAAAAAGTGTGACGTATGCGTCGTTCCAGTGCAAGCGAGAGCGCGCCACGAGCGACAAAGAGGCACAATCCATTCCATCAGTATTTTCTTATGACGTTTTCACGTTCAAGTATCGTCAGTAAACCGACTTTACAGACAACCGATTTTTTTAATTAGGAACACCTTTGAAGTCTTAAAACTAAAGTATACAATATGTAACAGAATAAGCGCAATTCCTGAAATTAGTTTGTCCAGTATCGAGTACTTAATCGATTTCAGCTAGTTTTAATGTGTTAAATTTTGCCTAAAAATGAATTAGCGTAGCTGAATTTAGTGCTTTCTATGGAAATAGTGCTATTATTATTCGATATTTAAGAAAATTGGTTAGACAAAACCAAAGTTCGATCGCATCATATATTTTTTATATTAATATACTAATTGGGGTGCATGAGGGAAAGATTGCGTTTTTTCTGTTACGCGTTGTATATTTGAGTGTTCTAAATCTCACTCAGCACAAGCTGCAGCGGTTAGATCGACTAGCTAGATCGACGACGGTAGGAAACCTGCAGGTGCTCGAATTGATTCTGAGGTATGTGTAACAGACCCGGTACGGCGATGGGCTCACCACCTATCAAGTTTAGTTGTCCAAAGAATACACTGGTGAAACATATGAGAATTTCCAGAATACCCAAAGGTACCTATTGCATTTCGGGGACAAAAAAACGGGTTCGATCCCCGTTCGGGGCCAACATTTCTGTGCATGAACATGTCTGTTGGCTGTTATTTAAGCAAAGAGATTAAGATATAATAGGGCATAGAGGGGACAAAGCGAGGAAAATTTGAAGCCTAAAGTTATTCCAAGTGGAATAAGTCTAGTACAATTTCGACCGAATGACAGCTCGCGTTCATACTAACTGACATGACGCTTGAACTTCAAACATGCTTCAAAGTTTTGTATGAAAATATTCCCAATGCCCCCTCTATGCCTTAATATATTTAAATCTCTTTGTATTTAAGTATGTTTATCAGTTGTTTAGTTCCCATAGTACAGTCCCTGTCTAGTTGTGTGAATTGTGTAAAAATAAGGCATGAGGCGCATCAACGAATTCTAAAGTTCGCATCTCTGTTGAAATTGTAACAATACACCTGCAGTATAATAAATATCATTGCGTTATGTGTCAAACCCGAAGCTTATAACGTTATTTAGTTAATAATGGCAAGGCAGGGGCAACTACGCAGTACAATTAAAACTTGTCTCATTAATAACTGGGGATTTGGGTCGTCTCGCGGGAGTGATGTATAGTATAATGCGAGCTAAGTTTTTAAGTTGTAGGTGAGGGGGTTGGTAATGTAAAGGGGGGGGGGAGGGGACAGGTGTTTGTTTTTTAGAAGAAGGGTAAGGTTTTTAAGAGTTTATATGTCTATTTTTAGCCTTAACGCCTCGATGGATAATGTCTTTCTAAATGTGAAAGTGACAAAGAGTACCATACTTTTATTTATAGGGATGGCCATACACTGGCTGACCGCGCCTAAGATTTCTTAACCAATATGATTATTTCACGACACTAGTCTTGGGTAGTTTGCGAACGACCTAGTTCGAAAGAGCGCTCTCTTCTTCTACTTTGCGAACTAGTTCGCGTCCACAGTCTCGCTCTTAGTTTTTTAAAAATCTGACGTCGGCTCTATTATTGAGTGGCGCTGCATGTCTAACCGACAATTTTTTTTACTCTTGCCACTCTTACGCAAGTTTCTTATTAAATCTTTAGTTGAAGTTTCTAGAAACTACACACACCGGCACAATTAGCGGAACAGAAAAAAAAGGGAGTATTTACGCATTTTTGCGTGTTACTGGCCGGCTAAACAAGCTTTTTTTAAATTTGGGTTTTAATTTAAAAATGGAATACTAAGCGACTGCCCTTTTTTTCATTCTTTTGTTTTAATTTTCATTGATTCATTTTTTCCACCGCTTGTCCGTTTTTAGAAGGTTCGTGAATTCCATTTGAAAAGCTTTGTATTGCAGTTTTTGAGGCTTTTGAGTTTTTTCGCATATTGATAATTTACGAGCATCTAATTATGCCTGATTTAACGCCATCAGAAATCATTAGGGCAGATCAAATGAGGAGAAATGGTCAAACCTACAGATCGATTGCCAGAAGCCTTCGTCGATCGTTATCAACGATTTATCGTAGCATCCAACGATACAGATTGACGAATGCTCTAGTGAGAAGGAGAGGACAAGGCCGGAAAAGGTGTACTTCAAGGAGGGATGACCGTTTTCTCCAACTTCAAGTCCGACGGAACACGAGACTAACGGCGGTGCAGGCTCGAAATTTACTGGAAGAGGTACGAGCAGTAAGGATGAGTGAGCGGACAGTTCGTAGAAGATTCGAAGAAGTGGGTATAGGCTCGTATGTGCCCGCCAAAGCCCCAAAACTTGAGAGACATCATCGCACAAACCGTCTACACTTTGGTCGTGAACATCGTGATTGGGACTTCGACGACTGGGGACAGGTTCTTTTTACTGATGAATGCAGAGTTATGTTAAATCAAATTGATGGAAGGCAGCGAGTATGGAGACGCAAAGGAGAACGGTATATCCAGTCTAATTTTGAAAATACAGTTGCATATGGCGGCGGTTCAATTATGGTCTGGGGAGGAATATGTTTAGGAGCTCGTACGAAGTTAGTAGTGGTCGATGGCGGGAATCTGAATGCTGATCGGTATATCAGGGAGATTTTAGAAGAACATGTTGTGCCATTTGCCCCCTTTATTGGTAACAACTTCATTCTAATGCAGGATAATGCTCGGGCTCACAGTGCTCGCACAGTACAGACATACCTAAACCATGTTGGTATAACGGTGATGGAGTGGCCAGCACGGTCCCCCGATATGAACCCTATAGAACACGTCTGGGACTTGCTAAAGAGGAGTGTAAAGTCAAGAATGCCCCCTCCCAATAATCTCAACGAGTTGCGAAACGCATTACTTGAAGAATGGCAGAGGTTGCCCCAAGAAACCATTGATAACATCATCCGCAGCATGCCCAGACGGATGGAAACCCTCATCAGAGCACGAGGAGGAAACACTCGATATTGAACAGTCATTGAAATTGTTGTTAAACTTTGGAAAATCTTGAATTTTCTGCTGTTTCTCTATAATTAAAAATCGAAGAAAAATGCATTTTGTTTAATTTAATTTTTATTTTTATAAAATTTTAAGTATGGTGTTACAAATGAATGTCAAAACATGTTAATTTAATTGTTGTTTCATTTTAAATAATATATTGTTTAAAAATTACATTCATTGTTCTAAATTCCCTCTTTTTTCTCTTTTTTTTTTCTGTTCCGCTAATTGTGCCGGTGTGTGTATAATATAAAAAACGAACTTAATGAACGAACTAGTTCGCGGTAGGACCTTGAACTAAACTAAGCGCTCGAGATGCCCAAGACTACACGACACTGAAATGGCAACACAGTAGTGTCTGTTCTGTGGTTCCGCTGTCGAGACTTTTACTTGAATTCCCAAAACAAGGGACTTGCTAAATGTTGTCACCCATTCAGAATGGCGTAGGTCTAAGCTCCACACACTTAACAGCAGATGGCTCTTCACTAAACAGCAACTTAATACAGTTAGAACGTCATCTGTGCCTCAAACGAAGCTAAATGAGGGAAGTAAATTGCACTGTCAAATAAACACGTATATCTTCATATAAGGACGCAATCATTTCCACAGGATCACTGCGGGGTAAAGCAGAGTTACGCACATTACGGGAAGTGCGGACATACGGTCGAGAAGTTTGTAGAACGTCTATTAATAAAACTCTTGACTGACAGACAAACAATACACAGTCTAAAATATAGCACAGGTATTTACAACTCGGGTAATACAGACAATACACAGTCTAAAGTATAGCACAGGTATTTTCTACTCGGGAAAGGATCGTCACCGCCTCGCCTATTGCTCGAGCTTGTCACGAGGCGATGTCGTTATGATGCTGTTGTAAGAACTTCATACAAAAGTACTAAACGGCTCGAGTTTAGGCGGTGTTGATCTGTTTGTTAGTTGATATACGCGTCAACCTTTGTAACAATTCCAAGTCACTTAATTTGATTGCTTGTAAAAAACCTTATAAATGTTACTACATACCTCCACTGTGGTAATTTCAGACCATAAACTTTCAGACACGATAGAATATTAATAGTGTTTACCGGTATTTTGTTGTCTTTAAGCAACATGGGGCGTCGTGGTTGAAATCAAGTAAAGGACAAGATGACAAGGAACGATAAATCAATGCCAGACATAACCACTAAAACAGTGACGTTTCAGCGAAATCAGGCCGATTTCGATCATATAATAAAAGAGGCCGATTTCGATCATATAATAAAAGATAGTTAAAAATAGTTTACTTTCTGTATAGGTACAAAAAGTACACTTGAAAGGTTAATAGTCTAATAACAAGGATCTCCTAGCTCGTCCATGAATTGGCTAAATGTAAACAGCACCCCATCTCGAGTTGCTGGTTCCAAATGCAGTACCCGAGAAGAACCAGCAAGAAAATGGTAATCGAAGTAAATTACCCCAAATTATTAATTTTACTCAAATTAAGGCAGTCACTGCTAAAGCCCATCGTCTATGCGGATGAAAACATACCTACTTTATTTTTCACTCTGTCAAACAGCCTTTTTACAGCTCACCAACCATGTAGCCCGTGTGTGTGTCACACAACAATCGTCGCCGAGCGTCTCCCGTTACGGATGTTAATGGCCGCTATTTGACGACAGACGTTGACAAATCCGCGTCTTTCAGTGCTCCCTAACTGGTTAACCCTCAATGGTATCCAGTGACTGCTATCAGTTGTCTTGTTATGGGGCGTACTCAGTTTGAGGTAAATGGGACTTCGCCCTCATGCATATTTATAAGGTCTTTACCTATGATTTTGGAGAAAAATTGTGACAAATATCTATATACTAGCGGCCCGCCCCGGCTTCGCACGGGTGGACATTTATTTTTTCAACATTTTGGGATGCACAAACAAAGTTCTCCTAGAAACCCATAGTAAATTATCAAAAAAAATTAGACTTTGTATGGAGACTTTTAAAGAATATTTGTGCCAAGTTTCTAGTTGATAGACGCAAGAAACCCCTCTTCTCTATACCAACTTCAACCCCTAATTTTACCCTTTTAAGGAATGATTTTAAAATAATACAAAAATACGTTTCTCATCATTTATTTTAAAGAGTATTTGTGATAAGTTTCAAGTTGATAGACGTAAAAAAACCACACGTTTCCATACAATCTCCAACCCCGTTTCACCCGTGAGTTTTGAAAAATCGAGATATACCTAGTTGTCTTGTTGTTTGTTTTGAGGAGTATTTTTACAAAATTTCGAATTGATACATCCAAAAATGAATGTATTCATGCAAACTTCAAACCCCAAGGGGATGAAACCCCTTGGAGGATGGTTTTCGATAAATCCTAGAACTAAAATATCAAGTTTATTTTCAAGAATATTTAAAAAAAAATTTAAAATTGATACACGCAGAAATCACACTATCCCATACAAACTTTATCCGTCTCTTTCACCCCTTTAAGAGATGATTTTCAAAAAATCCAAAAACACGTGTCTCATCATTTATTTTTAAAAGTATTTGTGCCCAGTTTCAAGTTGATAAGACGTAAACAACAACACGTCTCCATACAAACTCCAAACGCTACTTTCACCCCCTTAGGGGATGATTTTCGAAAATTCCTAAAACACGGGTCTCATGATTTATTTTTAAGAGTATTTGTGCCAAGTTTAAAGTTGATAGACGTAAAAATCAAACACGTCTCCATACAAACTCCAACCCCCTGTTTCACCCCCTTAAGGGGTGATTTTCGAAAAATCCAGAAACACGTATGTTGTTATTTGTTTTGAGGAGTATTTTTACCAAGTTTCGAATCGATACACCAAAAAATGAAGGTTTTCCATACAAACTTCAACCCCCACATCTCAGATTTTTGAAAAATCCTAGAACTAATATCTTATAGTTTGTTTTCAGAAGCATTTGTACCAAGTTTTAAGTTGATGGACGCAAAAAATAAACTTTTTAGTATCAACTTCAACCCCTAATTTCATTCGTTTAGGGGATGATTTTCGAAAAATCCAAAAATATGTGTCTCATAATTTATTTCTAAGAGTATTTATGTAAAGTTTGAAGTTGATAGACGTAAAAAACAACACGTCTCCATACAAACTCAACTCCCCTGTTTCACCCCCTTAGGGGATGGTTTTTGAAAAATCCGGAAATACGTGTCTTGTTGTTTGTTTTGAGGAGTATTTTTACAAAGTTTCGAATTGATACACCCAAAAATGAAGGTTTTCCATACAAACTTCATCCCCTACTTTCAACCCCTTGGAGGATGATTTTCAAAAAATCCTAGAACTAATATTTCATAGTGTGTTTTGAAGAGTATTTGTGCCAAGTTTAAAGTTGATACACGCAGAAATCACACTATCCCATACAAACTTCAACCCCCTCTTTCACCCCCTTAAGGGTTGAATTTTGGAAAATCCTTTCTTAGCGAGCATCTACACTATAAACGTAACCTACACACAAAATTTAATGTTTCTATGTTCAGCGGTTTGGGCTGGGCCTTGATTTTTAGATTTAGCTTCTCCTTTTATATATATAGATAAAATGATAACCTGACTGAATTATTAGTGATGTATCAACGCACAGCCTAAACTGCTGGGTCTAGAGACTTGAAATTTTGCACATAGATAGCTTATACAGTGAAGGCATCCACAAAGAAAGATTTTGCAAAATTCAACCCCTAAGGGGGTGAAATAAAATTGAGTGAGCGAAGCCGCAGGTAAAAGCAATTTTTTTATATTCGTAGATTCAGTTTAACCATGCTGTTTTCTTAGACGCCTACCATTTAAATCAACCACCACAAAAATAGCTTTAATCGCAAGAACAGCTGCTGAGATTTCACAGTTCGCGATCAAAGGTGAAATAAGTTAACTGTTTAACCAGTAGAGATCAAAGTTTAGAATTGAATTATATCTAGATGAGTTCCTAAGAATAAACAGGTTTCCGCAGATGATATATTAAAGATAAATATTTGGACCAACAGGACTTGAAAAAGATCTGTAATCTTTATCATTGACAATTCAGAATTTATGTAAATTATATCGAAATATAGTCTAGGCAATAAAGGTAGTGGACCCCAACATTAATTCCTCAGTCGATGAAACTTTGCAGGATTGTAGTATAGTATGAGACAATACTTGCATAAAAAAATAAAAAAAAAAACCTAACCGAAGTTAGGTTTTTATACTAAAAAAAATTTTTTTTTGGTTGATAAATTGATATTTTCTGAAAATAATGTAGCGAGACGGTTTTTATTTTGGATTTTCCTATTGTAAGTTCACAGCGACTATTAAATGACATTCCAGTTAAAAAAATGGACTGAGCAATTTTCCCGTGCAAGGTACATATACATTTGAGTTTTGTTGTTTCTACCAGGAGATTTTTTTGGATATTTCGCATATAGCTTTCTTAACACACATGAATATTGCTGGTGAAGAAAATTTTGACTGAGCATTTTTCCCAACAAAGATATCAAATAAATAAGTATTTCAGTAAAAATACCTAACTTCGGCTAGGTTTTTTTTTTTTATTTTTTTATGCAAGTATTGTCTCATACTATACTACAATCCTGCAAAGTTTCATCGACTGAGGAATTAATGTTGGGGTCTTTATACAAAAATCCACTTCATTGCCTGGACTAATACTACTATAACTAAAAAAATTACATTTGGTTTCTAAGAAAGTTGTAGTAGCAGTATAAGGCTGGCCGATTCCTTTGATAATTATACAGGTAATTATGGAAAGCGTTTTGTGCAATAATTATGGCAATCTAATCGAATGTTCTTTTAGATAGACATTTAAGGGATTGACATAAGCACTTGCCAACGAGCGCTAATGTCAATCCCATAGGTATATGTCAATCTAAAAGAACATTCGGTTAGACTGTGCAATGCCACTTGGCTAGGGCCGCATGCGACAATAAAACCGAGGGTATATTAAGTTGGCGTTTAGTCTCGAGATGCAAACTGTACTTTTTACTTTGAGTGCGAGAAAAATAGGCAATTTAGTACAAATTTATTTTAAACTGAACAAATACACTCGAGAAAAAAAACTGTTTTTTTTTTCTTCTAAACCTGTCACAGATTAACAAAGAGATTTAAATCTCTCTGTTAATCTGTGGCGCCACCTTCTATGCGGGAAAACTATAAAACTAAAACTCTCATCATTTTCGCAATGAAAATGGTTCACACCACAGATATTTACTGGATGTATAAGTATGTCTACATCTCATTAAGGAAATTAAAAAACTAATTACATTTTACTCCCTAGAGACTAAAGTGGTGACTTTAGTCCCGCTTCGTAAGGGTATATTGGCGTACTTTTAGAGCATGAGAAGTGAAAAGGTATTTTATTATGCGCACCGCCTAGGAGTGGAACTACCTGCCGGCGTCTGTATTTCCGAGTTCATATAACACATCAGCTTTTAAGGCTGGTGTGAACAAGCATCTTCTGGGCAAGCTTTCTTTCGGGATAGTCTAGGGTCCTGGAGTCTCAGTAGGCATCATTAATAATACTAAAGAAGTCTCTACGTTAAACGAAGCTGGTCCATATCATTCAGTGTTCGAATGTATCTATGAGACCCAACTTCATTCATTCAACTCAAAAGAAGCACGACACAAAGACTTCGCTTCAAACGGAACGAAGCTGAGATTAGTTCCAGTTTGATCAAATGGAAACGCAATATGGTACGTTGACAGCACAATATAGACATCGCGCAGGTGATCCTCGTGCAAATGTAATGTTAAAAATGTGCCTCGTACAGTCGCGCACACATCAACCTACCCTTTGAACGCACAGAATCGTTCATAGTAACAAAAACAATATCGTCGCTGGAAACACAAAATTACTCAAGCGTAAAAAGGCCATTTAAAAAAAGTACCCGCAAACGTGACAGGTGGTGAGCCCATCGCCGACTCGGGTCCGTTACACATGTCTTAGAATTCATTCTGGGACCTGCAGGGTTCCTACCACGCGGTGTAGCATGTGAACCAGTTTAATATATGTATGAATGTGTGAATACCATAGGTTTATGTGTGCAAAATTTACTCGGTCTGTACTTTGTCCTTACTCTATTTGTACTCGGGCCAGCATATCGTATACTTGAAGTATTATGAGTCACTGTCACAATATTTCAATTACGAATAGCGGAAATACCAACTTTTCTTTTTATTTTCACTTACATTTTCCCGAAACACTTTCTTTTTATTTAATGCCCGCTGCTTGCTCCCTAAACATTCAATAAAGCTTCCCCTTACCAAAAATTAGGTTCAATGGATCCGAACATTTTATAGCTTCGCGATTTATCATTTCAAGTCCCATTGGGGCTATCTATCTCACGAATATTGATAGAAATAAGGGATCGGGGCAGTCCACCCTAGAGGATGCCCCCAAAATAAATGTGCCGAAATTCAATCGAACATTTCGTAGGCCTTAAATTCTCGAGTTTGTTTATAATGATTGACATTCCCTAGACAGTGGCTGTCTGAATTAATCGAGCTGTGTTGCTCACTTTAATATTTCGGTAACCTTGTGCTGATTAATTTTAATTGTGCGCTGTGGTAAATCTAAAATTAATATGTTCACGGATTGTCCCCCTAAGAAGGCCTGCAGAGGTATTCCATTCATGGTCATACCATCGGTTCACCAGTATCTTTTGGACCACTGGTGACAAATGGTGAGCCCACATGGATCATCATCAACCCGTAACAGCCATTGCTGAGCTAAGGGTCTTTCCTCGCACATGCGAAAGTATGCGCTATAATGGAACAAATTGTCGCCGGCGGTATTTCCGGACCGATACGACCTTCAAACCTTCAAGAAGAGAGCGTACTCCCACCTCAAAAGCAACGCACTTGTGACTATTGAGTTGCAGGTGTCCATGGGTGACGGTAGTCACTTACCATCAGGTGACCCGTCGTGCTTGTTTTCCCCCTTTTTTTATAAAAAAATCTTCCGCTTGAACCCACTGCGGAATATGAGATGGAGTTAGTGGCCATAACCGTCAGAATTGTTCAACTCACCCAAGGCGGTATCTGACTTCCTTTACTGTACGTAAACACAACTAAAACCGGGACCAACAATTTAACGTGCCTTATGAAACACGGAAGCGCTCGTGCATACATCAGAATTAATTAATAATTACATAGGTACGTACATTTAATACTTTAGGGCTTATAATTAGACAGAAATAGCCGCTTAGAAAGTTGAAGTGGCATTTGCAGAAAATAACTCTATAATTGACGGCCGATTGTGCAGAAAAATTCTCGAGTGTATACCACGCACTGGCTGTCCACCCACAAAGTCAGCAAAGAGTCGATGCACAGTAAATATATAAGTTACTTTGCCTCGGGACTACAAGTGATATGATGCTGAGTTTGTAAACAAGATTACTAAAGACATTATGTCTATGACATTAATCACTTTGATTTAAATATTTGTGGACATTCACCATTATTGCACTGGACCCTTCTTAGTTTCACCAGTTAGTTAAGTGTGTGGGACAAATCCTGAAATCAAAGTTCAAAACCTTCTTCTCGAACTACGGAATTTGAATTTTAAATACTCGTTCTGTTCTGATTAGATTATAGATTAACATTTTAGACATGACGACAAGCTTTTTGGGATCATTAAATCTATATTTATATAAAAGCATAATACTACATACTTACATAGGTACTGATTAATCGCGAAATAGCAAAAAATATAAATGCTATTTACTTGAAATTTGGCAGACAAATTCATCGAACGAAGATCTGCTAAGAAAGAATTTTCACAACGGAACCGGAAAAAACTGGTTTCGCGCAATATACTGAAGTGTAAAATGTAATGTCCTTAATGAAAACGTAAACTTATTTAATTCTGTTCAGTACAAAACCTAATAAGCTTTATTTAATACGTTTGTATATATTATTTTGTTGTAGCACTTCGCGCCGAGCCTCCGCTGTTTTACAGCCACAGTCTTTTCACTCCTTAATTCCATAAAATATAAACATGTGTGGAGACACAGAAGCGAAATAAACGCATATGTACTGTACATTAAGACGAAACGGGCTTTGATCCTACGAAAACGGAATGTATAGACCGGACTTACGTTCATTTTTAAGGATAAAATAATTAAATTGTTATTATTTAATAAATACATATATACGCGCGTTACAGAATAAGCGCAATTCCTCATACACCCCAATTCAAAGTATGATGCATTCGTACTTTAGTTTTGTCTCACCAAATTTCTTAAATAAAGACCAATAATAGTACAGTTTCCGTAGGTAGCCCTAAATTCAGTTAAGCTACATAATATGTTGTGTACATACCTTTCTATAACATAACGACAAAAAGAGCTACATTTGAGTTTGTTGCTTGTTCTTCTTGAAGGAACCAGCTACTCGTCGGTGGATATAGGTTGATGTTGAAATTCAATTCAGAAAATCCCATAAAAATTGGACGAACTGTAAGGTTCTATTTTCTTATATTACTGACGTTTCTAAGTGTTTTTGTTACCTACAGAAATAAATATATTTTTCTTTGATTTCTTATACTTCCAGAAACAACCTCTTTTTATATAGTATGGCTTGAAAAATTTTGACAGTTTTGGGGATTTAAGCCTAAATCTATTTCACATACCTATATATATGGGAGATTATAGCCTTTAATGACGAGGACGGGCTTATGATACA
The DNA here is from genome assembly GCA_963855545.1 of Ethmia dodecea. Taxonomy (NCBI): domain Eukaryota; kingdom Metazoa; phylum Arthropoda; class Insecta; order Lepidoptera; family Depressariidae; genus Ethmia; species Ethmia dodecea. The sequence goes on along the minus strand of OY979444.1, from coordinate 14,630,564 downwards.
TAACACTATAAATGAGAAAGTGTGATTTTAGTTTTCTGGTTTTTTCTTCTACGAAGCAACGGATAGGCTCTATTTTTGTTTATACATAGTTGGATGACCGGGAAGTGCCTTAGCCTACTTTTTGTTCCTAAACGCGGACACAATCGCTGGCAAAAGCTAGTATTGAATTAAGGGTTTACGCCAGAGAAAATGTAAGTAGTCTCTATAGATTTAAGCGTAAGATTAAAGTGGCTTAGAACAGAGCAAGCGGCTTGGAAAATCTCGCCGAATGAATTTGTATCATCGCAAAAAATATTACCTTTTTATTTTTTAATAACTTTAACGTCTTTCTGTGAGGTTCGAGAGGTTGCTTTGAAGTAAAACGAGTTTCATTTCAAAAGTCATTGCTGTAATATTTCGCTTTTATTAATGTATGAAAAACGTTGTGAGGGAACGCGCCAGCTCTTGGGTCATCATGAACAATTGATAATAATAATAATAAATTGTGCGACACATTCACACATGGTTATTTAGTCCCAAACTAGGCAGGGCCTGTACTATGGGTACTAAAGAACTGATAAACATACTTTAAAGAAAAATGAAACACCCAGACACGAATCCAACAGACATGTTCATGCACACAACTGCTGGCCCCGAGCGGGGATCGAGCCACCTCCGACTCAGAAGGCAGGCTCACACCAACTGAGCCAAAATGACCGTCATAGATAATTTAATTGTGTCTGCATTCCGTTACGGAAAGGGCTAACCTCTGTCGCTGACTAGTAATCATTGTTTGAATACAAAATCATAGATAGAAATCGATTATACGAAACTTTTTAATATTCGTATGCGATGCTCTTTAATTTCAGGCCTTGGAACACCCTCGCCGTTTGCATTAGGAAATCCCAATGCAAGTTTTTTTTAATAGGAAAAATCGTGCGTTTCTATCGGGTCAGTCATAAATTGTTTGAAAGAAAATCACCATCTTTAGATTATTTTACGTGAGTATTTTTGTATTTATGTTTATTACGATATATAGTATGTATTACTTTACCGTAATGTTATGTTTCATTGTTTATTTTTATTATTTGAGACTAATTTTGCCAAATTATTTCTGCTTAGCCTGATGGTTGACTGGTGGATAATGCCTTTAAATAAAAATAAATAAATGCTCCTTCGGATTGGGAGTAATAGAAAGATGGTGGGGTAACTTTTAGCACTCCCTACCCAAAGGGTGCCAACGGGACGCTAGTACTAAAGATCCGATGTCTGTTTGTGTCTTTTGAACCGTAATACGTTTTATTTTTTTACTAAAAAATGGGCTTGCTCTTGACCCCAGACTAGCCCGAGAGCAAAGACGGGGCCTACGTTGGGACGAGCTTGCCCAGAAGATGCCTGTTCACTCGATCCTTAAAGGCTTAAAGGCTTGTACGTAGACACTAGAAATATCCACTTGTGTAGTTCTCTTATTACTTTGATGGCCGCTATAACAACAAATACAAGAAACCCCATAGAAGTAACGTGTTTTAACTGTGTGTGAGTGTGATACTGAATTCTTCTTTTTAAGAAACTTTTGATAAAGTGGTAAAATTTGCTCATTATAATTACCATATAATTTTAGCACTCTGAAAATCCTTTAAAATTCAAGAACAGCAATTTAAAAACTTCGACATAAATAAACGTTCATTGCCAAGCAAAAATGGCGGCTCAAAATAAAGTTGTGTTGCTTAAGATTATTGCGGCCGTTGCGGGTTTTAAGCAACTAAACGCGGTTCTAACTTCCAAGACTATTGCCTTAGTTAAAACATTAACACTCCTTTAGCACTCAGAATGTTGTGCAAGGCCCAGACTTACTGAGAGAATGTTTACACTTTCAACTAAATACTTAACATCGTATTTACATAATATTTTACATACATACATAATCTCACGTCGTTAATCCCGTCTAATATTTTAAGTGCGAAAGTAACTGTCTGTTTGTATCATTTTTACGGTTTAATAAAATTGCTAAACCAAACTTCAAGAAAATTATCCTTCTTCCTCCTTCTTCTTATAATACTCTTGTAGCAAAAAACGGACGAAGTAGTGGTCAGAAGCCAGCCCGTCAAGTAAGGGAATACAGACACAATAGGATTAGCCATTGTCTTTAGCGTCAGTGACATATAAACATACCTGAATCGGGATTAAAATTTCTAAGGAGAAGGAACTCAGCAGTATTTAATTCTGAATTTATTCAGTAATAAATATATACCTACTAGCTTTTACCCGCGGCTTTGATCGCACACGTTTATTTCACCCCCTTGAAATTTGCAAAATACTTTCTTAGTGGATTCCTACACTCTATAAGCTATCTATGTGCAAAATTTCAAGTCTCTAGACCTAGCGGCTTAGGCTGTATATCACCAATCACTCACTCAGTTTATATTTTTTTATATAATATACTAGCAGCACCCCGCGGTTTCACCCGCGTAGTTCCCGTTCCCGTGGGAATACGGGGATAAAATATAGCCTATGTGTTATTCTGATGTATAAGTTATATAACTGTAAAGTTTCATCAAAATCCGTTCGGTAGTTTTTGCGTGAAAGAGGAACAAACATCCATCCAGACATCCATACATCCAGACATCCATCTAAACAAACTTTCGCGTTTATAATATTAGTAGGATTATTATAGATCATCAATCTTGTTGAAAACATAAATTAAAAGTTATGGCTTGTATTTAGAAGTAAACTGGTTAGGTATGTTAAGTTTATTTAATGTTATTCAATATAGAATTGTGTGCAAAGCCTACAAACTACTTTTTAAAGTACATATATATTTTTAGAAAACATAAATAGGTATTAAATGTATAAATAAGTAACGCCTACAAACTACTTTTTGAAGTACTTATATATGTTTAGAAAGCTTAAATAGGATTTAAATGTATAAATAAGTACTTTTTTAAAATGTTATAAGGAGAGTGTTTATATTCTCACGGGTACGGTAAAAATTGCTAATAGCTCTTGTACAATTAGGGTTCAGTTAGGATCACTATTTTGGATGGTGGTTTACAGGTTAAGAAGAAGGTTAAGTTCGTAATTAATATTAATTATTTTTTCGTTTAAGAGTTGAGATAAGACAAATATAGCAAAATTACAATGGGAGATGAGGGGTAAGAATCTTTTAACAGACGTTACACAAAAAGCAAAACAATTACACACATCATACCAGGAGGCTTTTAGACCATGAAGATGATACTTACTTTAATATTTGATACCCGGTCAGGAAAACCTGATGTGGATCTTCAGCTAATATTTCGAAAACCCCCGAGACGGGGAAAAAATAGACAATTCTGGCAACACTATTGGATACTAGCTATTAGTTCATCATGTCATCTTTTGATACGAATAAAACAACTGCTTAAATTAAAACATTTTGCCTGCATTTAATAACACTGTAGAGGCCATAACCCCCTCCCCCCAGTCAGCAGTAGAAACAGAATGACAGAATAATTTATACACAATGTTGCCCGCTGTAAATAACGGCTGATATTAAAATACCTACTTGTTACATGCTGGCCGTTTTCCACAGGGTTGCCAGTTACATTTTAATTTTTGAAACACTAATAGATTTTACGGGAAATAAATTTTGATGTTGAAATCTATATATTTATAAAACTGACTGACTGATTGGTGTAAACCGCTGGGTCTAGAGACTTAAAATTTGGCACATACATAGCTTATACAGTGTAGGCATCCACTAAGAGAGGATTTTGCAAAATTCAATCCCTAAGGGGGCGAAATAAACGTGCGCGAGCGAAGCCGCCGGCAAAAGCTAGTTTTCATATGAAATTAGAAGTTCAAGATTTAATGTTTAAATAATAAATAGGTAATATTTTATACCAATATTATTTTGGAAAAAATTGAATAATAGACTATCTTTTCAGCTCCTCAATTCTCGAAGGTCCGTATTACGTAATGCAATAATAAGAAATTCTGTCTTTCCTTAAAACAAAAATAAATTCAATCAGGAAAATTGACGGAGACAAATTTCATTACCGGCATCGACAGCCCTAATGAAACATGCAAATGAAGACCCTCGTGTTTACGTTTTAATACAGTCCGCTGATCAATATAGCTTTTGGCGGCTAAAGTTAAAATTAAACCGTCCACTGGAAAGTCTCAGGAATGGGCCTCATTGAAAAATGCTGATGAGATACCTACATGCGTAAAGTTTTATAATCATCAACACGGAACCCAACTAAGAGAAAATTCAGGCCCGTACTACAGAATTATCTTCAAGCATAATATAAACTCTGAAAAAGCGCGATTAGAAAGGGATAGCTATATATAGGCAGAGGTCTTCCATTTCTGGACATACTTATTTTATTTTTATCACCTGGGGGCCAATTCCACTAAATGTCAGCCATTGTCATCGAACTATCATTCCATTATGCTGCAACTGGCAACTATGACATCTAATTTCGACGGGCCTGTTGGCTCAGTTGGTAGTGACCCTGCCTTCTGAGTCGGAGGTCGCGGGTTCGATCCCCGCTCGAGGCCAACATTTGTGTGCATGAACATGTCTGTTGGCTTCGTGTCTGGGTGTTTAATATTTATTTCAGTATCTTTATCAGTTGTTTAGTACCCATAGTACAGGCTCTGCCTAGTTTGGGACTGAATAACCGTGTGTAAATTGTGTCCCACAATTTATTATTATTATTATTTATTAATTTGTATTCCACTAAAATCATAGTGGCATTACAATGGAATGACTATGGACTACGTTAGGTGTTGCCTACTATATATAACTATTACTAACATGCGTGTCATTAGTTTTATTTCGGGTTTTCGGCACTAAAATCTTTAGTTGATTGATTTAATTATGGTACATGTGACATTTCGATAAGTTTTGAAGAAACTAGTGTATTTTTGTGCATAGACTCTGAAGCAGAGCTAAAATCTGAATTTCGTGTCGTGTTTAGGGCTGATGGCTAAATTTCCAATGCCTTAAAATAAGGGAAAAAAAGCAATCACTGGACAGCGCCATTCCATGGTAGGAATAGTAGAATACCAAAAGTGGTCAACGATGACAGTTGAATGATTGTGAAAACTGACAGATAACAGAATACGAAAAGTGTCAAATATCACCATTGAGTGACCACAATCATGTAATTGTCATCCAACTATCACCGCCGTCATTTAGTAGAATTGGCCCCCTGATGTTAAGTTACTGCCGTCGCGCGTCGCCCTAAACATCTGCAATTCAAGAGTCAAAGTGGTGCCTACCTTTGAGGTGGGAGTACGCACTTTTCTTGAAGGTTTGAAGGTCGTATGTTCCGGAAATACAGCAGGCGTCAACTCATCAGTATAATCTTTGGACCTCTAAATGTGATAGTTGTTGAGCCCATCGTCGAACAGGGATGCTTAACTTGCCATAAAATTAATTATGTGACCTGCGGATTTTCCTGGGTCTTGACATGTTTCTGTGATGAAAGGTTTTTAATTGTATTTCATGTTAGTATTTGATTATAATTTAGTATGTTATGTGGTACTCAACACAATTTATATTGTTTTCGAGTCGATAAATAAATAAAATAAATAAAAAAAAAAACAAAAAATTCCTCACGATGTTTTCCTTTACCTTCACTAGTGATAATAATATGGAACATAATATTATGGGATAGCTTTATGCGAGTCGCGTTGCGGCATCTCTTTCTGCCATCCTCAACTAGAGTATCATTACTCGAGGATCATTCTGTGACACAAAACTCAGAATTCCAAGTTCGAATTGGTCCAGGCGCGTTTTGATTCGACGAGTACGTTACAGAAGCGAAGAGCAGTGAGGCTCGGGTTCGAACCTGTGGGCATGAACCAATGAGTATTTTAAAACTTACTTAACATGTATCGCCAGCTCAGTACAGGAAAACTGCTTGGATTTCAGAATAAGTTTTTGCTTTGGAAAGAACCTCATACAGATGAGAAGAAGCTTATACAGCTCCATAATAAGTTTGGCGGTGGCTCTAATCCTCTAATCTAAAATTAAACATACAAATCGGGCCCAAGGCTGCGGGTTTTCTCAGGATTTTTTCCTCCACCGTCGAGCTAGTGATAAATATGTACGTAAGCTTTAGAAAAACTCATTGGTACTTGCCAGGATTCGAACCCGAGACTCACGAATGAGAAGCGGGCTCATTAACTACAGGACTAAAGAGGCTAACCGCTCATATCATTATAAATAAGTAATACCTATTCATATATTATAATATTTTCTTAGTACCCACCACTTCTGCTGTTTTTATATACTACCACCGGCTGCTCGAATGATTGTAAATTTATGTTAAATCGAGCTTCATTATCAATCCTAATATTATCAACAGGAATGTTTTGTATTCTTGTATTTTTGAATGTTTGTTACGAATACTACTAAATCGATTTTAAAAATTATTTCACTAATGGAACGCTAGTAAATCCCTGAGTAACAGAGGCTATATTTTATTCCAGTATTACCACGGGAACGGCAACTACGCGAGTACAACCACGTAAAACTGTTAGTAATATTATAAAGAGGAAAGATTTGAATGTTTGTATCCTTGTTAAGAATATTTATTTCTTTAAACAAACAATACAAATACAAATTCATTTATTTAGAATTCATTTATGTTAAGAATAAACTCAAAAACTCGTGGACCTATTTAAAAATTATTTCACCAATGGAAAGCTAGAATACCCCTGAGTAACATAGGCTATATTTTATTCCCGTATTCCCACGGGACAGGGAATCCTAGTTTGGGAGCCAGGAAACAATAATGTACAAATAAAATATCTAAGTCAGTATATAGGTACATATCTGTCACTTACTGAACATTTTTTTTGGCGTTATTTCTTGGTTAAAAGGTCAATTAATAAAAAAAAAATTTTACGACCAGCTTTTCAAAATAAAGATTATTGTATTTGCAGATATTTGTATTCCCGAAAAATATTGTAATTAGAACTTGAAACCACATATTGTCCAGCAACATTAGTGCGACCACAGTAACCAGGGTTCGTTCGGCGTAAACACCGAGCCGCACATAGGCGGAACCATTGCAAATGACGTGGTCGAAAACCGCGTCGTCGCAAATATCCAATTCGCTACTAATTTCCCGTTTTGTAAAACTCTGATGATATTGAGGTGCAAAATATTGGGTTTTGCGAAATTATTTGAAAGTAGGAGACAAAATTATTGTTGTAATTGTAGCAACACTACATAGAACGCGCCAAAAGACGGCCGAGTTCTAAACCGCGCTATCGAAGTTTTCTAATGAGTTTGTATAAATACAGCTGTCCAGCATCAACCGTTGGACCGCGGTCCCCAGGCACTGTCACCTCGCCTGGCGAAAGATCTTCCTTTTTACGATGAAGGAGCATTCGACCTCCGGTTGGCGGTTATCGTTGTTTCGATATTTATTTAAATGTTAAAGTCCTCAAGAACGTGGTACTATATTATGATAGTATGCGGTATACCTGCCCCCCTAGCCAAGTGGCATTGCACAATCTAATCGAATGTTCTTTTAGATTGACATTTATGGGATTGACATAAGTACTTGCCAACGAGTGCAAACGCTAATGTCAATCCCATACATGTCAATCTAAAAGAACATTCGATTAGATTGTGCAATGCCACTTGGCTAGGGGGCTGTATTACACACATGTACATTGTGCATGTCAGTTGTCACAAGGCCGGATAAAGTGTCTCCTCCATTCTAAACAAAGTTTTGTACAACTATCGGGTGCCCGGTGATGCTGCCCGCGCGGATCATGTTCATTCCCGTTCCCGTGGGAATTTCCAAGAATCCCTTCGTAACGGTTGACTACGACATATTAAGACAACTACATAGCATATTTAAAGATTCTAGGTATTATCCTTTCGGAGTAGTACGCATTTATCTTTAAGGATTAGGCGCACAATGCCACATTCGCAAAATGCCACATTCGCAAAATGCCACATTCGCAAAATGCCACATTCGCAAAATGCCACATTCGCAAAATTCCACACAGCAAAATGTCACAGTAGCAAAATACCACACTAACAAAGTGCCATACTTGTCCAACTCCCTTTCTTGCAGTATGTAGGCCGATGATTTATAAATTAGAAAATACTTATACTTACATAATCTCGTGCCTATTTATCTTTTTAACCAGTTTATTATGTTTTGCCTTGAGAATGAGATATTTTCATGTAGTGAAAACACCCAAAATGTACCCAGTTACTTAGTCCGCACCACATTACATCAAAATCGGTCAAGTAGTGTTTGCCTGATTCGCGCACAGACAAAAATTTCAAAACATTGTATTTTGATAGCTAATCGATATCTATTTACATTTCCGCAAAAAAATTCAAAAAATATTTCATATTATACAAACACGGTTTCGTTACAGTTTTATTATGTTGCACTTAAAGCTCAAACGTGGTATAACTATCTCATAAATTTAATTGATCGAAGTAATAATACTTATGGGTTCCGTTTCTTGAAATTTGGCTAGGGAATCCCAAAATGGAGCTCCCGTCCAATTCTAAGTGATATCGAAACAATCCCTTATGCTGTCTCAGTTGGATCCACGTCGCCGGATCTCGATTTCAGTCCGATTGATCGGTAATGCACTTCGCTCCGCTCAGATGATTGGTCATCCTTCAATGGTTAAGAGCCTTTACAGAGTTGAGCGGATTGCTCTCGCAACAACGGCGCTCAGTTCGCATTGATCCGCACTTCACGTTTACAAAACCTTTTTTTCCTGATCTATTTTGACTTGCGTCAAATGGGGTATACTTTTAATGATCTGTGATTTTTTTTTACGGGAATCCGAAGAGGGACGTCATGTTTTTTTTGGAAAATTTTCATTTTACTGTGTGTTTTGGATCACAATAATGATAGTGTATTGTGTGGCAAGCGTCCGTGATGGTGTACAGTGAACAGGAAATTCTATGAAAAGCGTATGATGGACGTTTTCGAGTTACTCTAATGAGCCGCTTCAATCTTCAGTAAAATTGCGCTATCGTTTTACTGTCGTATACCAAGTGACTTTTCAATAAGTTTTAATTAAAACTTATTATATTTTTGTGCATAGACTCTGAAGCAGAGTTAAAACTCTACAATTTTTTATCGTATTGTGTTTAGTGCTGATGGCTAAATTGCATCTAAATTGTCAATGCCTTAAAATAAGAATAAAAAATTATAATAATAATGATCTGTCAAAATGAAAATTTACTATAAAAATGTACTGAGTATTGAATTTTATTGTGACGTCATTTTTAGTACTCAATTGCGACACTTTTTTGGTTTTAGGGTTCCGTACCCAAAGGGTAAAAAAGGGACCCTATTACTAAGACCACCAGACTGTATCTCAAGAACCGCGACAGCTAGACAGTTGAAATTTTCACAAAATATGTATTTCGCTGTTGCTGCTATAACAACACATACTAAAAATAAAATAAAATAAATATTTTAGGTTGGCTCCCATTCAACAAACGTGTTTTTTTTGCCGTTTTTATAGATAGCTCTACACAATAGTAGGTAAAATAGGGATAGATTATTTAGATTTTTTGTATAATTTGTTATTATTAGTATTTTGTATTTATTAAGAAATAAGAACATGACCAATTTAGATTTTATATCTGTAAGGTCATGTATTGATTGTTAAATATATAAATAAATAATGTTAAAATCCGCTGGAAAAATCCTGCGAGAAACTTCGCATAGGTCTGTGAAGCCCCTAGATTGATAAAGAAGGCACTTTAGAATTTTTGTAGCTGAGCAAGTTCATTGAAAAACTTTGGACTTTGAGGATTCGACTTTGGAACAAATTGAACACTTTGCATCACAAGATTGTTGTTAACTTTGGAATCAAGTCCTTTCAAAATCAAATCTCTTCAATTGCATGCATCGAATAAAAATGTTTTCGGTAACTTTAAATTGAGTTGTGAACACATTTTTTGACTCCACAAGGAAAAACATGATTTAAAAGTTAGCGGCTATGGGCCCCTGAGTTTCTGAAATTCTTGTTAGAATTTAGCAAAATCCATTCTTAGATTAACCACTCGAATGCTCGTGACTATAGCCACAATTAAAAATACGGAATTTTCTGTGTCACAATCATTCTGTGTCACGATTCAAAACCTTCTAGCAAATACATATCTTGCGCTTCATCATCATACACGAGTTATCTCATCGATTTCAGGTACTGTTTGAACTAATGTTAATGAATTAAATTAAACTAGCTTTTACCCGCGGCTTGGCTCGCGCACGTTTATTTCACCCCCTTAGGTGTTGAATTTTGCAAAATCCTTTCTTAGTGGATGCCTACACTATTTATGCTATGTGCAAAATTTCAAATCTCTAGGCGGCTTAGGCTGTGCGTTGATACATCACCAATCAGTCAGTCAGTTTATCATTTTATATATCGCACCTGGAATTAAAGACCGACACAACTCAAAAAAGTGAGTTTCGAGAAAACTCAAGTTAAAGTTTTGTCGTCCTTTTTGAATAAGTTCTGTTTCAAATTACGGTATTATTCTTATTTTAAAATTTAGCTTGAAGTGTATATTTCCGATTAAAATAACTTAAATTGTAGAAAACTAACAACATTATAAAGTTTTGCGGTATATTTGATTAGTACTTAGACTTGTGTCTATATTGCCCGGTTTTAAAAATTATATTTTGCAAAGTGTCTTTTTAGACTTCATTTTATAATTCAAGAAATGAAAAAAGAGATGTACTAACTCAAAATATGACTATTTAGACAAATTTTTAAACAGGAATAAATAAAAAAAATGTGTATTAATTCAAAATGTGACTGTTTTGACTATTTTCAATAACTGGGAAGTTTAAAAAAAAGGTGTATCAAGTCAAAATGCAAAAACTATTGAAACGGTGAATTATTTTTATTTAAGCAAGAAACTTTTGAATGGTCAGAAATTAAAAACAGTATACAATCTAAAATCTGCACTACTACAATAATCAAAATACTCTGAATTTAAATAGGTTTTACCTACGACTATAACATTGTAGTCATAATTAATAATAAATGGTTATCTACCTGTTCACTAAATTTTTAGAAAGTTATTTAAGTAATAATAATAAAAAAAAGTTATTGTTTTTGACCTAAAAAAGTAATTATCACAATAAAGTAATAATAATGCAATCATATTATAATATCATTATAATCAATCTTGCAATAACTCCACTATTATGACGATGTAATCGGCAAATCGCAAGCATGAGATGTGTTTCCCATTTATGTTGCCCAATACATTCTATCCAAATCAGCGTCGTAAATTATCTTATAGTACATTTGTGCACAATTTGGTTCTGGACTTGGACCGTAAAGGTATCTCAGCACTTCGATGTATCACTAATAGTCTTAGCATCCCTGCAGAGACTACCGGCCGGCAAAGTCAAAGGCTTTTTCATAGTCCGCAAATGCTATGCACAACGGTTGGTTGTACTCTTTACACTTTCACGCTTCAAGTAAGACAATTCGTAATAGCCCTGGAAAACAGTTAACAGATATTGTCCAGGAACTTGAAACACAACCACGATATTCCTACTCCATGACCTAGGAGTTCTCCCGCAGTTCATAACGAAATTTAAGACACATTAATAATAATAATAATAATAATATTTTTATTTCTCCACAAAGGTACAATTACTTATACTTATAACTATTTAATATCTAAATTATTCACATAAACCTTTGTGAGAGCTGGTGTCTATACTAGGTTTTATACAAAACCTGTGTTACAGATCACCAGGCTCTCAACCACCTCGGAAAGAGCTAGTAAAGTTACATGTCTTACAATATTAGTCACTTAAGTTATCAATTTAGGAGAAAGACAATTTTTTATATTTTATATATATTTTTATATGATATATACTTATATATATACACATATATTTATACCTATCAGTATCGTGTGTGTAACGTGTATCAGGATTCATTGGGAGCTTTACGGGGTTATTACACTTTCCGTGTTTTCATAATCTTGTTCAAAGAGCCAATTGGTAACAATAGATTTACATTCCGTTTTCGATTTTGGATAGATATTTAGGATTATGTTTAGTTTATTGTAAACCAAAACACCAAGGTAACAGAAGTTCGTGCGTGCGAGTTGAGAGGTAAACGATCCGGAGGGACAGACAATATGCCCTCGTCGTTTATTAGCTAGTTTTTTTGGATCATATGGAGTGAGTGAATGAGTTTTCATTGTTATATTTAAAATGAATTGTTGTCGAACTGTCAATACTCTGCATGTGGAATAAAGATTAGTAGTGGGGTATAGGAATGGGAGGCGCCAGCCTACTTTCAGCACTGTGCGTTGCGCCCTTTCTAATTTCAAAAGTGCGGTTTTAGTAGCACCACCCCAAGAAATGATGCAGTAGGATATAATCGATTGACAAAGAGCCTGGTATACTAATTTTATCACTGATTTGTCCGCTATATGACGTAAGTTTTTAAAAATGAAAACGAGTTTACGAAGTCTGGAAGAGAGTGAGTCGATATGCTGGTGGAACTTTAGTCTGTAGTCAATTAGTACGCCAAGGTATTTAATGGAATCTGTGCAACCCAGACTAGGACAAAGGCAAGGAGACCCCCTTGGTTTGCAGTTATGGGCCTTAATAGTAAAAGAGCCAGGTGGGGGTTGGCCAGAGCTGGAAAGAGAGAAAGTTATATATTTTGTTTTATCTACATTTAATGTAAGTAAGTTTTTATTTAGCCACTTCGAGATCTGCTCGAAGCCTGTCTGCGCGTGAACAAAAGTTTCCAGCCACGTTTTACCATGAAAAATTAGGGCAGTATCATCGGCGTAGGTGAATATTTCTCCATTTTGCAAGGAGAGTTTACAAAGATCATTTATGTATACCAAAAATAGAGTAGGTCCGATTATACTGCCCTGTGGGACCCCATATGTTACCGGAAGCTCATCGCTGACCCAATCACCGATCCTTACACATTGTCGCCGTCCTGTTAAATAACTTTGAAAGAGGGTTAACTGAGTTCCTCTGATGCCCATATATTCGAGCTTTTTGAGGAGAATGGGAACAGAAACCGTGTCGAAGGCCTTAGCTAGATCCAAAAACACTCCAATCACTTTATTCTTATTATCTAGTTCAGTTACTATCTTATTGGTTAAGTCCAAGACCGCGTCATTTGTGGAAACGCCTGATCGAAACCCGTATTGATGTGATGATAAAATAGTTTGTGAATTAAGAAAGTTAACAAGTCTTTTATTTAGTAACTTCTCCAAAATTTTCGATAAGGTTGGAAGAATACAAATGGGCCTATAGTTATTCACACGGTCCCCACTCTTTTAGATGGGATGAACAATGGCCACCTTAAATGCATCCGGAAACACTCCAGTTTCAAAGGCTAAATTAGAAATAAATGTTATAGGGGGGACCAGTATATTTTTAAATCTTTTAAGAAAGGAGCCAGAAATACCGTCGAAACCCACTGCGCAGTCAGATCTCAAGCTCATTATTATTAATTCAATTTCAGCATCATCGGTTTGAGCAAGAAAAAAGGTATTTATAAGGGTTGAGTTTAGTTTTGAGGGGGTTTGTACGCTGTCTTTTCTACCAATGTCTATAGCCTCTGCTAGTGTTTTGCCAACGTTCACAAAAAAATTGTTTGCATCATTAACTGATGATAGAGGTTCTATAGAGGACAACAGATCGGTTGCAGAAGTTTTTTGTTTTTTTTGTATAAGTGATGGTTTTCACAGCGTCCCAGAGCTTTTTAGTATCTTTTTGTGCCGATTTTATTAAAGATTTTTCATAATTGTTTTTGGCCCTTCTGAGTATCATAGTGCAGTGATTTCTATACCTTGTATACGTAGTTTTTATTATTTCATTATTAGGAGCTTTTTTATATTTAATATGTAAATGGTCGCGATTTCTCATACATTTAAGAAGTCCGGCAGTCATCCATGATTTTGTAAAACGTCTTCTATTTGATATGGGCTTAAGTATGTAATTGGCGGCAAGGCAACGATTGAGATATCTAATAAAGTTGTCGGTAGCTTCATTTACACACTTTAGGTTATATATATTACTAAAATCAAGTTTCTTCAAGTCAATTTCAGTTTTTTCGTAATCTAGTTGTTTTATAGTTTTATTACATGATTTCGTTCTAGACAAATTTCGGGATGAGTCCAAGAAAAGAATTACAGCGTCATGGTCTGTAACTGAGGCATGAGCAACATAACAATGAGCTATATTCTTTGTTTTTAAAAGAACGTGGTCAAGACAATTTAGATTTCGGGTGGGGAGTGCGTGTGCAGGGAGCATTCCATAAAATGCAGCCATTGTTAGGTAATCTGGAGATCGAGGATCTGTATTATTGACTTTAATGTCAATGTTTATATCGCCTGTGACTATCACATTTTTGTAGAATGAGTTAGAGTGATTTAAGAAGTTCAGATAAAGAGTGTAAGAAATTAGTAACGTTGTAGATTGCAGGTGGACGGTAGATCGCAATAATGACAGTATCTGGTTTTAAAGTGATAAGAAGACAATTTGCGTCACTTAGGACGGGTTCGATGATAGTAATTTTATTGTTTTCACGGTAATAAATGACTACTCCTTCATTTTGTGTTAAGTGCCGCGTGGTACAGGAGGAACTGTAACCATCAAGAGTAGGAATAAGAGGGTTGTTCAGCAGCAACATTGGTGGTATTTCTTGCCTTTAAGAGCTGTGATGTTATTCGTCTTCACCAGGGGCTTTTCCATTCTTCAACAGTTTCGGGGGCATTTCGATTTTATCAAAGCTGATCTCCGGGAGAACATTCGTATAGTGGCGGGTCAGTGTTGCTCTATCATCATCATTATTGGGTTCCTTACAAGATGAAAGCGAAGTGCACAACAGGCTATAAAAGTCTTCGACCTCAGCCAAGATCCCCAAATTGAAGACAATGGTTTCAACACCCCTTGTAAGGAACATCGTTAGATGGCTTGTACCAGATCCGTGCTTAAACTCATTGCGTAGAGCCTCAATTTTGCTCCATCATTCGTTCGATACGAAGAGTGTTGAAGTCTGAGCAAGGTTTTCTGTCAGCGTTGTGGGGTTTATCGGTGTCTCACTACTAAGTATCAATAATAGACTGTTGAAAAATCTTCCACCTAGGTCCTAGGTCACACGCCTTTCGTAAACCTGCACTTTGAGGCGGTTACCGAATGGGTCATATAATAGAGAAAAATTCTTTTGTATTTACAATCCTGTATCCATCTTTTTAGAATGTAACCAAAACTTCCAAGGAGAATGGACTCTACAAAGTTACACCACATTACATTCATTTGGTTAGAATTTTCCCCTGCTCGACCGATGCCCTTGGAAATCAGCGACACAATTCTATATTTTGATTGTTATTACTCAAACTAACAATTTATAATAAAGTGATAATTCGCTGCTGCGGGTAAAATCGCATATATTGGTCTCTATACTATTACCGTGCAAAGCGGTTTGCTTCCATCATAAAATACAGTTTCATTTTGATAATTACTATGACTATTATGATGGTTGATCTTCTAATTAACCTGCAATTTATAAATACTATAATAAGTTTTAGGACAGAAAAAAGGTTATAGAGACACAAGTCAAAATAAGAATTCCTGAACGACGAATACTGAAAAGTTATAAATGGCATAACACAAAATTTTTTGCTAATAAAAGGACACAAATAAAAATAATGCACAGGAAATATCAGAATTTGGCAAGTACGAAAAGTTAAGATAGTCATAACTCAAAATAATCGCGAAAATTTTAAACATTTAAGTAGTTTAAACAGGCACAATTCAAATTGTGTCTGTTTTGACTTTCTTACTGTTCTCTAATTCCATCGCTTGCGCGTATTATTTCGTGTTGTGCCCCTACGGCGCTTCCTTTTGGGACGGCGCCTGCGGATCAACTAAGAAAGTCCTGTCTTCCCTTTCGGCGCGATGCAAAGCGCGGCAAGTCAAAAGAGACATTTAGGTATGTAAAATTGCCTAGAATTTACGTATAATTATACGAGTTTTACCAGTCGAAAGAGAAAAATATTGCGGTTTTTTTGATAATAAAAGGTCAATTTCGTCAAATTTGGAGTTGTGTCGGTCTTTGATTTCAGGTGCGATATATAGATATATATGCCTACCCCCTCGGGGATAAAAAAGGCGTGAGATTATTATATTTATATATATATATATATAGATAAGCCTTTCACATTCACAAATGGGTAGGTTCAACCGAATTAGGTTTGTCTCTGAGTAACATTACTGCTGTCATATCTATTTAGTACTGCGTATAGCGAATGTTTGGGTTAGTTGTTATCAAGGATTCCATTATATTTGACTGCTTTGCCCCCAAGGGTTGGTTACATTACGTTTTGAGTGACAGACGCTAAATAGACTTGCAGGAAAAAGGAGACCTGAATCCAAATTGGATAATATCGAGTTGGTATATATTACTTGGCCTGAGGCTACATTGGAGTCTTTCAGCGGATTTATGTAGACACGGATGAGCGTAAAATTTAAAAGAGACGTTTCAGGAATGTATGGAGACTTTGCCTGCACCAAGTACACCAGTTTTTAGATAAATATAGTTTTATTATTGACAATTAACTTGAATTTTCATGATGCTGTCATCGCGACGACGGAAAAAAAATGGCGACCTGACCGGTAAAATGACAATTGCCATTTTGACGTTTTTCGGACTAATTCACAATAAAATGGAAATTGGGTTTAGAGAATAAGAAAAAGTAATATTCAATATGATTTCATGGATCACCATCGAAGTAAAATTACTTTTGTGCAAGTTAAATATGTAGGTCAAAATGATTTTTTTTAATATTTTTCTGATAATCACTATATTTTTCTCTATTTTTCAGGCTAGTGTACAATGTGCAGGCCCAAGATGGAACGTCTCCTTTGCTGCAAAAGTTACGAACCAAATATTTGGTTTCGTTCTTCGCAAACTTTTGACGAATCTCACATTATGTTGCGTCTCAAAGATTTAGCACACCAAATGGTATGAAGAGACGCACAAGCACGTACGGTGTCGCATAATCCTGTCAAAATGTCTGTCATAAGTCACCGCGACTTATAATGTAGTATGAAATTAGCTTAATTACATTATTTACATATCTAAATACATAATAACGAACTACAGTCCAAGATTTTGATTGAAATCTGTCCACATTCCGATATTGAATGAAAATACTTAATTTTTTTAATAGTTCATGCTCGCACCTTCGTTTAAGTTCCGGCATAAGAAGTAGGTAATGTATTTTAAAAAACTGACGTACATATTTTCTCTAGCTCGACGGTGAAAGAAAACGTCCTGAGGAAACAGATTCCGAGGCATGTGTAACAGATCCACAGAATATATAATAGTTCGGAAGTAGCGATTGGCTCACCACCTGTCTTGTATATGAGTTTGAAAATTACACTGGTAAAAACTGGTTATTACAAGGAATAGAATACCTGTCATGACCATGAAGATAAGTCGTGTGCTTATTTTTTTATTTAACTAAACGACCCGTTACGCTGTAGCCCTGCTGCGCTGAAGCCTGCTGCACTGAAGCCCGCTGCACTGAATACCTGTCATGACCCCATAAAAGATAAGTCGTGTGCTATTTTTTTATTCAACTAAACGACCCGTTACGCTGTAGCCCTGCTGCGCTGAAGCCTGCTGCACTGAAGCCCGCTGCACTGAAGCCCCGCTACTGTCTCGACTCTACTAGCTCGCTGTGTAATAATAGTGAAAATTTAATAGTGAAAATAAACTCGGCTTTAATAGTAAAAAATTTCACTGTACGTAAATGTAATAAAAAAAATATAGCTTGTTCTCTATAGTTTTCGTTATCAACTGAATTCTTACCAATTGTTGTTTAAGTTAGCCTTAAGTTTTCAATCACTTTAAGAGTCACTTAAATGAAGAAAGCTTTCAATTACCAAGATTAGAACAAGTTTAAGTCTTAAGTTAGGCTTTTGTGTAAATTGAGTTTCCAATATCTAAGTTTCAGTATCATAAATCACGGTTCCATTTTTGCTGTCTGTTAGTAGTTATAATGTTATATTCAATATTTTAGTTTAGTAAGTATACTCCGCGTCACATAATCAGTACCTATCACTACATAGTATAAAACAAAGTCGCTTTCTCTGTCCCTATGTCCCTATGTATGCTTAAATCTTTAAAACTACGCAACGGATTTCGGTGCGGTTTTTTTTAATAGATAGAGTGATTCAAGAAGAAGGTTTTAGTGTCAGAATTGCACCCGTGCAAAGCCGGGGCGGGTCGGTATTGTAGCGACACTACATAGAACGCGCCAATAAACGGCCGAGTTCTAAACCACGCTATCGGAGTTTTCTAATGAGTTTGTATAAATACAACTGTCCGACATCAACCGTTGGACCGCGGTCCCCAGGTACGATCACCTCGCCTGGCGGAAGGTCTTCCTTTTCACGATGGAGGAGAATTCAACCTCCGTTCCTCCATAGTATTAATATAAAAAAGTATGATGCATTCGCACTTTGGTTTTGTCTAACCTTTCTGAAATAAAGAGCAATACGTTTTCCATAAGGAGCCCTAAATTTAAAAATGCTAATTATTTTTTCGGAGATAATTTACACCATATACCTTAACCTTCAAGAAAATAGCGTACTCCCACCTCAAAGGCCGGCAGCGCACTTGTAGGCAGTCACTTACCATCAGGTGACCCGTCTGCTCGTTTGCCCCCTTTTTTATATAAAAAAAATTGCTGAAATCAATTAAATAGTCGATACTAAACAAACTATGTATGTATGGATATATAGATGTATGGATGTTTTTTCCTCATTCAGGCAAAAAACACTTAAGGGATTTTGATGAAACTTCACAGTTATATAGCTTACACACCAGAATAACATATAGGCTATATTTTATCCCTGTATTACCACGGGAACGGGAACTACGTCGGTGAAACCGCGGGGCGCTGCTAGTATTGTATAAACTTAAGGTATATTTCCTAACGGCGACGATATTCGGACCGCCTAAACTACGGATGTTGCTCCTCAAATTTTGTCACGTGACCCCATGCCGTCACGTCATAGGGGTCGCGATTATTAAACCCATATAGTGGTTCTACGGAGGGACAATTTAATTACGACCTTACCTTACACGTGTGAAGCTATCAGTTTCTATATGTATAATAATTCTGCGCGGTTTCACCAGCGTAGTTCCCGTTTACGGAATAAAATATAAATTATGTTACTCAGCTTTCTAGAATTTATAAAATTGGTCCAGTAGTTTTTGAGTTTATTCTTTACAAACATACAAAAATACAATAAGTATAATAATCTCACGCCTTTTTTATCCCCGAGGGGTAGGCAGAGGTATTCCATTACTGGAAATACCCACATTTCACGAGATATATTGGACCCCTAAACGTGATAGGTGGTGAGCCTATCGCCGGACCGGGTCTATTTACACATGTCTCAGAATTAATTCTGAGACCTGTGGGTTTCCTCACGATGTTTTCCTTCACCGTCAAGCTAGTGATAAATATGTACGTAAGTTTTTGAAAAACTCATTGGTACATGCCAGGATTCGAACCCGAGCCTCACTGATTTTAGGCAGGCTCTTTAACCGTCCGGGCTATCACCGCTCTAACGTGACAAAAATACAATATCTCCTCTTTATGATATTAAAAATTTATAAAAATAAATAATCTAACGCTTTTTATCCCCGAAGGATGTTAGTAAAATTATAAGTGTGATTCCTATTTCGCATATTTGTAATTTTTAGTAATTTTTCAAAATACTGTTCAATCTGTACTTCTATATTTATTATACTAATACTTATATTATAAAAGGGTATTTCCAGAGATGGAATACCTCTGCCTACCCAGGCAGAGGTATTCCATCTCTGGAAATACCTCTGCCTGGGTAGGCAGAGGTATTCCATCTCTGGAAATACCTCTGCCTGGGTAGGCAGAGGTATTCCATCTCTGGAAATACCCTGTTATAATATAATTATTAGTATAATAAATATAGAAGTACAGATTGAACAGTATTTTGAAAAATTACTAAAAATTACAAATATGCGAAATAGGAATCACACTTATAATTTTACTAACAATCTTTCACATTTATAATATTAGTATTAATTGAAAAATAGCTTCACTAGCCTTTATTTTTCGCCGACTGTGCCATATAAATGGTAATGTCTTAATATCTTTTCAGTGCCTTTTACACGGAGTTGGGTTTTTATTTTTCTAAATAATGCACTTGTAATTTATGTTCTTAGCTCTCTGACTAGTGAATTAACTAATTACAACTTTTTATTCCCGGGCCAAAGAAAAGTTCCGGTTGTCGGAGTTAGTAATGCTCTTTATTTAAGTGCACCTTTATTTAATTGCTGGAAAAAGAAAAATAGAATATTGCTAGCGGCCCCGTTAGATCTGTCTCTACTACTATCACAAGTAACACTGTTTGTCTGTTATCTTTTTACGGCTACACCAATATTATTCCTGTTCCCTTGGGAATTTAAATAAATATCCCTTTCTGAGCTTACTTACGTCACATAATACTTATGTTCGTTGCCAAACTAAGAGTATACTCGTTCCTTTAGTACCTTTTGTTATTGTTATATTTTATTTGGCAGCTAACGTGTTAAAGAACCTTTGTGCTAAATTCCATGCTTCTAGGCACAGCGGTTTCGGCTGTACTTTGATTCATCAGTCAGGCATTCAATCTGCCATTCAGTTACTTCTGTTATAAACAAATATAAATGCACTCGTGCAACGTGATTATTCCTCTCCATTCTACACAACCTCTATTATTTTAAAGGCCATTTTGTTGCCATCTCCAAAATATCACATTTCAAAATCCACTTACATTTAAAAGCTTCTCCACGAGTATCCCTTTCCAGAGCATTTACATTTCATTCTATATTATCTTCATCACACCCAAGACCTATACTAGATGTACCGAGTGGTTTTACTCGCGTAGTTCCCGTTGAATACGGGAATAAAATATAGTTGATCTTCATTGACGAGTTTACAGTGCTTTGTTATCAGACTATAGATATTTCTAATTGTACTTTTTGTAACTACAGACAATAAATGATTTTTGTAAGTTATATATATTTTACTCCCTGATAATGTAGCTTGTACCACTGGTAAAAGAATTTTTAAAATCGGTTTAGTAGTTTCGGAGCAATACAAACAAACTGTGTAGATGGGTCACCAATGCTCAAACTAAGACAGCATTGTTTTTGGTACCGCACGGAGCTGTCATCGGGAAACACCTTTTTTTATAAACCGTATCAATTAATTACAATTTTTTTTTAACAATGGTTATCCCAATGCTACCATAAAATGATAAACTGACTGACAGATTGGAGATATATCATCGCACAGCCTAAACCTCTGGGTCTATAGACTTGAAATTTTACACATAGATAGCTTATACAGTGTAGGCATCCACTAAGAAAGAATTTTGCAAAATTCAACCCCTGAGGGGGTGAAATAAAGGTGCGCGAGCGAAGCCGCGGTTTAGTGTTACCTTAAATTATTGATCGTGCAAGTATTGCCTGTGACACCAGGATAAATGTAATAAGTCCAGTCATGAGCACACTTGAAGTTAGAGTTTGACCTTTAACCCTTAACTGGTATCGTAAAATTGACTAACGTAACTGGTTTTGTGGGGGTCGTGCGGCCCCCATTATAAAATAACTCCTAGGAAGCAAATGTGCGCAATTTTTGTTTAGTTTTATATAAAAAATAATAATAACATCCTTGTTTTATTGATGCAATCATTTTTTATTAATGTAATTCTTTTAACTTAATTACTACAAGAGATCACATAAAAATTGCAACTTTTTGGTAATTATTTTTCTTACATGATACAAAAAAAAAAAACGATTACTTTGGTCGTCTTACGCTAAGATATAAATGTTTTCTTATTCCTAATACAATAAACTTTGGAAATAAAAAGAATTAATCTTCTAATCAACGTTATAAAAAAAATCAACAGGAATATAATCCTGAGGACTTAGGAACATTATAGATCTCAAGTTCAATCTTGAAAATTAGGTAATACATAGTGTTTTTGTGCTACTTTGCAACTTGCAAATGAAATGCTTGCAATTGTTACATTTTGTAGCAAATTTTCCGTCTTTTTTTCTATCACATAAGTGACAGCGCCCTCTCTTTAGCACATTTTGCCTTGAGCTAAATCTCACGTAACTGGTATTGTGGGGGTCGTGCGGACCCCATAACGCACGTACCTCCGCTCTGGTAAAAGCTGCAGTGCCGAACGTTCGAGACCCGTCGCGAGTCGCGACGTAATGAGATTACACAAAATGGCGCACACGCACGGTGCAAAGTTTTAAAGGAATTAAAAAATATATCACGCGTGGGGGCCGCGCCACCCCCACGAAACCAGTTAAGGGTTAAGTCGATTGTAACAAGATCGTTACAAAGTCCAATGTGTCAAGCTCTTGTCTGCTGTACATGTTGTTTGTCATTATTTATTTAATGCAATCTATAAAAGTATTACATAAATATTTACCTGTCACTTGCTCTACGGTGAAGGAAAACATCGTGAGGAAACCCGCAGGTCCCAGAATGAATTCTGAGACATGTGTAAACAGACCCGGTCCGGCGATGGACTCACCACCTGTCACGTTTAGGGGTTCGAAAGAGTATATGGTGAAAAGCGGATATATCTAGAAATAGAATACCTCTGCCTACCCCCTCGGGGATATAAGGCGTGAGTTTTTTTTAATTTTTTTTATCTAAAAGTACCTATAACATCTACCATAAAATGTCATTGATCACACCACTTTACATTTTGCGCGGTCGGATAAGAGAAACGAGTTTAGTGCAAACCGTTGCTATGTTTTCACAATGGCCCTTCAACATATAGTTTCGTTCTTCAGAGGTGCAGACAGAAGTAAGTCATAAGCGAAAGCATTCAATAACACAAAAAAAAATGAATCATCACAATCTGTTCAAAGTTATGATTTAAAAAACATAAAAAAAAACATAGTCTAATTGATAACATCCTTTTTAGAAGTCGGTGAGATTGTTTAATATTTTATAAATGTGTAAAAACTTTGTTTTTTTATGTCCCATTTTACGGAAAGGATAAAACAGGACCCTATCACTAAGACTCTGCTGTCCGACCGTTTATCACTAGGCTATAACTGACGAACCGTTACAGTTACACAGTTAAAATTTTCACAGATGATTTATTTGTTTCCGTATAACAACAAATATTAAAAAACAGAATAAAATAAATATATATGGGAGCTCCCATACAACAAACTCGACTCAACAAAAAAGATAATGGTACGGAACTCTTCATGCACGAGTCTAACTCGCACTTGGCCGGTTTCATTCTTGCCTTCCTCTTCCTTCCTTTTCCTGGATGAAAGAAAGTCTACATCCTTCTTGGTCAAATCGATCTATAGCAACTTTCATCAAATAAACGTGTTCGGTGCTAATTAGGATTTAATCAGTGATAGCCCCACGGGCTCAAATCCTGGCATTTACCAAAGATTTTTTTTAAAACTAAAAGCTCGATAATGAAGGAAAACATCGTGAGGCATGTGTAACAGGCCCGGTCCGGCGATGGGTGCACCACCTATCACGTTAAAGTGTTCGTGTGACTATTTCCTGAAATGCAATACACGGGGTCCTCGGGGATGAAAAGGCGTGAGATTATTTTGGTCCCAGAAGTCCTTAACAATATCCGCTACCTCCATTGACTTAAACCACAACAGAACGTAAGCACTAACACGATATTGCTTTCCCCCGTATAGGAAGGTTCCTTTTTCATGTAAAACACCGCGCGGTGATCCCGTGGCAACGGAGAGGCTGGTGTTACCAATAAATACTTATAAGGTCATTTTAAATCAATTGTGCTTTGTTACAGCGTGTTAGTTTGTTTTTTATTTTTTTGTAAAAATCGATGTTATTTAGTAAAGTAGCGTATAGAAACTAAAAATATATTCGAAAAATAGTTTCTTGTTTATTATTTTTATCTACCCTTTAAATATTTGCACTTAAATTAAAATGACCATGTATATAACTGGGGATAGTCTACCATAGGAAACTTAACGTCTTAGGCCCACACCACTGGAAACGCGGCGGTGAGAAATAAAACGACACCTTATTTGTTACAACAACAAAAAAAAAAAAAATTTTACTACATTACACGATGAAACGTGATAACAATATTCTGTTCATGAATTTATTTCCATAAAATAAATTTAATTCCGAACGTATTTAAGGAATTCCTTCGTTTTTAAATTATTAAATTCCGTAACGAGCTACGCAGTTTTTATAAAAAAAGTTTCTCATTTCTTATAAACAGCAAAATTTGTAATAAGCAAAATTTTTGCTTTAAGTGCAAAATTAAATTATTTAGATCAAGTCAATTTTAATTAAAGCAAATTAATTAGGGCTCATCCCAGGGAATTTTTACACGGGAGATTTATTGCTCTCTACTTTAGACGCATGGTTTTGCGTGTGCCCGGATTAATAGCTGTGAATATTTTTGTAAGAAGCTTTCGAGGTATCTATGTAGGTAATAGAAGAGCATAGATAGCGTTACGGTTAAAGAAAAAGACTTCGTAATAAGATGAAAATCGGGGGGGGGGGATGTTCGGGTTCGAATCCTGGCATGTACCAATGAGTTTTTCGAAAACTTACGTATATATTTATCACTAGCTCGATGGTGAAGGAAAACATCGTGTGGAAACCCGCAGGTCCCAGAATTAACTCTGAGACATGTGTAATAAACCCGGTCCGGCGATGGGCTCACCACCTATCACGTTTAGGGGTCCAAATAATTAACTGGTTAAACGTTGGTATTTCCAGAAATTTAATACTTCTAAAATACCTCGTGGATAAAGAGCGTGAAATTACTTAATTTATAATAATTACTTCTCATAATTCTGATTAGTCTTCTGATTAGCTACACTGAGAAAACTGGTAATCATAAAAGACGTGAAATCAGGATAAGTAAGATGAATTCACCTCAAGGACGGAGAATACTGATATCACCAAAAAGAAAGATGATAACACGTCTGATGATGATAACTGCATTTAAGATGACGTGTCACCATGGCTTTAGTCGGACGAGCATACATAATGTGATTATGTTTACTACTATTTATGTTTGCTTTCATCATATCTCGAGTTACGTACTATTATATTTCCTACTATTTATCGATGACTTCCTCGTACCTCCAGTTATTATGTCCTATTTTTTTTTTTACTATTCATCGAGGACTTCATCATATTTCCAGTTTTGTAAAATTATAACACGCTAGGCTTGGTGGGGGAGACTGTCAAGTTAGAAGCCTCACCATGGAATTCAGCTGTTCTGATAATGTCAAACAACTCTTCCTAAATAGTGCCCGAAATTCCCTGATCCAGATTTAGCAAAGGTGTCCAAAAGGTGTGCATCTGGATTGAGGGCCCACTTTTTAAATTATTGCGAAACGAAATGATACTTACAGGGCATTTACTTAAAATTATGTAAAACTTAAAGCAAATATTCCTAAATTTCTTAAACGTGAATCAAAAGAGTTATGGTCAAATAGCTTGGGCCCTCAATCCTGACGCCTGCATAAAACGGCATAGTCGAATCTCAGAAAGTACTATCCCTGGGATAATAATTTTTATTTGAGTATTTAGTTAGGAATTTGTTAAATACATTAAGAAATTGTCAAGTCTTAAGAATGCGACAATACAGATTTATGGCGGTTTAGCTTGGGCCCTCAATTCATCAATTTTGATATTGTAGAATCAGCAAAAAATAGTAGTTTTTCTAAGGAAAGATATTAATACGACTATAATATATTTGAGTTCCATATCTCGGAAAATTTGTTAAAAAGAAATAACGACACAAAAGTTAATTGTTAAAAAGTTATTGAAATTCGTATTTTTTCAAAACGTCTGAACTGAGGGCCTAAGGTTTTTGTCAGTATTGACTAGGCTAAGCCTTCTACACTACCGCACTTTAGGCTAAGTATTTTAACAAATTTTTAACTAAAAGGCTACAAAGCGTCCATTCTTCTAAATGCCGTACTTTAGGAGAAAATTGATTTTCGATGTTTTATATGAGAAAATTCAGTAGGGTGACCATAATGTTTATCGTAAGTATAAACAAGTATTCGTTGTGATCATGTAAGTAGTATTTTGTAAAGCGCAGATACAATATATATAATTATACAACGCGTAACAGAAAAAGCGCAATTCCTCATACACCCCGGTTAGTAAATTAATATAAAATAAAAACCGGCCAAGTGCGAGTCGGACTCGCGCACCGAGGGTTCCGTACAACCTTGCAAATTTATGGTTTTCGTAATTTTTCCTTTATCTATGCTACGTTGCTTCGTACCAAATTTCAAGATTCTGAGTTCACGGGAAGCACCCTGTAGGTTTTGATTCCCTTGCAAGTGTCGAAAATTTGCGGCATAAACGGCTGTATCTTTTGATTGCGTTGACTTAGAAGTTTGATTTTTTCACAGCTTCAAGGGACAGTAGACCTGAGTAATTGATATAAATTTCAGCTTCATACCTCCACGCGTTCCTGAGAAAAAGGGTCTTGACAGACGGACGGACGGACGGACAGACAGACAACAAAGTGATCCTATAAGGGTTCCGTTTTTTCCTTTTGAGGTACGGAACCCTAAAAAGATGCAATCGAACTTTAGTTGTCCAATTTTCTTAAATATCGTTCTATAATAGTACGATTTCAATAGATAGCATTAAATTCAGCTATGCTAATTCATTTTTCGGAAAAAATTAACACATATTAAAAATAGATGAAATCGAATATGTAGTCGATACTGAACAAACTAATTTCAGGAATTGCACTTATTCTGTTACATATTGTATATATAATATATAAAGCTCGATATAATTATATACGATTAGCTGTGCTGTGCCTTCACCTACGTATGCGTGGAAAAATAAAATAAGAAAGTGCCAATAATCAATGAAATTATGTATTGGACGTATTAAAATTATGACCCTGTATATTAACAACTAGCAGTGCCTTGCGGTTTCATCCGCGTAGTTCCCGTGAAAATACGGGAATAAAATATAGCCTTTGTTACTCCCTGATAATGTATCTTTCCATTGGTAAAAGAACTTTTTAAATCGGTTACGTGGTCTAGGCCTGTTCCCGTGGGAAAATTATAGCACATGTTACTCCCAGAAAAGTACGCTTTCCACTGGCAAAAGATTTTTTTAAATCGGTAAAACCGATACTTAGTATCGGAGCCTTTTTAATACAAAAAATCAAAACATTCCTCAATCCAGTATATTCCAGTTCCCTTGGGAATATCAAAAAAATCCTTGATAGCGG
This sequence comes from Ethmia dodecea, assembly GCA_963855545.1. Lineage (NCBI taxonomy): Eukaryota > Metazoa > Arthropoda > Insecta > Lepidoptera > Depressariidae > Ethmia > Ethmia dodecea. The sequence goes on along the minus strand of OY979444.1, from coordinate 14,603,226 downwards.
TTGTCTACGACATAGAAGACGCCTACATAACATATTACGCCCATCGGCGTTGCCTGCACGGATCCGGTTTATTCCCGTTCCCGTGGGAATTTCCAAAAATCTCTTCATAGCGGTCGACTACGATTTCTTTTTTCACCTGTTTTTATATTTTCCCGTGCGAATGAGATATTTTTCTGGAATAAAAAGTACCCTAGATGTTGACCCGGGTATTCAGTTATATCCATACCAAATTTCATCAAAATCCGTCTAGTAGTTTTTGCGTGATGCGTGCACAACCAGACAGACAGATATAGACAGACAGACAGACAGACACAAATTTTAAAAAATGTTGTTTTGGTATCTATATCGATAATTTTAAAGACTAGATAAAATAGACTCGTTAAAATTTTCAAAAAATATTTCATATACAGCCACGGCCCCGTTAGAGTTTTGTTTTATGTATAACATTTTTACATATTTAGCTTACAAATAAGGGTAACCTTAATTTGTTTTTAACAAGAAAATAAAAATAATATGAAACCCTGACAAAATCTTTATTCTTTTACATTATAATCTGCCAAAACATATGAAATAGTATGTATATAATTATATTATACTATCACTAATATGAGTCAAAACCCGAAATACACAGCAAAATGAAAATTAAACAAAAAACATGACGGGGACGCGCGTATTTGTTGCGTTGGATTTTTTTGATTGAGCGTCGAAGTGGACAGACGTGTGCAAGTTTTTATTAAAAATAATTTAAACTATTGGTGAACTAAAACAGTCTCAATTTAAACAAACCTAAGAAGCTAATTGCATTAACTTTCTGAGTGCACTTATATCTTTACATCATCGGCCGTGGATCCAACGCATCGTCCTATATTGAGGTAACCGCTCCTAACCCCCTCGGGGAAACGAGACGGACTCTTATTTTTCTAATTGCTCGTGCATAAACACTTCCGCGTGCAACACAGATCAACATGATGCGCTCCCCAACTGGAAGTGGCGTCTTCGGACGCAGTGATTCTCAACCGAATCTATCAATTAGTGAGGAAACCCATGATGTACAGTCACCTGCGCAACGGATCACTTTTCGAAGTAAACGTAAACTAACTGATGACAATGAAATTGTTGCATCGGAGTTAAGTGAAATGCGTAAACAAATGACCACTATGATGGCAGTGCTAACAACACTTAATGCTAATCAACAAGAATTCATTACGAAAATGAATGGGGATATTACTGATATCAAAGAACAGATCACAGAAATAAAGTCTGTTACAGATTCACTTACCATAGACCAGAAAGTAATGAAACTAGATGTTGCGAATATACTTAACAAAGACACGATCGTGGAAAAGAGGATTAAAACCTTAGAAAACGATGTACAAAAGCTAATGGATTCCGAACCTGTGACATTTGTTCCGACAGTGCAAGAAAACATTATGTCTGAACTCTGTGAACGAAATGTAAGGAGCAAAAACATTGTGATAGTTGGAATTGCTGAACCAAGCTCTACAGACAGCACTGAGCGGCAGAAATCGGACAAAAATGAAGTGTTAAAAATAGTTAGAAATACTTACGCCAACTGTCCCGAACCCTGCAAAATTACGCGGCTGGGAAAGTACAAACCTAACAAGAATAGTCCTGTAAAGGTTAGCTTTGCGTCAGAGGAGACAGTTAAAAATATACTCCGTAATAAAGGCATAGGGAATGATGACACTATTAAGATATATAATGATCAAACGCCTCAACAAAGACAATACTTAATCAATCTCAAAGAGAAACTTAAGGAACGTAAAGAAAGTGGTGAAATAAACCTGATTATCAACTATGTTAGAGGTGTTCCCAAGATAGTGGAATCCCCACCAAAAAACTCAGAATAATAGACAAAACCCCCCATGCACAACAAAACGACGGTATCACACACCAAATAACTCCGGATTATTCAAGTATAACAACAAGAAAAAGCTCTCTGAAATGCCTATATGCTAATGTACGTAGTATAGTCAAGCCCGGAAAGTTCGACGAATTGAAATGTATAGTACAGTCATTCCGGTGTCTACTTCATATTATTTTATTAACGGAGACCTGGCTGAAGTCAGAAGAAGAGGCAAAAAGATTTCAATTACCTGGGTACACACATTACTATAACTACAGGTCTAATATACGAGGCGGTGGAGTATCAATCTTTATCCACAATAATCTAAGACATAACTTGACTGTAGATCAGGCCCTAAACGATAATCACTATCTATGGCTTCACATTGAAAACTACGCACTTGACGTCGGTGTTATTTATAGAAAGCCAGATCAATCTAACCTAAAAACGTTTCTGGATACCTACTCGTATCAACTACAAAAAAATAAACGAGCTATAGTATTTGGCGACTTCAACTTAAATCTATTGAGCACTGAACGATCTACTAAAATATACAAAGAAATAATACAAGAGAATGGATGTAAAATCATGAATAAGATAGACGAAGACTATTGTACTCGAGAATCCACATCATCAAAAACAATTCTGGATCATGTATGTTCAAATTTAATAGAAAACAACTTCCACATGGCTATTATTGATTCTACAATGTCCGACCATAGGCAAATATATCTCGAAATAAAAAAATACCAACACAAAACAAATAAGACTGTGAAGTACCAGGCAACTAACTATGAAACACTATTTAAATTTATAGAAGATAATAAAAGCTCTAACGAACAACACCAATATACAATACTAGAGAATAAACTAACTTCCTGCATAAGTAAAAGCAAAATTACAAAAACCAAAATTCTCAATCCGCCAAAACAGGACTGGATACGAAAAGATATTATACATGAAATAAATCAAAGAAATATACTATGGTATAAACACAAAAACAACTTGAATGATCAAAATATAGAAGAAAAATTTAAAAACAAAAGGAATGAAGTTGCAGAGAAAATTCAAAAAACGAAGACCCAGTACTATCTACAGAAGTTTGAAGCCACCAAGAAGAAACCTAAAAAAATGTGGCAATTAATTACTGAATTATCGAATAACAAAATAAAGAACACTACTTCACCGACAAAGCTTGAAACCCAAGTAGGAATTGCTACCGATGAAAAGGCTATGGCTGAGTGTTTTAATGACTTTTTCTCGAGTGTTGGTTCGATTTTGGCTAGTAAGATTCCTAATAAGTATCACAATATGCAAGGCAATACACCAACCACTACTAAAAACACTATCACACTTACCGGATTTGAGCCGGTAACGTTGGATGAAATTATTAAAATAATTGATCACCTAAACCCCAATACTAGTTCAGGAGTCGATGACATCTCAACCAAAGTTTTAAAATGCGTGAAAAATCTTATTACTAATGAACTCAAAAATTGTATAAACAAATGTTTAGAACAAGGTACGTTTCCGGATAGTCTCAAAATAGCAAAGGTAACACCAATTTATAAGAGTGGCACTAAAGCCGATCCTGGAAACTATCGACCTATTTCAGTTCTTCCTGTTATTTCAAAAATTTTTGAGAGAGTAATCTACACTCGATTGCAAAGATTCCTAAATTCACAAAATTTTCTCTATGAGAAACAATATGGCTTCAGACCAAAGTCGAACACCCTTTCAGCGGTAGCCGACCTAGTCACCAATATCAAAACTAAAATTGATAAAAAACAAATAACTCTGGGGATATTCATTGACCTCAAAAAGGCTTTCGACACCGTCAGCCATGATCTTTTATTAAACAAACTAAAAAACATTGGTGTTTCTGGAACTGCACATAATATGTTTAAATCGTATCTCACTAATCGCTACCAGATAGTTAAACTCAATTCTAGTCAAAGTACTCCAAAACCTATAACTTATGGGGTTCCCCAAGGATCTATTCTTGGACCTTTGCTCTTCCTAATTTATATCAATGAAATACATAAAATTGGTTTAAAGGGCGATGTTACCCTGTATGCCGACGATACTAGTGTATTTTACTTCGGACATTCGATTGATACTGTAATTTCCGATGCACAAAATGACCATAATCGTGTAAATAACTGGCTAATGAGCAATCTCCTAACAATAAACATAGCCAAAACTAATTATATAATATTTACTGCCAAAAACAAGAAAATAAAAAACAGTATATCTCTTACAATTAATAATCAACCTATACATAAAGTAGATAAAGAAAAATACCTCGGTCTTATTTTAGATTCTCACCTAACCTGGAAGTCACACATAGACAAAATCAAAAGTAAACTTACTTCTTTATCTGGACTTGTGCGTAACATTGTAAAATGCCTGCCGCGTCAAATTAAATACACAATTTATAACTCACTTATTAAACCACATCTTGGGTTCGATTCTGCATTACAGCGACTAAACTTATTTTAGTTTATTCCTGTCTTTATTTTACCTCAAAAAAAGAAAAGGGATATAAGATAACCTACCGAATTTAGTCCTGTCAGAGGCTGTATTTTAGTCGTGACTTATTTACTTATGCACTAAACACGTTATGAAATGCCTTAGTTGACAGGACTAATTTTAATTTGACAGGACTAAATATCACTCGGCTCTTTTCTTCTCTATGAGAAAGAAAATGATAGGACTAAACTAAAATAAGTTTAGGCGCTGTAATGCAGAATCGAACCCATTGATTACCTTATAGAAATCTGGGGTACAGCTGCTGACACTAATTTAGATATTATACAAATAGCCCAAAATAAACTTTTAAAGGCACTATTTAATTACGATTTTCTAACATCTACTGAAAAACTATACCGTGAAACAAAAATTATGACCATAAAACAAACATATATATACTATACTTGTGTATTAATACGAAAAATTTTAAATAAAAAACATACACAAATAACATTCACAAAAAAACATGAATTACATAAATATGCACTAAGACGAGCAAACGATATAAAACTAAGCGCACCGCGTACGAATTACGGAAAAAAGAACATCACCTACGAAGGTGCACAATTATATAACAGATAGCGGATGCCCAGCGGCGTTGCCCGCGCGGATTCCGTTTATTCCCGTTCCCGTGGGAATTTCCGAAAATCCCTTCATAGTGGTTGCCTACGACATATTTAAGACACCTACATACCATATTTCAAATAGCGGGTGCCCAGCGGCGTTTTCCCGCTTGGATTTAGTTTATTCCCGTTCCCGTGGGAATTTCCAAAAATCCCTTCATACCAATTTCCTATGACATATCAGACACCTTCATAACATTTTTCAAGTTTCTAGGTGTTATCGTTTCGGAGTAGTACGTATTTCTCTTTTTAACCAGTTTTTATATTTTCCCGTGGGAATAAGATATTTTCCTGGAATAAAAAGTACCCTAGATGTTGACCCGAGTACTCAGTTATCTCTATACAAAATTTCAGCAAAATCCGTCCTGTAGTTTTTGAGTGATGCGTGCACAACCAGACAGACAGACAGACAGACAAAAATTCCAAAAATTGGTGTTTCGGTATCTGTATCGATAACTATATACACTACCGTTAAAATTTTCAAAAAATATTTTATGTACAGACACGGCCCCGTTAGAGTTTTATTATATGTATAGATTACCCAAAGATATTAAAGACTCCAAATCCATGCAAACATTTAAAAAGCATTTAAAATCATACATAATGAGCAAATTGATATAGTTACCAAAAATCGACAAATAAACAAAACAAATAAATATTATTAGGTATATATATATTATTTTGATATAAATATATGTTATCAGTAATACTATAATATGATCAAATACAACTCACCACTAAACTTATTAACGTCTATCTACATAATATACAAACACTTAAAATATCACCACCACCAACAAAAGTTTTAACTCGCCAAAATGCTGTCATATCCAGTTATAATAGCTCTGTGTACTTACTGTTGCTAACTCGAACAAACAACCGAGAACTTAGAAATTTACCTACCCTCACATAAAAATTGTTAAAATAGTTTGCCATTTCGACGCTTTATAAATATGTACCTACTAAGTATTACCTATAATTTCTCATGTAAGTGAATTTATTCTTTATGAGAAATAAAGTTTCTTTAACCACATTATAATCTGCCAAAACATATGAAATAGTATGTATATAATTATATTATACTATCACTAATATGAGTCAAAACCCGAAATACACAGCAAAATGAAAATTAAACAAAAAACATGACGGGGACGCGCGTACGTCAGGCGTCAAAAATACGAATACTATGATAACCATTTAAATAACACCCTATAGTAATTATTGGATCACACAAAACGTAATCGCTTCCGACAACAACTTATGAAATATCTTATATGAGGGTACATGCTGATTTGTCTCAAAAAAGTAACAAAATCATATACACCCTACTGAATTTTCTCATATAAAACATCGAAAATCAATTTTCTCTTAAAGTACGGCATTTAGAAGAATGGACGCTTTGTAGCCTTTTAGTTAAAAATTTGTTAAAATACTTAGCCTAAAGTGCGGTAGTGTAGAAGGCTTAGCCTAGTCAATACTGACAAAAACCTTGGGCCCTCAGTTCAGACGTTTTGAAAAAATACGAATTTCAATAACTTTTTAACAATTAACTTTTGTGTCGTTATTTCTTTTTAACAAATTTTCCGAGATATGGAACTCAAATATATTATAGTCGTATTAATATCTTTCCTTAGAAAAACTACTATTTTTTGCTGATTCTACAATATCAAAATTGATGAATTGAGGGCCCAAGCTAAACCGCCATAAATCTGTATTGTCGCATTCTTAAGACTTGACAATTTCTTAATGTATTTAACAAATTCCTAACTAAATACTCAAATAAAAATTATTATCCCAGGGATAGTACTTTCTGAGATTCGACTATGCCGTTTTATGCAGGCGTCAGGATTGAGGGCCCAAGCTATTTGACCATAACTCTTTTGATTCACGTTTAAGAAATTTCAGAATCTTTGCTTTAAGTTTTACAAAATTTTAAGTAAATGCCCTGTAAGTATCATTTCGTTTCGCAATAATTTAAAAAGTGGGCCCTCAATCCAGATGCACACGTCCAAAAGAGCCGGGGAACCTCTCTCTCTAGTAATGAAACCTTGCACTCTATTCCAGAGTGGATACAATGTCAAATGCATCTTAACTACTTATATCTAAACCCTGAGCCAAACGATAGTGCGTTTTAATTCGACCATGGCGCCATCTATCGAGAACGTATGACAACACTTGTTTGCGTTACGTGTGCGTTAACATTAACACTAGTGTGTTCCACTATTATTTTTCTACTATTTGCCGATGATCATATATCCAGTTAGGTCTAGTCCAGGTGTCGAGGGTCAGAGGAGTATGAAGGAGTGGAGGTGGAATCTCCATCGTGAAAAGGGAAGATCTTCCGCCAGGCGAAGTGATCGTGCCTGGGGACCGCGGTCCAACGGTTGATGTTGGACAGTTGTATTTATACAAACTCATTAGAAAACTTCGATAGCGCGGTTTAGAACTCGGCCGTCTATTGGCGCGTTCTATGTAGTGTCACTTATATTAATATGCTTAGCGCATAAAATAATATGACTGTAATATTAAATAATATGATGCTGGAATTTCATCGTATTTTCGGTGATACTTCTTCATATTCAACTAGGAAATCTATATAAGTACGGTGACGGTGTCATTGTGTTTTATATTTATAATCTTACTTATAAATATCATACCAATTTATAGTACAGTGAGATATTATTTAAAAAGAGAATATTATATTGTGTGACCAATTTTTACGATGCAAAGTATTATAATATCGCATTACCTATTCCATCTTAACTTATTAATTCGATTATAGCGTAATATTAACCTATTTTTTCCTTATTGTACGACAATGCTCCAGTTTTAGACAAACGTCACGTTATTTTAAGATTACGAAGAATTAAAAAATATCATGTCTTTGTTATAATTATGTGAGCGGAATGGAGCGATTGGAGCTAGCGCCGAAAGTGCTGTCATCATATTATTTTTAAGGAATCACACAGAATGTTATGCATACTCATAGATGAGATTCTGTTGTCGTATTTTAGTAATCATCACTATATTAATATGATGCTTACTCTAAAAATAAGATTCTGTAATCAATTTTAGTAGGATTAACATTATTCTATAAAATTAAATGTGGTGCTAGGACTTCATCGTATTTTCGGTGATACTTCTTCATATTCAACTAGGAAATCTATCAAAATACGGCGACGGTGTCATTGTGTTTTATAATTATAATCTTACTTTATCAATATCATACAAATTTATAGTACAGTGAGTTATTATTTGAAGAAGAGAATATTATATTGTGTGACAAATTTTTACGATGCTAAGAATCATAATATCGCATTACTTACTCAAACAATTCGATTCCAACTAATATATTTCTATTATAGCATAGTATTAACCTATTATTTCCTTTTTTTACGATAATGCACCTGTTTTAGACCAAAGTCACGTTATTTTATGATTACGCCGAAATGACATTTTTTTTCAGTGTATAGGGAGGTATTTCCTTACATTTAATGAAGTATGTTTCAATCTCAGACGAAGTTTATCGCAGATGAGAGATGATGTTAATGTATTGGTCACTTTACTGAAATCTTTAAGTCATTTAAAGATATTTTATGTAAATATATATATATATATATATATATATATACATGACATATACCCAAAGATCTGATATATTGACATGGGTTAACGTGGATGTGGTAATCCAAAACCTGTAGCATCGGTTCAACGTGATGTCCAAAACTATAATTAATTAGTACTTGCTTTTAGATAGTATTAAAATAATAAACAGATACTTTAGAACGCAAATAACTCCCACCGCGAAATTAAATGACAATACAGTTCAATATTGCGCAGCTCACGTACCAAATGATAAATTTCTCCATTTGTCGACTCCGGTTTTAATTTATACAAAGTCTCCGTAGATAGGGCTTGTTTACAACTGAATCTAAAAAGATTTAATAATTGATAACAAACATTATTTAAAAGTAGGGTTGCCAACATTTATTAGGCGATGTTTAATTCTTTTTTTTTTCAAATAATCTACGAAAAAATATTATAGTACTAACATTCCAAAAAAACATAGCATTTTATGGAAAAGGCAAAAATAGACTATTTATTACTTTAAAAAAAATCAAAAATATTTTATTTTTATGTTGTACAAATAGTAGGTACACTTACTATACTAGAAATGTCGATAGTCTAATAACAAGGCACTGTAAGCTCGTCCATGAAGATTGGCTAAACGTAAACAAACGCAGTTTTGACTCTTGAGTTGCAGGTGTCCATGGGCGACGGACGTCACTTACCATCAGGTGACCCGTCTGCTCATTTGCCCCCTTTTTTTATCATAAAAAAAAACACATTTTTTGCACTTTAAGAATTTAAAAGCAATTTTATCTTTTGAATAAAGTGCAAAATGCTTTATTAAATTTAATTTATATAAACCTAAATCGAAAGCTCATTTATTATTGTACAGTCACGTTATAGATTTTAAAAATGACGGATTTATTTGTATGGGTTTGCATACTATATATTATTTCTTCAACAGTATATAGTACGCAGACCAAAAATATTGTACAATACTATATATTATAGTGCGATTGGCAACCCTATTTTAAAGATACCTTACGTAGCGATAAATTGACCAAGAGTAACAGCTAAAGAAAAAAAATGCGATTCAAAGAATTTAAATAACTTTTTATTTATCAGAAATCATCAACAACCGGCAGCTTTTCAAAGAGTTTTCAGTTTAGTCAAAGCTTTAGGTGACCAGAGGGCTGTCATTACCTCCTTCAAAGGATCAGCCTAGCTACCCAGAGAGGAAATAGGGCCAGTTTTATGATAACTGTCTAACATACAACACAAATAGTAGATTGTGTCATAAGGGAGCAAAACGATATTTTTACGGCGAGGGCGTTTCTTTAAATCACGAACATAGTGAATGTTTCTAGGATAGAATCCCGAACGTAGTGAGGGATTCTAATGTAGAATCATGAACGAAGTGAGGGGTTTAAAGAAAGCCAAGTAAACGTAGCCCAAGGTAAAAATAATTTTGCGACCGAATGATACACTCTGCTTTTCATACCTCTCTATGAGAAAAAAATATTGATGGCATTGTTTGCTTCTTTTTTCAATATTTTCCGGTGTTTAACTATCACTGCTACTTGAATTCAGTTTAAAATATAAAAGACACAAACAATTTGATGTTGGAATTCGAAAATTTGGCGTAAAATAAAATGTAAATAAAATTGTGAAAAATAACTACGAGAGCGCGCGCATTGCCACAGCAATTTTTCTGACAGTGTGGCACGACCATCGAAAGCTATTCAGCCTTGTCAACCTAATGCGGCGAAAAATGGAACTAATGTTTTGTTATAGTACTTAAGCTACAGTGGCGCCAACCTAAAATGCAAACTTATTTTGCTAATCTCTTTGGCTAAGAATGTTGACAAATATTTTTAATTCTAAATTCAAAACACTTTTATTCGCACTTATAAAAACCCTATCAGAAAAGACTTACTTTGCTCCCTTTTTTTGAGGACCAAAACGTCACTTTTCGAATAGAAGGTATAAAAAATATATTAATTACTCTTTTTTTAACAGACTTAAAAAAGGAGGTTCTTCAAAGTTAGTCCCGTATAGGTAAGTTTCGTGAAAATCTGATGAAGAACTTCAGGTGGAGATCGGAACTAATCAACGGACATCAGAAAATCACTTGGCATCGTTTAGTATAGGTATGTAAAATAATACAAAGTTTAGTATAGGTATGTAAAAGAATAATAGTTTTAGTGTGTGTATGTTGAATAAATAGTATTTTTACTGCTATCCGTTGAAATCGCTTTGTATTTTTGTTTAAAATTTTGATTATTGGAGGACCTTTTTTATCTTTAAATATAGTAAATAATTGTATTTTATTTTTATGAATAAAATATAATCCGACTCCATTACTCGACCAAATATTAATAAAAGATTAAAAAATACCACGTTTACGCTAAAGCATTAAAATATTTACAGCATCGTCGCTGTTCGAAGGTTTCGTAAAAACCAATTTACTGATTGCCTAAAAAACGAAAAGATAGATGAATAGGCTTGTTTCGAGTTGGGATTTTTTTGTTGTTGATCAAATATTTTCATTTATCACAAGAGAATTAGCCAGCTTTTTGGTTCTTTTCATCTGAGGAGATGTTTGTAAATATACAAAAAATATAATTGATCAGAACTATTGAAAATCTACACTGATATTATAAAGAGGAAAAATCTGTATGTCTGTATGAATTAGAATGCTAAAATATCCTTCCTTAATCCATAATCACTGTAAAGTTTTTTATAAAGCTTGATAAGCAACATCCATCCGTCCGTAGGTACATTCATTGTCACAAACTTTTGCGTTTATAATATTAGTAGGATTAGTAGGGTCGCTATCATTAGATTGCGTACACCCAAAGTTATGGCTGTAGTGGCTAGGCGTCCGTTAATCGGATGACTAAATAATAATTATTCGTACGATGAATAGAATTATTTAGTCGTGCCCAAAAACCAAAAAAAAATTGTTTAAAAAAAGAAATGTAGCTAGCGATGTGTATGATTGCTACTTTTTAATCAATTTCTTTTGATGAAACTATTTTTTTTTTTCATATTATTATGATTTCACCTATATGATACTGAACTCTAGTCATCCGTTTCCGGACGACTAAGTAATGTTATTCATCCGACAAATTTATCGAACGACTAGACACTATGTTATTTATGATATTATATCTATATTTACCAAATATTCGAGTACATCAGAAGCAGGGTAATGAATTTCGGTTGTGTATATTATGTATGTGAGCATATTTTTTTTGATCGCTTGCAGCCAAGTTTGAGGGATTTTGAATTGCGATGTGTTAGATTTGTCTTTCTTCGGAATATTTGAGACTCATTTTTGCAGCCAAGTTTGAGGGATTTTGAAGTGCGATGTGTCTTGTCTTGCTTTGGAGTATTTGAGACTCATTTTTTACCCGAATATAATAATAATACTTTATATTTCGAGAAATTAAACCCGACTGACAATAATAATATAACTATATTATTATAATGGTAACTTTTTCCCGACTACGACAGAATTGATGGAACGTTTTAAATATTTTCAACACGCAGTCACGTTTTTGTTGTTTGTATAATTAAAATATTTGATGTACTCATTCGTACCTATGCTTTTTGAAAACCAAAGAGAGCGAAGCAAAGCTCCATCACGTAATATTGTGCAAGTAAATTCTCTCTTGACTTAATTTAAAATTACAGAGACTTCCCACGTGACTTGTTCGAGGCAGCGTCTATGCAGCAATATTATTCAAAACAGAATTTCTTTTTCATTTGAATAATATTTCCAATATTTTTCGCTGCAACCATATTTAAATTGCTGTAAATTTTAGGTAAAGAATGGCAACGTTTACAATGGTGGCTTTGAAAAATAGTTTCTTATGAAAAATATTCTGTATTTAATATTAAATTGCACTGATATATTTTTTGTTATTTTGCAACGAGCACTCGAGATGGTTGCTATCGAGCAATATGAGAGAGCAATGATATTGCATGTTACCTATTCCACAAAGTATTTCACACGCATTTTACCTAAAAATATTTAATTAGACATCTTGTATTTGTTTTTTTTTTCACTTCGTAACATGACGATACCTTTTTAATCCAATAGTTACTAAAACCTTTGCTTTTTTAATTCGAATAATGAAAGATTTAAAGCGTAATATTAAACATATGTTTTATTACACCAGTCAAATAACCGGAATCAAGACATAAATAATTATCTACCATCCTCGAGAGCCCGTGCACGACTAATGCTTAAACTGGATGCGTTTGATCTTCAGTTCATCATTTACAAATCAAATAATAATAATACAACGCGTAACAGAATAAGCGCAATTAATCATACACCCCAATTAGTATATAAATATAAAAAAAATATGATGCCTTCGTACTTTAGTTGTGTCTAAACAATTTTCTTTAATAAAGAGCAACAATAGTAGAGTTCCCATAGGTAGCACTAAATTCAGCTTTGCTTAGGTACCTATAAATTTATCGGAAAAATTTAAAATATATATATAATAAAATATATATAATAATAATAATAATAATATAATCTCACGCCTTTGATCCCCGAGGGGGTAGGCAGAGGTATTCCATTACTGGATATACCCACATTTCACGAGATATATTGGACCCCTAAACGTGATAGGTGGTGAGCCAGCCCATCGCCGGACCGGGTCTGTTACATACCTCAGAATCAATTCGAGCACCTGCAGGTTTCCTGCCGTCGATCTAGCTAGTCGATCTAACCGCTGCAGCTTGTGCTGAGTCCCTTTAGAACACTCAAATATACAACGCATAACAGAAAAATCGCAATCCCTCATACACTCCAATTAGTATACTAATATAAAAAATATATGATGCGATCGAACTTTGGTTTTGTCTAACCAATTTTCTTAAATATCGATTAATAATAGCACGATTTCCATAGAAAGCACTTAATTCAGCTACGCTAATTCATTTTTATGCAAAATTTAACCAATATTAAAAATAGCTGAAATCAATTAAGTAGTCGATACCGAACAAACTTATTTCAGGAATCGCGCTTATTCTGTTACATATTGTATATTAAAAATAAATAAATAAATATTAATTTAGATATTTAATTTTATTCTGCTGATAAATATCGGTATTACAAACATCCTACTTAAAATTCCGATAAGTGCCTATACAAAATAATAAAAACGACGTCTTTTCCAGTGGCTCTCGATGGCGCGATAAAAATGATTGCAAATAGAAATAAATTGGTTTTCACAGGCGAATTGACGTTTATTCGTGCATAGAATACGACTTCAAGTAGCTTAGTATTTCCAACAAAAGTATTGAAACTGTAACTAACTCCAGCGTTAAGCAAATCATGCTACATTGAAAGGTAAAGCGACATGTGTAACTATTTACACATTAGAATTATCTATTTCCTTCGCTGAATCAATGCTGTTTGACTCAAGCGAAGAAGTTGGAAGAAATACATTTTGAGAAACTTTCCCAAAATAAATAAGATACTTTTAACGCCATCTAGTGTATATTTTTTATAAACTACTCACTCCAAAATCCACCGCATTTAAAAATTCACTCTAATAGATAGAGTATACAAAAGGGTACAAAAGGCGATAAAATTTAATAAGACGGCATATCTGCAATAGAAGTTATGACCTTACAAAAAAGTCGGCAAAATGGGAAAGTCGTCAAAAAGAGCAGCACCCGTTTAATCTATCTTTTTCTTGTATTCAAAATTTACATAAATCAAGAAGAATAAAACGCTCGTGTTTGAGTCATTGTGTAAAAATATCGGAAGACAATTTCCTCGAAATTTCGAAAATAAATTATTAAAAACTAGTATGCTACGGTGTTAAAATATAAAAATAAGAACCAGCAGCCATAAATTGTACTACAATAAGACTATTTTATTTTTTCATACTTTTTGTCCCCATTCATTTACACTACTTCATATTATAATTTCGAAAGTATTTGTTGGTTTATTTTTCTTTCATGCAGCAACGGAGCAACTCATGAACAAAATTTTAACATTTGACAGTTGAAGGTCGTAACAGAGTAGTAGGTAACGCAACTTTTTTTTAATACACACATTTTATCCATAAGAGGATCGTCCGTCATACATAACAAGAGGCCGGACTAAGGTTATGTTACACATGCCTCAAGATCAAGTCTGGAACCCTAATGTTGATCTAGTAATAAAATATGTGCCTGTGCATTTTCTAAAGCTCATTGGTATACATACTGTCCCCAGGGGCCTCATCTATAAAAAGGACTTACCACCGAATATAGTGGCCTCATAAACAAAAACATACAGTATTATGCACAGACCCTTACACAAACAATATTAAAGAGACGCTGTTAATCTTGCTTCGACTGTGACCACTTTATTAGATACCGGGACACCCTGTATAGAGAAATATACGCCTTCGGGGAAAAGTTGTGACAATAGCTCAATGTGACTGGATGTGGCTATGCTACGGATATATTAGAGCATATAGATAAAATGTAAACAGTTCTAAAAACCCCTGAAAAAAGTCAAATACCCTTGGGTGGCTTGAAAAATTCTGACTGTTAGTGGCCACTAGCTTAACACGCGGCTCGCGTGGGAGATTATAGCCCATTATTGCCCATACTTCCTCATGTGTTAGGAAAGACCCTTAGATCAGCAGTGGGCTGTTACGGGTTAATGATGATGAGTTCTATAAAAGACACGCGCATCGGTACTGAGCCACACCTACGCCCCTTTTTCAGTACCCATCATAGTTACTATATAAATGTCCAATTTCTATTCCTTTTTACAAAAAAAAATCAATGATTTGATTAGAAAGACTATTGTTATACTATTCAGAGCCTTAGGGCAAATTAGCGACTGCTTGTAATATTGAAGGAGTAACTGTACGCAGCACGAAATACCGAAATAGCCTCCAAGATTTTGATCCTCATAGGGACTCTTCCAGTAGCAATCGAATTCTCCGTGCCCCGCTTAAACTTACACCCAGCGAAATTTATGGGGGGCACTTTAGTTCCGCGCATAGGTAGTGAGCAGTGCGGGCAAAGTGTTCAGTGTGGTGCCAACTTTGCCGTGTTTGCCGCGCTGTCGAAACTGCTGATTTGTTTGCTGTTATTTGTTGTTATTCTAACGTACTATCTTTAGAAAGTTGGCTTTGTTCGATAGTATTGTCTTAAAGGAAATTAGTTGGATTGATAAACATATTGTATCAACTTCATGCCTAATTTTTAGATCTGACCTTGAAAGTTCCTAATACCTACTTCTTTACCTAGAAGGAGGTCTCAGCCTCATAGTATGTTGCTTATGGTGAATAATAACAAGAGATCGGCATTAGGTAGTGGGATTTGATACCAAAGTAGGTAGAGGATATAATATGGAGTTGTTAAAACCAACAGAAGAAGCATGAAAGTAGAATAAATGCAGTCGAAATGCGTTCATTAAGAAGCATTAGTGGAGTAAGATTGATAGATAGAATAGAGTGGTATGGTATGGTATGGTAACGCGGGCTTGTTTCCGCAACTCGACGTCTTTTCTGCGCCTATTTTGCGTGAAGGTGGGAATGGCTCTACTCTTGCCATCCCAGCTCCTCCAGGGAGCCCAGCAGCGACTTGACGTCCTTGAGGGCTTCGGGGAGCGACCTCGGGGATCCAAGGTGCTTCGCCCGGTATTGAGCCACGCCTTCGCACTCCAGCAGCACGTGCGCAGCCGTTTCTTCTGCCTCCATGCACGCTCTGCACAGGGGGCTGTCGGTGACACCTAGAGTAAACAGATGTTTGTTAAAAGGACCGTGGCCAGTTATGGCCCCAGTTACCGTACGTAGCTGTTTCCGGCTCAGGTTTATCAGGGTGCGAGAGAGACGCCGGTCCAGGTGTGGTACCGCGGATCTCGCCTGTCTACACTCACCCAGGCCGGTCCAGGCCCGCTCCTGTTCAGCCTGAGCACGGAGTCGCAGTTGTGTGCGGGACCAGCCGAAGGGGAAGGGCACCAAGGGCTCTGGGCCTATCGCCGCCATACCTGATCCCTTTCTGGCCAACTCGTCAGCCGCGTCGTTTCCGCGCGACTCACTGTGACCCTTGATCCACTGCAAAGTGATTGTATTGTCGGAGCTTACCTCCGTCAGCTTTTTGATGGCACTCCATGATGAGACTCGATTTGATTGAGTTATTACGGAGGGCCTGTAGAACCGCCATGCTGTCAGAGAGGATACGTATACATGCACCTTTTACTCTCCTTGAAGCTATGGCCGCTGCCGCCATGTAGATGCCCACGCACTCAGCCTGAAAGACTGTATTGTGAGCTCCCAGGGGCCTGGATAGATAAATTTGTAAGTCTTCTGAGAACACACCGCACCCTGTGCCGGAGGCCGTTTTTGAGCCATCCGTGAAGACGCGTAGCTCCCGGAGGTTCAGACTCTCAGTCCCCTCCTCGAAGAGTTGTATCTTGTACTTTTTGTCAAATATAAACCTTACCGGTATCCTGTCGTTAACCGCCGCTAGTAGCGGCAGGTCCACGACGGCATTGTCCAGGATTTTCGTGTGGGTAACAGCTCTGTCACGCCACAGCTTTAAGGTTTTTAGACGTACCGCCGCTGACGCCGCCTCCTGCTGGAGGAAGAGGTGGAGCGGTGTTAAGTTCAGCATGGTTTCCAGGGCGGCCGTGGGGGTTGTCCTCATGCAGCCTGTCGCCGCCATGCATGCAAGTCTCTGGAAGGATTGTAATTTACCAGCGACCGTGGCGAGTTTTGTCCTCGGCCACCAAACCACAGCTCCATAACTTACCATGGGTCTTATCACTGTCTTGTACAGCCAGAGTGTTATTTTGGGGGTAAGGCCCCAGTTTCTACCCAGCATCCTGCGGCAGTGCCAGAACGCTATGCTGGCTTTTGTGAGCTTCTGCTCGAGATGGCTACTCCAGCTCAGCTTATGGTCTAGCGTTACGCCCAGGTATTTTACCTCCGTAGAGAGGTGGAGTTGGCAGTCGAAGAGTGTAGGGAGTTTGTAGCTACCTATATTTCTTTTGTTAGTGAACATTACCTGTTCTGTCTTGGACGGGTTGACCGATAGGTCATACTGTTGGCACCATCTTTCCACAATGTGTAGGGCTGTTTGTGTGACGTCGCAGATAACATTTGCAAAGTTACCTGATATTAGGATTGCCAGATCGTCGGCATATCCGATGGTGTAGTAGCCATGTTGGTTAAGACTAGCAATTAAATCATTTACCACAAGGTTCCAGAGGAGGGGTGATAGAACTCCCCCCTGTGGGCAGCCTCTAGCTACGAGGGCCCCTTGGGGATCATCGCTGCCAAACCTGACTATTCTCTTGCTGAGCATGTTTTCGATCCACCCTATAACAGCCGCATCCGCCCCATGCCCTGTAAGTGCGGATTTTATGCTGGTGAAGTTGGTTTTGTCGAAGGCTCCTTCAATGTCTATGAAGGTGCCTAGGCACATAGCTTTATTCAGGATAGCCTCTTCCAGCCTGCTGACCACCATATGTAGGGCTGATTCTGTTGATTTACCTGAGCTGTATGCATGTTGGTTGTCGTGCATTGGTATGTTTCTTAGTGCGTTGTCTCTTAGGTCTCTGTCGCATAGCCTTTCCAGCGTTTTCAGTAGGAAAGACGTCAGACTGATTGGCCTGTAGGACTTAGCGTTTGTATAGTCTGTCTTACCTGGTTTGGGTATAAAAATTACCTTCACCTCCCGCCATTGTTTGGGAACATACCTGTGGGCCAGGCATGCCCTCAGCAGCGTCGTGAGTGGCCGAACCAAAACGGCGCAGCCCCACTTCAGCAGGGCGGGGTGTATGCCGTCGAGACCTGGCGATTTGTATGGGTGAAAGCTGTTAATTGCCCAGTGTACCTTATCCGGCGTTACCACCTTTTCAGCGGTAGACCAGCAAACGCTCGTCGGGATCGTGGTCTCCTCGTCCCAGGACATGTTTTGTACGATTCTGCAGCCAGGGAAGTGCGTTTGGAGCAGCACTTCCCTAGCCTCAGCTGGTGAGTTGGTCAGAGAGTCGTCTGGGCGGCGCAGAGACCCTACGCTCTGGTTTTGCTGTAGTGCTAGAATTTTTCTTACCCGATTAGCAGTATTGTTTGATTCGATCTCACCGCAGAATTTGCGCCATGCGGCGGTTTGTCTGTAGCGCAGTCGTTTCTTATACCTGGACTTAGCATCCTTGTACCGGTCCCAGTCCAGGTCGCTGCAAGTGTTCATGGCGCGGTTTAGGCGCCGTCTTACCTTACCTCTGAGCCTCTCCAGTTCGGGGCCCCACCACGATTCCTTGTTGGCCTTTCCAGCAGGTGGAGTGGTTAGAGGGCAGGCATTATGGTAGCTGTAGCTTATCGACTCGGTTAGCTCAGTTACATGATCTTCTAATTCCTGAGTGTTTTGTATCCTTGCAGGAAGCTTTAGCGCACCCAGTTTCTGGCACAGCAGCCTTGAGTAGACCGCTTTGTCCGTTTTCCGGGGGTTCCTGCGTGGCTGTGCAGTTTTGATTGTTACCTCAATGTTAAAGCGTATCCATCTGTGGTCGGAGCACGAAGCCTCGTCCGACACGTGCCAGTTGGCGACTAAGTCAGAAGCGCCCGCCGTCGCCAGGGTGAGGTCGATGATGGTCCTACTCCGCCTGGTGACATAAGTTGGCTTCGAACCTTGGTTAAGGACATCTAGGGTAGTAGTGGATAGATATTCTACCAATTTCTTACCTCTGATGTTGTTGTTGGTGCTTCCCCATAGGGGGTGGTGTGCGTTGCTGTCGGTGGCGATGATAAGTTCCCTCGCGCCGTTCTCGCAGTAGTTCACAAGTCTCGCCATCTCGTGGGGAGGAGGGTCATCGCTCTCCGGTATGTATGCGGACGCTATTACTAGCTCGCATGGGCTTGAAACTTGTTTTATTTTTATTGTGGCTGCGCACAGATCTCTGGAACAGAAATCTGTTAGTGGGTGCACTGTTATATTTCTGGAGATGTATATGCATGCCCTTGGGGAGCTTGTAATTAACTTACCTCCAATGTTGGAGAGGCCCTGTATGTTGCCAGCTGCGCCGATCCACGGCTCCTGGATCAAGGCAACAGCTGCGTCTTGTTCCTCCAACCATCTCCGGAGCTGAGCCGTTGCGGTTCTGCTGTGGTGGAGGTTGGCTTGGATGAAGCAGCAGTTAGGCGAAGGAGACGCCATCCTGCGTCATCTCCCCCGTCTCCCCGAGATCTAGATCTTCGATCCCGAGGACCCATTCATCGCCTGCATCCTCCGGTCCGGACTCCGCTCTTGCAGCCGTTTCCGGGGCAGTTGCGGGTTTGGGGCTGGGCGAGGAAAGCCCGGTCTCCATCTCGATCGAGGTTGATGGAGCCACAGGCGAGGGTTCTGCTGCTGTTGCTGGCACTTCAGTTGTTGGCGTCGGGTCCTTGCTTGGAGGGACGTCGATAAAACGCCCTCTCGGGCCTCGGAACTTGAGGTACACCGCCCCCGCCAAAAAGAAGAGACGGCGACCTCGTGCGACGAGTTCCGGGACCACGTCTTCCGGCACGCTGACGATCAGGAACGTGTGTTCCCTTTGTTCGCTGACGGTGAGAAGAAGCCACCGCTCGACACCTGCCCAGACGTTTTGTCTTCGCAGCATCTTCCCGATCCGCACCGGCTCATACACGCCCGGGATCAGGATGCCGCACACGACACGTTTGGGGATGTCTTGGGGCCTCTTCACTGTCAGCTTGATGTCAGGGGGGAGAATTAAACCCTCCACTGTCTGCTTGAGCCAGTCCCACGTCTTCTGGTCTTTGCACCAGAGTTGTAGGGCACCGCCCACAAAGGTGGGTTTGCCGTTGAACCCCGGCGCATCGTCCTCGACTGGCTCATCGTCACAAAGGTCGAACAGTCTGTCGTTCACCATCTTTAGGACTAGGTCTGACTGGGCGTTATTCAGATGGCCGGACTCCACTGTTGTGATGGCGGCTATCAGGTCAGACTTTGTCGCCGCGGCGTAGGTGTTGTGCCGCGGCATGTTGGATGGTGTGTTGATCAACCTGGGCTTCTTGCGTTCACCCCTTGGCGACTGCGTCTCGTCAAGTCGGGCCCTTTTGGCCGCAACCGGACGGGGGCCGCTAGTCCCAGGTTGTGTATTGCCACCGGTAGCCCCTTTAGATGTTGATGGGGGGGCAGAGGAAGAGGATGCAGAGGAGATGGAGGCCTCATACCGCTCTTTGAGCTGACGCCGACGCTTGGCGTTGGGCCGCGATCTCCGCTTATGCTCTTGTTTTTTACCCTTGTTGGGGCGGAAGCCACCAGCTGGTTGTGGGGCTTTACCACCTTTCGGGTTTTTGGATGAGATCGTCCAAGCTGACCTGAAGTTCTCGTCCTGAGGGGCTTTTGGCTGCCCAGCAGCCCCCCGGACTTACGAAGATGGACCCGCAGAGACCTTCACGAGCGGGGCCTCAGATGTTTTAGAGGCCACCAGGCTCATCGGCTTGTATGATGTTTTGTGGGGGGCCTTGGATTTCTCCTTAGCCTTCCCCTGATGTGGCGATCTGCCAGTATGGGCGTCAGACGCAGTTTGTGGCTTACCCTTAGGTTTGCCCTTCCCTGCGGACTGCCCCTCAGGCCGCGCCTTTGCAGGCTTGGCCGCGGTTTGGGGTTTGGGTTTCCCCGCACCACCGCTGGTTGTGGAGGCTCCTTCGGGTTTCCCCTCCGGTGCCATCTCACGATGAGTTGAGAATCCGGAATTACTCATAACGGATTGGTTGTTCTTCATCCCCCTGGCTTCCCACCCACCACGGAGCCCGCAAACCTTGGAGTGCCCTACTAACGTATTTACGTAACGGCACTAGGATTACCAAGGGGGATATAGGAGCGGTGAGTTGGCGCCCCGGCGCGACATCGGGAGCTCGGAAAGCGAAGGGCCCGAAGGCCTCAGCGCTAATGTGCGGCTGGACAGGTTGGATTCAACCCTGTCCAGGCGTTCCACACACCCTTACCCCGTCAGCATGGCCGACTACCGTCCGTGTGACCGAGGTGACCACACGGACCCCTCCGCACCTCGCCGCGGCCCTCTGACGGGACGCCCGGACCGTTACCCCCAGGGTGGCTAACCCTGAAGGCTACCGTTTTCCGTGAAATCGGGACCAAAGAAGGCGTGTTGCCTCGCGAAAGTAACTCACCCGACGATCGCTCGGCTCAACCCTCCAGGACTCCGTCATCCTCGCTTACGGCGCTCAACTGCGCAGGCCCAGAGACGCAGGCGTGCTATACCATCCACCCAGTCGCACGCATCTAGGTGGGTGGAGGTGGGGTATGGCGTTGGCCATCAGCTAGTAAGAAACCCCCAGCGCAAGGCCGTTAGTAAGTCACTAGCTGTTGTTGCCCGGGGTGCACCGTCGCCGGGAGTTGCGTTCCCTGTCGATCCGAGGATATCCAGGGACTGCAACCTCCAGCGCACACTAGGAGGTCCCATACCCTGTTCCGTCACCCCAAATATATAGAGTGTGAATAGATAGAGTGAAAAATAGTGTGATCCGAGAGCGTTGCGGCTTGAAAGATGATATAGTGACTAGGATTGAAAGAGGAATGCTCAGGTGGTTTGGTCACATTGAGCGGATGAATGAAAGTCGTTTAACGAGACAAATATACAAGGGTGTTGTGAATGGGCGAGTCGGTAGAGGACGACCTAGGCGTACCTACATCGATCAGATCGGCGATGTGTTGAAGAAAAGCCAGATAAAGAGTACCCGAAACCGACGAGCATGCATGAGTCGTTTGATGGATGTGGAGGAAGCGCGTGAGATCTGCCAGGTTCGTAGCAAGTGGCGGTCTGTTGTCTCTGCCTACCCCAATGGGAAATAGGCGTGAGATTATGTATGTATGTATGTATGTTAAAACCAACATGTTCCTACTTTTAAATCGAAGCACACATATGAAAATGCCAAATTTCATATGTGTGCTTTGTGTCGGATGGGACCGAAACTCACTTTTTTTAGCTAAAGAGCAGTACTATTACAAATATGCAGGTTTTTTTGATTATCTCCATAACCGGGTACTGTAGAGAAAATCACCTAAAGGGCCACATACACGGAACGATCCGTCTGTGAGATCCGTCTGTACGATCCGTCGCAACAAAATTGACGCCCATACACGGAACGATCCGTCTGTGAGATCCGTCTGTACGATCGGTCGCAAGCGATCTGTCGTGTTGCCAGACCGTGGGCAATTACCCAAGCCATGGGCAATTTTAGTTTTTTTTTAAAGAAGGGCGGAAAGGTCTTTGAATCTATAAAATATGAGCAATAACGTTAAGTGAAATAAATGAAGAAACTAAATTTAATTTATCTAGTACAATAAAATTACATCGATAATACTTTAACAGACTGCACTCTAATTTGACATGTAAAATAGACTAAACGAAACGCATTGACGTTTGACATAATAATATGTCTTATTTTATTTTTATTTTCTTTTATTTGGGTTAAAAACAGTTACACAATAAATTATTATACTAGGGCTAAACATGGATAGGTGATAGGTAATTGTACAGTCAATCTCAATAACCACATATTAATAACAATGAAAGTAGGTATGCTAATGGGTAGATTATATTAAATTAAAATAGGATAAATATAATATTAGTGCACCTATGTATCAGTTTGACATTTTTTTTCTTTAATATTATTTTAGTGAATGATTGTGTGTAAGTAATTATGTGTGAGAGTATATCTGTTTGTAAGTGTGTTAGTGTATTTTTAAGTGTGTTGTGTGTAATTATAAGGAATTAAGAGTAATCTAGTAATGTAGTGATGGGTGCATTGTAGTTTCTTTTTAACGCGTTTAAGTTGTACAGTTTTGAGGTTAGTTTATTGTAATTTCAAAAAATTATATCGGAAATTATTGCGCTCCGCGCTTTGATATTTTGGTTAATAATCCCTCTTATATACCTAGAGGTATACGCTACAAAAAAATTAAGAAGCAGAAATTCCATGTCACGTATAGTATAGTTCGGCCCTTTCATTTATTACCCATCTTGTAAGAGTGTATTAAAAATAACTCGTCACCTTGGATGTTCCCCCGTGTTGGATTTAAAATGACATCACATGGCTAACCACGCATTGACATCCAAACCAAAAAAAAAAAACAGCTCAATTGGTTATCTTTGTCTAGTCATTAAGAAGTTGCGATATCCACCTCCTAGCTTGGTGGTACCATAATATTGCATTGTAACCGGACGTACATACATCAGTTTAAAATATCTTCTTCAAAATTGAGTTGCAAGTTTCCACCCGAACTTACATAGTTATATACATACATTGCAAATTAAATAAAAGGTGGTAAAATTGCCCACAGTCTGGCAACACAAAAAAATCGAATCGTTGATCGTCGAGTGCCCACACACAGTCGATTTGTTGCGATCTGCGATATCGCTTGCGATGAAGTAAATCGTTAACGATCTTCACATACACGGACGATCCGTCGTTACAATCTATCTGTTGCGACGGATCGTACAGACCGATCGTTCCCGTGTATGGGGAACTTTAGAACAAAAGAAGTTTATATTTAGTAAGTAAATATGATACTGTAGAAGTGTAAGTCCCAAATAAAGAGGTGGTTTTAACAACTCCATATTTCATCCTCGCAGCAACTTTACCTACTATGGTACCTAATCACACTACCTAATGCCGATCTCTGATTAATAACCTTTTTTATATAATTTTAATGCCTAAGCTTTGAGTTCGAATCCTAATGTATCAATGATTTATTTAAAAACTTAGGTACAGTCAACAAAGTATAAATTATAGGGATCAAAGATACCTTTCGAAATAAACATTAATCAATAAGATTTATTTATGACTTCCCCAGAAAAATGAATTCTTAGTTACTGGCCATGTAACCCTAACAACTTTGTTGACTGTACGTATGTATAACAGCAGAATTGATTCCTAGCAATGTGTAACAAAACTCCAAACCGTTCGTTATAATGTACGTTAGTTGTAGGATCTTTTTAAGACCAATTGATTATTACTGGCGCAAGTATATTCTAATTCAAATTTTGAAAATCAGAGGGGAGTCGGAAATAAAATATGGCAGTGTAGTATTCGGGTTTTTCAAAACCTCCTCATTTACGGGAAAAGAAAGTTCTACATTACGAAATCTCACGAACAGTTGAAATTTTGAATGTATGTAGCTATTAGGATTAGACACACACTAAGAAAGGATTTTTCCGAATTCCTACTGGAATTAGAGAAAAAAGAGAAAAAAACGGCTCTAGACTAAACACTAATATAAAATTTGACACTCGATATTATGTACCTCATTAATGTGCTGACGACAACCGTCGTATGATAAATAATAATGATAATATTTTATTATAATTTAATGATCTGTGTTATAATTCATGTCTAATTTAGAAGTAATACTATTGCGTTTGGAAATGTATCTGTTAGCAATATGTAATTATTAAATAAGTAAAAACTCAAACTCAAAATATATTGAACACTAAATATATTATACTAATAAATAGGTACACTAAATTTAACGGAGGTATGAGTTTTCTTTGAAAAGATATTTAATTGATAGCGTCGTGTCTAATAGTTATCAACAGCACCAACTTTTAAAATTAATTACAAAAATTTAAGCTTCTCTACTTCTTAACGTTATTGATTAAGATTTGGTCTTCATCAATCATTTCAAAATAAAGTCTACTCAAGACCAAAACCAAGTCTTATACCTACATTACGTGCCATAACTTCAATATTATTACACTGCTCTTGTTATCCTTTAATTATCCCATGCATCATACCTCATTTACGCCCGAGTACGCAGCTACGAGACGCAAATTAAATCGTAAGCAGACCTAAGCATG